>CM067844.1:120305614-121648114 GCA_034509565.1 Triticum monococcum | reverse complement strand
TCACAAAATACTCTAACAAGCACACGAACATCGATGAAACACAATCAGTTTTCAGACTTAGTGAAAACTGAGACATGCTGAAATTATAACTCACGGAGGCATGTAAACGAGCTCGATGCACTCACTACGGTGCAAGTCATGGCAAGGCAAGCATATATCCATAAAGAAGGCACAAAATTCTAGCTAGGCATGGCAAGAACAATGGCATAGCATGCATGGATCACTAGCAACAACACCGGCAAAATCGCAAAAGAGTTCACGATCTGCCCAAATTAACAACTATGCAAAAGTTGAGCTCGATTGAGTCAACCTAGGGTGCTCCAACATAACAAGTAAAGACATGTATGGATAGAGCACAACAAGCATAACAAATCACTCTTACTGATCATCCTCAAAAGAGGCACGGATCACTAGGAAACAAGCTGGACATATAGCATCATGAACTAAAACATCCCAGACTTAGTGATTTTCACTAAGTCCCTGAAATCAGCAATCTCAGGTACCCCTCTTTGCAAGCTTGCACAAGACAACACACACATCCTAAAAATGCATGGGTGGCACCTCTGGAAAGAAGACAAAATGCTTAACAATTCATCCCAAAGGGGCACAGGCAGATCATGCACACAATAATCATGGCAAAAATGACAAAAGTCAATGTTGAGCTAACGGATCTGCAATTTAACTCATGATGCCTCCTTCTAACAGCATTTTGGGAACCAAGATGACCTCAAATGCAAATGATGCAATGGAATTAAATGATGTACTCGTCGAGACGAAGATTTTGATATATCATATGTCCAAAATGGAGGTACGGATGCGGAGATATGATGCGTCAAAGAATGCATAAAATTCTGGGAGTTAGGAGAAATAGTCAACCGGGTGGATCTAGATCTAGGGTTCGGGCGCGGTCACTGTAGCGGCACGCGAACCGAGGACGACCGGAGAGTCGCCGGACTTGGCGCGAGGGCACGCCGGCCGGCGAGGTGGCGCCGGCGACGAGGGGCGGCGAGGAGGCGGCGGAGGCGGGCGCGGACACCGAGGCGAGGTGGTGCAGCAGCGGCCGGCGATGGCACTCGCGGTGGCGCCGGCCACCGGCGCCGTGGAAGAAGGCAGCGGGGGCGCTTGGCTCGGGCGGCGGAAGCTCCCTGGCGGCGGGGCGCGGCGATGGGCTCTGGGGGCCAGGCGCGGGCCTCCCGGGCCGGTGGCGGCGGCGGGCAGGCGACGCCACGTGGCGCGCTGCGGTAGGCTGGAGACGGCGGGGCGGACGCGTCCCGCGGGATTCGGACGTGTCCGGCCGGGCGCACTGGATCTGGGATTTTTTTAGGGTTTCGAGGAGAGGGAGAGATCCGAAAATGGAGGGGGGGTATTTATAGGCATAGAGGGAGCTAGGAGAGTCCAAATGAGGTGCGGTTTTCGGCCACGCGATCGTGATCGAACGAACGAGACGATGGAGCAGAGTTTGGTGGGTTTTGGGCCAAATTGGAGGGGTGTTGGGCTGCAACACACACGAGGCCTTTTCGGTCCCTCGATTAACCGTTGGAGTATCAAACGAAGTCCAAATGACCCGAAACTTGACAGGCGGTCTACCGGTAGTAAACCAAGGCCACATGGCAAGTCTCGGTCCAATCCGGAAATGTTTAATCCCCACACACGAAAGAAAGCTAGAAACGGCCACCGGAGGAGAACGAAGCGCCGGAATGCAAAACGGACAACGGGGAAAATGCTCGAATGCATGAGATGAACATGTATGCAAATGCAATGCACGTGATGACATGATATGAGATGCACGAAAACAAAAACAACACACGGAGACAAAGACCCGAACCCGAGGAATAAATATAACTTAATGCCGGAAACGGCAAGAGTTGGAATACAAATTGGGAAAGTTACATATGGGGCGTTACATGGAGTCGCCCACGTCCAATCAACCGCCACGCGGCGCCCAAGGCCGCAGGCTGATTAGGGCCCACGGCGCTTTGCCCTTGCCCTTTCGCCTCTCGGCACGGCCAGGCCCATGCGCGCCTCGGGCCCGGGAGCTACTGTCGGCATTCTGGGAACGGGGGTCCCCAGACTTGCCTACCTGCGGCCTGCGGCGTGGCTCAAATGGAGGCCCAGCATGGCCCATCTTCATCAGCACAAGACTCAAGACCCTCGTGAGGGGCCAAGCCTCGCGAGGCGGATGACACGGCGCATCCTCAGGCGCAGCCTCCTCAGGCTGGCTTGCGAGGAGACGGAGATATCAAGGCGGGGTACCTCGCAAGGTGCCCGTGACGCAAGCCATGACGATCGAGGGTGCCAAGCGGGCGCCAGCGCGCGCAGCGTCATTCTTTCCTCTTTGGTGCAAAGGGGGCAAGCGCAGCCGCGGAGTACCGAGGCATCAGGCAAAGGTTGCCATTTCGGTGCAACGAGACCAGGACCAAGCGGACTACGAGACGGAGGTCACCATGGAGCCCAGCACGGCGTCACTGCAGGGTCTTTCGCAGGCAAAGACCAACTTTAGTCAGGATAAGTGTACTAGATGTTCCCCTTCGAATTGGCCAATTGTTGGCGCCCTTCCTGCTCAATATTTGGGGAGAGGCCCAGGGCCCTCGCCTATAACTAGGACCGGCTACCCACGTAGCAAAAGGGGGCTCGGCATGTGGATTCGACTAGCAAGCAGAGAGAGTAAGTAAGAGAGAGAGAGAGAGAGAGAGAGAGAAGGTGACTGAACTCCTCCCAGTAGTTCGTCGCCCCAGCCAAGAACAGACCCTCGCGAGGCTGTTCTTCCTTGTATTGTTCGTCATCATCAGCCACAAGAGGCAATCCACCCACCACACACTGGAGTAGGGTATTACACCACAACGGTGGCCCGAAGCAGTATAAATCTTGTGTCTCTCATGCAGTTCCTTTAGTAGTTTGATCTTTGTGAGACGAGGAGGTAGAAGGCATGATTTCCGCGCGCACCCCAGTGTTCGAACCTTAAGGGTCTACCGGAACCCGAAATCCGACAGGTACCAACTTTTTCTGGATTGGCGTCGATTCCCCGTTCGGAAACGAGAAAACCGAGTAATTTTCCGCCAGGAACTCCGAATGTACACTTTGATGGATTAAGCTTGATATCATACCTCCTGAGGTTGGCAAAGGTTTCAGCAAGGTCAGTCAGTAGGTCGGAACCCTTCTGAGACTTGACCACAATATCATCCATGTATGCTTCCACATTCCGACTGATTTGAGTGAGTAAACACTTCTGAATCATCCTCATGAATGTGGCTCCGGCATTCTTGAGGCCGAACGACATGGTAACATAACAGAAGCACCCGAATGGAGTGATGAAAGCTATCTTGATCTCGTCAGGTCCATACAGACGGATCTGATGGTACCCGGAATAGGCGTCTAAAAAAGACAGTCGCTCACATCCGGCAGTCGAGTCGACTATCTGATCGATACGGGGGAGAGGAAAATGATCTTTCGGGCAGGCCCGATTGATATGTTTAAAGTCAATGCACATGCGAAGTGACTTGTCCTTCTTGGGGACAATGACAATGTTGGCGAGCCACTCGGAGTGGTAGATTTCTTGGATGAACTCCGCTGCTAAGAGCCGAGCCACCTCCTCGCCAATAGCCTTTCTCTTCTGGACGGCGGACCGTCGGAGATGTTCCTTGACAAGTTTTACTTTTGAGTCGACTCTTAGGCGGTGCTCAGCCAGCCCCCTGGGAACACCCGGCATGTCAGAAGGCTTCCATGCGAAAATGTCCCAATTCTCACGGAGGAACTGGATGAGCGCTTCTTCCTATTTGGAGTCGAGTGTTGTCGAGATATGAGTCGGAGCGGCGCTGGGGTCGGTCGGGTGGATGTGAGCTGTCTTCGTGTCGCCAGTCAACGGAAAAGCTGACTCTGTAGCGGGCTTCTTGGCTCGCAACAGATCACTCGGGTCTGCAGTCTTCTGGTATTCCTGCAACTCCACCACTGCCATCTGAGCATCAGCGATCTTCGAACCTTTCTAAAAACATTCTTCCGCTTTCTTCCGATTGCCCGTAATAGTGATCACACCTTTGGGGCCAGGCATCTTCAATTTGAGGTACACGTAACATGGTCGGGCCATGAAGCGTGCATAAGCCGGCCTCCCCAAAATAGCGTGGTAGGCACTCTGGAAGTCTACAACTTCAAATGTCAATTTCTCTTTGCGGTAATTTTTGGAATCACCGAAAACCACATCAAGAGAAATCTGGCCGAGTGATTCAGCCTTCTTCCCAGGAATGACTCCATGGAAACTCATGTTGCTGGCACTGAGTCTGGACATCGGAATGCCCATCCCTTTCAACGTCTCAGCATACAATATGTTCAAACCGCTGCCACCATCCATCAGGACTTTGGTCAGTCGAGTGCCTTCAACAACCGGGTCGACCACCAAAGCTTGCCTCCCAGGGGTGGCGATGTGCGTTGGGTGGTCGGACTGGTCGAATGTTATGGCAGTCTGAGACCATTTCAGGTAACTAGGTGTCGCCGGAGCGACCATATTCACCTCTCGGTTAATAACTTTCAGTCGACTTTTGCTTTCAACATCGGCAAAAATCATCAGAGTGGAATTGACCTGAGGGTATCCGTCGTCACTGTCTTCTTTGTCCTCGACCTTGGCTGACTCCTTTTCCTTACCTTTGGGATGCTTGCCCTGGAACTGCTGGATCAAGAGTCGACACTGTCGAGTGGTATGTTTCGGGTAATGAAATTACCCTCTTCATCTTTCTTTGTGTGGACGAGACATGGAAGTCTAACACATCATTTCCGTCCTGGTCTTTAACCTTTTTGGGGTTCCAAGGTCCCTTAGGTTTCCCTTTAAACTTTCCTTGGGTTAAAGCCAAGGCTTCCCCGGGAGCCGCTGGCTCGGCTTTCCGCTTCTGTTTCCGATTGGAATTTCCTCCGGTTTCTTGGGCGACTTACTTGAGCTTGCCGCTCCTGAGTCGATCCTCATCTTCACCATTAGCGTACTTGGTGGCAATCTCCATCATCCGATTCAGGGACATATCTCCGATTCGACCGAATTTCAAATTCAGTTCTCTGTACTTGATGCCTTCCTTGAAGGCACAAACTGCTTGGTGGTCAGGCACATTCTCCACCGAGTGATGTAATGTGATCCACCTCTGGATGTAATCCCTCAAAGTTTCATTCGGCTTCTACACGCAAGACCGCAGTTCCGTTAGCCCTGCCGGTCACTTGCATGTGCCTTCGAATGTGGTGACGAACACTCAGGAGAGATCTTCCCAAGTGTAAATGCTGCTAGGTGCTAATTGGTTCAGCCACGCTCTGGCTGAGCCCTCCAACATGAGAGGCAGGTGCTTCATGGCCACTTCATCATTGCCGCCGCCAATCTGGACGGCCACTCGGTAGTCCTCAAGCCAAGTATCGGGCTTGGACTCGTCAGTGAACTTACTGACTCTAGTCGCCAACCTGAAGTTGGGAGGAATCACAGCGGCCCTGATGGCTCTACTAAAGCACTCTGGCCCCGAAACATGTACTCTGCTGCTGGTAGGTGCATCTTTGTCGTGACCTTCTCGGTGAGCCCTGTTCCTGTCGACCAAACCTTGGACGAGAATGGATCTCGCGTCAAAGCCTGGCCCTCTGGGGTCGACTGGAATCCTTCGCCCACCACTATGAGGTTGCCTGTCATCCTGCTGGCGAGGCACATACGACCCGCTCCTCGGGGGAGGCGTGGGCACTCGACGTCGATGGTCACGATCGACTCGATGATCATACTGCTCATGGTTCCCATACTGGTCACGCCGGTCTCCATGTCCCTCATGCCTCGGGGGCGATCTCGGGCTGTGAGCCGACTGGACTGTGTCTGCGGCAACGGATCTGCTGTGAATCCTGTTCCGCGACTGAGAAACAATGGAATTCTGATCTCCTGCTGCCCGGAGTAACGCTCTGATCTGCAGCAAGCCTCTGCCAGCCTCTGACTGGGAAGGTTGAATCGACTCCGCTATACGGGCTGCTACTGCTAAATTCTGAATCGGAGTTTGATATACCTGCGGGGGCGGGAAGAGCTGACGTTGACTGGATTAGGGAACCCGTTGTCGCGCACGCTCGTCAAGTGCTCGCTGGAGATTCTCCGGTCGAGTGCGCTTGGCCAAGTTTGCCAGGCGCGCATCCTCCAAGGTGCGAGCCTCGGGGGTTTCTCCAATGATAGGAGTGTGCAGTGCATCCATGTTCCGGCGGCGAAGTTCTTCTCTCTGCAGCGACGTGAGAGGCTCAGGAAGATACTCCTCATGGAGACGCGACGGGTTGCCTCCACCCGCGCCTTCGTCGGTGCAGGGAAAACCGGGAGGATTGGGCGGTCCATCGACCATCAGAACCTCCGCCGCCTGATCACTGCTGTCGCACTCGGATGTGGTCTCTGCGGAGCCAGTCGACAGGTCGAACAGGCCGTAGAGGGATTCATCAGGCTCGACTGCCGCGACTTGAGGGGTGGCCGACTGACGTGCTACCGCGTGTCTCACCCACCACTGAAGTCTTGACCAACCAGAGCGCTTGCGCCGGCGAGAAACGGGGAGGGAGGACAACACAGGAGCCGACCGGTAGGGGGTCGACGGTTGCCGCAGGAGAACGCCGCGGACGCATGCGCTAAAGTGCGTTGCCCCGCGAACAGGGAGCACGTCCACATCGAGCGGAGCCTCCTGGAGCCAGGCAGAGTCGTCGACGATGAACGTGAGCGCGCCGAGACGGATCTCATGGCCCTCCACCGAAACTCCGCCAAAAACCATGATGATTCGGGTCGGAAAAGGTCGCAACTCCTCCAACAAACGCTAAAACACCTGCCCCACGGTGGGCGCCAACTGTCGTGGTTCTAAGTCTGACAGTGATGTAGGGGGGTAAGTATGGAGAGGCAAGATCTTAGCTATGGAGAAGTTGTAAGAACGCAAGGTTTACGAGTTCAGGCCCTTCTCGGAGGAAGTAATAGCCCTACGTCTCGGAGCCCGGAGGCGGTCGACTGGATTATGAGAGTATGAGTTACAGGGGTGCGAACCCTTGTCTCGGATGAGGGGGGTGGCTTATATAGAGTGCGCCAGGACCCCGGCCAGCCCACGGTACAAAGGGTTCAATGTACATTAAGGCAGGGCGTTACTGGTAACGCTAGTAATAAAGTGCTATGATGACCATAAAAGCTACTTAATGACCGACCGTTAGCGTGCGGAGTGACTTTAGGTCTCCTGGCCATCGAGTGGTTGGATCTTGGTCGAGTGATTGCTTCTTGGTCGAGCGTCTTCGAGTCTGTCGAGTGGAACACCTCCAAGTCGATTGAAAGGTGATTTCTTCTAGAGATGTCCTTGGGTAGGGCAGTTAGGACAGGTCCATGACCCTACCCTAGGTACATAGCTTCATCACATACCTCTGAGACGCTGCTATAATGAACTCACCTCTATTACGTCTTACAATTAACTCCATGGTCGCACGAGCATTGGCACATGAGAATGCCACGTAAACGTTAACTTTGGTAATCCCAGGATCTGGGCGTCTTTACCTCTTATTTAAGCTTGCTTGGACCACATCATTAACTCGTTTTCTCAAGTTTTATTGGGCTTCACAACATAGTTTTTCCCTATGGCTAGGAATCTATTTTCATGCACTACGACATTTGAGAATCTGAGAATAAGAATGGATTTTGCTACTAAAAAGCTATAGTTTATGTGTGTTCTGGAAACAATGGTAGTTTTTCAAAAACAAATGCAGTAAGTTTCTGCTTACCATCCTTTGTTTTGATTCTCTCTGCTTAGAGTGGTCTTAACAAATAATACCCAGTAACAAGCACAAAGAAATACAAAGAACTCGATTCACATTGAGTTACAATAATAAGTGCATATTGATAATTTGACATCATTTCTCATATTAAACTTAAAATGTAGAACCCATTGAAGGAATCTTGTTCCAAACTACAGTCACACAAAAGCAGTAAAACAGGGTTTGCTCCACTTGGCATGGAACATGCAGAGAGGAGTGTGCTATGTAACATTAAAATCATTTATCTACTGAACGTTACCTAGGAAGTTTTCTTCCAACTACTGCAAACCAGTCAAGATATCCAACAACCCCTTGATGAACATCATCAATGTATCTGCTCAGTCAAGTCCAGCTTTGGCAATCAAAACCTATTTATCAAAAGAATGTTAGCAGTAATAACATAAGATCTGCAAATGTGGCTAAATCAGTAGATTGTATATTTCTATAGTCGGCAACAAATGAAGTTGTTCAAGATTCCAAATAGCAAGGCCATAAGTTAACCACTTTTAATATTCAATTTCAGATACGATGTGGGTTGTTGGACCTGGAGTGCTTGTAGCATCTCCAACAAGTTTGGCATGTCACTATGAAATAGAGAGTAGTTTTTCTACACCCAGGCTCGGTGCACCCACGGTGCACCCACGCAATAAAACATACCAAAACATTTCAAAAAATTCTAAAACTTCATGTGAATGATTATCAACAAATGTTATGGGCGCTTGCAAAATTTGGTGCTCAAATAACATTCAAGGAGCTCTCTACAAAAAAACAAATTCACTGAAAATTAGTCAAAATGTAAGTGCACTGTTTGAGCAGATTTTGTAATTTTATCTTTTTGGAGAGAGCTCCTCGAATTTTATTTGACCACCAAAACTTTGCAAGCCCCCATAACATTTGTTGATGATCATTCCCACAAATTTTCAGATTTTTTTTGTTTTTGCTATGTTTTCTTGCGTGGGTGCACGGAAGGTGGGTGCAGGCACTACTTTCCCCTATGAAATACTCCCTCCGTCCAAAAATACTTGTCCTAGAATTGATAAAAATGGATGTATCTAAAACTAAAATAGTTCTAGATACATCCATTTCTCCAACAAGTATTTCTGGATGGAGGGAGTACAAACAAAGAGAGGCAATTTAGGTTGTCGTGCTTGTTGTTGTACGGATGTTAAGGAGGATGAAGGCAGCAACAACATCTTGGTTCTTTATTTTTAGCTTCAGAGATAAGATACCTTGTGCAACGCAAAAGTGTTTTTCTGCTCGTCGACGATGTATACTGCAAATAAAAACACATTGGAGGTTCTAAAATGACCCAAAGAATCAAAGGGTGTGAAAAGTGGGATTCATGCATACATATGTCAAGTTGACAAGCTAAAACCAGTCACTTGGATCAAAAATACTATTCACTCAGCTTGAACCTAAAATAAAGAACCAAGATGTTGTTATAATCCATGAAACATGCACATCATACTTCATTATTTTTGAAATCTGCCATTTGTATAGAACATCAGAGCTTAGACCTAAAACTTTACCTGGAGAATGGGGAGGACAATGCCAACATGAGCAGCAAAAAACATGATTTTGGCATCAAAAGCATCATGGCAATATACAATAGATAACTTGTAAAATTAGCAAGCACCCGCGTAAACAAATGGCAAACAAAAATAGGTAAAAGGATAGAAACATGTATATGAGAGTACCTATATGCAAGAGTTAACTACCAAACCTCTAAATATTATTACGCTGTTGGAGAAATATGAAACATGACATTTGTACTGCACTTAAAAATGAACACCCAAAACACGGTTAAAAAGCACATACCTATTGTTGCATCATAGCCCAAACTAAGATTGTCTTGTACCAAGCTTCCCAATAAATATAGTGATCAGGGGAGCCTGCAGAAATTCAGGAACAATTAATATATGGATTAATAGGCCTGAGACATTAATGGGAGAGCACATACAACATATAATCAGGCTGCAAACAAACCAATGAGAAAGAAGTGGAGAAATATCTTTAAGAGGCTAAAGGAAAATCTGATTACGTAGAACAGAGTATACACAATAGGAAAATGATCACAATTCACTCTCCTGCAATGTAACAACAGTCCATACGCATCTATTCCTCCCAAATCATAGTACCTTAATTTCAGAAACTAATAACCAGTCCAAAAGACATACAAATTATCAGAAAGTCGTCACCAGACTGGCAATCATATAGAAGGTCAAAATGAATTGGTCATGCAACAGACCCTCATTGGAGAAAAGAATATACAACACACTGGGATATGATTATGCTGAAAAGGAAACATAAATGAGAGGTAGTGCCATCAAGAATCATTCTGTGGCAAAGATAGTTTAAAAAAAGTGACGACCAAGGAAGATTACGTACCCAACTCTGTACCTTCCCAATTCCCTATGGCGAGCGTTGCGTCAGTACTCCTCTGTCGAGATGCTCATTGTTCTGCAGCTTGTTGTCATCTACCTGCGCCTGACCATCATGAAACACTTTTGCAGCCACGCGCATTTGGGTGGCACCTCGAGGCAATAAGCCAAGGGCACAACAGGAGGAGGACGCCGGGATTACGACCGAATAATGATGGTCAGCAGCGGCACTGTGTGTCGATGTTGCGAATAGAATGGGCGATGACCTGCGTTTCATTGCTGGATTAAACAACTCTGAAACAAAAAAGACAAAATTGAAGCCGTTCCAGGTCTCGCAATGCATCATAGGTTCCAATGTAGGTGTAGCAAGAATTGATCATAACAGGAAACAATGCATATGTAGGAGGTATTGATCTACATAGCAAACATTGCCGTTGCTACCGGTTTTTTTGCCTATGTGCACAAAAGTAGCATCCCAAAGATCAGATAGTTAGGTTGTCCTGGCTATGCATCACAGAAAAAAATAGTACTACAATGAATTTTATAAAGTCGTCTTCTAAGGGGCACATACATTGTCCAAATTAGAAAATTAGAAAATTGTAGTCTTGAATTAAACCTGCCAAATTAGAAAATTGTCCAAAGAAGTATGTAAGGTAGCGGTGCATTACCTTCAGGTCCTCCAATATACATGTAAAATAATTCTGAAGCTCAGAACCCTAGAAGTATGTAATGATCTCTTGTCGGATTCTGCACAAAAAATAGTGCAAAGCTAAATAAGACTATCTTAAGCAGGTCACAATATAGGGAATATCTTTTTTTAGAAGATATAATTTGAATCATCCCACATGAGGTTTCAGCTTGCCAGCTAAGACTTAGTGATGTGGATTTTCCAACTCCATTTGTTCCAATAGGGCCCCCTATCTGGGAAGACCTTGAGACGGGCTAATTGCTCGATTCTATCAAAAAGTATAAGCTTCAGGAGAGATTGGGAAACCTACAAACAATGAACAACACAAGTTCAGACAAGCAATAGGTGGTGTCTTTCTCAGATCCATCGGAAGGTTGATGATCTCGATGGCATAAAATTGGCATTCTGCACCAAGGATTACAGCGGAATACAATGTTATAAGACATATGACTGTACTTTCACAAAACAATAGAAGTTTTTCTCTTGTTTAATCAACTGACATGATGTTAGAGACGTATACTATGTATACCTTGTGCAAATAACACAATCTGCCTCCACTCTTCCGGGATGAACATGACCTTGAATGGGGGTCCAACATTGATGCAAAGCTTCCCTGCACCAACAACCAAAACCATTCTGCAATGAACCATTGAGTAATCTAAAAACCAACATTCACATCCAAAATGAACCCAACTCTACATCTAAAACCAATCTTAAATAAAACAAGAAAAATGCAACATCAAGATCAAGATCTCAGCAATCGATTATTCGAAAGACTGAAGAAGATTAGAAATACTAAATCTCAGTAACCCAATTAAAGGATTTCAAAGAACGCCCCCACCCCACACTTACGTCCTTCTGTGGGGCAGCAGATGAAGGCCGGCGGGCAGCGGCGGAGGGATGCTCACGCTCTCCCGCCTTCTTGGGGCAGAAGAGGAGAACCGGTGGGGGGCTGCTCACACTCGCGGGGAAGTAGAAGAGGAATGGCGGGGCGGCGTCCGAGGAGAGGATCGGCGGCCGGCGACGGAGGGCGAGCGGAGCGGAGGACCGTGGTCGCGAAGGCGAGGCAGATGGGCCAAGAGGAGCTCGTTCCCTCTAGGCTTGATGTCGATGGCAACTGCGGGAAGCCGGCAAAGCATCCTCAAGTAGCGGCGCTGAGCAGCGGGAGACGGCTGGTGCGGGCGGGGGCGGCGCTGAGCGGGCGGGGCGGGGGCTAGCGGCGGGTGCGGAGCCTGTCGACCGGCGGCGCTGAGCGGTGTGAGGCGACCGGTGCGGGCGGGGTGGGGCGACCGGTGCGGGCGGGGTGGGGCGACTGACGGTGAGAATGGGGAGGCGGGGGCGCAACGGTTCCCGAGTGTGGTGGGCTCGAGCGTGGGGGCGAGCAGTTCCCGAGCGTGGCAGGGAGTCTGTTTTGCGAGCGTGGGGCTTAAGTCGTTTCATTAGCGAGGGGATTATGTTTCGTAAGTGGCCAATTTCGTTAATGATGGCTTGGTGGGTAATTAAAGCATAAAACACGTTTAGTAGGCTGGAGGGATGTAGACCATCAGATTGCAGGTTTCGATGGATAGGATGATTTGGTTCTCTGCCCTCTCTTCCTTTTATAGGAGTAGTAGATTAGAACTTCCGAGCCAGCGACCGATTAATTTCAATTGTGTTGGAATGCGTCGCTTAGTAGATTTTCTTTTCTGTCAGATAAACTCCAGAAACGCTTCCGCTCAACCAACTGACTATCTCGCTTCGTTCATCGCCTCCGTAATCTTTAGATCTGCCTTTCATACTGCCACGACTAAAGCAGTGTTCTCCAACTTCACGCCCATTCTTGACTCCGCCAAGCCATGACCGTTCACCATCGACTTCACGGCGATGCACGTTGGTCCCTTTGAAGTCTCACTTCTAGAAGCTCCTTTTTTCCGAGGACGAGATATGGACGACTACCAAGCACTTTCCAATGGGTCAAACACCGGGCCTGGATGGTTTCACCATTGAGTTTATGTAGAGTGCTTGAGAGGTGATCAAGGAGGACATTTGCGGCGTGTTTGGCAAGCTACATTCGCTCAATTTTCGAGGCTTTCGCAAGCTTAATGAGGCACCCATTACTCTACTTTCCAAGAAGGTGGACGCTGCGTCACTCTTCGACTACCGGCTAATCAGTTTGATCCACCTCATAGTCAAGTTTTTTATGAAGGCTCTCTCTCCGGCTCGCCTTGCATCTCAGTAGTATGGTTTCCACCAACCAAAGCGCGTTCATCGCTAGCAGAAGCATTCATGATAACTTCCTACTCATGCAACAAATGGCATGCCTTCTCCATTATCTTAAAGCTAATATGATGCTTCTGAGGCTTGACATCCCTGCGCCTTTGACTCGGTATCATGGTTTTTCCTCCTCGAGATACTTCGACTGTTGGGGAATGTAGCATGCAATTTCAAAAAAATTCTTATGATCACGCAAGATCTATCTACGAGATGCATAGCAACGAGAGGGAAGAGTGTGTCCACGTATCCTCGTAGACCGAAAGCGGAAGCGTTAGGTTAACGCGATTGATGTAGTCGAACGTCTTCATGATCCAACCGATCTAGTACCGAACGTACGACACCTCCGAGTTCAGCACACATTCAACTCAATGACATCCCTCGAACTCTTGATCCAGCAGAAGATCAAGGGAGAGTGTTGGTGTCAAAACCAGCGGATCTCGGGTAGGGGGTCCCGAACTGTGCGTCTAAGGCGGATGGTAACAGGAGGCTGGGGACACGATGTTTTACCCAGGTTCGGGCCCTCTTGATGGAGGTAAAACCCTACGTCCTGCTTGATTTATTCTTGATGATATGAGTATTACAAGAGTTGATCTACCACTAGATCGGAGAGGCTAAATCCTAGAAGCTAGCCTATGGTATGATTGTATGTTGTCCTACGGACTAAAACCCTCCGGTTTATATAGACACCGGAGAGGGTTAGGGTTACACAAGGTCGGTTACAAAGGAGGAGATATCCATATCCGTACTGCCTAGCTTGCCTTCCACGCCAAGTAGAGTCCCATCCGTACATGAGACGAAGTCTTCAATCTTGTATCTTCATAGTCCAACAGTCCGGCCAAAGGATATAGTCCGGCTGTCCGGAGACCCCTAATCCCAGACTCCCTCAGTAGCCCCTGAACCAGGCTTCAATGACGATGAGTCCGGCGCACAGTGTTGTCTTCGGCATTGCAAGGCGGGTTCCTCCTCCGGATATACCATAGAAGAGTTCAAATAAAAGGAGATTGTCCGACCCTGCAAAACAAGTTCCACATATCTCAACAGAGAGAATAATATTTCCAAAAATCTAATCTGCTGACACGTTTTGGCCACATGACATTAAGCCATGGCCCGATGATTATTCAAACTGTTTCCTTTAACTAGCCCCGCACATAACGCGACGCAGTTTTTTGACATGTCTTGTCAAAGCAGAGATCGTGTTCCCCTAATTATGGGATTCTCATCAATACGGTCGTGGGTAACCCAACCGTGCCTAGGACTCCTAGATTTTGGGCAAGTCCCAAACGGCCACTAGGAGGACGCTTGATATTCACCCTCTTTATAAAGGGAGAAGGCTTTTACTTTTTCCCCCGTGCTCAATCGAATCCTTCCCCCGCCTCGAGTTCTAACACCCAAAGCCCAGGTCAGGTGCTTCAGACCTTCAATCATGTCCGGATCTAGCCTTCAAGGCCGGTGGATGCCCTCCTCCGTTACGGAAGAGGATATCAAGAAGTTGAGGGAGGCCAGATACCTGACCGCCGAGGTTTCGCATCGGCTGCCTGCCCGAGGGCAGGTCGTTCCTACTCCCGAACCCAACAAGAACGTTGTGTTCATCTCCCACTTCCTCTGAGGTCTAGGCCTCACTCTGGATCCCTTCGTTAGGGGTTTGATGTCTATTACGGGCTAGATTTCCACGATCTAGCCCCAGACTCCTTTCTCCACATCTCGGCATTTATTGTCGTATGTGAGGCCTTCCTCCGCATTACCCCTCACTTCGGCTTGTGGCTCAAGACCTTTGACGTGAAGCCGAAGATGGTCGAGGGGCATCATGTAGCGTGCGGAGGAGCATTAATAAGCAAGATCGCTGGAGCTCCATGGCCAAAGGGTTCCTTTCCAGAGGTGTCCGGATTATGGCAACGGGAGTAGTTTTACATCACAGCTCCTAGAAGTGCCAAGTGGGTGGCTGCCCCTGCTTTCCGCTCGGGCCCTCCACCACAACTGATGTCATGGATTAGCAGAGGGCTGAGCTGGGGTCCAGCCAAGGACGTGCCTATACTGCAAAGCCGCATTCAAGATCTCTTCGAAGGAGATTTCAGTCTGGTTACGGTGGTGCAAGTCATGCTGGTTCATCGAGTCCAGCCTTGCAAACGCTGACCCCTCCGCATGTGGGAGTTCAACCCAGAAGGACCGCACACTATTCAGAATTTCCTCGGCCTAACGCATGAGGAGATGTATAAATCATTCTTCGGACCCCAAATAGAGTGTCCGGAAACCACCGAGGACGTGGGTCTGAGCAGCAACCGCACCGCGGCCCAAGTAAGTAATCCTCTAGCCGAACACACTATCTTTTATTTATCATAACATCATTCTAAAGAGTCGCTCTTTGACCAGGACTGGATAACAAAGGCGAAGGTGATCCGGTGTTCGGCCCCCCTTCCTAAAGGCTTGGACAATCCGGTGCTGGAGAAGATGCTCGAGCCAGCACCTTGCCCGGTGCCCTCAAAGGAAGATGAAGGGGGGAATAAAGAGGGCGAAAGCGGGCCTCCACCGCTACCTATTCCGACCGAGGGAACGAGCGCCTCCGTGAAGGAGGATAACCAAGGGGAGGAATCTGACATTCTCTCACCCCGGGGAAGGAAGAGGACTACCTCTGAAGATCCGGAAACTAAGGTTTCCAAACGGGAGAAGAAATCTCCACCAGAGGGTCCTGCCTTGGAGGGTGCTCTTGCCGCACAAAGTCCGCGTGGGGATTAGCCCTCTAACGAGTTGTAAGTAATAAAAAGTACTTTAATAGTGAAGATATACTACCTTACCTCTGAGGAAAATAACCGAAGCATTTATCTTGCAGTTCGGATCTTAGCCCTTCTCAGCAGAGCTCGTCTTCGGGGGATCTTCTTCCGGAGATGATGGAGAGTGAAACGCCTCCCCGGACTCCTCCTGTAGCGACCAGACCTCAAACAGTCTGATCTTTGTGCTTTGGTGTCATCCCTGGATCAGTAATGCTGACACCACACAGTACTCGGAGGATTTATAACAGAGTAGCAATCACACACTTATTACATCGAGTGTCTCAATAGAGAACTTATTACGATAAATATGGCTTAAGGCCATCTAATAACGATAACAGTGGAAGGCTTGGAAGATAAGTGAGTCCATCAACTCCAATGGCATCACTGAGTATAGAACCACGACCTAAAAACTCCTTAATCATCGTCTGAAAAGTCTGCAACATTAACGTTGCAGCCCGAAACGGGTCAGCACATGGAATATGCTGGCAATGTAACACATAGAGAGTAATGGAATGAAACAGCTATACTATATGCATATTTGGCTAGTGGAAAGCTCTATAGTTACAGTTTTGCGTAAAGCCGAATTTTCCCTACTGCAAAGGAATAACTTTTATTTAACTATCATGGTAGTTGTTAAACATTGAGAATGGTTGACAGCATTCTCAATCCCAATTAAGCATCATCATTAAACAAAACCCAACAAAATTAATTTTAGAGTAACATGTTGAGATTCACATGATAATCCAAGTACTAGATACTCAAGATGTCCATAACCGGGGACACGACTAATCATGATTAGTTTATTACACTCTACAGAGGTTTGCGCACTTTTCCCCACAAGACTCGATTGCCTCCGTTTGGTTTCTTGCACTACACGGTGTTTGAGAAGACAGATGACCGAGACATAGTCTTTCAGAAGCGCTAGCACCTTACGATGGATAGACCGTTACACCTACTTTCCCCTACATCTTCTAGTCTACCCTGTAAGAGGTCGCACGACATAATCAACTATGCCAGAGCCCATAATGGCTTGTGGCTGCACACGGAAGTTTCTAGTATGAATAATGTCATGATCCCTTTGAGTCTGGGTGGCGGTCCAAAAGAAACAGGCAATCCTGGAATACCCAGGTACCTCAATCCACCCAGATGTGTATTTAAGTTGCCACCTTAGATAAACTAATAATTAACAAACTCACATCTGTCATGAATATCACTCACCCAATCCACGTCTACTAGCATAGCATGGCATAATGGCAAACGTAGAAGTAACTCCCAAAGGTTTGATAATAAAACAGGTAATAGGTACTACCTCAACTACTTCCCATCCCACAATTTAATTAGATCCTAATCATGCAATGTTTGAGGATTGATCTAATGCAATAAAACTGAGTAGTAGGAAAAGTATGATCAAAGTGTTACTTGCCTTGCTGATGATCCGCGAAACCTAGAGATTCGAAGTAATAGGCGGCGCACTCCGGGTATTCTATCGTAGACAAACAAATAAGCATACAATAAGTACTCATCTAATGCACAGGTAAAACTCGAATAAGAGATCTAAACAGAAAGTTCAAATTAAGAACTGCGGTTTGCAAAAAGAATCAAATCGAACGAAGCAACGAAAGTCAAACGGCGAAAGAAAACAACTTCGTTCTACTAATCTGGATCTAGGGCAATTTTTACAGTAGCAAAAACTTGTTTAAGTTGGTTAAACGGATAGAGGGTTTTGAGACGAAACTCCAGGTGCTTGAATCGCCTGATTCCGATAAACGAGCGAAAAGTTATACTAAAACAAAAATCGGATCAGGAATCGCGATCAAAAAAATCACGGATTTAATCCAAGAAAAAGAAAAAACGACGAACGCTCGCTAAATAAATAAACCGGAAAAACCAATCTATTTAAAAAAACCGAAACTAAAAAAACCGGCGAAAACCGATTCGGTTTTTTTAAAGAAACTGGCTGCGCGGATTTCGAGGCGCACCTCGGGCGGCGTGTGGCGGGGCGGCGGCGGGGCAGCGGCGGCGGGCGCTGGCGGCGGCTAGGGTTCGGGGCGCGGGCGGGCTGGCTTCGGCTGGGCTCCCCCCGGCTTATAAAGCCTAGCGGGCCGGAGTCCCGGTCGGACACGGCCCGTAGGTCGGTTCATTTTTTTATAATTACGCGCAGAAGAAAAATAAAAAGAAATACTAAACGGACTCCAAAAATCCCGAAATAAATTTTCCCGGGCTTCTAAAATCAAGCCGCAGAAGGTGAACATTTATTTGGGGCCTAAATGCAATTTTGAAAACGCACATTTTTCCTAAATTCAAATAAAATAACGAAAAACTCCGAAATAAAATCTTATTTGATTTTTTATTAAATCCTCAATATTTCTTTATTTTGGGAAAGTCATTTTATTCCATCTCTCATATTTTTGTAATAGAAATAATTGACGATAAAATAATAAAATCAAATGATCCTATTCTCAAAATTTGAGAAAACTCAAATATGAAAATATCGAATTCCCCAACTCTCTCCGTGGGTCCTTGAGTTGCGTAGAAATTTCTAGGATCAAACCAAAATGCAAAATAAAATATGATATGCAATGATGATCTAATGTATAACATTCCAAATTGAAAATTTGGGATGTTACAAACCAACCCCCTTAAGATGAATCTCGCCCTCGAGATTCGGGTTGGCTAGAAAATAGGTGAGGGTGGTCCTTGAGCAAATCTTCCTCTCGCTCCCAGGTGGCTTCGTCCTCCGTGTAGTGGCTCCATTTAACTTTGCAAAACTTGATAACCTTGCTGCGAGTGACTCGACTGGCAAACTCGAGAATCTTATCTGGTTTCTCCTCATAGGACAAATTGTTATCCAACTGGATTGCTTCCAATGGCACTGTGTCTCTCAAGGGTATGTCGGCCATCTCCGCATGGCACTTCTTCAACTGAGAAACGTGGAACACATCATGAACTCCTGACAATTCTTCGGGCAATTTCAACTTGTAGGCCACTTCTCCCTTACGCTCCAAAACTCGATATGGTCCTACAAATCGTGGTGCTAACTTTCCCTTAACTCCAAAACACTTTGTTCCCCAAAGTGGGGATACTCGAAGATAAGCTCTATCTCCAACTTCGTAAACAGTCTCCTTGCGTTTAGAATCCGCATAACTCTTCTATTTGGACTGAGCTACCTTGAGCCTATCGCGAATCAATTTCACCTTCTGTTCAGACTCTTTAATCAAATCAGGCCCAAACAACTGGCGGTCTCCAACTTCGTCCCATGACAACGGTGTCCTGCACCTCCTTCCGTACAAAGCTTCGAAAGGGGCCTTCTTTAAACTGGTTTGGTAGCTGTTGTTGTAAGAGAACTCTGCATATGAAAAATTGTCGTCCCAACTAGATCCATAATCTAGCGCACAAGCTCTCAGCATATCCTCCAAAATTTGATTGACTCTCTCGGTCTGTCCATGTGTCTGTGGGTGAAAAGCTGTACTGAATTCTAGCCTGGTACCCAAAGTTTCATGCAACTGCTTCCAAAACTTTGAGGTAAACTGGGTTCCTCTATCGGATACGATACTCCTCGGAACTCCATGCAGACATACGATCCTGGTCATGTATATCTTTGCCAACTTAGCACTGGTGTAAGTGGTCTTTACCGGGATGAAATGAGCTACTTTTGTCAATCGATCGACTACAACCCAAATCGAGTCATAGCCTGAACGAGTCCTGGGTAATCCCGTGATAAAATCCATGCCTAACTTATGCCACTTCCATTTGGGTATCGACAATGGTTGTAACAATCCTGCTGGCTTCTGATGCTCTGCCTTTACTCTCTGACATACGTCACAAACTGCTACATACTCTGCAATATCCTTCTTCATTCTGGTCCACCAGAAAATATCCTTCAAATCCAAATACATCTTGGTATTTCCTGGGTGAATCAAATATGGTGAATCGTGTGCCTCTTGCAGAATCAACTTCCTGATCTCCGGGTCGTTGGGCACATAAACACGGTCTTCAAACCATAGGGTGTCATGCTCATCCTCACGAAATCCCTTAGCCTTTCCTTTGCTAAGTTTCTCCTTAATAGAAGCAATCTCCTTGTCAGTCTTCTGAGCTTCTCTGATTCTATCGATTAAAGTTGACTGAATCTCCAATGTTGCTACATAGCCTCTCAGAACTATTTCCAAACATAGTTCACGAAGATTTTTGGCTAACTCTCTTGGTATTTCTCCCGTGTTTAGTGTATTGACATGGCTCTTACGGCTCAATGCGCCAGCTACTACATTAGCCTTTCCGGGATGGTAATGCAATCTCATATCATAATCCTTGATGAGCTCCAACCATCTCCTTTGTCTGAGGTTTAACTCCTTCTGTGTGAAGATGTATTTCAAACTCTTATGATCCGTGTACACCCCACAATGATTTCCAATCAGAATATGTCTCCAAGTCTTCAGTGCATGCACTACGGCTGCTAATTCCAAATCATGCATAGCATAATTCAACTCATGAGGCTTAAGCTGTCTTGAGGCATATGAAACAACTCTCCCTTCCTGCATAAGCACTGCTCCAAGTCCTCGACATGAAGCGTCGCAATACACCTCATAGTCCTTGGTCTGATCTGGTAAAATCAACACTGGTGAAGTAACCAAACGTTTCTTCAACTCCTGGAAACTAGCCTCACAGTCCTCAGTCCATTTGAACTTGGTATCCTTCTTTACTAACTCCGTCATAGGCTTTGCAATCTTGGAGAAATTCTCAATGAATCTCTGGTAGTATCCTGTGAGTCTAAGAAAACTCCGTATCTCTCCAACTGTGGTTCGTGCTTCCCACTTGGTCACGGTATCAACTTTAGTGGGATCTACTGATATACCTTCTCCGGATATAACGTGTCTGAGGAATCCTACTTCCTTCAGCCAAAACTCACATTTGCTAAACTTGGCATACAACTGATGTTCTCTGAGTTTTTCAAGTACCAAACGCAAATGCTCCTTATGCTCCTCTTCATTCTTCGAGTAAACCAGGATATCATCAATGAACACCACGATGAACTTATCCAAGAACTCCATAAACACTTTGTTCATCATGTTCATAAAATAAGCAGGTGCGTTAGTCAGACCAAATGACATAACGGTATACTCGTACAACCCATACCTGGTGGTAAAAGCTGTCTTAGGAATATCCTGTTGTCGAATCTTCAACTGGTGGTATCTTGATCGTAGATCGATCTTGGAAAATACCTTAGCTCCTTGTAAACGATCAAACAAATCATTGATCATTGGTAGTGGGTACTTGTTCTTGATGGTTACTTCATTCAATCCTCGATAATCAACAACCATCCTTAACAATCCATCCTTCTTCTCCACTAGAAGTACTGGCGATCCCCAAGGCGAAGAACTTGGGTGAATATATCCCTTATCTAGTAACTCCTTAATCTGCTTCTTAATTTCCACCAAATCCTTTGCAGGCATCCTGTATGGTCTCTTTGATATTGGCCCTGTGCCTGGCAATAGCTCAATCAAAAACTCAATATCTCTATCCGGTGGCATGCCTGGCAACTCTTCTGGAAATACTTTAGGGAAATCCCTTACCACTGGTACTTCCTCCTGCACAACTCCTGTTAAACAATTTACTTGAGTCCCTTTTGGCACATGCCGGGATACATACTTGATCCTTCTCCCTTCTGGGGTGGTAAGCAAAATTGACTTGCTGGCGCAATCGATGTTTCCTCCATACCTCGACAGCCAATCCATACCCAGAATTACATCCAATCCTTGTGATTCCAAAATGATCAAATCCGAGGGAAACACATGCCTACCTATACTCAATGGCACTTGAAAACATCCTTGACTGGCCATATACTCCGCTCCCGGTGAGCTTACTAGCATAGGTGTTCTAAGAACCTTAGTGGGCAGGTTATACTTATCAACAAATCCCCTTGATATGTATGAATGCGATGCACCAGTATCAAAAGGAACGAGTGCAGTAAATGACTTAACCAAAAACTTACCGATTACGACATCCGGCTGCTCTTCAACCTCCTCCATGTTAACGTGGTTCACCTGTCCCCTATTGAAAGGGTTCGACTTCTTCCCAGAACTTCCATTGCCATTCTGGCCTTCAGGACATTCGTTGTCATAATGTTCGGTCTTCTGACACTTAAAGCAAGTGACTTGGCTCAGGTCCTTCTTGGCTGGGGTTGATGGGTTGGTGCGATTCTGGCCATTGCTTCCTCCATTCCCATTACCATTCTTGGTGCCATTGTGATTGTGCGAGCTACCTCCTCCATGGGTATGCTGAAAATGTCCTCCTAGTCTATGGGTAAAATGTGGCTTCTGCTGAGCTCCTGAATTGTACTTTCCTTGTCCATACTTCCTCTTGCGGTTCTCAATTTGCTGCTGCTTGCCTTCAATCATAAGAGCATGGTCTACCAACTCCTGATAGTTGTTGAAGGTTGCTACCATCAACTGCATGCTCAACTCATCATTCAGTCCTTCCAGAAACTTCTCCTGCTTAGCTGCGTCCATAGCAATGTCATCTGGGGCATAACATGCTAACTTACTAAAGTCCTCCACATACTGGCCAACTGTCCGTCCTCCCTGGCGCAAGTTGCGAAACTCACGCTTCTTCATGGCCATAGCTCCTGCTGAAACATGGGCAGTACGAAAGGCCTGCTGAAACTGGTCCCATGTGACAGTGTCAATAGGGAAAGTGGCTGTGAAATTCTCCCACCATTATGCTGCGGGTCCTTCAAGCTGATGGGTGGCAAACTTCACCTTCTCCGCATCCGTGCATCCTGCTGTGGTCAACTCTCTAGCTGTCTTGCGGAGCCAATCATCTGCTACTATTGGCTCGGTGCTACTGGAAAACACCGGCGGATTCAGCCTAAGAAAACGGGCTAAGTGATCAACAGGTGGTGGTGGTGGGTTGTTGTTGTTGTTCCCCTGGTTCTGATTCTGGACTAGCAACTACATCAATGTGTTCTGCTGCTAGATCAACTGGGTGAGCTCCGGTGGAAAGGTAAATCCGGGGTCACATCTCGGAGGCATCTGAGGGTTTAGAAAAGATGAGATGTAAGAATAGAGGGGGTCTAAAGAGAAAACACTACCCATATGCATATGAGGCAAAAGCAAACAATTCACTTCATTCAATCAAACAAGGGCATACAATCGATCTAACTATCGCAAAAGTGCTCGGACTACTGTATTTACATGGTGGACTACTACTACTGATGAGGTGGTCTACTAGAAGTATTCTTCGGTTGCAGACTCCATGATTTCTGCTCCGGCTTCATCAACATAATCATCATTGCTATCATCTGGATCCGAGTCGGCGTCGTCGATGATGATGTAGTCTTCCGGGCTAATCTCCTTGGGTTCTTCGTCTTCATCTACTGGTGTAGGGCCTCCCATAAATATTGCTAGCTTCATTGTTAGGTCGGCATTCTTATCCACTAGTACTTCAATTTCTTCTTCATAATCTTCACGTGTAGCCTTGAGTTCTTCCTCCAGTTCCTTGATTCTTGTATTAGCTTTCTTCAGGTCTATCATGTCGGCGCACATCTGGTTCTCCTGTCGTCGAATCTGCTGGTTTAATTCCTGGATAAAAGTTGCAATTGATCTATCCTTTCTGGTGCTGATCATCTCCTAGTGCGCATCTCGGCGCCCATAGATCTGGTAGATAGTATCCTTGAGATCATTGCGGTAGACTTCTCCAATGCGTCCCATGGCGATGTGTGCTGCCATGCTCTTTCCTAGATTCCAAGTTGGTGCATCAAATGAAAGCTCTATGGGCTCAGTGACTGGCATGAACGTCCTTCCTGGAACTTGAACTTGAATCATCCAGCGCTCTTCTTCAGGTAAAGTGGCGTTGTAGGTTCCGGTGAAGCTTGGTACTCCTATGTTCAGGTATCTAGTGACTTCCTTCAAGTGATGTCCAAAGGGTGTATCTTCATCTAGTTGCGTGAACTTGTTCCTTGCATCCGCCATCCTAAAAGAGTAGAAAAGATGAGGAGTCAGAAGAGAAGAGAGTGAATAGTGATCTAGGTCTTTAGCTTAGTGGTCGTGTCCTACAGTCAGCGTGTGTCGTGGTTCTAAGTCTGACAGTGAGGTAGGGGGGTATGTATGAAGAGGCTAGACCTTAGCTATTGGGAAGTTGTAAGCACGCAAGGTTTACGAGTTCAGGCCCTTCTCTGAGGAAGTAACATCCCTACGTCTCGGTGCCCGGAGGCGGTCGATTGGATTATGCGTGAGTAAGATGACAGGGGTGCGAACCCTTGATACTGAGGAGGGGGGTGGCTTATATAGAGTTCGCCAGCCCTCTCCTGCCCTCAGTAATGCAGGGTTTAAGGTACATTTAAGGTGGGCGTTACTGATAACGTCCCTAATAAAGCGTCATAATGATCATAAAGGCTACTTAATAACCGACCGTTTGCCCACGGAGTGACTTGAGGTCTTTTGGCAGTCGAGTGGTTGGCTCCTTGGTCGAGTGACAGCTCTTGGTCGAGTGTCTTCAATCCGTCGAGTGGGATATCTCCGAGTTGTCTGAAAGGTGACTTCCTCTAAGGATGTCTTACGGTAGGGCTCTTAGGACGGGTCCGTGTCCCTACCGTAGGTACATGACTACATCATTAGCCCCCGAACGGATCGAGGCTGGAGTGGAAAAAGAGGTTAGGGACCTTTTCATCCGACCCCTCGGGTTATTATGGGTGCTTCATTCTGGGTCGACTATCACGGATGACGTCATTAACCTTTTTCAGTCGTCTTGATCTGATCCAGGTCTTTCATCGAATGGATTTCTTCACCTGCGAGGCATCGAGCGCTGGCGTGCGCGGGATTGCCGTTTCGTCAAGTTGTTCTGCAGCTGGCGGAGATCGCAGGATTCGGATTTTTTGGGAAGCGCGCGGAACGGGGGCGGCCGCAGTAATCGGGAGCGACAGTGCGAAGGCTCCTCGATCCCCGCGCCGCCTTTTTTGCCACGTATAGCGCGCGCGCCTGCCACGGGATTTGACTGGATAGCTCGGGCCTACCTGCCAGCCACTCGGGAGCGGCCCCTTATAAATAGTTGGCCCAGAGCCCCTCTTCAGTACGCGTGCTCATCTCTTCCTCTTCCTCCTCTGCTTCTCCGTTGTCTCCTCCGCTTCCTTCGCTCTCGCCCCGTCACCACAAAACCAGCCCGAGACCTCGCCGGCGACAATGGTGAAGGGCAAGACGACCGCACTGGAGCGTGCAAAGAAGGCGGCGGCGGCGGGGAAGGGAAAGAAGTCCGCGCGCGGGGGTTCTTCCTCTCGGACGGCCCTGCCCAAGGGGTGGATCCAGGGCGACTGGATGCCCTCGGTGCTTCGTCAGGAGGACCTCGACGACCTGGTCGAGGGAGGAGTCATCCCCCACAAGGCGGCGCGTCTCCCGGGGAGAGAAATCGAGCCCCAGCCACGCGACGGTGAGCGCGTTCTCCTGGCGACTCACATTGACCGTGGTTTCTCTCTGCCGCCCCACTCTTTTTTCCGCAATTTCCTGAACTTCTTCGGGGCGCAGCTCCATCACTTCACTCCGAACTCCATAGTCTACCTTGCTGCTTTTATTTCTATGTGTGAGGCGTTCCTGGGGTGCCGCCCACACTGGGGACTTTTCAAGCACATCTTCACCGTTCGTTAACAGTCGGTGAAGAAGGCTAAGTCGAGTGACGAGAGGACACAGGTGATCCAGCTGTGCGGGGGTTTGGCGATCCAGACAAGGGGGAAAAGTTGTTTTCCCTCTATCACCTTTCCGGAGTCAGTTCGAGGGTGGCAGGCGACGTGGTTCTACTGCCAGGATCAAGTGACCCCAGGGCAGTCGACTGGACTTCCACCCTTCACCCTCGACCGAGCCGAAAAGCCGGCTTCTCTGAAGGTGACGCCCGAAGAAAAGGCCCAGGTCAAGACACTGGCGGGTCGAGTGGTCGAACTTGTCTGCGAGGGCGTGACAGGGATGGACCTGCTCGAAGTCTTCCTCAAGAGGAGAATCCAACCACTCCAGGCCCGGGACTACCCGATGTGGCTGTACTCTGGCCTCGAGGACTCCACTCGGATCCACCCGGAGGAGGTCACCGACGAGATGTTGGAGGGGTGGCTGTCAAGCATTACAGGGAACAAAGACAACCCCCAAGGAGCTAGGAGGGTCATTCCACTCGACAGCTCATATGAGGTCGACCAGGTATGTCTTTATGTTTCCGACTGAAATCTTGCTTTCTGCATTGGTCTTCTTTTGAGCGAGTCGACTGACTTTCCATTTTGCCTGCTGTCTTTCAGGCGACTGAGGAAGGTGAGGGGAGCGGAGGTGAGAGCGGGGACGACCAGGGCGAGTGGGAGTCAGACGGCGAAGGAGAGGAAGGCGATGACATCTTCTCCAGCGAGGAGGAGGAAGAAGAGGCCGAACCTCCCCGCCCAGAGAGGCGATCCAAGCTCGTGCACGACCCGGCGCAGGGACGTGGTCAGGCGACTGCCTCCGTCGGGCCATCGTCGAAACGCCCTCGGACCTCTTCTCCAACACCGACTGGGAAGGTTCCCAAGCAGCCGCGCACAACGCAGTCCAAGCCGCCCAAGACTCTGCCGAAGATGAAGATAACTGTCCCTGTCATCTCCGGGTAACAAGCCTTGACTTCTTTCGTCGATTGGAGGACAGATCCTTAGTCGACTCATTGTGCTGAACTGGCTAATTCTTCGAAATTCGCAGTGCTGCTACCTCCGAGGTCTCAGCCAAGGATGACGACCAAGAGATGGGGGACGCTGTAACCTCCAACCCTGGTACGATCATCGACGTTTTGTTTTTGAGTTGGCTTGGTCGTTTCTTACAATTCTGGTCGATTGAAAGTTCTTCCTGCAGCTCCTCCTCAAGTTATCGACCTCCCGGATGACGATGACAACGAGCCGCTGAGGATAGGGAGGACCAAGTGGCCGTCGACTGACAGGGCTCCCCAGCCTGCTCTGGCGCCTGAGGCCGCGGCTCGGGACAGCGGCGATGCCCCTCGGGCCTCTGTGTCCTTCGCCAATCCCCTGTCGAGTGCGCAACCCTCGGCGTCGGCTGCCAATCCGACTGCCAATCCCCTGTCGAGTGTGCAGCCCTCGGCGTCGACTGCCGATCCGACTTCACTCTTTGTCGCGTACTCTGTCCCTGAAGACGAAGTGGCCGCTGCGAAGGAGGCCATACGCCAGGCAGGGGTCATGATGGAACAGGTGAAGAAGGCTCGGGAGGCCAGCCAGGCGGCTTACGACGCGAGTTCGGCGCTTCAGAGTAACGTCCAGGTCAGTTGACTTGATGTTTGTTTGTTTGAAGAGTCTTTCTCTCTCTTTCTTTTCTTTTTGAAGATCTTTGTATCCGTACTTGTACACCCACTAGGTGTGTTTTCTCTTTGGTCGAACCAGTGGGGGCACGCTGAGTGCACCCACTGGGTGTAGTCCCCGAGACTACGGTGGACTGCTGGCAGTCGACTGTAGTCTGTATATTGTGTTTGTGAATCCGTACTTCTTCATTCGGTTTGGTCTGCCAGGTCGAGTGGTCCGTGTCCTGTCGACTGCGGGCAGTCGTTTTTTTGGGTCGAACCAGTGGGGGCACGCTGAGTGCACCCACTGGGTGTAGTCCCCGAGACTACGGTCGAATGTTTTTGATTCGGCTGTGGTCTTAAAACGTCGCCATTGTTCCTTAGTTACTCGGAAGCAACTTATTTCGAACGTCTGTCGGCTGGTTTTTCCTTTTGCAGAGATCCTGCGAACTTGCCGCTCGTTATGCTGAATTGGAGAAACAGAAGATCCAACTGGACCTTGATCTAGAGCTGGCCAGGACGGAGTTGCAGAAGGTCAGGGAGGGCGCCGCAGGTAAAGCGACTTTGTCGACTGATTTTGTTTTCAGACTTGGGCATTCCTTTGCTGTTTCCGATTCAATCGCCGTTTCTTTGTAGGAGAATTGGAAAGAGCTTTGGCGAGGAAGGACCAGGACCTGGCTGTTGCCCGCAAGGCGGCTGACGACAAGATGGCTCTGGCCGAACAGAAGCTGGCTTCGGTCGACCAGTTGGAACAAGAGAACATTAGGTTGCAGACCGCTCTAACTGATGCCAACAAGCTGACTGCCGGTTGGAAGAAGAAGAACCTCCTCTTGGGCGAGGAGATGGAAGGCATCGCCCGTAGGAGGGACGACCTGGAGAGTTACCCGAGGAGCCTCGCCAAGAGGCTGTACATCAAACTTGAAGGTGCACGTCTAATTTTGACTGTTTTGTACTTTTTGTGTCGACTCAATCTTGTGATCGTTGGCTTATCTTTAGGTCTTGTGTGCAGAATTCTGTCAGAACTTCGAAGAGGAGACCGGGCGGATCGAAACGGGTCTAGACCCAATCAATTCTCCGGTGAAAGACGATACTGCCATGAACCTGCTCCGACTGGAATCTCGAATCGACGGCGCCGTGGATTACTTGGCTCGACTGAAGGTTGCCGTGTCGCGGATCGACTCGACACTTTGGCCAGAATCCGCGCTCCAGAATGATCTCGAGTCTCTTATGGCTCGACTTGACAAAATCCCCGATCGGGTGCAGGAGTGGAAGAAGTCCTCTGCTCGGTGCGGCGCTGACGTGGCTCTATCCTTAGTCTGCGTTCATTGCAAGGAGGCACAAGAAGAAAAGCTGGCCGCCATCCAAGTCGCCAATACCAAGAGGCACAGCTTCCAGGACTTCATGGAGGCCTTCATCGCTGCAGCTACTCGCATTGCGGACGGAATCGACCTGGATGAGTTCGTCGCTCCTGCCAGCCCTCCTCTTGAGGAGTGAGAAAACTTTTTATGCTTTTCCTTAAATTAGCCTCGGAATGCCGAGTGGACTTGTAATCGTTTAAACTCTGCCGAGCTGAGGGCTCGAGTACTTTGATTCGGGGCCCGGGGCCTTTTAAGCTTTATCCGAACTTTATTTTTGCTGAATGTCTCCATGGTCTGGAACTGTCGTGAGAGGCTTGATGGCCGACCCCCACCCTGTTGTTGTACATTGTATTTGTGGCGGAGCTCTCGGGAGAAGGTGGCAGTCGACCTACACCCCGTTGTTGTACATTGTATTTGTGGCGGAGCTCTCGGGAGAAGGTGGCAGTCGACCCACACCCCGTTGTTGTACATTGTATTTGTGGCGGAGCTCTCCACTCGGTAGGATTTTTCAAACTTAGGCGAGTGTCTGACTGCAGCTAAGTCTCTTCGTGGAGAACTTAGGCGAGTGCTGAACTACAGCTAAGCCCCCGAGTGGGAGGATTGCTCTCCACTCGGTAGGATTTTTCAAACTTAGGCGAGTGTCTGACTGCAGCTAAGTCTCTTCGCGGAGAACTTAGGCGAGTGCTGAACTGCAGCTAAGCCCCCGAGTGGGAGGATTGCTCTCCACTCGGTAGGATTTTTCAAACTTAGGCGAGTGTCTGACTACAGCTAAGTCTCTTCGTGGAGAACTTAGGCGAGTGTTGAACTGCAGCTAAGCCCTCGAGTGGGAGGATTGCTCTCCACTCGGTAGGATTTTTCAAACTTAGGCGAGTGTCTGACTACAGCTAAGTCTCTTCGTGGAGAACTTAGGCGAGTGCTGAACTGCAGCTAAGCCCCCGGGTGGGAGGATTGCTCTCCACTCGGTAGGATTTTTCAAACTTAGGCGAGTGTCTGACTGCAGCTAAGTCTCTTCGTGGAGAACTTAGGCGAGTGCTGAACTGCAGCTAAGCCTCCGAGTGGGAGGATTGCTCTCCACTCGGTAGGATTTTTCAAACTTAGGCGAGTGTCTGACTGCAGCTAAGTCTCTTCGTGGAGAACTTAGGCGAGTGCTGAACTACAGCTAAGCCCCCGAGTGGGAGGATTGCTCTCCACTCGGTAGGATTTTTCAAACTTAGGCGAGTGTCTGACTGCAGCTAAGTCTCTTCGTGGAGAACTTAGGCGAGTGCTGAACTGCAGCTAATCCTCCGAGTGGGAGGATTGCTCTCCACTCGGTAGGATTTTTCAAACTTAGGCGAACCGGATTCGCAGCTAAGTCACCCACTGGGGATTTCAGATACATACAGCAGTGACAACAATTATTGGGACACTCTTATTTCTGATAAAAATGAACCTTAGGAGTTTTTCTTATTACATCTGGTTTGAGAGCGGACTTAAGTGTAAAAGGGGCGGAGAAGCTCCGCATTCCAAGCTCGAGGTTCGTCGATTTGTCGATCAACATTGTAAAGGTGATATGCTCCGTTGTGGAGGACTCTGGTGATGATGAAGGGGCCTTCCCAAGTGGGAGCGAGCTTGTGAGGTTTCTGTTGATCCACTCAGAGGACCAAATCTCCTTCTTGAAAGGCTCGACTCTTCACATTCCGGGCGTGGAATCGACGCAAGTCCTGCTGGTAAATGGTCGATCTGATCATTGTCATCTCCCTTTCTTCCTCCAAGAGGTCGACTGCGTCTTGCCGGGCCTGCTCTGCTTCATCTTCGGTGTAAAGTTCAACTCGAGGCGCATCGTGAAGGAGATCGCTTGGCAGGACAGCTTCGGCTCCATAAACCAGAAAGAACGGGGTCCTTCCAGTCGACCGGTTAGGGGTAGTCCTTAATCCCCACAGCACTGACGGAAGCTCGTCGACCCAAGCGCCTGCCGCATGTTTGAGATCGCGCATCAGCCGAGGTTTTAGCCCTTTGAGGATCAGACCATTTGCCCTCTCAGCCTGTCCGTTCGACTGGGGGTGAGCGACTGAGGCGTAGTCGACTCGTGTGCCTTGAGAAGCGCAAAATGCCCTGAATTCGTCCGAATCAAAGTTTGACCCGTTATCAGTGATGATGCTGTGTGGGACTCCATATCTGAATGTCAACCCTCTGATGAAACTGATAGCGGTGCTAGCGTCAAGGCTCTTTATGGGCTTAGCTTCGATCCATTTGGTAAACTTGTCGACTGCCACAAGCACATGAGTGAACCCACTCCTGCCTGTTCTCAAGGGGCCGACCATGTCCAATCCCCAGACGGCAAAGGGCCAGACGAGCGGAATGGTTTTCAGGGCTGACGCGGGCTTGTGTGACATGTTGGAGTAGTACTGGCAGCCTTCGCACTTGTCGACTATCTCCTTTGCCATCTCATTTGCCCTTGGCCAATAAAATCCAGCTTGGTATGCTTTAGCCACAATGGTCCGAGAGGACGCATGGTGACCGCAGGTTCCCGAGTGGATATCGTTGAGGATTATTTGACCTTCTTCTGGCGTTATGCATTTCTGGCCGACTCCGGTCGCACTTTCTCTGTACAGCTGTCCCCTTATGACTGTGAAGGCCTTAGATCGGCGGACGATCCGTCGAGCCTCCTCCTCGTCCTCCGGGAGTTCTTTTCTTAGGATATATGCAATGTATGGTATCGTCCAGTCGGGGGTGACTGCCAAGACTTCCATGATTAGGTCGACTACTGCATGCACTTCAACTTCAGTCGGGTCCGCGGCACTTTTCGGCTGCGGGGCTTCTTCTGTGAAAGGATCTTCTTGGACTGACGGCGAGTGAATGTGTTCCAAGAACACGTTGCTTGGAATGGCTTCTCTCTTGGAGCCTATCTTTGCCAAATCGTCAGCTGCCTGGTTTTTCAGTCGGGGGATGTGGTGGAGTTCCAACCCCTCGAACTTCTTCTCTAGCTTCCGTACTGCATTGCAGTACCCAGTCATTGCCGGACTCCTGACGTCCCATTCCTTCATCACTTGATTAACCACCAGATCTGAGTCGCCATAGACCATGAGGCGACGGACGCCGAGTGAAATGGCCATGCGCAACCCATATAAAAGTGCTTCATACTCTGCTTCGTTATTGGAGGAATCGAAGTGAATCTGGAGGATGTATCTGAGCTTATCTCCTCGGGGGGAGACCAGAACTACCCCCGCGCCCGAACCATTCAGCATCTTGGATCCATCGAAGAACATAGTCCAGTGTTCCGAGTGAACTTGAGTCGGAAGTTGCTGTTCAATCCACTCAGCAATAAAATCCGCGATCGCTTGAGACTTGATGGCTTTCTTTGCTTCAAACTTGATGTCTAAAGGAAGGAGTTCAATCGCCCACTTGGCCACTCGACTAGTTGCATCTCTGTTATGCAGGATCTCCGATAATGGGGCGTCGCTGACGACTGTAATGGAGTGGTCAGAGAAATAATGTGCAACTTTCTTCGTGGTCATGTAAATCCCATATACAAGCTTCTGGTAGTGGGGGTATCTTTGTTTTGAAGGGGTCAAAACTTCAGACACATAATAAACAGGGCGTTGAACTTTGAAGGCCTTCCCTTCCTCTTCTCTCTCGACCGTAAGTACTGTACTGACAACTTGTCCCGTGGGTGCTAGCTGCTCCAATCATGAGAGGCTCTTTGCTGATTGGAGCAGCTAGCACCGGCTGGGTGGAGAGCAGAGCTTTGAGCTCTGCAAATGCTGCATCAGCTTCTGGAGTCCATTCGAACTTGTCAGACTTTTTCATCAGTCGGTAAAGAGGCAACGCTTTTTCACCGAGTCGAGAGATGAATCGACTTAAGGCGGCCAAGCAGCCTGTAAGTTTTTGGACATCATGCACACGTACGGGACGCTTCATCCGGAGTATGGTGCCAATTTTTTCAGGATTGGCATCGACTCCCCGTTCGGAAACGAGAAAACCGAGTAGCTTGCCACCTCGAACTCCGAAAGTGCATTTTGACGGATTGAGCTTGATATCGTACCTCCTGAGGTTGGTGAAGGTTTCAGCAAGGTCAGCCCGTAGGTCGGAACCTTTCCGGGACTTGACTACGATATCGTCCATGTACGCCTCCACATTCCGACTGATTTGAGTGAGTAAACACTTCTGGATCATTCTCATGAATGTGGCTCCGGCGTTCTTGAGGCCGAACGGCATGGTGACGTAACAGAAGCATCCGAATGGAGTGATGAAAGCTGTTTTGATTTCGTCGGGCCCATACAGACGGATCTGATGGTACCCGGAGTAGGCATCTAGAAAAGACAATCTCTCACATCCCGCAGTTGAGTCGACAATTTGGTCGATGCGGGGGAGAGGAAAGTGATCTTTCGGGCAGGCCCAATTGATATGCTTGAAATCAATGCACATGCGGAGTGACTTGTCCTTCTTGGGGACCATGACAACATTGGCGAGCCACTCGGAGTGGTAGATCTCTCGAATGAACTCAGCTGCTAAGAGCCGAGCCACTTCTTCGCCGATAGCTTGTTTTTTCTGGACGGCGGACCGCCGCAGATGTTCCTTCACGGGTTTGAACTTTGAGTCGACTCGGAGGCGGTGCTGAGCCAGCCCCCTGGGAACTCCGGGCATGTCAGAGGGTTTCCATGCGAAGATGTCCCAGTTCTCACGGAGGAGCTGGATGAGCGCTTCTTCCTATTTGGAGTCGAGCGTTGTTGAGATGTGAGTCGGAGCTGCGTCGGGGTCGGTCGGGTGAATGTGGACCGTCTTCGTTTCGCCGGCCGACTGAAAAGCTGATTCGGAGGCGGGCTTCTTAGCCCGCAGCAATTCACTCGGGTCGGCAGTCTTTTGGTACTCTTTCAGCTCGACTACTGCCATCTGAGCGTCGGCAATCTTTGATCCCTTCTGGAAACATTCTTCTGCTTTCTTCCGGTTGCCCGTAACAGTGATCACACTTTTGGGACCAGGCATCTTTAATTTAAGATACACGTAGCATGGTCGAGCCATGAAGCGTGCATAAGCCGGCCTGCCCAAGATGGCGTGATAAGCACTCTGGAAGTCCACAACTTCAAACGTTAACTTTTCCTTGCGGTAATTCTTTGAATCACCGAAAACCACATCAAGAGCAATCTGGCCGAGTGACTCGGCTTTCTTCCCAGGAAAGACTCCGTGGAAGCTCATGTTACTGGTGCTGAGTCTGGACATCGGAATGCCCATTCCTTTCAAGGTTTCCGCGTACAGTATGTTCAGGCCACTGCCACCATCCATCAGGACTTTGGTCAGTCGAGTGCCTTCGACAACTGGGTCGACCACTAAAGCTTGCCTCCCAGGGGTGGCAATGTGTGTTGGATGATCGGATTGGTCGAACGTGATGGCCGTCTAGGACCACTTTAGGTAACTGGGAGTTGCAGGGGCAACCATGTTCACCTCCCGGTTTATGACTTTCCGTCGACTTTTGCTTTCGACATCGGCAAAAATCATCAGGGTGGAATTGACCTGGGGGTATCCATCATCGCTATCATCCCTATCCTCAACCCTGTTCGGCTCTTTTTCTTTATCCTTGGGCTGCTTGCCCTGAAACTGCTGAATCAGGAGCCGGCATTGTCGAGTGGTATGTTTGGGGTAAATAAAATTACCCTCTTCATCTTTCTTGGTGTGGATGTGACATGGCAGATCCAAAACATCATTCCCATCCTGATCCTTGACTTTCTTGGGCTTCCAAGTGCCCTTGGGTTTCCCCTTGAAGTTTCCTTGGGCCACGGCCAGGGCCTCCCCAGGAGCGGCTGGCTCGGCCTTCCGCTTCTGCTTCCGGCTAGAGTTTCCTCCGGTTTCTTGGGCGACTGACTTAAGTTTGCCGCTTCGGAGTCGGTCCTCGTCTTCTCCATTAGCGTACTTGGTGGCAATCTCCATCATCCGATTAAGGGACATCTCTCCGGTCCGGCCAAATTTCAGATTCAACTCCCTGTACTTGACTCCTTCCTTGAAAGCGCAGACTGCTTGATGGTCAGGCACGTTCTCGACCGAGTGGTGCAGTGTGATCCACCTCTGGATGTACTCCCTCAGTGTTTCATTCGGCTTCTGTACGCAAGACCGCAGCTCCATAAGGCCTGCAGGGCGCTTGCATGTCCCTTCGAAGGTTGTAACAAACACTCGGGAGAGATCCTCCCAAGTGTAAATGCTGCTGGGCGCCAGCTGATTCAGCCACGCTCTAGCTGAGCCTTCCAACATGAGGGGTAAATGCTTCATGGCCACCTCGTCGTTGCCGCCGCCGATCTGCACAGCCACTCGGTAATCCTCGAGCCACGTGTCAGGCTTGGACTCGCCGGTGAACTTGCTGATTCCAGTCGCCAGCCGGAAGTTGGGTGGGATCACCGCGGCTCTGATGGCTCGACTGAAACACTCAGGCCCCGAGGCGTGCGCCCTGCTGCCGGTGGGCGTATCTCTATTGTGGCCCTCTCGATGAGCCCTGTTCCTGTCCACCAGACCTTGAACAAGGATGGATCTCGCGTCAAAGCCTGGGTCTCTGGGCTCGACTGGGATCCTCTGCCCAGTGTGATGAGGGCGCCTGTCGTCTCGATGCTGAGGTGCATATGATCCACTCCGCGGAGGAGGGGACGGCACCCGACGCCCATCATCACGGTCGAGTCGGTGATCATACTGCTCGTTCCCCCTATACCGATCGTGCCGGTATCCACGCCCCTCACGCCTCGGGGGCGATCTCGGGCTGTGAGCCGACTGGACGGTCTCCGTTGCGACGGATCGACTGTGGATCCTGTCCCGCGACTGAGAGACGGCGGAATTCTGATTCCCCGCTACTCGGAGCAATGCTCTGATCTGCAGCAATCCTCTTCCGGCCTCCGACTGGGAGGGCTGGATCGACTCCGCTATGCGGGCCGCGGCAGCCAGGTTCTGAACCAGAGTTCGGTACACCTGTGGTGGCGGGAAGAGCTGTCGTCGACTGGGTTCGGGTGCCTGCTGGCGTCGACTGGACTCGGGAGCCCGCTGACGCGCCCGCTCGTCGAGAGCCCGCTGTAGATTCTCCAGTCGAGTGCGCTCGGCTAGATTAGCCAAGCGCGCATCCTCCAAGGCCCGGGCCTCGGGGGTTTCTCCAACAATAGGTGTGTAGAGCGCGTCCATGTTCCGGCGACGAAGCTCCTCCCATTGCAACGATGTTAGGGGATCGGGGAGGTATTCGTCGTGAGGGTGCGACGGATCGCCCCTGTCGGCACCATCGTTAGCGCGAGGGAATCCGGGGGGACTGCGTGTCCCCTCGACCGCCAGGACCTCTGCCAGGGGGTCGCTGCTGTCGCACTCGGAAGCGGACTCCATGGAGCCAGTCGACAGATCGAACAGGCCGCAGAGGGATTCGTCAGGCTCGATTGCAGCGACCTGCTGGGTCGCCGACTAGCGGGCCACGGCGCGCTTCATCCACCGCTGGAGCCTCGAGCGACCCGAGCGCTTGCGCTGGCGGGAGACAAGACGGGGAGATGGCACGGGAGTCGACCGATATGGGGTCGATGGCTGCCTCAGGAGGACGCCACGGACGCACGCGCGGAAGTGCGTCGCACCGCGGACGGGGAGCGCGTCGATGTCAAGCGGCGCCTCCTGGAGCCAAGCGGAGTCGTCGGCGATGAAAGCAAGTCGGCCGAGACGGATCTCGCGGCCCTCCGCCAAAGCTCCGCAGGAAAACATGATCGAGTGGATCGGAAAAATCGCAACTTCTCCAATTAGGCGCTAAGACTAATGCCCCACGGTGGGCGCCAACTGTCGTGGTTCTAAGTCTGATAGTGAGGTAGGGGGGTATGTATGAAGAGGCTAGACCTTAGCTATTGGGAAGTTGTAAGCACGCAAGGTTTACGAGTTCAGGCCCTTCTCTGAGGAAGTAACAGCCCTACGTCTCGGTGCCCGGAGGCGGTCGATTGGATTATGCGTGAGTAAGATGACAGGGGTGCGAACCCTTGATACTGAGGAGGGGGGTGGCTTATATAGAGTTCGCCAGCCCTCTCCTGCCCTCAGTAATGCAGGGTTTAAGGTACATTTAAGGTGGGCGTTACTGATAACGTCCCTAATAAAGCGTCATAATGATCATAAAGGCTACTTAATAACCGACCGTTTGCCCACGGAGTGACTTGAGGTCTTCTGGCAGTCGAGTGGTTGGCTCCTTGGTCGAGTGACAGCTCTTGGTCGAGTGTCTTCAATCCGTCGAGTGGGATATCTCCGAGTTGTCTGAAAGGTGACTTCCTCTAAGGATGTCTTACGGTAGGGCTCTTAGGACGGGTCCGTGTCCCTACCGTAGGTACATGACTACATCAGCGTGTGCTCTGATACCATCTCTGTAGCGACCAGACCTCAAACAGTCTGATCTCTGTGCTCCGGTGTCATCCCTAGATCAGTAATGCTGACACCACACAATACTTGGAGGATTTATAACAGAGTAGCAATCACACACTTATTACATCGAGTGTCTCAATAGAGAACTTATTACGATAAATATGGCTTAAGGCCATCTAATAACGATAACAGTGGAAGGCTTGGAAGATAAGTGAGTCCATCAACTCCAACGGCATCACTGAGTATAGAACCACGACCTAAAAACTCCTTAATTGTCGTCTGAAAAGTCTGCAACATTAGCGTTGCAGCCCGAAACGGGCCAGCACATGGAATATGCTGGCAATGTAACACATAGAGAGTAATGGAATGAAATAGCTATACTATATGCATATTTGGCTGGTGGAAAGCTCTATGGTTACAGTTTTGCGTAAAGCCGATTTTCCCTACTTCAAAGGAATAAATTTTATTTAACTATCATGGTAGTTGTTAAACATTGAGAATGGTTGACAGCATTCTCAATCCCAATTAAGCATCATTATTAAACAAAACCCAACAAAATTAATTTTAGAGTAACATGTTGAGATTCACATGATAATCCAAGTACTAGATACTCAAGATGTCCATAACCGGGGACACGGCTAATCATGATTAGTTTATTACACTCTATAGAGGTTTGCGCACTTTTCCCCACAAGACTCGATCATCTCCGTTTGGTTTCTCGCACTACACGGTGTTTGAGAAGACGGATGACCGAGACATAGTCTTTCAGAAGCGCTAGCACCTTACGATGGATAGACCATTACACCTACTTTCCCCTACATCTGCTAGTCTACCCTGTAAGAGGTCGCACGACATAATCAACTATGCCAGAGCCCATAATGGCTTGTGGCTGCACACAAAAGTTTCTAGTATGAATAATCTCATGATCCCTTTGAGCCTGGGTGGCGGTCCAAAAGAAACAGGCAATCCTGGAATACCCAGGTACCTCAATCCACCCAGACATGTATTTAAGTTGCCACCTTAGATAAACCAATAATTAACAAACTCACATCTGTCATGGATATCACTCACCCAATCCACGTCTACTAGCATAGCATGGCATAATGGCAAACGTAGAAGTAACTCCCAAAGGTTTGATAATAAAACAGGTAATAGGTACTATCTCAACTACTTTCCATCCCACAATTTAATTAGATCCTAATCATACAATGTTTGAGGACTGATCTAATGCAATAAAACTGGGTAGTAGGAAAAGTATGATCAAAGTGTTACTTGCCTTGCCGATGATCCGCGAAACCTAGAGATTTGAATTAACAGGCGGCGCACTCCGGGTATTCTATCACAGACAAACAAACAAGCATACAATAAGTACTCATCTAATGCACAGGTAAAACTTGAATAAGAGATCTAACCAGAAAGTTCAAATTAAGAACTCCGGTTTGTAAAAAGAATCAAATCGAACGAAGCAACGAAAGTCAAACGGCGAAAGAAAACAACTTCGTTCTACTAATCTGGATCTAGGGCAATTTTTACAGTAGCAAAAACTTGTTTAAGTTGGTTAAACAGATAGAGGGTTTCGAGACGAAACTCTAGGCGCTTGAATCGCCTAATTCCGATAAACGAGCGAAAAGTTATACTAAAAGGAAAATCGGATCAGGAATCGCGATCAGAAAAATCACGGATTTAATCTGAGAAAAAGAAAAAAAACGACGAACGCTCGCTAAATAAATAAACCGGAAAAACCAATCTATTTAAAAAAAAACCGAAACTAAAAAAAAGTTTCGGTTGGGCTAGGATTCGGGGTGCGGGCGGGCTCGCTTCGGCTGGGCTCCCCCCGGCTTATAAAGCCTAGCGGGCCGGAGTCCCGGTCGGACACGGCCTGTAGGTTGGTTCGTTTTTTTATAATTATGCGCAGAAGAAAAATAAAAAGAAATACTAAACGGACTCCAAAAATCCCAAAATAAAATTTCCCGGGCTTCTAAAATCAAGCCGCACAAGTTGAACATTTATTTGGGGCCTAAATGCAATTTTAAAAAACACACATTTTTTCCTAAATTCAAATAAAATAACGAAAAACTCCAAAATAAAATCTTATTTGATTTTTTAATTAAATCCTCAATATTTCTTTATTCCGGGAAAGTCATTTTATTCCCTCTCTCATATTTTTGTAATAGAAATAATTGATGATAAAATAATAAAATCAAATGATCCTATTCTCAAAATTTGAGAAAACTCAAATATGAAAATATCGAATTCCCCAACTCTCTCCGTGGGTCCTTAAGTTGCGTAGAAATTTCTAGGATCAAACCAAAATGCAAAATAAAATATGATATGCAATGATGATCTAATGTAAACATTCCAAATTGAAAATTTGGGATGTTACACCTCCGCTCAAGAAGCGGGCGACCTTGAAGTGACGTCATGGAGGGCCTCGCCGGATCAGGTGAGGCCAGAAGATATTCCTATGGTGACCCGAAGTCCCCAGTATCCGGCTCTTGAAGAGAGCAACCGAAAGAATCCGACACCGTCTGGTATGCGGTCGGACGCACTGAGGGATCTGCCAGAGCGATCAACTATCTCAGAAGAACACCGTACATTGATGGGTACGGTGATTGAAAGGATTTCGTCCGCCGAAAGCGGGTTGCATGAAGCCTTTATGAGTCTACTGATGGGTTTTGAGGTACGTGAAATGATATACATTTGTGATAGTACCACACATTTTTAGGTGTGCCCTGTGTAGATAGTAGCCCCTGAGACTCTGGTTGTCGTCGAGAACAGTGACAAACATAGGATCGTAGTCTCAGGTAATAACCAGACCGCCTTCATGTGCAGGTGGTTGAAGCTCGGTGGTTAGTCGGACTCATGGGTTTGCCGAACTAAAGCGGCAACTGGATGCGGTGGATGCCGACATTGAGCTTGTTAACAAGCGGCTCGACGAGGCACAGGGTAGGTGATTTTTTTTGGTGAATGTCACATAGTAAGAGCAGCGTGATGCCAGTATCTTTAATATGTTGTGACTGCAGATGGAGCTTCCACCGTGGTGACCCTTCGGGTGGAGCTTGCACGAGCCAAGGAGCAAGCAAGGAGTAATAATGCGACCGCTTTGAAGGCGGCCGAAGAGTTAAGAGCCGAGAAGGCCGCGCATAGTGAGACCAAAGAAAAAATGGCCAAGATGACTGTAAAGTTGAAAGACACTACCGACCGCTGCCAGCTTCTTGAAGAAGAAAACCGGGCGAAGGCGATGGACCTGGAAAAGGCCACGATGGCGACCAAAGACACCCGCTCTGGAATGAGAGCAAAGGAGGAACTGTGTGAAGACGGGGATATTGTGGCTGGGAAGCCTTTTATGCTGCGGAGGAAGTTTGGAGATCCTCAGTATGCCCCTCTGGATCGGCTGTGGAGTTCGGCAGACACATATCTGGACTTGGCGGCAAGCGCTATCGATGCGGCCGAATACTTCCGAGATCAAATAGATCGTGAAGTGGACAAGCTGTTCTGGTCGCAGTTTAACGTTCCAGAGCGCCCGCTTCCATTGACTGATCAGCTAGCCGAATGGGCCGAACTCAATAGGTTGTCCGGACTCGCCATGAGGTCTGTCGTGGATCAGCTGTGGCCGAAAAGGCCAAAGTCGAACAACTATTTTAGCCTGGCGCAGCAGTTCCTTGGTGCGGTGCCGCGCATCAATGCGATGAAGAGGTCGGCATGCATAGAGGGCTCGCGGATGGCCCTTGCCCGTGTCAAAGCATACTGGGCGGAGATGGATGCTACCACTGTTGCGGCGCAGGGTTCGGCCATAGGCCGAGTGGCTGCCGAGCACTATTTTGAAGAAGTTCTTGAGGGTGCTCGTTTGATAGAGGCCCAGTGCTCGAAGAATATTATGTTTGAGTGACATGTATTCCCATTGTGAAAACAATGTTTTTATTAAATTTATCAAGGCTATATTTATACTTTTGCCCGAAAGTAATATGATGCCTCCTGTGCGGCCGTTTACGTATATATATGTATATCCTGAAAGATTGCAGTCGTCAGCTTCAGCCCCCACGCATATAATGCGGGGGTCTTCGCAGAAGACGCGTGTTCACACTTAATCCAACGTCTTGGTCCTATTAAGGAGGTGATAGTGCAGCGAACTAGGCAACCAGACTATAATGCTTTAACACTTTCACTTAGCCAGAGGAGTTTGACAGTGGGGCTACTATATAGCCCCTGGTGGCTCCGCACTCACCCGAATTCGGGGTGCGTACATGCCTGGTCGGGAAACGGCACTTCGTTAAGGCGGGGGAATTCTAAGATTCCGATAGGTCATCGAGTGGTTGACCAGTCTCATGCTATATCATGACAGTCAGTTTTTGGCTTTCTCTACTGAGGTGCTCGTCCGGATGAACCAGGGCACAATCACAGTAGTTCTCCTGGTGCCGCCTTAGCTGATAGAGCGGAACGTAAGGCAGCAAAACACAGGAGCCGGGCAAGCCCAACATTTGACCAAAGACATGATTCGGAGCTGATGCATATAAGGCCAAACTCGCGACGCCGAACACTCCCTAAGGTATTCGGTCTTTATTGTGGGCCTGAACAGTGCCCTTTGTAAGAAGCCCCTGGTGTCCAGGTACGTGCATTGCTCTGACGTGGCCACATGCCAAGACGTTAGCATCCTTCTCAATTGTACTGAGAATCCGAGGGATGTGTATCAACAAGAGACGGTAGAAAAGGTTGACGCAGGGTCTTAATCTAAAAAGAATCCTTGGAACGGGTCCCTGCTGCACATCTGCGCCTGTGTCTCCGTTGTGCCGTATCCTGGACGGGTGTAGCACGATGGTCATCTGTAAAAGAGAGGAACTTAGGTGAAAAGTTGTCATGCAAAAAGGTAGGTTTAAAGAAACCATGTTCAATTTAAGATGAGTAAAAGTTGCCACTTGTCTGCGCTCGTTGAGCCCCTTGTATTTGTAATAGGGGTATGGCCATCAAACCTGTATGAATTACATATAGCTGCGCCGGACTCGTCTAACCGTGTCCGTGGTCTTGACGACCCATCGAATGCTTTAGTTGGTGAGGCCGTTTTAGTGTGCGGCTGCCAAGGCAGCCGCACTATCTTCGGCGCGCAGGGATCGCTCAATATTTCCATTTACTGTAATGATGCCACGTGGACCGGGCATCTTAAGCGTGAGGGAAGCGTAATGCAGTATTGCATTAAACCGAGCGAAAGCTTCGCGTCCAAGTAGTGCTTGATAGCCACTTTGGAACGGAGCAATGTGGAAGGTTAAATTTTAGGGTAGAGTATTGAACCCAAATTTATTGATTCGACACGAGGGGAGCCAAAGAATATTCTCAAGTATTAACAGTTGAGTTGTCAATTCAACCGCACCTGAAAGACTTAATATCTGCAGCAAAGTATTTAGTAGCAAAGTAATATGGAAGTAATGGTGACGGTTGAGGGAGTCCTGGACTAAGGGGTCCTCGGGCGTCCGGCCTGTTGGACATGGGCCGGACTAATGGGCTGTGAAGATACAAGACCGAAGACTCTCTCCCGTGTCCGGATGGGACTCTCCTTGACATGGAAGGCAAGCCTAGCGATCAAATATGAAGATTCCTTTCTCTGTAACCGACCTTGTACAACCCTAGCCCCCTCCGGTGTCTATATAAACCGGAGGGCTTAGTCCGGATCGAGAGATAGATAATCGTAGTCAGACAGGCTAGACTTTTAGGGTTTAGCCATTATGATCTCGTGGTAGATCAACTCTTGTAATACTCATATTCATCAAGATCAATCAAGCAGGAAGTAGGGTATTACCTCCATAGAGAGGGCACGAACCTGGGTAAACATTGTATCCCCTGTCTCCTGTTACCATCGACCTTAGACGGCGCAGTTCAGGACCCCCTACCCGTGATCTGCCAGTTTTGACACCAACATTGGTGCTTTCATTGAGAGTTCCACTATGCCGTCCTCAAAAGGTTTGATGGCTCCTTCAATCATCTACAACAACGCTGTCCAAGGGGAAGTCTTCCTCCCTGGATAGATCTTCGTGTTTGGCGGCTTCGCAATGCGGGCCAACTCGCTTGGCCATTTGGAGCAGATCGACAGCTACGCCCCTGGCCGTCAGGTCAGATTCGAGAGCTTGAACAACGTCGCGGATATCAACAAAGACTTGATCTTTGATGGATTCGAGACCACGGAAGTTGCTCCCCGTCACCTCGATGAACATGAATTAGATCTGTCATCGGGCCATACCCAGGAAATTGCACCTGTAACCGCTCTGGCCTTGGATCTGGAGCAGGTCACGCCATCTGAGGACAGGGAGCTCAACCCCGCTATGGAGGCCGCAGACGCTACGGCGTTGGAGCCGCACATAGACCTAACCTCTGGTAATGCCTGTGTCACCGGAATCTCGGACTTGTTTCCGGCTGTAAGTTCCGAACTACGTGCGTCCGCGCATGTCGAGCATGATCGGTCATTGATCGCCGAATTCAGCGCCGCGGATATCTTCCGGCACTCGCCTTTGGGCGATGTGCTGAACTCATTAAAAAATATATCCTTAGCGGTGAAGGAAATATGCCCTAGAGGCAATAACAAAGTTATTATTTATTTCCTTATATCATGATAAATGTTTATTATTCACGCTAGAATTGTATTAACCGGAAACATAATACATGTGTGAATACATAGACAAACTTAGTGTTACTAGTATGCCTCTACTTGACTAGCTCGTTAATCAAAGATGGTTATGTTTCCTAACCATGAACAATGTGTTGTTATTTGATTAACGAGGTCACATCATTAGTTGAATGATCTGATTGACATGACCCATTTCATTAGCTTAGCACCCGATCGTTTAGTATGTTGCTATTGCTTTCTTCATGACTTATACATGTTCCTATGACTATGAGATTATGCAACTCCCGTTTACCGGAGGAACACTTTGTGTGCTACCAAATGTCACAACGTAATTGGGTGATTATAAAGGAGCTCTACAGGTGTCTCCAAAGGTAGATGTTGGGTTGGCGTATTTCGAGATTAGGATTTGTCACTCCGATTGTCGAAGAGGTATCTCTGGGCCCTCTCGGTAATGCACATCACATAAGCCTTGCAAGCATTGCGACTCATGAGTTAGTTGCGAGATGATGTATTACGGAACGAGTAAAGAGACTTGCCGGTAACGAGATTGAACTAGGTATTGGATACCGACAATCGAATCACGGGCAAGTAACATACCGATGACAAAGGGAACAACGTATGTTGTTATGCGGTCTGACCGATAAAGATCTTCGAAGAATATGTAGGAGCCAATATGGGCATCCAGGTCCCGCTATTGGTTATTGACCGGAGATGTGTCTCAGTCATGTCTGCATTGTTCTCGAACCGTAGGGTCCGCACGCTTAACGTTACGATGACAGTTATTATGAGTTTATGCATTTTGATGTACCGAAGTTAGTTCGGAGTCCTGGATGTGATCACGGACATGACGAGGAGTCTCGAAATGGTCGAGACATAAAGATTGATATATTGGATGACTATATTCGGACACCGGAAAGGTTCCGGAAGAGTATCGGATAAAACCGGAGCACCGGGGGGTTACCAGAACCCCCCCCGGGGGGGGGGGGGGTTAATGGGCCTTATGGGCCTAAAGTGGAGAAGTGGGAGGGGCTGCCAGGGCAGGCCACGCGCCCCTTCTCCCCCTTGTCTGAATTGGACTAGGAGGGAGGGGCGGCGCCCCCCCTCTTTCCCTCTCTTCTCCACCAATCCTACTTGGACTAGGAAAAGGGGGGGGGGAGTCCTACTCCCGGTAGGAGTAGGACTCCTCCTGCGCCACCATAGGGCTGGCCGAACCCCTCCCCCTTGGATCCTTTATATACGGGGGCAGGGGGGCACCTCTAGACACACAAGTTGATCCACATGATCGTTCCTTAGCCGTGTGCGGTGCCCCCTGCCACCATATTCCACCTCAATCATATCGTTGTAGTGCTTAGGCGAAGCCCTGCGTCGGTAGAACATCAAGATCGTCATCACGCCGTCGTGCTGACAGAACTCCTCCCCAAAGCTTTGCTGGATCGGAGCCCGGGGATCGTCATCGAGCTGTACGTGTGCTAAGAACTCAGAGGTGCTGGAGTAACGGTGCTTGGATCGGTCGGATCGGGAAGAAGACGTACGACTACTTCCTCTATGTTGTGTCAACGCTTCCGTTGCGATCTACAAGAGTATGTAGATCATACCATCCTCTCGTTGCTGTGCATCACCATGATCTTGCGTGTGCGTAGGAAAATTTTGAAATTACTACGTTCCCCAACAAGCGGGGGATTCACAGCCGAACTGTATCCAGTTCGAACTAGAAGCTGATGACGGGGAATTTCGCTTCCCACCCGCCACTCACTTTATAGCCAGTATCAAAGACTTAACTGATATGATCGATTACGGCTCCGAAGACATCGATGGTATGGACGACGATGCAGATGAGGAGCACGACCAAAACTCGCCGTTCACCGGATGCTGGATGGCCACTTCTTCGTACGACGTGTACATGGTGGATACACCTAAATAACCTAACGCCAACGACAAAGAAGATCCAGTCGAGGATAAACCTCCTGGGACACAGCCCAAGCACCGATGTCAGCGGCGCCGCTCTAAGTCACGTCATGCAAAAGATAGCAATGAAGGAAATATGCCCTAGAGGCGATAATAAAGTAATTATTTATTTCCTTATATCATGATAAATGTTTATTATTCATGCTAGAATTGTATTAACCGGAAACATAATACATATGTGAATACATAGACAAATAGAGTGTCACTAGTATGCCTCTACTTGACTAGCTCGTTGATCAAAGATGGTTATGTTTTCTAGCCATAGACATGAGTTGTCATTTGATTAACGGGATCACATCATTAGGAGAATGATGTGATTGACTTGACCCATTCCGTTAGCTTAGCACTTGATCGTTTAGTTTGTTGCTATTGCTTTCTTCATAACTTATACATGTTCCTATGACTATGAGACTATGCTACTCCCGCTTACCGGAGGAACACTTTGTGTGCTACCAAACATCACAACATAACTGGGTGATTATAAAGGTGCTCTACAGGTGTCTCTGAAGGTACTTGTTGGGTTGGCGTATTTCGAGATTAGGATTTGTCACTCCGATTGTCGGAGAGGTATCTCTGGGCCCTCTCGGTAATGCACATCACTCAAGCCTTGCAGAATTGCAACTAATAAGTTAGTTGCAGGATGATGTATTACGGAACGAGTAAAGAGACTTGCCGGTAACGAGATTGAACTAGGTATTGAGATACCGACAATCGAATCTCAGGCAAGTAACATACCGATGACAAAGGGAACAATGTATGTTGTTATGCGGTCTGACCGATAAAGATCTTCGCAGAATATGTAGGAGCCAATATGAGCATCCAGGTTCCACTATTGGTTATTGACCGGAGACGTGTCTCGGTCATGTCTACATAGTTCTCGAACCCGTAGGGTCCGCACGCTTAAAGTTCGGTGACGATCGTAATTAGGGTTTTTGTGTTTTGATGTACCAAAGGTTGTTCGGAGTCCCGGATATGATCACGGACATGATGAGGAGTCTCGAAATGGTCGAGACATAAAGATTGATATATTGGAAGCCTATATTTGGATATCGGAATCGTTCCGGGTGAAATCGGGATTTTACTGGAGTACCGGGGGGTTACTGGAACCCCCCCCGGGGTTAGTGGGCCTACATGGGCCCTAAGGGAGAAGAGGAGGGCCGGCCAGGGCAGGCCGCGCGCCCCCTCCCCCCTAGTCTGAATAGGACAAGGAAGGGGGGGGGGGTGCCCCCCTTTCCTATTCCCCCTCCCCCTTTCCTTCTCCAACAAGGCAAGAGGGGGAGTCCTACTCCCGGTGGGAGTAGGACTCCTCCAGGCGCACCCCTAGGGGCCGGCCGCACTTCCCCTGTCGGTGTCAAAACCGGAGGATCTCGGGTAGGGGGTCCCGAACTGTGCGTCTAGGCCGAATGGTAACATGAGACAAGGGACACAAAGTTTTACCCAGGTTCGGGCCCTCTTGATGGAGGTAAAACCCTACGTCTTCCTTGATTAATATTGATGATATGGGTGTTACAAGAGTAGATCTACCACGAGATCAGAGAGGCTAAACCCTAGAAGCTAGCCTACAGTATGATTGTATGTTGTGATTGTTGTCCTACTGACTAAAACCCTTCGGTTTATATAGACACCGGAGAGGGTTAGGGTTACACAAGGTCGGTTACAAAGGAGGAGATATCCATATACGTATTGCCTAGCTTGCCTTCCACACCAAGTAGAGTCCCATCCGGACACGAGATGAAGTCTTCAATCTTGTATCTTCATAGTCCAACAGTCCGGCCAAAGGATATAGTCCGGCTGTCCGGAGACCCCTAATCCCAGACTCCCACAGTAGCCCCTAAACCAGGCTTCAATGACGATGAGTCCGGCGCGCAGTATTGTCTTCGGCATTGCAAGGCGGGTTCCTTCTCCGAATACATGACATAAGAAGTTGAATATGAGGATAGTGTCCGACCCTGCAAAATAAATTCCACATTCCACCGCAGAGAGAATAACATTTTCGCAGATCTAATTTGCTGGCTTGTTTTGGCAACATGACGTTACGTCATGGCCCGGTGGTTATTCGAACCGTTTCTTTTAACCAGCCCCGCACATAACGCGAGGCAGTTTTTTGACACGTCTTGTCAAAGCAGAGATTGTGTCCCCTTATCACGGGATTCTCATCAATACGGGCATGGGTAACCCAACCGCGCCATCAATCACGGCGCTCGGGGGATAAGTGAGTTTTACCAGTCAAGTGGAGACGTTTAATTTTGTCCGCCCATATAAAGGGATAAGGATTCACCTTTCTATCCATGCCTTCTTCCTCCTCTGCTCATCTGCTCCCGCAGACTCGAGCTCTAGCGCCCAAGCTCTCACTTCCATCTCAACCTTCTTCGACCATGTCCAGAGCGGGAGGAGCACCGCACTATCATGAGTGCGGTGATCCAGAAGGATCAGTCCGCCAAGAGCGGATTGACTAAAGCCCGTACTAGCCTTCTAACAGGCTTTGAGGTAAGTGTTTTTAAAATGTAGTAGAAATATTACCGCATAGACAGTAACCCCTGATGCATTGTTCGGTATTCACAAAGAAAAGCCGAACAGAGGATCAAATAATATCGCAGGAGTCTAATATAAGTATGTCAATATGCATATGTAGGCTTCGCTGCTGGCGTATGCCGCACTAACTGCGGAGGTCGCCATACTGAAGGAGGCCCTTGTGGGGTCCCAGAAAGAGCTCGGCCTTGCTAGGAGGCAGCTTGAGGAGAACAAGGGTAAGTAATACCCCGTCTGTAGATGAGAAAAAGGACGTGATTGCTAAATGACAGGATCATTGTATGTTTGCCAGGGGCCACGACCGAGGTGGCGACCCTGAAGCAAGCACTGTCCCAGGCCGAAGAAAAGGCGGCCCAGGAGCGCACCGAGCGAGAGAGGCACGAGGCTCGGGTGGGCGAGGTGTAGCAAGAGCTCCAGGCTCTCGTGACAAAGCATGAGGCGTTGGAGCTTGACTTGAAGACAAGAGAGTCTGAGCTTGCCGCGGCCCGTGAGAGCGCGAAGAGTGCCAAGGCCGAGGCCCAGAAGGCCCTTCAGGAGATCGACGCGATGAAGAAGATAGTGGCGGGTAAGGCTTTCTATATGCAAAGCAAGCATGTAAAGGTGAATTACCGATTACTTACCCGAATCCGGAGCTCTTCAGGAGCATTCACAGATTTTCCCCGCAGTGTGTCCGATGCCGCACTATTCTACCAGGCCGAGGACGGAAGCTCGATGGAGAAGCTGTTCTGGCCTCAGTATGCTGAGGCCGAACATCCGGTGCCAATGAGCGACTAGCTGAAGCAGATGGCCGAGCTACATAAGGCGGCCGATCACTCCATGAAGGGCTTCATAGTCCGGTTGTGGCCTGGCGATGCCCTTCCGAACAACTTCTTTGGCCTGGTGAGGTGGCTTGTGGATGCCTGCCCACGGCTGGAGGTCATCAAGCGATTTGTCTGCATTGAAGGTGCACGCCGGGCCTTCGCCCGTGTAAAAACGCAGTGGGTCAAGCTAGACGCCGTGAAGCTGATCAAGGAGGGGCCGCCGGAGGGGAAGGAGCACCGCCACCCCGAGATGTACTACGAGGGTGTTCTGCCGGGCGCCCGTCTTATCGCGGATGAGTGTTCGCAAAATGTGATATTTGAATGAGACTTGCTCATTTTGTCCTGTGTGTATGAAAACTTTCATCGTATTCGCTATGCAACACTTGTGTGAATTTAAAATATTACCTTCTGTTTGGCTATTTATCCAATCTGAGAGATGGCTAGTCCTCGGCTTCTGCCCCCATGCCACGAGTGCCGAGGAGTTCGGGATAAACTTGAGCACTCTTGTTCCCATGTTTGGGTCATTCGAGGGAGGTGCTCAGCACAACGAACAAGGCAACCGGACTAATAATGCTTTATCACTCTCACTTAGCCATAGAATTCTATAATTTTAAATTTCGGCGAAGCCCTTGGTATTCGGAAGGCCGAATTCGGGGCGCGATACACGCCTGTAAGCCGGACGGAGCCGGCCCCTCGCCCTAAGCGGCATAAGTCTTTCGGGACTCGAAAAACCTCACCGAACAGCGACCATTCTCTCGCCTTATCATGACACTCAGTTTTAGCTTTCTCTACTGAGGTGCTCGGCCCGGCAGAACCGGGGCACAATCGCAGTAGTTCTCCTAGCGCTACCTTAGCCGATAGAGCGGAACGTAAGGTACCAAAACATAGGAGCCGGGCAAACCCAACATTTGACCAAAGACATGATTCGGAGCTGATGCATATAATGCTATAAGTTCGGGGTGCCGCACTTGTGAAAGTGTTCGGACTTTTCATACCATATTGTGGGTACGTAAGCCCCCGGTGCATTGGCCATACCAGAGTGTATGGTTGCTTGGCGTCATTAATGAACACATAGATATGTGTATATATATATATAACAAAAATGCGATAATAGTCCTAATGTCATGTATTGTATATGAAAAAATTGCATTAGAGCAGAGTGATACATATAGTGTAATAAGCAAAAGAGTAGGACTATGTCCCTTCCAAGGGCGAGCTGAGGAATTTTATGAAATCTGTAATCCACCTGGGAATTCCGTAGTTGTCGGCCTCCTTGGTTGCTGTATCATGTGTTCGGCAATAGAGCTGCCGGACAGTGTTTCCAGAGATTGAAGTCCTGAAAGAAAAAGAAAAATAACCAAACGGGAAGCCCCTGGTGCGGTTTAGGCCGCGTTTTGGGGCGTGCCATAGATGTGCCCACCTTCCCCACCTGTGCCCATCGTATTTTTAATGCGTAATTATGTACGCGTGACACGAACAATGCCGTTCGGCTGGGATTGGGGTGGCTGCCGTATTGCTACGCGAGCTCGGATCACGCCACGCGGTCTGTTTGCCGATTACCCCGAGTGCGCTTGAAGGTGTCCGGGCTTTGAAATGCCGAACTGGTAGATTGCCTTGAGAGGCTGCTTTGCACTTCTACTGCGAGGGCCGCAGTGTGCTCCTCTGTTCGGAGAGAGCGCTCTATGTTTCCATTGACTGTAATAACTCCGCGAGGTCCTGGCATCTTGAGCTTGAGGTATGCATAATGTGGTACCGCATTGAATCTAGCAAATGCGGTTCGTCCGAGTAGCGCGTGATAACCACTGCGGAACGGGACTATCGAAGATTAACTCTTCGCTTCGGAAGTTATCCGGGGATCCAAAGACCACTTCTAGTGTAATTGAGCCTGTGTAGTGGGCCTCTACGCCTGGAATGACGCCCTTAAAGGTCGTCTTTGTGGGTTTGATCCTTGAGGGGTCTATACCCATTTTGCGCACTGTGTCCTGATAAAGCAGGTTCAGGCTGCTGCCGCCGTCCGTAAGGACTCGAGTGAGGTGAAATCCGTCGATGATTGGGTCTAGGACCAGTGCGGCACATCCGCCATGACGGATACTAGTGGGGTGGTCCCTGCGATCGAAGGTGATCGGACAGGAGGACCAAGGGTTGAACTTTGGGGCGACTGGCTCCAACGCATATACGTCCCTGAGCACACGCTTCTGCTCCCTCTTGGGGATGTGGGTTGCGTATATCATGTTCACCGTCCGCACTTGTGGGGGAAACCTCTTCTGTCCTCCAGTGTGCGGCTGCCGGGGTTCTTCCTCGTCATCGCTATGTGGCCCCTTGTCCTTGTTTTCGGCAATTAACTTGCCGGCCTGCTTGAACACCTAGCAATCCCTGTTGGTGTTATTGGCTGGCTTGTCTGGGGTGCCGTGTATTTGACACGAGCGATCGAGTATATGGTCCAAGCTGGACAGACCCGGCGTACTTTGTTTGAATGGCTTTTTTCGCTGACCGGGTTTAGAGCCTTTGAATCCGGCATTGATTGCCGTATCCTCAGTACTTTCGCCATTAATGCGGCGCTTATGCTTGTTGCGACGTGACCTGCTATTGCCGTCCTTGGTATCTGAGGTACCATGGTTCTTTGAAATGTTATTACTGAGAGCCAACCAGCTGTCTTCTCCCGCACAAAAGCGGGTCATGAGCGTCGTGAGGGCTGCCATAGATTTCGGCTTTTCCTGACCGAGGTGCCGGGCTAGCCACTCGTCTCGGATGTTGTGCTTGAAAGCCGCTAAGGCCTCCGCATCCGGACAGTCGACGATTTGATTTTTCTTTGTAAGGAACCGAGTCCAGAATTGCCTAGCCGACTCTTCTGGTTGCTGAATTATGTGGCTCAAGTCATCGGCGTCTGGTGGTCGCACATAAGTGCCCTGAAAGTTGTCAAGGAATGCGGCTTCCAGATCTTCCCAACAGCTAATGGAGTCCGCTGGCAAGCTATTAAGCCAATGCCGCGCTGGTCCTTTGAGTTTTAGTGGGACGTATTTGATGGCATGTAAGTCATCACCGTGGGCCATGTGGATGTGGAGGAAGTCCTCAATCCATACTGCGGGATCTGTTGTGCCGTCATATGATTCAATGTTTACAGGTTTGAAACCTTCTGGGAATTGATGTTCCATTACTTCTTCTGTGAAGCATAAGGGGTGTGCGGCGCCTCTGTATTGGGCTATATCGCGACGCATCTCGGAGGGGTCCTGCCCACTGTGTTCAGCCCGGCCGGATTTGCTTTTACTGTATCCGGCGTGAAGTTTATCGTCTCGTAGAGTGGTGCGCCCTCGTGATCCGTAGATCGATCTTGAATGCTTTGCTTTGTCCTCCAATATGTCTCGCAGGTCTGGCGTATCTCCCCATGCCTTTTTATTTGAATGGCGTTGGGGTGGAGGCTGAGCTTTTGGCTAGAATGCCTCTCTATCGCGGCCACGGGGTGGTCGATCAGCCATTTCGTACGCTTCTTCCTCCAGTCGGGGAAGCAACCTGTGCCTGGGATAACTCTTGGAGGGACGCTCGAGTTTATATTGCTCGGCCGCGAGGACTTCAGTCCATTTGTCAGCTAGCAGATCTTGGTCAGCTTGAAGCTGCTGCTGCTTTTTCTTCAGGCTATTTGCCGTGGCCATAAGCCTGCGCTTGAAGCGCTCTTGTTCAACGGGATCCTCTAGAACGGCGAATTCATCGTCGCTGAGGCTTGCCTCGTCTTCGGAGGGGGGCATGTAATTGTCACCCTCCTCCTCTCCGCCAGCCGCTCTCTCAGGAGAGTTGGCTCCTTCTCCTGCTCTAAATCTTACTGGAGGGGATTGTTGTTGTCTTCAGCGCTATCCGGAGTGTTATTATCTCCTGTGCCGGTATCACCACTTTTGCTTTGGCGGGACTTAGAGTGGCGCCGCTGGCATCGGCGCTTGGGCTGCTTCTTGGAGGGGTCATCCTCCGTTATCTCGTCACCGTTGCCTTCATTGGGTGTATCCACCATGTATATGTCATACGATGAGGCGGCTGTCCAGTGCCCTGTAGGTGCTGGTTCATGTTCATCTCCTACATCGTCATCCATACCGTCGATGTCTTCAGAGTCGAAGTCGAGCATGTCGGTTAAGTCATTGAGAGTGGATACAAAGTGGATGGTGGGTGGGCGTCGAATTTCTTCATCGTCCACATCCCAATCCTGTTGGCCATAATCCGGCCAGGGCTCTCCTGACAAAGGGAGAGAGCTTAGTGAATTCAGAATGTCGCCGAAGGGCGAGTGCTGAAAGATATCCGCGATGGTGAATTCCATGATCGGCGCCCACTCAGATTCGATTGGCAGGGCCGCGGATGGTTCGGGGTCCGGAAGAGAATCCAGCACCTTGGAGTCACGGGCTATGCAGAGGATTATGCTGGTGTCCGGCTCGATCGCCGTCAAGACTGCAGCCCCTGAGGCGGTGTCTAGCCACCCGTCCTCGATTGGCGCAGTTGGCTCTGAGCTAAGGGTCGGAGCTGATGCGGGCGCGGCCTCTGGAGTGCCGTCCGGTGGCAGAGCTAGGTCATACCCATCGCGACCGTGCAGCGCGCCCGGCTATGGCTCGAATCCGTCGAAGATCAAGTCCCCACAGATATTGGCCGTGTAATTCAAACTTCCAAATCTGAGCTGATGGCCAGGGGCGTAGCTTTCAATCTGCTCCAGATGGCCAAGCAAATTAGCCCGTAGTGCAAAGCCGCCGAATACGAAGATCTGTTCGGGGAGAAAAGTCTCACCCTGGACTGCATCGCTATCGATGATAATAGGGGCCATCAAGCCTAACGGCGACGACACAGAGGAAATCTCAATGAAAGCACCAATGTCGATGTCAAAACCGGCGGATCTCGGGTAGGGGGTCCCGAACTGTGCGTCTAGGTCGGATGGTAACAGGAGACAAGGGACATGAAGTTTTACCCAGGTTCGGGTCCTCTTGATGGAGGTAAAACCCTACGTCCCGCTTGATTAATATTGATGATATGGGTGTTACAAGAGTAGATCTACCACAAGATCAGAGAGGCTAAACCCTAGAAGCTAGCCTACGGTATGATTGTATGTTGTGATTGTTGTCCTACGGACTAAAACCCTTCGGTTTATATAGACACCGGAGAGGGTTAGGGTTACACAAGGTCGGTTACAAAGGAGGAGATATCCATATACGTATTGCCTAGCATGCCTTCCATGCCAAGTAGAGTCCCATCCGGATACGAGACAAAGTCTTCAATCTTGTATCTTCATAGTCTAACAGTCTGGCCAATGGAGATAGTCCGGCTATCCGGAGACCCCCTAATCCAGGACTCCCACATCCCCCCTCCCTCCTTTATATACAGGGGCAGGGGGGCACCCCATGACACACAAGTTGATCTTCGTGATCGTTCCTTAGTCGTGTGCGGTGCCCCCTTCCACCATATTCCACCTCGGTCATATCGTAGCGGTGCTTAGGCGAAGCTCTGTGTCGGTAGAACATCATCACCGTCATCACACCGTCGTGCTGATGAAACTCTCCCTCAACACACGGCTGGATCGGAGCTCGAGGGACGTCACCGAGTTGAACATGTGTAGAACTCGGAGGTGTCGTACGTTCGGTACTTGGATCGGTCAGATCGGGAAGACGTACGACTACTTCCTCTATGTTGTGTCAACGCTTCCATTGCCGGTCTATGAGGGTACATAGACAACACTCTCCCCTCTCATTGCTATGCATCACCATGATCTTGCGTGTGCGTAAGATTTTTTTTGAAATTACTACATTCCCCAACAGTGGCATCAGAGCCAGGTTTTATGCGTTGATGTTATGCACGAGTAGAATACAAGTGAGTTGTGGGAGATATAAGTCATACTGCTTACTAGCATGTCATACTTTGGTTCGGCAGTATTGTTGGATGAAGCGGCCCGGACCGACATTACGCGTACGCTTATGCGAGACTGGTTCTATCGACCTGCTTTGCACACAGGTGGCTGGCGGGTGTCAGTTTCTCCAACTTTAGTTGAGTCGAGTGTGGCTATGCCTGGTCCTTGCGAAGGTTAAAACAACACAGACTTGACAAACTATCATTGTGGTTTTGGTGCGTAGGTAAGAACGGTTCTTGCTAAGCCCGTAGCAGCCATGTAAAACTTGCAACAACAAAGTAGAGGATGCCTAACTTGTTTTTGCAGGGCATGTTGTGATGTGATATGGTCACGACATGATGCTAAATTTTATTGTATGAGATGATCATGTTTTGTAACCGAGTTATCGGCAACTGGCAGGAGCCATATGGTTGTCGCTTTATTGTATGCAATGCAATCGTGCTGTAATGCTTTACTTTATCACTAAGCGGTAGCGATAGTCGTGGAAGCATAAGATTGGCGAGACGACAACGATGCTACGATGGAGATCAAGGTGTCGCGCCGGTGACGATGGTGATCATGACGGTACTTCGGAGATGGAGATCACAAGTACAAGATGATGATGGCCATATCATATCACTTATATTGATTGCGTGTGATGTTTATCTTTTATGCATCTTATCTTGCTTTGATTGACGGTAGCATTATAAGATGATCTCTCACTAAATTTCAAGATAAAAGTGTTCTCCCTGAGTATGCACCGTTGCCAAAGTTCATCGTGCCCAGACACCACGTGATGATCGGGTGTGATAAGCTCTACGTCCATCTACAACGGGTGCGAGCCAGTTTTGCACACGCAGAATACTCAGGTTAAGCTTGACCAGCCTAGCATATGCAGATATGGCCACACTGAGACCGAAAGGTCGAGCGTGAATCATATAGTAGATATGATCAACATATTGATGTTCACCATTGAAAGCTACTCCATTTCACGTGATGATCGGTTATGGTTTAGTTGATTTGGATCACGTGATCACTTAGAAGATTAGAGGGATGTCTTTCTAAGTGGGAGTTCTTAAGTAATATGATTAATTGAACATAAATTTATCATGAACTTAGTACCTGATAGTATCTTGCTTGTCTATGTTTGATTGTAGATAGATGGCCCGTGTTGTTGTTCCGTTGAATTTTAATGCATTCCTTGAGAAAGCAAAGTTGAAAGATGATGGTAGCAATTACACGGACTGGGTCCGTAACTTGAGGATTATCCTCATTGCTGCATAGAAGAATTACGTCCTGGAAGCACCGCTGGGTGGCAGACCTGCTGCTGGAGCAACACCAGATGTTATGAACGTCTGGCAGAGCAAAGCTGATGACTACTCGATAGTTCAGTGTGCCATGCTTTACGTCTTAGAATCGGGACTTCAACGATGTTTTGAACACCATGGAGCATATGAGATGTTCCAGGAGTTGAAGCTAATATTTCAAGCAAATGCCTGGATTGAGAGATATGAAATCTCCAATAAGTTCTATAGCTGCAAGATGGAGGAGAATAGTTCTGTCAGTGAACATATACTCAAAGTGTCTGGGTATCATAATCACTTGACTCAACTGGGAGTTAATCTTCCTGTTGATAGTGTCATTGACAGAGTTCTTCAATCAGTGCCACCAAGCTACAAGAGCTTCGTGATGAACTATAAAATGCAAGGGATGGATAAGACGATTCCCGAGCTCTTCGCAATGCTAAAGGCTGCAGAGGTAGAAATCAACAAGGAGCATCAAGTGTTGATGGTCAACAAGACCGCCAGTTTCAAGAAAAAGGGCAAAGGGAAGAAGAAGGGGAACTTCAAGAAGAACAGCAAGCAATTTGCTGCTCAGGAGAAGAAATCCAAATCTGGACCTAAGCCTAAAACTGAGTGCTTCTACTGCAAGCAGACTGGACACTGGAAGCGGAACTGCCCCAAGTATTTGGCGGATAAGAAGGATGGCAAGGTGAACAAAGGTATATGTGATATACAAGTTATTGATGTGTACCTTACTAGAGCTTGTAGTAGCACCTAGGTATTTGATACTGGTTCTGTTGCTATTATTTGCAACTCGAAACAGGGACTACAGATTAAGCGAACACTCGCAAAGGATGAGGTGATGATGCGCATGGGAAATGGTTCCAAAGTCGATGTGATAGCAGTCGGCATGCTACCTCTACATCTACCTTCGGGATTAGTATTAGACCTAAATAATTGTTATTTGGTGCCAGCGTTGAGCATGAAAATTATATCTGGATCTTGTTTGATGCGAGACGGTTATTCATTTAAATCAGAGAATAATGGTTGTTCTATTTATATGAGTAATATCTTTTATGGTCATGCACCCTTGAAGAGTGGTCTATTTTTGATAAATCTCGATAGTAGTGATACACATATTCATAATGTTGAAGCCAAAAGATGCAGAGTTGATAATGATAGTGCAACTTATTTGTGGCACTGCCATTTAGGTCATATCGGTGTAAAGCGCATGAAGAAACTCCATACTGATGGACTTTTGGAATCACTTGATTATGAATCACTTGGTACTTCCGAACCGTGCCTCATGGGCAAGCTGACTAAAACGCCATTCTACGGTACTATGGAGAGAGCAACAGATTTGTTGGAAATCATAGATGCAGATGTATGTGGTCCGATGAATATTGAGGCTCATGGCTGATATCGTTATTTTCTCACCTTCACAGATGATTTAAGTAGATATGGGTATATCTACTTAATGAAGCATAAGTCTGAAACATTTGAAAAGTTCAAAGAATTTTAGAGTGAAGTTGGAAATCATCGTAACAAGAAAATAAAGTTTCTACAATATGATCATGGAGGAGAATATTTGAGTTACGAGTTTGTTCTACATTTGAAACAATGCAGAATAGTTTCGCAACTCATGCCACCCGGAACACCACAGCGTAATGGTGTGTCCGAACGTCGTAATCGTACTTTCCTAGATATGGTGCGATCTATGATGTCTCTTACTAATTTACCGCTATCGTTTTGGGGTTATGCTTTAGAGACGGCAGCATTCACGTTAAATATGGCACCATCGAAATCCGTTGAGACGACGCCTTATGAACTATGGTTTGGCAAGAAACCAAAGTTGTCGTTTCTGAAAGTTTGGGGCTGCGATGCTTATGTGAAAAAGCTTCAACCTGATAAGCTCGAACCCAAATCGGAGAAATGTGTCTTCATAGGATACCCAAAGGAGACTGTTGGGTACACCTTCTATCACATATCTGAAGGCAAGACATTCGTTGCTAAGAATGGATCCTTTCTAGATAAGGAGTTTCTCTCGAAAGAAGTGAGTGGGAGGAAAGTAGAACTTGATGAGGTAACTGCACCTGCTCCCTTATTGGAAAGTAGTACATCACAGAAATTGGTTTCTGTGACACCTATACCAATTAGTGAGGAAGCCAATGATAATGATCATGAAACTTCAGATCAAGTTACTACCGAACCTCATAGATCAACCGGAGTAAGGTCCGCACCAGAGTGGTATGGTAATCCTGTTCTGGAAGTCATGCTACTAGATCATGATGAACCTACGAACTATGAAGAAGCGATGGTGAGCCCAGATTCCACAAAATGGCTAGAAGCCATGAAATCTGAGATGGGATCCATGTATGAGAACAAAGTGTGGACTTTGGTTGACTTGCCCGTTGATCGGCAAGCAATTGAGAATAAATGGATCTTCAAGAAGAAGACTAACGCTGACGGTAATGTTACTATCTACAAAGCTCGACTTGTTGCGAAAGGTTTTCGACAAGTTCAAGGGATTGACTACGATGAGACCTTCTCACCCGTAGCGATGCTTAAGTCTGTCCGAATCATGTTAGCAATTGCCGCATTTTATGATTATGAAATTTGGTAGATGGATGTCAAAACTGCATTCCTGAATGGATTTTTGGAAGAAGAGTTGTATATGATGCAACCAGAAGGTTTTGTCGATCCAAAGGGAGCTAACAAAGTGTGCAAGCTCCAGCGATCCATTTATGGACTGGTGCAAGCCTCTCGGAGTTGGAATGAACGCTTTGATAGTGTGATCAAATCATTTGGTTTTGTACATACTTTTGGAGAAGCCTGTATTTACAAGAAAGTGAGTGGGAGCTCTGTAGCATTTCTGATATTATATGTGGATGACATATTACTGATTGGAAATGATATAGAATTTCTGGATAGCATAAAGGGATACTTGAATAAGAGTTTTTCAATGAAAGACCTCGGGGAAGCTGCTTACATATTGGGCATTAAGATCTATAGAGATAGATCAAGACGCTTAATTGGACTTTCACAAAGCACATACCTTGACAAAGTTTTGAAGAAGTTCAGAATGGATCAAGCAAAGAAAGTGTTCTTGCCTGTGTTACAAGGTGTGAAGTTGAGTAAGACTCAATGTCCGACCACCGCAGAAGATAGAGAGAAAATGAAAGATGTTCCCTATGCTTCAGCCATAGGCTCTATCATGTATGCAATGTTGTGTACCAGACCTGATGTGTGCCTTGCTATAAGTCTAGCAGGGAGGTACCAAAGTAATCCAGGAGTGGATCACTGGACAGCGGTCAAGAACATCCTGAAGTACCTGAAAAGGAATAAGGATATGTTTCTCGTATATGGTGGTGACAAAGAGCTCATCGTAAATGGTTACGTAGATGCAAGCTTTGACACTGATCCAGACGATTCTAAATCGCAAACCGGATATGTGTTTATATTGAACGGTGGAGCTGTCAGTTGGTGCAGTTCTAAACAAAGCGTCGTGGCGGGATCTACATGTGAAGCGGAGTACATAGCCGCTTCAGAAGCAGCAAATGAAGGAGTCTGTATGAAGGAGTTCATATCCGATCTAGGTGTCATACCTAGTGCACCGGGTCCAATGAAAATCTTTTGTGACAATACTGGTGCAATTGCCGTGTTGAAGGAATCCAGATTTCACAAGAGAACCAAGCACATCAAGAGACGCTTCAGTTCCATTCGGGATTTAGTCGAAGTGGGAGACATAGAAATTTGCAAGATACATACGGATCTGAATGTTGCAGACCCGCTGACTAAGCCTCTTCCACGAGCAAAACATGATCAGCACCAAGGCTCCATGGGTGTTAGAATCATTACTGTGTAATCTAGATTATTGACTCTAGTGCAAGTGGGAGACTGAAGGAAATATGCCCTAGAGGCAATAATAAAGTTATTATTTATTTCCTTATATCATGATAAATGTTTATTATTCATGCTAGAATTGTATTAACCGGAAACATAATACATGTGTGAATACATAGACAAACAGAGTGTCACTAGTATGCCTCTACTTGACTAGCTCGTTGATCAAAGATGGTTATGTTTCCCAGCCATAGACATGACTTGTCATTTGATTAACGAGATCACATCATTAGGAGAATGATGTGATTGACTTGACCCATTCCGTTAGCTTAGCACTTGATCGTTTAGTTTGTTGCTATTGCTTTCTTCATAACTTATACATGTTCCTATGACTATGAGATTATGCAACTCCCGTTTACCGGAGGAACACTTTGTGTGCTACCAAACATAACAACGTAACTGTGTGATTATAAAGGTGCTCTATAGGTGTCTCCGAAGGTACTTGTTGGGTTGGCGTATTTCGAGATTAGGATTTGTCACTCCGATTGTCGGAGAGGTATCTCTGGGCCCTCTTGGTAATGCACATCACTCAAGACTTGCAAGCATTGCAACTAATAAGTTAGTTGTGGGATGATGTATTACGGAATGAGTAAAGATACTTGCCGGTAACGAGATTGAACTAGGTATTGAGATACTGACGATCGAATCTCGGGCAGGTAACATACCGATGACAAAGGGAACAATGTATGTTGTTATGCGGTCTGACCGATAAAGATCTTCGTAGAATATGTAGGAGCCAATATGAGCATCCAGGTTCCGCTATTGGTTATTGACCGGAGACATGTCTCGGTCATGTCTACGTAGTTCTCGAACCCGTAGGGTCCGCACGCTTAAAGTTCGGTGACGATCGTAATTAGGGTTTTTGTGTTTTGATGTACCGAAGGTTGTTCGGAGTCCCGGATATGATCACGGACATGATGAGGAGTCTCGAAATGGTCGAGACATAAAGATTTATATATTGGAAGCCTATATTTGGATATCGGAATCGTTCCGGGTGAAATCGGGATTTTACCAGAGTACCGGGGGGTTTCCGGAACCCCCTCGGGGGTTAATGGGCCTACATGGGCCCTAAGGGAGAAGAGGAGGGCCGGCCAAAGCAGGCCGCACGCCCCCTCCCCCCTAGTCCGAATAGGACAAGGAAGGGGGGCGGCGCCCCCCTTTCCTATTTCCCCCTTCCCCTTTCCTTCTCCAACAAGGCAAGAGGGGGGGGGGGGGGTCCTACTCCCGGTGGGAGTAGGACTCCTCCAGGCGCACCCCTAGGGGCCGGCCGCACCTCCCCCTCCCTCCTTTATATATGGGGGCAGGGGGCACCCCATGACACACAAGTTGATCTTCGTGATCGTTCCTTAGCCGTGTGCGGTGCCCCCTTCCACCATATTCCACCTCGGTCATATCGTAGCGGTGCTTAGGCGAAGCCCTGCGTCGGTAGAACATCATCACCGTCATCATGCCGTCGTGCTGACGAAACTCTCCCTCAACACTAGGCTGGATCGGAGCTCGAGGGACGTCACCGAGTTGAACGTGTGCAGAACTCGGAGGTGCCGTATGTTCGGTACTTGGATCGGTCGGATCGGGAAGACGTACGACTACTTCCTCTACGTTGTGTCAACGCTTCCGTTGCCGGTCTACGATGGTACATAGACAACACTCTCCCCTCTCGTTGCTATGCATCACCATGATCTTGCGTGTGCGTAGGAATTTTTTTGAAATTACTATGTTCCCCAACAAGCAATACCGACACAAGAGAAGATAATACTCCGGACGGTGCCGAAGATAATGAAGACCCCGTTGAAGCGACTTCCGAACAAGAAGAACGGGAAGATGGGAAAGTTAGCCCCGATGAACAGGCCATAAACGAAGACTCGGAGGACAGTAATTATCTTCCGCTCTCCGAGGATGAGGTGAGCCTCGGCAACGAGGATTTCATTGTGCCTGAGGAACCTCTTGAGTAGGAGCGCTATAAGCATCAGCTAATAGCCACTGCAAGGAGCCTGAAAAAGAAGAAGTAGCAGCATCAAGCTGATCAAGATATGCTAAATCATTGATGGACTGATGTCCTAGCAGCCGAAGAATATGGCCTTAAGCGCCCGGCAAAAGTTACCCGAAGCGCAAATTGCTACCTCAGTTTGATGATGAGGCGCTGGAGCCCATACCATCATCACGCAATGGGGCTAACCGACCACCACGTGCTCGGGATAAAGCGACAACTCAAGCTGAATACCAGCCCGCCCTCCCTCATTATAAAGGTAAAGATCAAACAGCTCGTGGTCACACATATGACCTTCGGCAGGACCTGAACAACAGAGCATGACATACCAGATCAATCTACGGATTGCAAGGACGTGCCTCGACACATGTCGACGGCTATCTATTCGGACGTGACAAACCTAGTCATGCACAAGCCCAACACCGCAAACGGACTCCATCGGAGCTATGTCGCAATGCGACCCGATATAGAGGCGCCGCACACCCTCTTCGCTTCACTGACGAATAAGGGGTGAGTTGTCACAGCCCTAGAATTTTCTTGCCATTAGTTGCCTTAAAGCATCCATGCATCATGTTAATTTTTCAATTAAATTTGAAATGGGGATGAAAAACCCTAGCACCAAAATTAAATCAAATAGGTTCAACTTAAAAACATTTTCAAGAACCCAGAATGCTCTTTAGAAAAGTTCATCATTTTTGAATTGGTCTAGAACCTCTGACAAAAATGGTGCACACCTTTCTAGCTCATTTTTGGATTTTTGAATTTAATCATAAGTACTTGCATTTGGACATTTAAATCCTATAAATAATTTTAAATATCTAAGTAATCTTGAAAGTATTTTAAGGTTGTTGGAAATAATCCAAACATATGCCACAATCATTTTCAAGATTTTTCAAAATGAATTAGTATTTCTACTAATTCAAAACAGAATAAAAGTAATAGAAAAACTGAAACAGAAATGGGAAAGAGAGGGAGAGGAAATACCTGGCGCCTACCTTCAACCCAGAGGCCCAACACTGTGCAGTCCAGCAGCTGCCCAGCCCACCACAGCCGCCACCGTCTTCAACCTCCTGCCAGTAGGCAGGAGGGCGTGTGCCCAACGCGCGCGCGCACGCACCAGCCACCTCCTCCCTGCCTGGCTGCTCCCTCGCCGCCCTGGACGCCTCCTGCATCGCCACGCAACGCCTCTGGTCTTCTCTCACCCTCCCCTCAGTCTCTCCCCCATTCGCACGGTCCGAGCGCCACCGTCGCCGCCGACAAGCACCACCGCAGCCACCGCCTCCCCCTCGCTTCTCTGACCGGCCCAGAGGCTCCGCCTCGACCCCATCTTTCTTCCACCCGAGCCACGCCACCGTAGGAGCCCCACATCACCGCCATGAGTCGTGTTCCCCGAGCACGGCCACCGGATTCCATCGACGGATTCATCGCCTTCCGGTCGTCCCCGAGTCAGCTGAGCCTGTCGTCAGCCTCAACGTGAGCTCCCGGTCCTTTCCCCCTTAACCACGTCGTCGTTTTCGTCCCATAGCCACTTCCCCGCGAGTAAGAGGAGCCGCCGTCCGCCATGGATATTGAGCCACGCGCTCCCGAGCTTCGCTTGCTCGCCCTAGTGGCATAGACGTGCTCCTGGTGACCCCACGACGCCATCTATGCCCTTGGTTGAGCTCCCCGTGCTCCGCCACGCCGCGCCCGTGCAAACCCGTAGCTGCGCCGCCGCCAAAGCTCGTCACCGGCGAGATGCCGGCCGCCCCGTGACCCCCTGTCTGGCCCATTGGATGCACCCGAGAAAGGGCTTCTCCCTGATGCTTCCTGCACGACAAACCGCGGACCCTAGGGCTTTCCCGACGCACATCTGCCGCAGCACATGGTCGCCGGCGGCTGAACGCTGGTGGGCCGACGTGGCAACTTTGTTAACTGCTAATGACGGGGCTAACTAACCCACTCTCTCACTGACTATTGGGCCCCACGCCCTTAACTAACACCTGTTTAATTTCTGTTTAGTTTTATTTAATCACAGTGGCCCCACGCGTCGGTGTTGACCTCGCTGATGTGGCCATTGACTAGCCCCACCTGTCTGTGACCTAGGGAGCACTTGGTCACTGACCAGTGGACCCCACTGGTCAGGTTTGACTCGGACCAGCCCCTGTTGACCTGCTGACGGCAGCATGACCTGATGCTGACGCAGTAATACATTTTCTGGATTTATTAATAATCAGGAAATTCCAGAAAAATGTTCAAAATTTCTAGAAATCATAGAAAATAATCTATAACTCAGATTGAAAATATTTATTTATGAAAAATGATCAGAAAAATCCAAAGAATCTGAATCTGGCATTTTCTGCATGTTAGAACAACTTAAAGTTGCTGTTTAGGACAATCCAATTAAATGGCATTTAAGAAATCACATATGGAGTTTGAATTTGAACTTAGGGTTCAAACCAACTCCATTTAACCTGTTGCTAGTTGCATTAGCTGAAAACACAGCATATTGACATGTCATGATCATGCATCATATTGTGCATTGCATTGATTGTGTGCTTTCTGTGTTTGCCGGTGGTTGTCCCCTCTCGATAGACGTGTTCCAACGATGAGTTCGATGACACCGATGAAGAGCTATACTATCTTCAGAAGTGCCAGGTAAGCAAAACCCCCTTTGTTCATTCCGATACAATCCCACTCTCTCACTCCTGCTCTCTTTTGCTGCATTACGACAACAATGATTCAACTGTTACATGCTGTGGTAGTTGAACCCCTTTCCTCTGCATGACCTGTCATTGCCACAGTAAATAGATGAAACCCACTAGCATGCGTAGGAGTTGTTTGAGCCCTGATGTGCCTACTCATTCATGCTCGTTTATCATGCCTGCTACTGCTTAGAGTTGAGTCGGGTCTGATTCATCGGTGATGAATTGGAATGGCGATGAACATGTCCTACTGTGTGAGCTAGTGTGTGAACACGATTTGGTAATGGTAGCGGTGAGAGGCCATGTAGGAGTACATGGTGGGTTGTCTCATTGAAACCGTCCTCAGGAACTAAGTTCTGTGTTTTTGATCCATGAACAACTACTACCACTCATTGGGATCCTTAATTGACCCTCTCGACTTATTAACTGCCCTAGTCCTCTGTCCAGGAGTTGCAACTAGTTTCTGGTGCTTATAGGATATGTGTTGGCGGCCGTGCGTAGCACTGACCCTAGGGGTGGGCTATGATGCTGTAGATACACCGTGGCACGGTGTACCAGGCGCCCGTTTGGTGTCTCGGGAACCCTGCACACATCGTTTGGGGCCGTGAGTGAATCTCCGGCCGTATCTCCTCGCGGATGGAACCCGAATAGGCGATAAACCTGGACTAGAGACTTGTGTGGTTAGTCAGGTCGTGGCCGACACCATCGCCAGGCTTCCGCTTGAAGGTTGCCGAGATACATGACGTGTATATGGTGATAAGTGGTGGGAGCGTGTGTGAAGAAGTACACCCCTGCAGGGTTATCATTATCTATTTGAATAGCCGGATTCCTCGGATATGGAAACTTGGACCCCTTGCATAGTTCATAGACAAGTGAAAGTGGATACTCTAAAATGCGCAAGATAAGCATGAGTGCTATGGATGGCGTTCTCGTAGGGAGACGGGAGCGGATCCATAGTGGTGTATTGATATGGTGAATATGTGGACTCGTGTGCACCACCTCAAAGAGTTGCTTGCAGTCGTAGTTTAGGTTAGCCACTGAGTCAAAGCTGGCTTGTTGCAGTTAAACTCCACTACTTTGTTGATACCGATGCATATGTAGTTAGTTCTGATGTAAGTCTTGTTGGGTACATTTGTACTCACGTTTGCTTAATTTATGTTTTGCAGAGAGACTTTAGTCTCGCTAGTAGTTCCATGTGGACTTCGACGTTTAGCTTGATACCTCAGCTACGATCTTGTGCCCTCGGCAGGATCTGGTAGATAGTCAAGCTTCTCAACCTTTTTCATTTGTAGATGTCTGTACCCAGACATGTTAAGCTTCCGCATGTGCCTTGATTTGTATGCTCTGAATGATGGGTCATGAGACCCATGTTTGTAATATCTCGCTCCTCGGAGCCTAATGAATAAATACTTGAGTCGTAGAGTTATGTTGTGATGCCATGTTGTATTTACCCATATCGAGCATATTGTGTGTATGATTGAAATACTTGGTATGTGTGGGATCCAACAATCTAGTTGTTTATCCTTGGCAGCCTCTCTTATGGGGAAATGTAGTCTAGTGCTTCCATGAGCCATAGTAGTCCGCTACAGCCCGGTTCACCGGAGTCCTGCTAGCCCAGCACTACTGCTCAGGACACTTGACTGGCTGGCATGTGTTTCACTTTGTTCCTGTGTCTGTCCCTTCGGGGAAATGTCACGCGGTGATATCCGGAGTCCTGCCTAGCCTGCTACAGCCTGGTTTTCGAGAGTCCTGTTAGCCCAGTGCTACTGCCCGGACTCACACGCTGCTGACCGACATGCTCGATGTGATTCATGTATGCCTGTCCCCATAGGTTGGTGCCGCTTTGGGTTCACGACTAGCCATGTCGACCCGGGTTCTCTGTCATATGGGTGCTAGCGACACTATCATATACGTGAGCCAAAAGGTGCAAACGGTCCCGGGCCATGGTAAGGCGACACCCGTGGGAATACCGTGCGTGAGGCCGCAAAGTGATATGAGGTGTTACCGGCTAGATCGATGTGACTTGGAATCAGGGTCCTGACAGCTTTGGTATCAGAGCTTGACTGCTTGTAGGATTACCAAGCCAAACTGGTCGAAGTTGTGTCTAGAAATGCTTTAGTTATGTAGGGGAATTGATTGTGGAAGGGAACGTAAGGCTCTTTTTACTTCTTATACCTTATGCACTTCTAATCTGAGTCACCCTCTTCTTTTCTGCGGGGGTTAAGAACTAGGCTTTTCTTCTATCTCTCAGGATGACGTGTTACTAAACCGTAGTTGCCTAGGATTGCTGAGTTCAAGCCTCAGTTCCGTTCCTACTACTTCCATATGTTATAGCTGGCCTCAGAACTTTGATATTGTGATGTTGAGTGGTTATGCCAGCATTTTGCAGGATGTCTCAAATCATTTTGAGCATTTACAGCCGTTATGCTGCCCGAGTCATCCTAGGTTTCTAAATAGTCTGATGCACTTGCAAATCTTTCCTCCATGTTCCCGTTGTATTTTTGGGCCAGATTAAGCACACTAATCGGTGTGTTGAGGTACTCCGTTGCCTTGACGTGTATGTTGGAGTTAGTATTATGACCCTAGGTGTCCTTGAGAATTTAGCAATGCTTCCGTATCCCCAGTGTGATGATTCTGGCCATCATTCTTGAAAGCATCCCGTGATGCCATTTAGTAGTAGGTATTCTACTCCTAGGTTTTGAACTCGAGATTCACCCTACTTCATGGTGTTAGTATTTACTAGTTCCCTTAAGATATTACTAACCTAGTGATAGTCCTCGAGGTCCGTGGTATTACCTTCTTCCAAATACCATGAACCATTAAGGCAGAAGTTCTTTGAACCAAAAGATCACCATTAGAGTACTCCTGAGGAGTTCTCCATTCATAATTGTGATTCTGCCAGTTCTACCTTTCTGCATGGGTTATCCGGAAGAAATATGATGGACTCGTTCGACATACTAATCTATGCATCCACAACTCAGAAAGTTATATGTTCCTTTGAGTTGTCCCCCTTCATTTGTATTCCGACCATCGCCTATCAATTGATAGTCAGGAGTAATTGTGCATCCGTGTTATCGATGCTTATTATTCTTGTGGTTCGTCAAGCCATTCTATCTCGGAATTACTAGGAGAAACAAACTCCAGTACCTCATCCATATCCAGGATTGGGTCAAAGTAGTTGTGTTCTGCAGATCAAATGCCCATCCAGCTTTTGCTCTGTTCTACCCTGGAGTATTACCCCCTTTATGTCAGGATTGTCATAAGAATTGCACCATCTCTCATGAATTCTTGACGTAGTGACACTTCGTGCCATCATTTTTATTCCTCGGTTCCGTGTTGTCGCAACCGAAATGCCGACAAGTGAACCATGATGTGTGAAATCAATACTCCTAGCAACCGTGTTGCTTTGTAGTTAATGGACACTAATATCATTCTTAGCGTGTTGGTTATCGAAACACTATTCTAGGATTGATTGTGCTACCTTGTCCTTATTTCCGGTGCACTCTTCGATCAATGAGTTAGGATTATTCAATCCCTTGCTTATTTGTCCATATCGTCTTGCTCTGAAAAGCAAGATTGTTCTCGAGCTTAGTAACATATCGGTGGTTCGTGATTTTTCGAATATCTTCTCGGAAGCATTACCAGGTTGTCCCCTGACTATTATGTTGAGTTCGTGATCAAGTTGGTTTTCCAATAAATCACTCCTCCAAGAATCTGTGTTGGATATCCCTGAGCTAGTTGGTTGGGCTAGACAACAACTTGGAGAGTTGGAAGATAAAAGCTTGTCTGACTTAGTCCATGTTAAGGGATATCTTTTTGTGTGTGTGCGTTGAAGAATGATAATATCTCCATCGATTGGTCCTCATGATCAGTTGTTGGATCTATTGCCTTGTCAAAACTTTGACTTGAGTATGGGCTATCATCAAATCAAGCCAGAACCAATGATGTTCGTAATGTTGTCTTACTCGTGGTTGATCCCTTGAGCATACACCATTACATATTTTGGTCTGACCAATGCTATCGCCGTGTTCACATAATGGTGGAAGTCCAGTGATATGGAAATTCCGATGAGTCGCTGTTGAGCCCATCAACAACATTTTGTCTCCTCCATGATTTGTGTTGAACATCCAGCTAGTGTTGGAAAGTTGTGTAAGCATTTTCTTCATGCCCTGTTCATGAAGTATATGTTTGGATGAAAGAAGTAACCTCCTTTGATTCACGTTAGTCCACTATAGTCCGGTTCACCGGAGTCCTGCTAGCCCAGCACTACTGGTCAGGACACTTGACTGGCCGGCATGTGTTTCACTTCGTTCCTATGTTTGTCCCTTCGGGGAAATGTCACACGGTGGCATCCGGAGTCCTGCCTAGCCTGCTACAGCCCGATTTTCTGGAGTCCTGTTAGCCCAGTGCTACAGCCCGGATTCACACGCTGCTGACCGACATGCTCGATGTGATTCATGTATGCCTGTCCCCATAGGTTGGTGCCGCTTTGGGTTCACGACTAGCCATGTCGGCCCGGGTTCTCTGTCATATGGGTGCTAGCAACACTATCATATACGTGAGCCAAAAGGCGCAAACAGTCCCAGGCCATGGTAAGGCGACACCCGTGGGAATACCTTGTGTGAGGCCGCAAAGTGATATGAGGTGTTACCGGCTAGATCGATGTGACTTGGAATCGGGGTCCTGACATCACGAATTCCCAGAAGGGTTTAAACCCGTAAACATCGAATCATACGATGGAACAACTGACCCCGCGGTGTGGATCTTGGACTTTATTCTCCACATTCACTTGGCTCGTGGATATGACCTCCACGCCATCAAATACCTCCCGTTAAAACTGAAAGGGCTAGCTCGGCCCTGGTTGAACAGTCTGCCTGGAAATTCTATTGGCAGTTGGGAGGACTTGGAAGAAGCCTTCCTCGACAACTTCCAAGGTACATATGTCTGGCCACCAGATGCCGATGACTTAGGTCACATAGTTCAACAGCCTGGGGAGTCAGCCAGGAAAATCTGGACTAGGTTCCTAACTAAAAAGAACCAGATCATCGATTGTCCGGATGCTAAAGCCCTAGCGGCCTTTAAACATAGCATCCGTGACGAATGGCTCACCCGCCACCTCGGCCAGGAAAAGCCGAAGTCCATGGCAGCCCTCACGACATTCATGACTCGCTTTTGTGCGGGCAAGGACAGTTGGCTGGCCCGTAGCAAAAATACAGCAAATGAAACGGGCACCTCCGAGGCCAAAAATAGCAGCGGCAAGCTCCGACGCAGTAGGCACAAACACCGAAGCAATAGTGATAACACCGATGACACCGCAGTCAACGCCGGATTCAGTGGCTCCAAGTCCGGTCAGCGGAAGAAGCCATATAAAAGAAACAATCAAGGACCATCCAGCTTGGACCACATACTCGATCGTCCGTGCCAGATCCATGGCACCCCAGACAAACCAGCCAATCATACAAACATAGATTGTTGGGTTTTCAAACAGGCCAGCAAATTAAACACCGAGAATAAGGAAAAGTGATCGCAAAGCGAGGACGATGACGAAGAGCCCCCGCAGCTGAACACAGGGGGACAAAAGAAGTTTCCCCCTCAAGGTCAAAACGGTGAACATGATATAAACTACACACATCCCCAAGAGGGAGCGCAAGCGCGCGCTTAGGGACGTCTATGCGATAGAGCCAGTCGCCCCAAAATTCAATCCATGGTCGTCATGCCCAATCACTTTTGATCGTCGGGATCATCCGACCAGTATCTGTCATGGCGGTTCAGCCACAGTGGTCCTCGACCCAATCATTGATGGATTCCACCTGACGCGAGTCCTCATGGATGGCGGTAGCAGCCTCAATCTGCTCTATCAGGACACAATGCGCAAAATGGGCATTAATCCATCACGGATCAAGCCCACAAAGACTACCTTTAAAGGAGTCATACCAGGCGTAGAGGCCCGCTATACGGGCTCAATCACATTGGAGGTTGTCTTCGGATCGCCGGACAACTTCCGAAGCGAGGAGTTAATCTTCGATATCATCCCCTTTCGCAGCGGCTATCATGCACTGCTCGGACGAACCGCATTTGCCCGATTCAACGCTGTACCACACTATGCCTATCTCAAGCTCAAGATGCCAGGACTGCGCGGCGTCATAAGAGTTAATGGAAACACGGAACGCTCCCTCCGTACTGAGGAGCACACTGCTGCCTTAGCAGCAGAAGTACAGAGCGGCCTTTTCAAACAGAACCTCAATTTGGCGGCCGATCCCTCGGACACGGTTAAGAGAGTCCGGACTACTCTGCAGCAGGACAGCTCAGCTCGTCAAGAGCTCCACTAGCAATTCGGCCTCCGTCCCAGTCCCGATCAAGTAGCGGTGTTCGTACCGCGCATACATAACTACACACTCAAGATACCATGGGCATAGACAGAGGCATAACTAGCCTCTGATCCACAATACGGCTCGACCGCTCCCGGACGCACATACCCTCACTGTTTCCTTTTATCCTTTTCAGGTTTTCTTTCCACAAGTTCCCCCTGGTGGCCCAATCAACGGTTCTTTCAAAGGATAAATATACCAAGATGGCACGAAGCACAGACGTACAAGGGAATTTTTAGGTGGTTTATTTAACAACCACTTTACCTATTCTCAGGACTCACACACAACTCTCTCTTCGTCGTGGCTTAGCCCGTTGCTTATTGCACTATTTGTATTAATGTGCTTCAACGTATTAATCAAATTATAACGAAAACAGTTTGCGGCCCAAATTCTGCGGCCTTGGCTCATTACCCTTGCTCTTTTTTCTGTTTTCCTTTTTCTATTGATAACCATATCAAATAGCACCTGTACAGTTTGGTACGTTCCAATTTGCCAGGGGCTTCATAGCGCCCCACAACACGGCAACAAAGTCGAACACTTTCTACTGTTCAGACCCCGAATTTAGCACTGGATGCAAATCATGTCTTATGTCAATAGTTGGGTTGCCCGGCTCCTGTGCTTGCTACCCTATGTTCCACTACATCGGCTAGGGTAGTAAAGGGAGAACTACTACGACTGTGCCCTGGTTTATCCGGATGAGCACCTCAGTAGAGAAAGCCGGAAACTGACTGTCATGATTTGGCGAGAGCCGGTCAGCTCTTCGGAGGTCTCAAATCGTTAGATTTTTTCCGCATTACGCGAAGGATTGGTACTTACCCGATCATGCATTTATAGCTTCCTATTTCGGATACCAGGGGCTGCGCCTAAATTTTTATCGTCAAACTCCTATGGATAAGTGAGGGTGTTCAAGCCGAATAGTCCGGTTGCCTGGTTCGCTGCGCTAAACACCTCCTTCAAGGACCAAACAATTGGATCAAGAGTGTTTATATTATATCCCGAACACCCCCGTACTTCCTACGTGGGGGCAGAAGCCGACGACTGGCCAACTCTTAGATTTCACACAATACGGCCGCACAGGAGGTGGAAATTTTTAAACAAACATTATATTACAAAATTTGTTTCATCATACAAGGCAGAGACAACATGAATATATTCATTCAAAAATAATGTATTGTGCACATTGTGTCGCCACAATGCGGGACCCCTCCAGGACGTCTTCAAAATACCACTCTGGCTTGCGGTGCTCCTTGCCTTCAGGTGGCCCCTCGGTCACAAGCTTGATGGCATCCATCTTCGCCCAACACACCTTGACGCGGGCGAAGGCCATGCGCGCGCCCTCGATGCAGGCCGACCTCTTGACGATGTCCAGCCAAGGGCAGGCACCTATCAGTCGCTTCACGAGTCCGAAGTAGCTGCCAGGCCTTTTTAAGGGCCTCGACCTCGGTCGTCGCTCCTACACATACCATGACACTACGGTCAATATACATCATTTATTCTTTCCTAATATATAGCGAGTCATTGCATACCTTGCTGGTCTTCCAGCTACTTCCTCGCTTGGCCGAGCTCCTCCTCGGCCCGCTCTAGTATCTGCTTTAGTCCGGAGACTTCGGCAGTGTGTGAGGTCACGACAAGGACAAAGGAGATCCAGTTGCGAATAAACCTTCTGAGACACAGTCCAAGCGCTGGTGCCCTAAAGGCCACTCTAAGCCTCGTCGCTCAAATGATGGCAACACTGGCACCGGAGAAAATAGTACTCCAGGCGACACCAAAAACAATGAAGACCCTGTCGGGGCTGCATTCGAATAGGAGGAACAAGACAACGGGCAAGATAACCCTGATAAACAGGCCATGTCCAATGACCCAGACGATGATAGTTATCGTCCAGTCTCCGAGGATGATGAGAGCCTCGGCAATGAGGACTTCATCGTTCCTGAGGCACCCCTCAAGTAGGAGCACTTCAAGCGCCAGCTAATAGCCACTGCAAGAAGCTTGAAGAAGAAGAAGCAGCAGCTCCAAGCTGATCAAAACCTGCTGATTGACAGGTGGACTGATGTCCTGGCAGCCGAGGAATACGGTCTCGAGCGCCCAGCCAAGAGTTACCCAAAGCACAGACTGCTACCTCAGTTCGATGAGGAGGCACCAGATCCCATACCTCCCTCACGCAATGCGGACCGACCACCATGTGGTCGGGATAGTGCGGCGGACCGACCACCCCGCGGTCGGGATAAAATGGAAACTCAGGCCGAACAACAGCCCGCCCCATCGCCTCGCAAAAATAGGGACAGAACAGCTCGGGACCATGCATACGACCTTCGGCAGGAGCTGGACAGTAGAGCAGGGCACACCAGATCAATCTATGGATCACGAGGACGCTTCCCGACTCAGGATGACGGCTACCTATTTGGACGTGACAAACCTAGTCACACCCGGGACGATAACCGCAGACGGACTTCATCGGAGGTGCGCCATGACACGGCCCGATATAGAGGCGCCGCACACCCTCTCTGCTTCACAGATGAGGTGCTGGATCACGAATTCCCCGAGGGATTCAAGCCCATCAATATTGAATCATACGACGGAACAACCGATCCCGCTGTATGGATTGAGGACTTTATTCTACACATCCACATGGCCCGTGGAGACAACCTCCACGCCATCAAATACCTCCCACTAAAGCTCAAAGGGCCAGCTCAACACTGGCTAAACAGCCTGCTAATACGTCTCCAACGTATCTATAATTTTTGATTGCTCCATGCTATATTACCTACTGTTTTGGACTACATTGGGCTTTATTTTCCACTTTTATATTAATTTTGGGACTAACCTATTAACCGGAGGCCCAGCCCAGAATTGCTGTTTTTTTGCCTATTTCAGTGCTTCGGAGAAACCGAATATCAAACGGAGTCCAAACAGAATGAAACCTTCGGGAACGCGGTTTTCTCATCAGATAAGACCCAGGAGACTTGGACCCTCCGTCAAGAAAGCCATGAGGCGGTCACGAGGGTGGAGGGCGCGCCCCCTGCCTCGTGGGCCCCTCAAAGCTCCACCGACATACTCCTTCCTCCTATGTATACCTACATACCCCAAATATCAGATACGGAGCCAAAAACCTAATTCCACCACGGCAACTTTCTGTATCCATGAGATCCCATCTTGGGGCCTGTTCCGGAGCTCCGCTGGAGGGGGCATCGATCATGGAGGGCTTCTACATCATCATCCAAGCCCCTCCGATGAAGTGTGAGTAGTTTACTTCAGACCTACGGGTCCATAGTTAGTAGCTAGATGGCTTCTTCTCTCTTTTTGGATCTCAATACAATGTTCGCCCCCTCTCTCGCGGAGATCTATTCGATGTAATCTTCTTTTTGCGGTGTGTTTGTTGAGACCGATGAATTGTGGGTTTATGATCCAGTCTATCTATGAATAATATTTGAATCTTCTCTGAATTCTTTTATGTATGATTGGTTATCTTTGCAAGTCTCTTCGAATTATCAGTTTGGTTTGGCCTACTAGATTGGTTTTTCTTGCCATCGGAGAAGTGCTTAGCTTTGGGTTCGATCTTGTGGTGTCCTTTCCCAGTGATAGAAGGGGCAGTAATGCACGTATTGTATTGTTGCCATCGAGGATAACAAGATGGGGTTTTTTATCATATTGCATGAAACTATCCCTCTACATCATGTCATCTTGCTTAAGGCGTTACTCTGTTTTTAACTTAATACTCTAGATGCATGCTGGATAGTGGTCGATGAGTGGAGTAATACTAGTAGATGCAGGCATGAGTCGGTCTACTTGTCTCGGACGTGATACCTATATACATGATCATACCTAGATATTCTCATAACTATGCTCAATTCTGTCAATTGCTCAACAGTAATTTGTTCACCCACCATAGAATACTTATGCTCTTGAGAGAAGCCACTAGTGAAACCTATGGCCCCCGGGTCTCTTTCTCATCATATCAATCTCCATCACTTTATTATTGCTTTGCTTTTTTACTTTGCCTTTTACTTTCCACTTTGCATCTCTATACCAAAAATACCAAAAATATCATTTATCATCTCTATCAAATCTCACTTTCGTAAGTGACCGTGAAGGGATTGGCAACCCCTAAGTGCGTTGGTTGCGTTGAGCTATTGCTTTCGTGTAGGTACGAGGGACTCGCGCGTAGCCTCCTACTGGATTGATACCTTGGTTCTCAAAAACTGAGGGAAATACTTACGCTACTTTGCTGCATCATCCTCTCCTCTTCGGGGAAATCCAGTGTAGTGCTCAAGAGGTAGCAAGAAGAATTTCTGGCGCTGTTGCCGGGGAGTCTGCGCAAAAGTCAACATACCAAGTACCGATCACAATCCCTATCTCCCGGATTACATTATTTGCCATTTGCCTCTCGTTTTCCTCTACCCCACTTCACCCTTGCCGTTTTATTCGCCCTCTGTCTCTCTATCCTCCCTCTCTATTTGCCTCTTTTGCCCGTTTGCTTTTTGTTTGCTCATGTGTTGGATTGCTTGTTTGTCGCGATGGCTCTTCCTAGATTCGGTGATCTTCACCTTAAATGGTTAGAGGAGATCCCAAATTGCTCGTCTTGAAAAACTAACTACTGGAATTTCAGATATGCAAGCTACCTTAGTCAATAAGATGGCCGCTAAACCGGATTCCTATGACAATCAAGTTGAGGATCTAAACGTTATTGATGTGTCTCCTATTAAATCTTTGTTTTGATATATTAATCTTGATAATGATGGGACTGAATATGATCCACCTTTACCTAGAAGGCGTTCTAAAAATTTGGAGTATTTAGATCTTGATGGTGAAATTGATAAAAGTGGGATTAAAAGAAATAAAACCCTAGATGATGCTAAACCCACTATATTGGATTTCAAGGAATTTAATTATGAAAGTTGCTCTTTAATTGATTGTATTTCCTTGTTGCAATTCTATTTTTATCATTTACCTACTCAAGGACGAGCAGGAATTAAGCTTGGGGATGCTTGATACGTCTCCAACGTATCTATAATTTTTGATTGCTCCATGCTATATTACCTACTGTTTTGGACTATATTGGGCTTTATTTTCCACTTTTATATTATTTTTGGGACTAACATATTAACCGGAGGCCCAGCCCAGAATTGTTGTTTTTTTTGCTTATTTCAGAGTTTTGGAGAAACAGAATATCAAACGGAGTCAAAACGGAATGAAACCTTCGGGAACGCGATTTTCTCATCAGATAAGACCCAGGAGACTTGGACCTTCCGTCAAGAAAGCCACGAGGCGGTCACGAGGGTGGAGGGCGCGCCCCCTGCCTCATGGGCCCCTCGAAGCTCCACCGACATACTCCTTCCTCCTATATATACCTACGTACCCCCAAACGATCAAATACGGAGCCAAAAACCTAATTCCACCGCCGCAACTTGCTGTATCCACGAGATCCCATCCTGGGGCCTGTTCCGGAGCTCCGCCGGAGGGGGCATCGACCACGGAGGGCTTCTACATCATCATCCAAGCCCCTCCGATGAAGTGTAAGTAGTTTACTTCAGACCTACGGGTCCATAGTGTCGGATTTCAGGTTCCGGCAGACCCTTAAGAGTTTGAACACTAGGGTGCGCGCGGAGATCACGTCCTCAGCCTCCCCGTCTCACAAAGATCTAAACTACTAAAGGAATCGCACAAGAGACACAAGATTTGTACTGGTTTGGGCCACCATTGTGGTGTAATACCCTACTCCAGTGTGGTGGATGGATTGCCTCCTGGGCTGGTGATGACGAACACTACAAGGAAGAACTGCCTCGCGAGGGTCAGTTCTTGGCTGGGGCGGTGTAATGAGGAGTTCAGTCGCCCTTCTCTCTCTCTCTCTCTCTCTCTCTCTCTCTCTCTCTCTTTCTCTCTCTCTGATTTCGATCCCCCTTAACCTAAAAACCGAACCCCTTGCTATGTGGGCGGCTGGTCCTATTTATAGGGGCCCTGGTCCTCTTCCCAAATATTGAGCGGGAAGGGAGCCAACAACGGCGGGCTAATTTGAAGGGGGACAACAAGTACATCTATCCTGACAAAAGGTGGTCTTCGCCTGTGAAAGACTCCGCGGTGACGCCATGCTGGGCTCCATGGTGACCTCCGTCTCATAGTCCGCTTGGTCCTGGTCTTGTTGCACCGAAACAGCAACCTTTGCCTGATGCCTCGGTACTTCACGGCTGCGCTTGCCCCCTTTGCACCAAAGAGGAAAGGAGGACGCTGCGCGCGCTGGCGCCCGCCTGGCGCCCTCGATTGTCATGGCTTACATCACGGGCACCTCACGAGGTACCCCGCCTTGATATCTTCGTCTTCTCGCGAGCCAGCCTGAGGAGGCTGCGCCTGAGGATGCGCCGTGTCGTCCGCCTCGCGAGGCTTGGCCCCTCGCGAGGGTCTTGAGTCTTGTGCTTGATGAAGATGGGCCATGTTGGGCCCCCATTCGAGCCACGCCACAGACCGCAGGCAGGCAAGTCTGGGGACCCCCGTTCCCAGAACGCCGACAGTTGCCCCCGGGCCCGTGGAGCGCATGGGCTTGGCCGTGCCGAGAGGCGAAAGGGCAAGGGCGAAGCGCCGCGGGCCCTAACAGCCTGCGGCCTTGGGCGCCGCGCGGCGGTGATGGGACGTGGGCGGCACTGTTCCCCCCACGCCCCCTTATTCTGCGCCTTGTCAGGCGGACTTGTGGTTGCACACAACTGCTCCCCTTCTTGTTTCTCGGGCGTCTCCTGCTCTTCCTTCCTTCGCACGCCGGCTCCCGCCTCCAATCCAATCTCAAATCTTCCCCTCCTTCCCATCGCCATGACTCCGACGAGGAAAGAGAGAGAGGAGAAATCCACTCCTCCGTCTTGTGTGCCGCCATCGGCGGCACCCGCTGTCGGCCAGTCGTCCGTACTCAACCAAGAGTGCCTGGGCAGGGACAGCTTGGCCCTGGCCTCCATCTTCAACGAGTGCGGGAGGACGACAGCTTGGCCCGCGTCCCACTTCTCCATCAACAGGATAGCAACCGAGATTCCATGTTTCACTGACGCCTTATGGGCGGGTCTGGTTCCCCCCTTCTCCAATTTCTTCAATGCCGTGCTCTCCCATTATCAGATCCACTTGATGCATCTGAGTCCTGAGTCCATCACCCTTCTTTCAGTCTTCGCCTTCATTTGCGAAGCCATGGTGGGCATCCCTCCTTCGGTTGCCTTGCTGCGCTACTTCTTCTCACTGCGTCTTATTGATCCTTCCCAACGCTGGGCATGCGTGAACTTTGCTGCCGAGCCTGCGACCGAGGCCTCTGGGATTGACTTCAAACTCCCCCAGCCCGCGGTCGGGTTCCGCAAGCGGTGGTTGTATGTTGACGCAGGGGTACCCAGCCCCCTGCTATCGGAGCCGACCTCGCCTGCTGTTCCCAATTCGGGTTGGGGCCAGGAGACGCTCAAGAGCCCCCGACTCGTCTTCGTCTGGAGCCGCTTCACGCTCCTGAGGAAGCTTGGCGTGACAGCGCCCAAAGTGGTGAAGGAGTTTCTGTTGTGCCGCGTCGCTCCCCTGCAGTGCCACTTTCGCCGGATGTGGGCTTTCCATGGAAGCGAGGATAACATGAGGCTCCAGGAGGAGGACCTGGCTCCAGCGGTGTTGAAGTCGACACTCTTGACCTTAGCTGGTGACCTCAACCCCGGCAACGTCTGGCAGGGAGGGGCCCTGCTGTACCTCTACCAGAGCAGGGCCGACTTCGTGAAGCAGATGCCTGTCTTCGATGAATGGGGGATGCGCCCGGCTGGCCTCCAGGGACCTCGCAAGAACCCGGTGGTGGTGATTGCCCTTCCAACTGGCCATGGCGGCTCCTCCCCAAGTGGCAGAGCAGGGAGGAAGGAGACGCCTGAGGCCGAGAGTGCCCCTGATGAGCTGGCAGCGCCGGTTGGCGCTCGCGAGGGGACAGCTCCTGAGGCTCGCGCTCCTGCGACTGAAGGTGGCAAGCAGCCGCTCCCGGCACCTGGGGCTGAGGCCTCGGAGGCCCCAGTCGCGTCCTCCGGCGAGGCAACGGAAGGCAGGCGCCAGGCAGGCGCCCCTGACACGGACCGCTCTGATGCTCCGTCCACGCGGCAGGATGATCCTTGTGCTCTTCGCTTGGGCCACTTCCGCGTGGACTTTGAGGCCCTCCGGAGGAAGAGGGAGGCCCTAGGTGATGACTTCCCTTGTTGTGCGCTGAAGCGCAGGAAGTACTTCGCCACTGACGAGTAAGTCCTCTTTCTCTCTGGCTCCTGATCCGCTCGCTACTTCCGCTGATCCTTGTTCTGCAGGCCCCTCCCGACTGAGCTCGCAGAAATCGCCGAGGTGCCGTCTCCCTTAGTTTCGTCCCCTCTACTGTCTTCAAGTGCTCCAAGCAGCTCTGCCCGGGTGGTGAGGGCGTCTGAAGGAGCGGACCATCCCGAGGTGCATCGCGGCCCTTCATTCCCCGCGATCTTCCTTCGCGGGCCTTCTCTGGGAATAGCCAGCCTGCCATGGGCTTCTCGTCTGGTCGGGGACCATGACTGGTTGAGGCGCCTCCTGCGCCCCTCATCTAGAGACGGGCTGGCTCTAGGCCGGGCTTCCGGCGCGACACGCCCGGCCATCGCGAGAGCGCCAGCCCCCAGCCCCCTGCCCGGAGGAGGAACAATGACTCGCGGCCCCCGGCGCTTGCTTGGGGCGGATGATGGTGTGGAAGATGTGCTTGAGCGTGCCCGGGAGCGCCGCACTCGCCGCCAAGGGTTCCTTCGAAGAGCGGCCGACGCGGTGAACTTGCTTGGGGAGGAGCTCGCTGATGAAGACGCGCGCCTGGAGGCCGAGGGCCTGCGCCTGGTTGCGGGGAGGCGCGAGCTGGAGGCCGCCATCACCCTCGCACGCTGCCAACGTGACCTTGATGATGAAGAGGCGAAGGCGTCGCTGGAGGCCTCGCGAGTGGCCCGCTCCCAGGCCATCGAGGAGGCCCGGAGAGCTGACGGGTGGCGAGAGGCAGCGGAGGAGCGGGCTCATGAGCTCCTGGCCTGATGCCACTCACTGGAGGAGCAAGCGGAGCTGCGCGAGGCAGCCCTTGTGTTGATAGAGGTGGCTTCCGGTGACCCAGCCGAGCTCCAGAGGCGCGAAGAAGCATTGACGCTGGAAGCCGATGAACGCACTCGCGAGTACGAGCGGCTGGAGACGAGGGAGCACCTAGTGACGCAGGCGGAAGACGATGTCGTTGCGCGGGAAGCGCGTGTCCTGGAGGAGGTTTGCCGTCAGGTGGCGACGGCGCGCCAAGGCCTCGAACGAGAGTTCGAGGGGAAGCTGGGGATGATCCGGGTTGAAGCCGAGGGCAGAACTGTAGCCCTGAGGGCCCAACAGGACGAGGCGACGCGGCTGGCCGACGCATCCCGAGCCGCCCTTGAGGCAGCGCAAAAGGAGCTGGCTGCCTCCCAGGCCGAGGTGCTCCGTCTTCGCCAGCGGATGGAAGAGGTCGAGGCCGTTGAGCGTCAGAATGCCGACGAAATACGCCAGCGGCGACTCTTGGAGCACGCGCATGGCCGCATGCTCACCACGCTTAGGGAGAGGGCTAACGTGGCCTTAGGCAACATCTGCGAGGCGTCCGTCGGCGAACCTCACACGATCAATTATGCCGGTAACTTGCAGTTCTTCACCGCCGTGGTGACGCAGCTGGAGGCACGGTCGGTCAGGGGCCGACAGGTTGGTGGAGGAGAGGAGCCGCGCCTTGCTCAAGCGTGCCTTTTCCCGTGTCTTCAGCCATCTCCAGAACATGAACCCCCACTTTGATTTTGACGCTGTCATCGCCCCAGTCTCCCAGGCCGTCCGAGGTGACTTGGCGCGCTGGGTGGAGGATAATGTTGTAACGCCCCGAGACCGATGTGCCAGGTGTCCTCCAGTTATTCGCCGTTGTTGCCATGTCATTTGCTTGCGTGTTGCATTTCATCATGTCATCATGTGCATTGCATCATCATGTTTTCAAAACTTGCATCCGTCCGGGTTCCCCAGTTCCGTCCGTTGTCCGTTCTGAGCCCAGACACACTTGCACGCGCCCGCGGCATGTCCGAAATAGTATTTTATAAGTGGCCGGAAAATGTTCTCGGATTGAGATGAGATTTGACGTGTGGTCTTATTATAGTGTAGACAGACCGCCTGTCAAGTTTCATCGCAATCGGAGTTCGTTTGACGCCCCAATGGGTAAATATAGCGGCAATAGTAGCCGGTCAAAACGTCGGAGGTTTTTGGTCTCCGGAACAGATGCCGGGCTTCCCTCTCTTCTCTTCTCTCAGCCCGAGGACTTCTGCACAGCTCACTACCTATCGCCAGTCCCAGCCTAACCTCTCTCGTCAGCCCGCAGCCCTCCTCGCGCGCGCCTGAAGGTTGTCCCGGACCCGACCCGGGCTGTCGCCACCGCTGTGTCCGGAACATCCCCAAACGTCTACAAAACGTCACCGTTTTCTCATTTGGACTCCCTAGCTATTTTATCCGCGATCGTCCGATTACGATCGGAGGGACTAGGTAGCCCCTAACCTAATCCCCTGCTATATAAACTAGTCCAACCCTAATCTTTAGGAAGTCTGTCCCATCCATCCCATCATGCGCTGCCACCCACTCAAATCTCTCGGGATCCATTCCCCAACCCCCGCTCCTCCTCAGTTTCCACGCCCGACCAATCAACCTTTTTCTGCCCGATTCTCAGATCGAGCTCGGCTCGATCCCGAGCTCCTCAACGTCGCCATCCAGCGAGTCACCAGACCAGCCCCGACAGAGTTGCCTCATCCCGCGTCTCCTTTCTCTGTTGCCCCTCCTCCCGTTTTTCCTTCTTCCCCTACCTCTCTGTGTAATCTCCCCCTCTCTCTGTACTTCATCGCTGCAGGAACGACGCCATGGCCGTTGAATGGAGCTTCTCCTCCACGGATCCTCGCCTCCGCGCCCCTGATCCGGTCGCCCATCCTCGGATCCATCCTCCCGCGTCCACCCCACGCCTCGTTCGTCCCTGGGGACTCCTGCTACGCCAGGTCCACCAGCTCCGTCGCTGTAGGGAACGAGGAGCACGCCACCCCGAGGCATGGACCCCAGCGCCAGGTCCCATGTCGCCGTCGTCCTCGCCCTGCTGACCCCGCCGGAGCCGTCCTCCTCGCCTGCATCCACGGCAGCACCAGACCCTGCGCCTGCGCCCCTGCCTCGACTTCCTCGTGTTCGTCTCGAGCGCGCCCTGCGCGTTGACCGCGGCCCCGCACCCTCTCGCTCGATCCAGACGGGATCGAGGAGCGGAAGGAGCCCAGCACCGCGACCTGCCCGCTGCAGGTCTCGTTGGCCCAACCACAGCCCAGCGCGCCAGCGCCCGCTGCGGGCCTCCTTCCTCTCCAGCCCAGCCGGGCCTCTTGCTTGGCCCAGCTCCTGTCTACACCCCCGTCCAGATCCGCCGGCCCAAGAGGCCATGGGTGAGCAGCACCCCCCCAGCCCGTTGTGTCTGTCGGGCCAGCAAGATTCGGCCCATGTCATTTTTTTTCCGCGGAGTGATTTATCTATTTTTTTCAGGAATTTACAGAATTGCAGAAAACCCCCTATACTTCATGCATTTAATAACTAATTAACCGTGCACTGGATTAAAATGATTTATATATGAAATATGCTTAGTATTTCATCTACTTTCATAATATGCCACTTTTATGCATGTTTAAAATGTTTAAAATGCTGTTTGGTTAAATTTGCCCCTATGCCATGCTAAAACGAATTAATTCATAACTAAATAACCGTAACTCCGATTTTAATAAACTTTATATGTAAATGGGGTAGAATTTTGCCTAGTTTAACATGGTGGCCTCATCTTGCATGTTTAACAACTCTAAAATTGTGTTTAGGACAGATCAGGAACGAACCTAAAATATGCTATGGGGAGTTTCCGGAATTGTTGTTCGTTGCTTCCGGCCTCATTTAACCTTGACTAGATAGGTAGTTTTGCTTTGCTTCACCCTCTTGCCATGTTTAACAACATTTAATATTGTTGGGTACATAAACGAGATCGAACTAAATAATTGACGTGGTGTTCCGTCAATATGCACCTCGTGACATATTGAGCTCCACTTAACTTGTAGTGTTGTTTGTGCACTTTTCCATGCCATGCCATGCTTCATTAAACCGGACATGCATCATACTCGTTTGTGCATCATGCCATGTTGATGTGTTGGTTGTTTACTATGTTGTGTGCTTCTTTTCCGGTGATTGCTTCTTCGGGTTGGTTCCGGTAACGTCGTGTTGTGAGGATTCGTTCGTCTATGCCCGTTTGTCTTCTTCATGGACTCGTTCTTCTTCCTTGCGGGATTTCAGGCAAGATGAGCATACCCTCGAAATCACTACTATCTTTGCTATGCTAGTTTGCTCGCTCTTTTGCTATGCCATTGCTATGATGCCTACCACTTGCTTGTCAGCCTCCCAATTGCCATGTTCAGCCTCTAACCCACCATTGTCCTAGCAAACCGTTGATTGGCTATGTTACCGCTTTGCTCAGCCCCTCTTATAGCGTTGTTAGTTGCAGGTGAAGATTGAAGTTTGTTCCTCGTTGGAACATGGAGATGTTGTTCCTTGTTGGAACAGTTATTTACTTGTTGGGATATCACTATATATCTTATTTAATTAATGCATCTATATACTTGGTAAAGGGTGGAAGGCTCGGCCTTATGCCTGGTGTTTTGTTCCACTCTTGCCGCCCTAGTTTCTGTCATATCGGTGTTATGTTCCCGGATTTTGCGTCCCTTACGCGGTTGGGCTATAATGGGAACCCCTTGACAGTTCGCCTTAAGTAAAGCTTCTCCAGCAATGCCCAACATTGGTTTTACCATTTGCCACCTAGCCTTTTCTTTCCCTTGGGTTCTGCAGACTCAAGGGTCATCTTTATTTTACCCCCCCCCCCCGGGCCAGTGCTCCTCTGAGTGTTGGTCCACCTGTCAGCTGCCGGTGGCCACCAGGGGCAACTCTGGGCTGGCTTGCCCGTACCTAAGACAATCTGAGTGTGCCCTGAGAAAGAGATATGTGCAGCTCCTATTGGGATTTGTCGGCACATTCGGGCGGTGTTGCTGGTTTAGTTTTACCCTGTCGAAATGTCTTGTTGTACTGGGATACCGAGTCTGATCGGAATGTCTCGGGTGGAGGTCTATTCCTTCGTTGACCGTGAGAGCTTGTCATGGGCTAAGTTGGGACACCCCTGCAGGGATTTGAACTTTCGAAAGCCGTGCCCGCGGTTATGGGCAGATGGGAATTTGTTAACGTCCGGTTGTAGAAAACCTGAAGTTGACCTTAATTAAAATGAATCAACTGCGTGTGTAACCGTGATGGTGTCTTTCCGGCGGAGTCCGGGAAGTGAACACGGTTGTTGGAGTTATGCTTGACGTAGGTAGCCTAGGATCACTTATTGATCATATTTTTATCGACCGTGCTTTGCCTTCTCTTCCCGCTCTCATTTGCGTATGTTAGCCACCATATATGCTAGTCACTTGCTGCAGCTCCACCTCATACCTTTACCTTACCTATAAGCTTAAATAGTCTTGATCGCGAGGGTGCGAGATTGCTGAATCCCTGTGGCTCATAGATACTTCCAAAACCAGCTTGCAGGTGTCGATGAGACCGTGCAGATGACGCAACCTAGCTCAGGAGGAGCTCGTTGAAGACCTTGTTCAATTATGTTGTTTCGTGCTAGTTGATCGGTAGTGGAGCCCAGTTGGGGTCGATCGGGGACCTTTGTCGCATTTGGGGTTCTTCTTTTATTTTGGTTCCGTAGTCGGACCATGAGTGCATTTGATTGATGTAATGTTTATTCATGTAATTGTGTGAAGTGGCGATTGTAAGCCAACTATGTAACTTTTTCCCCTATTGTATTACATGGGTTGTGTGAAGATTACCTCACTTGCGACATATGCCTTCAATGCGATTATGCCTCTAAGTCGTGCCTCGACACGTGGGAGATATAGTCGCATCGAGGGTGTTACAAGTTGGTAATCAGAGCCTTCCCCGACCTTAGGAGCCCCCATTGCTTGATCGTTTTTAGCAGCCGAGTTGTGTCTAGAAAAAAATGTTTTGAGTCCTTAGGAATTATATATCGGAGAGCTTAGGAATTCTTTTTACTTCCCAGTCTCCTCATCGCTCTGGTAAGGCATCCTGACGTAGAGTTTTGACTCTTCTCTTCCCAAATTTCACTAAATTTTTTTTTAGGATCACGCGAGTATCTTGGTTTTGTTCCGATGGCTTATGATGAGAATACTGTCTTGGTACCTCCTGTCAGGGGTTTAGTGGAAGTGTCCCGGGGAGTTGAGCTCTGAGGTGTTGTCATCATAATTTTATCGTTGCAATTCTGGAATACTTGAGATATGTGCGCGACATCGAAAATCTCTTTTATGCAGTTCGTTGGTGAGATAACCTCGACGCCACCCAGTACTGGGGCGGGAGTTCGGGAGTATCGCCATAACTTGTATAACGGATGCTTTTCGAAGGTTAAGGTAGATGGTTTCCGAAGGTTTCTTGGTTATGTGTTGAAGGATGGATACAGCTGGATGTAGGATTTGCTAGCTTGGGTGAGATATTATGCTTCCCTTGTATCCCCAACACCTGATTGCATAACCGGAAAGTTTCGGGAGTTTCATAGGTGGGAATTCAAGTAGCTCTTAGGATATCTTTTCCGACAGATGTATGATATGAAATTGGGGTTCGACGTCTAGTGGTTCGCCTATTCACGGTCGATTTTACAGTGGTCTCATTGTGTCTTAAAGAGTCCTTGGCTATGCCGACTCGGGGACGCTTCGTATGTCATGTGCACTGCCTTGTACATGATGGTGCTGTACGATCGAGCCCGTGTAGGTCCCACCATGAAAACTTCGGACGAAATTTCGATCATATGTTTGTTCTGGCTTATTTCGCAAGCCAATCCTTTTGTTTTTGTTTTGAGTTGTGGTATTCGAGTTGCTTCAAAGTCAAATGTTGATTCCATACCTTCTCTAATGTTGTTCTCATACTCCTATGTGAATACTAATCCTTCATGATAATCGAGATTGTCATGTTAATTCTTTTCAACCGGTGTGTCTCTCCTCAAGTGGATCTGTTCACTTCAACATCCGCCAGATCAATTATCACTTCTTCTCAACGGTGTTTGTTCCATTCGTCTCCAAGTTGCCTTTGCTTTTCCCTCCCACCCACCCTTTTTATTCAAGGAATCAGATTTCTTAATCAAGTATCCTTTTATCCTTGAGAAGTCTCTCCATTCTTTTCCGTCAATATTCTTATCCGGTTATTCTCATGAATATTCTAACGGAGCTTCAAGTTCGTCGTTCTTCATTCTTTTCTTCTCCGGTGGATCCAATTCAAGCTTTGTGGATCATATCCTTTTTCCTCGTTTCAATGTTTTTCTTATGCCGGTGCTCCTCATAATGATTCACTTCTCGCTATTCAATTATTCTGGAGTGCTCAAGATATCTCGAATATTCATGTTACCACTCTGCTTTCGCTCAAACTCTTTTGAGGATGTTATATCATCCAAGCCATTTAACTCAACCGGTGCAACCTCTCTTTTAAATCATTTCAACGGTGTTCTCTTTTGAGTGGGCCCTCACCCACAGGTCTATTCCCAGGATCTTACCTGACTCTTCTTATTTTCCCGGAGCTATCCTAAATTCTTTTCGAAGTTTGACGTAAGTATGAGTTATCATCAGTCATATGTATTTTCTCCAAGGTCTATCAAATTCTTTTCATCGTTGGATCAACCTCTTCGCTTTGATTCTTCCGGAGTGTCTAAATAATTATTGTTGGTGTTTCTCATCGTCATTCTCAGATTTTGAAGACCGAAGAAGAGTTTCTCTTTAATCTTGCTCCATTCTTTCAAGATTCGTGATTTCTAGCTTGTTGCCATCCTCTCGTAATTGTTTTCGATTGTCAGAATCTTTTTACCCATCCGGAGTAATTCAGGAGCCTTTTCAGTTTGTTTATCCGGAGCCCATCATCTAAGATTTATTCATTCCAGCTTTCAGCTCTCATACTCTAAATCATACCGGTGTCTAAATCAAGGATTCTCTAATCAGCTCGTAATCTCTTCGCTTTCATGGATCTAAATTCACTCAAGCATCTTCGTTCATTTGCTAATTCTTCCCGGTGTTTCCTTATCTTTACTCCGTTCATTTTCAATTCTTACGGTGGTTCATTCAAGATTTCTCTTCCTTATCTTATCTATTTATTCGTTGTTTTCAATTCTACCGGTGGTTCGTCGAAATACCTTCTTAAGTTTGCGCTATATCTCTCTTAATCCTTTCTACGAGAATAAGTAGTGTGCCAAATCCATGGTTTGTCATCAATTTAATTGATGAAGGACGAGCATAACATAATTCTTATTCTTGTTTCATCCAAGTGATTAATTTGAGAGGTATTCCATAAGACCATATCAAGCCTATTATTTTCGTTGTTGGTTTTCCAACAACTCCGTTCTAGCTTCTGTTGTAACTGTGCTCTCTCAAGATATTGTTTCCCTTCGTTCATCCCATTCCATTCTTACTTTTGTTCCAGAGACATTGTGATGTTGTTCTGTTCAACCTTCTTCTTGTTCTTGTCAGGATCATGTTCTTTTCATGCTTATCCATTTAACCGGAGTGTTGTGTCCTCTTTTCAAGTATCCTATCATCTTGTCAAGTTCAATTCCTTCCATTTGCAGTCGGAGCGCTGCCCAAATTGTACTATTCCTTCCATATCTTGCTTAACCGGAGTATTGTGCCCCTTTGTTCAAGTTCTTTTCGCCTTATCAAGTCTTGCATCTCTTTCTCAACCGGAGTGTCGTGTTTTCATTTGAGCTCTCTCATCTTATCAAATTTTGACTCCCTTCTCAACCGGAGTGCGGTCTGAGATCTTTCTTACCCCCTTGTTCCATTCATTCAATAGTTCCGGTGGCAGTGTGTTGTGATTTCATCAAGTATCTTCTCACCTTATCAAGACCTTATTCAATTCTTTTCTTTTTCAACCGGAGTGCTGCCCGAATTTGGTCTTCCTTGATCCCCTTCCTTAACCGGAGTGTTTTCAATACATATCTTGCCATTCAACCTCAAGGTTTTTCGCAATGTTCTTTGTCCCTCTTTTCTAACGGAGTGTTTTCGACTTTGTTCTCCTTCGTTCTATTCTTTTCTCGAATTTGTTCAACCTCTTCAAGGTTCGTGGTTTCACTCGTTTGTCAAAAGAAGCAACTTAGTTTTACCTCTTCTTTTTCCCTTCCGTTGTTTCCCCGGTGCCATTCTAGATCTCGGGACGAGATCCTCTCGTAGTGGTGGAGTGTTGTAACGCCCCGAGACCGATGTGCCAGGTGTCCTCCAGTTATTCGCCGTCGTTGCCATGTCATTTGCTTGCGTGTTGCATTTCATCATGTCATCATGTGCATTGCATCATCATGTTTTCAAAACTTGCATCCGTCCGGGTTCCCCAGTTCCGTCCGTTGTCCGTTCTGAGCCCAGACACACTTGCACGCGCCCGCGGCATGTCCGAAATAGTATTTTATAAGTGGCCGGAAAATGTTCTCGGATTGAGATGAGATTTGACGTGTGGTCTTATTATAGTGTAGACAGACCGCCTGTCAAGTTTCATCGCAATCGGAGTTCGTTTGACGCCCCAACGGGTAAATATAGCGGCAATAGTAGCCGGTCAAAACGTCGGACGTTTTCGGTCTCCGGAAACAGATGCCGGGCTTCCCTGTCTTCTCTTCTCTCAGCCCGAGGACTTCTGCACAGCTCACTACCTATCGCCAGTCCCAGCCTAACCTCTCTCGTCAGCCCGCAGCCCTCCTCGCGCGCGCCTGAAGGTTGTCCCGGACCCGACCCGGGCTGTCGCCACCGCTGTGTCCGGAACATCCCCAAACGTCTACAAAACGTCACTGTTTTCTCATTTGGACTCCCTAGCTATTTTATCCGCGATCGTCCGATTACGATCGGAGGGACTAGGTAGCCCCTAACCTAATCCCCTGCTATATAAACTAGTCCAACCCTAATCTTTAGGAAGTCTGTCCCATCCATCCCATCATGCGCCGCCACCCACTCAAATCTCTTGGGATCCATTCCCCAACCCCCTCCCCTCCTCAGTTTCCACGCCCGACCAATCAACCTTTTTCTACCCGATTCTCAGATCGATCTCGGCTCGATCCCGAGCTCCTCAACGTCGCCGTCCGGTGAGTCACTAGACCAGCCCCGAGAGAGTTGCCTCATCCCGCGTCTCCTTTCTTTGTTGTCCCTCCTCCCGTTTTTCCTTCTTCCCCTGCCTCTCTGTGTAATCTCCCTCTCTCTCCGTACTTCATCGCTGCAGGAACGACGCCATGGCCGTTGAATGGAGCTTCTCCTCCACGGATCCTCGCCTCCGCGCCCCTGATCCGGCCGCCCATCCTCGGATCCATCCTCCCGCGTCCACCCCATGCCTCGTTCGTCCCTGGGGACTCTTGCTACGCCAGGTCCACCAGCTCCGTCGCTGCAGGGAACGAGGAGCACGCCGCCCCGAGGCATGGACCCCAGCGCCAGGTCCCATGTCGCCGTCGTCCTCGCCCTGCTGACCCTGCCGGAGCCGTCCTCCTCGCCTGCATCCACGGCAGCACCAGATCCTGCACCTGCGGCCCCTGCCTCGACTTCCTCATGTTCGTCTCGAGCGCGCCCTGCGCGTTGACCGCGGCCCCGCACCCTCTCGCTCGATCCAGACGGGATCGAGGAGCGGAACAAGCCCAGCACCGCGGCCTGCCCGCTGCAGGTCTCGTTGGCCCAACCACAGCCCAGCGCGCCAGCGCCCGCTACGGGCCTCCTTCCTCTCCAGCCCAGCCGGGCCTCTTGCTTGGCCCAGCTCCTGTCTACGCCCCCGTCCAGATCCGCCGGCCCAAGAGGCCATGTGTGGGCAGCACCCCCCCCCCCAGCCCGTTGTGCCTGTCGGGCCAGCTAGATTCGGCCCATGTCATTTTTTTTCCGCGGAGTGATTTATCTATTTTTTCAGGAATTTACAGAATTGCAGAAAACCCCCTATACTTCATGCATTTAATAACTAATTAACCGTGCACCGGATTAAAATGATTTATATATGAAATATGCTTAGTTTTTCATCTACTTTCATAATATGCCACTTTTATGCATGTTTAAAATGTTTAAAATGCTGTTTGGTTAAATTTGACCCTATGCCATGCTAAAACGAATTAATTCATAACTAAATAACCGTAACTCCGATTTTAATAAACTTTATATGTAAATGGGGTAGAATTTTGCCTAGTTTAACGTGGTGGCCTCATCTTGCATGTATAACAACTCTAAAATTGTGTTTAGGACAGACCAGGACGGAACCTAAAATATGCTATGGGGAGTTTCCGGAATTGTTGTTCGTTGCTTCCGGCCTCATTTAACCTTGACTAGATAGGTAGTTTTGCTTTGCTTCACCCTCTTGCCATGTTTAACAACATTTAATATTGTTGGGTACATAAACGAGATCGAACTAAATAATTGACGTGGTGTTCCGTCAATATGCACCTCGTCACATATTGAGCTCCACTTAACTTGAAGTGTTGTTTGTGCACTTTGCCATGCCATGCCATGCTTCATTAAACCGGACATGCATCATACTCGTTTGTGCATCATGCCATGTTGATGTGTTGGTTGTTTACTATGTTGTGTGCTTCTTTTCCGGTGATTGCTTCTTCGGGTTGGTTCCGGTAACGTCGTGTTGTGAGGATTCGTTCGTCTACGCCCGTTTGTCTTCTTCATGGACTCGTTCTTCTTCCTTGCAGGATTTCAGGCAAGATGATCATACCCTCGAAATCGCTACTATCTTTGCTATGCTAGTTTGCTCGCTCTTTTGCTATGCCATTGCTACGATGCCTACCACTTGCTTGTCAGCCTCCCAATTGCCATGTTCAGCCTCTAACCCACCATTGTCCTAGCAAACGTTGATTGGCTATGTTACCGCTTTGCTCAGCCCCTCTTATAGCGTTGTTAGTTGGAGGTGAAGATTGAAGTTTGTTCCTTGTTGGAACATGGAGATGTTGTTCCTTGTTGGAACAGTTATTTACTTGTTGGGATATCAGTATATATCTTATTTAATTAATGCATCTATATACTTGGTAAAGGGTGGAAGGCTCGGCCTTATGCCTGGTGTTTTGTTCCACTCTTGCCGCCCTAGTTTCTGTCATATCGGTGTTATGTTCCCGGATTTTGCGTCCCTTACGCGGTTGGGCTATAATGGGAACCCCTTGACAGTTCGCCTTAAGTAAAGCTTCTCCAGCAATGCCCAACATTGGTTTTACCATTTGCCACCTAGCCTTTTCTTTCCCTTGGGTTCTGCAGACTCAAGGGTCATCTTTATTTTACCCCCCCCGGGCCAGTGCTGCTCTGAGTGTTGGTCCACCTGTCAGCTGCCGGTGGCCACCAGGGGCAACTCTGGGCTGGCTTGCCCGTACCTAAGACAATCTGAGTGTGCCCTGAGAAAGAGATATGTGCAGCTCCTATTGGGATTTGTCGGCACATTCGGGCGGTGTTGCTGGTTTAGTTTTACCCTGTCGAAATGTCTTGTTGTACTGGGATACCGAGTCTGATCGGAATGTCTCGGGTGGAGGTCTATTCCTTCGTTGACCGTGAGAGCTTGTCATGGGCTAAGTTGGGACACCCCTGCAGGGATTTGAACTTTCGAAAGCCGTGCCCGCGGTTATGGGCAGATGGGAATTTGTTAACGTCCGGTTGTAGAAAACCTGAAGTTGACCTTAATTAAAATGAATCAACTGCGTGTGTAACCGTGATGGTCTCTTTCCGGCGGAGTCCGGGAAGTGAACACGGTTGTTGGAGTTATGCTTGACGTAGGTAGCCTAGGATCACTTCTTGATCATATTTTTATCGACCGTGCTTTGCCTTCTCTTCCCGCTCTCATTTGCGTATGTTAGCCACCATATATGGTAGTCGCTTGCTGCAGCTCCACCTCATACCTTTACCTTACCTATAAGCTTAAATAGTCTTGATCGCGAGGGTGCGAGATTGCTGAGTCCCTATGGCTCACAGATACTTCCAAAACCAGCTTGCAGGTGCCGATGAGACCGTGCAGATGACGCAACCCAACTCAGGAGGAGCTCGTTGAAGACCTTGTTCAATTATGTTGTTTCGTGCTAGTTGATCAGTAGTGGAGCCCAGTTGGGGTCGATCGGGGACCATTGTCGCATTTGGGGTTCTTCTTTTATTTTGGTTCCGTAGTCGGACCATGAGTGCATTTGATTGATGTAATGTTTATTCATGTAATTGTGTGAAGTGGCGATTGTAAGCCAACTATGTAACTTTTTCCCCTATTGTATTACATGGGTTGTGTGAAGATTACCTCACTTGCGACATATGCCTTCAATGCGATTATGCCTCTAAGTCGTGCCTCGACACGTGGGAGATATAGTCGCATCGAGGGTGTTACAAACGTGGACGCCCTTGTCAGGGCCTTCACTTCGGACGACAGCGACGTGGTCATGGGTGCTGATGAGGACGGAGCGGCGAGCGGCCCCGACGCTGCCGGCAGCGACGCAGGCGTCGATGGCGAGCTCGGCGACTCCGATGAAGGCTCAGAAGGTGCCTCCGGGGACACATTGGGGGATTCGTCCGATTGAGTGCGTATCGCTCCTGTCTTTTTCACCCTGCATGAATAGAACTCAGGCTTTTGACCTGGTGGCTTGTGAGAGCATTTGGGAGGGGGAGCCCCTATCACCTTTTGTGAGAGCATTTGGGATCTCGTGCCTGACAGTGGGCTGGTTTACCTTTTCCCCATGCTGGTTCAGAGGCGGCCTGCAGGAGGGTGCGACGCTTTGGGCGCTTTCTAGCTAGGTCCTCAGGATGTGAGATCGTCGCTGATGAGAAACTTCTCATGCGTTGGCCTTCTCCCGAGCGCAATGACTTCACAGGCACTCGCCCTGCTTCATAGGCTCTGGGCCTTTTCCTTAGCGCGAGAGCTTCATAGGCACTTGCCTTGCTTCACAGGCTCTAGGCCTTTTCCTCGAGCGCGAGAGCTTCACAGGCACTCGCCTTGCTTCACAGGCTCTGGGCCATCTCCTCGAGCGCGAGAGCTTCACAGGCACTCGCCTTGCTTCACAGGCTCTGGGCCTTTTCCTCGAGCGCGAGAGCTTCACAGGCACTCGCCTTGCTTCACAGGCTCTAGGCCATCTCCTCGAGCGCGAGAGCTTCATAGGCACTCGCCTTGCTTCACAGGCTCTGGGCCTTTTCCTCGAGCACGAGAGCTTCACAGGCACTCGCCTTGCTTCACAGGCTCTGGGCCTTTTCCTCGAGCACGAGAGCTTCACAGGCACTCGCGTTGCTTCACAGGCTCTGGGCCTTTTCCTTAGCGCAAGGGCTTCACAGGCACTCACCTTGCTTCACAGGCTCTGGGCCTTTTCCTCGAGCGCGAGAGCTTCACAGGCACTCGCCTTGCTTCACAGGCTCTGGGCCTTTTCCTCGAGCGTGAGAGCTTCACAGGCACTCGCCTTGCTTCACAGGCTCTGGGCCTTTTCCTTAGCGCGAGGCTTCACAGGCACTCGCCTTGCTTCACAGGCTCTGGGCCTTTTTAAATAGGACAACCTCCGCAAGCACCCAAAAATCCTCCCGAGGGGGAGTAACAGCGGCAGTCTGGGTTGCGCACGAGCCAGGCCTGACCCGACTCGCGAGGGGCTCGCGAGGGGAGACAGCTGTGACAGAGCGGTAACCGGAACGCGAGAAACGGCTCGAGCGAGAATAAGGACCCCTTCCCCGAACACACGCAAATCTCAAATTCGAATCCAACTTAAATCTAGCGGGGGAAAGCAACAGCCAAAGGGAAAGGCAACAAAAAGCAGATAAAAAGCCGCGTCCGGCACCTAATCTAGTCTTCGACGTCTTCTCACCAGCGCGGAGCTAAGTGCTGTCCACTGGGCGTGGGAGGGAGCCCTAGGGCCTGAGGCCAGCACCCCTGAGACTCTGGGGCATGTACAGCCCCACTCATTATTACGTGAGAGTGTCACGGGGCGGCAAGCTTCACAGGCACTAGGCCTTCTTCACAGGTACTGGCCTTGCTTCATATCGCCAGACGAGGGCCCCGCCTTGCGCCACACTCTAGTGCCATCAGCAACGACCGGAACCCAGGACGCCGCCCGATGGGGTAGAGCGGTCGCCAGCGGTTCCCCCGATGACCACGGGTCCTCTGCCAGGGGCAGGCCCTGAGGCACCTCCCCAGCAGAGGGCCTACCTCCTGAGAACGCCTTGCTCCGAACGCCGCGGTAGTGATGTCAGATCCCGGCCCCTCCCCTGCAGCCCCCTGCACCCTCCTCCCAAGGGGTGGGAGACTGTAGGAGCGGGGCAGCCGCTCGCCGTGGCTACCTGCACCTCCTGCGATCCATGGTTAGCGTATACCTGCCCCTAAAGAGTTAGCGGCACCCGGTTATCACTGCCTCCAGCGTGGCCAACAGGCTCGTCCCGGTGCTCTTGGAAGGGCTCGGCCTCCATTGTCTCGTCCCCCTAGCCCGGGCCGAGGAGCGAGCCTTGTCCGTCCTCGTGAGGGTGTCCTTGGTCCATCATGAGGGGCACGTACTCTTCTGTCGCCGTCATCCCATATGCCATGCCGTGACGCCCCGCATGCCATGCAGCCCCACCTGCCATGCCTGCTACGGGGCAGCAACGCGGCCGCCCTTCGGGGCCGCGGGTCACGTCGAGTCCCTCTCCTTCGCGGGCCGGGGGCGGGGGCAGCGCCGCCACCGGTCCGGTGCTGATAGCTTCACTGGCGTCGGAGTAGCCTTGGAGCCCGCGGGCGCGTGCGGAGCCCCCGTGCGGGTCGCTCTGGGCTTGAGATGGGAGCTGGGTGGAGAAGGGGTGAGCCCCCGAGGCGGCGAAGCCCAGGAGCTCCGCCACTCGCTCCAGCAGCACATCGCGGCCGCCCTCCAGCAGCCTGCACCGCAGCAGCTCCCGGGCCACCGTGAGCGCCGCCCTCGAGTTCGCCTGCCCCTGGCGGGTGTATGGTGTCGTTGCCGCAGCGTGATTGGAGGACCTCGCTGCCGACCGAGCCTGCCGCGGCGTAAGAGTTGCCGAAGTCTGTCCGCGTCGCCCGCGGCCCGCAGCGCCCTACGGACCGCGAGCTGCCTGGGGCGCGGGGTCGCCCGAGGCAAGCGGTTCCGCGCATTTGGGCCACGCAGCCCACCGGTCGGGGTTGCCCTCTTGGTCGCCGGACATGGTGATGAAGACACAACGGGGTACGGAGTGGTGGAAGACGAACTCTGGAGCACCCCTACCTAGCGCGCCAAATGTCGGATTTCGCATTTCGGCAGACCCTTAAGGGTTCGAACACTAGGGTGCGCGCGGAGATCACGTCCTTAACCTCCCCGTCTCACAAAGATCTAAACTACTAAAGGAATCGCACAAGAGACACAAGATTTATACTGGTTCGGGCCACCATTGTGGTGTAATACCCTACTCCAGTGTGTGGTGGATGGATTGCCTCCTGGGGTTGGTGATGACGAACACTACAAGGAAGAACTGCCTCGCGAGGGTCAGTTCTTGGCTGGGGCGGTGAACTAAGGAGTTCAGTCGCCCTTCTCTCTCTCTGTTTCCCTCTCTCTGATTTCGATCCCCCTTAACCTAAAAACCGAACCCCTTGCTATGTGGGCGGCTGGTCCTATTTGTAGGGGCCCTGGTCCTCTTCCCAAATATTGAGCGGGAAGGGAGCCAACAACGGCGGGCTAATTTGAAGGGGGACATCAAGTGCATCTATCCTGACAAAAGGTGGTCTTCGCCTGCGAAAGACTCTGCGGTGACACCGTGCTGGGCTCCATGGTGACCTCCGTCTCATAGTCCGCTTGGTCCTAGTCTTGTTGCACCGAAATGGCAAACTTTGCCTGATGCCTCGGTACTCCGCGGCTGCGCTTGCCCCCTTTGCACCAAAGAGGAAAGGAGGACGCTATGCGTGCTGGCACCCGCCTGCCGCCCTCGATCGTCATGGCTTACGTCACGGGCACCTCACAAGGTACCCCGCCTTGATATCTCCGTCTTCTCCCGAGCCAGCCTGAGGAGGCTGCGCCTGAGGATGCGTCGTGTCGTCCGCCTCGCGAGGGTCTTGAGTCTTGTGCTTGATGAAGATGGGCCATGTTGGGCCCCCATTCGAGCCACGCCGCAGGCCGCAGGCAGGCAAGTCTGGGGACCCCGTTCCCAGAACGCCGACACATAGTTAGTAGCTAGATGGCTTCTTCTCTCTTTTTGGATCTCAATACAATGTTCTGCCCCTCTCTCGTGGAGATCTATTCGATGTAATCTTCTTTTTGTGGTGTGTTTGTTGAGACCGATGAATTGTGGGTTTATGATCCAATCTATCTATGAATAATATTTGAATCTTCTCTGAATTCTTTTATGTATGATTGGTTATCTTTGCAAGTCTCTTCGAATTATCAGTTTCGTTTGGCCTACTGGATTGGTTTTTCTTGCCATGGGAGAAGTGCTTAGCTTTGGGTTCGATCTTGTGGTGTCCTTTCCCAGTGACAGAAGGGGCAGCAATGCACGTATTGTATTGTTGCCATCGAGGATAACAAGATGGGGTTTTCATCATATTGCATGAAACTATCCCTCTACATCATGTCATCTTGCTTAAGGCGTTACTCTGTTTTTAACTTCATACTCTAGATGCATGCTGGATAGTGGTCGATGAGTGGAGTAATAGTAGTAGATGCAGGCATGAGTCGGTCTACTTGTCTCGGACGTGATGCCTATATACATGATCATACCTAGATATTCTCATAACTATGCTCAATTCTGTCAATTGCTCAACAGTAATTTGTTCACCCACCGTAGAATACTTATGCTCTTGAGAGAAGCCACTAGTGAAACCTATGGCCCCCGGGTCTCTTTCTCATCATATCAATCTCCATCACTTTATTATTGCTTTTCTTTTTTACTTTGTCTTTTACTTTTCACTTTGCATCTCTATACCAAAAATACCAAAAATATCATTTATCATCTCTATTAGATCTCACTTTCGTAAGTGACCGTGAAGGGATTGACAACCCCTAAGCGCGTTGGTTGCATTGAGCTATTGCTTTTGTGTAGGTACGAGGGACTCGCGCGTAGCCTCCTACTGGATTGATACCTTGGTTCTCAAAAACTGAGGGAAATACTTACGCTAATTTGCTGCATCATCCTCTCCTCTTTGGGGAAATCCAACGCAGTGCTCAAGAGGTAGCACCTGCCCGAAAATTCCATCGGCTGCTGGGAGGACTTGGAAGAGGCCTTCCTTGAAAACTTCTAGGGTACATATGTTCGGCCACCCGATGCCGATGAATTAAGCCACATAGTTCAACAACCTGGAGAATCAGCTAGAAAATTCTGGACTAGGTTCCTAACCAAAAAGAACCAGATCGTTGACTGTCCGGATGCCAAAGCCCTAGCGGCCTTTAAACACAACATCCATGACGAATGGCTAGCATGCCACCTTGGCCAAGAAAAGCCAAAGTCCATGGCAGCCCTTACGACACTCATGACCCGCTTTTGCACGGGTGAGGACAGCTGGCTGGCTCGTAGTAAAAACACAGCCAGCGAGATAGGCCCCTCCGAGGCCAAGAACAGCTCCGGCAAGCTCCGGCGCAGCAGACACAAACGTCGAAGCAATGGTGTCAACATCGATGACACCACCGTTAATGCCGGATTCAGCGGCTCCAAGTCCGGCCAGCGAAGGAAGCCCTACAAAAGGAACAGTGAGGGACCATCCAGCCTGGATCGCATACTCAATCGTCCATGCTAGATACATGGTACCCCAGATAAACAAGCCAATCACACCAACAGAGACTATTGGGTTTTCAAACAGGCTGGCAAGTTAAATGTAGAAAACAAAGAAAAGGGATCACAAAGTGAGGACGAGGACGAAGAGCCCCGGCAGTCGAACACTGCAGGGCAGAAGAAATTTCCCCCTCAAGTCAAAACGGTGAACATGATATACGCTACACACATCCCCAAAAGGGAGCGCAAGCGAGCACTCAGGGATGTCTACGCGGTAGAGCCAGTCGCCCCAAAATTCAATCCGTGGTCACGGTTCCTGATCACCTTCGATCGTCGAGATCACCCAACTAGTATCTGCCATGGTGGTTCAGCCGCACTAATCCTCGACCCAATTATCGATGGGTTTCACCTAACACATGTCCTGATGGACGGTGGTAGAAGCCTCAACCTGCTTTATCAGAACACAGTGCGGAAGATGGGCATTAACCCCTCACGAATCAAACCAACAAAGACTACCTTTAAAGGAGTCATACCAGGCATAGAGGCCCACTGTACGGGCTCAATCAGGCTGGAGGTGGTCTTCAGTTCTCCGGAAAACTTCCGAAGTGAAGAGTTAATCTTCGATATCGTCTCCTTCCGCAACGGCTACCACGCACTGCTCGGACGAATCGCGTTTGCTAGATTCAACATAGTGCCACACTATGCTTATCTCAAACTCAAGATGCCCGGTCCACGCGGCATCATAACAGTCAATGGCAATATTGAATGCTCCCTCCGAACAGAAGAGCACACTATCGCCCTAGCAGCAGAGGTACAGAGCGGCCTTCTCAAGCAGCACCATAGTATGGCTGCCGAGCCCCTGGACATCATTAAGAGGTTCCGGACTACACTTCAACATGACAACACAGTTTGTCAAGAACTCGATTAGCAATTCGGCCTCCGTCCCAGTCCCAACGAAGTAGTGGCATTCGTACCTAGCGTACATAATTACACACTCAAAATTCCATGGACATCGACGGAGGCACAAGCTAGCCCAGGATCTACAGTTCGGCTAGACCGATCCCGGACACACATATAACTTTACTATTTCCTTTTTCTCTTTTTTGCAGGTTTCTCTCATGCGAGCCTCTTTCGACGGTCTGATTTATGGTCCTGTCAAAGGACAAATACACTGGATCGACATGGAGCACAGGCGCACAGGGGCAGCCCTAGAGGCCAATCCAACGATTACTCTAACCGTTCTCGGGACCCACGCGCAGCTCGCCTCCGGTTGTGGCATGTCAAATAGCCATTTGCTTATTGCATTATTTTGTACCAATGTGCTTGGACGCATTAACCCAACTATAATGGAAACAATTCATGATCCAAGTTCAAGGGCCCCAAATCCTATCTCTGTTCTCCCTCTGTTTTCCTTTATATTACTTATTTCCTAGCAACCGTACACTCTGGTACGCTTCACATTTGCCAGGGCCTCCCCATCGCCCCACGATACGGCAACAAAGTTCGAACACTCCTTAAAGATAAGTTTGGCACCCCGAATTTAGCATTATATGCACTGGCTACGAATCATGTCTTTGGTCAATAGTTGAGTTGCCCGGCTCCTGTGCTTGCTACCCTACGTTCCGCTAAATCGGCTAGGGTAGTAAAGGGAGAACTACTGCAATTGTGCCCTGGCCTTGACCAGATGAGCGCCTCAGTAGAGAAAGCCGAAAACTGACTGTCATGATACGGTGAGAGCTGATCAGCTACTTGAGGGTTACAAATCATTGGAGATTTTTTCCGCATTATGCAAAAGATAGGCGCTTCCCGATCAGATGCTGATAGCACTCTGGTTTGAACCAGGGGCTGCGCCCATGCTTTATTATAAAATTCCTATAATTGGATCAAGATTGTTTAGATTCCATCCTGAACACCTCTGTACTACCTACGTGAGGGCAGAAGCCGACGACTGGCCAACCCTCCGATTACATACAACACGGCCGCACAGGAGGAAACAATTAAAGCATAACAAAATTACATTACCAAAATAGGCTTTCTTTTTCATAATACAAGGCAAGGTCAACATGAATACATTTATTCAAATACAACGTCCTGCGAACATTGTGTTGTTGCAAGGCGAGACCCCTCCAGGACATCCGCAAAATACCGTTCGGGTGTGCGGTGCTCCTTGCCCTCCGGTGGCCCTCTGGTCACATCGACGGCGTCCATCTTCACCCACCACATCTTGCAACGGGCGAAGGCAATGCATGCACCTTCAATGCAGGCCGAGCGCTTGACGACGTCCACCCGAGGACAGGCGTTCACCATCCGCCTCACGAGTCCGAAGTAGCTGCCCCGCATAGCTTCGGCTGGCCACAGCCGGATTATCAAATCCTTAATGGCTAGTTCAGCCACCCTATGCAGCTCCACCAGTTGTTTCAGCAGATCGGTGAAGGACACGGGATGCTTTGGCGCCGCATACTGCGACCAGAATAGCTTCTCCGTAGAACCCCCTCCTTCGGCTCGATAGAACTCCGTGGCGTTTGATACACTGCGTGTGAATCCGCAAAAGCTCCTAGGGAACTCCAAAGCCGGGTTAGTAAAAGGTGCTGCTTCTCCGCATACTTGCTTTGCATCTTAAATGCCTTACTCGCTGTGATCTTCCTGGCCTCCTGGATCTCTTGGAGGGCGGCCTGGGCCTCATTCCATGCGGTCTCCGCGCTCTGACGAGCCTTGGCGAGTTCGGCCCCTTGAACCGACGCATCATGCTCCAAGGCCTCGCATTTTTTCACCGCATCCTGGAGCTCCTGCTAGACTTCTTTGACCTGGGCCTTGAGCTTCTTACGGGAAGCTTGCTACTGGACAACCTTCTCCTCGGCCTCGCCCAGCGCTGTCGGATTTTGGGTTCCGGCAGACCCTTGAGGTTCGAACACTGGGGTGCGCGTGGAGATTTCGCCTCCTACCTACCTACCTGCACCCCTCCGCCATGCTATGATCTAAACTATGGAAAGAACAACGCAAGAGACACAGGGTTTATACTGGTTTGGGCCACCGTTGTGGTGTAATACCCTACTCCAGTGTGTGGTGTGTGGATTGCCTCTTGGGCTGATGATGATGAACAATACAAGGAAGAACAGCCTCGCGAGGGCCTGTTCTTGGCTGGGGCGATGAACTGCTGGGTGCAGTTCAGTCACCTTTCTCTCTCCCTCTCTCTTTCTCTGCTTCCAACCAACCGACCCCCCGAGACCCTTTGCTATATGGGTGGCTGGTCCTATTTATAGAGGCCCTGGTCCTCTTCCCAAATATAGAGCGGGAAGGGAGCCAACAATGGCGGGCTAATTTGAAAGGGGACAACAAGTATCGGCTATCCTGACAAAAGTAGTCTTCGTCTGCGCAAAGCTCTGGTGATGACGCCGTCTTGGGCTCCATAGTGACCTCCGCCTCATAGTCCTCCTGGTCTTGGTCTCGTTGCATCGAAATGGCAACCTTTGCCTGATGCCTCGGTACTCCACGGCTGCGCTTGCCCCCTTTGCACCAAAGAGGAAAGGAGGACGCTGCGCGGGCTGGCGCCCGCCTGGCGCCCTTGGTCGCCATGGCTTGCATCACAGGCACCACGTGAGGTACCCCGCCTTGATCTCTCCGCCTCCTCGTGAGCCAGCCTGATGAGGCCATGCCTGAGGAAGCTCCACGTCATCTGCCCCGCGAGGCTTGGCCCCTCGCGAGGGTCTTGGTTTTGTGTTGGTGAAGATGGGCCGTGCTGGGCCACCCTTTGAGCCACGCCGCAGGCCGCAGGCAGGCAAGTCTGGGGACCCCCGTTCCCAGAACGCCGACAGTAGCCCCCGGGCCCGAGGCGCGCTCGGGCTTGGCTGTGCAGGGAGGCGGAAATGCAAGAGTGAAGCGCCGCGGGTCCTTACAGCCTGCGGCCTTGGACGCCGCGTGGCAGTTGATTGGACATGGGCGTCTCCACTTCCCCATGGCGCCGCCGGGGTTCCCGCTTCCATTGTACGCCCACGTCGAGGGCCCCGAAGGAGCTGATGCTGACCGCCACGGGCGGCCCCGCCGTCGGCGCCGATGGGTCACGAAGGTGTGGGTCGTCCCCCCTGGGGTCCACACCGAGGGCTCCTCCCAAGAGTTCGTGCTCCATGTCGCCATTCCTCTTCAGTCTTGGATCCGCCTGCCTTCCTTCTTCGCCTCCATCATCCCGCAGGGGGAGCCCCTGGAGCTTTGGCTGCAGCACGCCGGCTGCAGCAGCCTCATGACCGAGGCAGAGGTCGCGGTCGTCGCCCCGGGCGAGGTCTACATGACTCGAGGCTGGAGAGAGATCGCCCGGGTTTGCAGGACAAGGGGCGTCTTCGCGATCCACTTGGACTACGACGGTGCTTCGGTGATGCTCTTCAAGGTCTTCGATGCGAGCGGGCGCCGGCTGGAGTGCTGCCCCGGTGAAGGTGGCCAGGGCCCTACTGCGACAAGGATTGGGCTCGCCAACCACTCCCTTGGCGGCTCCTCAGGCGGTGGAGATGTCGGAGGTTCCAGCGACTCCGGCGAGCCCTTCGCGACTCCGGAGACGAGCGATGATAGCTACGAGCCCCCGAGTCGGCGCCGCTCCTGGAGCAGGGCGGGCTCGTCAGGCCGCCGCCGACTCTAATCTGGATGGGGTTGGCGTCGATGCTTGACGGCCCACTGTTGATGATGGCGTCTTTTGTAGGGATGCGCGTAGTTTGCATCTCTTTAGGATCTCTTCCCTGCGAGGAACCAAAAACACGCCCCGTGGGGGCTTGTAAGGTTCCTGTGATCCTGTTTTGTTAATATAACCTTTGTCGTAGAATTGCGCGAGTTGCTCATCCCGTCTTAGCTCAGTCCTCCCTTTCAAACCTCACGAGGGCTTGGTGCTCTACGCCGACAGGTACCAGTCCCAAGGTGGCTTCAGCCGTCGCTGGTATGCTAGGTCGCGATGCCGTGGTCAAGGCCAGGAGGTGAGCGACCCAGAGTCCGGTAAGAGCCCCTGAGTCGTGATGCTCAGGAGGTCCCCTTTGGCACCCAAGCAGCCGTCGTTTGGTGAGAAAGGAGAGCGGCGTCGCTAACAAGGGATAGCATTAAGTGCGGGGATGGTGCCATGGTAGCTGGTGCTTTCGGGTGATGACTTATCTCGAGGATCAGGGGTCGCTCTCTGGTGTGTCGCCGGGTCCGTGCTTCGGGAGGCGCGAGGTTGCTCGGCGAGGTCCTCGTGTGTCTCTCCCCTCTCGCCTTTGCTCCCCTTTCTGCTCTATGTCCTCGGGTCCCGGCCCTCGAGCGAGTCTCAGCCGTCGCTGGTATGCCAGGTCGCGATGCCGTGGTCAAGGCCAGAGGGTGAGGGCTGGAGAGCCAGTAGGAGCCCTGAGTCGTGATGCTCATGCACCCCCCTTTAATGTGCAAGCGGTTCGCGCGGACGAGAGCGAAGGGGACACAGCAAGAGCCTCGCCTGACGCAGCTCCTTGAGGAGGTCCTGCAGGTCCATCATAGAAAAAGCAAGGGGTTGCCATAACAATTGACGGTCAGCCGTTGGTTGCTTCCGAGGAGTAGTGAGGCACTAAAGGCTTGACGAGGTGACGCTATGCGGGGCTGCCGCGGCCAGAGCTCAGCCATCCAGGTTTGTCGGCGTTGCGGGGACGGACCCATGCGCAAGCGTCGTGCCGTTTGGGAGCAGCTCCGTTAGTTGGGGCCAGCTAAGCAGGCAACTAGGTAAAACACATTAGCCGCGAAGGAGTGGATTCGTTCAAATAGATGCTAGGAATGCGGAGATCACTGGGTCAGGCCTGAGCGACTTGGGGGTGATGCAGCCCGAGTGGCGCCCCCAACAAGGTAAGCTAACAACATGGAATAAAAAGGGGATACACGCTGCAGGGACAGACCCACGCGGCCTGGGAATAATGCAGCCCTGGGGGCGCTCCCAGCTGGAAATGAAACTTGAAAGATGTCACCTGATGACGTTGAGGACGAAGGGGTGTTGGTGTAGCAGATTCGATGGGCCGCGGAAGCTGATCCTCATGAGCCCCCAGGCCCAGGGGCCTCGGGAGGCTCCGGAGGCGCTGGCGGCTCGTCGCGGATCATCTCCATCTCCGCCAGGGCTGCGGAACGCCTGGCCTCTCGTGCCTCCATGATGCCCCTCATGAGGCGCTGGTACGTGTCAGCCGCGCTCGGCAAGCTGCTAGGCATGTGAACGTAGTTGTGGGGTGGACCTCCGCAGCGCCCCACTCGCGAGGGCCAGAGGCGCTCTAGGGAGGCGACTCGGTTGAGCCCTGGTACGTTGATGCAGACGCGCAGCCCGCCATCCTTGCCTGGATGGGGGGCCACTGTTGGTAGGCGACGGCCGCCTCTCATGACTCTTGACTCATGTAGCTCCTGAATGGCCTTGCTGACGAACTCCTGAGGGTATGGATCTCCTTGCCTTGCTCCCTCTTGAGGGAAACGTGCTTCTAAACACGCCTCCATGTGGTGCCCAAGCGCCTCCCTCGGGACCCTAGCTAGGTCGGTGGCCCTCTAGGGGAGAGCCCCCGAGCCCTGCCTGAGGAGGGCATCGGGCGCGCTTTCCTATGCGATGGAAGGAGGTTCCCCCTGGACAGGTACAGGCCCAGAGGGGCCTGCCTCCTGAGGGGCCAGGCCGGACGATGTCTTCTTCTTCTTGGGGGCAGCCTTGGGAAGCTTCCTGCTTCCGTGATCCGGGTCTTCCAGTGATGCGTCCTGAAAGGCTCCTTCCAGGGAACACACCGCGTCCTTCTCTTCACAGGGCACCGTGATGACTCCGCCGCTTCCTGGCATCTTGAGGACGTTGTAGCCGTGGTGAGTTATGGCCGTGAACTTGTCCAGCGTCGGGTACCCAAGGATGGCGTTGTACGATAGGCGAATGTGAGTGACGTCGAAGGCAATGAGCTCGATGCGGTAGTTGTCACGCGCCCCGAAGGTGACAGGGAGGCGGACCTGCCTGATCGGGACCGTGGAGCCGTTGGTGATACCGGAGAAAGGCTTGGTTGGCTGAAGCTGGCTGTAGGGCACTTGGAGGTTGTTGAATGTCTCCACGGACAGGACGTTGAGCCCTGCCCCGCCATCGATGAGGGTCTTGGTGACCACCATGTTGCTGATGATAGGGGAGCAAAGCATCGGGAGGACTCCGGCTATAGCCGCACACTTGAGCTGATCTGCTGAGCTGAACGTGATGGTGCACGCCGACCACTTGAGAGGGCACGTGGCTTCGAGCCCGGGGAGGACTGCGTTCACTTCGCGGGCGAACTTCTTGAAGATGCGTTGAGAGGTTGGGGCTTGAGCCCTGCCCAGGATTCAGGCGATCGCGCGCGGCTCCTGGAAGCCCCCAGCCTCCTCATCCTGGTGGCGGTCCTCGTTTCTCCTTGGCTGCAGCGGTAGCCGTGGGAGGCCTGCGTTGCCTTGCGGGCGGTCTTCGCGAGGCGGGTCTTGCCAGCGATCCTCGCGAGGTTGATCGCGCCACCCTTGGCGCGGGCCACGGTCTTCCCAGCGTCCTGCGTTCCTTCCTCCTCCTCGGCCGTAGCCCCGGTCAGGGCGACGGCCGATCCTCCCTTCACGCACGGCTCGGAGTTCTTGACATTCATTGGTGTTGTGGGTGTGGAGGTCGTGGTACACACAGTACCGGCTGCCCTTGGAAGGTTCAGGCTGATCTCTGCCCTGCTTGGTGTCTGGTTCTGCCGCGAGCATGGCAGCCCCCTTGCGCTTCACATCCTTGGCCTTGAGCTTCTTCTCTTCTGGGTCTGCGGTAGGCAGCTCGAGGAGGGAGAGACGCCCTTCCTCAGCCCTGGCGCACTTGTTCGCCAAGTTGAACAGCTCCAAGGAAGTGCACAGGTCTTCATGCATCGCCAGCTCCTCCTTCATCTTGACGTCGCGCACGCCGTCGGAGAAGGCTGAGATGATGGCCTCTTCAGTCACCTTGGGAATCTTGAGGCGTGCGTTGTTGAAGCGCTGGATGTACTTCTGCAGGGTCTCCCCGGGTTGTTGCTTGATGTGGCGCATGTCGCTGTAACGCCCCAAGACCGGAGCTTCAGATGCCTTCCAGGGTTTCCTGGTTTCATCGTGTGATTTGTTTGGTTCATCGTTTTCATTTTTGCATCATGTGCATTTGCATCATGTCATAATCTTTTGCATCTCAACTAAATAAATTGTGTGGATCTTCGATCCATTTAAATCGAGGGAACTAACATGGTGACTTCTCTTTATAACATATCCTCCCAATATTTTAGGGAGCTATATGAAACCATTCCATTTGCTTGGAATCACCCACAAACACATATGAACCGTTCTTCAAATTTCCTTTTATCCTTCTCAACTTCCCCTTCTTCCTTGGGGCCTTTTAGTAAAATTGAGTGGCAATTTTAATTTACCCATAAATGTTCCAAATCTGCCCATAAATCACATATATTGTGTAGGGTCACCTCCTATAATTTCAACCCATTTGGAGTTCATTTGAATGGGTTTCGAAATTCAAACTTACCGAGTTAAATCCAACGCGTGTGGATTTTACTTCCTCTAAAAATCGTCAAGCCTTTTGTCAAATTCCTCGTATTTTTTTGCGAGTCCGGAATATTATCCATGTGTCCAAGCCCTATCCCTAACCCTTCCTTTCTTCTCTTTTCTTCTTTGTTTTTTTCCTGTTTATAGAAATAAGTATAGGAGGAGCCCAATCAGCCATCGGGCCACCTGGGCCTCCCATCCTCCCCGTAGTCCTCAGGCCGGCCCAGTTTTCCTTGGCCTCCCAGGCCCACTTCCCCACCTACAACTAACCCTAGCCCGATCCCATCGCATCTCCCTCGTAGCCTGTCTCTCTCCCAGCGATCCTCAGCGCCGCCAGAGAGAGGATCGATCCCGATCCCCTCGATCTCCCTCTCCCATCGATCCCTCCTACGCCGTCGCCAATCGCCGCCCCGATCTCCCGCGGCCACCTCTCTTGCCCCTCTCGGTCTCACCAGGGGGGCCTGACCCCATCTCCCCTGCCCCGCGCACCACCTCGCCGGAGAAGGGCACCAGGCCGGAGCCTCGTCGCCACCCGCCGCCGTCGGCGACCACCAGGAGGGCGACCCTGCGCGCGACCCCGAGCCTCTCCACGTGCGCGGCGTCCAGGAGTTCGCTGCATCGCCAGGAGGCCGCCGCATCGTCGGGGACGCCAAGCTCCACCCTCCTTCCTCTTCTACGCCGGCGCCGTCCATCCTCGTCGCTCCACCACATCGCCGGAGTCCCACCACGCCGGAGCAAGCCAACAGGAACCCCTCTGCCGTTGCACCATGGATGCTGCAGCTCAAGCCGCGTCCTCGCCGGACCTCTCACGCGCCCGAGCTCCATCCTGCGGCCGCCGCCTTGGACGCCGACCTCGCTGCCGTACTGGAGCTCGTCCGCCTCTCCATACCGATGCTTGGCCTCGGACCCGGCGGGATCTCGTCCGGTCGTACCCGCCGCCGTACCTTCTTGCCTCCTCCGCCCAAGTTCGTCGACGGCCTCATCCTTCTCTGGCCACCCTCGAATCCTGGATCGGTCAAGTTGTACAGGATACAAGACGATGGAAGACCACCGTGGACGTGTGCCTAGAGCCATTCGGATTCGTCAAGTTCGCCAAGACCTACGAGAACGTCTACATAGAACGACGAGTACCACGACGACCCTCGAGACCGCCAAGTTCTACTACCGATGAACGCTTTGAACGCCAAGTACCCCTACGCACGACGACGCCAAGTCCGTTTCGGGATTCATCAAGTACCGCTACCGATATGGCTCGGACGTCTACGAAACTTGTACCACTACCGTCACAAGTACCACTCCGAACCATGTACGACGACCGTCGCCGAAGACCCGTGTAACGTGAACGTGAACGACTACCGTCGCGAGTACCTCTACGTCGTCATGTACCCCTACTTCCCACGACGACCCCGTGAACAACTACTTCCCCGTCGACATGTGTACCCCTACCGCCGAACTCGATCCGTTTCGATAATGCTCGCTTCAAAGGTATAACCCCGAGTCGACGTCCTTGTACGAATGCATGTGTGATGTATGAAATGCTCGTGTTTGCTCCGTGTCGGAGTTGTTCGGTGCACGTTGCCCCTCTTTTGCCTTGCCACCATCTTGTGGGAACCCGGTATCCGGGATCACCCCACCTCCTATCGCGTGTCACGCTCCCGTCACTTTTCCTTTTGCGCCGGTATCTCCGCGAGTTACCGGAACTGATATGTTGCCGTGGCATCATCTTCGGATTCGTTGCCGTGGCACCCCTCTTCTTTCCACCATGGCGACAAATGCTTCATAATGCTCTTATCAACATTTTGCATAAAAATTGCGTTAAACTTGTTCATGTCATCCGCATCATGATAACAACAATTAAAATTGTTTAAATTGATGTTTGGTTAAATTTGCTTAAATGCCATGTTAAAAATGCTTTAATTCATATCTAATTAACCGTAACTCCGATTTTAATAAAATTTATATGTAAATGGGGTAGAATTTTGCCTAGTTTATCATGGTGACCTTACTTTGCATGTTAAACAACTCAAAAATTGTGTTTAGGACAGATTAGGACCAAACCTAATATTTGCACATGAGGAGTTTCCGGATTTGTTGTTTGTTGTTCCCGGCCTCATTTAACCCTGACTAGATAGGTAGTTTAATTTTTGCTTCACCCTCTTGCCATGTTAATTAACATTTAATATTGTTGTGTACATAAACGAGATCGAACTAAATAATTGATGTGGTGTTTCGTCAATACGCAACTCGTTGCATATTGAGCTCCACTTAACTTGTAGTGTTGTTTGTGCACTTTGCCATGCCATGCCATGCTTCATTAAACCGGACATGCATCATACTCGTTTGTGCATCATGCCATGTTGATGTGTTGGTTGTTTACTATGTTGTGTGCTTCTTTTCCGGTGATTGCTTCTTCGGGTTGGTTCCGATAATGTCGTGTTGTGAGGATTCGTTCAACTTCGTCCGTTTGTCTTCTTCATGGACTCGTTCTTCTTCCTTGCGGGATTTCAGGTAAGATGATCATACCCTCGAAATCACTACTATCTTTGCTATGCTAGATGCTCGCTCTTTTGCTATGCCATTGCTACGATGCCTACCACTTGCTTGTCAGCCTCCCAAATTGCCATGTTCAGCCCCTAACCCACCTTTGTCCTAGCAAACCGTTGATTGGCTATGTTACCGCTTTGCTCAGCCCCTCTTATAGCGTTGTTAGTTGCAGGTGAGGATCGAAGTTTGTTCCTTGTTGGAACGTGGAGATTGTTCCTTGTTGGAACATTTATTTACTTGTTGGGATATCACTATATATCGTATTTAATTAATGCATCTATATACTTGGTAAAGGGTGGAAGGCTAGACCTTATGCCTAGTGTTTTGTTCCACTCTTGCCGCCCTAGTTTCCGTCATATCGGTGTTATGTTCCCGGATTTTGCGTCCCTTACGCGGTTGGGCTATAATGGGAACCCCTTGACAGTTCGCCTTAAGTAAAGCTTTGCCAGCAATGCCCAACGTTGGTTTTACCATTTGCCACCTAGCCTTTTCCCTTGGGAGTCGCGCATCCCGAGGGTCATCTTTATTTTAACCCACCCCCCCCTGGGCCAGTGCTTGTCTAAGTGTTGGTCCGAACTGAGTAGACTGCGGGGCCACCTCGGGGAAACTTGAGGGCTGGTTTTACTCGTAGGATGTCTCATCCGGTGTTGCCCTGAGAACGAGATATGTGCAGCTCCCATCAGGATGTCAGCGCATCAGGCAGTGTTGCTGGTTTAGTTTTACCCTGTCGAAATGTCTTGTTGTACCGAGGTACCGAGTCTGATCGGAACGTCTCGGGTGGAGGTCTATTCCTTCGTTGACCGTGAGAGCTTGTCATGGGCTAAGTTGGGACACCCTGCAGGGATTTGAACTTTCGAAAGCCGTGCCCGCGGTTATGGGCAGATGGGAATTTGTTAACGTCCGGTTGTAGAAAACCTGAACTTGACCTTAATTAAAATGAATCAACAGCATGTGTAACCGTGATGGTCTCTTTCCGGCGGAGTCCGGGAAGTGAACACGGTTGTTGGAGTTATGCTTGACGTAGGTTGTTATAGGATCACTTCTTGATCATACTTTTATCGACCATGCTTTGTCTTCTCTTCTCACTCTCATTTGCGTATGTTAGCCACCATATATGCTAGTCGCTTCCTGCAGCTCCACCTCATACCTTTACCTTACCCATGAGCTTAAATAGTCTTGATCGCGAGGGTGCGAGATTGCTGAGTCCCTGCGGCTCACAGATACTTCCAAAACCAGTTTGCAGGTGCCGATGAGTCCGTGCAGATGACACAACCAAGCTCAGGAGGAGCTCGTTGAAGACCTTGTACATTTGTGTTGCTTCGTTCTAGTTGACCAGTAGTGGAGCCCAGTTGGGGTCGATCGGGGACCTTTGTCGCATTTGGGGTTCTTCTTTTATTTTGGTTCCGTAGTCGGACCATGAGTGTATTTGGTTGATGTAATGCTTTATTCATGTATTTGTGGGAACTAGCGATTGTAAGCCAACTATGTAACCTTTTTCCCTTATTATATTACATGGGTTGTGTGAAGATTACCTCACTTGCGACATTGCCTTCAATGCGATTATGCCTCTAAGTCGTGCCTCGACACGTGGGAGATATAGTCGCATCGAGGGTGTTACAGTCGCTCACGGCGGATGGCCGGTCGCGAGTGCCTTTGAAGTTGGCGATGAAGCGGGTGCGCACCTCGTCCCAGGAGGAGATCATGCTTGGAGCCAGGTTCAGGAGCCAGGTGCGGGCCCCGTCCTTGAGCGCCATGGGAAACCAGTTCGCCATGACCTTCTCGTCTCCGTTGGCAGCTTCGATGCCCAGCTCGTAGAGCTGGAGTAACTCCGCAGCATCGGCCGTTCCGTCGTAGCGAGGAGGCAGGTCTAGCTTGAACTTGCCGGTCCACGCGACGCTGCGTAGTTCGGTGGTGAAGGCGCGGCAGCCTGCTGTGGCCACGGGAGGCCTTGGGTGACGGAGAGCCTGGTCTTGAATGTCCCCACGCGCTGGAGCAGGAGGATGGTCGCGACGTGCTGGAGCAGGGAGCGCCCGGGCAGCTTCTGGCGGGCGAGGGACTTCTTGGCAGCTCTATTCTTGCCACGCTGGCACCTGATGAAGCGGGTTCCGCCCAGGGGCCACGCGCCTTGGAGCCATGGCGTTTTCTTGAGGAGGAGGCGGCCGGGACGCCGCCGGAGCCTAGTCGCCCGCGTGGGGCGGGGTGCGGTGCAGCAAAATGGACGGCGCAGGAGAGCCCCCTGCGGCGCGGATGAGCTCGGCGACGCGGTCGAGCCATTCTTTGTATACGTCGTCTACGGGACGGTAGCGCAGGAGCTCGTTTGTCGCGATGAGTGTAGCCCGAGCCTCCATGGGCGTGCGAAGCGTGCAGGACGAAGATCCAGCTGGGGCGAGCGAGGGAGTTGCGGTGCGGCCGTCTTGCCGCACGGATGGATGCTGGGACGATGCTTGCTGCTCGTCCCTCGCCGGGACGGTGGCGGCGTTGATGGTAGGTGACGGGGAACGGCGAGGACGCCCGCCGACTGGGGCCGTCTGGGCGACACGGGAAGCGAGGGCGGCCCGGCGCTCCGCGCGGGCCCGACGAGCGTCTGACATGAGCGTGATGGTGGGAGGAGAACGGGGTGGTGGGAGACGAATTTCGGAGCACCCCTACCTGGCGCGCCAAATGTCAGATTTTGGGTTCCGGCAGACCCTTGAGGTTCAAACACTGGGGTGCGTGCGGAGATTTCGCCTCCTACCTACCTGCACCCCTCCGCCATGCTAGGATCTAAACTATGGAAAGAACAACGCAAGAGACACAGGGTGTATACTGGTTCGGGCCACCGTTGTGGTGTAATACCCTACACCAGTGTGTGGTGTGTGGACTGCCTCTTGGGCTGATGATGATGAACAATACAAGGAAGAACAGCCTCGCGAGGGCCTGTTCTTGGCTGGGGCGATGAACTGCTGGGTGGAGTTCAGTCACCTTTCTCTCTCCCTCTCTCTCTCTGCTTCCAACCAACCGACCCCCTGAGACCCTTTGCTATGTGGGTGGCTGGTCCTATTTATAGAGACCCTAGTCCTCTTCCCAAATATGGAGCGGGAAGGGAGCCAACAATGGCGGGCTAATTTGAAAGGGGATGGCAAGTATCAGCTATCCTGACAAAAGTAGTCTTCGTCTACGCAAACCTCTGGTGATGACGCCGTGTTGGGCTCCACAGTGACCTCGGCCTCGTAGTCCTCCTGGTCTTGGTCTCGTTGCACCGAAATGGCAACCTTTTCCTGATGCCTCGGTACTCTGCGGCTGCGCTTGCCCCCTTTGCACCAAAGAGGAAAGGAGGACGCTGCGCGGCCTGGCGCCCGCCTCGCGCCCTTGGTCGTCATGGCTTGCGTCACGGGCACCTCGTGAGGTACCCCACCTTGATCTCTCCGCCTCCTCGTGAGCCAGCCTGATGAGGCCGTGCCTGAGGAAGCTCCGTGTTGTCCGCCCCGTGAGGCTTGGCCCCTCGCGAGGGTCTTGGTTTTGCGTTGGTGAAGATGGGCCGTGCTGGGCCCCCCTTTGAGCCACGCCGCAGGCCGCAGGCAGGCAAGTCTGGGGACCCCTGTTCCCAGAACGCCGACAAGGGCCTTCCTCAGGGCCTCGACCTCGGTCCCGGCTCCTGCACATATCACGACACTGCGGTCAATATATAGCGCCTACTCCTTCCAAACACACAGCAAGTTGTCACTCACCTTGCTTCTCCTGGAGCCGAACCTTAACCTCGCCGAGCTCGTTCTCGGTCCGCTCTAGCCTCTGCCTCAGTTCAGAGACAGAGGCAGCATGCAAGGTTGCGACCAACAACGATGCCTTCTTATCCATCCATATCACGTTAGTTTCCTATAACAAAAGATTGATCCTCTGTCTGATTCTTCTTACCGAACACCGGGCAGTGTTTCAGGGGCTACTGTCTACACGGTTTTTTTCTCTTTCTTACCTTGAAACCTGTCAACAGGCTGCTGCAGGCTTCATTCAGTCTAGTCTTGGCAGACTGAATCTTCTCGATCACCGCACCCATAAGGACACGGTGCTCGTCCAGGATGGAGGCGCCTCGAAGTGCCTCCATCAGGTTATCCGGCGCCCCTGGATGGACAGGGGCCACCGGTGGAAGCGGCGCACCCCCTCCTTCAAAGGGGGCTTCTCGCCCGACTCTGGAGCCATATGGGTCTCCAGAATCGTATTCGGCTAAGGGCCGAACTGGATGTGGCCCTCTTCGCCAGTCTCCCTGGGGATTGGCTCTCCAATGTGTCCTGTCCGGCAACGGAGGTCTTGCCCTGTGGCGCCTCCCGAACAGCGTCCTGGGCTCCTCCCTGGTTCGTAGCGGTCCTTCGGGATAACACTTCGGTGTCGTCCCTATCCCTGGGGGAATAAGCAGGCGGTGGCGACATGCTCGCCATCTCTGACGGAGCCAACTAACCTCCAGATGAGGATCGCTGGATAAGCTCGCGGGCTGGACTGCAATAGTACAATTAGCTATGTCAAGATAATGAAGAGAAAGGGCCAGATGCACGCATGAGTGAGCCATGTCACTTACGATGCTGCCTGGGGCTTAGTGCGGGGGCGTCGTTCCGGACTGATGTCAACGTCCCATGCAGTGTTGACCGCTGGGACACCCTTCCCCCTCTTGGGTGTTTCCGCCTCCGGATGCGCCGAAGCCGCCCTCTTCTTCTTCCTCTCCTCAGGGGGAGGGTTGTTTTCCTCCTCCTCCTCCTCCTCCTCTTCCTCTCCATTGTCCTCAGGGACGGAGGAATGAGCTTCGTCATGTTCGAACGTCACGTTCGAAGTGTCCTTGCGACGGGGGCCACTCTTGGCACCCTTGGCCTTCTTCTCTGGCGCCTTATAAGGCGCCGGCACCAGCATCTTTGCTAGACGCGAGATGACTGGTTCTTCAGGCAGTGGAGCCGGACGCTGGATCCGCTTCGCCCTCTCCATCCTGTCCTAAAAAGCGACAACGAAAGCTCAAGCATCATCCTTGAAACAAACAAGTGGAGAATGCATCAAAAAAGACATACCTCGCTAGCGAGGTGTTTAGCGTTGTGCCCATGATCTGAATCTGCGGCGGGCGGTTTCTTGTTGCCCTTAAAGAGCAACTTCCATGCACCTTCGTGAGGAGTTTCGAAGAGCCTCACCAGGGTCTGGTGCTTCTTCGGGTTGAACTCCCATAAAGGGTGGCTTCGGTGCTGGCGCGGAAGGATCCGACGAACTAGCATCACTTGGATCACATCAACGAGCTTGACGTTCTTGGTTACCATACTTTGAATGCGCGTCTGCAGTGCTATCAGCTCATCAGGTGACCATTAGTCCGGACTCTTCTCGACCTAGGAGGTGAGTCACATGGGAGCACCGGAGCGGAATTCGGCACCTGCGGCCCAGGTGGTGCCGCGATGTTCTTTGATGTAGAACCATTGCTTCTGCCACTCTTTTACCATGTCCACATAGGTACCTTTGGGCCAGTAAATGTTGGACAACTTTCTCACCATGGCTCCTCCGCACTCCGCGTGCTGGCCATCCACCACCTTCGGCTTCACATTAAAGACTTGAGCCACAACCTGAAGTGCGGTTGGATGCGGAGGAAGGCCTCACACATGACAATAAATGCCGAGATATTGAGGAAGGAATTCGGGGATAGATCATGGAAATCTATCCCGTAATAAGACATCAGCCCGCGGACGAAAGGGTGGAGTGGAAACCCTAGCCCACGGAAGAAATGGGGGAGGAACACTACCCTCTCGGTGGGCTTCGGCGTGGGGACGACTTGTCCCTCGGTCGGCAGGCGGTGAGTGATCTCCTTCGCCAAGTATCCGGCCGCCTGAAGCTCCAAAATGTTCTCCTCCTTGACGGAGGAGACCATCCACTTGCCTTGACCTCCGGATTTGGACATGGTTGCTTGAGTGGAAAGGAGATGAGAACTTGGGCGCTGGAGCTCGGTATTGGAAAGGCGGAGACAGAGAGAGGGCGTGAGAGAGGAAGAGGGAATCCTTACCCCCTTATAAAGGCAACGAATATTAAACGGCTCCTCACCCGCCTTAAGATTCGCCTATTCCCAAGGGATGTATAAACGACACGGTTGGGTTACCCATGCCTGCATTGATGAGAATCCCATGATAAGGGGACACGATCTCTACTTTGACAAGATGTGCCAATGGCAACCGCGCCTTGCGACGTGGGGCGTTGAAACATGAAAGCGGTTTGGAATTGTGACCGGGCAGACGTGATGTCATGTTGTAAAAAGCTGTCAGCAGATTAGACTTGTGTAAAAATATATTCTCTCTGTGGTTATGTATGGTGTGTGTGTGACAGGTCTGGATACTATCATCGCATCCGGAGACTATCTTGAAGTTTGGATAGAAGGGAACCTGCCTTGCAATGCCGAAGACAATCTACACGCCGGACTCCTCGTCATTGAAGCCAGGTTCAGGGGCTACTGAGGGAGTCCTGGACTAAGGGGTCCTCGGGCATCCGACCTGTTATCCATGAGCCGGACTGATGGGCTGAGAAGACATGAAGGTCGAAGACTATACCTGTGTCCGGATTGGACTCTCCTTGGTGTGAAAGGCAAGCTTGGCGACCGACTATGAAGATTCTTTATTATGTAACCGACTCTATGTAACCCTAGATTTCCCCCTGGTGTCTATATAAACCGGAGGGGTTAGTCCGGAAAGGATATACTCATTACCATAGTCATACAGGCTAGGCTTCTAGGGTTTAGCCATTATGATCTCGTGGTAGATCAACTCTTGTAACACTCATATTCATCAAGATCAATCAAGCAGGATGTAGGGTATTACCTCCATAGAGAGGGCCCGAACTTGGGTAAAGATCGTGTCCCCCGTCTCCTGTTACCATCGATCCTAAACGCATAGTTCGGGACCCCTACCCGAGATCCGCCGGTTTTGACACCGATAGCGGCCAGCAATGGCGCCTGATTATTCACATCGGACACATTTAGTTAGTTTCCTATGAAATTTAATTGATTATCTGTCCGGCTTTTCTTTCCGAACACGGGAGAGTGTCTCAGGGGCTACTGCCTATATTGGGATTTTCCCTGTTACGCCACTTACCTCAAAACCTGTCAGCAGGCCGCTGCAGGCTTCAGTCAGTCCGCTCTTGACGGACTAACCTTCTCAATCACCATACCCATAAGGATACGGTGTTCTTCCACAATGGAAGCGCCTCGTAGCGCTTCCAGCAGATTATCCGGTGCCTCTGGTTGGACAGAGGTCACCGGTGGAACAGACACACCCCCTTCTTTCGAAGGAGGTTGCTCGCCGGATTCCGGAGCCGTATAGGTCCCCGGACTTGTATTCGGCTAGGGGCCGAATTGAGCAAGGCCCCCATCCCCAGTCGCCATGGGGATCTGCTCCCCCATGTGTCAGGAAGCCGAGGCTTTGCCTCCTAGTGCCACCCTGGTGGCCTTCTGGACCCCTCCCTGGCCGGGGAAGGTCCTTTGGGACAACACCTCATCGTCACCCTTGGCCGTGGGAGAGTGAGCGGCGGCCGGTGACTCACTAGCCATCACCTTTGGATCCAACGAACCTCTTGATGAGGATCGCTGGGAGCTGTCGTGGGCCGGACTGCAATGGCATCATTTAAACATATTAATATCATAAAGTAAGAGAGGACGGACGCATGAACACATGCGAGTTTTAGTACTTACGACGCGGCCGGAGGCTTGTTTCGGGGGCCTCGCTCCGGGCTGCTGTCGACGTCCCACGTGGAGTTATCCACAAGGGGACCCTTCCCCCTCTTGGGCGCCTCTGCCTCCAGATTTGTGGTGGCCGCCCTCTTCTTCCTCCCCTCGCCAGGAGGAGAAATTCTTTGTTCCTCCTCCTTGTCATCGTCTTTGGTGGTAGAGGAGCGAGTCTTGTCTTTGGACGACACGTCCGAAGCTCCCTTGCGGCAGGGGCCACTCCGGACCCCCTTGGCCTTCTTCTCCGGCGCCTTATAGGGCACCGACACCAGCATCTTCGCTAGGAGCGGGATGACTGGTTCCTCGGGTAGCGGTGCCGGACACCGAATCCGCTCCGCTCTCTCCATCCATACCTGAAATAATAAAAGTTTAGATATCCTCCTTGAAACAAGCAAGTAGAGGATGCGTTAAAGGCTTACCTCGTTGGCGGGGTGGGTAATGTCGTGCCTGCGGTCCGAGTCTATGGCTGGTGGCGTCTCGTTGCATTTAAAGAGCAACTTCCAAGCGTCTTCGTGAGTGGTTCCGAAGAGCCTTTCCAGAGTTTGGTGCTTCTTCGGATTGAATTCCCATAAAGGGAGGCTTCGGCTTTGGCATGGGAGAATCCGGCGAACTAGCATCACTTGGATTACGTCAACGAGCTTAATGTTTTTATCCACCATGCTTTGAATGCGCGTTTGCAATGCTATCAGCTCGTCCGACGAAGACCAATTTGGGCCCTTCTCAATCCAGGAGGTGCGCCGCATTCGAGCTCCAGAGTTGAATTCGGCAGCCACGGCCCAGGTGGTGTCTCGGGCTCTGTGATGTAGAACCACAATTTTTGCCACTCCTTGACGGTTTCCACAAAAATACCCTAGGGACATGTGGCATTGGGCATCTTGCTCACCATGGCGCCTCCGCACTCCGCGTGCTGACTGTCCACCACCTACGGCTTCACGTTGAAGATTTTGAGCCATAGTCCGAAGTGGGGTTGGACGCAGAGGAAGGCCTCACACACACAATGAATGCCGAGATGTTGAGGAAGGAGTTCGGGGCTAGATCATGGAAATCTAGCCCATAATAGAGCATCAGCCCGCAGACAAAAGGGTGGAGTGGAAACCCTAGCCCGCGGATGAAATGAGGGATGAATACCACCCTCTCATTAGGCTTCAGTGTAGGGACGACTTGCCCCTTGGTCGGAAGACGGTGGGTGATTTCCTTCGCTAGATACCCGGCCGCCTGAAGCTCTGTACTGTCCTTCTCCTTGACGGAGGAGGCCATCCACTTGCCTTGAACTCCAGATCCGTACATGGTTGATTGCTTGCTCGAGTGGGGAATGACGAGAACTTGGGCGCTGGAGCTCGAGAATGGATGGGCAAAGAAAGAGAGAAGGCGTGGGTGAAGAAGGGGAGTCCTTATCCCCTTCTAAAGGCAGTGAATATCAAACGCCTCCCCACTCGCCCTAAAACTATCCTATTCCCAAGGGTTGTGCTAACGACACGGTTGGATTACCCACGCCCGTATTTATGAGAATCCCGCAATAAGGGGACATGATCTCTGCTTTGACAAGACGTGCCAATGGAAACCGCATCTTGAAACACGGAACGACAGACAAAAACGGTTCGATATAATGATTGGACAGACGTGATGCCATCTTGCAAAAAGTTGTCAGCAGATGGGACTCGTGAAATATTATACTCTCTATGGCTGTGTGTGTGGTACTTGTGTTGTAGATCTAGACACGTTCGTTTCATCCGAAGACTATCTTGGAGTATTTGAAAAGGGGAACCCGCCTTGCAATGCCGAAGACAATCTGCGCGCCGGACACCTCGTCATTGAAGCCTGGTTCAGGGGCTACTGAGGGAGTCCTAGACTAAGGGGTCCTCGGGCGTCCGACCTGTTGGACATGGGCCGGACTAATGGGCTGTGAAGATACAAGACCGAAGACTCTCTCCCGTGTCCGGATGGGACTCTCCTTGACGTGGAAGGCAAGCTTGGCGATCAAATATGAAGATTCCTTTCTCTATAACCGACCTTGTACAACCCTAGCCCCCTCCGGTTTCTATATAAACCATAGGTCTTAGTCCGGATCGAGAGATAGATAATCGTAGTCAGACAGGCTAGACTTTTTGGGTTTAGCCATTACGATCTCGTGGTAGATCAACTCTTGTAATACTCATATTCATCAAGATCAATCAAGCAAGAAGTAGGGTATTACCTCCATATAGAGGGCCCAAACCTGGGTAAACATTGTGTCCCCTGTCTCCATTTACCATTGATCTTAGACGTGCAGTTCAGGACCCACTACCCGAGATCCGCCGGTTTTGACACCGACAACGGTGGCAAAAGTAACAGTAGCAGTTTGATAGTAATTGTAACAATGGCAACAGAAAAGTAACTAAGCATAGATCAATATGCGAAAATCTCGTAGGCAATGGATCAGTGATGGATAATTATGTCGGATGCGATTCCTCATGCAACAATTATAACACAGGGTGACACAGAACTAGCTCCAGTTCATCAATGTAATGTAGGCATGTATAACGAATATAGTCATACGTGCTTATGGAAAAGAACTTGCATGGCATCTTTTGTCCTACCCTCCTGTGGCAGCGGGGTCCTATTGGAAACTAAGGGATATTAAGGCCTCCTTTTAATAGAGTACCAGACCAAAGCATTAACACTTAGTGAATACATGAACTCCTCAAACTATAGTCATCATCGGGAGTGGTCCCGATTATTGTCACTTCGGGGTTACCGGATCATAACACATAGTAGGTGACTATTGACTTGCAAAATAGGACCAAGAACTCACATATATTCATGAAAACATAATAGGTTCAGATCTGAAATCATGGCACTCGGGCCCTAGTGACAATCATTAAGCATAGCAAAGTCATAGCAACATCAATCTCGGAACATAATGGATACTACGGATCAAACCCTGACAAAACTAACTCGGTTACATGATAAATCTCATCCAACCCATCACCATCCAGCAAGCCTACGATGGAATTACTCATGCACGGCGGTGAGCATCATGAAATTGGTGATGGAGGAAGGTTGATGATGACGATGGCGACGAATTTCCCTCTCTGGAGCCCCAAACGGACTCCAGATCAGCCCTCCCGAGAGAGATTGGCGCTTGGTGGCGGCTCCGTATTGTAAAACACAATGAATCCTTCTCTCTGATTTGTTTTCTCCCCGAACGTGAATATATAGAGTTGGAGTTGAGGTCGGTGGAGCCTCAGGGGGCCCACAAGACAGGGGGCGCACCCCCACCCTCGTGGACAGGGTGTGGGCCCCATGGTGTTGATTCTTTCGCTAGCATTTTTATATATTCCAAAAATATTCTCCGTGAAGTTTCAGGTCATTCCGAGAACTTTTATTTCTGCACAAAAATAACACCATGGCAATTCTGCTGAAAACAACGTCAGTCCGGGTTAGTTCCATTCAAATTATGCAAGTTAGAGTCCAAAACAAGGTCAAAAGTGTTTGGAAAAGTATATATGGTGGAGACGTATCAACTCCCCCAAGCTTAAACCTTTGCTTGTCCTCAAGCAATTCAGTTGACAAACTCAAAGTGATAAAAAAACTTTTACAAACTCTGTTTGATCTTGTTGTTGTAAATATGTAAAGCCAGCTGTCGGTGTCAAAACCGGCGGATCTCGGGTAGGGGGTCCCGAACTGTGTGTCTAAGGTGGATGGTAACAGGAGGTAGGGGACACGATGTTTTACCCAGGTTCGGGCCCTCTTGATGAAGGTAAAACCCTACATCCTGCTTGATTATTCTTGATAATATGAGTAGTACAAGAGTTGATCTACCACGAGATCAGAGAGGCTAAACCCTAGAAGCTAGCCTAGGGTACAAAACCACCTCAAAGTTATTCTTTCCAATCAATCCGTTGGGCTATTCCTATAAGTGTCACAAACAACCCTAGAGTTCGTACTAGAATAACACCTTAAGACAGAAATCAACTAAAACCCTAATGTCAGCTAGATACTCCAATGTCACCTCAAGTATCCGTGGGTATATGGTATGATTGTATGTTGTCCTACGGACTAAAACCCTCCGGTTTATATAGACACCGGAGGGGGCTAGGGTTGCACAAGGTCGGTTACAAAGGAGGAGATATACATATCCGTATTGCCAAGCTTGCCTTCCACGCCAAGGAGAGTCCCATCCGGACACGGGACGAAGTCTTCAATCTTGTATCTTCATAGTCCAACAATCCGGCTAAAGGATATAATCCGGCTGTCCGGATACCCCTAATCCAGGACTCCCTCAGTAGCCCCTGAACCAGGCTTCAATGACGGTAAGTCCGACGCGTAGATTGTCTTCAGCATTGCAAGGCGGGTTCTTCTCCAAATTTCGAATGTTGGTTAAGCAGTGTCCAGCCCAATAAATGTTGGACCTCTTGGCTGCCGCACCCAATAAGGGCTATCTTCCATGCGTCGAATGAATACAAGGAGCCAGGGCGTTTTTACATTCGCCCCCCTAGCCAGATAAATAAATTGTCTATTAAAGGGATGGGGATTCTTAGATCCAATCCATATCATCCTCCTCCAGCGAGAATCTATCGGAGCGTGCTTTGGAAAAATCCACTCCAGCATGGCTGACAACCGCAGCTCCTCCTCCCATCCCCATAGCCCGAAGCCCAATGATTGGGAGAGGTGTTCTGTCCCACATAGTCGATTAGTCGAACTGCAGACTAAGGGATTTCTCCCTCCAGCGTATATGGTTCCTGTCCGAGCCGGGCTCGCCACCTACAATGGCGGGGAGAAAGCGGAGAGCTTCCCCAACCCCTCTACGGGGGAGCGGGTATGCATTGTTCCTTACTTATTAAGGGGACCCGGATTTCCAATTCATCCCTTCCTCCGCGGGCTCCTGGAGTTTTACGGCCTTCAACTGCATAATTTCACCCATGCTTCCATATTACACATCACCGGCTATGTTGCCCTTTGCGAGTTATTCCTGGGCTGCGAGGCTCATTTCGAGCTGTGGAAGAGGTTCTTTTGCCTTGTCCCCCGCACACAAGAGGGGTCACTTTATCAAGTGGGCGGAGCCGAAATATGGCGCATCGCCAAAACCGGAGAGCTGTCCGGTACTCCAAAGAAGACGTCCGAAGACTGGCCTTCGGAATGGTTTTATGTGGAGGACGTCCCCCTTTGGACCCTGTTCGGCGGGGTCTTCCTGGGTTCAACAATGCTCCTATGAAGAAACGCCGAAGTTGGCGCCCACGGAGCCCCCAGGAGGAAGACAACAGAGAAGTCCTTTACCTGATGAATCGGATTAAAGTGTTGGCTCAATCAGGATTAATGGTAATCGAGGTTATGTCAATATGCATAATGCGGGGAGTGTAAGCACTTCAATATCGAGGGCACCCCCTATGGTGTTTTAACGGGGAAGACGATGCCACCCGTTGCGGGCGTAAGGGTCCGGACAACGCTGCTGCTTTAGCAAAAATCATGTCCGAGCTGTTCAAGGGAGAGGAAGAGGAGTTCATCCGCATCAAGCCACGGGATGGATTCTCCATGTACAACCCTCCAAGCTGGGTGAGTTATATCTCCTTACTCCCATTCTTCCCACATTCTTTGTCATAGGTACTCACCTTGCCATTTTACGATAGGAACTGCGAAAAGCCATCACTACAAAAAATACACTACCGTGATGATACGTGTTTGTCACAGTAGGTCGCTTTTTTGTCATGCATGTACATCCATGACAAATTTATGACAGAATCAAGATAGTCATACCTGTGCTGTCGTAGAAGTGTTCCATGACATTACCAAAATTATCATCACGGAAGTGTCCACTTCCATGATGATAAATCGCGCGTCACAGAAGTGCTTTCGTCAAGGGTGACCGACACATGGCATCCACCGTAACGGAACGCCGTTAAGCTATCGGGTCGGGTTTTGGATCCTATAACCCATTAACAGCCCCGACCAATGGGGATTTTCCACGTGTAAAATCATCATTGGCTAGAGGAAACACGTGTCGGCTCATCGTTGGGACAGATGTCATCCACTCATTGGACAGGAGGCGCCTATGATAGGTCGAGACGTGGCACGGCCAAACAGTGGCCCATTCCGGTGAAAAAGGCCGGCCCAGTAAAAATTAGCAGGCCGGCCCATATAAGGCCTACTTGTGTCAGGTCCATTTAAGCCCACGGCCCATACGAGATGTGCCAATTTAGCCCATTAAATATTTGACACCATTGCAACCCATCGTCAGTTCGAGCCCATTAACAGTCTGCTATATATTTGGGCTCAATATTGGCCCGATGAGATTTCGGCCTGTTAACGGCCCATTTAATGGATGGGTCAATTTTCAGGATGTACATCTTTCGGCCTTTTAGCGACCCATTTAAATGTTGGGCTAGTTTCTGACCCGGTGTGTCTTTCAGCCTGTTGACGGCCCATAAATCTGATGGGACATTTGTAGTCGGACCTGAGTTTTGGCCTTTTAGCGGCCCATTTAAGTGTTGGGCCAATTTCTGGCCCGGTGTCACTTTCAGCCTGTTGACGGCCCATAAATCAGTTGGGCCAATTGTAGTCGGACCTGAGTTTTGGCCTTTTAGCGACCCATTTAGGTGTTGGGCCAATTCCTGGCCCTATGTGCCTTTCGGCCTGTTAACGGACCATTAATGAGTTGGGCCATTTGTAGCCGGACCTTAGTTTTGGCCTCTTAACGGCCCATGCCCTTCATGGTCCAATACCAGCCCGGTTTCTCTTTCGGCCTGCTAAAGGCCTACAACATAGTTGGGCCGTTTACAATATGACCTGACTTTCAGCCTCTTAGCGGCCCATGCTCTTCATGGTACAATACAAGCCCGCTGTCTCTTTCGGCCTGCTAAAGGCCTACAATATAGTTGGGCCATATGTAGCCCAAACTAAGTAACAGCCTGTTAACGGCCCGTGAAATAAATTGGGGCCACCTGTTGCCCGCTTCGATGTCGGCCTGTTAACGACCCGGGAGGTAAGAGGGCCGAGCATTAACTTTCGGCCTATTAACGGCCCATTAACTTAATGGGCCCACTAAAGTTCGTTCATGTCTTTAGGCCAAATTAGATAATTTGAGCCCATTACGATGAGCAAAGGTATGGCATATAGGGAATAACGTTGCACATCCAGAATATATTATAGGAAATTACATCCACTTGGCAATCAAAGATTGATGCCAGTGCAAATAAATGAGCAGAACCTAACCATCTACAACATTACAATCTGCAACCTCAGCACAGATGAAGCCCATAAGCATGTGGGCAAGTTCTTGCTGCTTTGCCACACTGTCTCTGAAAACATTGATCAATTGTTGTGTCGCACGACTCTGCACCTCTGATTCATCCACCATTTCCATCATTGCTTCAACCATTAATTGGTTCACAAACATACATTTATTCCGTCGCATTCGAGACAGAGGATACTGAACAGATTCGGATGGCGATTTTGGCAGGCTTGTATTATTGATAGTGGAGAGTGTCTTGAGCACGGCATCATAACATAAATTAGGACAGGAACCAAATAGATTAATCATGAGTTATTGCCATATTACCTGGCCTAGATTTACTGGAAAGAAACAATGGGGTTGTCTTGCTGTTTTCAGAGTTTGTCTTCTTATCTTGAGCAGCCTGCACAAAATTAACACACTAGCATTGCTATCATTGGCCAAGTCAGATAATAGGAAAGCAACATTGACACAATGAACGTTTGGGCAACTAGCCTACACCAAATTAACACAATATGGCACAGCTATCATCAGCCAGGTAAGGTAATACGAAAGCAACATTGACACAATGAATGAAAGGGCAACTAGAGAAGCACTACAATTCAGTAATGTGCGTGATATGAGATAGCACATTCATGCAGCTTAGTACGCAAAACTACCATGCAGGTTTCCTTACAAAAATCAAAATTGGCGCCTTTAACATTTTGCTACAACTAATTTTAGATCAGATAAAGGTTAGATTCAGGTCGATTAACAAAATACATGCTGGTCTAAAAATATAGTGCTATACAACAGGTACTTACATCAGCACTGGAGCATAGAGAATTCCCGCAAGATATTTTCCTCGAATACGATCCCAATGGAGGAAGTCTTGTATCGTTTAACCTTATTTTCTAAAAGAGAGACGGGTAAGAAACATGTAGAAAATATGATCAGAATGCTATAAAATTTTATGATGCGAGGATACGCACACGCTTCTTAGAATGGAGTTGACATTCTTTTGCTGGACTGGAGTGGACTAGTTCTTTGGCCACTGGAATCTGCTTATTATCAGTGGGAGTTGGGTTTCTCTATGCTGGAGCAGTATCTATGAAAAATGGAGTTGGTTTATTATCTCCTGGCATTTGGATCTTTTGCAAAGACCTGGTTTGTAACCCTTCAGATTCTGACATAGCCGTCTTCCCCTTGCATGCCTTATATAGAAGAATGGTGCTTTAGTTACAAAACATGCTATAGTAGAGATGGAATAGGTACTAAAGAATAGAAAGGCATGACATATTGACATGTATTCCGTCCATCCAGAAATAAATGGATGGGTCTAGGCATATTTCAGTTCTAGATACATCCAGTTTTATCCATTTCTGCGACATGTAATCCGGGCAGAGGGAGTATGACGTAAGAGCTAGGGATACGACAGGACAACACAATAAAAAAACACTGAAAACCCACTATAGAACCAAAGTAATCAAACCCACTGATATGAGATAGTACACTCATGCCGCTCAGGATGCAAAAATACCAGGCAGTTTTCCTTACAAAAATCAACATTGTGGCCTTTAATCATACATTTTGCTACAACTAAATTTAGATCAGATAAAGGTTGGATTCACACCGATTAACAAAATACATGCTGATGTAAAAATATAGTGATATACAACAGGTACTTACATCTGCATTGGAGTACAGAGAATTCCTGCAAGAATCTTTCCTCACACACGATACCAGTGCAGAAATTCTTCTATCTATTAAGCTTATTTTCTAAAAGAGAGATGGGTAAGAAACATGTAGAAAATATGATCAGCATCCTATAAAATTTCATTATGCAAGGATACGCACATGCTTCTTAGAGTTGAGTTGACATATTTTTGCTGGACTAGAGCGGACTAGTTCTTTGGCCACTGGAATCTGCTTATTATCAGTAGGAGTTGGGTTTCTCTGTGCTGGAGCAGTATCTTTAAAAACTGGAGTTGGTTTATTATCTCCTGGCATTTGGATCTTTTGCAAAGGCCTTGTTTGTAACCCTTCAAATTCTAACATAGTCGTCTTCCCCTTGCATGCCTTGTATAGAAGAATGGTGCTTTAATTATAAAACATGCGGCAGCAGAGAGATGTAATAGGTACTGAAGAATAGAAAGGCATGACATGTTGACATGTATTCCCTCCATCTGGAAAAAATGGATGGGGCTAGGCGTATTTTAGTTCTAGATACATCCTTTTTTATCCATTTCGGCAACATGTAATCCGGACGGAGGGAGTATGGTGTAAGAGCTAGGGATACGACAGGACAACACAGCAAAAAAAACACTAGTTGAATGTAAAACTGTATGCTAGCGGAATACATACAAAATAAACTAAGGCAACATACACGTGTATGATTGGGAAAATAAGATGGTATTGCAATAGAGCACTAGAACAACACTTCAATGTAAAAAAACATGGTATGGTAGACAGATGAAGTACATACTGATGAATAACAATGCATAAGATATTCAGAAGCATGATGTCCAAATTAAGCAGATGGCATTGCGATAGAGTAGAATGACAGTACTTAAATTTGAAAACATGTTATCATGATGGAATAGGTACTGAAAAACAGGAAGGCATGACATATTTACATGCATGATCAGCATGCTAAGCACATGGCATTGTAACAGAGTAGATACACTCCAGGACATTATATGCATGTTGTACCCATATCACATGCCAAGTTAGAGCAAGGACCTTGTGGGGTGAAGAGGATTCATCATCTTTCTGCAAGTCTTCTGAAGAACTGCCTTTACATGTTCCATCATATTGGGTATCATTGACATCAAGTTTACTGGCCTTTACATTGCTCCGTGAGGTTCTTGTGGATATATCAGTGTGTGCAATTATATCTGACATGCATGGAAGACAACTAGTAGTTAGATTTATGTAATGTGCGCCTGTAGGAGATGCCATAAATAGTAGGACTGGGGTTAACTAGCAGCAACAGGTCTCATAAACTAAAGGGAGAACACAGATGAAAGATACATAATATGTATCATTTGTACTCGAGATTAACTAGATGGCACACAAAAGTATTAAAGAACAACATAGGAAATACTAGAAGTGGTATAATACTATAATCACCAGCCTGTGGGATAGCGTTGGCTGATGGATGATAACTATGGAACAATGTTACCTAAAGAACAAGTATCTTAACTGAACTATGGAACAATGTTAACTCCTGAACAAGACCCGTAAGAGATCAACATGAATATACAGTGAAATGTGATGATCTATTTTCCATGCTTAGATGAATAACAAAGCCATAAATGTTGCACACAAGTAAGATGAGGGTACAACCTATCTGGCTGCCATCCATAGGAGTGAGCATCATGTGCTGACTTGTGGATGGCCCTACAGTTGTTGTGGTTGTGCATGTCGGGCACGCGCATTCCATGCAAGGAACTGTTGAGTGGGCATTGTAGCTGCCTTCTGGTGTATGCTTCTCTTGTTGGAGCAGCTGCGGTGAGTTGGAAGACGGTGTGTCTGAAGATGCAGATAACGCATAATGTTAAGAACGACATATCTCTTTGATCTGAAGAAATACACTAAGAGATCAACAACAAGGTACGAGAGTGGTCACACGTCTATTAACTGAAGACTAAATTGGGGTCACACGATTTTATTTTATTTTGGTACTGTCCGATCTACGCCGGATGGCTGGCCGTCTTGTGCCTCCTGGCTGACACTGTTCGGAATCTTCCCCGAAGAGCCAGCGACCAACGGTCGAACAGCCTGCCTCCGCCGTTTGTGGCCCCAGCCAAAACCCCGCTCACCGCCCCACCGCACTGCCGTGGCTGCACCGCCCCTGGGCCAATCCACAAAGACTCCCCGTCATCCAGATCCGACGGCGGCAGTACCTTCAACCCACGCAACTCTAAAAGATAGCCATCTAAGCGCTGCTCCCGCGGTGAACTTTGCGGCCCCGCACCCTTACGTTAGACACCAGCCAACCGGCAGCCTAGGACCTCCGCCGCCTCAAGGGGTGCTGCTTCCCATTGCAAATCGATTGGCCCAGAATAAAAATTCAGACAACTGACGCCTAAATAAAGTGATTTGAGATGAGGGTGCGACCTATCTGGCGGCATGGTGAAGTAGGCGGGTCCAGCTGCCGAGTCGGTGAGGCCGGCGCGATCGCGGTGGCGACCGGCGGCAGGGAAAGAGCAATGTCACGACGGTCGATGGCTACGCCGAAGCAGCGCCAGGACTCTGGACGGATCCAAAGTTGGAGACGCTCCAGTGCCGTGAACAACGGCGGGGGTGAATCGGCTCCGGTACGGTTCACGCGGCCGTCGTCGAGGCAGCACCAGCAGCACAGAGTAAGAGGCGCACGACCCAGTGCACGACGGCAAATGGACAGTGTCGGATTTCGGGTTCCGGCAGACCCTTAAGGTTCGAACACTGGGTGCGCGCGGAGATTACGCCTTCTTCCTCCCCGCCTCGCAAGGATCTAAACTACTAAAAGAACTGCACAAGGGACACAAGATTTATACTGGTTCGGGCCACCGTTGTGGTGTAATACCTTACTCCAGTGTGTGGTTGGTGGATTGCCTCCTGGGGCTGATGATGATGAACAATACAAGGAAGAACAGCCTCGCGAGGGCCTGTTCTTGACTGGGGCGATGAACTGCTAGGAGGAGTTCAGTCACCCTTCTCTCTCTCTCTCTCTCCGATTTCGATCCCCCCTACCATGTGGGTGGCTAGTCCTATTTATAGAGGCCCTGGTCCTCTGACCAAATATCGAGCAGGAAGGGAGCCAACAATGGCGGGCTAATTTGAAGGGGGACATCAAGTATCAACTATCCTGACAAAAGCAGTCTTCGCCTGCGCAAAGCTCTGGCGATGACGCCGTCTTGGGCTCCACGGTGACCTCTGTCTCGTAGTCCTCCTGGTCTTGGTCTCGTTGCACCGAAACGGCAACCTTTGCCTGATGCCTTGGTACTTCGCGGCTGCGCTTGCCCCCTTTGCACCAAAGAGGGAAGAAGGACGCTGCACGCGCTGGCACCCGCTTGGCGCCCTAAGTCATCATGGCTTGCGTCACGGGCACCTCGCGAGGTACCCCGCCTTGATCTCTCCACCTCCTCGCGAGCTAGCCTGACGAGGCCATGCCTGAGGAAGCTCCGTGTCATCCGCCTCGCGAGGCTTCGCCCCTCGCGAGGGTCTTGAGCCTTGTGTTGATGAGGATGGGCCATGCTGGGCCTCCTTTGAGCCATGCTGCAGGCCATAGGCAGGCAAGTCTGGGGACCCCCATTCCCAGAGCGCCGACAGTAGCCCCCGGGCCCAAGGCGCACCCGGACTTGGCCGTGCCGAGAGGCGAAAGGGCAAGGGCGAAGTGCCACGGGCCTTAACAGCCTGCGGCCTTGGGCGCCGCATGGCCGTTGATTAGACACCAGTGCCTCAGCAACCGCGCAGGTCGATAAGGGAGCGGCATCTGCTCAGACTTTGCCTTTTGCTTTCTCCGGTTGCTTCTTAGATCCCCTTTCTTGCGCCTCTCCTTTCTTCCTCCAAACTTCCAGATCTACTCCGGCTGCATGACCTAGGAAGCCATGGCGCCCCGCCAGCCTCCGGCCGAAGCTTGGTACTCTCCTGCTCTGGACTTGCCGAATGTGTCCAAGGCTAGCCTTGCCCGGCTGCACCAGATGGCGGCGGTGCAGGGCATCAACGGGACGAAGGTGTTCAAGGCCAGCTCCGCCACCCCTGAGGGCCGAGGGAGCACCTTTTATCCTCTCTTTGTAAGCTCCATTGCTACGGGCCTGGTGACTCCCTTCTTTGAGTTCTTCTTCTCTGTCCTCCACCATTACAACCTGCAGGCTCCGCATCTCCACCCCAACTCCGTTCTTCTTCTGGTGATCTTCGCTTACTACTGCGAGGCCCACGTAGGGGTGCAGCCTTCAGTGGCGTTGTTGCGCCACTACTCTCCCTCCGGGTCACTCGCGGTTCTCCTTCCGCGTGCGCGGGCTTTGTCATGTACGGCGGCACCATTGCCATCTCGAATCCTGGGAAGAGGATTGAGGGTTTCCGGAGTAAGTGGGTCTTGGTAGATGCCGGGCGCGTCCATCCTAGGCTGATCTTGCCCGCGGAGCCGCCCGCGAGCTCCGGCTACTGGGGCCGAGTGGAGCTCACGGACCCCCGCGCAAAACTGGTGTTGGAGAAGATGGACGCGGACTTGAGGCCGGCCAGCTTGGCGGCGGCGAAGTTGACCGGTGCGTCGCTGCTGAAGGAGTTCCTGGAGCACCAGCTGGCTCCACTCCAGCGGTACTCACCTCCGATGTGGAGGCCTCATCCGAGCCCCGCGGCCTTGAGCGGCGAAGATTTGGCCGCGGTCCTCCAATCTCTGGTCGGGGGCGAGGTGGCAAGGTTGGAGGGCGCGCTCGAGCCCTTGTTCCTTCGCGACGACTGGGATCAGGTGGTGAAGTCCATGCCCGTTTTTAACGGGGACGGGCTCGTGCCCGTGGTGGCTTCCGAGGGACCGGTGGACGTGCCCTCCGGTGACTCCAGCAAGGAGGAGGACGAAAGAGGAGCGAGGAAAGGGGCCCGACTTTGAGGCGACCGATGGAGAGTCGAGGGCTCCCCTCCCCCGGGGCAGGCCCCACAGTCTCTGCCTTTCTTCGAGCGATGATGACAAGGAGGGAGACGAGCAGGCCGGCAGGAGCTTGCCCTCGATCCCAAAGAAGGACAGGACCGGGCTGATCTCCCGCGAGCCTGCCCCCACCCCGAAGAAGTCTGCAGACGCGCCCTCTGCTTCCGAGGTCGACCGTTCCAGCCGGCCGTCAGGCTTCAAGTTTGGCCAGAGGCTGCCCGAGCTCACCGGCGATGACCCATAAGTGCCCGACCCTTGTCTTTATTTCTTGTTCCGCTGCCGAGGTTTGACGTTCACATCTCTTGAATAGGCTGGAGCCCGTGGCGAAGAAGCTGAAGGGGGCTCCTGAGGCCCCATCCGCGGCAGCGCCTCCGCCTGCGGAGGAGGGTGACCACGGTGCGCGGGCTTCTCCTGCCCGGCCAGCCTCGCGAGGCCTGGTCGAGCTGGCTGGGGCGAGCTCTGCCCCCGTGGCCCAAGTGACTCCCGTGGTGCCTTTGCCCACTGCTGCCACCATAGCCGCTGGGGTGCAGCAGTCTCCACCTCAGGATGCTGTGGTGTTGGCGTCGCCGCCTTCTAACTCTGTTCCGACGGCTGCTGCTTCCCCAACTCCTCCTACCGTCCTGGAGCGTGCTGTTGCTGGACTAGACCGGCTACGGCAGGATCTTCTTGGTGCCGACCCTCGCCTGGTGGCCGGGCGCTTGGAGCTGGCTTTGGGATGGATTTGCTCCGACGCCTCAATCCGGGCGGTGCTGGTTCGAGCCTCGACGGCCTGCGACGAGGATAGGTAGGCCCTCCTTGCAACGAAGGCTGCTCGTGACGCAGCCCTGGGGGAGGTGGTTGAAGCCCGCGGTCGTTGCAAGGCGCTGGAGGACGAGCTGCAAGGCCTGCGGGGCCAGCTCACGAAGGAGGTTCGTCTTCGCCAGGAGTAAGAAGAAGGCATGAAGGCTCGCGAGGCGGCCATCGAGGGCCGGGAGGCCAAGCTCAAGAAGCGCCGCGACCGCCTAAGTGCGCTGGGGGAGGAGCTGGAGGCGACGAAGGTTGAGCTAGGCTGCAAGGCCAAGGTTCTTGCCGAGGATCGAGTGGCCTTCGCAGACATGGAGAAGAAGGCTCGTGCTTCGCTGAAGATGCTCTACACCAGTGGCCTGGAGAGCCCGCTGGCCGGCGCCGAGGACGGCCCAGCCAAGCTGCTTCCCTTCCTGGTTCGCGCCCTTGAGGATGTCACCCTTGGCCTTGGCCCCACGGCCGAGGCCGAGGCGCATGTCCTGTCTTCTGCTGCGCTGACGCGGGTCTTCACCCACATCTACCTTCGCGACCCCAGCACCGACCTCGACAGCCTGCTGGAGCCAGTAAGCGGCAAGGGCGCTGCTGCCGCTGCCGAGGCCGTGAAGGGTCGCGCGGAAGCTCTACTGGGGAAGTTCCGGGCCTTCAGTACCAAGCCGAAGCAGGGTCGTTCCGGTTCTGCTGCTCCGTGAGGCGGGGCCACCCGCGCTGCTCCACCGCCGCCAAGTCACTCCGCTGCTGCTCCTGCCCTGCTTTTAATTCCTGCATCATGTATCATGCCTCGGGGAGGTGTTTAAACTTGCATTTGGTATTGAGACAACAGTATGGACTGTAATATTTGCTTTTAAGTTCCTTGAATTTTATGCTTTCCCTCCCTACTTGCTTGTGTTCTACGCCGGCGGAGCCCGGCCCCGCGCGTACCTCACCCAGCATTAGCCCCGACCGGAAACCAGGACGTGACCAAAGGAGTGAGGGGCTACGGAGCCAGTTAGGCTCCTGAGTTGCGATGCTCAGGAGTCCCCCTTGGCGCACGAACAACAAGTAGGGAGGTGTGATGTAGGTGAATCTTCCGTTTTACGTCTGCAGAGCCCGACTCCGCGCATACCTCACCCAGCATTAGCCCCGACCGGAAACCAGGACGGGACCAAAAGAGTGAGGGGCTACGGAGCCAGTTAGGCTCCCGAGTCGCGATGCTCAGGAGTCCCCCTTGACACGCAAACAGCATGTGATTAGGTGAGATGCGAGTGGGACCACCGTTCTAGGTCTGTAGAGCCAGGCCCCGCGCGTGCCTCACCCAGCATAGCCTTTCGGAACTAAGGAGTGAGGGGCTACGAGACTAGTTAGGCCCCAGAGTCGCAATGCTCAGGGGTCCCCCTTGACACGCAAACAACATGTGATTAGGTGAGATGCGAGTGGGACCACCGTTCTACGTCTGCAGAGCCCAGCCCCGCGTGTGCCTCACCCAGCATAGCCTTTTGGAACTAATGAGCGAGGGGCTACGGGACCAGTTAGGCCCCTGAGTCGCGATGCTCAGGGGTCCCCCTTGACGCTCAAACGGCCTTCATACCTTGGCTCCGCTCGGGGAGAGGCGCGCGATGAACCAGGCCCGAGGGGCCTGGCTGGGTGGCGTATGTCCGGGCGTGACCCACGCGCAGCCCCCGTGCCCAGCCCCCTCGCGTGGTGCTCCCGGGGGAGGCGTTGCGATGAGGCTAGACACTGAGCTCTAGGCTCCCAGAGGTTGATGCGGCCTGGGGGCCACCCTCAGTTGTTTATCACCAGCGCGGAGCATAGCGCTTCCGCATGTGTACGGGCATAGCCGCTCCTCGGCAGTGTCGTCAGCCAGCGCGGAGCATGGTGCTTCCACTGGTACGTGGGAGGGGGTCCCCTCCGGGAGGAGCCCCCGGGGCGTGTACAACCCCGCCCTGACACGTGGCCTGCATGGTAGGGCTGGGTGAGGTGTACCTGGGCACCCGTGAGCCAGCGTGGGACTCATGGGGCCCTACCTCTAGGTGGGTTGCGCCTGGCACTGGGCCTTATCTTGTGCTGGGTTCCTGCAAATCTGGTTAGATGCCGGCACTCTACGTCTTCGGGTCCCGGGCCTCGAGCTTGTCTCGGCCGTCGCTGGTATGCCAGGTCGCGATGCCGTGGACATAACCAGAGGGTGAGGGCTGGAGAGCCAGTCAGAGCCCTGAGTCGCGATGCTCAAGTACCCCCCCTTTAACGTGCAAGTGGTCGACATGGAGAATTTCAGCGTTCTGGGAATGGGGGTCCCCAGACTTGCCTGCTTGCGGCCTGCGGCGTGGCTCAGAGGGGCCCCAGCATGGCCCATCTTCATCAACACAAGATTCAAGACCCTCGCGAGGGGCCAAGCCTCGCAAGGCGGACGGCACGGCGCATCCTCAGGCACAGCCTCCTCAGGCTGGCTCGCGAGGAGGCGGAGGAATCAAGGCGGGGTACCTCGCGAGGTGCCCATGACGCAAGCCATGACAATCGAGGGTGCCAGGCGGGCGCCAGCGCGCACAACGTCCTTCTTTCCTCTTTGGTGCAAAGGGGACAAGCGCAACCGCGGAGTACCGAGGCATCCGGCAAAGGTTGCCATTTCGGTGCAACGAGACTAGGACCAAGCGGACTACGAGATGGAGGTCACCATGGAGCCCAGCACGGCGTCACCGCAGAGTCTTTCGCAGGCGAAGACCAACTTTAGTCAGGATAAGAGTACTTGCTGCCCCCCTTCAAATTAGCCCGCCATTGTTGGCTCCCTTCCTGCTCGATATTTGGGAAGAGGACCAGGGCCCCTATAAATAGGGACGGCCATCCACGTAGCAAAGGGTTCGGTTCGGTGTGTGGATCTGGCTAGCAAGCAGAGAGAGACAGAGAGAGAGAAGGTGACCGAACTCCTCCCAGTAGTTCGTCGCCCAAGCCAAGAACAGACCCTCAAGAGGCTGTTCTTCCTTGTATTGTTCATCATCATCAGCCCCAAGAGGCAATCCACCCACCACACACTGGAGTAGGGTATTACACCACAACGGTGGCCCGAACCAGTATAAATCTTGTGTCTCTCGTGCAGTTCTTTCCGTAGTTCAGATCTTTGTGAGACGGGGAGGTAGAGGGTGTGATTTCCGCGCGCACCCCAGTGTTCGAACCTTAAGGGTCTGCCGGAACCCCCGAATCCGACATTTGGCGCGCCAGGTAGGGGTGCGCCGGAATTTGTCCTCCACCACTCCGTTCTCCTCCGACCGTCGCATCCATGTCCGACGCTCGTCGGGCCCGCGCCGAGCGCCGGGCCGCCATCGCTTCTCGCGTCGCCCAGACGGCCCCCGTCGGTGGGCGTCCTCGTCGTTCCCCGTCGCCCGCTGTCAACGCCGCCACCGGCCCGGCGGGGGGCGAGCAGCAAGCGTCGTCTCAGCATCCGTCCGTGCGCCAAGACGGCCGCACCGCTACTCCATCACTCGCATCAGCCGGTTCTTCGTCCCGCGCGCTCCACGCACCCTTGGAGGCTCGAGCTGCGCTCCTCGCGGCAAACGAGCTCCTGCGCTACTGCCCCGTCGATGACGTCTACGAAGAGTGGCTTGACCACGTCGCCGAGCTTGTCTGCACCGCAGGGGGCTCTTCCATGCCGTCCATTCCTCTACGCCACACCCCGTCCCGCGTGGGCAACGAAGCTCCAGAGGCGCACCAGCCGCCTCCTCTCCAAGAAGATGCCATGGCTCCAAGGCGCTTGGCCCCTGGGCGGAACCCGCTCCGTCAGGCGCCAGCGCAACAAGAACGGAGCAGCCAAGAAGTCCCTCGCCCGCAAGTGGCTGCCAGGGCGCTCCCTGCTCCGGCACGCCGCGACCCTGCTCCAGCTCCGGCGCGCCAAGACCCCGCTCTGCTCCTAGCTGCAGCGCGTGGGGACCCTCAGGACCCAGCTCTCCATCAGCCGAAGCCTTTCGTGGCCACCGCAGGCTGCCGTGCCTACACCACTGAGCTGCGCAGCGTCGCGTGGCCCGGCGAGTTCAAGCCAGACTTGCCTCCTCGCTACGACGGCACAACTGATCCCGCAGAGTTCCTTCAGCTTTATGAGCTAGGCATCGAGGCTGCCAGCGGGGATGAAAAGGTCATGGCGAACTGGTTCCCCATGGCGCTCAAGGAAGGAGCTCAAACCTGGCTCCTGAATCTGGCTCCAGGCACGATCTCCTCCTGGGACCAGATGTGCACCCGCTTCATCGCCAACTTCCAAGGTACTCGCGACCGGCCGCCCGCCGTGAGCGACATGCGCCGCATCAAGCAACAACCCAGAGAGACCCTGCAAAAGTACATCCAGCGCCTCAACAGTGCGCGCCTCAAGATCCCCAAGGTGTCCGAGGAAGCCATCATCTCGGCCTTCTCCGATGGCGTGCGCGACGTCAAGATGAAGGAGGAGCTGGCGATGCACGAAGACCTCTGCACCTCCCTGGAGCTATTCAACTTGGCGAACAAGTGCGCCAGGGCTGAGGAGGGACGTCTCTCCCTCCTCGAGCTGCCTGCCGCGGACCCGGAAGAGAAGAAGCCCAAGGCCAAGGACGTGAAGCGCAAGGGGGCTGCCGTACTCGCCGCAGAACCGGACACCAAGCGGGGCAAGGATCTGCCCGAATCCTCCAGAGGCAGCCGGTACTGTGTGTACCACGACCTCCACACCCACAACATGAACGAATGCCAAGAACTCCGCGCCGTGTGAGAAGGAAGGATCGGCCATCTCCCTGACCGTGCTGACCGGAGCTACGGCCGAGGAGGAGGAAGAAACCCAGGATGCTGGGAAGATCGCGGCCCGCGCCAGGGGTGGCGCGACCAACCTCGCGAGGACTGCTGGTGGGACCTGCCTCGCGAGGGAGACTGGAAGGAATCAGTCTCATGAGGAACGCCCTCATGGCAACGTAGGCCTACCTCCGCTGCCGCCAAAGCCAAGGAGGAACGAAGACCGCCATCAAGACGAGGGGGCTGGGGGCTTCCAGGAGCCGCGCGCAATCGCCTGCATCCTAGGCGGAGCTCAAGCCCCAGCCTCTCAACGTATCTTCAAGCAGTTCGCCCACGAGGTGAATGCAGTTCTCCCCAAGCTCGAAGCAACGCGCCCCCTCAGGTGGTCGGCGTGCTCCATCACGTTCAGCTCAGGAGACCAGCTCAAGTGCGCGGCCACGGCAGGAGTCCTCCTGATGCTTTGTTCCCCAGTCATCAGCAACGTGTTGGTCACCAAGACCCTCATCGATGGTGGGGCAGGGCTCAACGTCCTCTCCGTGGAAACATTCAACAATCTCCAGGTTCCCCATGACCAGCTTCAGCCAACCAAGCCTTTCTCCGGAATCACCGACGGTTCCACAGTCCCAATCAGGCAGGTCCGCCTCCCTGTCACCTTCGGGGCTCGTAGCAACTACCGCACCGAGCTCATCGACTTTGACGTCGCCCACATCCGCCTGTCGTACAACGCCATCCTTGGGTACCCAGCGTTGGCCAATTTCATGGCCGTGACTCACCATGGCTACAACGTCCTCAAGATGCCAGGAAGTGGCGGCGTCATCACGGTGCCCTGTGAAGAGCAGGATGCACTGTGTTCCCTGGAGCGGGCCTATCAGGTTGCGTCGCTAGAAGACCCAGATCGCGGAAGCAGGAGGCTTCCTGAGACGACCCCCAAGAAGAAGAAGACATCGTCAGGCTCAGCCCCTCAGGAGGCAGGCCCCTCAGGGCCCGTGTCTGCCCAGGGGGACCCCCCATCCATCGCATAGGAAAGCGCGCCCAGCGCCCTCCTCAGGCAGGGCTCGGGGGCTCTCACCTGGAGGGCCACCGACCTAGCCAGGGTCACGAGGGAGGCGCTTGGGCACCATGTGGAAGCGTGCTTTGCATCACGTTTGAAAGTGCAACTATCCCTAGGTGGTTTTGGTAATTCATAACAACATATAGCTCATTGAGCTAATGCTATTCCAAGATGATTATTTCAGGAAAGCTCAATGATTCGCATGGCATGGATGTGAAAGTGGAACCCTCAAAATGCTAAGGACAAAGAATTGGCTCAAGCTCAAAAGTTCAAGACTCTTCATTTTATATTTTAGTGATCCAAGATCACATTGAGTCTTTAGGAAAAGCCAATACTATCAAGGAGGGATGAGGTGTTGCTTAATGAGCCTCTTGCTTTATGTGCTTAGTGATATCCTCCAAAATCCTCAGCCACCTTTCCATATCCACAAATGACCTAAACCCTAAGCCAAACTCGGTCATACCGATTCTGTCAATCCGGCGCCATCGAGTTTCACTTGTCATTTGCCACTGCCAAACCCTAGCAATTCTGGTTAGCTAATTTCCGAACTCGGTCTCACCGAGTTTGTGCGATCGGTCTCACCGAGATTACGTTATGGCCAAACCTAACCGAATCGGTCCTACCGAGTTGCATCTCAGTCCCACCGAAATTCCTAACGGTCACTAGGTTTACTATTTTGGTCAGACCGAGTTTTCTGATTTGGTCCCACCGAGATTGGTAGATTGTGTGTAACGGTTGGATTTTGTGTGGAGGCTATAAATACCCCTCCACCTCGTCTTCATTCGAAGAGAGAGCCATCAGAACACATACACCATTCCTACTCATATGTTCTGAGAAAGAACCACCTACTCATGTGTTGAGACCAAGATATTCCATTCCTACCATATGAATCTTGATCTCTAGCCTTCCCCAAGTTGCTTTCCACTCAAATCTTCTTTCCATCAGATCCAAATCCTATGAGAGAGAGTTGAGTGTTGGGGAGACTATCATTTGAAGCACAAGAGCAAGGAGTTCATCATCAACACACCATTTGTTACTTCTTGGAGAGTGGTGTCTCCTAGATTGGCTAGGTGTCACTTGGGAGCCTCCGACAAGATTGTGGAGTTGAACCAAGGAGTTTGTAAGGGCAACGAGATCGCCTACTTCGTGAAGATCTACCGCTAGTGAGGCAAGTCCTTCATGGGCGATGGCCATGGTGGAATAGACAAGGTTGCTTCTTCATGGACCCTTCGTGGGTGGAGCCCTCCGTGGACTCGCGCAACCGTTACCCTCCGTGGGTTGAAGTCGCCATCAACGTGGATGTAGGATAGCACCACCTATTCGAACCACGGGAAAACATCCATGTCTCCAATTGCGTTTGAATCCTCCAAACCCTTCCCTTTACATTCTTGCAAGTTGCATGCTTTACTTTCCGCTGCCAATAAACTCTTTGCATGCTTGCTTGAATTGTGTGATGATTGCTTGACTTTCTCTAAGATAGCTAAAATGTGCCAAGAACTAAAATTGGGAAAAGGCTAAGTTTTTAGTTGGTCAAGTAGTCTAATCACCCCCCTCTAGACATACTTTCGATCCTACAAGTGGTATCAAAGCTTTGGTCTCAATTTGCCTTGATCTCCATAGCTTTTGGTGGTCATAGCCTTGGTTTCACAACCTAGGAGAATATGGCGTCTAGCGAGGGAAATTATCACCGTAGAGGTCCTTACTTTGACGGCACTAATTTTGCTAGTTGGAAGCATAAAATGAAAATGCATATTCTTGGACATAACCCCGCCGTATGGGCTATTGTTTGTGTTGGTTTGCAAGGTGAGTTCTTTGATGGGAGAGAACCAAACCATGAAGCTACCGCGGATGAGTTGAAGATGTTGCAATACAATGCTCAAGCTTGTGATATTCTCTTCAACGGATTGTGCCCCGAAGAATTCAACAAAATCAGCCGCCTTGAGAATGCAAAGGAAATTTGGGATACTTTGATTGATATGCACGAAGGTACCGACTCCGTCAAGGAATCCAAGTTGGATGTGCTCCAAAGTCAACTTGACAAGTTCAAGATGAAGGATGGTGAAGGTGTCGCTGAAATGTACTCTAGGCTTGCTCTCATCACAAATGAGATTGCCGGCTTAGGAAGTGAAGAGACGACCGATAGATTCATCATCAAGAAGATCCTAAGAGCCTTGGATGGAAAATATGATACCGTGTGCACATTAATCCAAATGATGCCCAACTACAAAGATCTCAAGCCAACGGAAGTAATTGGAAGGATTGTTGCTCATGAGATGTCACTCAAGGATAAAGAGGAACTTCACAATAAATCAAGTGGTGCCTACGAAGCGTCATGTGAAGTCCCCACATCATCAAGTGAGAAACAAAACTTCAATGAAGAATTGAGCTTAATGGTGAAGAACTTCAACAAGTTCTACAAGAGTAGAAACAAAGATAGAAGCTTCAAGTCAAGGTCCTACAATGACAAAAGATCTTCTAGTCGAGAGCGAAACTGCTATAATTGTGGAAGACCCGGACACTATTCCAATGAGTGTACGGCTCCCTACAAGAGAAGAGAAGATTCTCCAAAAAGAAGAAGCAAAGAATCTCCACCAAGAGAGAGAAGGAGTAGAGATGATCGTTATGAACGAAGATACTCACGGAGAAGCAAGGATTCGAAAAGGAAGGAAAAATCATCAAGGAGCTATACAAAACGAAGACATCAAGCTCATGTTGGTGAATGGGTATCCGGCTCCGACTCCGACAGGCACTCCGAGAGAAGTTATCACTCCGACTCCGAAGATACTCAAGATGAAGGTGTTGCCGGTCTAGCACTTGTGTCAACCAACTCCTACGACATATTTGACTCACCAAATGAAGGAATTGGAAGATGCTTCATGGCCAAAGGTCCTAAGGTAACACACCCCGAGTATGTTGACTTTAATAGTGATGAAGATGACTTGTTAGGTGATGATGATTTGCTTGTTGACAACTCTAGTGAAGAATATTATGGTGAAATATCAATTAATCATGCTAAAACGAATGACAATTATAAGGAGAAGATTGAGGCTCTAACTAAAGAACTAAACACTCTTAAGTTAGCCCATGAAACTATCTTCGAAGATCATCGAGAACTTTTAAGAGCTCAAGAGAAACTACGCTTTGAAAAGCTTAATCTTGAGCAAGAGCATGAGTTCTTAAAAGCAATCAATGATGATCTCCACAAGAAAAGTTCTTCTCACATTGCCAAGCGTTTACTTTTATCCACCTACATGCCTCAAGTCAAGACTAGTAACAAGAATAAGAAAGATTCTTCCTCTAGTAGTAACAATGATCATGCTAAATCCAATATTGTTGCTTCTAGTAGTTCTCTTGATTCCACTAATGATTCTCTTAGCCAAGTTACACTTGAGCAAGAAAATAGATTATTGAAGGGAATTATAGAGAAAGGTGTTTACAATAGCCTTGCCGGAAGTAAGCAATTCGAGGAAATTGTGCGCAAGCAAGGAATGCACCGGAAGAATCAAGGTGTTGGTTTTGAACGAAAGTTCAATGCCAATGGAGTTGAATGGTAAGAAGATCAATACCCCAAGACAAAGTTTATTCCTCAACAAGAGAAGTATGATACTTCCTTCAAGGGAACACAAGCTCAAGATGATCTTCCACCACAAGACTACAAGCAAAAAGGCAAGGACAAGCTTCAAGAGGAGATTGATGCATTTGAAGAAGCTCCTAAGACCTTAGTCAAGTGGATTCCTGAGACTACTTCAAGTTCCACTACATCAAGTATGACTACAACTCCAAGGATTCCCATCAAGATGGTGTGGATCCGAAAGAAGAAGAACTAGAGAGTTCTTGAGGGTGACTCTGCCAACATACTACACTCTTATCATTTTGGCAAGTACAAGTGCAATCAACTTCCACATCTTGCACTAGTTCAAGGAGTCACAAACCCTCTTGTTGGTAAGACAAGGGACAAGGTAACCTAAAGTTTTCATGGACATCATCTTGTGTGTGCATCACTCTATGTCTATGGATATCCTTGTTTGTTCCTTGTGGGACTAACCCATGTAGGTATTGAAAGTGCAATTCACTCAAATGGATAGCTCCAAGTGATCTACATCAACATTGAGCATCCACATTTTCAACATCTACATGAAGTCATCATCGACAAAACCCAAGGTTAGTTCATCCCTCTTAGGGGGGATATCACATCTAGGGGGAGCTTTACTCTAAGACTTGAGCTAAAGCAACTCTAAAGATGTGAATACAACAATGCTTTATGTAAAAGTGGTAACCCCACTTGAGCTTAAACGATGGGTATGACCTATGATCAAGTGTTCTCACTTGACTCCTAAGTCAATATACTCATATATAGATGACCTAGTCATCGCAAATTGCTTGATAGATGCTAGAATTGGTTGTGCATGCTTTGCCACATATTTAATTTGCCATCTTATTGTGTGAGCATGTTGGTTGCATATTTTACTCATTCAAGGACATCCACTTGTTGTTTTGATTGTTTGGCTTTCTTCTTTTGCCAAGTGGATGGACAAGAATGCCTAAGAACCTCCTCTAGCTATCTATGCTTTTCTCGTCTCAAACTCTATTCATGCTGCATCACAAAACTTGATCAAGTCAGATTCGAACCACTCTGTGTGAGGAGCGCTCGGAGTCCCCGATTTGCCATAGACTTAAACTTCCAAAACCTCTTTATGAATCTCGGTCTGACCGATACTCCATTTTCGGTCCTACCGAGTTCATTAAGTTGATCTAGGTTTTCGATCTCGGTGCAACCGATTTGAACTTTTCGGTCACACCGAGTTGCAATAACTGCACACAGTTTTGCATCTCGGTGCCACCGAGTTGTTCCACTCGGTCACACCGACAGGGTCGGGCTATATATAGTGACGGGCAAAATTTTGGAAATTTCTCCGAAACCTCTTCGCCCGCGCGATAGCCTGCTCTGCCTTCGTGGTCTCCGGATCGTCTTCTCACCGCCAGCAGCCTCCAGTCGCTGGTCTCCGCCGCCGTCAACGAAATTCTGCCCCGCCGTTGCCGCCGTAGTGAGTCTCCACCGAACTAGGGTATGGACTCGATCTTTGTGCTATTCTCCACTCCGATTCCTAGCACATTGTGATCATAATGATTCTTGCCACGCTTGAAACACTCCTATCCAGTCAATGAACTCGTAGATTAGGTTTAATTCAAAAAATTTAGGGTTAGGTTTCCGCCGAAACCATCTCGGACCCACCGAGTTGAAAAACTCGGTCCCACCGATCTGGCTTTTGCCATTGCACAAGTGAAACTCGGTCTGACCGAGAATAACTCATCGGTGCGACCGATTTTGGAATTCTTTGAAACCCTAGCAGTCTCGGTGCCACCGAACTGTGACTCGGTCTGACCGAGTTCACCAGTTCTGGTGCCAAAACTGCTTCGGTGTCACCGAGTTTGAAAATCGGTAGATCCGAGATGCTTTCTGTGGAAAACTAAAACTAAGTTTTTGAATTATTCTTTTGCAAAAATCTCTTCTTTTTGTGATGCTCATCCACTCTATCTTACCCATAATCTATTCACAGGGTCAGCAGTCAGTTTGCAACATGTCTGATCAAAGTGACAGCCAGAATGTGTCTGAGCAGCAAGTTGTGATGAGTGAGGGCACTAGCCCCTCAAGTTCTTCTGATGATGGCAGCAGGAGCACCCCCAGCAATCTGCCTATGGCTGCCACACGTCAAAGGAAGAAGAGAACGTCTGATTTTGAGGATGAAGACTATGTGGCAGGGGAAGAGGCCACATCAAAGAGAGCTGAACCAGCTCAAGGCACAAAGCCAGGGCTGAAAATCAAAAGGCCAGTAGGCAGGCAGCCCATGTCTAAGGCAAGAGTTCCCACTTCCAAACCTAGGAAGGCTGCAACTGAAGAAACCATGAAGCTTGCCCTGGAATCTGAAGAGGAAGCAGGTGGCCAAGGCAAGAAGAGGAAAAAGAGGGTGAAGAAGACTGTAGCCAGAGTGCTTGGGAAGGCCTCCATCATGGTAGATGAGGAGGAGGAAGAAGAAGAGGTTGCTGCACCAGCACCCAAGGCAGTCAAACTCATGGGAGATGCTATAAGGTCAGGAACAGCTGCATCCAAGCCCAAGGAAGCACCTAAGGCTGCATCTAAGCCTAAGAGTGCACCAAAGAGAAACACATGAAGCATCCCAGCTGCGGAAAAGAACAAGGCCCCAGTGCCTGAAGCTATCGAAGAAGAGGAAGAGAGTGTCCTTAGGAAGCTCAAGCCCAAGATCACACACCACAACGATGCTCATCCTGTGGCTGAGGATATGAAGCTCGGGAGAGATTCAGGGCTGAGGAAATGGAGAGAAGCAAATCCGTATGCTTCTAGGGGAAGGACTGCCGTGGATTACAGATTTCATACCAAGGAGCAGCAAGATTTCTATGAGACTGTTTTGCTTGACAAGAAGCCAATCGTTTGTGACATGAGATGGGTCGACTGGACCTACATCAAGGACAATGAAGAGTACTACCCCGGTGTATTTGACAGCTTTAGTGCGTGTGGAGTTGCAGACTTTGTTGGGCAGAAGCTCACAAAGTGGAACAAGGAGCTGATCATGCAATTCTACTCCACAGCACACTTTTATCCGGATGGCAGGATCACATGGATGTCAGAGGGTACAAGGTACCAATCCACTGTTGAAGAATGGGCGAAGTTGATCAATGCCCCAGAGGAGCAAGCTGATGACTTGGACATTTATGCCAAGAAAAAGATGGATCACAACTCCATGTCCAACATGTACAAGGAGGTCCCGAATGAAGCGCTCGACACGTTCAAGTTTGGCTCAGTGCACTATCTGCTCTCAGGATTGCCTACGATCAACTGGATCCTTAGGCACACCCTTCTGCCCAAATCTGGAGATCACAAGATGATCAGAGGTCACGCGATCAACTTGCTTCATGTCTTTGACGTGCCTCAGAAATTCAAGGTCATGAGTCTCATTGTGGAAACAATCAAGAGGACAGCTGCAGACCAGAAGAGGAGTTGTGGGTATGCCCCATAGATTCAGGAGCTCATCAACTCCAAGATGGGCACGGGCGTGTATTTATTGGATAAGGAACACCTACCCATCCGTCCAGATTTTGAGGATAACCAAGTGGTTATGACTGAGAATGAACCCTCATCTGCCCATGCACAAGCTCAGAAGGAGAAGGCGAAGAAGGAGAAAGCTGCCAGGATGCCTACTCAAGTGGAGGCATCTGATTACTTCTTGAAGACAAAACAAGAGCAGCTCGGTTACCTGATAGCGTCCACCCTGCGGATTGAGCAGAGTATAGCTACCCTGACTCAGAACCAGGCGAGCCTAGAGAGGATCATGGAACAGAGGTTCTATGACCTAGACATCAAAGTGACTGAGATACAGACTGCCGTGGAGCAGCTCCAGGACGACATGAACGAGAGAAGAGGCAGAACCACAACTGATGCTTTTGCCAGGGTGCCACGAGGTCCGAGGTCGTCTGCACTGCCAGTTGCTGACACTAGAGCTACAACGTCTGCACCAGCTACAGCCTCCGTCCCACCAGCTCCAGTATCCACCACAGCCTCAACTCCTACCACATCTACTGAAGGCTTCGTCCTTGGCGTGCTCCGGACTCCACCACCACCTAAAGATCAAGCCTGAGCATCGACTTAGCACTATGCATTCTCTAGGAACTTTTTGGTAACTTGTTGCCAAAGGGGGAGAAAATGTATAGATCATAGGCTTCGAGAGAGAGTGTTGCTTTTATTCTCTCTTGTTTTTATTTGGTGGTTTTTCGAACTTTGTTTGCTTGCGTGTGCGATACTATGTCATTATTCGTGAGACATCGATGATCAAGTGTTTGATCATAAGCTACACTTAATGGTTGCTTAATGCTTGCTAAATGTTATCATTCTATCTATTGTCTGTGATCATTCACTATTCTTGGTGATGAGTGCATGTATTTCAATCTTATAATTTTTTTTGAGCGCTCCACCAAGATGTATGTGACATGGAAGAGTAACCCATGATTCTAACTCCTTGTGCATTTGCAGTCCAAAGCAAATTTTAAAATATGCACAAATTTAGGGGGAGCTCTTACTTATCACATACTTCTCAAAGCAACGATGTATTTCATGATTATTATTATTTGTCGAAGCTTTGATCTATATGTTGTCATCAATTACCAAAAAGGGGGAGATTGAAAGTGCAACTATCCCTAGGTGGTTTTGGTAATTCATAACAACATATAGCTCATTGAGCTAATGCTATTCCAAGATGATTATTTCAGGAAAGCTCAATGATTGGCATGGCATGGATGTGAAAGTGGAACCCTCAAAATGCTAAGGACAAAGAATTGGCTCAAGCTCAAAAGTTCAAGACTCTTCATTTTATATTTTAGTGATCCAAGATCACATTGAGTCTTTAGGAAAAGCCAATACTATCAAGGAGGGATGAGGTGTTTCTTAATGAGCCTCTTGCTTTATGTGCTTAGTGATATGCTCCAAAATCCTCAACCACCTTTCCATATCCACAAATGACCTAAACCCTAAGCCAAACTCGGTCATACCGATTCTGTCAATCCGGCGCCACCGAGTTTCACTTGTCATTTGCCACTGCCAAACCCTAGCAATTCGGTCCTACCGATAAGGATCTCGGTCACACCAAGATGGGGTTGCAAACTCTTTGTTTCCCTTTTGTAACTTTTTGGTCTCACCGAAAGAGCGAATCGGTCCCACCGAGAATGCAATGCAAACTCTCTGTTTCCTTCTTGTAACTTTTCGGTCTCACCAAAAGAGCAAGTCGGTCCCACCGAGTTTGCCTGACCAACTCTCTGGTTAGCTAATTGCTGAACTCGATCTCACCGAGTTTGTGCGATCGGTCTCACCGAGATTACGTTATGCCCAAACCCTAACCGAATCGGTCCTACCGAGTTGCATCTCAGTCCCACCGAAATTCCTAATGGTCACTAGGTTTACTATTTCGGTCAGACCAAGTTTTCTGATTCGGTCCCACCGAGATTGGTAGATTATGTGTAACGGTTGGATTTTGTGTGGAGGCTATAAATACCCCTCCACCTCCTCTTCATTCGAAGAGAGAGCCATCAGAACACATACACCATTCCTACTCATATGTTCTGAGAAAGAACCACCTACTCATGTGTTGAGACCAAGATATTCCATTCCTACCATATGAATCTTGATCTCTAGCCTTCCCCAAGTTGCTTTCCACTCAAATCTTCTTTCCATCAGATCCAAATCCTATGAGAGAGAGTTGAGTGTTGGGGAGACTATCATTTGAAGCACAAGAGCAAGGAGTTCATCATCAACACACCATTTGTTACTTCTTGGAGAGTGGTGTCTCCTAGATTGGCTAGGTGTCACTTGGGAGCCTCCGACAAGATTGTGGAGTTGAACCAAGGAGTTTGTAAGGGCAAGGAGATCGCCTACTTCGTGAAGATCTACCGCTAGTGAGGCAAGTCCTTCGTGGGCGATGGCCATGGTGGAATAGACACGGTTGCTTCTTCGTGGACCCTTCGTGGGTGGAGCCCTCCGTGGACGCGCGCAACCTTTACCCTCCGTGGGTTGAAGTCTCCATCAACGTGGATGTAGGATAGCACCACCTATCCGAACCATGGGAAAACATCCGTGTCTCCAATTGTGTTTGAATCCTCCAAACCATTCCCTTTACATTCTTGCAAGTTGCATGCTTTACTTTCCACTGCCAATAAACTCTTTGCATTCTTGCTTGAATTGTGTGATGATTGCTTGACTTTCTCTAAGATAGCTAAAATCTGCCAAGAACTAAAATTGGGAAAAGGCTATGTTTTTAGTTGGTCAAGTAGTCTAATCACCCCCCTCTAGACATACTTTCGATCCTACAACGTTTCCCCCGAGAAGGAGCCAGGCAAGGAAGGTCAGACCAGCAGGAGTTCATTAACAAGGCCATTCAAGAACTATAGGATACAAGGATCATGAGAGGTTGCCGCCGCCTACCAGCTGTGGCTCCGCATCCAGGCGAGGATGGTGGGATGCGCGTCTGCGTCGACGTACCAGGGATCAATCAGATCGCCACGATGGAGCGTCTCTGGCCCTCGCAAGTGGGGCGCTGCGGGGGTCCACCCCACAGCTATGTTCGCATGCCTTACGGCCTGCCGAGCATGGCTGCGGCGTACCAGCGCCTCATGAGGGGCATCATGGAGGCACAGGAAGACAGGCATTCCGCGGCCTTGGCGGAAATGAAGACAACTCGCGAGGAGTCACCAGCGCCTCCGGAGCCTCCCGAGGCCCCAGGGCCTGGGGGCTCGTGAGGATCAGCTTCCGCAGCCCACCGAGTCTGCTGCACCAACGCCACTTCGCCGACGACATTCTCAGGTGACATCTTCCAAGCTTCATTTCCAGGTGGGAGCACCCTTCCAGGGTTGCATCACTACCAGGCCGTGTGGGTCCGTCCCCGCGTCATGTATCCCCTTTTATTTCTCGGTCGTTAGCTTGCTTTGTTGGGGGCGCCCCTCGGGCTACATCATCCCCAAGACGCTCGGGCTAGGCCCAGCGGCGTGTATCTCCCTTGCGTTTATTTCCAACCATGCATTGCCTATCATGCTTGATTGCCTGGTGCCTGCCCGGGGCATCCTCTCTTAACCATGTCGGCCACTTGCATGTTAAAGGGGGGGGGTGCCTGAGCATCACGACTCAGGGCTCTTACTGGCTCTCCAGCCCTCACCCTCTGGCCTTGTCCACGGCATCGCGACCTGGCATACCAGCGACGGCTGAGACAAGCTCGAGGGCCGGGACCCGAGGACGTAGACTACCGGCATCTAACCAAATTTTGCAGGGACACATCTCAAGATACGGCCCAGTGCCAGGCGCAACCCGCCTAGAGGTAGGGCCTCATGAGTCCCGCGCTGACTCATGGGTGCCCAGATACACCTCACCTAGCCCTACCGTGCCGGCCACGTGTCAGGGCGGGGCTGTACACGCCCCGGGGGCTCCTCCCAGAGGTGAGCCCCCTCCAATGTACTAGTGGAAGCACCATGCTCCGCGCTGGCTGACGACACTACCGAGGAGCGGCTATGCCCGTACACATACGGAAGCGCTATGCTCCGCGCTGGTGATAAACAACTGGGAGCCCAGAGCTCAGTGGCTGGCCTCATCGCAACGCCTCCCCTCGGGAGTGCCGCGCGAGGGGGCTAGGCACGGGGGCTACGACTGGGTCACGCCCAGACGTACGCTGCCCAGCCAGGCCCCTCGGGCCTGGTTCGCCGCGCGTCTCTCCCCGAGCAGAGCCAAGGTATGAAGGCCATTTGCGCGTCAAGGGGGACCCCTGAGCATCACGACTCAGGGGCCTAACTGGTCCCGTAGCCCCTCACTCCTTAGTTCCGAAAGGCTATGCTGGGTGAGGTACGCGCGGGGCCGGGCTCTGCAGACGTAGAACGGTAGCCCCGCTTACATCGCACCTCATCACCCGCCGTTTGCGCGTCAAGGGGGACTCCTAAGCATCGCGACTCAGGAGCCTAACTGGCTCCGTAGCCCCTCACTCCTTAGTTCCGAAAGGCTATGCTGGGTGAGGTACGCATGGAGTCGGGCTCCGCAGACGTAGAACGAAAGATACACCTACACCGCGCCTCCCTACTTGTCGTTCGCACGCCAAGGGGGACTCCTGAGCATCGCGACTCAGGAGCCTAACTTGTCACGTAGCCCCTCACTCCTTTGGTCCCGTCCTGGTTTCCGGTCGGGGCTAATGCTGGGTGAGGCACGCGCGGGGCCAGGCTCTGCCGGCGTTGAACACAAGCAAGTAAGGAAGAAAAGCATAAAATTCAAAGAACTTAAAAGCAAATAATGAAGGAAATATGCCCTAGAGGCAATAATAAAGTTATTATTTATTTCCTTATATCATGATAAATGTTTATTATTCATGCTAGAATTGTATTAACCGGAAACATAATACATGTGTGAATACATACACAAACAGAGTGTCACTAGTATGCCTCTACTTGACTAGCTCGTTAATCAAAGATGGTTATGTTTCCTAACCATGGACAAAGAGTTGTTATTTGATTAACGGGATCACATCATTAGATGAATGATCTGATTGACATGACCCATTCCATTAGCTTAGCACCCGATCGTTTAGTATGTTGCTATTGCTTTCTTCATGACTTATACATGTTCCTATGACTATGAGATTATGCAACTCCCGTTTGCCAGAGGAACACTTTGGGTGCTACCAAACGTCACAACGTAACTGGGTGATTATAAAGGAGCATTACAGGTGTCTCCAAAGGTAGATGTTGGGTTGGCGTATTTCGTGATTAGGATTTGTCACTCCGATTGTCGGAGAGGTATCTCTGGGCCCTCTCGGTAATGCACATCACTTAAGCCTTGCAAGCATTACAACTAATGAGTTAGTTGCGAGATGATGTATTACGGAACGAGTAAAGAGACTTGCCGGTAACGAGATTGAACTAGGTATTGGATACCGACGATCGAATCTCGGGCAAGTAACATACCGATGACAAAGGGAACAACGTATGTTGTTATGCGGTCTGACCGATAAAGATCTTCGTAGAATATGTAGGAGCCAATATGGGCATCTAGGTCCCGCTATTGGTTATTGACCGGAGACGTGTCTCGGTCATGTCTACATTGTTCACGAACCGTAGGGTCCGCACGCTTAAGGTTTCGATGACAGTTATATTATGAGTTTATGAGTTTTGATGTACCGAAGGAGTTCGGACTCCCGGATGAGATCGGGGACATGACGAGGAGTCTCGAAATGGTCGAGACGTAAAGATCGATATATTGGACGACTATATTCGGACATCGGAAAGGTTCCGAGTGAGTCGGGTATTTTCGGAGGTACCGGGGAGTTACGGGAATACGTGGAAGAGTATTGGGCCTTAATGGGCTTTAGTGGGAAGGAGCCAGGAGGTGGCGCGCGCCCCTCCCAAGTCTAGTCCGAATTGGACAAGGGATTTGGGTGCGGCCCACCTCTCCCTTCCTTCTCCTCTTCCCTCCTTTCCCCCCTTCTCCTAGTTGGACTAGGAAAGAAGGAGTCCTACTCCCGGTGGGAGTAGGACTCCCCTTGGCGCGCCAACTCCTAGGCCGGCCGCCCCTCCTCCCTTGCTCCTTTATATACGGGGGCAGGGGGACCCCATAGACACACAAGTTGATCTTTGGTGATCGTTCATTAGCCGTGTGCGGTGCCCCCTGCCACCAAATTCCACCTCGATCATATTGTTGCAGTGCTTAGGCGAAGCCCTGTGTCGGTAATACATCGAGATCGTCACCATGCCGTCGTGCTGACGGAACTCTTCCTCGACGCTTTGCTGGATCGGAGCCCGAGGATCGTCATCGAGCTGAACGTGTGCTAAGAACTCGGAGGTGCCGGAGTAACGGTGCTTGGATCGGTCGGATCGGGAAAAAGACGTACGACTACTTCCTCTACGTTGTGTCAACGCTTCCATTGCGATCTACAAGGGTACGTAGATCAGACTCTCCCCCTCGTTGCTATGCATCACCATGATCTTGCGTGTGCGTAGGAATTTTTTTGAAATTACTATGTTCCCCAACAGTGGCATCCGAGCCTAGGTTTTATGGTTTGATGTTATTTTCATGAGTAGAACACAAGTGAGTTGTGGACGATACAAGTCATACTGCCTACCAGCATGTCATACTTTGGTTCGGCGGTATTGTTGGACGAGACGACCCGGACCAACCTTACGCGAGACCGGTTCCCTCGACGTGCTTTGCACATAGATGGCTTGCGGGCGACTGTCTCTCCAACTTTCGTTGAACCGAGTATGGCTACGCCCGGTCCTTGAGAAGGTTAAAACGGAGTCTATTTGACAAACTATCGTTGTGGTTTTGATGCGTAGGTGAGATGAGTTCTTGCTTAAGCCCGTAGCAGCCACGTAAAACTTGCAACAACAAAGTAGAGGACGTCTAACTTGTTTTTGCAGGGCATGTTATGATGTGATATGGTCAAGGCATGATGCTGATTTTTATTGTATGAGATGATCATGTTTTGTAACCAAGTTATCGGCAACTGGCAGGAGCCATATGGTTGTCGCTTTATTGTATGCAATGCAATCGCGATGTAATGCTTTACTTTATTGCTAAGCGGTAGTGATAGTCGTGGAAGCATAAGATTGGCGAGACGACAACGATGCTACGATGGAGATCAAGGTGTTGCGCCGGTGACGATGGTGATCATGACGGTGCTTCGGAGATGGAGATCACAAGCACAAGATGATGATGGCCATATCATATCACTTATATTGATTGCATGTGATGTTTATCTTTTATGCATCTTATCTTGCTTTGATTGACAGTAGCATTATAAGATGATCTCTCACTAAATTATCAAGAAGTGTTCTCCCTGAGTATGCACCGTTGCGAAAGTTCTTCGTGCTGAGACACCACGTGATGATCGGGTGTGATAGGCTCTACGTTCAAATACAACGGGTGCAAAACAGTTGCACACGCGGAATACTCAGGTTATACTTGACGAGCCAAGCATATACAGATATGGCCTCGGAACACGGAGACCGAAAGGTCGAGCGTGAATCATATAGTAGATATGATCAACATAATGATGTTCACCGATGAAACTACTCCATCTCACGTGATGATCGGACATGGTTTAGTTGATTTGGATCACGTGATCACTTAGAGGATTAGAGGGATGTCTATCTAAGTGGGAGTTCTTAAGTAATATGATTAATTGAACTTAAATTTATCATGAACTTAGTCCTGGTAGTATTTTGTAAATCATGTTGTAGATCAATAGCTCGCGTTGTTGCTTCCCTGTGTTTACTTTGATATGTTCCTAGAGAAAATTGTATTGAAAGATGTTAGTAGCAATGATGCGGATTGGATCCGTGATCTGAGGTTTATCCTCATTGCTGCACAGAAAAATTATGTCCTTGATGCACCGCTAGGTGACAGACCTATTGCAGGAGCAGATGCAGACGTTATGAACGTTTGGCTAGTTCAATATGATGACTACTTGATAGTTTAGTGCACCATGCTTAATGGCTTAGAATCGGGACTTCAAAGACGTTTTGAACGTCATGGACCATATGAGATGTTCCAGGAGTTGAAGTTAATATTTCAAGCAAATACCCGAGTTGAGAGATATGAAGTCTCCAACAAGTTCTATAGCTAAAAGATGGAGGAGAATCGCTCAACTAGTGAGCATGTGCTCAGATTGTCTGGGTACTACAATCGCTTGAATCAAGTGGGAGTTAATCTTCCAGATAAGATAGTGATTGACAGAATTCTCTAGTCACCATCACCAAGTTAGTAGAACTTCGTGATGAACTATGATATGCAAGGGATAACGGAAACAACTCCCAAGCTCTTTGTGATGCTGAAATCAACGAAGGTAGAAATCAAAGAAAAACATCAAGTGTTGATGGTTGACAAGATCACTAGTTTCAAGAAAAGGGCAAAGGGAAGAAGGGGAACTTCAAGAAGAACGGCAAGCAAGTTGCTGCTCAAGTGAAGAAGCCCAAGTCTGATCCTAAGCCTGAGACTAAGTGCTTCTACTGCAAAGAGACTGGGTCACTGGAAGCGGAACTACCCCAAGTGATTGGCGGATAAGAAGGATGGCGAAGTGAACATAAGTATATTTGATATACATGTTATTGATGTGTACTTTACTAGTGTTTATAGCAACCCCTCAGTATTTGATATTGGTTCAGTTGCTAAGAGTAGTAACTCGAAACAGGAGTTGCAGAATAAATAGAGACTAGTTAAGGGTGAAGTGACGATGTGTGTTGGAAGTAGTTCCAAGATTGATATGATCATCATCGCACAGTCCCCTATACTTTCGGGATTAGTGTTCAACTTAAATAAGTGTTATTTGGTTTTTGCGTTGAGTATGAATATGATTTGATCATGTTTATTGCAACACGGTTATTCATTAAAGTCAGAGAATAATTGTTGTTCTGTTTACATGAATAAAACCTTCGATGGTCATACACCCAATGAAACAAGTTCGTTGGATCTCGATCGTAGTGATACACATATTCATAATATTGAAACCAAAAGATGCAAAGTTAATAATGATAGTGCAACTTATTTGTGGCACTGCCGTTTAGGTCATATTGGTATAAAGCACATGAAGAAACTCCATGCTGATGGGCTTTCGGAATCACTTGATTATGAAACACTTGATGCTTGCGAACCATGCCTTTTGGGCAGGATGACTAAAACGCCGTTCTTCGGAACAATGGAGCGAGCAACAGATTTGTTGGAAATCATACATACTGATGTATGTGGTCCGATGAATATTGAGGCTCGCGACAGGTATCATTATTTTCTGATCTTCACAGATGATTTGAGTAGATATGAGTATATCTACTTGATGAGACATAAGTCTGAAACATTTGAAAAGTTCAAAGAATTTCAGAGTGAAGTGAAAAATCATCGTGACAAGAAAATAAAGTTTCTACGATCTGATCGCGGAGACAAATATTTGAGTTACGAGTTTGGTCTTCAGTTAAAAACAATGTGAAATAGTTTCACTACTCACGCCATCTGGAACACCACAATGTAATGGTGTGTCCAAACGTCATAACCGTACTTTATTAGATATGGTGCAATCTATGATGTCTCTTGCCGATTTACCACTATCGTTTTGGGGTTATGCATTAGAGACATCTGCATTCACGTTAAATAGGGCACCATCTAAATCCGTTGAGACGACACTATATGAACTATGGTTTAGCAAGAAACCAAAGTTGTCGTTTCTTAAAAGTTTGGGGTTGTGATGCTTATGTGAAAAAGTTTCGTCCTGATAAGCTCAAACCCAAATCAGAAAAGTGTGTCTTCATAGGATACCCAAAAGTTACTGTTGGGTACACCTCCTATCACAGATCCGAAGGCAAGACTTTTGTTGCTAAATTCGGAAACTTTCTGGAGAAGGAGTTTCTCTCGAAAGAAGTGAGTGGGAGGAAAGTAGAACTTGATGAGGTAACTGTACCTCCTCCCTTATTGGAAAGTAGTACATCACAGAAACCGGTTTCTGTGACACCTACACCAATTAGTGAGGAAGCTAATGATGATGATCATGAAACTTCAGATCAAGTTACTACCGAATCTCGTAGGTAAACCAGAGTGAGATCCGCATCAGAGTGGTACAGGTAATCTTGTTCTGGAAGTCATGTTACTAGACCATGATGAACTTGCGAACTATGAGGAAGCGATGATGAGCCCAGATTCCGCGAAATGGTTTGAGGCCATGAAATCTGAGATATGATCCATGTATGAGAACAAAGTTTGGACTTTGGTTGGCTTGCCCGATGATCGGCAAGCAATTGAGAATAAATGGATCTTCAAGAGGAAGACGGACGCTGATAGTAGTGTTACTATCTACAAAGCTAGAATTGTCGCAAAAGGTTTTCGACAAGTTCAAGGTGTTGACTACGATTAGAGCTTCTCACTCGTATCTATGCTTGAGTCTGTCCGAATCATGTTAGTAATTGCCGCATTTTATGAAATCTGGCAAATGGATAAACAAAACTGCATTCCTTAAAGGATTTATTAAAGAAGAGTTGTATATGATGCAACCAGAAGGTTTTGTCAATCCGAAAGATGCTAACAAAATGTGCAAGCTCCAGCGATCTATCTGTGGACTGGTGCAAGCATCTCGGAGTTGGAATATACGCTTTGATGAGCTGATCAAAGCATATAGTTTTATACAGACTTGCGGTGAAGCCTGTATTTACAAGAAAGTGAGTGGGAGCACTACAGCATTTCTGATAAGTATATGTGAATGACATATTGTTGATCGGAAATAATGTAGAATTATTCTGTAAAGCATAAAGGAGTGTTTGAAAGGATTTTTTCAAAGAAAGACTTCGGTGAAGCTGCTTACATATTGAGTATCAAGATCTATAGAGATAGATCAAGACGTTTGATAAGTTTTTTCAATGAGTACATACCTTGACAAGAATTTGAAGTAGTTCAAAATGGAGCAGTCAAAGAAAGAGTTCTTGCCTGTGTTACAAGGTGTGAAGTTGAGTAAGACTCAAAGCCCGACCACGGCAGAAGATAGAAAGAGTGAAAGTCATTCCCTATGCCTTGGCCATAGGTTCTATAAAGTATGTCATGCTGTATACCAGATCTATTTTATACCCTGCATTGATTTGGCAAGGGAGTACAATAGTGATCTAGGAGTAGATCACTGGACAGCAGTCAGAATTATCCTTAGTGAAATAAGGATATGTTTCTCGATTATGGACGTGACAAAAAGGTTCGTCGTAAAGGGTTACGTCGATGCAAGTTTTTGACACTGATCCAGATGAATCTAAAGTCTCAATCTGGATACATATTGAAAGTGGGAGCAATTAGCTAGAGTAGCTCCGTGTAGAGCATTGTAGACATAGAACTTGCAAAATACTTACGGATCTGAATGTGACAGACCCGTTGACTAAAATTATCTCACAAGCAAAACATGATCACACCTTAGTACTCTTCGGGTGTTAATCACATTGATATGTGAACTAGATTACTGACTCTAGTAAACCCTTTGAGTGTTGGTCACATGACGATGTGAACTATGGGTGTTAATCACATGGTGATGTGAACTATTGCTGTTAAATCACATGGCGGTGTGAACTAGATTATTGACTCTAGTGCAAGTGGGAGACTGAAGGAAATATGCCCTAGAGGCAATAATAAAGTTATTATTTATTTCCTTATATCATGATAAATGTTTATTATTCATGCTAGAATTGTATTAACCGGAAACATAATACATGTGTGAATACATAGACAAACAGAGTGTCACTAGTATGCCTCTACTTGACTAGCTCGTTAATCAAAGATGGTTATGTTTCCTAACCATGGACAAAGAGTTGTTATTTGATTAACGGGATCACATCATTAGATGAATGATCTGATTGACATGACCCATTCCATTAGCTTAGCACCCGATCGTTTAGTATGTTGCTATTGCTTTCTTCATGACTTATACGTGTTCCTATGACTATGAGATTATGCAACTCCCGTTTGCCAGAGGAACACTTTGGGTGCTACCAAACGTCACAACGTATCTGGGTGATTATAAAGGAGCATTACAGGTGTCTCCAAAGGTAGATGTTGGGTTGGCGTATTTCGAGATTAGGATTTGTCACTCCGATTGTCGGAGAGGTATCTCTGGGCCCTCTCGGTAATGCACATCACTTAAGCCTTGCAAGCATTACAACTAATGAGTTAGTTGCGAGATGATGTATTACGGAACGAGTAAAGAGACTTGCCGGTAACGAGATTGAACTAGGTATTGGATACCGACGATCGAATCTCGGGCAAGTAACATACCGATGACAAAGGGAACAACGTATGTTGTTATGCGGTCTGACCGATAAAGATCTTCGTAGAATATGTAGGAGCCAATATGGGCATCCAGGTCCCGCTATTGGTTATTGACCGGAGACGTGTCTCGGTCATGTCTACATTGTTCTCGAACCGTAGGGTCCGCACGCTTAAGGTTTCGATGACAGTTATATTATGAGTTTATGAGTTTTGATGTACCGAAGGAGTTCGGAGTCCCGGATGAGATCGGGGACATGACGAGGAGTCTCGAAATGGTCGAGACGTAAAGATCGATATATTGGACGACTATATTCGGACATCGCAAAGGTTCCGAGTGATTCGGGTATTTTCGGAGGTACCGGGGAGTTACGGGAATACGGGGAAGAGTATTGGGCCTTAATGGGCTTTAGTGGGAAGGATCCAGGAGGTGGCGCGCGCCCCTCCCAAGTCTAATCCGAATTGGACAAGGGATTTGGGGCGCGGCCCACCTCTCCCTTCCTTCTCCACTTCCCTCCTTTCCCCCCTTCTCCTAGTTGGACTAGGAAAGAAGGAGTCCTACTCCCGGTGGGAGTAGGACTCCCCTTGGCGCGCCAACTCCTAGGCCGGCCGCCCCTCCTCCCTTGCTCCTTTATATACGGGGGCAGGAGGCACTCCATAGACACACAAGTTGATCTTTGGTGATCGTTCATTAGCCGTGTGCGGTGCCCCCTGCCACCAAATTCCACCTCGATCATATTGTTGCAGTGCTTAGGCGAAGCCCTGCGTCGGTAATACATCGAGATCGTCACCACGCCGTCGTGCTGACGAAACTCTTCCTCGACGCTTTGCTGGATCGGAGCCCGAGGATCGTCATCGAGCTGAACGTGTGCTAAGAACTCGGAGGTGCCGGAGTAACGGTGCTTGGATCGGTCGGATCAGGAAGAAGACGTACGACTACTTCCTCTACGTTGTGTCAACGCTTCCGTTGCGATCTACAAGGGTACGTAGATCAGACTCTCCCCCTCGTTGCTATGCATCACCATGATCTTGCGTGTGCGTAGGAAATTTTTTGAAATTACTACGTTCCCCAACAAATAATACAGTCCATACTGTCGTCTCAATACCAAACGCAAGTTTAAATGCCTCCCCGAGGCGTGATGCATGTGCAGGAATTGAAGGAAGAACAGGGATGGAACGGAGTCACTTGTCGGCGGTGAAGCTGTGCAGAGCGGCTTCGCCTCATGGAGCAGCGGGGCCGGCAGCGCCTTGCTTTGGCTTGGTGCTGAAGGCCCGGAACTTCCCCGGCAGCGCCTCCGCGCGCCCCTTCACGGCTTCGACAGCGACGGCAGCACCCTCGCCGCTCACCGGTTCCAGTAGGCCGTCGAGGTCGGCGTTGGGATCACGAAGGTAGATGTGGGCAAAGACCCGTGTCAGCGCAGCAGAAGACAGGACGCGCGCCTCGGCCTCGGCCGTGGGGCCGATGCCAAGGGCGACGTCCCCAAGAACCTTAACCAGGAAAGGAAGCAGCTTGGCGGGGCCATCACCATCACCTGCTAGCGGGCTGTCCAGGCCACTCTCGTAAAGCGTCTTCAGCGAAGCATGGGAATCTTTCTCCATGTCCCAAAGGCCACGCGATCCTCGGCAAGAACCTTGGCCTTGCTGTCCAGCTCAACCCTCGTCGCCTCCAGCTCCTCCCCCAGCGCATTTAGACGGTCGTGACGCTTCTTGAGCTTGGCCTCCCGGCCCTCGACGGCCGCCTCGCGAGCCTTCATGCTTTCTTCTTGTTCCTGGCGAAGACGAACCTCCTTCGCGAGCTGGCCCCGCAGGCCTTGCAGCTCGTCCTCCAGCGCCTTGCAACGACCGCATACTTCAACCACCTCTCCCAGGGCCGCGTCTCGGGCAGCTTTCACCTCGAGGGTGGCCTCCCTCTCTCCGTCACAGGCCGTTGAGGCCTGAATCAATGCCGCCCGAATCGAAGCATCAGAACGAGTCCACCCCGAAGCCATTTCTAGGCGCCCGGCCACCAGGCGAGGATCGGCGCCGAGAAGATCCTGCCGCAGCCGGTCCAGTTCGGCGACGGCACGCTCCAAGATGGTAGAAGGAGGCGGAGAAACGTCGGTACGCCCCAAGACAACAGGAGGAGCCGGGGAAGCAATGGTCAGTGGAATGGGAGGAGAAAGTAGCGGCGGCGAGGCCGCAGTGTACCGAGGCGGAGTCCGTTGCGCCTCCACAGCCATAGCAACGGCGCCAGACGAGGGCGCCTCGGGAGCCGTTCGAGCCATGGGGGCTGGGCTCGCCCCAGCCAGCTCAGCCAAGCCTCGCAAGGATGCGCGGGCAGGAGAGGCCCGCGCGTCACGATCTCCCTCCCCTGCAGGCGAAGGCGTCGTCGCAGATGGGACTTCGAGGGCTCCCTTCCGCTTCTTTGCCGCAAGCGCCAGCCTATTCAAGAGAAGCAATCATCAAGCCTAGTCGGTGGAACGAGAAACGAAAGATCAAGGAACAAGCACTTACGGGTCTTCGCCGGTGAGCTCAGGCAGCCTCCGGCCCAACTTGAAGCCTGACAGCTGGCTAGAAGGGTCGACCTCAGAAGCGGAAGGCGCGTCCATGGTTCGCCCCGGAGTCAGGACGGACCCGCGGAAGATCAGCCCGGTCCTATCCTTCTTCGGGATCGTGGGCGAGCTCCCGCTACCCAGTACGTCATCATCATCATCATCATCATCATCGCTCGGCAAAAGGCGGAGAGTGCGGGACCCATGCCGGGAGAGGGGAGCCCTCGACTCTCCATCAGTCGACCTAGAGTCGGGCCCCTCTCCCCGCTCCTCTTCCTCCTCCTCATCGCTGGAGTCGCCGGAGGGCACATCCACCGGTCCTTCAGAAGCCGCCGCGGGCACGAGCCCGTCCCCGTTAAAAACAGGCATGGACTTCACCACCCGCTTCCAGTCGTCACGAAGGAACAAGGGCTGGGGAGCGCCCTTCAACCTTGCCACCTCGCCCTCGACCAGAGATTGGAGAACCGCGGTCACATCCTCTTCGTCCACAGCCTTGGGGCTCGGATGGGGCCTCCAAATTGGAGGAGAATACTGCCGGAGTGGAGCCAGCTGGTGCTCCAGGAACTCCTTCAGCAGCGACGCACCGGTCAACTTCGCCGCTGCCATGTTGGCCGGCCTCAGGTCCGCATCCATCTTCTCCAACACCAGTTTCGCGCGGTGGTCCGTGAGCTCCGCCCAGCACCAGTCGTTGGAGCTCATGGGTTGCTCCGCGGGCAAGATCAGCCGAGGGTGGATGCGGCCGGCATCTGCCAAGACCCACTTGCTCCTGAAGCCCTCAATCCTCTTCCCGGGATTCGAGATGGCAATGGTGCCGCCATACGCGACGAAGCCTGCGCAGGTAGAAAGAGAGCTGCCGGAGAACCGGAGGGAGAAGTAGTGGCGCAGCAAGGCCACGGAAGGCTGCACCCCTACGTGGGCCTCGCAGTAGTAAGTGAAGATCGCCAGAAGGAGGACAAAGTTGGGGTGGAGATGCAGAGCCTACAAGTCGTAATGGCGGAGGACGGAGAAGAGGAACTCGGAGAAGGGAGGCACTAGGCCCGCAGCAATGGAGCTTACAAAGAGAGGGTAAAAGGTGCTCCCTCGGCCCTCAGGGGTGGCGGAGCCGGTCTTGAACACCTCCGTCCCGTTGATGCCCTGCGCCGTCGCCATCCGGCGCAGCCGGGCAAGGCTCGTCTTGGACACATTCGGCAAGTCCAGAGCAAGGGAATACCAAGCTTTGGCCGGAGGCTGGTGAGGCGCCATGGCTTCCTAGGGCGCACAGCTGGAGTAGATCTGGAAGTTTGGAGGAAGAAAGGGAAGGTGCAAGAAAGGGGATCTGAGCGGCGACCGAAGAGAGTAAAAGGCGAAGTCTGGGCAGATGCCGCTCCTTTACCAACCTGCGCGGTTGCTGAAGCACCCACATCCCGTCAACAGCCATGCGGCGCCCAAGACCGTAGGCTGTTAGGGCCCGCGGCGCTTCGCCCTTGCCATTTCGCCTCTCGGCACGGCCAAGCCCATGCGCGCCTTGGGCCCGGGGGCTACTGTCGGCATTCTGGGAACGGGGGTCCCCAGACTTGCCTGCCTGCGGCTTGCGGCGTGGCTCAAAGGGGCCCCAGCATGGCCCATCTTCATCAACACAAGATTCAAGACCCTCGCGAGGGGCCAAGCCTCGCAAGGCGGACGGCACGGCGCATCCTCAGGCGCAGCCTCCTCAGGCTAGCTCGCGAGGAGGCGGAGGAATCAAGGCGGGGTACCTCGCGAGGTGCCCATGACGCAAGCCATGACGATCGAGGGTGCTAGGCGGGCGCCAGCGCGCGCAGCGTCCTTCTTTCCTCTTGGGTGCAAAGGGGACAAGCGCAGCCGCGGAGTACCGAGGCATCCGGCAAAGGTTGCCATTTCGGTGCAACGAGACCAGGACCAAGCGGACTACGAGACGGAGGTCACCATGGAGCCCAGCACGGCGTCACCGCAGAGTCTTTCGCAGGCGAAGACCAACTTTAGTCAGGATAAGAGTACTTGCTGTCCCCCTTCAAATTAGCCCGCCATTGTTGGATCCCTTCCCACTCGATATTTGGGAAGAGGACCAGGGCCCCTATAAATAGGGACGGCCACCCACGTAGCAAAGGGTTCGGTTCGATGTGTGGATCTCGCTAGCAAGCAGAGAGAGAGAGAGAGAGAGAGAGAGAGAGAGAGAAGGTGACCGAACTCCTCCCAGTAGTTCGTCGCCCAAGCCAAGAACAGACCCTCGAGAGGCTGTTCTTCCTTGTATTGTTCATCATCATCAGCCCCAAGAGGCAATCCACCCACCACACACTGGAGTAGGGTATTACACCACAACGGTGGCCCGAACCAGTATAAATCTTGTGTCTCTCGTGCAGTTCTTTCCATAGTTCAGATCTTTGTGAGACGGGGAGGTAGAGGGTGTCATTTCTGCGCGCACCCCAGTGTTCGAACCTTAAGGGTCTGCCGGAACCCCCGAATCCGACAGAGAAGAAAAGGTGCCGTGGGCAGGCATCAACTAATCATGCATGATGGGCAAATGCATAACCGGAAATAAACGCTAGGGAGATACATGTCGCTGGGCCTGGCCCGAGCGACTTGGGGATGATGCAGCCCGAGGGGCACCCCCAACAAAGCAAGCTAACGACATGAAGTAAAGGGATACATACCGCAGGGATGGACCCACGCAGCCTGGGAACGATGCAGCCCTGGGAGGGCGCTCCCAGCTGGAGATGAAACTTGTAAGATGTCACCTGAGGGTGTCGAGGGCAAAGGGGTGTCAGTGCAGCAGACTCGGTAGGTTGCGGAAGCCGATCCTCACGAGCCCCAGGCCCAGGGGCCTCGGGAGGCTCTGGAGGCACTCGTAGCTCTTCACGAATCATCTCCATCTCCGCCAGGGCTGCGGAATGCCTGTCTTCTTGAGCCTCCATGATGCCCCTCATGAGGCGCTGGTGCTCAGCAACCACGCTCGGCAGGCCGTAAGGCATGCGAATGTAGCTGTGGGGCGGACCCCGGCAGCGCCCCACTTGCGAGGGCCAGAGGCGCTCCATCGTAGCGGCTTGGTTCAGCCCTGGTACATCGTCGCAGATGCGCAGCCCACCATCCTCGCCTGGATGGGGAGCCGCAGCCGGCAGACGGCGGCGACCTCTCACGATCCGTGATTCCTGTAGTTCTTGAATGGCTTTGTCGACGAACTCTTGCGGGTCCGGCCTTCCTTGCCTTGCTCCTTCTTGAGGGAAACGTGCTCCGGAGCACGCCTCCATGTGGCGCCCAAGCGTCTCCCTCATGACCCTGGCCAGGTCGGTGGCCCTCCAGGGGAGAGCCCCCGCGCCCTGCCTGAGGAGGGCGCCGGGCGCGCTTTCCTATGCGATGGAAGGAGGCTCCCCCTGGGCAGGCGCGGGCCCTGAGGGGCCTGCCTCCCGAGGGGCCGGTCCGGATGATGTCTTCTTCTTCTTGGGGGTGGTCTCAGGAAGCCTCCTGCTTCCGCGATCCGGGTCCTCCAGTGACGCGGCCTGAAAGGCTCGCTCCAGGGAACACACTGTGTCCCTCTCTTCGCAAGGCACCGTGATGACTCCACCACTCCCTGGCATCTTGAGGACGTTGTAGCCATGGTGAGTCACGGCCATGAACTTGGCCAGCGCTAGGTACTCGAGGATGGCGTTGTACGGCAGGCGGATGTGGGCGATGTCGAAGTCGATGAGCTCGGTGCGGTAGTTGTCGCGTGCCCCGAAGGTGACAGGGAGGCGAACCTTCCCAATCGGGACCGTGGAGCCGTCGGTGATTCCGTAGAAGGGCTTGGTTGGTTGAAGCTGGTCGTAGGGCACTTGGAGATTGTTGAACGTTTCCACGGACAGGACGTTGAGTCCTGCCCCACCATCGATGAGGGTCTTGGTGACCAGTACATTGCTGATGACTGGGGAGCAGAGCATCGGGAGGACGCCAACTGTGGCTACACACTTGAGTTGATCCGCTGAGCTGAAAGTGATGGCGCATGCCGACCACCTGAGAGGGCGCATCGCCTCGAGCCTGGGGAGGGCTGCGTTCACCTCGCGGGCAAACTGCTTGAAGATGCATTGGGAGGCTGGGGCTTGAGCTCCGCCTAGGATGCAGGCGATTGCGCGCGGCTCCTGGAAGCCCCCAGCCCCTTCGTCTTGGTGGCGGTCCTCGTTCCTCCATGGTTGAGGCGGTAGTGGAGGGAGTCCTGCGTTGCCCTGCGGGCAATCTTCTCAAGGCTGATCCCTCCAGTCCCCCTCGCGAGGCAGGTCTCGCCAGCGATCCTCGCGAGGCTGATCGCGCCACCCCTGGCGCGGGCCACGATCTTCCCAGCGTCCTGCGTTTCTTCCTCCTCCTCGGCCATAGCCCCAATCGGCGCGGTCGGGACGATGGCCGATCGTTCCTTCTCGCACGGCGCGGAGTTCTTGGCATTCGTTGGTGTTGTGGGTGTGGAGGTCGTGGTACACACAGTACCGGCTGCCCCTGGTGGACTCAGGCAGATCTTTGCCCTGCTTGGTGTCTGGCTCTGCTGCGAGCACGGCAGCCCCCTTGCGTTTCACGTCCTTGGCCTGGGGCTTCTTCTCTTCTGGTTCTGCGGCAGGCAGCTCGAGGAGGGAGAGGCGTCCCTCCTCAGCCCTGGCGCACTTGGTCACCAAGTTGAATAGCTCCAGGGAGGTGCATAGGTCTTCATGCATCGCCAGCTCTTCCTTCATCTTGACGTCGCGCACGCCATCGGAGAAGGCCGAGATGATGGCCTCCTCGGACACCTTGGGGATCTTGAGGCGCGCGCTGTTGAAGCGCTGGATGTACTTCTGCAGGGTCTCTCCGGGTTGTTGCTTGATGCGGTGCATGTCGCTCATGGCGGGTGGCCGGTCGCGAGTACCTTTGAAGTTGGCGATGAAGCAGATGCGCATGTGGTCCCAGGAAGAGATCGTGCCGGGAGCCAGATTCAGGAGCCAGGTGCGAGCTCCTTCCTTGAGCGCCATGGGGAACCAGTTCGCCATGACCTTTTCGTCCCCACTGGCACCTTCGATGCCCAGCTCGTAGAGCTGGAGGAACTCCGCAGGGTCAGTCGTTCCATCGTAACGAGGAGGCAGGTCTGGCTTGAATTTGCCGGGCCACGCGACGCTACGTAGCTCGGTGGTGTAGGCACGACAGCCTGCGGTGGTCACGACAGGCCTCGGCTGGTGGAGAGCTTGGTCTTGAGGGTCCCCACGCGCTGCAGCTAGGAGCAGCACGGGGTCTTGGCATGCCGGAGCTGGAGCAGGGTCGCGGCACGCCGGAGCAGGGAGTGCCCGGGCAGCTCCTTGCGGGCGTGGGATCTCTTGGCAGCTCCGTTCTTGCTGCGATGGCGCCTGACAGAGCGGGTTCCGCCCAGGGGCCACGCGCCTTGGAGCCATGGCGTATTCTTGGAGAGGAGGCGGCTGGTACGCCTCCGGGGCTTCGTTGCCCGTGCGTGGCGGGGTGCGGCGCAGCGGAACAGACGGCGTGGAAGAGCCCCCTACGGCGCGGACAAGCTCGGCGACGTGGTCGAGCCACTCCTCGTAGACGTCGTCGACGGGACGGTAGCGCAGAAGCTTGTTTGCCGCGAGGAGCGCAGCTCGAGCCTCCAAGGGTGCGCGGAGCACGCGGGATGAAGAACATGCTGGTGTGAGCGATGGAGTAGCGGTGTGGCCGTCTTGGTGCACGGATGGATGCTGAGACGATGCTTGCTGCTCACCTCCCGCCGGGCCGGTGGCGGCGTTGATGGCGGGCGACGGGAACGACGAGGACGTCGATCGACGGGCGCCGTCTGGGCGACGCGAGAAGCGAGGGGGGCCCGGCGCTCGGCGCGGGCCCGACGAGCGTCGGACATGGATGCGACGGTCGGAGGAGAACGGGGCGGTGGACGACGAATTCTGGCGCACCCCTACCTGGCGCGCCAAATGTCGGATTTCGGGTTCCGGCAGACCCTTAAGGTTTGAACACTGGGGTGCGCGCGGAGATTACGCCTTCTTCCTCCCCGCATCGCAAGGATCTAAACTACTAAAAGAACTGCACAAGGGACACAAGATTTATACTAGTTCATGCCACCGTTATGGTGTAATACCCTACTCCAGTGTGTGGTTGGTGGATTGCCTCCTGGAGCTGATGATGATGAACAATACAAGGAAGAACAGCCTCGCAAGGGCCTGTTCTTGACTGGGGCGATGAACTGCTAGGAGGAGTTCAGTCACCCTTCTCTCTCTCTCTCTCTCTCTCCGATTTCGATCCCCCCTACCATGTGGGTGGCTGGTCCTATTTATAGAGGCCCTGGTCCTCTTCCAAAATATCAAGCGGGAAGGGAGCCAACAATGGCGGGCTAATTTGAAGGGGGACATCAAGTATCAACTATCCTGACTAAAGCAGTCTTCACCTACGCAAAGCTCTGGCGATGACGCCGTCTTGGGCTCCACGGTGACCTCCATCTCGTAGTCCTCCTGGTCTTGGTCTCGTTGCACCGAAACGGCAACCTTTGCCTGATGCCTCGGTACTCCACGGCTGCGCTTGCACCCTTTGCACCAAAGAGGAAAGAAGGATGCTGCGCATGCTAGCACCCGCCTGGCGCCCTGAGTCGTCATGGCTTGCGTCACGGGCACCTCGCGAGGTACCCCGCCTTGATCTCTCCGCCTCCTCGCGAGCCAGCCTGACGAGGCCGTGCCTGAGGAAGCTCCATGTCGTCCGCCTCGCGAGGCTTGGCCCCTCGCGAGGGTTTTGAGCCTTGTGTTGATGAGGATGGGCCATTCTAGCCCTCCTTTGAGCCACGCTGCAGGCGTAGGCAGGCAAGTCTGGGGACCCCCGTTCCCAGAACGCCGATAGACAGCGTCTCCGGCATTAGGGAGGAGGGCGGCTGTGAAATTGGTGTGGTGGTGGGCACCATGGAGGTGGGGCTGAGGTTTCGTGGCTCGAGAGAAGGGAGCTTCCTGGGGAGAAGGTGATTTGGCGCCCACGAGGTATGAATCAGGGCGGGCGGGGGAAATTGGGAGGGGAGTGGAACCATGTCTTACGGACGCATTTGTCTGAAATGTGAGGGAGAGTTACAGTTCTACCATTGCCTATAGGCTTCTCGGTTTGGGTCTGTGTACTGAGGGTCGGGGATAGTAGAGTAACTTTGCTTCTCTGGGCGGGAGCGATTTCGGGCGAGGAGGGCGTGTTTTGAACTATAGTGGGCGCAAGCGATTTCGGGCGAGGAGAGCGTGTTTTGAAATAGTGGCACGCGCTATTTCAGGCGAGGAGATCGTGTTTTACCGACCATGGTTTATGAATTATTCGGCCATTGTCATTTCGGCCGAGGACAAGGCGCGCTTGGATGAAGTTACGAACCTACCCTCGATGTACAACGGGCCAATTGATGCGTGTCCCACACAGGACGGTAATTTTGCGTCTCCCATTTATTTGCTCGGGCGAATTCCACCGAGCAGAGAGGATGTTTAATGGTTCATTCAAATTTTGGGAGAACGAGCATCCACGTCTACCTTACCAAGTCGATTCGGATCAAATTTTGAAATATTAGCTTGCCACTTCTTTTTTAGATGGAGAGATGATGCTCGGGAGTAATGTGTTTTACATGCTCGTTGCTAGCGATTTACTATATGACAAATAGTTGACCCACTCAAAAACGTGAATCAAACCCAAAATGAAATATCTCGATTCAATGAAATAGCTCGTTCAGTAGGTCAAAATAGTGAACTAAATCCAAAATTGAACACCTCAATCGAGTAGCATGTTGTACAGTATTATAGTACTCCATGAACATGTTGAAAGTCAAATTAATGCACTTGTTTGATATACGCGTATATCCGTTCATGAGTGGATTGCAGACAACATGTTCTCCAATTCAAATATTTGAATGCAAGTTTATATCGAAACATGGTTTATATCAGTCTTTGATGCATAAAACGCGACCTCCCCCTCTCCCGGACTCCTGTTCTCTCTCTCTCTCTCTCTCTCTCTCTCTCTCTCTCTCTCGCCGACAATCTTCAATTCTGTCGCATGCATCCGACACAAAAACCTTGTTCGTCCCTCTCCATTTCTCTCCATCTCTCTCTCTCTCTCTCTCTCTCTCTCTCTCTCTTTGTGTGTGTGTGTGGGGGGGGCGTTTCTAGTTCGCATGCATATATACACCATCTATAGGTCTCTCTGGCACACTATCTATGATACTCTAGCTAGTCCAAGCTAGATATCTTGGGTGCACTCATCGTACACATACAGATTCCTTGGCTCTTTGCCTGTAACTCTCTCACGCACCACTATGTTGTCTCGGAGCTCTTCCCCCTCTCTCAAACTCTCCATCCACTTGGGTCACACATACACATGCATATCTCACTCGCACTCAATAGGCCCATCTAAAACTCTATCTCTCCCCCTCGTTCTCTCTCCATCTCACACGCGCACACACACAATCTCATGCCCAGCTAGCCAAGTATGATGGTCTCTCACTCAATTGTAGGCACACGCAGTCCCCCCTATATGTATATGAGTAGCTAATCTTAGTATCCATCACAAACATGTGCATGGTCTATCTCGGTTTCTCTCGGGGCATCTTTCTATCATGCACGCATTCCCTTGATCTCCCATCCATATAGTCCCCTCACGATCTCGATGGGATCTCTCTATCACAAACACACCCTCTCTCCCTCCTCATGCATCCATGCCATCCATGTGTCCCTCTCGACCTTTGTTCCTTGTTGGCCACACCTCTATTGGACATGTGCTACAGGGGTGTCTCTCTCCGTTGCAAACAATCACACACTAGCTATCTTCGTGTATCTCCTCGCCTCGCTTTTCCATCTCGGAGATGCATGCGCGATATGTTCGCATAAGAAACGAAAAAAACACACACTCTCTCTAATTTATCATTTGTTGTCAATTTCTCTTTCACACACATACTCTTTTTGCACACTTACTCATTCTCCTTCACACGCACTTGATCTGTCTCGACTAAGACACTCTCCTCGGTCCATAGCATATAGATTTATTGAAAAGTCAAACATCACAAAGTTTGACCATGTACATGGAGAAAAAGAATTATATCTAGTACGACAAACATATGCCATTAGATTCACCATGAGATGTAGTTTTGTATGATGTATATTTGGTATTGTAGATATAAATAACATTTGCGTAAACCTGATCAAAGTTTCCAAAGTTTGACTTCTAAAAAAATTACATGCACTGCATTATCGAGCAGATGGAATACCTGTTTCCCCCTCTCAGCTATCTGACGCACCACTCAGCCTTATCGGGGCTCCTCAATCTCTCTCAAACTTTATTGGTCAGTTTGGTTCGTGACCTGACCCTCATGCCTTGATGGCCGGTACTGCCTGGTGTGGACGTGAGATGTAAAATATTTCTGCCTGGCCAGGCTTGTGTGGTGCTGAAGCGTTTGGTTCATGCTTGGGCCCGGCAAAGCATCAATGTCCCATCAATCAATCCATGCATCAATTATTTAATGCTAATATCCATCCATGTTGCTGTTAGCCTAGTGGCCACATGACCAGGCACGACCAGGCGTTCGAAATCGGTCGCCTGGGCCAGGCTACTTGCAGTGTCTAGAGTTCAGCCAGGCTAATTAAAGTGCAAGGGAACCTAGGCCAGGCGGGCATTCTTTTTCACAGGGTAGCAACCAAACAAGCGTGCATGAAATCCAGCCACAACCCCAGGCCAGGCAAAAGATGCTCAGGACGCAAGCCAAACTGGCCTTATATCTCCCTGGTTCACACATGCACATGTCTCGCTCGCGCTATACATATAGACCCATCCAACACTCTCTGCCCTTGTTCTCTCTCCATGTGACACGCACCACCCTAAGTACCATAATACCTTAATCCATCATAGGCACAAGCACTCCCCCTCCTAAGTATGATTATCTCTTACTAGCCAACAGGAACACATGTATTGTCTCCTTCCATCCATACGTCTATCTCGATATCTCTCGGGGCATCTTCTATCGCGCACACACCTTGTCACTCGATCTCCCACCCATGTAGTCCCATCACGATCTCCAGGGGATCTCTCTATGACAAACATACACTCTCTCCTTCCCAGGTCTGCATTTTCTCTGTACGTCTCTCTCGACCTCTCTCCCTTGTTTGCCAAACCCCTCTTGGCCACGTGCTAGCTTAGGGGTTTTGCTCTCTCAGTTCCAAACAACCACACACTATCTCCTCACCTTGCCTCCGTTGTCGAAGATGCATGTGTGATATTTTTGCATAAGACACACACACTTTTTCTCTACTTTTATCGTGTGTTGTCCATGTCTCTTTCACACACGCACACACACTTTTTTTCACTCACGCTCTCTCTCTCTCTTGTTAGGGACTTTGTCACGTCCATAAGCATATGGATGTTTTGAGAAGTCAAACCTCAGAAACGTTTGACCAGGTATATGTGGAGAAAAACATTTACATATGGAATGATCATTAGATTCATCACAACATGTACTTACTTCATACTATCATTTATCTTTGATATTGTAGATATAAGTAATTTCTTTATAAACTTGGTCAAAGTTTCAAAAGTTTGACTTAAAAAAATGTTGGAACTACATTATCGAACGGAGGGAGTATCTCTTTCTCTCTCTCTCTCTGCTATCTCTCACGGGCCTCCCCTCTCACTCGAACTCTCTATACCGACGGATTATACGCTCACTGTGTCAGCGTATAGCTCCGTATATTGTTTAGTTGACTGGTCAACCAATCCACATTGTCGGATTTCGGGATCCGGCAGACCCTTAAGGTTCGAACACTGGGGTGTGCACGGAAATCACGCCCTCTACCTCCCCGTCTCACAAAGATCTAAACTACTAAAGGAACTGCATGAGAGACACAAGATTTATACTGGTTCGGGCCACCATTGTGGTGTAATACCCTACTCCAGTGTGTGGTGGATGGATTGCCTCCTGGGGCTGGTGATGATGAACAATACAAGGAAGAACAGCCTCGTGAGGGTCTGTTCTTGGCTGGGGTGATGAACTGCTGGGAGGAGTTCAGTCACCTTCTCTCTCTCTCTCTCACTTACTCTCTCTACTTTCTAGTCAGATCCACATGCCGAACCGAACCCCTTGCTACATGGGTGGCTGGTCCTATTTATAGGCGAAGGCCCTGGGCCTCTTCCCAAATATTGAGCGGGAAGGGCGCCAACAATGGCGGGCTAATTTGAAGGGGAACATCTAGTACACTTATCCTGACTAAAGGTGGTCTTCACCTGCAAAAGACTCTGCGGTGACGCCGTGTTGGGCTCCATGGTGACCTCCGTCTCGTAGTTCGCTTGGTCCTGGTCTCGTTGCACCGAAATGGCAACATTTGCCTGATGCCTCGGTACTCCGCGGCTGCGCTTGCCCCCTTTGCACCAAAGAGGAAAGAAGGACGCTGCGCGCGCTGGCACCCGCCTAGCACCCTCGATTGTCATGGCTTGCGTCACGGGCACCTCGCGAGGTACCCCGCCTTGATATCTCCATCTCCTCGCAAGCTAATCTGAGGAGGCTGCGCTTGAGGATGCGCCGTGTCATCCGCCTCACGAGGCTTGGCCCCTCGCGAGGGTCTTGAGTCTTGTGCTGATGAAGACGGGCCATGCTGGGCCTCCATTCGAGCCACGCCGTAGGCCGCATGCAGGCAAGTCTGGGGACCCCCGTTCCCAGAACAGCGACAGTAGCCCCCGGGCGCGCATGGGCTTGGCCGTGTTGAGAGGCGAAAGGGCAAGGGCGAAGTGCCACGGGCCCTAACAGCCTGCGGCCTTGGGTGCCGCGTGGCGGTTGATTGGACATGGGCGACTCCACTTCCCCACGACGCCTCGGTGATCGCTAGAGCTAGACAAGTCCTTGCATGCAAATCGTGTCATGATTACCTGTGATCATGGAGGCCAGCGGTTGGCCTCCGCCGGCTATAAGTACGAAGCCGTGCGTGCCCTTCCAGTCCATTCTTCCTGGCTTCTCCTTCTTCCCGATCCTTTCTCCGTCTTGCTGAGATGGCTCTGATCCGTCGGTTCTCTGCAGCGGAGAAGGGAAAGGCTCCTCGAGAGGGGCCAGACCCGCTCCCGCCGAAGAAACGGCTCGCCATTTGCAGCCGGGGCGAGCAAGACTGTCAGGTGGAGCCGAGGACCCGGTGCGAGTGGGCTCCGCCGGGGTTCCCGCTCCCTTTGTACGCCCCCGCCGAGGGCCCCGAGGGTGTCGATGCTGATCTCCGCGGTCGGCGCCGTCGGGTCACGAAGGCGTGGGTTGTTCCTCCCGAAGTCCATGCCGAGGGCTCCTCCCATGAGTTCGTGCTCCACGTCGTCGTTCCTCTCCAGTCCTGGATCCGTCTGCCTCCCTTCTTTGCCACCATCGTCCCTCCAGGAGGGCCTCTGGAGCTCTGGCTGCAGCACGTCGGCTGCAGCGCCCTCGCGACCGAGGCTGAGGTCGTGGTCACCGCCCCGGGCGAGGTCTACTTGTCCTGCGGCTGGAGAGAAGTCGCCCGGGTTTGCAAGGAGAGGGGCGTCTTCGCGGTCCACCTAGAGTATGATGGCGCTGCGGTGATGTTCTTCAAGGTCTTCGACGCGATCGGGCACCGGCTGGAGTGTTGCCGCGGGAGAGGTGGCCAGGACCTTGCCCTGGTGAGGGCTAGGCCCGTCGACCGCTCCCTTGGCGGAGGCGCCGGGGGGTCCAGCGACTCCAGTGAAACCTTCGCGACTCCGGAGACAAGCGACGACAGCTATGAGCCCCCGAGCCGGCGCCGCTCCCGGAGCAGGGCAGGCTCGTCAGGCCGTCGCTGATCCTGATCTGGATGGGGTTGGTGCCGGCGCTTGACGGCCCACTGTCGATGATGGCATCTTTTGCAGGAGCCCGTGTAGTTAGCACTCCTAAGGATCCGTTCCCTGCGAGGAATCAAAATGCGCCCCATGGGGGCTTGTAAGGTGTCTGTAGTCCCGTTTGTTAATACATGACCTTCGCTATGGATTTGTGTGAGTTGCTGATTTCAGCATAGCTTAGTTCTCCCTTTCGAACCTCGCGATGGCTTGGTGCTCTACGCCGATAGGTCCCAGTCCCAAGGCGGCGTCAGCCATCGCTGGTATGCCAGGTCGCGATGCCGTGGTCAAGGCCAGGAGGCGAGAGACATGTGGTCCGGTAAGAGCCCTTGAGTCGCGATGCTCAGGAGGTCCGCTTTGGCGCCCAAGCAGCCGTTGCTTGGTGAGAAAGGGAAGCAACGTCGCTAGTACGGAATTACTTTAGGTGCGGGGGTAGTGCCACAGTAGCCAGCGCTGTGGGAGGTGACTTATCTCGAGATTCGGGGATTATTCCTAGTGCGCTGTCAGGTTCGCGCGTCGGTACGAGCGGAATCGCTCGGCATGGTCCTCGCGAGCCCCTTCCCCCTCGCCTCTGCTCCCCTTTCTGCTCTACGTCCTCGGGTCCCGGCCCTCGAGCTTGTCTCAGCCGTCGCTGGTATGCCAGGTCGCGATGCCGTGGACAAGGCCAGAGGGTGAGGGCTAGAGAGCCAGTAAGAGCCCTGAGTCGTGATGCTCAGGCACCCCCCTTTAACATGCAAGCGGTTCGCGCGGGCGAGGGTGAAGGGAACCTCGTGAGGGCCTTGGCTAGCGCAGTCCCCTCCAAGGATCCTGCAGGTTCATCACAGAAAGAAGATGGGGTTGCCATGGCAGTCATTAGTCGATCATTAGTCTCTCAAGAGCTCGCTGGTTGGAGTAGGTGAGGTGTATCTGGGCGCCCGTGAGCCAGCACGGGACTCACGAGGCCCTACCTCTAGGCGGGTTGCGCCTGGCATTGGGCCGTATCTTGAGATGTGTCCCTGGAAAATTTGGTTAGATGCCGGTACTCTACGTCCTCGGGTCCCGGCCCTCGAGCTTGTCTCAGCCATCGCTGGTATGCCAGGTCGCGATGCCGTGGACAAGGCCAGAGGGTGAGGGCTGGAGAGCCAGTAAGAGCCCTGAGTCGCGATGCTCAGGCACCCCCCTTTAACGTGCAAGTGGCCGACATGGGGAAGAAAAGATGCCGCGGACAGGCATCATGCAGTTAAGCGTGATAGGCAATGCATAGTTGGAAATAAATGTGAGGGAGATACACGCCGCTGGGTCTGGCCCGAGCGGCTTGGGGATGGTGTAGTCCGAGGGGCGCCCCCAACAAGGCAAACTAACGACCGAAAGATAAAAGGGGATACATGCCGCAGGGACGGACCCACGCGGCCTGGGAGTGATGCAACCCTGGGAGGGCGCTCCCAGCTGGGAATGGAACTTGAAAGATGACACCTGAGGATGTCGTCGGCATAGTGGCGTTGGTGCAGCAGACTTGATGGGCTGCAGAAGCTGGTCCTCACGAGCCCCCAGGCCCCGGGGCCTCGGGAGGCTCCGGAGGCACCGGTGACTCCTCGCGAGCTGCCTTCATCTCCGCCAAGGCTGCGGAATGCCTGTCTCCCTGAACCTCCATGATGCCCCTCATGAGGCGCTGGTGCGCCGCAGCCATGCTCGGCAGGCCGTAAGGCATGCGAACATAGCTGTGGGGTGGACCCCCGCAGCGCCCCACTTGCGAGGGCCAGAGACGCTCCGTCGTGGTGATCTGATTGAGCCCTGGTACGTCGACGCAGACGCGCAGCCCACCATCCTCGCCTGGATGTGGGCCCACGACTGGTAGGCGGCGGCAACCTCTCATGATCCTTGTCTCCTGTAGTTCTTGAATGGCCTTGTCAACATACTCCTGCTGGTCTGACCTTCCTCGCCTGGCTCCTTCTCGGGGGAAACGTGCTGCGAAGCATGCCTCCACATGGTGCCCCAGCGCCTCCCTCATGACCCTGGCTAGGTCGGTGGCCCTCCAGGTGAGAGCCCCCGAGCCCTGCCTGAGGAGGGCGCCGGGCGCGCTTCCCTATGCGATGGAAGGAGGGTCCCCCTGGGCAGAGACGGGCCCTGAGGGGCCTGCCTCCTAAGGGGCTGAGCCTAACGATGTCTTCTTCTTCTTGGGGGTGGTCTCAGGAAGCCTCCTGCTTCCGCGATATGGGTCTTCTAGCGACGCGGCCTGATAGGCTCGCTCCAGGGAACACACTGCATCCTTCTCTTCACAGGGCACCGTGATGACGCCGCCACTTCCTGGCATCTTGAGGATGTTGTAGATGTGGTGAGTCACGGCCATGAACTTGGCCAGTGCAGGGTACCCGAGGATGGCATTGTACGGCAGGCGGATGTGGGCGACATGGAAGTCGATGAGCTCGGCGCGGTAGTTGCTGCGGGCCCCGAAGGTGACAGGTAGGCGGACCTGCCCGATCGGGACTGTGGAACCGTCGGTGATCCCGGAGAAAGGCTTGGTCGGCTGAAGCTGGTCATAGGGTACTTGGAGATTGTTGAATGTTTCCATGGACAGGACGTTGAGCCCTGCCCCTCCGTCGATGAGGGTCTTGGTGACCAGCACGTTGCTGATGACTGGGGAGCAGAGCATCGGGAGGAATTCGGCCGTGGCTGCACACTTGAGCTGGTCTACTGAGCTGAACGTGATGGGGCACGCCGACCACCTAAGGGGGCGCGTTGCTTCGAGCTTGGGGAGAGCTGCATTCACTTCGCGGGCAAACTGCTTGAAGATACGTTGAGAGGCTGGGGCTTGAGCTTCGCCTAGGATGCAGGCGATTGCGCACGGCTCTTGGAAGCCCCCAGCCCCCTCATCTTGATGGCGGTCTTCGTTCCTCCTTGGCTGAGGTGGCAACGGAGGTAGGCCTGCATTGCCATGAGGGCGATCCTCACGAGGCTGATCCCTCCAGTCTCCCTCGCGAGGCAGGTCTCGCCAGCGGTCCTCGCGAGGCTGGTCGCGCCACCCCGGGCGCGGGCCGTGATCTTCCCAGCGTCCTGGGTTTCTTCCTCCTCCTCGGCCGTAGCCCCGGTCAGCACGGTTAGGGCGACAGCCAATCCGTCCTTCTCGCACGGTGCGGAGTTCTTGACATTCGTTGGTGTTGTGGGTGTGGAGGTCATGGTACACACAGTACCGGCTGCCTCTGGAGGGTTCGGGCAGATCCTTGCCCCGCTTTGTGTCTGGTTCTGCCGCGAGTATGGCAGCCCCCTTGCGCTTCACGTCCTTGGCCTTGGGCTTCTTCTCTTCTGGGTCCGCGGCAGGCAGCTTGAGGAGGGAGAGATGTCCCTCCTCAGCCCTGGCGCACTTGTTCGCTAAGTTGAACAGCTCCAGGGAGGTGCAGAGGTCTTCGTGCATCGCCAGCTCCTCCTTCATCTTGACGTCGCGCACGCCGTCGGAGAAGGCCGAGATGATGGCCTCCTCGGACACCTTGGGGATCTTGAGGCGCGCGCTGTTGAAGCGCTGGATGTATTTTTGCAGGGTCTCTCCGGGTTGTTGCTGGATGCGGCGCATGTCGCTCACGGCGGGTGGCCGGTCGCGAGTACCTTTGAAGTTGGTGATGAAGGCGAGGAGGCAGGTCAGGCTTGAACTTGCCGGGCCACGCAATGCTGCGCAGCTCAGTGGTGTAGGCACGGCAGCCTGCGGTGGCCACGAAAGGCTTCGGTTGGTGGAGAGCTTGGTCCTGAGGGTCCCAAGCGCTGCAGCTAGGAGCAGGGCGGCGTCTTGGCGCGCCGGAGCTGGAGCAGGGTCGCGGCGTGCCGGAGCGGGGAGCGCCCTGGCAGCCCCTTGCGGGCGAGGGACTTCTTGGCAGCTCCGTTCTTGCTGCGCTGGCGCCTGACGGATCGGGTCCCGCCCAGGGGCCAAGCGCCTTGGAGCCATGGCATCTTCTTGGAGGGGAGGCGGCCGGTGCGCCTCTGGAGCTTCCTTGCCCACGCGGGGAGGAGTGTGGCGTAGAGGAACGGACGGCGCGGAGGAGCCCCCTGCGGCGCGGACAAGCTCGGCGATGCGGTCGAGCCACTGTTCGTAGACATCGTCGACGGGGCGATAGCGCAGGAGCTCGTTTGCCGCGAGGAGCGCAGCCCGAGCCTCCAAGGTTGCGCGGAGCGCGCGGGACGAAGAACCAGCTGGTGCGAGTGATGGAGTAGCGGTGCGGCCGTCTTGGCGCACGGACGGATGCTAAGACGATGCTTGCTGCTCGCCCCCCCCCCCCCCGCCGAACCGGTGGCGGCATTGACAGCGGGCGACGGGGAGCGATGAGGGCGCCCACTGACGGGGCCGTCTGGGCAACGCGAGAAGCGATGGTGGCCCGGCGCTCGGCGCGGGCCCGGCGAGCGTCGGACATGGATGCGACGGTCGGAGGACAACGGAGTGGCGGAGGACAGATTCCGGCGCACCCCTACCTGGCGCGCCAAATGTCGGATTTCGGGTTCCGGCAGACCCTTAAGGTTCGAACACTGGGGTGCGCGCGGAAATCACGCCCTCTACCTCCCCGTCTCACAAAGATCTAAACTACTAAAGGAACTGCATGAGAGACACAAGATTTATACTGGTTCGGGCCACCATTGTGGTGTAATACCCTACTCCAGTGTGTGGTGGATGGATTGCCTCCTGGGGCTGGTGATGATGAACAATACAAGGAAGAACAGCCTCGCGAGGGTCTGTTCTTGGCTGGGGAGATGAACTGCTGGGAGGAGTTCAGTCACCTTCTCTCTCTCTCTCTCACTTACTCTCTCTACTTGCTAGTCAGATCCACATGCCGAACCGAACCCCTTGCTACGTGGGTGGCTGGACCTATTTATAGGCGAAGGCCCTGGCCTCTTCCCAAATATTGAGAGGGAAGGGCGCCAACAATGGCGGGCTAATTTGAAAGGGAACATCTAGTACACTTATCCTGACTAAAGGTGGTCCTCGCCTGCGAAAGACTCTGCGGTGACGCCGTGCTGGGCTCCATGGTGACCTCCGTCTCGTAGTCCGCTTGGTCCTGGTCTCATTGCACCGAAATGGCAACCTTTGCCTGATGCCTCGGTACTCCGCGGCTGCGCTTGCCCCCTTTGAACCAAAGAGGAAAGAAGGACGCTACGCGCGCTGGTGCCCGCCTGGCACCCTCGATCGTCATGGCTTGCGTCATGGGCACCTCGCGAGGTACCCCGCCTTGATATCTCCGTCTCCTCGCGAGCCAGCCTGGGGAGGTTGTGCCTGCGGATGCGCCGTGTCATCCGCCACGCGAGGGTTGGCCGCTCGCGAGGGTCTTGAGTCTGGTGCTGATGAAGATGGGCCATGCTGGGCCTCCATTCGAGCCACGCCACAGGAGGCAAGTCTGGGGACCCCCGTTCCCAGAACGCCGACACACATGCTGCCTTGTCAGCTCGCGTTCTGTATCTTCGTGTGCTGGCCCATGTGGCAGTGGGTGAAAATAAGTAAACTAGAGGCCCATCTGACACGCGGTGAAGTAAACAAAGTTGAAACCACTCGGGGTAGCACCCCGCACGCTAGTAAATTGACGGCGCATTGAGGAAAAACTTCTTGCGCGCGAAGGACGCACTCGTGCACAATTCACCACTGTGCGGCGGCATGCACAAAAGGGCGCACTCTCGCACACCCAGCACACAACACACACCAGCACACATGTACACATCTAGGAGTAGAAGGCCATGGAAAAATCTGGCGCGATGGCTACTGCCGGAGCCGTCCACCCCCAATCGTGGTGTTCCGTGCAATGCACGGGCATCTACGCATGGGAAATTATGTCGAACAGGGCTAGCTATAAGTAGGCTAGCTCTACATCCATGATGATAGTGACTGCAGACGGTGAGGCTGACTATGGTATGCCGAACACGGCGCCTATACTCAGGTGTCATCTCCGGTGCAGGGTCTTGTCACTTCACTGTGAGGAGCAGCACGTAATAATTTGACCAATGGATAGTACAGTGCTAGTACTCCTACTACTACATTGGTAGTACTACTACTAGTACTAGTAGCACCACCGTCTGGATTTAGGAGTACTACCACGTCCATCTGGATTTTAGTATTTGACTAGCAATATCTAGTAATGCATGTCACCAGAAATGTACAACTCCCTCTGTAAATAAATACATGGTGTTTTATTCCTATCGGCAAGAGAACTTAATGTTTTTTGCTACTCCTAACTAGAGTACTAATAGGATTAGATGTAATGAACTAAACACTGCATGTCATGTTTGGTAGTCTCAAGTCATTGAAAGCATGCACGGCCCACATCTCTCATTGGTTGATATGTCACGAAATAAGAAACAAGGAGGGAGTTAATGCACCGTGCCTAAGTATTTTGGGATTGTTTGGTTTTCATAAGGTGACTTAAACAACATTTTTGTATACATGCATTAACATTTAATAGTTAAATCAAAGGTCAAAACTTGGCGCAAAATGCAAAGGGGACCAATAAACCAGTAAACATCAAACTTCTCTCGTTTGGCCCCAACTAGAGGTCCGGTGAGATGACTATACTGCACCGGCACGGAGGGGGACACAACTTCATTGACTTACGACTACTGCCTTTGGGTGAATGACACGTGGCCCCAGGGGGTGGCTGGCCCACCTATCATACAGCCAAAGGCAGGTGCAGTAGAGGGCCAAGGAGTACTACGAAATCCTACGCACCTACGCACGCTAACCAAGGGCTGAGTGATCACTCGAATCGCAAGATCAGTTGACTAGAAGCTACGCTAGACCCATGGAGGCGATGAGCGCGAGCATCAGCCGGCTGTGCCAGATGGTCCACGACACCGGCCTGCAGCCCGGCACCGAGGAACGTCTTCAGGTAGTATTGCTTGAGGCCGCCAGGGCGAGGGGCCGTTTGGACGACAGCTTCGTCTCCTTGTTCGATGAGGTCCTCGTCGGTTTCCTCGACAAGTTCACCGTCATCAAGAAGCTTGCGAACGACTTTGATGTAAGCCTCCAGCCGATGCGCTCAGGCTTTGCGATGCCCCCCACCCTCAACGGCCACTATGGTAACAACCTCTTCGATGCACTGGTGGCCCTGCGACTGCTCGCCGTCACGCCGGAGAATGTCCACCTCGAGGTCGCGCTCGCCGCGCAGCGCCTGGCGGAGCAAGACACCATCGACATAATCACCCACGTCTACGCGCAAATCGTCCACAAGGACTACTACATGCAAGAGGAGGACGATAGGACGCTGGCCTTCTTGGAGCACAGGGCAACCTTGGACGGCACTGTTCAGAAGCACGTTGAGCTCGCCACCAACGCCGCTGCTCCTCACACGTCGGTTGGTGACCCGGCGCACTAGGGCATGAGGATGTCGTTGAACGTTGATGGATCCGTATGTATTTTTATCTTTCCGTCAAATCCATGTAGTAGTATATGATACTACAGTAATTATCTTACCTTTCGCATCAACTTCATAATTTCCGTACGTACTCCATGCATGAACGGCGGCAGAACCAAACTTGTCATTACTCTAGGCAAGACCGTTATTTTCTATCTATCGGTCGCGCCATGGAGCAGAACCAAATTTTACAAGTTACGAGTTCAAAAGGAAAAGCCTGCCGTGTTCGCGTCGCACCCCCACATGGTTGGTCCGGCACGCCGCTCAAGTGGGAATGCGTGCGGTGTTGCATTTTCACTTACAAGTGGGACCGCAGTTGAGCAAACCGACTATTGGCAAACCCCCACCCCGCCCACCGCTCGATGGCTGAGAAAACAAGAGGGAGAAGAGATGGCTATAGCATGGACTCCAAGAAAATTGGTGTCAGATGGGACTCATGTGGGTGGCGTGTGCCGTACTGCTAGACATGAATGCTACTGAGTTATGGCCCATGCCACCCCACTATATCGAGCCTATCGAGGTACGTAGAACAAATTTCCTGCAGTCCATGCTCAGCCCTCCTCTATCTCTCTTCTCAGCCAGCCAGCGGACGTGCGGAGCCCATCGTCTGTTTGCTCACATGCGGCCCCACATGTCAGTGAAAACGCAAGAGGACCCACTGAACCTACACATCTTTCACCTCGACGTGCTGGTGATGAAAAACAAATCAAATAAAGATCTTCGGTGGCCGCTTTTGGAGTTACTCAAGAGTAGTAAGATTCTATTTACAGTTTAACCCAAGATGCACATCTCGTGGCTTCAACTACCACTCTATTTTCTTTCATGACACAACCTAGATGCTGGATGTCCCACGTCGGCAAAAGGAGGAAGAACCGGACCAAATCTTCTGTTCTGCTCTCGGATTAGACTAGTTGTGCTAACTTAAAAATTTTGTTGTGTACTCCCTCCGTTCCAAAATACTTGACTTCCATTTGTCCAAAAATGGATGTACCTATATACTAAGACATGTCTAGATACATATATATTTTGAAAAATAGAAGGCATGTATTGTGCAATGGAGGGAGTAGAATGGATGCAAGTTTTTGCATTGGGAAGAAGAGTACATCCATATATTGATAGAGCGCAATTTAGTAGATGTTCTATCACTTTTAGCTAGCACAGACGCAAGATCGAGCCTCCGTAGATCAACAATGAATGCGTCGAGAAGGCACTAATCCAACTTACAGGAGTAGTAAAATGTATTCTTGTGGTTCTTGTTTTCTTTCGTCTTGCTTTTCTAGTCAAAATTATCGTTGGAGTCCGTGCAAAACAGAGGTGCATTTGGGGTCGTGCGTTGGAGTTGGCCTTACAAGTGGGACCGCAGTTAAGGAAACCGACTATCGGCAAACCCCCACCTCGCCCGCCGTGTGATGGCTGAAGTTAGAGAAACGACGAGGTTGAAGAGATTGCTCTAGCACGGGCTCCAAGAAATAATATGGTGTCAGATGGATGTCGTGGTGGTGGCGTGTGCCGTACTCCTGGATGTGAATGCTTTTTCTGGCCCATGCCACCCTACTACTCCCTACTACTTACTCCTACTATATAGTACTAGTATCGAGGATTCGAGGTGCTGGTTACGTACAGCGAACAAATTAACATATGGCTACAGTAAAAACACCCGCCCGACGCGCGAAGCATCTGAAGCTAGTACAAATAGTGTACTACTATTGTTGATTGGCCTCGTCCGATAACCTGTTGCAATGCACGTACAATTATGTATTCGGAAAATATTTTTTTGCCTCGTCGCACCACTCACTCAGAGAAGCGACTCAAAAGCCATTCATAAATTTAGTAAGTTTATCACACGCATATCATTTTATTACATACAATGGGTCATCAACCCACATCGACAATGATGATACATTATAAATACTAAAATTTTTCACCACACAACAAATAACAAGCAATGAAATGAACTTCAACTCAACCATTCCTCGGTGTTGGAAACTCTTGCTTTGAACCACAAGTGATTCGCTGGGACGGGCCATCGATTGTCGATCTAGAAACCAACGCAGGACTGATCATCCAGGGTGAAGCGGCCTACTATATCCCTACCAGGGTAGGGAACCACACAAATGTCCGAGGTATAGACACAGTTGCTTCTCATAAATGTGTCAACAATAGTTGGATGGCCTTTCACCATCATCAGATAGTTTTGTCCAAGGAAGAGCAAGTTTTCTCCAAGACTATCAATTCTGTACCAGGGAGAAGGAGTTGGCGCTAGCACACTAGTATCCATCCCGAATACCATGCAACGGGTGCTGGAATAGGTCCGGAGAGTGCGACCATGGGAGACACCTGCTTCCTTACCAGTAACATCATCAGTGGGCTGTATACACACAAGAAGAGGTGATCCATCGGAATTAGTTGCCAGGTGCCACAGAGTATATGGGCGCTGCTCGTCCTCATGCTTGTGATCATCACCATCGTCATCTCCCCCTTGGTTATAAAAATTTTCAAGTATAGGTGGTGGGATGTTCACAGGACCTTGGAAACACAGGAAGAAGGTTAATTAGTAAAGGGAAACTTGCTAACCCGCATGCATGTGGATGAAACAATTATAATTATGGTGGAAGACAAACGTACCGAAACTATGAGGATGCCATGCAAAAACAGTGCCACGAGTGGTGGCAGCAAACACATGGCGCTCGTGTTGAATTGCATCACAGTACTCATCCGTGTACAGAAACTAATTTTTGAGCAATATCCATCGAGTGAAACCATCAAGGAAGGCAACAAGCTTGTCGAAGATAGCAACAACATCATAGTCGCTGTAATTCCAAGAGCGGTTGGGAACTCGACAAATTGCTAACTTCCATAGAATACAGTCACCATGATCGTATTTGAACATGCGTACATTACCAGTGTGCTCAACCTCTGGGCAGTGTGCTAAGATTTTTGGAAGTGGAACCCGGTGACGAGTGTACACATTCACAAGTTCCCACTTGCAGTTGGACCCAATGTAAACAACCCAATCTCCATTTGCGCCCGCCCAAGCCTTGCCCTCAAGCGATGGCATCTTAACATCATATGTATCATTATCAAGCGGCATCAACTTGCACAGGGCGAGGCCTCCGTCGTGCCGGCGCCAGTCATCATCAGGGTCACGACGAAGAAGATAGGGGAGATCAAACCGCTCCTTGACTCTTGGCTTCTTTGTAATGATGTCATTAGCTGAGTCGAGAATGGGCTTGAACGAACCTGCCATGCTAGCCGAGGTGATGAGGTCATACCGATCAATGAGTTCCTCCACCACGTCATCTTTCAGATCGGGGCAAGAATAACGGGGTCGTTTCCGGCCTGTTCCCTCCATGGAGAAGATGATCGAACAATGGCAGAAGAAAGGGTGAAGGGCTGAAGGAAAATGGAGGAGGGAGAGGAAGAGTGTGCGACAACAGTTCCAAATCGAGAGGGAAAGGCAAAGAGTCGGTGGACGGTTGCGAGTTTTCCACGGTTCACGAAGAGGCGCCCCAGCCTACACGTCCGTTCGGAAATACTCCTACTACCTGCCGTTGTCTCACTGATATGTTGGAACGGGACCACATGTCAACGAAACATGGTGTGTAATTTCTCGTGCAAAATGCGATCTGGGCACGTTGGCCCGAGGTGCCGCATTAGTTATCGACCTTTATTTTTTTAATGGCGTGCCGATCAGTTTTGAAGCACGACTAACTGGTACTGTATGCAGAGAAAATATAAACTACTCTACCACTACTCCACCTCCAGTACTAGTAGTATAAAAAAGATATATAGGCTGGAGCTTGAGCGCTTTCTTGCTAAGGGCTGCACACTTGCTTCTCACACTACCACCCTCTCTCCAGATCTAAAAAAGATGGCCCCTCTCTCCCTCCTCACCGGTGGTCACAGATCCACCGGGGAAGAAAAGGACGTGCAGCGTTGACGCACTCGTCGTCGGTGAGCGAGGTCACGCACTAACGACAAGGCCATCCTCTCAGACCTAGCACCCACGCGGGATGGCCTCCGTCCCCAAGCTCGCTGCTGTAGTGTGTGTGGACGACGACGACCACGAGCGAAGCCACTTCCTGCTGACCCTCAGGTATGCTACCTCTTTTCGAACCATAACCTTGTTCTATTGCCCCATCTGCCACATCGTTGCATGTGGATCTTTTTCCACTCCACCATCTTCCCAATTTGCTATCCTCTGCTCTCCTGGCCACGTAGACGAAAAGCATAATTTGCACTATTAAAGGAAACCCTAATTCATGCAGACTAATCCATGTCTAGGTTGAATAAGGAAAGGAAGGGAGACTGTACTGTCCAAGAGAGTAGGCATCGAACCCGCATCTAGGTTGAAAAGGGGAAAATCAGTAGCTAAGGAACGAGTCTCGTGTCTCTTGGTTCAAGAAGGGTAGAAAGGCATGACAACGCAATAGAGAATGACTAGGTCGATCGGTTTGTTGTCCTTGCATAGGAAAAAGGTGGCTAAAGAGAGCAAAAATGGGACGTAATCCACATATGCTGCCTGGATATTTGTTGCTTTGGGCAACCATACCTCCCTCACCACTCTGCGTCCGTGGAGGTACAACGTACTGGTCCGCCCACTGTCCGAATGGGCCTCCCATGCTCTTATTGCCACTTTTTTGCTGTTAGTATAATGCCAGCAGTCAAGTCAAGCAATGCTACTGCTAAAGTGATGCCACATTTATCTAATGCCGCTCTCAGTCTAATGCCACCGATAAATTTAAGCAACGCCAGCAATCTAAGGCATTCTAATGCTGTTGCACAGCCAGTATACCAACGATGAAACTTGTTACTACCTTCAGATTTTTGCACTGTTAAGGCTTATAGATTACATACCTCACTTTCATGAGATAAGTTAATTTTTTTGTACAGTGTCACCAAAATGCCAAGGCGCTGATGTCATTTTATTTTGGTTAAACTGCACAGACAATTATGAAGACAAGAGGAAAGGTCAAGAGTGGGCACCTCCTCCTCCGGCTGTTTTTCTTGATTGTATCGATCAAGTTTTTATGTTTGATCGATTATCAAGATTGGGATAGCAATTTTTAAGGTCCCCCCGAGTTCGAAATGATATTTACCTTGGAGGTACATGGTTTGCAATTTTTTATACTGTCATTACTTAATAATGCTAGTTACCTTCAGGCTTTTGTATTTGGTTTAATGCTCATGCAGAGCTAGTATACCAATGCTGAAACTTGTTACCTTTACATTTTGTATTGTTAATTCTTATAGAAACCTTCCAGTGCTAGAGTTTATTGAAATCTGTTCAGTAAAACCATTGTACTGTACCCTGTAATAAACTAACTACTCTACTGTTGCACTAGCCACTGGATTAGTGTATATTTGTAGTATTCGAATGGTGTTCCATTAGCGTATGGACATAAATAAAGTGTGGCAAGCTTTCCCAGATATGTGCTCAAGAAAACTACTACCTATTTTTCTAAATACTAGACGTTTGGGTACTTTAAATTGAACCACGAAAACTTCTTATATTAAGGAACAAAGGGTGTAGAGTTCACTCAAATTATCCTGGTAAAGCTAGTCACACCTTTGTTAAAATTAATGTTCATTATGTTATCGGAGGAGGTCTGTATGTTTGTCTCTAATGCCTGTCGACTACACACCTGACATCATGATGTAATGTTAAGTCATTTCCTTTTGTACAGTGTGACTGAATTGTCAAGGCGGTGATGGCATTTTATTTTAGTAGAATTGCACAAAATTTTCTTAAAAGAAGAGGAAAGGTTGGGAATGGCTCAGTTTTTCGGAAAAAAAACTATGTATGCCTTCCTGACATCAGCCTTTGTTGCTTTATTTATTCCTTCAAACAGGTGGTTAGAAACAGTCTTGCTACCTTTTCCCATTATGAAATTGGAATGCTTATATTTGTGAGTCTATGCTTCAACTAGTGCCACTTTTAGAGTAATCACACTTTCAATATCTATGCAAACAGGGATGCTCGATTTTAGTGGAACTGCACAAAAAGTCCAACTGGTTCAACATTAGGAGCATGTTTTTTCCAAACCTTTATATCCAATTGGTGGCACTATGAGCTGTTCATTACCAAGGTACATGGTTTTCTACTATCTTGCTACTCTTTTTGTACTGTCATTAGATAGTAATACTAGTGGTTTGCATGTGAATTTATTGGCAGGGTGGACCTACATTGGAGGTGCAGGACAGGATTCAATGATTGGATGCTCAATTTCGGTTGTATTGATTTCACCTCTTCCATCACTACGAACATGGATATCCTTGGTCTGATGAAGAATAAGCGCTATATTTCTGCTCTGAACCAGCTAATCAATTCAGTATGAAATTGTCCAGGGCAAAACATAACTGTATCAGATTGTCCAGTGCAGAACATGATAGATGCTAAGCGGAAGAGACATGTTTAAACTGAAAATACAAGGTGTGGTATATGTTTACTAGCTGCTTGATATTTGTGTAGACAGAGATGTCTACCCGTTTCTATTTGGCAAACAAACAAAGTGTCCGCAATTTTGGTTGAACTGCACAAGAGAATAGTATAGTCACTGCATGCAGTGCCATTTGAAAATAGACACAGAAAGATTGGATAGTCACTTCATGGACTGCAGAAAAGTAGTACTGTACTATTTATTGGCCAACACTAGGTGCTTCATTGCTTTGGTCTGATTATACAATGGGCATCGTTTTGCCTAAGTTAAAGTTTGTATTCCGAAAATAGTCTCGCGGTGTGATCGAGAGAAGACCAAATCATATTGAAGTGGATGTTCCTCCATCATGTGTGGTTCATTCTCATGGTTCCAGCTTTTGGTGAAACCACTTACGTTTGCAAGAGGAATTGTAGACTTCACAAACAAATTTGTCTTTCAGTCTGTACTGAATGTTGTCCTAGAGAAGCATCCATGTTAGTAGGAAAAACAGATGTTTTTTCTAGATCTCTGCTTTTGGAGCTACATATTTGTATATGATCTTTTATTGTATATCTTAATATTTTTGTTGCTGATTTGTTATTGTATATCTTAAAATTTTTGTTGTCACTGGAAGGCAGACGGAGGGAGGAGGCATTCTATATGTCTTTAGATGGCAATGCGGAGATCGAGGAGTTGTTGGAGCGCGACCACATGGCGGAGGAGCAGGAGTTGTTGGAGCGCGACCGCCTGGCGGAGGAGCAGCGTATCGCCGATTTGCGCCACCAGCGGGACATGGAGCAGCAGTGCACCGACGCTCTGAGTCGTGAGCAGAGCACCCGCAACTGGGCCGACTACATGGAGGCCGGCGCCCGGCAAATAGCCCTGGAGGCTGTCGGGCAAGCATGCGTTCGCGACGCCGATTTTTACTACCAGCTCATCAAGTGGGTTTCCCGCTTGCAAGCCGAAGCTTCGGTGGACCACGCCGGCATGGAAAGGGCCAACACGCGCAAGCAACACGCCCTATCGCACCTCTGGCAAGTCCGAGGCGAGGCGGAGGACGCTGGTGCCTGCGTTTAGCATGGACAGCAGATGGCGGCCGGCATCGTCTAGTTAGCTAAGAGCAAGTTAGTACTTGTATGCTACTAGAGTGTTAGTGGGAGTAGATAGTTAACTTGGCTATGATGGTTGTCAACGTGGAAGTTCAGTACTCTATATGTGGATCAGACCTGTTACTTTGGTCTAAATGTTGAACTTTCCATTTGAACGTATGGAATGGGCTATTATTTTTTTAAATGAGTTGTATTTGTCCTCCATGGTTTAGAGGATGACTTGTGGGCCTAGCAAGTTGACGCGTACACAATTAGGAGATGATTGTACATGGAGAGGATGACAGCAGGGACCCGCCAAGGTCATGGCAGTACGCAAGCAAGTGCCTCCTTATTTCAAGCCAATAAAAAATGGCTCCTCCTAGTGGATTTCTGACATCTGGGTCCCATGCCATTGTCAACGTAGTCAATAAACGAGAGAATTGCACAACGAGCGGCTGACACCAGGGACCCAACAGCTCGCCCAGTTATTTTTGTTTTGGGTTAATTTGATAAATGCCACTCCAAATCTGGTGTATCCGAGAAATGCCACTGCAATTTCCAAACTTTGAAAAATGCCATTTCATGCCATTTCTAGTGGCATTTTTCGATGTCTGGACTGGCGTTTTTCAAAGTTTGCAAACTGCAGTGGCGTTTTTCAAAGTTTGCAAAAATTGTAGTGGCATTTTTCAAATTTGGAAATTGCAGTGGCATTTTTATGAATCGCCATAATTGGAGTGGCATTTATCTAATTTGTTTTTGAGACGGAAGCAGGGTGTCAACTGGGCTGTGTGGGACACTCTGGCCTGTCTAGACAACCTTTTCTTTTATGTTTACCACAGACCAGCCCAGTAGTTTTTTTTCTTTCTGAAAATGGCTAGCCCAGTTCTTTTGTGATTTGTCAAGTAAGTCGCTTTATCACGCCTGTTGGGCTGCAAATCTTTCAAGACGAGGAGAGCTTCATTCAGCTGGCCAAGAAAATGGCCTATCAGTAATGAGAAATGGGTTGTACAGTTACAAAACACATCAAACTGGCAATTATTTTCAAATATCTTTTTTTTTCATTTCGAGATTTTAAATTGCATTGATTTTTATGCGTGGAAAATTTATTGGATTTTATATTGATATACATTTATTTTTAAAATCAGTCTGAATGTGACTCGAAATTTCGGGATTAAAAACAATTCAGACCGCACCGACATATGCAAAATTTCGTATAATTTTTTAACCGTGGCCACAATATGGGCTGTGATGCTAACATAAAGAATATGGGCTCCAAAAAAACCCGTAAGAATTAGCAAATGGGCTATAAATTATTTGAAATAATGGCAGATGGGATGTATGCTGTTTTCCACAGATTTGAGGCTTTCCACAGATGGCCTGTATACTGTTGGATGTACATCCAACGGCTGTCGTGCTTCTTCAATCTCTGCTCTTCCTGCTCCAGCCGCTCAAACAAGCGCCGGCGGGACTGCCTGCTCCCTCCTCCCCGCGGCCGGTTGTGCTGCCGCGCAGGCCTCACCGCCCCACCGTACTCCCATCGCTGGCCTAGCCATACCTCTACTCACCCACACCTGTTGTTATTCTCCGACGATGGCAGACGAACCACTAAACCCTCATACAGTCGTACTCCCCTCTGCATGGGAAACAAAAACAACGACCGAGTCTTCCCTGCCTCCGTGTCGTTCCCTTCCTAGGCCTCGCCGTCGTCCACCGCCCTGGTGCTCTCGGCGTGGCGTGGTCAGTGTGGTCAACGACCGACATGCATCTGAAGTGGACTGTACGTGGAGAGGCTGATAGCTGGGTCCACGGCCGCACGCAAGGAAATGCCTCCTTATTACGCACAAAATAATGATTTCCTCCACCTGACATCAAGGACCCACCGAAAGGGCCTCTGTATTTCGTGAAAAAAACATTACCGCCACTGACAGCTCGGACCCACCAGCTATATCTTCGAACGCAAGGAAGTGCCTCCTTATTACGCACAAAAAAATGAATACTACCCCTGCTAGCTGGGACCCAGTATAGTGGGCCTACTAAGTTGACGGGGACGAAGGGCTTTGTCAACTTAGTTAATATGCACGATTCTAGCTCGACTGACCGTACACTGTCCATCCAACGGCCGTAGTGCTTCTTCAACCTCTGGTCTTCTTGCTCCAGCCGCCCAAAGCAGCGCCGGTCGTGCCACCTGCTCCTGCCTCCCATGGCCGGCTGTGCTACCGCGGAGGCCTCACCGCCCCCATACTACTCCCACCGCTGGCTTGGCCATCCATCCACTCCACTCACCCACACCCCCTGTTATTCTGTGGCGACGGCAGCGCAGCCGAACCAGTGAACCCTCGTACTCCTCTCCACGTGGGCATCCACTGCCACGTCTTCCCCGGCTCCGTGTCGTCCCCTTCCTAGGCCTCGCCGTCGTCCACCACCGTGGTGCTATCGGCGTGGCGTGGTCAATGTGGTCAACGACCGAATTCCATCGGAAGAATACTGTACGTGGAGAGGCTGACAGCTGGGTCCACGACAGCCGCAAGGAAGTGCCACCTTATTACGCGGAAAATAATTATTCCTCCACCTCACAGCAGGGACCCACCGGACGCCCACTAGTATATCGCGAAAAAACGTTTGCCCCTGACTACTGGGACCCACCCGACGGGCCACCGTATTTCGCGAAAAAAACGTTCCCCCTGCTGTCAGCTCGGACCCACCGGAAGTGCCTCCTTATTACGCACAAAAAAATGAATACCCCCCTGCTAGCTGGGACCCACCTTGGTGAGAGGCTGACTTGTGGGCCTACTAAGTTGACGGGGACGAAGGGCTTTGTCAACTTAGTCAATATGCATGATTCTAGCTCCAGTGACCGTACGATGTCCATCCAACGACCGTAGTGCTTCTTCAACCTCTGGTCTTCTTGCTCCAGCCGCCCAAACCAGTGTCGGTCGTGCCTTGCGCTCCTGCCTCCCATGGCCGGCTGCGATGCGGCGGAGGCCTCACCGCCCCCTACTACTCCCACCGTTGGCCAGGCCTTCCCTCTACTCACCCACACCCCCTGTTATTCTACGGCGACGGCAGCCTCACACCGCAACGAACCAGTGAACCCTCGTACTCCTCTACGCGTGGGCATCCACTGCCGCGTCTTCCCCGGCTCCGCGTCGTCCCCTTCCTAGGCCTCGCCGTCGTCCACCGCCGTGGTGCTCTCGGCATGGCGTGGTCAATGTGGTCAACGACCGACTTCCATCGGAAGAGTACTGTGCGTGGAGACGCTGACAGCTGGGTCCATGGCCGCAGCAAGGAAGTGCTCCTTATTACGCGCAAAATAATTATTCCTCCACCTGACAGCGGGGACCCACCGGACAAGCCACCGTATTTCGCAAAAAGAAAACGTTTCCCCCTGACTGCTGGGACCCACCAGCTGCACCTTCGCACGCAAGGAAGTGCGTCCGGGCAAAAAAACAAAACGATTCACCCCCTGACTGCTGGGACCCACCAGCTACATCTTCAGATGCAAGGAAGTGCCTGACAGTCGGGACCCACATGGTTGAAGCATACGTAGCGTTGTCATTCTGGTCGCGAACGTGTACGTACATATATACTGGTCGATGAAGAGGCGCGCACGTGTCGTAGTAGAGGCGCGCACGTTGCATCTACACGTACGTACAGCGGCCAGGGTGCAAGAAAGAAAATACGGCCACGTATGTGTACATACGGGCGGGGTCTCGAACGCCTACTCGTGCATACGTACAGCCAGGGCTCATGTACATGGCTGGGTCGGAACGGAGAAACAGCGTTGTTGTGTTCATGGGGAGGCAACGGAATGCGTCGTGTTCATCGGGAGGGCTTGGACGGAATAGGCGATGGAAACGAGGCCTGGCATACCGCAGAACGGAGGAAACGGCCTTGTGTTCGACCGCCTATGTTCGAAACGGGACCCTGTTCATCGGGAGGGGTCTGGCGTATCGCAAAACGGAGGAAACGGACCTCCTACGGTCGAAACGGGGGTCCTATTGATCGGGAGGGGTGTGGCGTACCACAAAACGGACGAAATAGACTTGTGTTGGAGCGCTACGGTCGAAACAGGGGTCCTATTCATCGGGAGGGGTGTGGCGTACCGCAAAACGGGACTCCACAGGATACTGTTCATCTCCACCGTCGACCCCCTCTAGCCTCCACGAGCTACTGTTCATCCACCGTTGACCTCCTCCAGCCTCCACCTGTGACTGTTCATCCACGGGCTCTTGTTCATCCAGCCTCCGTCGCACGCTACTCCACCGGCTACTGTTCAACCAGCCCTCTCCACGGGCTCCTGTTCAACCACCCCTCCATGGGCTCCTGTTCAACCACCCCTCCACGGGCTACTGTTCATCCTGCCCTCCACCGTCTACTATTCATCCTGCCCTCCATGGGGTGGTCCTATTCATCCAGCCCTCCACGGGGTCCTTCTCATCCAGCCCCAACCGGCTTGATCGATCGGGGTCCTGTTCATCTAGAGGCAACACCACGGGGTCCTGTTCATCCACCCCCACCGGGAACTGTTCATCCAAACCCCCTGCAACGCTCACTGTTCATCCAGAGGCAGCATCGATCGACTTCAGTTAGCAGTAGTAGCGAAGGCATCGCTCGATCGGGTTCAGTTAACAACCATCGATCGATCGCTCGAGTTCAGTAACGCGTAGCCTGCAGTGCAATCGCTCGGGTTCAGTTAGAGCCCAACGCCTCACTCAGGTTTAGTTAGAGCCAACGCCTCGCACACACGCGCGTACATGTACGAGAGAAACGCGTATCGCTCGGCCCCCAACCTCCCACCGTAATCGGGAACTCCCCGAAATTTTCCTCCCCCTCGCTTCTACCACGGTTTTTTCCGTCATGGACAGCCCAAAGAATGTCATGCAGCTTTGTCTCCGGCCCGCCCAGGACGAAAAGCCCATTTTCTGTCATGATTTTTTTCATAGAAGTAGGAGCCCACCACATCTATGATGATACCGGGTTTTGTCACAATTATTGTCATAGAAGTGTCATATGTATGACAGAAAAAAATTTCGTTCGGCCCAAAATGTCATGGATGTGTCTTTTTTTGTAGTGCATAAGGGAGATCAACAGCCTGTCCCCACAACCAGAGGACCCCGGCCGGGCCCTCGTTCCCGGACTCGAAGAAGATCCGGACATATTCGTGTAGCTGATAGACCGGCAGTTCTATCAATTGAGCTGTGACGACGCCATGGTGGCCATTACGGCCGACTATCCCGGACTGCTCCCTGCGTCGCTCGTAAGAAACACCAAAATCCCAACTCCAAAAACTAGGATCCCCTTTTAGATACTTCACCTACCATATACATATGGTGTTTTACAGGGAAGGCATTCGGGACGCCGTGCCGAACCCGCAACAACTCGCCAACAAGAGGCACCGAAGTCGGGTAGGCCAAAAAGGAAGGCGGTCAGGACGGAGACGCCGGCACAGAGGTATGACAAAAACCCCGCTCCGTGGTTGTCGTCTTTCTCAAAATGTAATGACGTCCATGTTTCTTTAACAGAAAAACGCTCGCCGGAATATGTCCGGTGAGGCTGCCGATCATGCTTCCACCAGTCGGGCTCCAGGACCGGACATAGAGGCGGAAGCCGACATGGGGCGTACGCCGGATACTCCCCCTACAGAGGATGCAGATAGACTATCCGCTAAAAATTCAGAAGTGGAGAGCGCCATGAATCATAGGCGTTGCGGAGCCGTACTCTGTGACGCTTGCTTCTCACCAGAGGTATTTGATGCCTTCAATTCTGGAGACGCGTACCTCAGTGCTGCTCAAAATGGTCTAGCCAGAGCCACGAACCGGTATGTAAGGGATGTACGGGTAAGCAAATCTGAATATTATATGTATCAGTAGCCCCTGAGACTTGAAACAGTTAGCAGAACTGATTTAAGGATCATCTATTATGCAGGTTCTTACGGAGAAGAATACTTGACTGCCATAGGAGCTAGAGGAATGCAAGACCCTACTTCGGGCCACCGTTGCCGCATTGAAGGAACCCAAAAAGTCCCCAGCTGGTAACATTTGTTTCAAAGAATGATATGTACCATATAGCGTGCGGCGTGGCTGCAGATCGAACAATAGATATTGCAGATGAATCCAGAGAGAATCCGGAGGACCAGCATGTCGTACGACAGCTAAAGGCTAGCGAACACGTGCTGACTGAGGTCACGCGGGAGAAAAACAATCTCCAAGATGCCAATACCAAGCGGAGCGTGGAACTGAAAGATGTTCGAGCCCAGCTTGCGGACTCCAAGAAGGAGAATAAGTGGCTTCAATGCGGCATTTTCAATAAGTGCTTGAATGAACCCTTAAAAAGGGGGCGGCGGAGAAGCCGGCTAACAGAGTTATGTCTGTAGGTATGCTAACGGGTCGTCCCGCGGAGGAGATGCCGGGTCTGCGGGTGGTCTTCTATCCGAGCTCTCACAACTGCATGAACAAGTTCGGCAGGTGATGCAAGGTATTGCCCAGGCCTTGTGGCCATCCGTCTCCCTGCCAGAAGGCATTGGAGAGCTTGCGGAGAATCTCAAGGGAGCACGGCGGCGCTTCCGATTATGGAAGATATCGGCCTGCCGTCAAGGTGCCAGGGAAGCCTGGGCCATGGTGAAGACGCGGTATACCAAGGCTGACCCAAACCACATGGCCGAGGTCGGACCTGTGGGGCCCGATGGAAAAGAGATCCCTGTTAGCTTAGTCTATGGGCAAGTAGAATTAGCCGCAAAGTATTCCCAATAGGATTGTAGGCTAGACCACCTGTTGGATGGTATAGAAGAGGAATTTAGTCAGTCTACATGACTATGTAATTAAAGGGACATGTATAATGCCTTCTAGCCGGATTGTAAATCATTTGTCATGGCAGATCTTTTCGCTTCAACCTCGGGACCCAATAGTCTGGAGTGTGTCCGAATACCCGCTCAGTTATATAAGAACCGGGGTATGCGTGGAAACCAGGCGTAGGGGTCATTAGTGCTTGAACAGACAAGTACCCAACTAGTTATGTTATATTACATGGGTAGTAAGAAACATCTTCCAGGGAGAATAGTTCTATTAGGGGTTCCTTTCCCTGGTTACGCATGCCCTAAAGTGCATGTCCGGACTGCCAGCGGAGACGCAGGCAAAAACATCTGGGGGAATATATGGAAAATAAATAAAAATCATCTTTTGTTTGCCGACCGAATATTCCCTTAAGAACGCTAGCTTTCGGCTTCACCCAGTCTGAGGTACACATCCGGCTGACCCGACAGTAACAATCGCAGAGGTGCTCCCCTTATGCCCTAGCCGAATTAACGGGGACATGGGGCATAAACACAAGAGCCAGGCAACCCAGCTTGGCCAAAAATTAAGTCATATCGATGCATATAATGGCGAAGAAAAGGTACATGCGGAAGAATAACACACGTGCGGGGCATGAAGCCCAGATAGATAATTAAGCTTCTGTGTAAGAAGTCCCCAGGTATAATGAGCGCGGTTAGCGCGTCTATAGTGTGCAAGCGAGGCACAAGTTGGCCCTTGAAGGCCTTGAGAAAGAATAAAAGAAAGAAAGAGAAAAAAGACAGATAATGTATATGCAAAAAATGGACAGAGGAAGGAGACGAACATAGAGTCCGGCGCTAGGCGTAGAATCTTCGGAGCCTGGCTGCGTTCCATGGGTTCGGCTCAAGTCGATTATTTGATGCATCCCGCAGACGGTACGCTCCATCGGTCAGAACTTGGTCAATAATGAAGGGACCTTCCCATTTGGGCTCGAGCTTGGTCTTTTCTTCTCCAGCAGGCGTAGAACTAACTCGCCAACGTTATAAGTTTTGGCCCGTACTTCTCTGCTTTGGTATCTGCAAGCCTGTTGCTCATAGAATGCGGAACGGGCTTTTGCCACATCGCGCTCCTCCTCCAGGGTGTCCAGACTGTCCTGCCGATAGAGATCGGCTTCTCTTTCTTCGTACATGCGCACTCGAGGTGAGTCATGAATTATGTCGCAGGGCAGAACTGCCTCTGCGCCTACACCATAAAGAAGGGTGTATATCTGGTAGTACGATTCAGCGTGGTCCGCAGCCCCCAGAGTACGGAGTCGAGCTCCTCTACCCAGTGCGTGTTAGACTCCTTTAAGGACCGCACTAATCTGGGTTTAATGCCGCTCATAATAAGACCATTTGCTCGCTCAACTTGGCCGTTGGTTTGTGGGTGATAGACGGAAGCATAATCGAGCTTGATGCCCATGTTGCTGCACCAGAGTTTTACCTCGTTGATTTCGTGAAGTTCATGCCGTTGTCAGTGATGATGCTATGGGGGACGCCATAACAGTGTACAACCCCGGATATGAAGTCTATCACCGGTCCAGATTCGGCTGTTTTAACAGGTTTGGCTTCTATCCATTTGGTGAATTTATCCACCATGACCAGTAAGTATTTTTTCTTATGGGTTCCCCCTTTAAGGGGTCCAACCATGTCAAGCCCCCAGACCGCGAAGGGCCAGGTAATGGGGACTGTTTGGAGGGCGGTGGGTGGCATGTGGCTTTGGTTTGCACAAAGCTGGCAACCGACGCAGCGTTGGACCAAGTCTTGTGTGTCTGCCCGGGCCATCGGCCAATAAAAACCTGTATGGAAGGCCTTGCTTACAAGGGCCCGGGCTGCAGCATGGTGGCCGCTGAGTCCGGCGTGAATTTCTGCACAAAGCTTCCGCCCTTCCTCTTCGGAGATGCACCTTTGAAGGACTCAGGTAGTACTTTTTTTATACAGCTCTCCCTCGTGGACCCTGTAGGCTTTAGATCGCCGCAATATGCAGCGTGCCTCATTTTGGTCCTCGGGAAGTTCCTGCCTAGTTAGGTAGGCCAGGAATGGTTCTGTCCACGGGGCAATGATGGCCATTATTACATGGGTTGAAGGAGTTATTTCGGTGGCAGAGCCTCCGATTATGTTAGAGTGTTCGGTATCAAGCATTTTGGCCAGGTCCGGACTATTGTTACCGGTGTCCCCTTCCCATACCACAGATGGCTTAAACAACCTCTCCAAAAAGATGTTGGGGGGGACCGCATCACATTTTGCGCCGATGCGGGCGAGGATATCCGCCGCCTGATTGTTTTCCCGAGCCACATGGTGAAATTCGAGCCCCTCGAACCGAGCTGACATCTTTAGGACGATGTTTTGATAGGCCGCCATCTTCAGAACCTTGGCATCAAAGTCTCCATTTATTTGGGATATTGCAAGGTTCGAATCCCCACGCAGAGGCTTCACAGTGTGGGGGTGAATAGGCGATTTTTATGAAAGTCTTCAAAATGTGGAAGTTATGAAGACAAACAGAATAGACAAGCCTATCACTATGCAACGGAAGTTAGATTACACAAGGCAAGCCATGGTCAAGTATTCAATATAGTGCAAGCACAGTGACAAACAGCTTCAGTGTAATAGGCATCAGGTAGGAAGAAGTTATGAAGCCAAACAAATCATATAGTTAAGTTGTGAAGACAGAAGATAAAGCAAGCATGCAATGGCTTCACAGTGTGTCACAGAAAGTAAGAGGGAGTGAAGATGAAACCAGTGACACGTTGAAGACAATGATTTGTTGGACCAATTCCAGTTGCTGTGACAATTGTACGTCTGGTTGGAGCGGCTAGGTATTTAAACCTAAGGACACACAGTCCCGGACACCCAGTCCTGAACACGCAGCTCAGGACACCCAGTCCTCACCGTTTTCTCCTTGAGCTAAGGTCACACAGACCTCGCTCAATCACTCTGGTAAGTCTTCAAGGTAGACTCCCAAACCTTCACAGACTTCGTTCACTGGCAATCCACAATTTCTCTTGGATGCTCAGAACGCGACGCCTAACCGGCTGGAGGATGCACAGTCCTCAAGTGTAATAAGTCTTCAGATCACACAGACAAGAAGACTTAAGTGATGCCCAATTCACTCTGGCTCTGGGTGGTTAGGGTTGTTTCCTCGCTAGGGATTTTCTCTCAAAGGCTTCGAGGTGGGTTGCTCTCAAACGACAAAAGCCGTGTACTGAAATCTAAGCAGCCAACCGTTTATGGTTGTAGGGGTGGACTATTTATAGCCACTTGGCAACCCGACCTGATTTGTCCGAAATGACCCTGGGTCACTAAGGAACTGACACATGTACCAACGGTCAGATTTCAAACTCACGCGGCAACTTTACTTGGGCTACAAGCAAAGCTGACTTGTCCGCCTCTGGACAAGATTTGCTCCCATAGTCTTCGCTCGAAGACATAGGATTTGAATTAGGCATCACTTCAGTCATTCTGACTGGTTTCTTGGACCCCACTTAACAGTACGGTCGTTCCTATGACACAACATAAATGAAGTACATAACTATGAAGGATCTAATTAAGTCTTCGAGTTCCATAAGCTTCATATGGAGTCTTCACATGTCATTGTCTTCAATATGAATATCTTCATAAACCACCATTGTCTTCAATGTCTTCGTACATTTTTAGGGGTCATCTCTGGTAGCTAAACCGAATCAATGAGGGACTTCTACCTGTGTTATCCTGCAATTCTCACAAACACATTAGTCCCTCAACTAGGTTTGTCGTCAATACTCCAAAACCAACTAGGGGTGGCACTAGATGCACTTACAATCTCCCCCTTTTTGGTGATTGATGACAAACTAGTTGAAGTTTTCAACGGGGAATATAATTTGTGAAATTGTAGGGGAATTGTCTTCATAAGCTGCAAGGGCTCCCCCTGAAGATGTGCATATAAGTAATTTGCTTCTGGAATGCAAATGCACATTGCAGGTTGTACTTGTGGAAATCCACTTCAACTTATGATGACAATCCACCATGCATGTAAAAGTATATGAAGAGAATGACATGCATAATGAAAAATGGACGTCTGCAAAATGATATAAGTGCGGATGTTTATCGTCGTACATGCAGAATTTATCTTCACAAAAACATAGTGGCAAACAAGTAGCAGATGACCATCAAGTTTAAGTGTCACAACTCAAAGAACCAAATGTAGCAAAACGAGAGTTGTAAGCACGAAGAAAAATATAGCAAAATATAAAGCACCCGCCCATAATGACCCCCTTGAAGACTATAAACATCATATGCTTCTCCCCCTTTTGTCAGTGATGACCAAAAAGGTTTGAAGACATAGAGTTTTCTACGCGTTCCGAGGCGCAGCAGGGTCGGTGGAGGCGTTTGGTGGTGCGGAAGAGCTTGGTGCAGGGTCGACGCGCGCTGAAGTAGGCAGTGGTGATGTAGCGTCGTCTTCTTCCTCAATGATTCTTGCAGACATGGTGGCAGCAGAGGAAGAGAACTCAGAATCTTCAAGGGATGGAGTTCCACGCAGCACAGCTCTTCTGGGGGTGTGGAGTCAAACTTGAATCTCTCTCTGAAGCCATCCTCTTGAAGTTCAGCTTTAGTGCACAGCATGGTGAGGCCTTTCCAAGTGCGACGACAGGTTTCGTGTGAGACGAAAGCATTCTTGGTGGCCAGATTTCTGATGCAATTGACGTCTTGCATGATACTTCGCATCTGCCTCTTGAGCCAGTCGTGATGCCTATCTTGCTTTTGGTGGAGAGCCACAAGAAGTTCTCGGTCATTGAGCGTACGAGCATGTTTCTTGGGTCTCGGGGCAGCTGTGCTGTCAGTGGCTTCAGTTGTTGCAGGGGCACGTGTGGTGCCAGCCATTGGATATACTCTTGAGATGGCTTCAACACCTTCATCATTCTGAGTGAAGCTCTGGTGTTCTGCATTCTGAAGACTTAATGGTTGCTTGGCAGGCTCAGGATATATTGCTTCAGCAGAGGTGTCCACATCAGGTAAGAAGATTCTATGGTTGCGGGCAGAGGGCTGATAGGAGATAGCAGAGTGAAGCTTGATCAGCCTCATAACCCAAGGAGCGTAAATCTTCAAACCAAAGAGATCTGAGCCAGACGCTGCAAGTTGGCGTATAAAGAGATCCTGTGCATTGAAGCATTTGCCATGCAGGATACAGAAGATGAGAGTCTTCATGGCACCTTCAACCTTGGCATATGGAGAGTGCCCCTTAATAGGCCATCCGCCTGACGATGTGATATATGGTTCTGGGCAGGTACTCTATGTCTTCAACAAAGAACTCAGTTGGATAAGGTGCATCATGAGGCAATGGCTTCATCATTGAGAGCATCTGACTCATATTTGGCTCACGCCGCCAGAATATGCTCTCAATTGCTTCAGCATGGAGTTGGCAGCCTTCTTCGAAGAGTTCGCCAGGAGTGGGTAGGCCGGTAAGCTCAATGATATCGAATGCATTGGCTTCATGATGGACATTGCCGGTCATCCACTCCAGGACCCAAGTCTTCGGATCTCTGTTATAGCCTTTGATATGCATGGTGGCATAGAACTGGAGCAGAAGCTCTTCATTCCAGTGCTCTTCATCGGTGATAAACGGCAGTAGACCAACTTGTTTGAAGCAATCTAGTGCTTCTTCCAGACAAGGCAGACCAGCAATAGCTTCAACCTCAAGGTGCTGATGAGGAAAGATGCGGCCTTGGTTGTATAGGATGCATGAATAGTAGCTGCGTTGTGGGTAGCTCCAGAACCTATCTGATACAATCCGTTCCCTTGAATAAGGGTTCTTGGAGCTGTTCAAGAACGTGTTATCTGCCCTGAAGCTGTTGATGTTAAAGGATCCAGGAGCGGATGCAGGACCTGGGAACCTTGGCAGTCGTGGGATAGGCTTCTAGACCTGGGGCCTGTGCACAACATGATAGTTGAATTGTGGACCGGCAGCAGACTCAGGCACAGAAGGTTCAGATGCAGTAGCTTCAGTGTCTCTTGAAGCTGTTGGTGGGTTGGGCTCCACAATTGCTTCAGTGTTGGTTGTGGCAGCCTCAATGTTTTCAGCCTCAACACGTGTAGTGAGAGGGATGGATTTAGGTACGTTCTCCTTGAGAACTGCTTCGTGTTGGTGTGGGGACGATGGAGCTTGAGGTTCTTCTTCATGCTCTTCGGCTGATGCAGCCAGAATGTCGTCAGCAGCCTGAGCCCTTGGCCCTTTGCGAAGCCTACGGAATGTAGGCGACGCCGGTGGAGTTGCAGTGGGCTGGGGCTCATCATCTTCCTCCTGTGGGCGATCTGCCCACGAAGCATCTTGTGTGATTGGTGTCAGTGGACGACCAATGCTGATCATTTCGCTTGTTTCAAGCTGAGGAAGGGCTGCATCATCTTGTACATTGTCTTGGAGACCAATGTCTTCAGCAGCGTTGGGGTCGGCTGCTGGAATGTCTTCAGCGTGCGGAGCCTCTGTGAAAGCAGGCTCATGCACAGTCAACTAACGATCTTCATCAGGATAGCGGACGGAGAGGGGTTCAACTATCAAGGGCTCTGTGGGAGCAGCCCGAGACTTCTTGGTCTTGCGCTTCTTGATGGTGGGGTCAGAAGGAGAGGCTTCACGGTGTTTCCTCTTCCGAGCTTCAGCCTCTGCAATCCGTGTCTTCTTGAGCTCTGAGGCGGTTGATCGACTCTTTGGCTTCGAGCTTTTCGTTGCGGTGGGGAAGACAATCGGAGCAGTTTCTGACCTTTGTGCCTCTGGTTCAGTCACAACAGACTTCTTCTTTTTCTTCGCGGCCATCCTGGGGTCAATGCCGGGACGCCCAAGTGCCTTGCGCTTCTCGGCCTCATTGTAGGCCTGCACACAGTGATCAGCCAAAGTCTTCATTCACTCCTGTGAACCCTGAGCTTCTGCACATTTCTTCAGAAAGTTTTCCTTCAACTCGTGCAACATGATCTTGAAGTCCTTGACTTCTTGGACGCTTAGCCTGGCCATATTCTGCTTGAACTGAGCCTTTTCAAAATCAGTTTTCTGCTTCAGTTCAACAATGCGCTGGGCAATTGCAAGTTCTGAAGCAATAGCGCCTTGGAAGGCGACGCTGAGGCCAATTGGCAGCTGCAGATCATCGAAGCTGATATTCGGTGTAGCAAACCACTCATCGATGAAGTTGTGGATGATTGCTACATCAAACAGAGGTAGATTGTTGAAGATTTCAGCCTCCTCCTTGCTCTTGATGTGCTGCTCAAGAGCGTCATCTCCAAGATCTTCGTCGCTGGACAGATCAATGGTTTCGCTGCGCAGAATGGCAGCAGCTGTGAGCTCTTTGCCTGTGTGTGGCTGAGGCTTCTTGGCTTCTTGGGGCTTGGAGACTCGTGATAAGTCTTCAGACTGCACACTGGCTTCAGGAGGTGCAGTTGCCAATGGCTTCGCTCTGGAGATTTTGGGAGAAGCGGCTGGCTTTGAAGCTTTTGGCTTCTTCGTCTGCTCTGGCTTTGGTGCAGCAGGAGAGTCATCAGAATCAGTGTCTACTGGAGGGTCGTTCACGGTAGTCCCTTGGACTAGAATGCGAGTGATGAGGCCTGCAAGATTGGCATATGGCCCGATGATATTGGGATTGGCGTCGCGTGTGCCATCTGCCCTTGGTTTAGATGGACCAGGGTTGAAGTCCAGCCCCAGCTCCTTCTTGTTTTGCTTCGCAGAGTTCTGAGCAAATTGGAAGTTGCGCTTGAACAAATTGTCATCGTGACTCCAGAGAAGTGATGACGAATGAGCATCAGCAGGGTGCGGTCCTCTGACCATGCAAGGATAGAAGCCTTGAGCAAAGGCTTCTTCTCTGGACCGGGGTATGAGATTTGTGTACAATACGTCTCCCCACGGTCTCTGGATGGCGTACTTTTCTGCATATTCCTTAGTGACGAAGCGGTATTGGAACCACTGCTCTGCCCAATATCTTCGAATCCATTGGATTCGTGTCTTGCGCTGACCATAGCTCTCTTCAGGATCAGTTTTGTACATTTCTGCCAAGTCATCAGGCAGATCTTTAGACGTATCACCACGTCTCTATCTGCCTCCTTTCCTTGCTGGTTTTTCTGCTGCCATGAAGCTTAACTTGGAAGTCTTCAAAGCGTTCAAAGGCTTCAAAGGTTTTCTTTTGCTGGACCAATAGGAACTGGCTTCAGGAGAATTGATGTGACGCTGTAAGAACTCTGCAAATGAATGCAGACTATGAGAACCAAAAGATTCTCCCACGGACATGTACCTGTGATAGCATTAAGGTGCGAGGGGAGGGGAAGAGGTCATATGCATTCTCAGAAGATTTTGAAGATAAATCAGTTTAGAAGATGTTGACCTCATCATGCGAAGACACTCACTTATAGAAAAAAAGTTGGTTCCAGATTTGTATGAACCAATAGATCAGTACAAGTGAGGAATCTAACTACTTCATGATGCACAAGTGAACATTCTAGGCAAGTTATGAGATGCAGATTGAAAGAGATGTAACTTGTGAGAGCAGAAACTACTTATGGTAATAGGTGACTGAACTATGGGATCAAAAGAGGCTGTAAAAAGAGGTTTTATTTACCCCACTTGGAACTGCTAGACGAAGTGGGAGTGGAGGCCGAGCAGTTCGATCCTCCGTGCCCAACTTGGCGACGGAAGACACCTACGGCGACGGCAGAGAGAGCGAGGTCCGTTGTCGGCGTGAAAACGGCGTCGAAGAGGTTGCGGCAGTGAAGCGCTTCGTCGCCGGTGTCGTCGAGAGCTAGCGGTGGAGCTAGGGTTCGTGCGAAGGTGGAAGAAGAGATAATGACCGCAGTGAATCGTGTATTTATAGGGATCGAGGCGGCACTGCGCTATTACTCAGGTGCCCCTGGCGATTCGCATCTGAACAGCACGTGGCCATCATGCGGTATTGTGGGGGCAGTTCCACATCCCACGTACGCCTTGATTGTTGGGTGTCGTTCCTACTACTCCGGATTCCTTTAAAAATGAATATGGTTTTAAAGTTTGTCTCTGTGTCTTCAGCTGACAAGGATGCAGTGAAGACATTCGACAGTTTCAATAGAATGCATACGACTTGGAGAGATAGAGTTTGAGGTAGGAAGCATGGAGAGGTTAGAGTCCGATCACATTCACTTAGTTCAAAAGATTCAAACAAGAAGACATAGCTATAAGTGAATGCTGTAGAGGACAGAACACCAGTACATATATACATATATATCTATATATTTAACGCAGTGAAGATAATCATGAAAACAAATTGATTGAAGCCAAACCAAATGTGAAGACATTGCGAGGTAACGCCATAAGTGAAACACTTCAAATAGAACGTTTGGTGGTGGCGTTACCCACCGTATAGGAAGTATTAGACTTAGACACGGCGCACAATTATCGTGGCACTCTGAAGTGAAATTCCATGTTAATGTATTCACACTTAGAATGTATGTCTTCATTGATTGAAGATATACGTTACTTCGTGTGTTGCACATCTAAGTCATCAACATGCATAAGTGTTAGGATGTGTGCCTGATCACAGGACATTTGAGGATTCCAAGATATTTAGCTCACACCGTAACTTGCAAAATCTCTTCTCATCCAGGGGCTTGGTGAAGATATCTGCCAATTGCTCTTCAGTGTTGACGTGTATGATATCAATATCTTCCTTTGCAACATGATCTCTGAGAAAATGATGACGAATTTCAATGTGCTTTGTCTTCGAGTGCTGAACTGGGTTATTGGCGATCTTGATGGCGCTTTCGTTGTCGTAGTAAAGTGGCACTTGCTTCAGATGAGTGCCATAATCCTTGAGGGTTTGCTTCATCCATAGAAGCTGAGCGCAGCAGGATCCAGCAGCAATGTATTCAGATTCAGCAGTGGAGAGAGATACACAGTTCTGCTTCTTTGAAGACCAACATACAAGTGATCGGCCCAGAAAGTGACATGTGCCTGATGTGGACTTCCGGTCAACCTTGTCACCAGCATAATCAGCATCCGAGAATCCAACCAGATCAAACTCTGAGCCCTTTGGATACCATAACCCTAGAGTTGGGGTGTGAGCCAAATATCGAAGAATTCGCTTCACTGCTAAGTGATGCGACTCCTTTGGTGCCGCTTGGAATCGAGCACACATGCAAACACTAAGCATAATATCTGGCCTAGGTGCACATAAATAAAGCAAAGAACCAATCATGGAGTGGTATACCTTTTGATCGAACTCTTTACCATTGTCGTCAGGACCCAGATGATGTTTGGCTGGCATTGGTGTTGTGAAGCCTTTGCAGTCTTGCATACCGAACTTCTTCAGGCAATCTTTGAGATACTTCTCTTGAGATATGAAGATGCCATTGCATTGTTGCGTTATCTGAAGACCGAGGAAGAATTTCAGCTCCCCCATCATAGACATCTGATATTGCTGTTGCATCATATATCCGAACTCCTCACTATACTTCTGATTGGTGCAGCCGAAGATAATGTCATCCACATATATTTGGCACACAAACAGTTCACTATCATATGTCTTCGTGAAGAGAGTGGGATCTAGGGAGCCAGGTATGAAGCCTTTGCTCTTCAGGAAGTATTTGAGTGTGTCATACCAGGCCCGAGGGGCTTGTTTGAGGCCATATAGTGCCTTATTGAGCTTATACACCATGTCAGGATGTTTTGGATCTTCAAACCCAGGTGGTTGTGCAACATACACTTCTTCTTCAATCTTTCCATTGAGAAAGGCACTCTTCACATCCATTTCATATAGAAGTATGTTATGATGATTTGCATAGGTCAGCAGTATACGGATGGCTTCAAGTCTGGCCATAGGAGCAAATGTTTCATCGAAGTCAATGCCTTCCACTTGAGTATATCCTTGAGCGACGAGACGAGCTTTGTTTCTGACAACTTGACCATGCTCATCTTGCTTATTGTGGTATATCCATTTGGTGCCTATTATGTTATGCTTCCGTGGATCAGGACGCTTAACCAACTCCCATACATTGTTCAGCTCAAACTGATGAAGCTCTTCTTGCATTGCTTGAATCCACTCAGGTTCCATAAAAGCTTCTTCAACTTTCTTGGGTTCGGTGATTGAAACGAATGCGAAGTGTCCGCAAAAATTTTCCAGTTGAGTTGCCCTTGAACGAGTCAGTGGACCAGGTGCGTTGATGCTGTCAATTATTCTGTCAATCTGCACTTCATCGGCAACACGAGGATGTATGGGCCGAAGACTTTGCTCTTGCTGATCTATGTTGTCGTGGGGAGGAATGTCTTCAGGCTGAGCATTGTATTCATGTGGATCAGGTGCTGAGATGATAAGTTCTTCTTCAGGATGAGCTTCAGAAGGTATAATTTCTCAAGTTCCCATTAGCTTGATTGATTCACTAGCTGGAACTTCATCTAGCACATCTGGCAGTTGCTCGCTTTGTGAACCATTGGTCTCATTGAACCGCACATCCACTGTTTCAACCACTTTGTAGTGAAAGAGATTGAAGACTCTGTAGGAGTGCGAATCCTTTCCATATCCAAGCATAAATCCCTCATGTGCTTTTGGTGCAAATTTTGAGGTGTGATGTGGGTCCTTGATCCAGCATCTTGAGCCAAATACTCTGAAGTAACTGACATTTGGCTTCTTGCCAGTTAGAAGTTCATAAGATGTCTTGTTCAGAAGCTTGTGAAGATAAACACGGTTGATTGTATGGCATGCAGTGTCAATGGCTTCAGGCCAGAATTTTCTTGGAGTCTTGTACTCATCTAGCATTGTTCTGGCCATCTCAATGAGTGTTCTGTTCTTGTGTTCGACGACGCCATTCTGCTGTGGTGTGTACGGAGCTGAGAATTCATGCATGATGCCCAAGGTATCCAGATATGTATCAAGGCCAGTGTTCTTGAATTCAGTGCCATTGTCACTTCTGATGTGCTTTATCTTGGCGCCATAATTGTTCATAGCCTAATTTGCGAAGCGTCTGAAGACATCCTGCACTTCAGTCTTGTAAAGGATTATGTGCACCCAAGTATATCTAGAGTAATCATCAACAATGACAAAGCCATAGAGGCAAGCAGTAGTGGAAAAAGTTGAGTAGTGAGTGGGACCAAAGAGATCCATGTGAAGCAGTTCGAAGGGTCGAGTAGTGGTCATGATTGTCTTCGAAGGATGTTTTGCCCTTGTCATCTTCCCTGCTTCACAGGCACCACATAAGTGATCTTTCTTGAACTTGACACCCTCGATGCCTATGACATGCTTCTTCTTTGCAAGGGTGTGGAGGTTCCTCATGCCAGCATGCCCAAGCCTCCGATGCCAAAGCCAGCATTCTGAAGCCTTTGCCAGAAGACATACTGCAAGCTGTGGCCCTGCTGAGAAATCTACCACGTACAAATCATCTTTCCGATACCCTTCAAACACTAGAGACTTGTCAGATTCCATTAGTACCAGGCAACGATATTTTCCAAAGATTACAATCATGTTCAAATCGCAAAGCATTGAGACAGGCATTAAGTTGAAGCCAAGGGATTCAACAAACATGACTTTATCCATGTGTTGATCCTTTGAGATTGCAACTCTACCTAGACCCAATACCTTACTTTTACCAGTGTCAGCAAATGTGATGTGGCTCTTGTCGGATGGACGTAAGTTTGAGTCCATAAAAAGACTTCTTTTGCCAGTCATGTGATTTGTACACCCACTGTCAATAATCCATTCTGAAGACTCTGAAGTCACTGGTGTCGTACCCTACAGTGCAGTTAGGGGGATAGGCTTCACGAAGAGTATTGTGAAGCAAAAACATTTGACGAACCAGTGGGTTATGAAAACTTAGATCCAGGATAGGACTAATAGGGAGAGTAGCATGCAATTCAGGTATGAAATACATAGTGATGCCATTCGGGCATTTGATCTTGCGCCCCACAAGATTTTTAAGGTCCCCAGCAATAGCGTCAGAAGATTTTGGTTTTCTGCTGGAGACCTTTCCCTGCAAAAGAGAGTTAAGCTTTCTTAACCACCCACATCTTCAAGGGTGGCTTAGAAGCAATAAGTCTAAGTGCAGCATCTGAGAATTTTGGCTTTGGAGCCCTAGCAAACAGTCTAGTAGGCGGGCAATAGTACTCATAAGAATAGGCAGAATAGTTCTTAGTCATATGAGCATGACGGTTTGAAGAACCGCTCTCATATGCCTGAGCATGGTTTCCCTGCAAAACATTTGCATTAGTGCGACTCAGGTGAGTCCTCTGCCTGTATGAAGCCTTTGTCCCATATGAATCCTTTGGTCTGAGGTTTGTCTTCTTCATGTGAGGTGTCATGAGGACATTCACAGGAAGATTCTCCAGACATGTTTTTGGAACCCAGATCTTCTTCATAGGCGGTCCATTCCTGCAGTTAGTACCAATGTACCTGGCAAATACTTCACCATTCTGATTCTTAAATAGTTTATAGTTTGCATCAAAGGATTCATCAATGATAATAGGATCAGCACAAGTGAAGCCAGATAGATTGGATGGATCTGCTGAGGATTCCTTTGCAGCAACCCATGTGGTTTTGGGGTACTGCTCAGGTTTCCATTATGAGCCATCTGCATTAATTTTCCTCACGAACCCAACACCCTCCTTCCTATGGTTTCGGTTCAGAATCTGCTTCTTGAGGACATCACATAATGTCTGATGTCCTTTGAGACTTTTGTACATCCCTGTTTCAAGCAATGTCTTCAACCTAGCATTCTCATCAGCAATGGCAGTGGTATCCTCAGCAGAGGGGTTAGTTACCACTTCAACAGTTGAAGATATTGCAACAGCAGTAGCAGTGGAACATTCGGCAACAGAAGTAGCATTATCACGCTCAATGCATTTAAGGCATGGTGGTTCAAATCCTTCCTGAGCAGAACTGATCTGTTCAGCGTGAAGTGACTCATTTTCCTTTTGAAGATCTTCATGAGCCGCTCTCAATTTCTCAAGATCTTGCTTCCTTTGAATATAGTCATAGGAAAGCTTTTCATTAGTTGTTGAGAGAGTATCATGACGATCTTCAAGTTCCTGATACTTAACATGAAGATTTTTTATGTCTTCAATTAAGGATTCAGATCGAGTCATTTCAGCACCCAATAGATCATCGCTTCTATCTAACAGTTTTTGAATATGTTCCTTGGCTTTCTGTTGTTCAGTGGCATTTTTAGCAATTGTTTTGTAGCTGGGTTTTGAATCACAATCAGAGTCATCGTCGCTAGATGTTTGATAGTGAGTGGTGCGTGTGTTTACCTTGACACCGTGTGCCATGAAGCAGTAGGTAGGAGTAGAGTCGTCCTCGTCATTTGCATCGGTGTTGGTGATGAAGTCATTGTCTTCAGTGTTGAAGATGGACTTGGCGACGTAGGCTGTAGCCAGACTCGCAATGCCAGAATCAGACTCCTCCTCAAACTCCACCTCTACCTCCTTAGAAGCGGACTCCTCCTCTGAATCCATTTCCTTGCCAACAAACGCACGAGCCTTGCCAGATGAACTCTTCTTGTGTGATGAAGACTTTGAGGAAGACTTGGAAGAAGACTTTGAGTATTTCTTCTTCTTCTTGTCGTCAGAATCATATTCCTTGCTCTTCTTCTTCTTTCTGCTCTCATTGTCCCATTGTGGACACTCAGAGATGAAGTGTCCAGTTTTCTTGCACTTGTGACATGTTTTCTTCTTGTAGTCATGAGCAGAAGCTTCATCATTCCTTGAGCTTGATCGTGAAGACTTTCTGAAGCCTTTCTTCTTGGTGAATTTCTGGAATTTCTTCACTAGCATTGCAAGTTCCCTTCCAATGTCTTCAGGATCATCAGAACTGCTGTCAGATTCTTCTTCAGATGAGGACACAGCTTTTGCCTTCAAGGCACGAGTTCGCCCATAGTTTGGACCGTAGATATCTCTTTTCTCAGAAAGCTGAAACTCATGTGTGTTGAGCCTCTCAAGTATGTCAGACGGATCGAGTGTCTTGAAGTCTGGACGTTCTTGAATCATCAGGGCTAGGATGTCAAACGAACTGTCAAGTGATCTCAGCAGCGTCTTGACGATTTCATCTTTGGTGATCTCAGTGGCGCCGAGGGCTTGAAGTTCATTTGTGATGTCAGTGAGCCGGTCAAATGTGTGCTGGACATTCTCATTGTCATTTCGCTTCAAGCGGTTGAAGAGGTTGCGAAGAACACTGATTCTCTGATCTCTCTGGGTTGAGATGCCTTCATTGACCTTGGAGAGCCAGTCCTAGACCAGCTTGGATGTCTTCAAGGCACTCACACGGCCGTATTGTCCCTTGGTCAGATGACCACAGATGATATTCTTGGCAGTAGAGTCGAGTTGAGTGAACTTCTTGACATCAGCAGCAGTGACACCTTCTCCAGCCTTGGGAACGCCGTTTTCGACGACATACCATAGGTCGATGTCAATGGCTTCAAGATGCATGCGCATCTTATTCAGTTCCATCGAAGACGGGACACATAGCGGAGACTTTAATTATCCCTGCAGTCGACATAGCTAAAACTCCAGGTGGTTAAACCGAATCACACAGAACAAGGGAGCACCTTGCTCTGATACCAATTGAAAGTGCGTTATATCGACTAGAGGGGGGGTGAATAGGCGATTTTTATGAAAGTCTTCAAAACGTGGAAGTTATGAAGACAAACAGAATAGACAAGCCTATCACTATGCAGCGGAAGTTAGATTACACAAGGCAAGCCATGGTCAAGTATTCAATATAGTGCAAGCACAGTGACAAACAGCTTCAGTGTAATAAGGATCAGGTAGGAAGAAGTTATGAAGCCAAACAAATCATACAGTTAAGTTGTGAAGACAGAAGATAAAGCAAGCATGCAATGGCTTCACAGTGTGTCACAGAAAGTAAGAGGGAGTGAAGATGAAACCAGTGACACGTTGAAGACAATGATTTGTTGGACCAGTTCCAGTTGCTGTGACAACTGTACGTCTAGTTGGAGCGGCTAGGTATTTAAACCTAAGGACACACAGTCCCGGACACCTAGTCCTGAACACGCAGCTCAGGACACCCAGTCCTCACCATTTTCTCCTTGAGCTAAGGTCACACAGACCTCGCTCAATCACTCTGGTAAGTCTTCAAGGTAGACTACCAAACCTTCACAGACTTCGTTCACTGGCAATCCACAATTTCTCTTGGATGCTCAGAACGCGACGCCTAACCGGCTGGAGGATGCATAGTCCTCAAGTGTAATAAGTCTTCAGATCACACAGACAAGAAGACTTAAGTGATGCCCAATTCACTCTGGCTCTGGGTGGTTAGGGCTTTTTCCTCGCTAGGGATTTTCTCTCAAAGGCTTCGAGGTGGGTTGCTCTCAAACGACAAAAGCCGTGTACTGAAATCTGAGCAGCCAACCGTTTATGGTTGTAGGGGTGGACTATTTATAGCCACTTGGCAACCCGACCTGATTTGTCCGAAATGACCCTGGGTCACTAAGGAACTGACACGTGGACCAACGGTCAGATTTCAAACTCAGGCGGTAACTTTACTTGGGCTACAAGCAAAGCTGACTTGTCCGTCTCTGGACAAGATTTGCTCTCATAGTCTTCGCTCGAAGACATAGGATTTGAATTAGGCATCACTTCAGTCATTTTGACTGGTTCTCTTGGACCCCACTTAGCAGTACGGTGGTTCCTATGACACAACATAAATGAAGTACATAACTACGAAGGATCTAAGTCTTCGAGTTCTATAAGCTTCATAGGGAGTCTTCACATGTCATTGTCTTCAACATGAATATCTTCATAAACCACCATTGTCTTCAATGTCTTCGTACATTTTTAGGGGTCATCTCTGGTAGCTAAATCGAATCAATGAGGGACTTCTACCTGTGTTATCCTGCAATTCTCACAAACACATTAGTCCCTCAACTAGGTTTGTCGTCAATACTCCAAAACCAACTAGGGGTGGCACTAGATGCACTTACACTTGTTGAGGTCCTTGAAATCGACACATAGGCACCAGGATTTGTCCTTCTTTGGTACCATCACCAGGTTTGCTAGCCAGTCCGGGTGTTTTATTTCTCTAATGAATCTAACCTCCAATAACTTGGCTAGTTCCTCTCCCATAGCTTGTCTCTTAGGTTCAGAGAAACGCCGAAGAGTCTGCTTGACCGGCTTGAATCCCTTTAGAATATTGAGGCTATGCTCGGCCAGCCTGCGTGGGATTCCTGGCATGTCTGAGGGGTGCCAGGCGAATATGTCCCAATTCTCGTGGAGGAACTCTCGTAGTGCGGCGTCCACGGCGGGGTTTAACTATGCCCCGATGGAGGCTGTTTTTGTAGGGTCCATTGGGTGGACTTGGAATTTGACTATTTCATCCGCTGGTTTAAAAGAGGTGGACTTGGATCTCTTGTCAAGTATCATGTCGTCCCTGTCCACTGTGGAGCATAGCGCAGTTAATTCCTCGGCCGAATGGGCTTCGGATAATGCCTCGAGGGCCAATGCGCCTGTTTTGTTTTCGGTGCGGAGTGCTGTGTCCGGATCACTAGCGAGAGTGATGATTCCGTTGGGCCCGAGCATTTTGAGCTTCATGTTCCCATAATGGGGTATGGCTTGGAAGATCGTGAACGCCTCCCGTCCTAAAAGAGCGTGGTATCCACTACTGAACGGGGCCACCTGGAATGTAATTTCTTCGGGCCTATAGTTCTCCGGCTTGCCGAATACCACATCTAGTGTGATTTTCCCAGCACAACGTGCTTCCCGACTGGGGATGATTCCTCTTAAGGTTGTGCTGCTTTGCTCAATGTGGTTCCAGTCTATTTCCATTTTTTTGAAGAGTTTCCTCATAGATGAGGTTTAATCCACTGCCACTGTCCATGAGTACTTTGGTGAGTCGAAAGCCGTCCACAATTGGACTGAGGACCAGTGCAGCTGGTGCTCGGGCTGTTCGGAATTTAGGTTCGTCACTGGCATTGAAGGTAATAGCCATGTCACTCCATGGATTCATTGCTGCCATGTGGCAGATTTCGGCGAGGCTGCGGAGTGTTCGCTTGCGCCTATTATTTGATGCGAAGGTTTCAAAGACTGTTAATACCGTATTGTTATCCTCGGGATGGTGCTCTGTGGCATTTGGGATGAGAAGATCCTCACCACTTTTGGCCACCTGCCGGAGTATCCAACATGCTCTAAGGCTGTGTGTTGGTATGGTATCCGCTGTACTATGAATTTTGCAGGGTCCGTTAAGCCATCCCTCCAATACGGTTCCATGCCCTGTAGAGGGTTTTTGTTTCTTTGTAACTAACTCGGGTGTCTTATGATAGTGCACCCTTTTACTTCAGACTGGGTGTATATTCCGAGCCGGATTATCCCAAGATTTCATTTCGGTTTTCCAGGCGCTTTCCATCGCACAATACTTTCGTACTATGGACGCCAAGTCAGCGAAGCGTGGTATGTCACGGTGACTTAAGGCGTTAAGGATTCCCCTGTCCGTGCAATTATTGCAGAAAAATGAGACCGCGTCTTCCTCGCGACAGTCCTTAACCTTGTTCATCACAAGGAGGAATCTGGCCCAATAATGATGTACTATTTCATGGGGCTCTTGCCTGATGGTGGGTGGATTTGAGTCCGAACCCCTACCCGATCTAAGACCCAGGGGCCGAGGACTTTCCAATCTTGGAAGTTTGGATTCCGGAGTGTGGCTCGATAAGTCTGGCCCGCTGCCTGACTCTAGGTTCAGGGCTTGGGTGATGTGCTCCCGTATACAGGTATCCGGCTCGGAATCCGGACATAGTTAGTCCTCATGATAGAGGAAGAATCGCTGCATTGTTCCTCCACCACCGCAATATGATGGGTGACTGGTGGAGAGTTAATCTCCCTTTGATTGGGTTTAAGCCCAATTCGATCATAGTCTATAGCGAGTCCTAAGGACGCGATACGATCCAAGAGCTCATTTAGGGAAGAGAGCTCCATTGGATCCATCTGCTTGGTGAATTCTGAGCCAACGTGGAGGTTGTTTTTGATGACCCGAGAGGTCATCATCGGTGCAGTGGCCGAATGGGTGGTCATGATGAAACTGCCAAGCCGGAGAGTTTGGCCGACAGCCAGGGCTCCCCCGACGGTAATGTTGCTTTTAACAACGAGACGAGGCATCCTTCCTTACGGCGAAGGCACAGTGGAACTCTCAATGAAAGCACCAATGTTGGTGTCAAAACCGACGGATCTCGGGTAGGTGGTCCCGAACTGTGCATCTAAGGCAGATGGTAACAGGAGGCAGGGGACACGATGTTTTACCCAGGTTCGGGCCCTCTTGATGGAGGTAAAACCCTACGTCCTGCTTGATTATTCTTGATAATATGAGTAGTACAAGAGTTGATTTACCACGAGATCGGAGAGGCTAAACCCTAGAAGCTAGCCTATGGTATGATTGTATGTTGTCCTACAGACTAAAACCCTTCGGTTTATATAGACACCAGAGGGGGCTAGGGTTACACAAGGTCGGTTACAAAGGAGGAGATATACATATCCGTATTGCCAAGCTTGCCTTCCACGCCAAGGAGAGTCCCATACGAACACGGGACGAGGTCTTCAATCTTTTTTCTTCATAGTCCAACAGTCCGGCCAAAGGATATAATCCGGCTGTTCGGATACTCCCTAATCCAGGGCTCCCTCACCAGCATTCAAGTTTTCAGCAAAGATTATGAACTAACCATATTCACAATAACATTTAGGTCTCATGTTTACTCATATCAATGGCATAATCAACTAGCGAGCAATAATAGTAAATCTCGGATGACAACACTTTCTCAAAACAATCATAATATGATATAACAAGATGATATCTCGCTAGCCCTTTCTAAGACCGCAAAACATAAATGCAGAGCACCTCTGAAGTCCAAGGACTGACTAAACATTGTAATTCATGGTAAAAGAGATACAGTCACAAACATAGTCAATGTAAACTAATAGTAATACATGCAAATGACAACGGTGCTCTCCAACTGGTGCCTTTTTAATAAGATGATGATGACTCAACATAAAAGTAAATAGATAGGCCCTTCGTAGAGGGAAGCAGGGATTTGTAGAGATGCCAGAGCTCAATTTTTGAAACAGAGATGAATAATATTTTGAGTGGCATACTTTTATTGTCAACATAACAATCGAGAGATCTCGATATCTTCCATGCTACACACATTATAGGCGGTTCCCAAACAGAATGGTAAAGTTTATACTCCCCCTACCAACAAACATCAATCCATGGTTTGTCTGAAAACAGCGGGTGCCTTCAACTAACAACAATCCTGGGGGAGTTTTGTTTGCAATTATTTTAATTTAGCATGGGACTGGGCATCCCGGTTATCAGCCATTTTCTCGTGAATGAGGAGCGGAGTCCACTCCTCATGAGAATGAGCCACCTAGCATGGAAGATATAGACAGCCCTAGTTGATACATGAGCTATTCGAGCATACAAAGCAGAATTTCATTTAAAGGTTTAGAGCTTGGCACATACAAATTTACTTGGAATGGCAGGTAGATACCGCATATAGGAAGGTATGGTGGACTCATATGGAATAACTTTTGGGGTTTATGGAAGTGGATGCACAAGCAGTATTCCCGCTTAGTACAAGTGAAGGCTAGAAAGAGACTGGGAAGCGACCAGCTAGAGAGCGACAACATTCATGAACATGCATTAAAATTAATCAACACTGAGTGCAAGCATGAGTAGGATATAATTCACCATGAACATAAATATCGTGGAGGCTATGTTGATTTTCTTTCAACTACATGCGTGAACATGTGCCACGTCAAGCCACCCGAATTTTTCAAAGGAGGATACCACCCTATCATACCACATCACAACCGTTTTGATAGCATGTTGGCACGCAAGGTAAACCATTATAAATTCCTAGCTAATTAAGCATGGCATGAGCAACTATAATCTCTAATTGTCATTGCAAACATGTTTCATTCATAATAGGCTGAATCAGGAATGATGAACTAATCATATTTACAAAACACAAGAGAGGTCGAGTTCATACCAACTTCTCTCATCTCAATCAGTTCATCATATATCGTCATTATTTCCTTTCACTTGCACGACCGAATGTTGTGGATAATAATAATAGTGCACATGCATTGGACTAAGCTGGAATATGCAAGCATTCAATACAAGGGAGAAGACAAGGTAATATGGGCTCTTTGTTAGATCAACAATAATGCATATGAGAGCCACTCAACATTTTCATCATGGTCTTCTCCTCTCGACCCCCAAAGAAAAGAAAAGAAACAAAACTATTTACATGGGAAAGCTCCCAACAAGCAAAAGAAGAACGAGAAATCTTTTTGGGTTTTCTTTTTAATTACTACTACTAGGCATGGAAAGTAAACTAGCTAAGAGCTACAACTATTTTTTTTGTTTTTCTTAGGGTTTTTCAAACACACAAGAAGAAGGCTTAAAAAGAAATTAAACTAGCATGGATAGTACAATGAAAAAGTATGAGCACCAACAACTGGAATGAGTGTGTGAAATGAATGTAATGTCGGTGTCGTGGAATTGTCACGGTAGATGTCCTAGTGTGAGGACTTAGTCGTGAGGCCAACGCATTTTTGTAGTAGCTTGAGAGGGGTTGAGCGGAATCGAGAGACGCAACATAAGACAAGGATTTAGACAGCTTCGGTCCCCGGGAAACATCATCCGGTAATAACCCTACATGTTGTTTGTGGCTAGATCTCATTATGCTCATGAGAGAGTCACCGCATAAGCCGGCTCCCCTTTGTGTCTAGCCCTAGAGATTATTTTCTGTCCCTCTTTGGGGAGCCCTGCCCCTCCTTATATATGTTGAAGGGGCGGGTTACATGAGGAGTCCTAGTAGGACTAGGACTAGTCTATCCTTTCTCAGAAGTTGAATACAAGTCTGGGTCTTGCTTCCTCATAAAGGAAATATTCGTCATCCCTTTCCTCTTAAGCCGGCCCACCATAGTATAAGCTGGCCCGCTGGGCCTTGGGCCTTGTCGTCCGTCTGATCCGCCCGCCGGGTCTCCAGTGAGTCAAATTGTCCAGGCGGGTTACATGTAAACCTCCATGTCCGGGTGGATCGCCAGTGAGTCGCCAAGCTCCAGCCAGGTCTCTGGTGAGTCGCCAAGCCCGGCCGGGTCATACCACGGGGTATATACCTGACATTAGTCCCTAGTTTAATTTGGATTTATCCATGTTAAACTGATCCTGTAAAATAAACACAAGAACAAACTTGATAGGTTGTGCTCTGGGTTAAATATTTTCCTGAACCGGCACCTGATCATCTTTAAGTCCTTGTCATTTCCTCCTGGATGCATACTCAAAGATCTTATAGCAAATCTCTTTTAACACATATGTCCAAACCTTGCCAATGCAAAAATCCAGAAACTTCTTTTGAGAAATCCGGGTCAATAGGCCAGCTTTAGAGCCAATTTGGGAACATTGGTATCTTATAGAGAAATATTATAATAAATAATCCACTTGAATCGGCTTCCAAAGCGCCAGTTTAAAAAATATTGGTCTTGAAACAACTCATCTGACTTTCAACCGGCTTGTACAACTTGCCGGTTTATCATTGCCAAAATATCCGGTTTGTAAATATTGATAACACCGGGTCATAATTGTTGCCGACGTCGGGTCATAGTTATTGGTGACGCCGGGTCAATCTGATTTACTCAAAACTGAGAATTTGAAGATTTTTTCTCCCTTATATCCATATTACATGTAGCCCCCAAGTCTTGAGCAGAAACAAAGTGATGACTGAAAACTTGCTTCAATATAAATACTGCCACTTTGAAGAAATCCATGTTGTTCATCTTAGTCACTAGTAAAGACTGAATACTCCATATATGTAGCCCCCAAGTGCCGGGTTGTCATACTTGTAGCAACCCGGGACTTGTAATTGCCTTATACTCATAAAAAACTATAACCAGTGTAGCCCCCAAGGGCCGGGTCATTATGCAATAATGAGCAGGGACTTTATAAATATGATCATATAGACTTGGACAACAACGTGTAGCCCCCAAGGGCCGGCTCAGTAAGATAATATTGAGCTGGGACATTATATATACTTCTTTTGAAAAGAACATCATATGATGTAACCCCCATCATGGGGCTTGAACCCACGTCCATAAGTTTAAGAGCTTTGTGCTTTACCAACTGAGAAGTGGAGCCTTCAATATAATGGAATAAAACTTGTGTACCTTGAATTGTTAACAGGAGCAATTGGTAGCACCCAAGGGCCGGCTCGTTATGATGTGATGACTCGGGTCTTCAATAAGGCCAGTAAAATTGTCTTTGCATTAGCCCCCAAGTGCCATGGTGCATGCTGGCAGTGACATGGGACTTGCATATTTGATGTGATATCAAACTGAATAATGTAGCCCCCAAGTGTTGGGTCGTAAGCCTGCAGCGACTCGGGACTTATCTGTTGACAAGTAAATCCGAAGTTTAAATACCTAGCGGTTCTTGGCCGATGGCGATTTAATATGCCTCCATTGTAAGCCGGAATTTTTATAACCCGGCGGCTTATAGCCTTTGAGAAAATCAATAATTGATAACCCTTTTGAGACACCAATTTCAATCTTTGATGATGGGCTGGAACTTAATCCTTTATGTAAATCATAGCTCTGTAAATCCTGCATAGAGTTTAAACAACAATCCACCGCACCCGAGCTTCCCCGAGCACACTGACCCTCCTTGCGGCTTCCCTGTGAGCTGCTGAACCTCCCCGTGCTTTTTGTTTCGCCCCTAGTACACCGTAGACGCCGTGCCTCTTGTGCCCGAATGCGCCGCCCCCTGACCACGTCGCCGGCGATGCTCCGGTGACCATTTGGTCACGGGCTTAGGCCCGTCACACTCCCCGCGCGGCATAGATGCTGTAGGTGCTTTCGCCGCATCGCCTAGGCCACCACAGCCACGAGCATGAGCACACCCGAGCCTCGGCCTTCGCCGAGCTCATCGCCGGTGATGCTCCGGCCAAACCACCACTGTGGTTGGATGAGGGCGAGTCCCAGCTCCACGTAGGTGCTCTCCGTGCGCCAAATGGTGCCCTGTGGGAAAATCCCGCAGCGTGCCGCCGCGTCTGGCCTCGCCGGCGGCTAAACGCCGGCAGGCTTTGTCCGCTGACCGGCGAGGTTGACCCCGCTGACCCGGGTTGACCTTCCCCTCTCTCTCACTGACATGCGGGCCCTGCCCGACTAATTAGTCTGGTTAGTGCTAATTAACTAGGTTAGTTTAGTTAGTAGTCACTGACTAGTGGGCCCTGCCCAATAAATTAGGACTAACTAGCTTAGTTAGTGCACAGAGTCACTGACCAGTGGGCCCCACTGGTCAAGTTTGACCAGGATCAGGCGCTGTTGACTGCTGATGCCAGCATGATGCAGTGCTGACACAATTATTCATTTTCTGGATTTAATCTTATATAGGAAATTCCAGAAAATAGCCAAAACTTCTAAAAATCATAGAAAACAACCATAGCTCCAAATCAAACAAATTATATATGAGAAATGATCAGAAAAATTCAATCTATCCATCTGAATGGTTTCATGCATGAGAAACCACTTTAACCTTGATGTTTTGGTGAAACAAGCTAACACACTTATTATGCATAGGAACTTTAACTTCCATTTGAATCTTTGGTTCAAATGGACCCATTTCAACTTGTTTCACATTGCATTAGGCAGGACACATCATTTTGCCATGTCATAGCTTGCATCATATTGTTGCATATTGTCATGTGTTGATTATGTTCTGTGTGTCCTTCGTGGTAGGTTCTGCCTCCGAGGATATCTCCCAGTATCCAACTGAAGGGCAGTACCCTACTACCACTCCATTAGGCAAGCAGCCCATTTGATCATATCGATATAATCCCATGTTCTCACCTCTGCTCTCCTTTACTGCATTAAGACAACAACGTTTCAAACTGTTGTGTGATGCGGTAGTTGAACCCTTATCCTCTGCATGACCTGTCATTGTCACAGTAACCAGATGAGACCCACTAGCATGTGTAGGAGTTTATTGATCCATGTATGTGTTTCCTACCTTGCTATGCCTGCTATGCCTAGAGTTGTGTCAGGTCTGGTTCATCTGGGTGATGGGCTAGAGTTAAATGATTATGTCGGTAATGTGAGGGATGTGTTGAACATGATTTGGTAAAGGTATCGATGAGAGGCCATGTAGGAGTACATGGTGGGTTGTTTCATTGAGGCCATCCCTAATAACTGAGATCTGTATGTGTGATTTTAAGAATCAGCTACTACCATGCATTGCGATCCTTAATTGACCCTCTCGGCTTCTTAATCACCCTAGTACTCTGTCCAGGAGTTACAAATAGTTTCTGCTGTTTGTAGGTTATGTGTTGGCGGCCGTGCGTAGCGCTGACCCTAGGGGTGGGCTATGTTGCGGTAGATACACCGTGGCCGGGTATGCCGGGCGCCCGTTTGGCGTCTTGGGACCCTGTTCACATCGTTCGGGGCCGTATGTGGAAACCTCGGCCGGACTCCCTGCGGATGGAACCTGGATAGGCGATAAACCTGGACTAGAGACTTGAGTGTTTAGGTAGGCCGTGGCCGACACCCTTGTTGGGCTTCCGCTTGAAGGTTGCCGAGTACATGTCGTGTAAACAGTGGTAAGTGGTGAGAGCGTGTATGAAGAAGTACACCCCTGCAGGGTTAACATCATCTATTCGAATAGCCGCGTCCACGGTAAAGGACTACTTGGTTGCCTATATAGTTCATAGACAAGTTAATGGTTACTACTAAAAAAACTCAAGATAAGTGTGAGTACCGAGGATGGCTCTCTCGTAGCATGACGAGGGAGGATCCCCGGTGGAGTATTGTGTTGGTGATTAGTGGACTCGTGTGCGAAAACTATTTTACTAGTGGTATCTCGTAGGATAGCTTAGCCAAGAGTCAAAGCTGGCTTGCTGCAATAACTCCACCACCTTCTTGAGAATGAGCATGTATAGTAGGTTCTGATGTAAGACTTGCTGAGTACCTTTGTACTCATGTTTGCTTAATTACTGTTTTCAGACGACAACACCACCCCCTCCGATGGGTTTTATGTAGATCTCGACATCGATGAGTGACTTGCCACCCAGGTGGTGATCCTGGCGATGGAGGGCCCTATGTAGATAGACAGGCTTCGAGAAGCCTTCTTTCTTTCTAGTGTCTGCACTCAGACTATTTGCTTCCACATGTGCTTGTATGCTTGTATGACTTGAGTGTCGGGTCATGTGACCACTACCTGTATGAACATGTTATGTATGGCTCCCTGGAGCCTTTAAATAAAGTAATTGAGTTGTAGAGTTTTGTTGTGATGCCATGATGTATTTACACATATCGAGCATATTGTGTGTGTGATTGAAATGCTTGGTATGTGTGGGATCCGACAATCTAGTTGTTTATCCTTGGCAGCCTTTCTTATGGGGAAATGTAGTCTGGTGCTCCTCGAGCCATAGTAGTCCGCTACAGCCGGTTCACCGGAGTCCTGCTAGCCCAGTACTACTGCTCAGGACACTTGACTGGTCGGCATGTGTTTCACTTTGTTCCTATGTTTGTCCCTTCGGGGAAATGTCGCACGGTGACTTCCGGGGTCCGACTTCCGGAGTCCTGCCTAGCCTGCTATAGCCCGGGTTCCCCGGAGTCCTGTTAGCCCAGTGCTACAGCCCTGATTCACTCGCTGATGACCGACATGCTCGATGTGATTCATGTATGCCTGTCTCCATAGGTCTGTGCCACTTTGGGTTCACAACTAGCCATGTCGGCCCGGGTTCTCTGTCATATGGATGCTAGCGACACTATCATATACGTGAGCCAAAAGGCGCAAACGGTTCCGGGCCATGGTAACGCGACACCCGTGGGGATACCGTGCGTGAGGCCGCAATGTGATATGAGGTGTTACCGGCTAGATCGATGTGACTTGGAATCGGGGTCCTGACACTTTCGGCCTTGTCAATGCTCCTCCAACATTCTCTCGCATGATGAACTTCATCTTCAACCCCTACACAAATGACTTCGTCTTGGTCTATCTCGATGACATTTTGGTCTTTTCCAAGAACAAGGAGGATCATGCCAAGAACTTGAGATTGGTGCTGGATAAACTCAGAGAACATCAGTTCTATGCGAATTTTTCGAAGTGCGATTTTTGGCTCGATGAGGTTCTCTACCTTGGGCATATCATCTCCGCCAAGGGCATAGCTATTAATCCTGAGAAGGTGTCTACAATTGTGAATTGGGAACCGCCTCAGAATGTGAAGCAACTCTACAGCTTCCTTGGGCTCGCAAGCTATTGTCGAAGGTTCGTTGAGAATTTCTCTAAGATCGCGAATCCTCTTTCCAACCTCCTCTAGAAGCATGTGAAGTATGTCTGGTCGCCTGAGTGTGACATCGCTTTCGACACCCTGAAAGAGAAGTTAGTCACAGCTCCAGTTCTGACTCCTCTTGATGAATCCAAACCGTTCGAGGTTTTCTGTGATGCTTCCCTTCAAGGTCTTGGTGCAGTATTGATGCAAGAGAAGAAAGTTGTGGCCTATACCTCTCGCCAGTTGAAGCCCAACAAAAAGAACTACCCCACTCATGACCTCGAGTTGGCGGCAGTTGTCCATGCTCTTTAACATGGAGACATCTCTTGTTGGGAAGTGGACATCTTCACTGATCATAAGAGTCTCAAGTACATCTTCACTTAGCCCACCCTCAACCTCAGGCAGACTCGTTGGGTCGAAATGATTCAAGAGTATAATCCGAGTATTGAATATACTCCAGGCAAGGCCAATGTCATTGCTGACGCTTTGAGCAGGAAGGCTTACTGCAATAGTTTGATTATCAAGCCCTACCAACCAGAGCTTTGTGAAGCTTTCCGCAAACTTAACCTCCAAGTTGTTCCTCAAGGATTCCTTGCCAACCTCCAAGTCTCTCCTACTTTGGAAGATCAGATTCATGAGGCTCAGCTTCTTGATGCTATGGTGAAGAAGGTGAAGATTGGGATTGCCAAGAGTCAACCCAAGTACAAGTGATATCGCCTTGATCGCAAGGGTACTCTATTCTACAAGGATCGCATTGTTGTTCCTAAGGGTGACCTTCGTAAAGTCATTATGAACGAGGCTCACAATTCACTCCTCTCTACTCACCCTGGAAGTACAAAGATTTACCATGACCTCAAGCAGTCGTATTGGTGGACTCGAATGAAGCGCGCGATTGCTCAATTCGTGAATGAATGTGATGTCTGCAGAAGAGTGAAAGTAGAACACCAACAACCAGCTGGTCTCCCCCAACCTCTTGCCATTCTAGAATGGAAGTTTGACCATATTGAGATGGACTCCGTGACTGGATTTCCAAAGTCCAAGCATGGCAATGATGCTATCTTTGTTGTCATCGACAAGCTCACTAAAGTGGCTCATTTCCTTCCTATCAAAGAATCTATCATAGCAGCTCAGTTGGCAGAGCTATATACCTCCAGGATTGTCTCTCTGCATGGCATCCACAGTTGATATCATTAGACCGTGGTAGCATCTTCACTTCTAAGTTCTGGGACTCCTTTCAGAAGGCTATGGGCACCAACATTCGCTTCAGCACAACCTTTCATCCTCAAACCAGTGGCCAAGTCGAGCGAGTCAATCAAATTCTTGAAGATATGCTCAGGGCATGTGTCATTTCTTTCGGTATGAAGTGGGAAGATTGTCTTCCATATGCCAAGTTCTCCTACAACAACAGCTTCCAAGCGAGTTCGGGCAAGGCCCCATTCGAGATTCTCTATGGCAGGAAGTGCCATACTCCTCTTAACTGGTCAGAGATTGGTGAACACCAACTTCTTGGCAATGACTTGATCACAGAGGCTGAAGAAATGTGCAAAGTCATTCGTGAAAATCTCAAAGCCGCGCAATCACGCCAGAAGAGTTACTATGATAGCAAGCATCATGACTTGGCTTTCGAGATCGGAGACCATGTCTACCTCCGCGTCTCTCGAATGAAAGGTACTCTTCGCTTCGGTATCAAAGGGAAGCTTGCCCCTAGATACGTGGGTACTTTCAAGATCATTGGCAAAAGAGGTGATCTCGCCTATCAACTTGAGCTTCCATCCAACTTTGCAAACGTGCACGACGTGTTTCATGTGTCTCAGCTCCGCAAGTGTTTCAAGACTCCTGACCACACCATCAACTTCGAAGAGATTGATCTCCAAGAAGACCTGTCTTATCATGAGCACCCTGTTGCTATTCTTGAAGAAACTGAGCGCAAGACTCGCAACAAGTCTATCCAATTCCTGAAAGTGAAGTGGTCACATCATTCCGACCGTGAAGCCACCTGGGAACGTGAGGACCACCTCCGTTCCGAATATCCGGAGTTTTTTCCAGTCCTAGATCTCAGGAGGAGATCCTTTCGTAGTGGTGGAGAGTTGTAACGCCCCGTATGTAACTTGCCATATCTGTATTCCAACTCTTGCCATTTTCGGCACTAAGTTATGATATTCCCTGTTGTTGGGTTTTGTATTCGTGTTGTTTTTGTCTTTGTCATGCATCTCATATCGTGTCATCATGTGCATCGCATTTGCATACGTGTTCGTCTCATGCATCCGAGCATTTTCCCCATTGTCCGTTTTGCATTCCGGCGGTCCTACGTCCTCCGGTATCCCCTTTTGCCTCTTTTCATGTGCGGGTGTTAAACGTTCTCGGATTGGACCGAGACTTGCCAAGCGGCCTTGGTTTACTACCGGTAGACCGCCTGTCAAGTTTCGTGCCATTTGGACTTTGTTTGATACTCCAACGGTTAACTGAGGAACCGTAAAGGCCTCGTGTGTGTTGCAGCCCAACACCTCTCCAAAGTGGCCCAAAGCCCAGCTAAACCCCCTCCATCATCTTGGTTGTTCTATCACGATCGCATGGCCGAAAACCGCACCTCATTTGGAGCCTCCTAGCTCCCTCTAGGTACAAATAGGTGCCTCCCTTAAAATCATGGATCAAACACCACCCTAGCCCTAGCCCCGCTCCCTCCGCGCGTCGGAGATGTCCGGTCCACACCAGACAAATCGCCACCGCCCACTCACACACCGCCACGTGGCAGCGCTGCCGCCTCCCGCCGCCTCCGGCCCGCGAGCCTGCGTCGGGCCCGCCGAGCCCAGCCGCCGCCGCCCACATCCGCGCCTCGCCGCCGCCCGTCTCCGCTGCCCGCACCTCCGCGCTGCCGCCTGCGCCGCCGCCGCCGCCCTCGTGCCGAAGCGACTGCAGCGCCGCCACCGAGCCCAGCTGCCGCCAACCTTGCCGCCCCGGTCAGGTCCTGCGCCCCGCGCGCCTCCCCGGCTTCCCCGGCGCCGGATCTGCCTCCCCCGCGCCTCTCCGGTTGACTCCCTCTCCTCCGGGGCGGATTCCGGTGAGCCCCGTCGAACCTCAATCCACGTGCGATCCAGATCTGAGTCAAACCCTAGAGGTTGACCCATTTTCTGCCTAAGTTCCCAGTACTTTTAGCGTTTTTCATCGCATCATAACTTTACATCCGTTGCCCCGTTTTGGACGTGTAGAATATCAAATTGTTCGTGTGGATGTACACTTCATTTCATTCCATTGCACCATGTTCATTTGAGTTCATCTTGATGCCCTAAATATTGTTGCAAGAGTGCTATGTAATGTTAGTTTCAGATTCTTAACAGATTATGGACATTTGTCATTTTTGCCATGTTTAATGTGTGCCTCCTATGAACTTGAGGCCAACATGTGTTTTGTTGTATGCCATGCTGTCGGAGTAAATAGCCATGGGTAGCCTAGCCGGCTTCCCCTGGCCCTTCTGAAAAAATTACGAGCCCGTCCGGCTCTCAAAGAACTCAAGACCTGGAGCCGCCTTCCCCCTGCCGGCTATTTTCTAGGCCGGCTTCGGGGGGGCGGCCCGCCCTTTGCCCTCATGAAGGAGGCCGTGGGAGGGCCGACTTCGAGAAGCCGGCTGCAAGAAGGCCGACTCCAAGAAGCCGGCTCCCATAAAGCAGTCAAGATCGTACCCTCGAGGTCCGCGTCCACCCAGCAATGATGAAGCGGGGCGTGGCTACAGTGAAGCCTGCCACCCCCAAAACCCGGAGCACGCCCAGCACAGTGCGCCATACGGGTGACCACGACCCGCCCGGCGCGGCACTGATGCCACAGCGACCCTGACGCCGTCCATGACGGGCCGCCAGCGTGGCCCCCGAGGCGGTGGGCCCCTTCGGGCAGAGAGATGCCTAAGGCGGCCACACCTCCCCCAAGTCGGCCAGATGGAGAGCCGGCCCCCCATAGCTGGCCTGCCATCCTCCTCGAAGGAGGCGCCCCATTAAGGAGACAAGACACGGTGGGACTACAGTAATCGCCCGCCAGGGCGGCGGCACTGTAGCCACGCTTACCCCGACCAAGCCCGCGTCATCAGAATAGAGCAACAGTAACCAGCCACCGACCAGGCCCTGGACAGTGGAGCCTGCCTGTCGACCAGGGTGCCGGCAGCCAGCGGGACCCACCAGTCGGCGGGCCCCAGCAACCGGCATGGAAGCCGGCGAGCATAGTCACAGACAGCTGGGCCCCGCGCCAAACTGGATTACCATTGTACCCCCGAGGGGTAGGCCTATATAAACCCCCCGATGCACCCATGCAAAGGGTTCGACCCCCAACTAGTTTTACACACCTTAGGAGGAGAAGAAGCAGGCTAGCCGTGCTCTTCTTCCTCCTTCCACCAGTATAGCTCAAGGAGCACCGTGTAGCTACTTATTCATCTAGTGATCATGCGGAGACCCCGCAGAGCAGCAGTAGGGGTGTTATCTCCCCGGAGAGCCCCGAAGATGGGTAAAGTTCGCCGGCGTGCATATCTTCGCCTCATCCCGTTTCCAGGCACCGGCGACGTCTTATTGGCTCCCACAATGATAAGCCACCCGTTGGCATATGTCGCACCTACCACCCGACATTTGGCGCCCACCATGGGGCCAGGTGCACCGTCGTCCGAAGACCTGTTCTGGACGGGAACCCTCTTCCTCCCTAGCGAGCTTAGCCAGCCCGGCACGCCCGATGGCGCTTGCCATGACGCGCTGCAAGGCGTCACCAGCATCTGCGCGGCAAGCAGCCTCACCGATCTCCTCGACGAGGCCCGCATCTCCGACGAGCTCGCCTCCGATGCGGGCACTGACCACCTCGCCAACCTCCTTGGCCAGCTCCATGTCTCCAGCGAGCCTGCTGCGGATCTGGAGTCGGTTGGCTCCACCGACCCGATGCATTTCGACTCCGACATGGCCTCCTACGACACCTTCCCCACCAACGTCACGATCTACAACGACCCGCTCCCTCGGACCGACGATCGCGATACTGTCACCACTGAGGTGATGGTTATCGGCCACGGCGATCCGGCCGACGAGAGCGCCCATGACGCCCCGCACGCGGCGGCCCACGACTTGTCCGTCCCCCAACCAGCTGATGCCGACGATGAAGCACTGGAGGCACGCCGTCTCGCCCTCCTCGCGGACGGCCGGAGGCTGGCTTCCATGAGACGCCTCACTGAGGCCTACCAGCGCGAAGCTGACCGCGCCGCCTTCGGCACACCGGCCCCCGCTGGTCCAAGCTGGGCTGGTGCTGTCAAGCAACGCGGCGCCATCATCGCCGACACGCTGGGAGTCGACCGCCCGGTCTATGCCACTCCGCTCGAGAACCTGCGTGCCGCCCAGGCGGCCGTGGACGAGTTGGACGGCTTGGAGGCCGAAAACCTCCCCCACATGACCCGGCGCATACATAAGCTGATTGACGCGGCCGCTCAGTGGCACAAGGCCGACGCCCGCGCGGGAAGCCCACCCCCACGTCGGGATCACGGCGCAACGTCCCGGACACTGACTAAGAGTAACACCCGCGCGCGGCGCGAGAAAGAGCCGGCTTCCAGTCGAAGATGGACCCGAATCTCCATCGAGCGCGATGCGGACGGCCGTCCCCGAGCCATGGAATGGCGGGGCAGCCCGCCTCCGCCTCGGGCTCGTGGAGAGAGATACCCCACCCCACCGCCAGTGGCGCATCCGACTCTCAGCGGCCGGTTGGGTCGCCGTGAAGGAGTCGGCGAGAACGACGCCCGCCATCTGATCGACCGCCTGGCCAGATCCCTGGCGCTGGAAGAAGAAGACGATGTCGGCCTGCCCTGTTTTGGCCCCCGCATCCGCGACGAGCCCTTCCCCAAGGGGTTCTCGCTCCCAATAGACACGCCCAAGTACAACGGCTCCGTGAAGCCGGAAGACTGGCTGATCGACTACTCCACGGCAGTCAGCATAGCCAACGGCAACCGGCATGTTGCCATGAAGTACGTGCCCCTCATGCTGCAAGGCACGGCACAGACTTGGCTTAACAGCCTCAAGCCTCTCAGCATCAACAGCTGGGTAGATTTCACCGAAGCCTTTGTTCGCAACTTCACCAACACCTACAAGCGGGCTCCCAAGCCCAGGCAGCTCTCCCTGTGCATACAGGGCCCAGCCGAGTCCACTCGCGACTACCTCACACGTTGGGCCGAGCTCCGCAATTCTTGTGAAGGGGTGCACGAGGTGCAGGCCATCGAATACTTCACTGCCGGGTGCCGAGAAGGCACCCTTCTCAAGCACAAGCTTCTCTGCGACGAGCCGACTACCCTTGACGAGCTTCTGAACATAGACGCGTCCGGGAAAGTACTTGACCCAGCGCCCAAGATGCCGGCAGGAGATTCCGGCCGACGCCAGCACCCGAACGACCAGAAGCGTAAAGGCCCTGCGCCGCCTCCCGCTAGCCGGCAGTTGAACACGGTCGAAGACACGCCGCCTGAAGGGCGGCCCGCGCCCAAGAAGCCCAAGGGCGGCCGGCCGGCTTGGCAGCCGGCTTTCTCCTATGAGCAAACTCTTGACGCCCCGTGCAAGTTCCATAGCGGCGCGAAGCCATCCAACCACACAACCCGAAAGTGTAACTGGCTCGCCCGGATCTCCAAGGGCGAAGGACCCACGCCGCCTCCTCCTGCCGGCCCGCCGCCTCCGGCTCCGCCGCCCCAGGCCGCTCGGCCCACAGTCGGCGCCGTGCAGGACGAGTTCCCCGACGAGCAAGCATCCTACGTCATCTTTATGAGCCAGCCCGAAGACCCGCGCAGCAAGCACCGAGAGCATAACGAAGTCAGTGTGGTCGCTGCTAACCCAGCCGGACACATGCATTGGTCAGAGAAATCCATCAGCTGGAGCCGGGCCGACCACCCAGAGGTGATGCCGTCTCCCAGCTCCTATGCTTTGGTCCTGGAAGCCACCCTCGCGACGGACAGACGCGCCGCCCGCTTCTCCCGCGTGCTGATAGATGGCGGGAGCAGCATCAACATCCTGTACCGCGACACCCTGGAGAAGTTAAGTATCAAGACGAAGCAGCTTGTGCCGACTCGGACAGTGTTTCACGGCATCGTACCCGGCTTGTCCTGCGTCCCCATTGGCAAGATCAAGATCGACGTACTCTTTGGGGACAAGGAGCATTTCCGCCGGGAGGCGATCTGGTTCGAAGTGGTGGACCTGGAGAGCCCTTACCATGCATTGCTTGGCCGACCCGCCTTGGCCAAGTTCATGGCGGTCCCCCACTACGCATACCTCAAGATGAAGATACCAAGCTCCAAGGGCATCATCACCATAGCCGGCGATTACAAGAAGTCTGCCGAGTGCGCTGCGGCCAGCAGCCGGCTGGCCAAGTCCCTTTTGATTACCGAAGAAAAGAAGACGCTGGACCGGGTCGTGGCCCTGGCCAGCAAGCAGCTGAGCCAGCCCACCGACTCGAAGGAGCATGATGCCCAAGGATCTTTCTAGCCGGCCAAGGAAACCAAGAAGATACCTCTTGACCCCGAGCACCCCGAGAGGTTTGCCGTTATTGGGGCAAGCCTGAACAGCAAATAGGAAGGCGAGCTCGCCGATTTCCTCCGTGAGAATCGGGACATCTTTGCATGGTCCCCCAAGGACATGCTGGGTGTTCCGAAGGATTTCGCCGAGCACAAGGTACACGTGCGAGAAGACGTAAAACCAGTCAAGCAGCCTCTCCGCCGACTGTCAGAGGAGAAGAGAAGGATTGTAGGGGAGGAGATAGCCCGGCTTCTGGCAGCCGGCTTCATTATGGAAGTTTTCTTTCCAGAGTGGCTTGCCAACCCGGTTCTTGTGCTAAAGAAGAATAACAAGTGGCGCATGTGTATAGACTACACAAGCCTCAACAAGGCCTGCCCTAAAGATCCCTTTGCCCTACCAAGAATTGACCAAGTGATAGACTCCACGGCCGGATGCGAGCTGTTGAGTTTTTTGGATGCTTATTCAGGATACCACCAGATAAAACTAAACCCGAATGACCGCCTAAAGACCGCCTTCATCACGCCATTTGGAGCCTTCTGCTACCTGACCATGACATTCGGCTTGAGGAATGCCGGTGCCACTTTTCAGCGTTGCATGCAGAAGTGCCTCCTCACGCAGCTCGGCAAAAACGCTCACGTCTACGTGGACGATATCGTGGTGAAGACGGAGAAGCACAGCACCTTGCTGGAAGACCTGAAAGAAACATTCGAGAACCTGCGCCGGTTCCGAATCAAGCTCAACCCCGAGAAATGCGTGTTTGGAGTGCCAGCCGGCCAGCTCCTAGGCTTCCTGGTCTCCGAACGCGGCATCGAGTGCAACCCAGTGAAAATCAAGGCCATCGAGAGAATGGCAATCCCCACCAAGCTTCGAGAAATCCAGAAGTTCACCGGGTGCTTGGCCTCTTTGAACCGCTTCATCAGCCAGCTCAGAGAGAAAGCCCTCCCTCTCTACCGCCTCATGAAGAAGAGCACTCACTTCGAGTGGAACAACCAGGCCGATCAAGCTTTTCACGAGCTGAAGAAGATGCTGGCCACGCCGCCTGTCCTGGCGGCGCCGACTGAGAAAGAGCCCATGCTCCTTTACATTGCCGCGACCAGCTGGGTGGTCAGCACCGTCATCGTAGTCCAACGCCTAGAAGAAGGCCGAGCCCAGCCGGTCCAGAGGCCGGTGTATTACTTGAGCGAGGTGCTGTCCGCCTCAAAGCAGAACTACCCGCACTACCAGAAGATGTGCTACGGCGTGTACTTCACCACCAAGAAGTTGAAGCCCTACTTTCAAGAGCATCCCATCACGGTCGTATGCACTGCCCCGCTGGCCGAGATCATAGGTAGCCGGGATGCATCCGGCCGGGTGGCGAAGTGGGCCATCGAGCTGGCCCCTTACACAATCTTCTACCAGCCCCGCACCGCCATCAAGTCCCAAGCACTGGCCGACTTCCTCGTCGACTGGGCCGAGACCCAGTACCTGCCGCCGGCTCCTGACTCCACCCATTGGCGCATGCACTTTGACGGGTCCAAGATGCACACTGGCTTGGGAGCCGGCGTCGCCCTTACCTCTCCCAAGGGCGACAAGCTTAGATACACGCTGCAGATCCACTTCGCCGCCTCCAACAATGTAGCCGAATACGAGGCGCTCATACATGGGCTCCGGCTTGCCAAGGAACTCGGCATCCGCTGGATCCTATGTTATGGCGACTCGGATTTGGTGGTTCAGCAATCATCTGGCGACTGGGATGCCAAGGACGCAAACATGGCAAGCCGATGCCCTGGCCCGAATAGGCTCCACTCGGCAAGCAATACCAACCGGCGTCGCTCTACAACGCCTCCTCAAGCTGTCCATCAAGCAGTCTCCAGAATCCGACTCCAGCTTCGTGCCGCCCAACACCGACGGGGCCGGGTCCGGCTCGAAGAATCAAGCAGGCGACCCGGGGACTTCAATACTCAGCTCGGGGACCGCAGTAGCCGGCTCGGGGACTGCCGCACCTGGCCCGGGGACTGTGGTAGCCGGCCCGGGGACTGCGTCAACGCAGCAGTCGGCGGCCGACTCCAGCACTTCATCACCCAGCCCACCCACCCTGGTGGCAGTAGCCACATTGGCAGTAGGGGAAGTCGCAGCTCCGTCATGGGCTCAATCCATCCTGAACTTCCTAGTAAACCAAGATCTGCCGGCTGACGAAACAGAAGCGAGACAAGTCCAATGTCGAGCCGGAGCATACACGATCGTCAACAGAGAACTAGTCAAGCGCAGTGTCACTGGAGTCCTCCAACGGTGCGTCGAGCAAGAGAGGGGCATTCCAATCCTCAGAGATATACACCAAGGAGAATGCGGCCACCATGCCGCCTCAAGATCACTGGTCGCCAAAGCTTTCCACAACGGATTTTTCTGGCCGACTGCTTTGGATGACGCCAAAGAACTAGTTAAGTATTGCAAAGGCTGCCAACTTTTCAGCTCCAAGCAACACATGCCAGCTTCGGCACTCAAGACCATTCCCATCACTTGGCCCTTTGCCGTTTGGGGACTGGACATGGTGGGCCCATTCAAGACGGCACGCGGCGGCATGACACATTTGCTCGTCGCCCTGGACAAATTCACCAAGTGGATCGAGGCAAGGCCGATCAAGAAGCTGAATGGGCCGACTGCCGTGACATTCATCGCAGACATAACAACTCGGTACGGCCTACCGCACAACATCATCACCGACAATGGCACGAATTTCGCCAAAGGAGCCTTGGCACGTTTCTGCGCTGCACAAGGTTTCCGGCTGGACTTAGCGTCTGTCGCCCATCCGCAGTCAAACGGCCAGGTCGAGCGAGCTAATGGCCTCATCCTCTCCGGCATCAAGCCCCGACTGGTCGTACCTCTGGAGCGTTCAGCCGGCTGTTGGCTCAATGAGCTGCCGGCTGTCCTCTGGAGTCTGCGCACCACCCCAAACAAGTCAACCGGCTTCACTCCTTTCTTCCTCGTGTACGGTGCCGAAGCAATCATCCCAACCGACATCAAGTTCGACTCACCTCAGGTGACCATGTACACGGAGGCGGAGGCCAAGGAAGCACGAGAAGACGGCGTCGACCTGCTGGAAGAAGGCCGGCTGTTAGCCCTCAGCCGGTCTGCCATCTACCAGCAGGCGTTGCGCCGCTACCATAGTCGGAAGGTCAGGCCAAGATCCTTCCAGGAGGGCGACCTTGTGCTCCGGCTGATCCAGCGAACAACCGGCCAGCACAAGCTCTCAGCCCCCTGGGAAGGCCCCTTCGTCATCAGCAGCAAGGTTGTCAGAATCGTGATTTTGAATCGGATCGGAGCTTCGATGGTAGGATCGCAAATCGTAGAATCTTCACTACCAGGATCGTAGAAACGTAGATTCTAAGAACTAAAGTCGTAGAATCATAGGGGTTAGTTTGGATCATAAAGTCGTAGAATCGTCTAACAGAATCGCGATTCTGACAACCTTGATCAGCAGAGCTCTAGGCAACGACTCCTACTACTTAATCGACGCACAGAAACCCAAGGCACGCAAGAGAGACGACTCCGGAAAGGAGTCGGAACGACCATGGAACGCCAACCTCGTTCGAAGATTTTATAGTTGAAATGCAGTATGTATCACGCTAACTTTTGTACTAAGTACGAGACAATAGGCTCCCCGAGGAGGACTCGAGGACTGCCATCTCTTATCTATGAATGAAAGTATCATGTTTATGACCTTGTCATTTCATTTACTTGTTTTGTCCGGCACCGGGTCCGATTAGACGGCCCGGGGACTGGCCGACTGAAGTTATATTAAAAGTCTTACCTGCGGTCAGACAAGTAGTGTGCCGACACCCAGGCTTAGCTCTTGCCAAAGCCGCAGTTCGAAGAACCGGCTGTTCGGCTGGCAAGAGTCAATAGCAGGAAAGGGTGGACACACGAAAAATGGCTAGGGACCTGCGGACTAATATAACAGGAGCCGGTTTGCCGCCTATCGCCGACCGACTACCAGAGTAGCCGGCCGGCCGGTTTCCATTCACTTCACTTCAATCCAAGAAAGCTTGAGTACTTGCCTCCCCAAAGTGGGAAGGCGGCAAAGGAAAAAGCCTAACGATAAAAAGCGTACGCGAATGGAAACCAAACATGCACATAATAATATTTACATAAAGGACCCCCAAGGGGCCGACATCCAACATAGTTTGATACACCCCCAGCGGGTGGAATTGCGAAAGCTTAAAAGATTGTTCAAAAAGACAACAAGCAGGAAAAATAAAGACGGCGGGTCAAGCTGGCGGAGCGGTTGACGAGCTGGGCTAGTCGGTGGAGACGGTTGCGCCGGCTGAGGGAATGGCCGGCTGGCGAACTTCGGCTTGATCACCGCCTCCTGCAGAGGGCGCGGTTTCACGCGCCTCGTTGCTGGAGGCACGATCAGCTTGAGGCTGGCCGGTTGTTCCACTAGCCAGCTTGACGTCTTCGCCGTCTTCGTCCTCGTCATCCTCGCCCTCATCGCTGGAGGCGATCTCCTTGGCCGAGTCCTCGCCGACCACCAGGTCCAGACCGAACCAGTCCTCCGGCTAGGCAACACCGTCATCATTGATCTCGGGCGCAAAGACACTAATGTCGGTACACTCGGCGATCGTTGAGGCGCGCTGGGCGATTGCCGGCCGCACTTCCTCCAGCTCCGCATCGGCTTCCAGCCGCCAAGTACGTAGCTGGTCCAGGCTCAGCCCTGGGTACCAGGCGCGGACGAACTCCAACGCCCGCCCGGCTCCGAGGCAGGCCGCCGATGCCTTCCAAGCTTCGAAACGGCCGACTGCGACCTCCAGCCAGTCCGCGGTCCGGCTTGGGGTGCGGGGGATCGTCTTGCCGGTCCAGAGGGCGGCCAGCACCTGCGCCCCGGCATGTTGAAGCCGATGAAGCATCCGGTGAGCCGGCTGCAGCCGCACTTGGACGGCCACGAGCTGCTCCTCCAGCGTCCAATTTGCGTCCGGCGCGACGTTGACGCCTGCCTGACGGCGCGCCTCGCGATGAGCCTCGATGGCTTGAGTGGCAAGGGTGGAGTGGCCCGGAAAGTAATCTGCACAAGAAAATGGGCAGCAGCACAAGTCAGGCCAAGACCCCAGGCGGCCAGCAGGCAGAAGAATGGCGAGAAAAGTAGCTTACCATCGATCAAGTCTTCGATGCGGCCGAAGCCCGCATCCAGTGCTTGACGAGTCTCAGCCCAGCTCGCCGCCTCGGTCTCAAACTCCGCCTTCAGGGCGGCCTCGCTGTCCTGCGCCCTCTGCAGGGCCGCCTTGTGGCTTTCTTCCTGATCAGCCAGCTTCTTGGCCAGGCGGTCACGCTCGTGGACCAAGGTGGCGTACTCAGCGTCCCTAGTGCGAAGGGCGGTCTGCGCCTCGCCAAGCTCCTTCCGCAAGTCGGCGTTGGCTCCTGCAAAGAGCAAAAGACAAAAAGAAAAAAAACCAATGAGGGAAAGGTCGTCAAGGAAGATCCGACCCGACTGCTCAGCAGTCGGCCCAAATCTCGGGGACTACACCCAGTGGGTGCGCTGACGCACCCCCACAGGAAACAGATAAAAACAAGCACTTACTTCGGGCCAGGTCGTCGATCTTCCGACACAACTCCTGAGCCTGGGAGTTGAACGCGGCAGCATGCGAATTATGATATTCCTGGAAGTTAAGATAGAAAGCAAAGATAAGACAGTCGCCAAGAGAGATCCGACCCGACTGCTCAGCAGTCGACCCGAATCTCGGGGACTACACCCAGTGGGTGTGCTGACGCGCCCCCACGGAAGAAATCAAGGAACCAGAGCGGTCAAGAGCAAAAAACTTAGCCGGATGGCGGCCCGTGTTGACAGGAACTCCTGCGTGTATTGCTGCAGGAGGGCGGCCTGAGCTCGCAGCCGACTCCGGAACTCTTGGGCCGCCACATTCAGCTCGCCGGTACCCGCGCTGGATGTCCACCCGGACGTAGCGGAGCTGGCCGCCTCCAAGGCCTCCGCCGACTGGCCGGCGCCTGCGGCTTGGCGCGACTCCGGCAGAGCGGCGCTTCCCCCTGCGCGCTGACGCATCACCGGCTGTATTTCGAGGCTGGCTCCGACTTCAGGCACGCCCCCGGCCGGCTCCATTGGCGCCGCTGACGACTGGCCGCCTTGGCCCGTGCCGACTGGCGCGGTCGGCGGCGTCCTCCCCGCAAAAACCTCGAAGAGCTCCTCCCTTTGCACCGACGGTGGGTCTTGGATGATTTCCTCCGCCAGGGGCAATGGGGTGTCCGGGGCTACGGTTCGGAGCGGGATGGCGAGCAGTGGGGGTTGGTCGCGCGAGCCCTCCACCTCTGTCTCCACGGTCGCCCGCTGCGCCTGAGCCCTGGCCGCTGCGTCGGCCCGCTCCTTCGCCGCCTGAGCGGCCTCCCGATCCGCCGCCTCCCTCTCTTCCCGCGCCTCACGAGCATTCCGCTCTATGGCTTCCATGAGGTTGGCGCGGGGATCCACGCGGCGGGGGCCTGAAGACACTCCAGGCGCCCGACGACGGAGCCGCCTGGGCCCCGCTCAAGAGAAAGCGGCGCCCTGCTCAGAAAACGGAGAAAAGTCAGGAAGAATGATTCAAACAGAAGAACACAACAAAACAAGCATACAAGCAGTTGGATGCTTACGCCGAGACCATCTGGGGCTGCTTCACCGCTTTCCAGAAGCGGGCCGCTTTCGCAGCCGCCTCGTCTCGCTTCATCGCTGCGGCGGATTCTTTGGACTTCTTTGGCCGACTGCCGAAGAGAGTTGACGCGGCCCGGCGCTTCGGAGCGCCGCCGCCTGCAGCCGGCGCGGCAAACGAGCCCGCGCTTTGGCGGTCGGACGTTGGTTGGCGACGCGGGACTTCTTCGGCATCGACGCCGTCCGGCCAGTCCTCGAAGATGGCGGAAAGCCCCGTGCCTCCGGGCTCGATGTTGTCCCCCACGACGGCCTCCTCCATGGCGGCCGCCCCCAAGTCCGGTTCGTCAACATCGTCCACCGTGCGGTCGGGGGCGTACTGACGTTCGATCCCTGCCGCCCCAGCCGGCGGCGGAAGAAGGGGGTTCTGCTAACAAAAACCGGCTGATCAGAAGCCGGCCATCATGGAGTCGGCTGACAACAAAAAGAAGCTAGAGAGAGAAGCTTACCACGGGCGGAGGATTGGCGCGAGAGTACGGCGCCTTGCCGTATTGCCAGTCCCCGGCGAGCTTGCAGTTGGCGATGTAATTGACCATGAGCGCCACCTCCACGTGCGGCATTTCCCGTGTGCTCAGCCGGCTTGAGTCGAAACGGCCGCTCATCTGACACATCATATGGGGCCGGCTTTGAAGAGGAAGAATCCAGCGCTCCACAAAGGCGGCCACCAAGTCGGATCCGCGCAGACCTTCCGACTGGATCATCACCCGAAGCCGGGCGATGGCGGCATTCCCGGCCGGAGACAGGGACCTGGATCGGAAGCTCCATGAGGGCTGCCTCCCAGCCGGCGGTCTGGCTACGTAGGCCGGCAGATTAACGTTGTCTCCTCTCGGGGGCGAGCCGGCGTTCTTCACATAGAAATACGACTTTTGCCAGATCTTCACCGACTGGATGAGGGGGATGAGAGGGAATGGATTGTTATCGCCTAACCTCCTCATGGCGATGTAGGCTCCGCAGGGGGCAGGCACGTCGGTGGTGACGGTGCCGAGCTTGCTCTGGAAGAACTCTCCCCAGAGCTCCAGCGTGGGGAGCACGCCTAGGAAGCCTTCGCAGAGGGAGACGAAGGCCGACAGTAGCATCACCGCATTGGGCGTGAGGTGGTGCGGCTGCAAGTTATAGAACTCCAGGAAGGAGCGCAGAAATCCGCTCGCCGGCAGGCCGAAGCCGCGCAGGAAGTGCGAGCGGAAGATGACCCGCTCGCCTTCCTCCGGCTCCGGCGAGACCTCCGTCTCGGGCGCCAGGTGAACCTGCACAAGATTGGCGCCGGGTAGGCGCCGCGTCTGGCGGAGGAACTCCACGTGCTCGTTGTCAACGTTGGAGCCGTCCATGAGCATGATAACGCCATGGAGCAGGCGCAGTGGGGGTGCTGCGGCGAGAAGCTGCGACGGCAGCAAGAGGAAGAAGAAGCAGAAGGAAGACGAGGAGGGATGGAGTGTGGGAGAGCGAGCGAACCTCTGCCTCTCCCCCTCGCCCCCCTACTTGTAGGCTCGCGTGGCGGAGCCGAGGAGGCACGGTGTGGGGGAACGTGGGGATCGATCGTGCCCACTTCCCCCACGTCCCGCATTTATTGCGCCCTAATGGCGAATTCAAGGCGCCACGGGAAGGCGAGCCGTCTCCCTGGGCCGCAGAAGATCAGTGCTCGGGCCGAGGCCAGGGAGTGGCGGGCCCGGGCCTGCGGCGGCGCCCCGTCGCGCGCGTGCATGGGCAGGATTCCGCCACCACGTGGCCCACGGGGGGCCCGCGATCAGCATGCAAGTCAGCCACCATCCTGGACGCAAGATACGAGAGCTCTCTTAAAACGACCTACACCAGCAAAGCCGGCTCCTCGGGATAAGAAGCTGACCAAGCTTCTCGTCCCTCTGTCCACCTCGAAGCTCGACCAGCTTCGGGGACTACTGTCGGAGTAAATAGCCATGGGTAGCCTAGTCGGCTTCCCCTGGCCCTTCTAAAAAAATTACGAGCCCGTCCGGCTCTCAAAGAACTCAAGACCTGGAGCCGCCTTCCCCCTGCCGGCTATCTTCTAGGCCGGCTTCGGGGGGGGGGGCGGCCTGCCCTTTGCCCTCATGAAGGAGGTCGTGCGAGGGCCGACTTCGAGAAGCCGGCCGCAAGAAGGCCGACTCCAAGAAGCCGGCTCCGATAAAGTAGTCAAGATCATACCCTTGAGGTCCGCGTCCACCCAGCAATGATGAAGCGGGGCGTGGCTACAGTGAAGCCTGCCACCCCCAAAACCCGGAGCACGTTTAGCACAGTGCGCCATATGGGTGACCACGACCCGCCCGGCGCGGCACCGTTGCCATGGCGACCCTGACGCCGTCCACGACGGGCCGCTAGCGTGGCCCCCAAGGCGGTGGGCCCCTTCGGGCAGAGAGATGCAAAAGACGGCCACACCTCCCCCAAGTCGGCCAGATGGAGAGCCGGCCCCCCATAGCCGGCCTGCCATCCTCCTCAAAGGAGGCGCCCCATTAAGGAGACAAGACACGGTGGGACTACAGTAATCGCCCGCCAGGGCGGCGGCACTGTAGCCACGCTTACCCCGACCAAGCCCGCGTCATCAGAATAGAGCAATAGTAAGCAGCCACCAACCAGGCCCTGGACAGTGGGGCCTGCCTGTCGACCAGGGTGCCGGCAGCCGGCGGGTCCCACCAGTCGGCGGGCCCCAGCAGCCGGCGAGCATAGTCATAGACAGCTGGGCCCCGCGCCCAACTGGATTACCATTGTACCCCCGGGGGGTAGGCCTATATAAACCCCCCGGTGCACCCATGCAAAGGGTTCGACCCCCAACTAGTTTTAGACACCTTAGGAGGAGAAGAAGCAGGCTAGCCGTGCTCTTCTTCCTCCTTCCACCAATACAGCTCAAGGAGCACTGTGTAGCTACTTATTCATCTAGTGATCATGCGGAGACCCCGCAGAGCAGTAGTAGGGGTGTTATCTCCCTGGAGAGCCCCGAAGCTGGGTAAAGTTCGCCGGCGTGCATATCTTCGCCTCATCCCGTTTCCAGGCACCGGCGACGTCTTATTGGCCCCCACAATGATAAGCCACCCGTTGGCATATGTCGCACCTACCACCCAACACATGCCATCTTTACAGGGGTGTATGCCATGTATTTTTGTGATCTTTGTGGTGACTAGCACAAGCATCCAGAGTAGCTCTCGTGATGTTGCCGATTTTAGGGACTTAGAATTCTTCTAAGTCATTTCCCTGATGATATTTTTATGCCATGTATTCTTGTTGCTACAGAGTGATCCATGCCTCTTTGAGCATGTTCGGAAAGGATGTTTTGGAGATATTGTTATGCTCTATCCATCCATGTCCTTGTTTGCAATTATGGAGCACCCTAGCATGACTCAATCTTGCTCTACTTTTGCTATAAAAATGTTCCTGGCAGATTGTTTACATGTTATTCAATTTTGCCGAGGTTGTTGTAGTTGATCCATGCATGCTATGAGAGTGTTCTTGCCATAGCTAGCTTATTTAACATGTCTACTTGCTAGGTGTATGCTTAGCTTGTCATGCAATGCCTTGTGGTGAGTGCATCGAGCTCGCAAACATGCCTACGTAATTCTGTTTTGCCATGTTCCAGTTTTCTGCTAAGTCTGAATCTGTCAACGAAACTTGCTATGTTCACATGGTTGCCATTGTATTTTCTGATCCCTTTTGTCTTATGGTTAGTAAGGGACTTTTGTTATATGCTTTGTGTAGTTTCATTCCATACCTTGCTTTGCCATGATATGTTCCTGTAGCATGTTGTTATCTTGCTCTAAACACTGCTTCCTGATGTTAAATCCCGACATGTTGTTATTTTCACTAAGTCTGTGAACATGATATCTTTTACACTTTTGCCATGCCTGTTTGAACCTGCTATTGTGTGATTTAGCTGTAGCTCAGTGTTCATCTTTTGTCAAGCATCTTGAGTGGATCACTGCCATGTGCTTTGTTGTTATGTTAGAGTGCAGTAGCTTGTTATTCTTGATGCATTTAGATGGCCTCGTGATGTTAATCGCAGCTTTGTGCCATTATTGTTTTGCCAAGTTGAGACCTGGTTCAATCTTTCCCTTCCGAAGCATGCATATGCATTACATATCACATCCCGCATATCATGCCATGTTTTGCATCATGTTGCTTGCGCATTGCACCGTTGTTGATTGTGTCTCCCTTTGCTTGTGTTCTTTCTTTGGGTAGAGCCAGGAGACGAGTACGTGATCGAGGAACCCGTTGAGTATGCTTACGAGGATCAAGCTTATGTCAACTCGGAGAACTTTGCAGGCAAGATGACCATACCCTCAAAATCACTTCTATCTTTGCTTGCTAGTTGCTCGCTCTATTGCTATGCCTATGCTACGATACCTACCACTTGCTTTATCATGCCTCCCATATTGCCATGTCAAACCTCTAACCCACCTTGTCCTAGCAAACCATTGTCTGGCTATGTTACCGCTTTGCTCAGCCCCTCTTATAGCGTTGCTAGTTGCAGGTGAAGATTGGAGTTTGTTCCTTGTTGGAACATGATTATTGTTGGGATATCATTATTATATCTTGTCTATTTTAATGCATCTATATACTTGGTAAAGGGTGGAAGGCTTGGCCTTATGCCTGGTGTTTTGTTCCACTCTTGCCGCCCTTCCGTCATACTGGTGTTATGTTCCTTGATTTTTGCGTTCCTTACGCGGTTGGGTGTAATGGGAACCCCTTGACAGTTCGCCTTGAATACAACTCTTCCAGCACGGCCCAACATTGGTTTTACCATTTTCCACCTAGCCTCTTTTCTCTTAGGTTCCTCATACTCAAGGGTCATCTTTATTTTACACCCCCAGGCCAGTGCTCCTCTGAGTGTTGGTCCAACCTGTCAGCTGCCAGTGGCCACCAGGGGCAACTCTGGGCTGGCCTGCCGGAACCTTGGACAATCCAGTGTGCCCTGAGAACGAGATATGTGCAGCTCCTATCGGGATTTGTCGGCACATTCGGGTGGCTTTGCTGGTTTAGTTTTACCATTGTCGAGATGTCTTGTAACCGGGAATCCGAGTCTGATCAGGTCGTCTTGGGAGAAGGAATATCCTTCATTGACCGTGAGAGCTTGTGATGGGCTAAGTTGGGACACCCTTGCAGGGATTTGAACTTTCGAAAGCCATGCCCGCGATTATGGGAAGATCGGAATTTGTTAATGTCCGGTTGTAGAAAACCTGAAACTTAACTTAATTAAAATGGATCAACACGGTCTCGGGTTATGCTTGAACGTAAGTATTTCTAGGATCACTTCTTGATCATAGATGCTCGAACGTGCTTTGCCTTCTCTTCTCAGTCTCATTTGCGTAAGTTAGCCACCTTATATGCTAGTGCTTGCTGCAGCTCCACCTCATACCTTCTTCCCTACCTATAAGGTTAAATAGTCTTGATGGCGAGGGTGTGAGATTGCTGAGTCCCCGTGACTCACATATTACTTCCAAAACCAGATGCAGGTGCCGATGATACCGTTCCAGGAGATACGACTGAGCTCAAGTGGGAGTTTGATGAGGACTCAAGATGATACTACGTTTCCTTTCCAGACGATCAGTAGTGGAGCCTAGTTGGGGCGATCGGGGACATTATGCGTTTGGGGTTGTCTTTATTTTGGTTCCGTAGTCGGACCTTGATTGTATCTGGATGATTGTAATGCTATATTTATGATATTGTGTGAAGTGGCGATTGTAAGCCAACTATGTATCTCTTTTCTTATTCAGTAAATGGGATGTGTAAATATTACCCCTCTTGTGACATGGCCTACAATGCGGTTATGCCTCTAAGTCGTGCTCCGACACGTGGGAGATATAGCCGCATCATGGGTGTTACAGTGTGTCAGCAACAGGTTCACTAGAAGCATGCATAGTCCTATCATTTTTCCTTTTCTTCTTCTTAGAAGAACGAGGTGCATCAACATTAATTCTCTAAGAATCTTGCTCAACTCTCTTAGGGTGGCCCTCAGGATACAAAGGTTCCTGAGTCATTTTACCCCCTCTAGTCACAACTCTAACAACATTTTCATTTTTCTTACTATCTAATTCATTGAGCAAATCATTCTGAGCTTTAGGTACTTGTTCTACTTGAGTGGTAACCATAGGAGCATGTTTACTAATAAGTTTAAGTTCAACTTTAACTCTAGACATATAATCACTCAGGTGTTCAATCATATAAGCATTACGTTTCAATTGTCTACCAACATAGGCATTGAAGTTTTCTTGTTTAACAATGAAATTATCAAACTCATCCAAGCATTGGCTAGTAGACTTATTACGAGGAATATCACCTTCATCAAATCTATAGAGAGAATTTACCTTCACTACCTGTGTCGGGTTATCAAGACCATGTATTTCTTCAATAGGTGGTAAATTCTTAACATATTCAGCTTTAATACCCTTTTCTTTCATAGATTTCTTAGCCTCTTGCATATCTTCAGGACTGAGAAATAGAATACCCCTTTTCTTCAGAGTTGGCTTAGGAGTTGGTTCAGGAAGTGTCCAATCATTATCATTACTCAGCATATTATTCAATAGCAATTCAGCTTGATCAATAGTTCTTTCCCTAAAGACACAACCAACACAACTATCCAGGTGGTCTCTGGAAGCATCAGTTAGTCCATTATAAAAGATATCAAGTTTTTCATTTTTCTTGAGAGGATGATCAGGCAAAGCATTAAGTAATCAGAGAAGCCTCCCCCAAGCTTGTGGGAGACTCTCTTCTTCAATTTGCACAAATTATATATTTCTCTTAAGGAAACTTGTTTCTTATGACCGGGGAAATATTTAGCAGAGAAGTAATAAATCATATCCCGGGGACTACGCACACAACCATGATCAAGAGAATTAAACCATGTTTTAGCATCACCCTTTAATGAGAACAGAAATAACTTAAGGATATAGTAATAACGAATTTTTTCCTCATTAGTGAATAGGGTGGCTATATCATTTAATTTAGTAAGATGTGCCATAATAGTTTCAGATTCATAGCCATAAAAAGGATCAGATTCAACCAAAGTAATTAACTCAGGACCGACAGAGAAATCATAATCCCTATTAGAAATACAGATAGGTGAAGTAGCAAAAGCAGGGTCATATTTCATTCTAGCATTCAAGGATTTTTCTTTCAGCTTAGCTAACAGTTTCTTAAGATCATATCTATCATTGCAAGCTAAAAAATCTCTAGCAGTTTCTTCATCCATAACATAACCCTGAGGCACAACAAGCAATTCATATCTAGGGGAGAATCTTCATCATCACTTTCATCAATATTATCAGTTTCAATAATTTCATTCTCTCTAACCCTAGCAAGTTGTTCATCAAGAAATTCACCTAATGGCACAGTATTATCAAGCATAGAAGTAGTTTCATCATAAGCATCACGCATAGCAGAAGTGGAATCATCAATAACATGCGACATATCAGAATGAATAGAAGGTGTAGGTGTCGCAAATTTACTCATAAAAGAAGGTGAATCAAGTGCAGAGCTAGATTGCAGTTCCTTACCTCCCCTCGTAGTTGAGGGAAAAATCTTGGTTCTTTCATCTTTCAAGTTCCTCATAGTGATCAGCAGATATAAATCCCAAGTGACTCAAAGAATAGAGCTATGCTCCCCGGCAACGGCGCCAGAAAATAGTCTTGATAACCCACAAGTATAGGGGATCGCAACAGTTTTTGAGTGTAGAGTATTCAACCCAAATTTATTGATTCAACACAAGGGGAGCCAAAGAATATTCTCAAGTATTAAAAGTTGAGTTGTCAATTCAACCGCACCTGAAATACTTAATATCTGTAGCAAAGTAATATGGAAGTAACAGTAATGGTGGCAAAAGTAGCAGTAGCAGTTTGATAGTAATTGTAATAGTGGCAACCCAAAGGTAACTAAGCAGAGATCAATATGCGAAAAACTCATAGGCAATGGATCAGTTATGGATAATTATGTCGGATGCGATTCCTCATGCAACAGTTATAACATAGGGTGACATAGAACTAGCTCCAGTTCATCAATGTAATGTAGGCATGTATTCCGAATATAGTCATACGTGCTTATGGAAAAGAACTTGCATGACATCTTTTGTCCTACCCTGCCATGGCGGCGGGGTCCTATTGGAAACTAAGGGATATTAAGGCCTCCTTTTAATAGAGTGCCAGACCAAAGCATTAACACTTATTGAATACATGAACTCCTCAATGTTAGTCATCACCGGGAGTGGTCCCGATTATTGTCACTTCGGGGTTACCGGATCATAACACATAGTAGGTGCCTATTGAATTGCAAAATAGGATCAAGAACTCACATATATTCATGAAAACATAATAGGTTCAGATATGAAATCATGGCACTCGGGCCCTAGTGACAAGCATTAAGCATAGCAAAGTCATAGCAACATCAATCTCAGCACATAATGGATACTAGGGATCAAACCCTAACAAAACTAACTCGATTACATGATAAATCTCATCCAACCCATCACCGTCTAGCAAGCCTACAATGGAATTACCCACGCACGGCGGTGAGCATCATGAAATTGGTGATGGAGGAAGGTTGATGATGACGATGGTGACGGATTCCCCTCTCCGGAGCCCCGAATGGACTCCAGATCAGCCCTCCCGAGAGAGATTAGGGCTTGGCCGTGGCTCCGTATCGTAAAACGTGATGAATCCTTCTCCCTATTTTTTCTCCCCGAACGTGAATATATAGAGTTGAAGTTGAGGTCGGTGGAGCAAAAGGGCGCCCATGAGACAGGGGGCGCGCCCTAGGGGGTGGGCGTGCCCCCCACCCTCGTGGACAGGGTGTGGGCCCCCTGGTGTTGATTCTTTCACCAGTATTTTTTATATATTCGAAAAATATTCTCTGTGAAGTTCCAGGTCATTCCGAGAACTTTTATTTCTGCAAAAAATAACACCAGGTCAATTCTGCTAAAAACAGCATCAGTCCGGGTTAGTTCCATTCAAATTATGCAAGTTAGAGTCCAAAACAAGGTTAAAAGTGTTTCGAAAAGTAGATATGATGGAGACGTATCACACCGCATAAACAAGAAACATATCCTTAGTCCTTTTCAGGTATTTAAGGATGTTCTTGACCGCTGTGCAGTGATCCACTCCTGGATTACTTTGGTACCTCCCTGCTAAACTTATAGCAAGGCACACACCAGGTTTGGTACATAGCATTGCATACATGATAGATCCTACGGCTGAGGCATTGGGAGTGACTTTCATTTTCTCTCTATCTTATGCAGTGGTCGGGCATTGAGTCTAATTCGACTTCACACCTTGTAACATAGGCAAGAAACCTTTCTTTGACTGATCCATTTTGAACTTCTTCAAAACTTTATCAAGGTATGTGCTTTGTGAAAGTCCAATTAAGCATCTTGATCTATCTTTGTAGAAGGCAGCGGGAGGACGCCACGCGGAGGAAGGAGGAGGCCCAGATAGAGGAGGAGGAAAGGTAAAGGAGGCGGGAGGAGGCCCAGAGGAGGAAGGAGGTGGACAAGAACAAGGATGAGTAGGAGGTACGATCGATCATGCGCTTGCTTGTTCCTTTTGCTATGAGTTCAGTTTTCCTGTTCCTTTCTACTCCTGTCTGAATTGGCAAAATGAGGATCATCAACGTTACTTTTTGTTCATCAGCGTGTTTTGACCAATCATCAGCGCTTAGGCAGGTTTCGATCTCTGAAAAAACTGATGTTTGCTGATAGTATAATGGTGGTAGTAGAATAGTTGATCACAATTCTGTTGCATTAGAATTTAAAACCCTAATCCCTTGCCATATTTTAGTTTCTACTGAAGAAATGCCTGAAAAATGCCCACCTCTGCTTATGCATGATGCAGAGCATGTTGATTCTTTGTATGGAATTTTAGTTAGTGTTCGATCTTGATGAAGTGACCGTTCTAAGGATAAATCACCATCCCGATCTCTATATCTAGTCAGGCGAGAGTGGTTCTGGCCTCGGTTGGTTGAGGATGGCGCCTGGGGTCTCTGGCGATTCAGGCGACGTGACCCGTCCACCTCCCCCGCCGCCTCCGGCGTGCCTGGCGATCCCCCCCCCCCCCCCCCCCCCCGCGTCCGTCTCTCCGCTGCTGGCCATCGCCTCCTCGCCGCCCGCCCCCTCGTTGGGGGATGCGCCTCCGCCGCCGGCCAGTCCCGAGCCATCCCACTTCCGCTGGTCCGACCTCATGGACGACAAGGTGGCCTCGCCCGCTGGTGACTGCCCTGGCTCGCCCCCTCCCGTGCCCTTGGTCTCGCAGCCCCGCTGTGTGTGGTCACCGGCCTGGCCTCCCGCGGGAGTGATGGAAATATGCCCTACAATAATAAAGTTGTTATTTATATTTCCTTATATCATGATAAATTTTTATTATTCATGCTAGAATTATATTAACCGGAAACTTAGTACATGTGTGAATACATAGACAAACAAAGTGTCCCTTGTATGCCTCTACTAGACTAGCTCATTAATCAAAGATGGTTAAAGTTTCCTGACCATACACATGTGTTCTCATATGATGAATGGGATAACATCATTAGAGAATGATGTGATGGACAAGACCCATCCGTTAGCTTAGCATAATGATCGTTTAGTTTTACTGCTATTGCTTTCATCATGACTTATACATGTTCCTCTAACTATGAGATTATGCAACTCCCGAATACCGGAGGAACACCTTGTGTGCTATCAAACGTCACAACGTAACTGGGTGATTATAAAGATGCTCTATAGGTGTCTCCGATGGTGTTTTTTGAGTTGGCATAGATCGAGATTAGGATTTGTCACTGTGTGTATCGGAGAGGTATCTCTAGGCCCTCTCGGTAAGGCACATCACTATAAGCCTTGCAAGCAATGTGACTAATGAGTTAGTTAAGAGATGATGCATTAGGAAACGAGTAAAGAGACTTGCCAGTAATGATATTGAACTAGGTATGATGATACCGACGATCGAATCTCTGGCAAGTAACATACCGATGACAAAGGCAATAACGTATATTGTTATGCGGTTTGACCGATACAGGTCTTTGTAGAATATGTAGGAACCAATATGAGCATCTAGGTTCTGCTATTGGTTATTGACCGGAGATGTGTCTCGGTCATGTCTACATAGTTCTCGAACCCGTAGGGTCCGCATGCTTAACGTTCGATGATGATTTGTATTATGAGTTATGTGATTTGATGACCAAAGTTTGTTCGGAGTCCCGAATGAGATCACGGACATGACGAGGAATCTCGAAATGGCCAAGAGGTAAAGATCAATATATTGGAAGGTTATATTCGGACATCGAAATGGTTCCGAAGTGTTTCGGGTATTTTCCGGAGTACCGGGAGGTTACCGGAACCCCCCGGGGAAGTAGTGGGCCTTAATGGGATTTAGGGGAAAGGAGAGAAGGGCCTCAAGGGGTGGCTGCGCACCCCTCCATGGCTGGTCCGAATTGGACTAGGAGGGGCGGCGCCCCCCCCCCCTCTTTCCTTCTCCCCTCTTCCTGAGTATGCACCGTTGCTACAGTTCATCGTGCCGAGAGACCACGTGGTGATCGGGTGTGATAAGCTCTACGTTCACATACAACGGGTGCGAGCCAGTTTTGCACGTGCAGAATACTCGAGTTAAACTTGACAAGCCTAGCATATGCAGATATGGCCTCGGAACACTGAGACCGAAAGGTCGAACGTGAATCATATAGTAGATATGATCAACATAGTGATGTCCGTTGAAAACTACTCCATCTCACATGATGATCGGACATGGTTTAGTTGATTTGGATCATGTGATCATTTAGATAACTAGAGGGATGTCTATCTAAGTGTCAGTTCTTAAGTAATATGATTAGTTGAACTTTAATTTATCATGAACTGAGTACCTGATAGTTTTTACATGTCTATGTTGTTGTAGATCAATGGCCCGTGCTACCGTTCCTTTGAATTTTAATGCGTTACTAGAGAAAGCTAAGTTGAAAGATGATGGTAGCAATTACACGGATTGGGTCCATAACTTGAGGATTATCCTCATTGTTGCACAGAAGAATTACGTCCTGGAAGCACCGCTAGGTGCAAGACCCGCTGCAGGAGCAACTTCGGACGTTATGAACGTCTGGCAGAGCAAAGCTGATGACTACTCGATAGTTCAGTGTTCCATGCTTTACGGCTTAGAATCAGGCTTTCAAAGACATTTTGAACGTTGTGGAGCATATGAGATGTTCTAGGAGTTGAAGTTAATATTTCAAGCAAATGGCCGAATTGAGAGATATGAAGTCTCCAATAAGTTCTATAGCTGCAAGATGAAGGAGATTAGTTCTGTCAGTGAACACATACTCAGAATGTCTGGGTACCACAACCACTTGACTCAACTGGGAGTTAATCTTCCTGATGATAGTGTCATTGACAGAGTTTTTCAATCACTACCACCAAGCTACAAAAGTTTCGTGATGAACTATAATATGCAAGGGATGGATAAGACAATTCCCGAGCTCTTCTTGATGCTAAAGGCTGCGGAGGTAGAAATCAAGAAGGAGCATCAAGTGATGATGGTTAACAAGACCACTAGTTTCAAGAAAAAGGGCAAAGGGAAGAAGGGGAACTTCAAGAAGAACGACAAGCAAGTTGCTGCTCAAGTGAAGAAGCCCAAGTCTGGACCTAAGCCTGAGACTGAGTGCTTCTACTACAAAGGGACTGGTCACTGGAAGCGGAACTGCCCCAAGTATTGGCGGATAAGAAGGATGGCAAAGTGAAAGGTATATTTGATATACATGTTATTGATGTGTACCTTACTAATGCTCGTAGTAGCGCCTGGGTATTTGATACTAGTTCTGTTGCTCATATATGCAACTCGAAACAGGGGCTGCGGATTAAACGAAGATTGGCTAAGGACGCCGTGATGATGCGCATCAGAAATGGGTCCAAAGTCGATGTGATCACCATCGGCACGCTACCTCTACATCTACCATTGGGATTAGTTTTAGACCTAAATAATTGTTATTTGGTGTCAGTGTTAAGCATGAACATTATATCTGGATCTTGTTTAATGCGAGACGGTTATTCATTTAAATCAGAGAATAATGGTTGTTCTATTTATATGAGTAATATATTTTATGGTCATGCACCCTTGATGAGTGGTCTATTTTTGTTGAATCTCGATTGTAGTGATACACATATTCATAATATTGAAGCCAAAAGATGCAAAGTTAATAATGATAGTGCAACTTATTTGTGGCACTATTGTTTAGGTCATATTGGTGTAAAGCACATGAAGAAACTCCATGCTGATGGGCTTTTCAAATCACTTGATTATGAATCACTTGATGCTTGCGAACCATGCCTCATGGGCAAGATGAGTAAGACTCCGTCCTCCAGAACAATGGAGCAAGCAACTAACTTATTGTAAATAATACATACCGATGTATGCGGTCCGATGAGTGTTGAGGCTCGCGGCGGGTATCGCTATTTTCTGACCTTCACAAATGATTTGAGCAGATATGGGTATATCTACTTGATGAAACATATGTCTGAAACATTTGAAAAGTTCATAGAATTTCAAAGTGAAGTGGAAAATCATCGTAACAAGAAAATAAAGTTTCTACGATCTGATCATGGAGGTGAATATTTGAGTTATGAGTTTGGTCTTCATTTGAAACAATGTGGAATAGTTTCACAACTCATGCCGCCTGGAACGCCATAGCGTAATGGTGTGTCCGAACGTCGTAACCGTACTTTATTGGATATGGTGCGATCTATGATGTCCCTTAATGATTTACCACTATTGTTTTGGGGTTATTATTTAGAGACAGCTGCATTCACGTTAAATAGGGCACCATCTAAATCCGTTGAGACGACACCATATGAGCCGTGGTTTGGCAAGAAACCAAAGTTGTCATTTCATAAAGTTTGGGGATGCGATGCTTATGCGAAAAAGGTTCAACCTGATAAGCTCAAACCCAAATCAGAGAAATGTGTCGTCATAGGATACCCAAAAGAGACTGTTGGGTACACCTTCTATCACAGATCCGAAGGCAAGATATTCATTCCAAAGAATGGATCCTTTCTAGAGAAGGAGTTTCTCTCGAAAGAAGTGAGTGGGAGGAAATTAGAACTTGATGAGGTAATTGTACCTTCTCCCGAATAGGAAAGTAGTTCATCACAGAAATCAGTTCCAGTGATCCCTACACCAATTAGTGAGGAAGCTAATGATGATGATCATGAAACTTCGAATCAAGTTACTACCGAACCTCGTAGGTCAACCAGAGTACGATCCACACTAGAGCGGTATGGTAATCTTGTTCTGGAAGTCTTACTACTTGACCATGACGAACCTAAGAACTATGAGAAAGCGATGATGAGCCAAGATTCCGCGAAATGGCTTGAGGCCATGATATCTGAGATGGGATCCATGTATGAGAACAAAGTGTGGACTTTGGTTGACTTGCCCGATGATCGGCAAGCCATAGAGAATAAATGGATCTTCAGGAAGAAGACTGACGCTGACAGTAATGTTACTGTCTACAAAGCTCGACTTGTTGCGAAAGGTTTTCAACAAGTTAAAGGAGTTGACTATGAAGAGACCTTCTCAACCGTAGCGATGCTTAAGTCTGTCCGAATCATGTTAGCAATTGCCGCATTTTATGATTATGAAATTTGGAAAATGGATGTCAAAACTGCATTCATTAATGGATATCTTAAAGAAGAGTTGTATATGATGCAACCAGAAGCTTTTGTCGATCCAGAAGGTGCTAACAAAGTGTGCAAGCTCTGGCGATCCATTTATGGACTGGTGCAACCCTCTCGGAGTTGGAATATATGCTTTGATAGTGTGATCAAAGCATATGGTTTTATACAGACTTGGAGAAGCCTGTATTTACAAGAAAGTGAGTGGGAGCTCTGTAGCATTTCTAATATTATATGTGGATGACATATTGTTGATTGGAAATAATACAAAATTTCTGGATAGCATAAAAAGATACTTGAATAAGAATTTTTCAATGAAAGACCTCGGTGAAGATGCTTATATATTGGGCATCAAGATCTATAGAGATAGGCCAAGACGCTTAATTGGACTTTCACAAAGCACATACCTTGATAAAGTTTTGAAGAAGTTCAAAATGGATCAGTCAAAGAAAGGGTTCTTGCCTGTGTTACAAGGTGTAAAGTTGAGTCGGACTCAATGCCCGTCCACTGCAGAAGATAGAGAGGAAATGAAAGTCATTCCCTATGCCTCAGCCATAGGTTCTATCATGTATGCAATGCTGTGTACCAGACCTGATGTGTGCCTTGCTGTAAGTTTAGCAGGGAGGTACCAAAGTAATCCAAGAGTGGATCACTGGACAATGGTCAAGAACATCGTGAAATACCTGAAAAGGACTAAGGATATGTTTCTCGTTTATGGAGGTGACAAAGAGCTCGTCATAAATGGTTACTTCGATGCAATCTTTGACACGGATCCGGATGACTCTAAGTCACAAACCGGATACGTATTTATATTGAATGGTGGAGCTCTCAGTTGGTGCAGTTCCAAGCAGAGCGTCGTGGCGGGATCTATGTGTGAAGCGGAGTGCATAGTTGCTTCAGAAGCTGCAAATGAAGGAGTCTGGATGAAGGAGTTCATATCCGATCTAGGTGTACTACCTAGTGCATCGGGTCCAATGAAAGTCTTTTGTGACAATACTGGAGCAATAGCCTTGGTGAAGGAATCCATATTTTATAAGGGAACCAAACACATCAAGAGACGCTTCAATTCCATCCGCGATCAAGTCAAGGAGGGAGACATAGAGATTTGCAAAATACACACGGATCTGAATGTTGCAGACCCGTTGACTAAGCCTCTCTCACGAGCAAACCATGATCAGTACCAAGACTCCATGGGTGTTAGAATCATTTCTCTGTAATCTAGATTATTAACTCTAGTGCAAGTGGGACACTGAAGGAAATATGCCCTAGAGGCAATAATAAAGTTGTTATTTATATTTCCTTATATCATGATAAATGTTTATTATTCATGCTAGAATTGTATTAACTGGAAACTTAGTACATGTGTGAATACATAGACAAACAAAGTTTCCCTAGTATGCCTCTACTAGACTAGCTCGTTAATCAAAGATGGTTCAAGTTTCCTAACCACAGGCATGTGTTGTCATTTGATGAACGGGATCACATCATTAAAGAATGATGTGATGGATAAGACCCATCCATTAGCTTAGCATAATGATCATTTAGTTTTACTGCTATTGCTTTCATCATGACTTATACATGTTCCTCTGACTATGAGGTTATGCAACTCCCGGATACCGAAGGAAGACCTTATGTGCTATAAAACATCACAATGTAACTGGGTGATTATAAATATGCTCTACAGGTGTCTGCGATGGTGTTTTTTGAGTTGGCATAGATCGAGATTAGGATTTGTCACTCCATGTATCTGAGAGGTATCTCTGGGCCCTCTCGGTAATGCACATCACTATAAGCCTTGCAAGCAATGTGACTAATAAGTTAGTTACGGGATGATGCATTACGGAACGAGTAAAAAGACTTGCCGGTAACAAGATTGAACTAGGTATGATGATACCAACGATCGAATCTCGGGCAAGTAACATACCAATGACAAAGGCAATAACGTATGTTGTTATGTGGTTTGACCCGTATGTTGTTATGTGGTTTGACCGATAAAGGCCTTCGTAGAATATGTAGGAACCAATATGAGCATCCACTTTCCGCTATTGGTCATTGACCGGAGATGTGTCTCAGTCATGTCTACATTGTTCTCGAACCCGTAGGGTCCGCATGCTTAACGTTCGATGACAATTTGTATCATGAGTTATGTGATTTGATGACCGAAGTTTGTTCGAAGTTGCGGATGAGATCACAGACATGACGAGGAGTCTCGAAATGGTTGAGAGGTAAAGATCGATATATTGGAAGGTTATATTTGGAAACCGGAATGGTTCTGAAGTGTTTCGGGTATTTTCTGGAGTACCGGGAGGTTACCGGAACCCCCCGGGGAAGTATTGGGCCTTAACGGGCTTTAGGGGAAAGGAGAGAAGGGCCTCAAGGGGTGGCTGCACCCCCCCCCCATGGTTGGTACGAATTGGACTAGGAGGTGGTGGCGCCCCCTGCTACCTCTTGAGCACTGCGTTGGTTTTCCCTTGAAGAGGAAAGGGTGATGCAGCAAAGTAGCATAAGTATTTCCCTCAGTTTTTGAGAACCAAGGTATCAATCCAGTAGGATGCCACACGCAAGTCCCTCGTACCTACACAAACAAATAAGAACATTGCAACCAACGTGATAAAGGGGTTGTCAATCCCGTCACGGTTACTTACGAGAGTGATATCTGATAGAGATAATAATGATAAGATAAATATTTTTGGTATTTTTATGATATAGATTGAAAGTAAAGATTGCAAAATAAAATAGATTGGAAATTTATATGATGGAGAATAGACCTAGGGGTCATAGGTTTCACTACTGGCTTCTCTCAAGATAGCATAAGTATTACGCTGGGTGAATGAATTACTGTCGAGCAATTGATAGAAAAGCAAATAATTATGAGAATATCTAGGCATGATCATGTATATTGTCATCATGTCCGTGTCAAGTAGACCGACTCCTGCCTGCAATACTACTATTACTCCACACATCGACCGCTATCCAGCATGCATCTAGAGTATTAAGTTCATAAGAACAGAGTAACGCCTTAGGTAAGATGACATGATGTAGAGGGATAAACTAAAGCAATACGATATAAACCCCATCTTTTTATCCTCGATGGCAACAATACAATATGTGTCGTTTCCCTTTCTGTCACTAGGATCGAGCACCGCAAGATTGAACCCAAAGCTAATCACTTCTGCCATTGAAAGAAAGATCAATCTAATAGGCCAAACCAAACTGATAATTCGAAGAGACTTGCAAAGATAACCAATCATGCATAAAAGATTTCAAAGAAGAATCAAATATTGTTCATAGATAGACTTGATCATCAACCGACAATCCATCGGATCTCGACAAACACACCGCAAAAAGAGGTACATCGAATAGATCTCCAAGAAGATCGAGGAGAACTTTGTATTGAGATCCAAAGAGAGAGAAGAATCTATCTAGCTACTAGCTATGGACCTGAAGGTCTGAAGTAAACTACTCACACATCATCGGAGGGGCCATGGAGTTGATGTAGAGGCCATCCAAGATGGGATCTCTTAGGTACAGAAGGTTGTGGCGGTGGAAATAGGGTTTCGTGGTGCTCCTGGATGTTTTAGGGTATGTGAACATATATAGGAGGAAGAAGTAGGTCGGTTGAGCCACAAGGGGCCCACTAGGGGGGAGGGCGCGCCTAGGGGGGTAGGCGCGCCCCCTGCCTCGTGGCCTCCTCGTTGGTTGCTTGACGTCCACTCCAAGTCCTCTATATCACGTTTGTTCCAAAAATCACGCTCCTGAAGGTTTCATTCCGTTTGGACTCCGTTTGATATCCCTTTTCTGCGAAACACTGAAATAGGCAAAAAAAACAACAATTTGCACAAGGCCTTGGGTTAATAGGTTAGTCCCAAAAATAATATAAAAGTGTAATATAAAGCCCATTAACATCCAAAACAGATAATATAATAGCATGGAACAATAAAAAATTATGGATACGTTGGAGACGTATCAAGCATCCCCAAGCTTAATTCATGCTCGTCCTTGAGTAGGTAAATGATAAAAACAGAGTTTTTGATGTGGAATGCTTTCTAGAATATTCTTCAATGTACTTTTCTCTATTGTGGCATGAATGTTCAGATCCGAAAGATTCAAGATAAAAGTTTATTGTTGACATAAATATAGTAATACTCCAAGTATGCTAATCAAGCAATTATGTCTTGTCAAAATACCATAGCCAAAGAAAACTTATCCCTACAAAGTCATATAGTTTGGCCATGCTTCATTTTCGTCATACAAAATGCTCCCATCATGCACCACCCCGATGACAAGCCAATCAATTGTTTCATACTTAGCCTTTTCAAACTCTTTCAACTTTTACGCAATATATGAGCGCGAGCCATGGACATAGCACTATGGGTGGAATAGAATATGATGATTGAGGTTGTGTGAGAAGACAAAAAGGGAGAAAGTCTCACATCGACGCGGCTAATCAATGGGTTATGGAGATGCCCACCGATTGATGTCAATGCAAGGAGTAGGGATTGCCATGCAACAGATGCACTAGAGCTATAAATATATGAAATCTCATCAAAGAAACTAAGTGGGTGTGCATCCAACTTGCTTGCTCACGAAGACCTAGGGCATTTGAGGAAGCCCATCATTGGAATATACAAGCCAAGTTCTATAATGAAAAAATCCCACTTAGTATATGAAAGTGACAAAATAAGAGACTCTATCATGAAGATCATGGTGCTACTTTGAAGCACAAGTGTGGAAAAGGATAGTAACATTGTCCCTTCTCTCTTTTTCTCTCATTTTTTTATTTGGGCCTTATTTTCTCTTTTTATGGCCTCTTTTTTTGTCCAGAGTCTCATCCCGACTTGTGGGGGAATCATAGTCTCCATCATCCTTTCCTCACATGGGACAATGCTGTAATGATGATCATCACACTTTTATTTTCTTACAACTCAAGAATTACAACTCGATACTTAGAACAAAATATGACTCTATGTGAATGCCTCTGGCGGTGTACCGAGATTGCAATGAATCAAGAGTGACATGTATGAAAAATTAAGCATGGTGGCTTTGCCACAAATACGATGTCAACTACATGATCATGCAAAGCAATATGACAATGATGATGTGTGTCATAATAAATGGAACGGTAGAAAGTTGCATGGCAATATATCTCGGAATGGCTATGGAAATGCCATAATAGGTAGGTATGGTGGCTGTTTTGAGGAAGATATAAGGAGGCTTACGTGTGTGAGAGCGTACCATATTACGGGGTTTGGATGCACGGGCGAAGTTTGCACCAACTCTCGAGATGAGAAAGGGCCATGCATGGTACCGAAGAGGCTAGAAATGATGGAAGGGTGAGAGTGTGTATAGTCCATGGACTCAAAATTAGTCATAAAGAACTCACATACTTATTGCAAAAATCTACAAGTCATCAAAACCACGCACTACGCGCATGCTCCTAGGGGGATAGATTGGTAGGAAAAGACCATCGCTCGGTCCCGACCGCCACTCATAAGGAAAGCAATCAAAGAACACCCCATGCTTCAAATTTGTCACATAATGTTTACCATACATGCATGCTACTGGACTTGCCAACTTCAACACAAGTATTCATCAATTTCACAATTACTCAACTAGCACACCTCTAATATTACCACCTTTATATCTCGAAACAATCTATCAAGCATCCAACTTCTCTTAGCATTTAAAATTTATAACCAAAGTGAATTACCATGCTGTTCTAAAGGACTCTCAAAATTATATAATTGAAGCATGAGAGATCAATTACTTCTATAAAATAAAACCACCGCCGTGCTCTAAAAGATATAAGCGAAGCACTAGAGCAAAAATTATCCAACTCAAAAGATATAAGTGAAGCACATAGAGTATTCTAATAAATTCCAATTCATGTGTGTCTCTCCCAAAAGGTGTGTACAGCAAGGATGATTGTGGTAAACTAAAAATAAAAAAGACTCAAATCATACAAGACGCTCCAAGCAAAACACATATCATGTGGCGAATAAAAATATAGCTCGAAGTAAAGTTACCGATGGACGAAGATGAAAGAGGGGATGCCTTCCGGGGCATCCCCAATCTTAGGCTTTTTGTTGTCCTTGAATTTTACCTTCCGGTGTCTTGGGAATCCCCAATCTTAGGCTCTTGCCACTCCTTGTTCCATAATCCATCAAATCTTTACCCAAAACTTGAAAACTTCACAACACAAAACTTAAAAGAAATCTTCGTGAGCTCCGTTATTAAAAGAAAACAAACCACCACTTCAAGGTACTGTAATGAACTCATTATTTATTTATATTGGTGTTAAACCTACTGTATTCCAACTTTTCTATGGTTCATAAACTCTTTTATTAGCCATAGATTCACCAAAATAAGCAAACAACACACGAAAAACAGAATCTGTCAAAAACAGAACAGTCTGTAGTAATCTGTAGGTTTCGAATACTTATGGAATCCAAAAAATTCTAAAATAAATTTTTGGACGTTAGGAATTTATTTATTAATCATCTTCAAAAAGAATTAACTAAATAGCGCTCTCCAGTAAAAAATGGCAGCAAATCTCGTGAGCGCTAAAGTTTCTGTTTGTTACAGCAAGATCGCAAAGACTTTCCCCAAGTCTTCCCAAAGGTTCTACTTGGCACAAACACTAATTAAAAGCATAAAACCACATCTAAACAGAGGCTATATGAATTACTTATTACTAAACAGAATCAAAAAGCAAGAAACAAAAATAAAACTTGGTTGCCTCCTAACAAGCGCCATCTTTAACGCCCCTAGCTAGGCATAAAAGCAAGGATAGATCTAGGTATTATCATCTTTGGTATGCAATCCATAAGTGGCTCTCGCAATAGATTCATAAGGTAATTTAATTTTCTTTCTAGGAAAGTGTTCCATGCCCTTCCTTAACGGAAATTGGAATCTAATATTCGCTTCCTTTATATCAATATTTGCACCAATCGTTCTAAGGAAAGGTCCACCAAGAATAATAGGACATGTAGGATTGCAATCTATATCAATAACAATGAAATCTACAGGCACATAATTCCTATTTACAACAATAAGAACATCATTAATTCTTCCAATAGGTTTCTTAATGGTGGAATCTGCAAGCTACAAATTTAAAGAACAATCATCAAATTCACGAAAACCTAACAAATCACACAAAGTTTTAGGAATCGTGGAAACACTAGCACCCAAATCACATGAAGCAAAGCATTCATGATCTTTAATCTTAATTTTAATAGTAGGTGCCCACTCACCATGAAGTTTTCTAGGGATAGAAACTTCCAATTCAAGCTTTTCTTCATAATATTTCATTAAAGCATCAACGATATGTTTAGTGAAAGCTTTATTTTGACTATAAGCATGCAGAGAATTTAGCACATATTGCAACAAGGGAATACAATCTATTAAAGAACAATTATCATAATTAAATTCCTTGAAATCCAGGATAGTGGGTTCATTGCTATTTAAAGTTTTGACATCTCCAATCCCACTTTTATCAATTTTTGCATCAAGATCTAAAAACTCCGAATCATTAGGACTCCTTCTATCTAAAGTTGACTCATCTCCAGTCCCATCATTATCAAGATTCATATAGAAAAACAAAGATTTAATAGGGGACACATCAATAACTTTTACATCTTCATATTTATTATCATGGAAACTAGAAGAACACACTTTCACAAAGCAATCTTTTTTAGCACGCATCCTAGTGGTTCTTTCTTTGCACTCATCAATGGAAATTCTCATAGCTTTGAGAGACTCATTGATATCATGCTTAGGTGGAATAGATATAAGTTTTAAAGAATCAACATCAAGAGAAATTCTATCCATGTTCCTAGCCAACTCATCAATCTTAGACAATTTTCTTCAATCAAAGAATTGAAACTCTTTTGCGAACTAATAAATTCTTTAATATTAGGTTCAAAATCATAGGGCATCTTATTATAATTTACATAAGAATTTTTGTAGGAATTACCATAATTATTAGAGGTATTACTAGGAAACGGCCTAGGATTAAAATTACCTCTATACGTGTTATTACCAAAATTGTTCCTACCAACAAAATTCACATCCATAGATTCATTATTATTCTCAATCAAAGTAGACAAAGGAATATCATTAGGATCAGAAGAAACACTTTTATTAGCAAACAATTTCATAAGTTCATCCATCTTTCCACTCAAAACATTGATTTCTTCTATAGCATGCACCTTTTTATTAGTAGATCTTTCAGCATGCCATTGAGAATAATTAGCCATAATATTATCTAGGAGTTTAGTAGCTTCTCCTAAAGTGATTTCCATAAAAGTGCCTCCCGCGGCTGAATCTAATAGATTTCTAGAAGCGAAATTCAATCCGACATAAAAAATTTGTATAATCATCCAAAGATTCAAACCATGTGTAGGGCAATTACGTATCATTAATTTCATCCTCTCCCAAGCTTGTGCAACATGTTCATGATCAAGTTGCTTAAAATTCATAATATGTTTTCTAAGAGTGATGATCTTAGCGGGAGGAAAATACTTAGAGATAAAAGCATCTTTGCACTTATTCCATGAATCAATACTATTTTTAGGAAAAGATGAAAACCAAGTTTTAGCACGATCTCTAAGAGAAAACATGAATAGCTTCAGTTTAACAATATCATTATCCACATCTTTCTTCTTTTACATATCACACAAATCAACAAAGTTGTTTAGATGGGTAGCGGCATCTTCACTAGGAAGGCCGGAAAATGGATCTTTCATGACAAGATTCAACAAGGCAACATTAATTTCACAAGATTCAGCATCGATAAGGGGAGCAATCAGAGTGCTAATAAAATCATTATTATTGGTATTGGAAAATTCACACAACTTAGTATTATCTTGATCCATCGTGACGAGCAAGCAATCCAACACGCAAGCAAACAAGACATAAGTAAGCAAGGCAAACTGGAAAAGAGAAGGGGAACGGAAAAAGAGGGCGAATAAAACGGCAAGGGTGAAGTGGGGGAGAGGAAAACGAGAGGCAAATGGAAAATAATGTACTGCGAACAAATTACTGTCGAGCAATTGATAGAAAAGTGCATAATTATTAGAATATCTAGGCATGATCATGTATATAGGCATCACATTCGCGACAAGTAGACCGAAACAATTCCGCATCTACTACTATTACTCCACACATCGACCGCTATCCAGCATGCATCTAGAGTATTAAGTTCATAAGAATAGAGTAACGCATTAGGCAAGATGACATGATGTAGAGGGATAAACTCAAGCAATATGATATAAACCCCATCTTTTTATCCTTGATGGCAACAATACAATACGTGCCTTGCTGCCCCTGCTGTCACTGGGAAAGGACACCGCAAGATTGAACCCAAAGCTAAGCACTTCTCCCATTGCAAGAAAGATCAATCTAGTAGGCCAAACCAAACTGATAATTCGAAGAGACTTGCAAAGATAACCAATCATGCATAAAAGATTGCAGAGAAGAATCAAATATTGTTCATAGATAGACTTGATCATAAACCCACAATTCATCGAATCTCGACAAACACACCGCAAAAAGAGTTACATCAGATAGATCTCCAAGAAGATCGAGGAGAACTTTGCATTGAGATCCAAAGAGAGAGAAGAATCCATCTAGCTACTAGCTATGGACCTGAAGGTCTGAAGTAAACTACTCACACATCATCGGAGGGGCCATGGAGTTGATGTAGAGGCCCTCCGTGATCAATGCCCCCTCCGGCGTGGCTCCAGAAAAGGCCCCAAGATGAGATCTCTTTGGTACAGAAGGTTGCGGTGGTGGAAATAGGGTTTCGTGGTGCTCCTGGATGTTTTCGGGGTATGTGAACATATATAGGAGGAAGAAGTAGGTCGGTTGAGCCACGAGGGGGAGGGCGCGCCCAGGGGAGGTAGGCGTGCCCCCCTGCCTCGTGGCCTCCTCGTTGGTTTCTTGATGTCCACTCCAAGTCCTCTGGATCACGTTTGTTACAAAAATCACGCTCCCGAAGGTTTCATTCCGTTTGGACTCTGTTTGATATCCCTTTTCTGCAAAGCACTGAAATAGTCAAAAACACCGCAATTTGCATTGGGCCTTGGGTTAATAGGTTAGTCCCAAAAATAATATAAAAGTGTAAAATAAAGCCCATTAACATCCAAAACAGATAATATAATAGCATGGAACAATCAAAAATTATAGATACGTTGGAGACGTATCACCCCCCCTCTTTCCTTCTCCCCTCTTCTTCCTTCCCTCCTTCTCCTAGTTGGAATAGGAAAGGGGTGGGTGCGAATCCTACTTGGACCGGGAGTCCAAGTAGGACTCCCCCCTTTGGCACGCCCCCTTGGGCCGGCCTCCTCTTCACCCCTCCTTTATATACGTGGGAGGGGGCACCCCAAAGGCACACCAAGTCTCCTCTTAGCCGTGTGCGGTGCCCCCCTCCACAGTTACACACCTTAGTCATATTGTCGTAGTGCTTAGGTGAAGCCCTGCGCCGGTAACTTCATCATCACCGTCGCCACACCATCATGCTGACGGAACTCTCCCTCGTCCTCAACCGGATCAAGAGCTCGAGGGGCGTCATCGAGCTGAACGTGTGCTGAATACGGAGGTGTTGTACGTTCGGTGCTAGGATCGGTTGGATCGTGAAGACGTTCGACTACATCAACCGTGTTACTAAACGCTTCCGCTTTTCGGTCTACGAGGGTACGTGGACACACTCTTCCTGCTCGTTTCTATGCTTCTCCTAGATAAATCTTGTGTGATCTTATGAATTTTTTTGAAATATTGAGTTTCCCAACAGGGAGCGTCGGCGCCTAGAACCCGCGGCCGACGCCGCAGTCTCGACCGGCGAGCGCTGCTTGCTTGGTCAGGGCCCAAGGCTCCGCCTTGCAGAGGGGTCGGTCTCGACGCCGCCGGTCCTGGGGCGTAGCCAGTGAAAGAACATGCGGTGCCCCCATGTTTGGTTTTGGTAATTGATGACAATCTCTATGGACTAATGGTTGCCTTGAGTTATATTTGATGGTTTTGTCCATAGGCTTTTCTTGGAGTACATGTGTTGATTTCAAGGAGAGTTTGTGTCGACCAAGGTGTTATTCAAGGAATTATCCAAAGATTGGTCATGTGAGAGTTGAGCTTATTGCAAGCATGTCTTGAAGAAGAAGATTGTGTGATCATTCATGTCTACCTTCAAGACATCATCCAAATGAAGAGAATTGGAAAGGTTCAAGGTTGATCAAGACTAAGTCAAGAGTGAATCAAGTTGATCAACTCACGAAGCACAGAAGATGTACCGAGAGGGATCAAGTGATCCCATGGTATGGTAAGAATTGTCAATTACGCTTTGTGTACTAACCCATGGTCTTCGTGAGAGTTCTTTGTGGGGTTAGGTTGCGGTGTGCAAGTTCAAGTGGAGCATCACGAAGAGATCAAATGCTTGAAGCTTGCCGTCCTTTGTGGTGATAATGGACTTGTGAAGATGTGCGGAAGAGTGGCTCACCCATAGTGGAGTATGGGGGAGCAATCAACTAATCTTCATCGAGTCAACACAATCAAGAAAGGTGGTCCAACTTGAGGGAGTCAAGATTGTCATCATCTAGCTCAAGTGGACCATGTGCAAGGCAAAGGTTTGCCCTTGATAGGTTTTCTATTTTACCGGTCTCATGATGGTAGTTGGGAGACCGAGTTATAGGATCGATTGCCGTACTATCAAGGGGGCTCTCGATGAGTAGCTTGATCGTATTGTTCGTAGAGAGCTCAAACCATTGCATCCTTGCATCATCTTTCTTGGTTCTTGTTTGGTTCTCTTTGTGAGTCTTAGAGCTTACGTTCATCTTGTTGACAAGCTTGAGTTCATAGAAAACGGAGTTCGCATGCTTCTTCTGTGATGTTTTCGATGTTGGAGGTTTTGCCGGTTCTTCTCGGTTGGAGGTTTCACTCCTCTATTTGTTGGCATACCTCCCCTGCCTATTTGTTTGCTGTTTTGATGCTACTCGTCGTCTTGTTTCCAAGAAGCTTGAGTTTGCTCAATTCGGAGCTCATATGCAAAAGTTATGGCAGTTCTGATTTTCTTGAGTGTGGTTTTTGTCAGGGTCCCAGCGGTAGTACCGCTGAGGAGTCACAAGCAGCAGTACCGCTCCGCAGCGGTAGTACTGGCGATGACTCCGCAGCAGTACTACCGTTGGCTTACCAGGTCCCTACGGCGTCGATTTGAGGGGTCTTTTCTGTGTTGGATTGTGCGGTACCTCACTGCGGCAGTAGTGCGGCAGTACCGCTCCTTAGCGGCAGTACCGCCCTTCCTCCGCGGTAGTACCGTCCGGTTCCCTCTTTCCCTTTCCCCTTCGTTCTGCGCGGCAGTACCGCCGAAGGGAGCTGTAGTACCGCTTAACCCAGTGGTAGTACCGCCCCAAGGTTCATGTTTTGTTGCTCCTTTTCCCTATTTCTTCCACTTGAGCGGCAGTACCGCTCGTGGAGCGGTAGTACCGCTCGTGTGCGGGCTGAGCACATAACGGTTGGATTTTCCTCCTCCTATAAAAGGGGGGGTCTTCTTCCCCTAATGAACCTTATCCTTTGAGCTCATGTTCTTCCCCCATTGTTGACCTTCTTCGAGCTTGCTAACTCTCAATCCCTACATGGATTCTTTCTAGTTTTTGAGGGAGAAGAGAGAGGAGATCTAGATCCACATTTACACCAATCACTTTCTCCTTTATGTGAGGGGAACCCCTTGGATCTAGATCTTGGAGTTCTTGGTGTTCTCTTTCTTGTTCTTCCTCTCATTTTCCTCCATAGCATTAGTTGCTTCGGTGGGATTTCAGAGAGAAGGACTTGGGCACTCCGTGTGCCCTTGCCATTGCATTTGGTGCATCGGTTTGAGTTCTCCACGTGATACGTGGAAGTTACAAGTTGAGAAGCTTATTACTCTTGGGTTCTTGGTACCCTTGAGCTTGTTCCTCTTGGGTGCTTGGGCGCCCTAGACGGTTGTTGGTGTTCGGAGCTCAATCATTGTGGTGCAAAGCTCTGGGCAAGCGTCGGGGTCTCCAATTAGGTTGTGGAGATCGCCCCGAGCAATTTGACGGGTACCGGTGACCGCCCCCAAGGGTTGCCAAAGTGTACGGGTTCGGTGACCGCCCCCAAGGGTTGCCACTTGTACGGGTTCGGTGACTGCCCTCAAGGGTCCCTTAGTGGAATCACGGCATCTTGCATTGTGCGAGAGCGTGAGGAGATTACGGTGGCCCTAGTGGCTTCTTGGGGAGCATTGTGCCTCCACACCGCTCCAAACGGAGATTAGCATCCGCAAGGGTGTGAACTTCGGGATACATCGTCGTCTCCTCGTGCCTCGGTTATTTCTTACCCGAGCAATTTACTTATGCACTTTACTTTGTGATAGCCATATTGTTTCTTGTCATATATCTTGCTATCACATAGTTGCTTATCTTTCTTAGCATAAGTTGTTGGTGCACATAGGTGAGCCTAGTTGTTTTAGGTTTTGTGCTTGGCAAATTAACCGCTAGGTTTATTCCGCATCTGTTCAAGCCTAAGCCGTAATTATTTTAAAACGCCTATTCACCCCCCTCTAGGCGACATCCACGATCTTTCAGCCGGTCTGGCATGGCTCGCCGTCTGCACTTTGTCCGCCCTCCCCTGACCTCTCGGACGTCGGCCATCATCGGCGTTGGTGCCCTAGCTCCCATCCTCCACAGGTCTCCATTCCAGCCGTTTATCGTGGGTTTCGTCTCGTCAGCTCTTCAATTCCGGGCTTCCTCCCCCCTAGTCGGCTCGGGCCGGCCCTGCATCACGCTCCTGCTCCAGCGATGGTGGTGGCGGCGGCGGCTCATCGAGGGGAAACCCTCCGAGCATGCGCCTCCCCCTGTTCGCATGCCCCTGCGCTGGCAGGCCCGGGTATCTTGGGCCGTGTCCCGTCTCCCCCCTTCCCCGCCCCCTCTTCTGGGCCGGACCGGGTGGGCCGGCCCCCCTCTCCAGGCCTTTCCGTGTGCCTTAGTCCCACCTCACGGACATAGTGGATTTGGCCACCCAGCGGCTTCCCTGTGACCCCATCTCCCCCCGCAGCCGCCACTTCACCCTTGTCCCTCGCCCTCTCTCGTCGACTCCCCCTATCACCGCCACCCCACCTCCTCCTCCCGACCTCCCCCACCCTCCCTTCTCCGACCATGGCCCGAGAGTGGGAGGATGGTGAGGCCCGCCGCAAACACCGCTACGAGGACCAGCGTGATCCCCTCGCCCCTCCCCCAATGCGCTATGTCGCGAGGATGACTTCCGGCGGGAGCTGCGCGACCGGGAGGCACGCCTGGATGACCGCCGCTCCCCTGGGCGCTCCGAGCGTCGCGGGTCGTCCCGCTCCCTGCTACCTCTTGAGCATGCGTTGGTCTTCCCTTGAAAAGGAAATGGTGATGGAGCAAAGTAGCGTAAGTATTTCCCTCAGTTTTTTAGAACCAAGGTATCAATCCAGTAGGAGACAACGCACAAGTCACCCAGTACCTGCACAAACAATCAAGAACCTTTCAACCAACGCGATAAATGGGTTGTCAATTCCTTCACGGTTACTCGCAAAAGTGAGATCTGATAGAGATAGTAAAGTAAATATTTTTGGTATTTTTGTTGTATAGATTGGAAAGTAAAGATTACAAAATAGTAAACGAGATGCGATGTAAGTAAAACAGATGCAATATAATAAGAAAGAGACCCAGGGGCCATAGGTTTCACTAGTGGCTTCTCTCAAGATAGCATGCATTACGGTGGGTGAACAAATTACTGCCGAGCAATTGATAGAAAAGCGCATAGTTATGAGAATATCTAAGGCAATGATCATGAATATAGGCATCACGTCCGTGTCAAGTAGACCGAAACGATTCTGCATCTACTACTATTACTCCACACATCGACCACTATATAGCATTTATCTAGAGTATTAAGTTCATAAGAACAGAGTAATGCATTAAGCAAGATGACATGATGTAGAGGGATAAACTCAAGCAATATGATATAAACCCCATCTTTTTATCCTCGATGGCAACAATACAATACGTGCCTTGCTGCCCCTACTGTCACTGGGAAAGGACACCGCAAGATTGAACCCAAAGCTAAGCACTTCTCCCATTGCAAGAAAGATCAATCTAGTAGGCCAAACTAAACCAATAATTCGAAGAGACTTGCAAAGATATTGAATCATGCATATAAGAATTCAGAGAAGAACCAAATAATATTCATAGATAATCTTGTTCATAAATCCACAATTCATCAGATCTCGGCAAACACACCGCAAAAGAGTATTACGTAAAATAGATCTCCAAGAACATCGACGAGAACATTGTATTGAGAATCAAAGAGAGAGAAGAAGCCATCTAGCTAATAACTATGGACCCGAAGGTGTGTGGTAAACTACTCACGCTTCATCAGAGAGGCAATGGTGTTGATGTAGATGCCCTCTATGATCGATTCCCCCTCCGGTAGATCGCCGGAAAAGGCCCCAAGATGGGATCTCACGGGTAAAGAAGGTTGCGGCAGTGGAAAAGTGGTTTCATAGCTCTCCTTGATCGATATAGGGTATAAGAGTATATATAGGCGAAAGAAGTACGTCGGTGGAGCTAAGTGGGGCCCACCCTCCTACCTCATGGCTGCCTCGCGGAGTTCCAGACTTCAACTCCAAGTCTTCTGGATTGCTTTCGGTCCAAGAAAGATCATCTCGAAGGTTTCATTCTGTTTGGACTCCGTTTGGTATTCCTTTTCTGCGAAACTCTAAAATAAGCACACACAAAAAAAGAAAAACTAGCATTGGGCCTCCGGTTAATAGGTTAGTCCGAAAAATAATGTAAAAGAGCATATTAAAGCCCATTAAACATCCAAAATAGATAATATAGTAGTATGGAACAATAAAAAATTATAGATATGTTGGAGACGTATCAAGCATCCGCAAGCTTAATTCCTGTTCGTCCTCGAGTAGGTAAATGATAAAAACAGAATTTTTGATGTGGAATGCTACCTAACATAATTATCAATGTAATTTTATTTATTGTGGCATGAATTTTCAGATCCAAAAGATTCAAGACAAAAGTTTAATATTGACATAAAAATAATAATTCTTCAAGCATACTAACAAAGTAATCATGTCTTCTCAAAATAACATGGACAAAGAAAGTTCATCCCTACAAAACCATATAGTTTGGCTATACTCCATCTTCGTCACACGAAATATTCAAATCATGCACAACCCCGATGACAAGCCAAGCAATTGTTTCATAATTTAGTGTTCTCAAACTTTTTCAACTTTCACGCAATACATGAGTGTGAGCCATGGACATAGACTACAGGTGGAATAGAATGGTGGTTGTGGAGAAGACAAAAAGGAGGAAGATGGTCTCACATCAACTAGGCATATTAATGGGCTATGGAGATGCCCATCAATAGATATCAATGTGAGTGAGTAGGGATTTCCATGCAACGGATGCACTAGAGCTATAAATGTATGAAAGCTCAACAACAGAAACTAAGTGGGTGTGCATCCAACTTGCATGCTCACGAAGACCTAGGGCATTTTGAGGAAGCCCACTATTGGAATATACAAGCCAAGTTCTACAATGAAAATTACCACTTGTATATGAAAGTGACAAAATAAGAGACTCTCTATCATGATGATCATGGTGCTACTTTGAAGCACAAGTGTGGAAAAAGGATAGTAGCATTGTCCCTTCTCTATTTGCTCTCTCTATTTTTCTATTTTTTTATTTTTTTTGTTTGGCTTCTTTGGCCTCTTTTTTTCCTCACACGGGACAATGCTCTAATAATGACGATCATCACACTTCTATTTATTTACAACTAGAGGATTACAACTCGATACTTAGAACAAAATATGACTCTACATGAGTGCCCCCAGTGGTGTACCGGGATGTGCAATGAATCAAGAGTGACATGTATGAAAAAATTTATGAATGGTGGCTTTGCCACAAATACGATGTCGACTACATGATCATGCAAGCTAATATGACAATGATGAAGCATGTCATAATAAACAGAACGGTGGAAAGTTGCATGGAAATATATCTCGGAATGGCTATGAAAATGCCATAATAGGTAGGTAAGGTGGCTGTTTTGAGGAAGGTAAATGGTGGGTTTATGGTACCGGCAAAAGTTACGCGGTACTAGAGAGGCTAGCAATGGTGGAAGGGTGAGAGTGCGTATAATCCATGGACTCAATATTAGTCATGAAGAACATACTTATTGCAAAAATCTACAAGTCATCAAAACCAAGCACTATGCGCATGCTCCTAGGGGTATAGATTGGTAGGAAAATACCATCTCTCGTCCCCAACCGCCACTCATAAGGAAGACAATCAAAGAAATACCTCATGCTTCAAATTTGTTACACAACGGTTACCATACATGCATGCTATGGGACATGCAAACCTCAACACAAGTATTTCTCAAATTCACAACTACTCAACTAGCATGAATCTAATATCACCATCTTCATATCTCAAAACAATCATAAGGAATCAAACTTCTCCTAGTATTGAACGCACTTTATATGAAAGTTTTTGTTATACCCATCTTGGATGTCCATCATATTAGGACTAGTTTTATAGCCAAAGCAAGTTACCATGCTGTTCTAAAAGACTCTCAAAATAATATAAGTGCAGCATGAGAGATCAATAATTTTTATAAAATAAAACCACCATCGTGCTCTAAAAAGATATAAGTGAAGCACTAGAGCAAAATTATCTAGCTCAAAAGATATAAGTGAAGCACATAGAGTCTTCTAATTAATTCTGATTCATGCGTGTCTCTCCCAAAAGGTGTGTACAGCAAGGATGATTGTGGTAAACTAAAAATTAAAGACTCAAATCATACAAGACGCTCCAAGCAAAACACATATCATGTGGTGAATAAAAATATAGCCTCAAGTAAAGTTACTGATAGACGAAGAGGAAGGAGGGGATGCCTTTCGGGGCATCCCCAAGCTTAGGCTTTTGGTTGTCCTTGAATTTTACCTTGGGGTGCCTTGGGCATACCCAAGCTTAGGCTCTTGACACTCCTTATTCCAAAATCCATCAAATCTTTACCCAAAAACTTAAAAACTTCACAACACAAAACTTCAATAGAAAATCTTATGAGCTCCGTTAGTATAAGAAAATAAACCACCGCTTTAAGGTACTGTAATTAACTCATTATTTATCTATATTGGTATTAAACCTACTGTATTACAAGTTCTCTATGGTTCATACCCCCTGATACTACTCATAGATTCATTAAAATAAGCAAACAACACACGAAAAACATAATCTGTCAAAAACAGAACAGTCTGTAGCAATATGATTTGTTCGAATACTTCAGTAACTCCAAAAATCCTTAGAAATTTGGAACTCATATATAAAAAGTATATTGATCTACTACGGTTGGAATTGGTGTTTTATCGCTCTTTGGTAAAAAAAGATAATTATTTTCGTGAGCAGAAACTTTCTGTTTTTCAGCAGGATCAAATCAACTATTACCATAAGCTATCCCAACGGTCTTACTTGGCACAAACACTAATTAAAACATAAAACACAATCATAAAAGAAGCTAGATGAATTATTTATTACTAAACAGGAACAAAAGGCAAAGAACAAAAATAAAATTGGGTTGCCTCCCAACAAGCGCTATCGTTTAACGCCCCTAGCTTGGCATAAAAAGAAGAATAGATCTAGGTATTGTCATCTTTGGTATGCAATCCATAAGTGGCTCTCGTAATAGATTCATAAGGCAATTTAATTTTCTTCCTAGGAAAGTGTTCCATGCCTTTCCTTAATGGAAATTGGAATATAACATTTCCTTCTTTCATATCAATAATTGCACCAATCGTTCTAAGGAAAGGTCTACCAAGAATAATAGGACGTGTAGGATTGCAATCTATATCAAGAACAATGAAATCTACGGTTACGTAATTCCTATTTGCAATAATAAGAACATCATTAATCCTTCCCATAGGTTTCTTAATAGTGGAATCCGCACGATGCAAATTTAAAGAACGATCATCAAATTCACGGAAACCTAGCACATCACACAAAGTTTTTGGAATCATGGAACCACTAGCACCCAAATCACACAAAGCATAGCATTCATAATATTTAATATTAATTTTAATAGTAGGTTCCCACTCATCATAAAGTTTTCTAGGGGTAAAAACTTCCATTCAAGATTCCATTAAAGCATCAACGATATGTTTAGTAAAAGCTTTATTTTGGCTATAAGCATGAGGATAATTTAACACGGATTGCAACAAGGGTTGCAAATACAATCTATCAAAGAGAAATTATCACAATTAAATTCCTTGAAATCCAAAATAGTGGGTTCATCCCTATGTAAAGTTTTGACCTCTTCAATCCCACTTTTATCAATTTTTGCATCAAAATCTAAAAACTCCAAATTATTGGGACGCCTTTTAACTAAAGTTGACTCATCTCCAGTCCCATCTTTATCAAGATTCATATTGGAAAACGAAGATTTAATAGGACTCACATCAATCACTTTTAGATCTTCATCATTATTATCATAAAAACTAGAAGAACACGCTTTCACAAAGCAATCTTGTTTAGCACACATCCTAGCGGTTCTTTCTTTGCACTCATCAATGGAAATTATCATGGCTTTGAGAGACTCATTGATGTCATGCTTAGGTGGAATAGATCTAAGTTTCAAAGAATCAACATCAAGAGAAATTATATCCACATTCCTAGCCAACTCATCAATCTTAAACAATTTTCCTTCAACCAGAGCATTGAAATTCTTTTGCGAACTCATAAATTCTTTAACACTAATCTCAAAATCAGAGGGCATCTTATTAAAATTTCCATAAGAGTTGTTGTAGGAATTACCATAATTATTAGAGGAATTATTAGGAAACGGCCTAGAATTAAAGTTTCCTCTATACGCGTTGTTACCAAAATTGTTCCTACCAAAAAAATTCACATCCATAGATTCATTATTATTCTCAATCAAAGTAGACAAAGGAATATCATTAGGATCAGAAGAAACACTTTTATTAGCAAACAATTTCATAAGTTCATCCATCTTTCCACTCAAAACATTGATTTCTTCTATAGCATGCACCTTTTTATTAGTAGATCTTTTAGTATTCCATTGAGAATAATTAGCCATAATATTATCTAGGAGTTTAGTAGCTTCTCCTAAAGTGATTTCCATAAAAGTGCCTCCCGCGGCTGAATCTAATAGATTTCTAGAAGCGAAATTCAATCCGACATAAAAAATTTGTATAATCATCCACAAATTCAAACCATGTGTAGGGCAATTACGTATCATTAATTTCATCCTCTCCCAAGCTTGTGCAACATGCTCATGATCAAGTTGCTTAAAATTCATAATATCTTTCCTAAGAGAGATGATCATAGCTGTAGGAAAATACTTAGAGATAAAAGCATCTTTGCACTTATTCCATGAATCAACACTATTTTTAGGAAAAGAAGAGAACCAAGATTTAGCATGATCTCTAAGAGAAAACATGAATAGCTTCAGTTTAACAATATCATTATCCACATCTTTCTTCTTTTGCATATCACACAAATCAACAAAGTTGTTTAGATGGGTAGTGGCATCTTCACTAGGAAGGCCAGGAAATTGATCTTTCATAACAAGATTCAACAAAGCGGTATTAATTTCACAAGCTTCAGCATCGGTAGTAGGAGCAATCGGAGTGCTAATAAAATCATTGTTATTGGTATTGGAAAAGTCACACAATTTAGTAATATATTGAGCCATCGTGACAAACATTCAATCCAACACAGAAGCACACAAGAAGCAAGCGAAAAGAGATGAACGGAAAAGGGGGCAAAGAAAAGGCAAAGGTTTTTGAAAATCGTTTTAGAAAAGGGGGAGAGGAAAACGAGAGGCGAATGGCAAATAATGTAATGCGAGGCAGAAGAGTTTACGATGGGTATTTGGTATGTCTTGACTTAGCGTAGATCTCCCCGGCGACGGCGGCAGAAATCCTTCTTGCTACCTCTTGAGCATGCGTTGGTTTTCCCTTGAAGAGGAAAGGGTGATGCAGCAAAGTAGCGTAAGTATTTCCCTCAGTTTTTTAGAACCAAGGTATCAATCCAGTAGGAGACAACGCACAAGTCACCTAGTACCTGCACAAACAATCAAGAACCTTGCAACCAACATGATAAAGGGGTTGTCAATCCCTTCACGGTCACTCGCAAAAGTGAGATCTGATAGAGATAGTAAAGTAAATATTTTTGGTATTTTTGTTGTATAGATTGGAATGTAAAGATTACAAATTAGTCAACGAGATGCGGTGTAAATAAAAGAGGTTCAATATAATAAGAAAGAGACCCGGGAGCCATAGGTTTCACTCATGGCTTCTCTCAAGATAGCATGTATTACAGTGGGTGAACAAATTACTGCCGAGCAATTGATAGAAAAGCGCATAGTTATGAGAATATCTAAGGCAATGATCATGAATATAGGCATCACGTCCGTGTCAGGTAGACCAAAACGATTATGCATCTGCTACTATTAGTCCACACATCGACCGCTATCCAGCATGCATCTTGAGTATTAAGTTCATAAGAACAGAGTAACACATTAAGGAAGATGACATAATGTAGAGGGATAAACTCAGGCAATATGATATAAACCCCATCTTTTTATCCTCGATGGTGTGCCTTGCTGCCCCTACTGTCACTGGGAAAGGACACCACAAGATTGAACCCAAAGCTAATCACTTCTCCCATTGCAAGAAAGATCAATCTAGTAGGCCAAACTAAAACGATAATTCCAAGAGACTTGCAAAGATATCAAATCATGCATATAAGAATTCAGAGAAGAACCAAATAATATTCATAGATAATCTTGTTCATAAATCCACAATTCATCGAATCTCGGCAAACACACCGCAAAAGAGTATTACATCAAATAGATCTCCAAGAACATCGAGGAGAACTTTGTGTTGAGAATCAAAGAGAGAGAAGAAGCCATCTAGCTAATAACTATGGACCCGAAGGTATGTGGTAAACTACTCATGCTTCATCGGAGAGGCAATGGTGTTGATGTAGATGCCCTCCGTGATCGATTCCCCCTCCGGAAGATCGCCGGAAAAGGCCCCAAGATGGGATCTCACGGGTACAGAAGGTTGCGGCGGTGGCAAAGTGGTTTCGTGGCTCTCCCTGGTCGATCTAGGGTATAAGAGTATATATAGGCGAAAGAAGTACGTCGATGGAGCTACGTGGGGCCCACGAGGGTGGGGGCATGCCCTCCTACCTCATGGCCGCCTACGGAGTTCTAGAGTTCAACTCCAAGTAATCTGGATTGCCTCAATCCAAGAAAGATCATCGCGAAGGTTTCATTCCATTTGGACTCTGTTTGGTATTCCTTTTCTGTGAAACTCTAAAATAGGCAAAAAACAGAAACTAGCACCGGGCCTCCGGTTAATAGGTTAGTCTCAAAAATAATGTAAAAGGGCATATTAAAGCCCATTAAACTTCCAAAACAGATAATATAATAGCATGGAACAATAAAAAATTATAGATGCGTTGGAGATGTATCACTCCCCCCTCGCGCCGTCGGCGATTGGCAGACGGCCCGGCGCCGCTCGCCTTCTCCTGCGCGCCGCCGAGGCCGAAGCCCCTCTCTACCTGTAGCGACCAGACCTCAAACAGTCTGATCTCTGTGCTCCGGTGTCATCCCTGGATCAGTAATTCTGACACCACACAGTACTCGAAGGATTTATAGCAGAGTAGCAATCACACACTTATTACATCGAGTGTCTCAAAAGAGAACTTATTACAATAAATATGGCTTAAGGCCATCTAATAATGATAACAACGGAAGGCTTGGAAGATAAGTAAGTCCATCAACTCCAACGGCATCACTGAGTATAGAACCACGACCTAAAACTCCTTAACCATCGTCTGAAAAGTCTGCAACATTAACGTTGCAGCCCGAGAACGGGTCAGCACATGGAATATGCTGGCAAGGTAACACATAGAGAGTAATGGAATGAAAAACCTATACTATATGCATATTTGGCTGGTGGAAAGCTCTATGGTTACAGTTTTTGCGTAAAGCCAATTTTTCCCTATTTCAAAGGAATAAATTTAATTACTATCATGGTGGTTGTTAAACATTGAGAATGGTTGACAGCATTCTCAATCCCAATTAAGCATCATTATTTAACAAACCCAACAAAATTAACTTTAGAGTAACATGTTGAGATTCACATGATAATCCAGGTACTAGATACTCAAGATGTCCATAACTGGGGACACGGCTAACCATGATTAGTTTATTACACTTTGCAGAGGTTTGCGCACTTTTCCCCATAAGACTCGATCGCCTCCGTTAGATTTCTCGCACTACATGATGTTTGAGAAACGGATGACTGAGACATAGTCTTTCTGAAGCGCTAGCACCTTACGTTGGATAGACCGGTACACCTATTTTCCCCTACATATGCTAGTCTACCCTGTAAGAGTTCGCACGACTTAATCAACTATGCCAAAGCCCATAATAGCTTGTGGCTGCACACTGAAGTTTCTAGTATGAATAATCTCATGATCTCTTTGAGCCTGGGTGGCGGTCCAAAAGAAAAACAGGCAAGTCCTGGAATACCCAGGTGCCTCAATCCACCCAGATGTGTGTTTAGGTTACCACCTTAGATAAACCATTAATTAACAATCTCACATTTGTCATGGATATCACTCACCCAATCCACGTCTACTAGCATAGCATGGCATAATAAGCAAACATAGAAATAACTCCCAAATGTTTGATATTAAATAGGTAATAGGTACAACCTCATCTACTTCCCATCCCACAATTTAATTAGATCCTAATCATGCAATGTGTGAGGATTGATCTAATGCAATAAAACTGGGTTGTAGAAAAGGTATGATCAAAGTGTTACTTGCCTTGCTGATGATCCACGAAACCTAGAGATTCAAAGTAACAGGCGGCGCACTCCGGGTATTCTATCGCAGACAAACAAACAAGCATACAATAAGTACTCAACTAATGCACAGGTAAAACTCAAATAGAAGATCTAACCAGAAAGTTCAACTTAAGAACCCTGGTTTGCAAAAAGAATCAAATCGAACGAAGCAAAAGAAATCAAACAGCGAAAAAATCAACTTTGTTCTAGTAATCTGGATCTAAGTCAAATTTTACAGTAGCAAAAACTTATTTAAGTTGATTATTCGGAAAGAGGGTTTCGAGACGAAACTCGAGGCGCTTGAATCGCCTGATTCCGATAAACGAGGGAAAAGTTATACTAAAACCAAAATCGGATCAGAAATCGCGATCAGAAAATAACCGCGGAAAATCCAACGAAAAAGAAAAATGACGAACAGATTAATCGTTAATTAACCTAATCCAAAAATAATTAAAATAATAATAAAAAAAATCGAAAATAAAACCGACAATTTTTTTTTGATTTTACAAACCTCGGGCGGAACGCTGCTCCGGCGGCGGCGGCGGTGAACCTCGGGCGCGGGGCTGGTGTGGGCTGGGGCTCGGGTGTGGCGCTATATAAAGGCGCCCCCGGGCGGAGTCCCGCTCGGGTACGGCCCATAGTCGGTTTCGTTTTTTAATTACGCTCGGAAAATAAAATAAAAAGAAATACTAAACGGACTCCAAAAATCCTGAAATAAATTTTTCCGGGTTTCTAAAATCAAGCCCGATAAAGTGAACATTTATTTGGGCCCAAAATACAACTTTGAAAAACGCGTATTTTTCCTAAATTCAATTAAAAATACCCAAAAACTCCGAAATAAATCTTATTTGATTTTTTATTAAATCCTCAATATTTCTATATTTTGGGGAAGTCATTTTATTCCCTCTCTCATATCTTTGTAATAGAAATAATTGACGATAAAATAAATAAAATCAAATGATCCTGTTTACAAAATTTGAGAAAACTCAAGTATGTAAAGAACGAAATCCCCAACTCTCTCCGTAGGTCCTTGAGTTGCTTAGGATTTTCTAGGATCAAAACCAAAAGCAAAATAAAATATGATATGCATGATGATCTAATGTATAACATTCCAAATTGAAAATTTGGGATGTTACGAACCTACCCCCCTTAAGATGAATCTCGCCCTCGAGATTCGGGTTGTCTAGAAAATAGGTGAGGGTGGTCCTTGAGCAAATCTTCCTCTCGCTCCCAGGTGGCTTCATCCTCCGTGTGGTGGCTCCACTGAACTTTGCAAAACTTGATAACCTTGCTGCGAGTGACTCGGCTAGCAAACTCGAGAATCTTGACTGGTTTCTCCTCATAGGTCAAATTGTTATCCAACTGAATTGCTTCCAATGGCACTGTGTCTCTTAAAGGTATGTCATCCATTTCCGTGTGACACTTCTTCAACTGAGAAACGTGGAACACGTCTTGAACTCCTGTCAATCCTTTTGGCAATTCCAACTTGTAGGCCACTTCTCCCATACGCTCCAAAATTCGATATGGCCCTACAAATCATCGCGCTAACTTCCCCTTAACTCCAAAGCGCTTAATCCCTCGAAGTGGGGATACTCGAAGATAAGCTCTGTCTTCGACTTCGTAAACTGTCTCCTTGCGTTTAGAATCTGCGTAGCTCTTCTGCCTGGACTGGGCTACCTTGAGCCTATCGCGAATCAACTTCACCTTCTGTTCAGACTCTTTAATCAGATCTGGTCCAAACAACTGGCGGTCTCCAACTTCGTCCCATGACAACGGTGTCCTGCACCTCCTTCCGTACAAAGCTTCGAAAGGGGCCATCTTCAAACTAGTCTGATAGCTATTATTGTAAGAGAACTCTGCATATGGCAAATTATCGTCCCAACTAGATCCATAATCTAGCGCACAAGCTCTCAGCATATCCTCCAAAATCTGATTGACTCTCTCGGTCTGTCCATCTGTCTGCGGATGAAAAGCTGTACTAAATTCTAGCCTAATACCCAAAGTCTCATGCAACTGCTTCCAGAACTTTGAGGTAAACTGGGTTCCTCTATCTGATACGATGCTCCTCGGAACTCCATCCAGACATACGATTCTTGTCATATATATCTTTGCCCACTTAGCACTGGTGTAAGTGGTCTTTACTGGGATGAAATGAGCTACCTTCGTCAATCGATCAACTACAACCCAAATCGAGTCATAGCCTGAACGAGTCCTTGGTAATCCCGTGATAAAATCCATGCCTAGCTTATCCCACTTCCATTCGGGTATCGGCAATGGTTGCAACAATCCTGCTGGCTTCTGATGCTCTGCCTTTACTCTCTGACATACGTCACAAACTGTTACATACTCCGCAATATACTTCTTCATTCCGGTCCACCAGAAAATATCCTTCAAATCCAAATACATCTTGGTATTTCCTGGGTGAATCGAATACGGTGAATCATGTGCCTCTTGCAGAATCAACTTTCTAATCTCCGGGTCATTGGGTACATAAACACGGTCTTCAAACCATAGGGTGTCGTGCTCATCCTCATGAAATCCCTTAGCTTTTCCTTGGCTCATTTTCACTTTTATAGAAGCAATCTCCTTGTCAGATTTCTGGGCCTCTCAGATTTTATCCATCAATGTTGACTGAATCTCCAATGCTGCCACATAGCCTCTCGGAACTATCTCCAAACCTAGTTCATGAAGGTTTTCTGCTAACTCCTTGGGTATTTCTCCCGTCATTAGTGTATTGACATGACTCTTACGGCTCAATGCGTCAGCTACTACATTAGCTTTTCCGGGATGGTAATGCAATTTCATATCATAATCCTTGATGAGCTCCAACCATCTCCTTTGTCTGAGGTTCAACTCCTTCTGCGTGAAAATGTACTTCAAACTCTTATGATCCGTGTACACCTCACAATGATTTCCAATGAGGAAATGTCTCCACGTCTTCAATGCATGCACTACGGCTGCTAACTGCAAATCATGCATGGCATAATTCAATTCATGAGGCTTCAGTTGTCGTGAAGCATACGAAACAACTCTTCCCTCCTGCATAAGCACTGCTCCAAGTCCTCGACGTGAAGCGTCGCAATACACCTCATAATCCTTGGTTTGATCTGGCAAAATCAACACTGGTGAGGTAACCAAGCGTTTCTTCAACTCCTGGAAACTAGCCTCACATTGCTCAGTCCATATGAACTTGGTATCTTTCTTCAACAATTCTGTCATAGGCTTCGCAATCCATGAGAAGTTCTCAGTAAATCTCCGGTAGTATCCTGCGAGTCCCAGAAAACTCTGGATCTCTCCAACTGTTGTTGGTGCTTCCCAATTGGTCACAGTGATAACCTTGGTGGGGTCAACTGCTATTCCTTCTCCGGATATAACGTGTCCGAGGAATCCAACTTCCTTCAATCAAAACTCACATTTGCTGAACTTGGCATATAACTCATGTTCTCTGAGCTTCTCAAGTACCAATCACAAATGTTCTTTATGCTCCTCTTCATTCTTTGAGAATACCAGAATATCATTGATGAAAACCACGACGAACTTATCCAAAAACTCCATAAACACTTTGTTCATCATGTTCATAAAATAGGCAGGTGCGTTAGTCAGTCCAAATGACATAACGGTATACTCATACAATCCATATCTTGTGGTGAATGTTGTCTTAGGTATGTCCTGCTCTCGAATCTTCAACTGATGGTACCCTGATCGCAAATCGATCTTGGAAAACACTTTAGCCCCTTGCAATCGATCAAACAAATCATTGATCATTGGTAGCGGGTACTTGTTTTTGATTGTTACTTCGTTCAATCCTCGATAAACAACAACCATTCTTAACGATCCATCCTTCTTCTCCACTAGAAGTACTGGTGATCCCCAAGGCAAAGAACTTGGGCAAATGTAACCTTTATCCAGTAACTCCTTAATCTGCTTCTTAATTTCCACCAAATCCTTTGCGGGCATCCTGTATGGTCTCTTCGATATTGGCCCAGTGCCTAGCAAATGCTCAACCAAAAACTCAATGTCTCTATCCGGTGGCATGCCTGGCAACTCTTCTGGAAATACGTCAGGAAAAACCTTTACCATTGGTACTTTCTCTTGCACAACTCCTGATAAGGAATTTACTTGTGTCCTGTTTGGCGCATGTCGGGATACATACTTGATCCTTCTTCCTTCTGGCGTTGTGAGCAAAATTGTCTTACTGGCGCAATCGATGTTTCCTCCATACATCGACAGCCAATCCATACTGAGAATTACATCCAAACCTTGGGATTCCAGAATAATTAAATCCGTTGGGAAAACATGCCTTCCTATACTTAATGGCACTTGAAAACATCCTTGTCCGGCCATGTACTCTGCTCCTGGCGAGCTTACTAGCATAGGTGACCTCCGGTGGAAAGGCAAATCCGGGGTCACGTCTCGGAGGCATCTGAGGGTTTAGAAAAGATGAGATATAAGAATAGATGGGGTCTAAAGAAGAAACACTACCCATATGCACATGAGGAAAAAGCAAACAATTCACTTCATTCAATCAAACAAAGGCATATAATCGATCTAGCTATCGCAAAAGTGCTCGGACTACTAAATTTACATGGTGGACTACTACTACTGGTGAGGTGGTCTACTAGAAATATTCTACGGTTGTAGACTCCATGATATCGGCTCCAGCTTCATCAACATAGTCATCATCGCTACTATCTACTTCCGAGTCGGTGCCGTCGATGATGATGTAGTCTTCCGGGATAATCTCCTTGGGTTCTTCGTCTTCATCTACTGGTGTCAGGCCTCCCATAAATATTCCAATCTTCTTGATCAGGTCGTCATTCTTCTCCACCAATACTTCAATTTCTTCTTCATAATCTTCACGTGTAGCCTTGAGTTCTTCCTCCAGTTCCTTGATTCTAGTCTTAGCCTTCTTCAGATCTATCATGTCGGCGCACATCTGATTCTCCTGTCGTCAAATGTGCTGGTTTAACTCCTGGATAAAAGCTGCAATTGATCTATCCTTCCTGGTGCTGATCATCTCCCAGTGTTCATCTCGGCGTCCGCAAATCTGGTAGATAGTATCCTTGAGATCCTTGCGGTAGACTTCTCCAATGCGTCCCATGGCAATGTGAGCTGCCATACTCTTTCCTAGACTCCAAGTTGGTGCATCAAAAGAAAACTCTATGGGCTCAGTGACTGGCATGAACGTCCTTCCTGGAACTTGAACTTGAATCATCCAGCGCTCTTCTTCAGGTAAAGTGGCGTTGTAGGTTCCCGTGAAGCTTGGTACTCCTATGTTCAGGTATCTAGTGACTTCCTTCAAGTGGCGTCCAAAGGGTGTATCTTCATCTGGTTGTGTGAACTTGTTCCTTGCATCCGCCATCCTAAAGAGTAGAAAAGATGAGAAGTCAGAAGAGAAGATAGTGAGTAGTGATCTAGGTCTTTTAGCTTAGTGGTCGTGTCCTACAGTCAGCGTGTGCTCTGATACCATCTCTGTAGCGACCAGACCTCAAACAGTCTGATCTTTGTGCTCCAGTGTCATCCCTGGATCAGTAATGCTGACACCACACAGTACTCGGAGGATTTATAGCATAGTAGCAATCACACACTTATTACATCGAGTGTCTCAAAAGAGAATTTATTACAATAAATATGGCTTAAGGCCATCTAATAATGACAACAGAAGAAGGCTTGGAAGATAAGTGAGTCCATCAACTCCAACGACATCACTGAGTATAGAACCACGACCTAAAACTCCTTAATCATCATCTGAAAAGTCTGCAACATTAACGTTGCAGCCCGAGAACGGGTCAGTACATGGAATATGCTGGCAAGGTAACACATAGAGAGTAATGGAATGAAACAACTATACTATATGCATATTTGGCTGGTGGAAAGCTCTATGGTTACAGTTTTTGCGGAAAGCCAATTTTCCCTACTTCAAAGGAATAAATTTAATTACTATCATGGTGGTTGTTAAACATTGAGAATGGTTGACATCATTCTCAATCCCAATTAAGCATCATTATTTAACAAACCCAACAAAATTAACTTTAGAGTAACATGTTGAGATTCACATGATAATCCAGGTACTAGATACTCAAGATGTCCATAACCGGGGACACGGCTAACCATGATTAGTTTATTACACTCTGCAGAGGTTTGCGCACTTTTCCCCACAAGACTCGATCGCCACCGTTAGATTTCTCGCACTACATGATGTTTGAGAAACGGATGTCCGAGACATAGTCTTTCTGAAGAGCTAGCACCTTACGTTGGATAGACCGGTACACCTACTTTCCCCTACATCTGCTAGTCTACCCTGTAAGAGTTCACACGACTTAATCAACTACGCCAAAGCCCATAATGGCTTGTAGATGCACACGGAAGTTTCTAGTATGAATAATCTCATGATCCCTTTGAGCCTAGGTGGCGGTCCAAAAGAAAAACAGGCAAGTCCTGGAATACCCAGGTGCCTCAATCCACCCAGATGTGTGTTTAGGTTGCCACCTTAGATAAACCATTAATTAACAATCTCACATCTGTCATGGATATCACTCACCGAATCCACGTCTACTAGCATAGCATGGCATAATAAGCAAACATAGAAATAACTCCCAAAGGTTTGGTAATAAACAGGTAATAGGTACTACCTCATCTACTTCCCATCCCACAATTTAATTAGATCCTAATCATGAAATGTGTGAGGATTGATCTAATGCATTAAAACTGGGTTGTAGAAAAGGTATGATCAAAGTGTTACTTGCCTTGCTGATGATCCGCGAAACCTATAGAGTCGAAGTAACAGGCGGCGCACTCCGGGTATTCTATCGCAGACAAACAAACAAGCATACAATAAGTACTCGACTAATGCATAGGTAAAACTCAAATACAAGATCTAACCAGAAAGTTCAACTTAAGAACCATGGTTTGCAAAAAGAATCAAATCGAACGAAGCAAAATAAATCAAACGGCGAAAAAAATCAACTTCGTTCTAGTAATCTGGATCTAAGTCAAATTTTACAGTAGCAAAAACTTGTTTCAGTTGATTATTCGGAAAGAGGGTTTCGAGACGAAACTTCAGGCGCTTGAATCGCCTGATTCCGATAAACGAGCGAAAAGTTATACTAAAACGAAAATCAGATCAGAAATCGCGATCAGAAAATAACCACGGAAAATCCGACGAAAAAGAAAAACGACGACCAGATTAATCGTTAATTAACCTAATCCGAAAATAATTAAAATAATAAAATAATATCAAAATAATAATAGAAAAATCGAAAATAAAACCGACGATTTTTTTTAAAAAAAATTCAGCACGGAAGTCGAGGCGGCGGCGAACCTCGGGCGGCGGCGGCGGCAAACCTCGGGCGCGGGGCTGGTGTGGTCTTGGGCTCGGGTGCGGCGCTATATAAAGGCGCCCCCGGGCAGAGTCCCGCTCAGTTACGGCCCATAGTCGGTTTTTTTAGTTACGCTCCGAAAAAAATAAAAATATACTAAACGGACTCCAAAAATTCTGAAATAAATTTTCCCGGGTTTCTAAAATCAAGCCCGATAAAGTGAACATTTATTTGGGCCCAAAATACAACTTTGGAAAACGCGTATTTTTCCTAAATTCAATTAAAAATACAGAAAAACTCCGAAATAAATCTTATTTGATTTTTTATTAAATCCTCAATATTTCTATATTTTGGGAAATTCATTTTATTCCCTCTCTCATATCTTTGTAATAGAAATAATTGACGATAAAATAAATAAAATCAAATGATCCTGTTTACAAAATTTGAGAAAACTCAAATATGTAAATAACGAAATCCCCAACTCTCTCCGTGGGTCCTTGAGTTGCTTAGGATTTTCTAGGATCAAAACCAAAAGCAAAATAAAATATGATATGCATGATGATCTAATGTATACCATTCCAAATTGAAAATTTGTGATGTTACACTACCCCATCCCTCCCGCACCTCCCCTCCCCGCCCCTTGGCCCCTCCTGCCGTCGCGCCCACCCACAAGTATGTCCCTCCCCATGCCTCGGGCCCCGCTCCTCAAGCCAGCTCGACTGCTGGGGCCGGCCCAAACCGAGGCGCCAGGGGCAGGGACGCAAGAAGAACCGCCGCCAGGCCCAGGCGCCAGCCTCCCAGGCCGTTGCGGCTGTGGGTTCCGCCGTGGCTTCGGGGCCTGTCTCTGGCCTCCCCTCACCTCCATGCTTCAAATATGGGGAGGTCGGCCGTGTGCAAGTCAACTGCTCCAACCCGCCATGCTGCTACATTTGCAAGGACCCGGGACACCCCGCTCTGCTCTGCCCCGACAGGCCCTTGACTGGCGAGCTCCGGATGTACGGCCACGGGATCGAGGGGTTGGGATTCTTCCATATTGAGCTCCCTGACCTCGCCCCACCCACTCCCTCCCTCCAGGCGATCATGACAGTGGTGGATTGTGTGGCCTCGCCCGAGATGATGGAGGCCGAGCTCAACCACCTATACCGCCGTTAGTGGGACTGGCAGGTCACCCCGACATCCAGGATAGTGTTATTCATGATCTTCCCCGATGCTCTCAGCCACGGCTATGCTACTCGCAGTGATCAGATCACCCTCGCCCTCAACAAGATCGTCGTCGACATCTCCGAGCCAATTCTCGACCCTAAGGCGGTGGCGGTGCTAGACACAGCCTGGATCCTCATCGCTGGCCTCCCGGACATTGCAAGGTCCGAGCGCGTCATTCGCTAGATGTCTCGGATCATTGGCAAGGTGGTCATGGTGGACGAGCTCTCCCTCCGCAAGGAGGAGGAGGTCCGGGTCAAGGTAAAGTTCCTGGACTACTCCCGGCTTCGTGCCACCGTCCGGGTCTTCTTCAACGACCAGGGCTTCGACTTTGCGGATCACTCCTGAGCCCCCAACCACGTGGGCCACCCACGCTTCTCCGACGACGGCCCTCCACGAGGTAACACCGGTGGAGATTACCATGGGCGCCACCACCGCCGCTCTGCCTGCTTGGATGATGAGGAGGCCTCGGACGACAACCGCTCCCGGTCCCCCTCTCCCGACCCTCGCGCGCCTTGCGCAGGGCATGGGGCCGGCAGGTTGGGCTCGGCTCCTAGGCACCATCGATGGCCTCCATTGGGGCTCCGGTGGACTCTCTGGCCGGTCCCTCAGGCGAGAGCGACACATCTAGTGTCGGGCTACTGGTCATCCCCACCTCCTCCCCGCGCTCCCCGGCCAACCCTCCGCCGGCTCCTGCTGCTTCCGCTCCGGTGTCCCCGGCTCCCCCGCGCCTCCCACCCTGCTTGGGACCCGTGGTCGTGACGGACCCGGCCCCTGCCCTGGTGCCAGCGGTGGTCACGCTCGTGGCCTCCCCGCCACCCCCTACCATGGACCTCTCCCTGGAGGTGTCCCCCCCCCCCGCGCCCGTGTCGGCCGCTTCACTGCCACCTGCGCCCCCTACTTCAGACGCCTCTCTACCCTCTGCACAACCCGCTTGTTGGGGAACGCAGTATTTCAAAAAATTCCTACGATCACGCAAGATCTATCTAGGAGATGCATAGCAATGAGAGGGGAGAGTCTGTCTAAGTACCCTCGTAGACCAAAAGCGGAAGCGTTATGTAATGAGGGTGATGTAGTCAAACATTTTCGCGATCCAACCGATCAAGTATCGAACGCACGACACCTCCACGATCTGCACACGTTCAGCTCTGTGACGTCCCTCGAACTCTTGATCCAGTTGAGGCCGAGGGAGAGTTTCGTCAGCACGACTGCGTGATGACAGTGATGATGAAGTTACTGACACATGACTTCGCCTAAGCACTACAACGATATGACCATGGTGGAAATCCATGGAGGGGGGCACCGCACACGGCTAAACAATCAACTTGTGTGTCTATGGGGTGCCCCCTCCCCCATATATAAAGGGGTAGAGGAGGGGGCCGGCCGGCCGGCCACCATGGGCGCGCCCGAAGGGGGGAATCCTACTCCTACTAGGAGTAGGTTCCCCCCTTTCCTAGTCCTACTAGGAGGGGAAAGGAAGGGGAAGAGGGGAGGAAGGAAAGGGCCCCCCTCCCAACTCGAATTGGGCTTGGGGGCGCGCCCCTCCTCTTGGCCTTCTCCTCTCTCTTCCACTAAAGCCCATGTAGGCCCATTAAGCCCCATGGGGGTTCCGGTAACCCCCGATACTCCGGTAAATGCCTGAACTCATCCGAAACCATTCCAGTGTCAACCTTCCAATATATCAATCTTCATGTCTCTACCATTTTGAGGCTCCTCGTCGTGTACGTGATCACATCCGGGACTCTGAACTACCTTTGGTACATTAAAACACATAAACTCATAATACCGATCGTCATCGAACGTTAAGCGTGCGGACCCTACGGGTTCGATAACTATGTAGACATGACCGAGACTCATCTCTGATTAATAACCAATAGCGAAACCTGGATGCTCATATTGGTTCCTACATATTCTACGAAGATCTTTATCGGTCAAACCGCATAGCAACATACGTTGTTCCCTTCGTCATCGGTATGTTACTTGCCCGAGATTCGATCGTCGGTATCATCATACCTAGTTCAATCTTTTCACCGGCAAGTCTCTTTACTCGTTCCGTAATGCATCGTCCCGCAACTAACTCATTAGTCACATTGCTTGCAAGGCTTATAGTGATGTGCATTACCAAGAGGGCCCAGAGATACCTCTCCGATACTCGGAGTGACAAATCATATTCTCGATCTATGCCAACCCAATAAACACCTTCGGAGACACCTGTAGAGCATCTTTATAATCACCCAGTTATGTTGTGACGTTTGATAGCACACAAGGTGTTCCTCCGGTATTCGGGAGTTGCATAATCTCATAGTTAGAGGAACATGTATAAGTCATGAAGAAAGCAATAGCAATAAAACACAACGATCATAATGCTAAGCTAATGAATGGGTCTTGTCCATCACATCATTCTCTAATGATGTGACCCCGTTCAACAAGCTAGTCAAGTAGAGGCATACTACGGACACTCTGTTTTGTCTATGTATTCACACATGTACTAAGTTTCTGGTTAACACAATTATAGCATGAATAATAAACATTTATCATGATACAAGGGAATATAAATAAAAACTTTATTATTGCCTCTAGGGCATATTTCCTTCACTGCTCCGCTGCTCGTGGGGTGTTCCGAGATGGCGCCACAGCAGACCTCCCTATCGGTCCCTGCATGTGGGCAGGGAGTCGCGGGTGACCACTGCGGTGGCAGCCCCCCCTCCCCCTCCGTGTTACGCGGCCTACTCTCGGCGTGGCCGGTCGACCTCCTCACCGGTGATGACCTCCTACCGTAGCGCTCGGCTCGATGCTGCCCAGTCGGATGGTAGCCGATACGTCTCCAACGTATCTACTTTTCTAAACGCTTTTGCCCTTGTTTTGGACTCTAACTTGCATGATTTGAATGGAACTGACCCGGACCAATGTTGTTTTCAGCAGAATTCCCATGGTGTTATTTTTGTGCAGAAATAAAAGTTCTCGGAATGACCTGAAAATCAACGGAGATTATTTTCAGAACATATAAAAAATATTGGCGAAAGCATCAACGTCAGGGGGGCCCACACCCTGTCCACATGGGTGGGGGTGCGCCCCCTGCCTCGTGGGCCCTTTGACGCTCCACCGACCTCAACTCCAACTCCATATATTCGTGTTTGGGGAGAAAAAAAATCAAAGAGAAGGATTCATCGCGTTTTATGATACGGAGCCGCCGCCAAGCCCTAAACTCTCTCGGGAGGGCTGATCTGGAGTCTGTTCGGGGCTCCGGAGAGGGGAATCCGTCGCCATCGTCATCATCAACCTTCCTCCATCACCAATTTCATGATGCTCACCGCCGTGCGCGAGTAATTCCATCATAGACTTGCTAGACGGTGATGGGATGGATGAGATTTATCATGTAATCGAGTTAGTTTTGTTAGGGTTTGATCCCTAGTATCCATTATGTTCTGAGATTGATGTTGCTATGACTTTGCTATGCTTAATGCTTGTCACTAGGGCCCGAGTGCCATGATTTCAGATCTGAATCTATTATGTTTTCATGAATATATGTGAGTTCTTGATCCAATATTGCAAGTTTATAGTCACCTATTATGTGTTATGATCCGTTAAGCCTGAAGTGACAATAATCGGGATACTTACCGGTGATGACCGTAGTTTGAAGAGTTCATCACTATGTGTTAATGCTTTGGTCCGATACTCTATTAAAAGGAGGCCTTAATATCCCTTAGTTTCCAATAGGACCCCGCTGCCATGGGAGGGTAGGACAAAAGATGGCATGCAAGTTCTTTTCCATAAGCACGTATGACTATATTCGGAATACATGCCTACATTACATTGATGAACTGGAGCTAGTTCTATGTCACCCTATGTTATAACTGTTGCATGATTGATCGCATTCGACATAATTATCCATCACTGATCCATTGCCGACGAGCTTTTCATATATTGTTCTTCTCTTATTTACTTTTCCGTTGCTACTCTTACAATCACTATAAAAACAAAAACTGCTACCGTTACTTTTGCCATCGTTACCACTACTATCGTATTACTTTGCTACTAAATACCTTGCTGCAGATATTAAGTTTCCAGGTGTGGTTGAATTGACAACTCAGCTGCTAATACTTGATAATATTCTTTGGCTCCCCTTGTGTCGAATCAATAAATTTGGGTTGAATACTCTACTCTGGAAAACTATTGCGATCCCCTATACTTGTGGGTTATCAAGACTATTTTCTGGTGCCGTTGCCGGGAAGCATAGCTCTATTCTTTGAGTCACTTGGGATTTATATCTGCTTATCACTTTGAAGAACTTGAAAGATCAAAGAACCAAGATTTTTCCCTCAACTACGAGGGGAGGTAAGGAACTGCCATCTAGCTCTGCACTTGATTCACCTTCTGTTTTGAGTAAACTTGCGACGCCTACCCCTGCTATTCATTCTGATATGTCGCATGTTATTGATGATGCCACTTATTCTTTGCATGATATTTATGATGAAACTACTTCTATGCTTGATACTACTGTGCCACTAGGTGAATTTCTTGATGAACAACTTGCTAGGGTTTGAGAAAATGAAATTATTGAAACTGATAATATTGATGAAAGTGATGATGAAGATTATCCCCCTAGATATGAATTGCTAGTTGTGCCTGAGGGTTATGTTATGGATGAAGAAACTGCTAGAGACTTCTTAGCTTGCAATGTTAGATTTGAACTCAAGAAATTATTAGTTAAGCTTAAAGAAAAGTCTTTGAATGCTAGAATGAAATATGACCCTGATTTTGCTACTTCACCTATCTTTATTACTGATAAGGATTATGATTTCTCTGTCGATCCTGAGTTAATTACTTTGGTTGAATCTGATCCTTTTTATGGCTATGAATCTGAAACTATTGTGGCACATCTTACTAAATTAAATGATATAGCCACCCTGTTTACTCATGATGAGAAAACTCGCTATTATTTTATCCTTAAGTTGTTTCCGCTCTCATTAAAGGGTGATGCTAAAACATGGTTTAGTTCTCTTGATCCTAGTTGTGTGCGTAGTCCCCGGGATATGATTTATTACTTCTCTACTAAATATTTGCCCACTCATAAGAAACAAGATGCTTTAAGGGAAATATATAATTTTGTGCAAATTGAAGAAGAGAGTCTCCCACAAGCTTGGGGGAGGCTTCTCCGATTAATTAATGCTTTGCCTGATCATCCTCTCAAGAAAAATGAAATACTTGATATCTTTTATAATGGACTAACCAATGCTTCCAGAGACTACCTGGATAGTTGTGCTGGTTGTGTTTTCAGGGAAAGAACTATTGATCAAGATGAATTGTTATTGAATAATATGTTGAGTAATGAAAATGATTGGACACTTCCTGAACCAACTCCTAAGCCAACTCCGAAGAAAAGGGCTATTCTATTACTCAGTCCTGAAGATATGCAAGAGGCAAAGAAATCAATGAAAAAAAAGGTATTAAAGTTGTAGATGTTAAGAATTTACCACCTATTGAAGAAATACATGGTCTTGATAAACTGACACAAGTAGTAAAGGTAAATTCACTCTATAGATTTGACAAATGCGAAATCCCATTTACTAAGTTCGCTAGCCAATGCTTGGATGAGTTTGATGACTTTATGGTTAAACAAGAAGACTTCAATGCTTATGTTGGCAGACAATTGAAACATAATGCTTATATGCTTGAACACTTGAGTGATTATATGTCTAGAGTTAAAGGTGAACTTAAACTTATTAGTAAACATGCTTCTATGGTTACCACTCAAGTAGAATAAGTACTTAAGGCTCAGAATGATTTGCTCAATGAATTAAATAATAAGAAAAATGATAATGTTGTTAGAGTTATGACTAGAGGGGGTAAAATGACTCAGGAACCTTTGTATCCTGAGGGCCACTCTAAGAGAATTGAGCAAGATTCTTAGAGAACTACCTAGTTCTTCTAAAAGGAAGAAGAAGAAAAATGATAGGACCTTGCATGCTTCTAGTGAACCTGTTGTTGACTACCCTGAGAATCCCAATGATATTTCTATTTCTGATGCTGAAACACAATCTGGTAATGAACATGAACCTAGTGACAATATTAATGATGATGCTCATGTTGATGCTCAACCTAGCAATGATAATGACGAAGAGATTGAACCTGCTGTTGATCTTGATAACCCACAATCAAATAATCAACGTTATGATAAGAGAGACTTTATTGCTAGGAAGCACAATAAAGAATGAGAACCATGGGTTCAGAAACCCATGCCTTTTCCTCCTAAACCATCCAAGAAGAAGGATGATGAGGATTTTGAGCACTTTGCTGAAATGATTAGACCTATCTTTTTGCGTATGTGTTTGACTGATATGCTTAAAATGAACCATTATGCTAAATACATGAAGGATATTGTCACTAATAAAAGAAAGATACCGGAAGCTAAAATTTCCACCATGCTTGCTAATTACACTTTTAAGGGTGGAATACCAAAGAAAATTGGAGATCCAGGAGTACCAACTATACCATGCTCCATTAAAAGAAACTATGTTAAAACTGCTTTATGTGATCTTGGAGCCGGTGTTAGTGTTATGCCTCTCTATTTATATCGTAGACTTGATTTGAATAAATTGACACCTATTGAAATATCTTTGCAAATGGCTGATAAATCAACTGCTATACCTGTCGGTATTTGTGAGGATGTGCCTGTTGTGGTTGCAAACGTTACTATTTTAACAGACTTTGTTATTCTTGGTATTCCCGAGGACGATAGTATGTCGATTATCCTTGGTAGACCCTTTTTGAATACTGCAGGGGCTGTTATTGATTGCAACAAAGGCAATGTCACTTTTCATGTTAATGGTAATGAGCATACGGTACACTTTCCGAGGAAACAACCTCAAGTCCACAATATCAATTCTATTGTAAAAATTCCAACTATTACTATTGGAGGTTTTGAATTTCCTCTTCCTACTGTCAAGAAGAAATATGATATTCTTATTGTTGGGGATGTGCATATCCCCATTGAGGTAACCTAGTGTTATTCGAAAATTCTCCGGTTTCATGTTATTCGAAAAGATTTTATTAACAAGACTTGATCAACCTTGTTAGTGGATTCCTTTTGATGAGCATGAGATGGATGAATTTAGAAAGCACAACTCTCTGTACCCTCTCTTTGCTTTTTGTTGTTTATTTTAAATAAAGCAAAAATAGTATTTTCTATCTATTTTCTGAATTATCCATGCAATGAAAAATACCCTGAAAATAAAAGTTCTCCAAATGCCATGAAAATGAAATATGTTTTTTCTAGAATATTTGAGAATATCTGGCACTGAGAACACACCAAGGGGACCCACCACGTGCCCACGAGGGTGGAGGGCGCCCCGACCCCCCTGGGCACGCCCCCTGTGTCGTGGACCCACGTGGGTCCCCTCCACTTATCCTTGCACCCACACACTTCGTCTTGCTCTAGAAAAAATCAGCCACCAGCTCAAACCCAAGTTCTTGCTCATCTTGCTGCCATTTTCGATCTCCTTGCTCAAAGCTCCATTCACAAAACTGCTTCGGGGGATTGTTCTTTGGTATGTGACTCCTCAAATGGTCCAATTAGTTTTTGTTCTAGTGCTTTATTTATTGCAAATTTTGCTTCTTAGGTGACCCTGTTCTTGATCTTGCATGTCAAAATTATGTGGTCAAAAGTAGTTTTAATGCATGATATGGCCTCTAGGAACTTGTAGGAGTAGTTGCTATCAATCTTGTTGAGTTTGGTTCACTTTTATTTAAGTTACTAAAAATTTCAGAAATTTTTCAGAGGAAGAAATATGTTTAGGAAAATGTACCAAGGTGGTTCCTCAAGGAAGCAACGACCCAGGCCCGCGATACGCGAGCTGGACCATGAACTACCAAGAGAAGCTCAAGTGCGGCCTTGTGAATGGCCGTCAAAAAATTTCATGGTCCAGGCAGGAATTAAAGAGGAATTTGAAGCATATGTGCGTAACGCTGATCTTGAGGGCTTTGTGGCTGATAAGTGCCCTCAGGACTACTACCTAACGGATTCCTTTGTGAGAAGATTTAAATTGACATCATCACGCAGTTCTCAAACTGGCCTGTTTGATATTTATGATAAATCTTATACTGTGGACTTAGAAGATTTAAATACTGCTTGTAAACTCCCACAGTGGGGTAATGTTAGTGAACCTCGCAAATCTGAATATAAAGATTTTCTTGCTAGTATCACTGTGGGGGAATCTAGAGAAATAACATAAGCTACCATAGGAAGCATTCATTTTCCTGCCATACATTATTTTGCTCTCTTTATAGGTAGATGCATTAACGGTAAGGACGAGGCATGTCACATGTGAATTCCCGATCTTAGTGTTCTCAAGAGTGTTTTATTAGGAGATAGACAATATAACTTGGGGGCCATTGTTGCACGCAGGTTGCATAATAATAGTATTAATGGAGATTTCTTTGGTGGAATTTATGCAACCCATTTAGCTGATTTTCTTGAGATACCCATATGTGGAGATGATATTGAGTTGCCTCCTGCTTATTTAGATTATAATGCTATGCTTCGTCATCAGTTTGTTGAGAGGAATGACCAGTCCCTCCAATACCGACTAATCTTTGACAAACGACGTATCTATCATGTCGCTCTCCCTGCTCCTACTTTCTTTGACTTTCAGGGAAAAGGGAGATATGTTATAACCAGGGAGGAGGCAAACGAGTACGAAAGGAAGACGGAGGCAGCCCGCCTGCAAGCTGCAGTCCTTTAGGCAGTAGCTGATGCATCTCAGTACGACCCCAGCTTCAACTTCGGATATCCATCAAGCCATCCATGGGTATAGACCAACTTAGGCCAAAAGCCTAAGTTTGGAGGAGTACGTATCTCTCACCGACATTACATTCATGTTTACACACTCATGCTAGTTGTCGGTGCTCATACTTTTTCATTATATCATCCATGCTAGTTTATTTTCTTTTTAAGCTTTCTTCTTGTGTGTTTGAAAAACCTTAAGAAAAACCAAAAAAATTAGTTGTAGCTTTTAGCTAGTTTACTTTCCATGCTTGTAGTAGTATTAATTAAAAAGAAAACCCAAAAATATTTCTCGTTCTTCTTTTGCTTGTTGGGAGCTTTCCTGTGTAAATAGTTTTATTTCTTTGTTGCTCTTTGGGGTCGAGAGGAGAAGACCATGATTAAAATGTTGAGTGGCTCTCATATGCATTATTGTTGATCTAATAAGGAGCCCATATTACCTTGTCTTCTCTCCTGAGTTGAATGCTTGCAGATTCCAGCTTAGTCCAATTGCACGTGCACTATTATTATTATCCACACTATTTGATCGTGCAAGTGAAAGGCAATAATGATGATATATGATGAACTGATTGAGATGAGAAAAGCTGGTATGAACTCGACCTCTCTTGTTTTTGTAAATATGATTAGTTCATCGTTCCTGATTCAGCCTATTATGAATGAAACATGTTTGCAATGACAATTAGAGATTATAGTTGCTCATGCCATGCTTAATTAGCTAGGAGTTTATAATGGTTTACCTTGCGTGCCAACATGCTATTAAATGGTTGTGATGTGGTATGATAGGGTGGTATCCTCCTTTGAATGATTCGAGTGGCTTGACTTGGCACATGTTCACGCATGTAGTTGAAACAAAATCAACATATCCTCTACAATATTTATGTTCATGGTGAATAATATCCTACTCATGCTTGCATTCGGTGTTGATTAATTTTAATGCATGTTCATGACTGTTGTCGCTCTCTAGCTGGTCGCTTCCTAGTCTCTTTCTAGCCTTCACTTGTACTAAGCGGGAATACTGCTTGTGCATCCAACTCCATAAACCCCAAAGTTGTTCCATATGAGTCCACCATACCTTCCTATATGCAGTATCTACCTGCCGTTCCAAGTAAATTTGTATGTGCCAAAATCTAAACCTTCAAATAACATTATATTTTGTATGCTTGAATAGCTCATGTATCAGCTAGGGCTATCTGTATCTTCCATGCTAGGCGGGTTATTCTCAAGAGGAGTGGACTGCGCTCCTCACTCACGAGAAAATGGCTGGTCACCGGGATGCCCAGTCCCATGCTCAAATCAAATCAAAATAATTGCAACCAAAACTCCCCTGGGATTGTTGTTAGTTGGAGGCACCCGTTGTTTCGGGAAAGCCATGGATTGATGCTTGTTGGTGGTGGGGGAGTATAAACTTTACCATTCTGCTTGGGAACCGCCTATAATGTACGTAGCATGGAAGATATCGAGATCTCTCGGTTTTTATGTTGACAATGAAAGTATACCGCTCAAAATATTATTCATCTCTATTTCAAAACCGAGCTTTGGTACCTCTAAAAATCCCTGCTTCCCTCTGCGAAGGGCCTATCTATTTACTTTTATGTTGAGTCGTCATCCTCTTATTAAAAAGCACCCGTTGGAGAGCACCGCTGTCATTTGCATGTATTATCGATAGTTTACATTGAGTACGACTTGACTGGATCTCTTTTACCATGAATTACAATTTCTAGTCAGCCTTTGATCTTCAGGGGTGCTCTGCATTTATGTTTTGTGGTCTCAGAAAGGGCTAGCGAGATACCATCTTATTATATCATATTATGATTGTTTTCAGAAAGTGTTGTCATCCGAGATTTATTATTATTGCTCGCTAGTTGATTATGCCATTGATATGATTAAACATGAGACATAAATGTTATTGTGGATATGGTTAGTTCATAATCTTTGCTGAAAACTTGAATGCTGGCTTTACATATTTACAACAACAAGAGCAAACAGAGTTTGTAAAAGTTTCTCTTTATCACTTTCAGTTTGTCAACTGAATTTCTTGAGGACAAGCAAAGGTTTAAGCTTGCGGGAGTTGATACGTATCCAATGTATCTACTTTTCCAAATTCTTTTGCCCTTGTTTTGGACTCTAACTTGCATGATCTGAATGGAAATAACCCGGACTGACGCTGTTTTCAACAGAATTGTCATGGTGTTATTTTTGTGTAGAAATAAAAGTTCTCAGAATGACTTGAAAATCAACGGAGATTATTTTTCGAATATATAAAAATATTGACGAAAGAATCAACATCAGGGGGGCCACACCCTATCCATGAGGGTGGGGGCGTGCCTACCCCCCTGGGCGCGCCCCCTGCCTCGTGGGCCCCCTGACGCTCCACCGACCTCAAATACAACTCCATATATTCGTGTTCAGGGAGAAAAAAATCAGAGAGAAGGATTCATCACGTTTTACGATATGGAGCCGCCGCCAAGCCCTAAACTCTCTCGGGAGGGCTGATCTGGAGTCCGTTCAGGGCTCCGGAGAGGGGAATCCGTTGCCATTGTCATCATCAACCTTCCTCGATCACCAATTTCATGATGCTCATCGCCGTGCATGAGTAATTCCATCGTAGGCTTGCTGGATGGTGATGGGTTGGATGAGATTTATCATGTAATCGAGTTAGTTTTGCTAGGGTTTGATCCCTAGTATCCATTATGTTATGAGATTGATGTTGCAGTGACTTTGCTATGCTTAATGCTTGTCACTAGGGCCTGAGTGCCATAATTTCAGATCTGAACCTATTATGTTTTCATGAATATATGTGAGTTCTTGATCCTATCTTGCAAGTCTATTGTCACCTATTATGTGTTATGATCCGTTAACCCCGAAGTGACAATAATCGGGATACTTACCGGTGATGACCGTAGTTTGAGGAGTTCATGTATTCACTATGTGTTAATGCTTTGGTCCGGTACTCTATTAAAAGGAGACCTTAATATCCATTAGTTTCCAATAGGACCCCGCTGCCACGGGAGGGTAGGACAAAAGATGTCATGCAAGTTCTTTTCCATAAGCACGTATGACTATATTCGGAATACATGCCTACATTACATTGATGAACTGGAGCTAGTTCTGTGTCACCCTATGTTATAACTATTGCATGATTGATCGCATCTGACATAATTATCCATCACTGATCCATTGCCTATGAGCTTTTCGTATATTGTTCTTCGCTTATTTACTTTTACGTTGCTACTGTTATAATCACTATAAAACCAAAAACTGCTATTGTTACTTTTGCCGTTGTTACCACTACTATCATATTACTTTGCTACTAAATACCTTGCTGCAGATATTAAGTTTCCAGGTGTGGTTGAATTGACAACTCAGCTGCCGATACTTGAGAACATTCTTTGGCTCCCCTTGTGTCGAATCAATAAATTAGGGTTGAATACTCTACCCTCGAAAACTGTTGCAATCCCCTATACTTGTGGGTTATCAAGACTATTTTCTGGCACCATTGTCGGGGAGCATAGCTCTATTCGTTGAGTCACTTGGGATTTATATCTTCTTATCACTATGAAGAACTTGAAGGATCAAAGAACCAAGATTTTTCCCTCAACTACAAGGGGAGGTAAGGAACTGCCATCTAGCTCTGCACTTGATTCACCTTCTGTTTTGAGTAAACTTGCGACACCTACCCCTAAGGCATTCATTCTAATATGTCGCATGTTATTGATGATGCCACTTCTGCTTTGCATGATATTTATGATGAAACTACTTCTATGCTTGATACTACTGTGCCACTAGGTGAATATCTTGATGAATAACTTGCTAGGGTTAGAGAGAATGAAATTATTGAAACTGATAATATTGATGAAAGTGACGATGAAGATTCTACCCCTAGATATGAATTGCTTGTTGTGCCTGAGGGTTATGTTATGCATGAAGAAACTGTTAGAGACTTCTTAGCTTGCAATGATAGATCTGATCTTAAGAAATTATTAGCTAAGATTAAAGAAAAGTCTTTGAATGCTAGAATGAAATATGACCCTGATTTTGCTACTTCACCTATATTTATTACTGATAAGGATTATGATTTCTCTATCGATCTTGAGTTAATTACTTTGGTTGAATCTGATCCTTTTTATGGCTATGAATCTGAAACTGTTGTGGCACATCTTACGAAATTAAATGATATAGCCACCCTGTTTACTCATGATGAGAAAACTCGCTATTATTTTATCCTTAAGTTGTTTCCATTCTCATTAAAGGGTGATGCTAAAACATGATTTAATTCTCTTGATCCTGGTAGCGCTCGGCTCGACGCTGCCCGGCCGGATGGTAGCCCCGCTCTGCCCATTCCCGAGTGGGCGGAGCTCCGGGCCACTGCCCGAAATCTGAAGCCAGGTACCCCTGCCGTCCCCTCCTCTGCTGCGACTTGCTCCTTTTCTACTCTCGAGTCAGTTCCGCTTGGTCACCTTGCAAAGTTTGCAACTGACTCCGCAATCATCTTCAGGGGGGAGGTTGCCCCCTAGTCCAGATCGAGGCCATTTGGTCCTGCGGGATTCTTGACGGTAGACTAGTGGAAGCCCGCGTGGCTATGCTCACGCCTACCGCTCCCCCGCCCTCTATGGAGAACGCCACCCCGGCACAACATCGACGTGCCGGTGGCCTTCTTCCACTTGCTGCGGCCGAGCTCCATGGTCGCACGCGCTCTTGTATCGCTGGTCTCCATGCCCAAAGAGCGTCTCGTGTCCTGGGGTCAAGCAGCCCCCCAATGCCTCCTTAATGCGTGACCTCTTCTGGAACATCCACGGCTTCGGCCATGATGGCCGTCGCCGCCAACTCATCGAGTACATGCGAGATGAACACATTGACCTTGTCGCCATCCAAGAAACCATGTGCACGGAATTCTCTCTTTCGGAGCTCGAACGTCTGAGCTCCTACCTCTTCGCTTGGCATTGGCTCCCTTCTAGTGGGAGCACTGGCCATTCGGGTGGCATCCTTTTAGGTGTGAAGGATGCCACCTTAGAGGTGGGTAGCATGGACCGGGGCCAGTTCTTTGTTAGCATGGAACTCTTCGAATGGGCGCTTAACTTCAAGTGGGAGGTCATCATCATCTACGGCCCGACAGACCACAGTATGTCGGCTCCTTCCTCGAGGAGCTCCACCGGAAGGTTTCAGCTACCTCTCTTCCGGTGGTGGTTGGAGGCGATTTTAACCTCCTCCCATTTGCGGAAGATAAGAGCAATACGAATGCCAACTTTGCACCGATGCAAATGTTTAATGACTGCATTGCTAACCTTGGTATCTGCGAGATAGATAGGATTGGTGCCAGATATACCTAGACCAATTGTCAGACATCCTCGACTCAGTCCGTCCTAAACAGGGTCCTAGTCTCCCCGAAATGGGACCTCCGCTACTCCCTAGCTTCCCTCCGGGCCATCACCCGGATTGGCTCCGACCACGTGCCCCTCCTCCTATCCTCCGCCGACGAGCGGCGGCCGATTCCCCCCCTCCTGATTCCGGTTTGAGACTGTGGGGACCCCAACTCATAAGTCGTGATCACCGAATGCACGTGTACGGTGATCCCAGAGATCAATGCTCACTGAACACACAGAAGCTGAATAACAAGAGTCTTACATCCATACATATCGTCTTACGCAAATTATGACCATTATGGTCAAGTCTTACATAGATAGAGCCTTAAGGGCTGAACATCAAATGAAACATAAACAGCGGAAATCTTCGTCGATAAGTAGAACCCATGCCATCTGCCTTAACCCTACAGGCATTCTGACTGGGAAACGTCCTAGTTCGCATGTTCGTCTTCAAAGAATTCTTCTTCGAACTCCTGCTCTTCCATGCCTGGCCAATTAAATAACCAGTGGCAAGCCAATGAGTACTTTGAATGTACTCGCAAGCAACCCATGTTTTGGTTCAGGGTACAAGGATGCATGATATTGGTAAATTTTTGCGGAAAGCTAGTTTTTTGAGTGCAATGACATGTTCAACAGCTTGTAAGACATGCATCAGGAGAAATTTAAGTAACCATAAGAACAGGTTACAGATATCAACATAGATAGAGTGGGCACCAACCCAACTTGATCATGTCAAGTCCTCTGACTTGACTCCAGTAATGGTATCAACATAAAAAGAGTGGGCACCAACCCAACTCTATCATGACTTGACCCGAGTGGTACTTCCCACTTATCCAATCGCTCACACTGGTTTGAAAACATGTGGACGTAGTTTAAGCAGCACCGCCCAACTGTCCTTGACCGTGGACACGGCTATTCGAATAGTTTTACACTCTGCAGAGGTTGCACACTTTACCCACTAGATCCGGGGAACTTCCGTGTCATCCACGACCCGCGGTACCTCAAGTACCCGTGGTAAGCACCCGATCACTATCTTTCCCTAGACGACACTACCAAGGAGTCCACTCGATTGGTAGTAACCCCCGTGCCCAACATTTCACAACTTAAAATTGTGGAGCCTCGCTCCTATATTCATCACATACCACTGGCACGGGGTACCAACGGTGTGTCCGGTGCCCCATAAAAATGTTCTTGGCCGCCCTACCTGGCACGACCCCGTCCCGAGAGAGTACACCAACAACCCTCCCGTCACTAGTAATGCGGACTCCAAGCTAGTATCAGTCTAGGTAATCAATAATGCCCTTTCCCATATAAGGGTAGAGTGGTTGCGCATGTAAGGTTGGGACAGTCGACAAATCTTAAATCTAATCCGTTTTCGAAAACAACACACACACTTGCCTCGGTACACCACTTCGTCATCAAGTGGTTACCCATCTCATCATCTCCCTCGGGCATAGGTGGCACCCGACGGGGTTTTCGAAAAGGCCTTTGAAAACACTTTGCCTCATCACTATGCAGATCCCCGTCCCTTTTTGCGCAGCACTACTTAGCATCTTATCTATTCCCACCGGCATAACCCTCATAAGGAGGTAGGGTCATGCACAAATGCAAGTATCAATAAGGAGGAGACGAGGGCAACCCACCAAGGTGGCTCCCCTCTCACATGATTCCGATGCAACAATAGTAAGGTGCTATATGATATGCATAAAAGAGGTTTCTTAGTCATGGTCAAAGGGCTGCTTGCCTGGCTCAACGAGGTCTTCTGGGTCTTCAAAGTCTTCTGGTCCAACTCCGTCGTCAGCAACGCAATCTATCGTCGCAAAATAATAATGAGAAAATAAGGCAATAATTAAAACAGAAAAACCAAAGTGCTCAGAAAAATGTCAACTTATTTTTATAAAATACTAGGTGGAAATCTAAGAAGGGGAAAATTTCTAGTTTTGGATTTGGAGTTATACAAGAGGGGATATGGATTTTCAAACAGAGATTAAACTGCTCAAATTTGAATTTAAATTTGAACAGTGCGTAAAAGTTTGTTGGATTTGAATGAAAGAGGCACCATTAAATAGGTGGGATTTTTCTAACATTTTAGGAGTTGGAATTATTCCATTTGGACAAATATTTTATCCTATGGAATTTTTACAAGACATAAGAAAAAGGAAAAAGAAAAGTGGCACTGTGCCACTGGGCCAGAAAGGCCACAGTGCAGCAGGCCCAGAGGGAATCCAGCCCGCGCAGGCTGCCACGTCGAAGGCGTAAAGGCAAAGTACGCCTTCAGCCGATGCAGCGAACCGGTGCGCGCGCGTGTGCATTTGAACCTGACGGGTGGGGCCCACCCTTCAGTATGTGAGGCTGACTGACGGGCCCCACGGCCGTCGTTGTCAACCCTAGGCCAGAGGGGCGGCGAGCTCACCGGCGACGTTGCCGGACACGGCGAGGTCAGGCGAGGGCACGGCTGGGCTCCTCGTCGTGTCGCCGTTCGGGTGGAGGTGGCGGGCGTCACCGGAGCTGCCTGGTCCGCCGGCGACGAGAGGTTGCGGCGGAGGAGCTTCGGGCGGTGGCGAGTCCGGCCGTTTCCGGTGGCTACAGAGAGGGGAAACGAGGGGAAAACGGTCAGTGAGCTCTTGTGGTTCAGGATCGAGCAAGAGCGGGGGCGGGGGAAGCCTGTACCTCTGGATCGACGGTGACCCGAGGTGGCGGAGCTCGAGCTTGATCTCGAGCTCGGGTGCTCCTGGAGGAGGGTGGAGGGCACAGGGGGATTTCTTGGAGCAGGTGAGGTCGAGTGATGGCGATTGGGAGGCTCGGGGAGGCCTCTTTATAGGCGGACGGCGAGGTCCCATAGACCCGTGCGCCGGCGAGCTTGTGCTCGTCGCTGCAGGGCTCGGGGGAGACGGGCACGGTGTCTGGGGCGTTCGTGGGCTTGGTCCAAAGCAAGGGGAAGAAGAGAGGGAGGGAGCAGGGGGGCAGAGGCGCGCGCGTGTGAGCCGCGCCATTGGTGCGCTCGGGCGGCCTCTGTTCGCTAGCGCGGAGGCGCGGGGAGGAGGAGAGAGGAGGGGGGCGACAGCGTGGCGTGCTACGGACATCGAGGCAGCCTCGGGGGACACGAGGGGGAGAGCCGAGGTGGCCGGATGCGCCTGGCTGGGGGCGGCTACAGTGCGGGAGCGCACCGTAGCGCGCTCCAGAGTGCCCAAATGGCCGGCATGCCATTCTTTTATGCAAGGAGAGCATTTCCAATGGTGTCTAGCAGGTCTAGGTAGGAGTAAAGAAAGGGGAGGGGGCGTTGGATGCCCTGGAGAGCCAGTAGGAGAGGAGAGAGGGTGAGGGAGAGAGAGAAAGTGGCTGTCCAGAGAGAGAAAAGGAGGTTTTCATCCCCCTTCTAATTGAGTTTGGGCTAGGAAAACTTACTGGAGTTAGAACATGATCATAAGGGGCTGTGGTAAAAATTTGAGCTATCCAAGAATAGTGGAAGGGGTCAAAACAGTGGATTTTGCAAAATGTCAGAAGGCGTTTGATAAAGTTTTGGGCAAGCAAATGAACTTCAATTGCCATGAGAATTAACAGGATGGAATGACACATATAATTAGGGTGCTCCACCAAATTTGAGCTCTTTTGGGAAAAGTTGCCAATGTAACCTTGGCAAACCCTAGAAATGAGCAAAAATGGACTTATGAAGATCTAGTTGAGCAAATCACTTCTCCATGATGCACCACTGGGTGTAGTGGCCTCATTTGGTGATTTGCACAAGCTCACAAAAGGTGGGGTCAAGGAGAGAAAGTTGGTAGTACAAACTTGTTCAAATTTGGTTCTGGTCAGAGAGGGTTTTGGGGCATTTTGGTGAACCAAAATGACTTTAATTGACATGAGGCTTTGCAAGGTGATCAAAATATGCATTTGTGACTTGCTGGATTTTTCTTGGAATTTTATGAAAATATTTCCTGTAGAAATATTTCAAATCCTTGAAATGGGCAGATATGGTTTTGGGAGGTTTTGTCCAATATTTTGAACATGACCATGTGTTGAAACTCTTATATATGGAAAATATATGTCCACTGAGTTTCCCTAAATTTTCTCAAATATTTTTGAAACATTAAAATAATTTTTCCCTATTAAAGACCATTTCTGGCCTTAAGAAAAAGCTTTTAAATAAAATAGGAAAATAACTTTTAAAATAATATTTTTGTGGTTTATGGGAGTCCTATATCTAATAGGTTTCAAATAAATTTTTGGAAAGATTTTTCACACCTCAAATCAAATACTTGCAGTGCAAATCTCAATTTAAGGGGTTTTGGAAAACTAATTTTAGAAAATACTTTTTTGCCAAATAATTTGTAAGAAAATACTATATTGCACTATACACATGGCATGATCATTGGGTAGAAGTTTGGGGCAAGGAGATGAAGTATAGCAGGTGGAGTTGTGTTGACTTAAAGAGCACTTAAAAAGCACAGAGAGAAAACCAACTCCAAATAAAAGCCAAATAATGCAAAAGTTTTTGTTGGACCAAATTTTCATGCTTTATTGATGCAAATGAAATGTTACAAAATGCAGGGTGTGGCAGACCTACCCCCCTTACAAGAATCTCGTCCCCGAGATTCCTAAACTAGGCTTTAAAGAGATACGGAAACTCGGATCTAAGGTAGTCTTCACGTTCCCAGGTTGCTTCTGCTTCAGTGTGGTTGCTCCACTGGACCTTGAAGGACTTGATCGTGCGGCTTCGAGTGCGTCGCTCAACCTCATCCAAAATGCAGATGGGCCTCTCGCGGTAAGTCAAATCAGGCTGAAGGTCAACGTCTTGGTGATTGACGTCCTTGTAGAGATCATGCTTGCCTGGAACTTGGAGGCACTTCCGAAGTTGTGAAACGTGGAAAACGTTGCTCACATCGGATAGTTCAGGTGGCAGTTCCAACTGGTAAGCCACTTCTCCATGTCGTGCGGTGATCTCGAAGGGGCCGATAAATCTTGGTGCGAGTTTTCCCTTAATGTGGAAATGCTTGGTTCCCTTAAGGGGAGTCACTCGTAGGTATACATGGTCTCCAACTTGGAAGTCTACTTGTCGGTGACGCGTGTCAGCATAGCTCTTCTGTCTGGACTTAGCGGTCTTCAGTTGTTCTCTGACTAGCTGTACTTGCTCTTCTACTTCACGGAGGATCTCAGGCCCAAATATTAGTCCTTCTCCGGTTTCTGACCAATTGAGGGGTGTGCGGCACTTGCGCCCATACAACACCTTAAATGGTGCCATCTGAAGGCTCGACTGATAATTGTTGTTGTAGGAGAACTCGGCGAAAGGGAGGCAATCTTCCCACTTAGCTCCATATGCTAAGACACAGGCTCGGAGCATGTCTTCGAGTATCTGATTTACTCGTTCTGTCTGGCCTCCGGTCTGTGGGTGGAAAGCAGTGCTGAAGGATAACTTGGTCCCCATGGCTTCTTGCAACTTCTTCCAGAATCTTGAGGTAAACTGGGTTCCTCGGTCTGACACAATCTCCTTGGGAACACCATGAAGGCTTACGATTCTGCTGATGTATAGAGTCGCTAGCTAGTTGCCATCATAAGTGGTCTTCACAGGAATGAAATGGGCTACTTTGATCAAGTGATCGACTATGACCCAGATGGAGTCATGTCCCTTGTTCTACCTAGGTAGTCCAGTGATGAAATCCATTCCGACTTTATCCCATTTCCACTCGGGAACCTTGAGTGGTTGGAGCAATCCAGTAGGTCGCTGATATTCAGCTTTGACCCTTTGGCATACATCACATTTTGCAACATAGGTGGAAATCTCCCTTTTCATGCCATGCCACCAGAATCTTTCCTTCAGGTCTTGATACATCTTGGTTCCTCCAGGGTGAATGGAATATGGGGTGTCATGAGCTTCTTGCAAGATCGAATTCTTAAGCTCAATCTTGTTGGGTACGCAAATGCGATTCCCAAACCACACAATTCCTTGCTCATCCTCTGAGAATCCTAGGGCTTTGCCTTCCTTGATCTTCCTCTTGATGCCTTCAATACTCTCGTGTCCCTTCTGAGCTTCCTTGATATCATCCATCAGGGTAGGCTTGACTTCAAGGTTGGCTAAGAATCCTAGTGCAACCAGTTCCAACCCGAAGCTTTCAAGTTCTTCAGACAAGATGGGTAGCCTTTCCTTAAGCATGGCATTCAAGGAACAAGCCTTCCTGCTTAATGCATCTGCTACCACATTAGCCTTTCCAGGGTGGTATTGAACACTGAGGTCATAATCCTTGATCAACTCTAGCCATCTTCTTTGCCTCATGTTCAATTCCTTTTGAGTGAAAATATACTTCAGACTTTTGTGATCCGTGTATATCTCACACCGCTTCCCTAGGAGGTAATGTCGCCATGTTTTCAAGGCATGAACTACAACTGCCAACTCGGGGTCATGAGTAGCATAGTTCTCTTCATGAGGCCATAGCTGCCTTGAAAGGTAGGCTACGACTCTGCCTTCTTGCATCAGAACACCTCCCAGTCTAGTCCTTGACGCATCACAATATATCACAAACTCCTTGTGTATATCTGGTGTGGCTAGGACTGGGGCGGTGGTCAATCTCTTCTTCAGCTCCTGGAAGCTCTCTTCACACTTCTGCATCCATTCAAACTTCTTGTCCTTCTTCAAGAGCTGAGTCATAGGTCAAGCAATGTTTGAGAATCCTTCAACGAACTTGCGGTAATACCCCGCGAGTCCGAGGAAGCTTCTGACTTCCTTCACATTGCTTGGGGATTGCCATTCAGTCACGGCTTCAATCTTAGTGGGATCGACCGACAATCCTTCTTTAGTCAAAACATGACCCAAGAATCCAACTTCGCGTAGCCAAAATTCGCACTTGCTGAACTTGGCATACAGTTGGTGCTCTCAAAGCTTGTCTAGGACCATCCTCAAGTGTTGCTTGTGCTCTTCTTCTGTCTTCGAGAAGACAAGAATGTCATCAATGAAGACAACAACAAACTTGTCCAAATATTCCATGAAGACCTTATTCATGAGGTACATGAAGTAAGCTGGGGCATTGGTTAATCCAAAGGACATGACCGTGCACTCATACAGGCGATATCTGGTTACAAATGCCGTCTTCGGAATATCCTGGGGTCTGATCTTCAGCTGGTAGTACCCAGATCTAAGATCTATCTTGGAGAACACCCTGGCTCCATTGAGTTGATCAAACAGATCTTCAATCTTGGGGAGTGGATACTTGTTTTTGATTGTAACTTCATTGAGGGAGCGGTAGTCAATGCATAAGCGGATGGTACCGTCCTTCTTTGTCACAAACAGGACAGGTGATCCCCAAGGGGAGGCACTAGGGCGAATAAATCCCTTCCTCAACTGCTCTTCTAGTTGCTTCTTCAATTCTGCTAACTCTTCCGATCCCATTCTATAAGGCTTCTTATAGATGGGTCCTACTCCGGGAATGAGTTCGATGATGAACTCAATGTCTCGGTCAGGAGGCATTCCCGGTAGCTCATCAGGAAAGACATCGGGGTATTCACATACTACCGGCACTTGCTCCAATCCAACTTCTGACAGGGAGTTGACTTGGGTGGCTTGAGCAGAGGAGGGGTTGGAGGCATATCTAACTTCGACTCCTTGGTCATTGGTCACAGTGACAGTCTGGTTGGCACAATCTAGCAAGCCTTGGTGCTTGATGAGCCAATTCATTCCTAAGATCACGTCCAAGCCTTGTGATCTTAAGATGATAAGGTCTGCTTGGAAGTCTACCCCATTAATGACAATCCCGACTCCTTCACATCCTATCTTGGCTCTCATCTCTGCTCCGGGGGTTTGTACCACCATGGGGTTATTCAGGGGTGTAGGGGTCATGCCACTTTTTAATGCAAACCATTGGGTGAGAAATGAATGCGTGGCTCCAGAATCAAACAAGACAGTTGTAGGTGTTGAGTTGACAAGGAACGTACCCAGCACGATGTCCGGGTCTTCCTGGGCTTCTTCTGCAGTGACATGATTCACACGACCCTTGCCGTTGTTGGGCAGGTTGCGGGGAGCTTGGTTCCTTGGTGGCATTCCACGGCCTTGTCCTGGGTTCTGCGCATTGGGGCGCGGTGCGTTGGGCTTCTTGTTGGGGCAATACTTGGAGTAGTGTCCTTCCTGACCACATCCGAAGCAAGTAACTTGATTGGGGTTGCTGCTCTTGCCGGCATTGTTATTGGGGTTGTTGTAAGCTGGCCTGGGGTTGGCATACTGCTGAGGTGGATAGCTGGTGCGGGGTGCAGGAGCTCTTGGCTGCTGATAGGTTGGCTTGACCGAGGCTGGCTGCCACGGGCGAGGCTTCTGGTTGCTGGAGCTGCCCTTGCTGATCATCTTGCGCTTACGGGTGTCATCCAAAGCACGTCGCTTGTCCTCAAGCATGAGTGCCTTGTTCACCAAATCAGGAAAGGTCGGGCAGTCGCACACAACAAGCGAGTACTGCAGTGTCTGGTTAAGGCCTTCCATGAAGCGCTCCCTTTTGGCAGCATCAGTGCTGACATATTCAGGGGCATACCTTGAGAGAACACTGAACTTCTGCATGTACTCCTTGACAGTGTTGCTACCTTGCTTCAGGGCTCGGAACTCTCGCTTCTTCATGGCCATGATTCCGGAAGGAATGTGGGCCTTGCGGAATTCTGCCTTGAAGTTGCTCCAAGTGATGTTTTGCTCAGCATGCATGGCCTTGAATCCATCCCACCAAGCTTTAGCAGTTCCCCCGAGACAGTGAGCAGCATATGCCACCTTCTCACGGTCTTCGGTGCATCCGACTAGTTCCAGCAGATCCTCAATGGTGCGGACCCAGTCGTCTGCATCCAGAGGTTCAGCAGTCTCGATGAAGGTGGGTGGTGCATGCTTCTTGAACTCCACCAATGTGGAACGTGCATTGCCGTTTCCCACCGGCTGGCGGTTGACAGCTTGAGCGATCATCTGGAGGGCTGCAGTGTTGGCTTGGCGTTCCTCTCGAAAAGCTTGGAGAAGCTGAGCCATGTCCATGCTTGGAGGTGGTGGCGGCGGTGGAGTTTGTCCTTGGGTTTGGTCCTGACTGGCTCCTTCTCCGGCTTCTGGCTGCTGGGTAGAGGTACCAGTACGAGTTACAACAGGCATCCTGTCGGAGCGGTCAAGGTCTCATGATTGGGAAAGATGGGGAAGCAAAATAGATGGGATGCCTAGTAAGGGGGTTGGTATGACACTAACTATTTTCATGCAAGGGCCAAAAGGGCCAAAACACATTCATTAAAATCCAAAGGGGTGATGTAGTCGCTTACAAGTTCCCGAAAGAAAGTACGACGTCCATCAAACACACCAAAAGCAAACACAATGCTACACGGTTTCATATGAACCATTACAAGGACTCGACTTCGCATAGGGGTACATGACCTATCCTACCGTAGGGGTTACTAACGGGCATATCCGGGCTGCAAATGATGCCTAAGTGGTGGAATGCTCGGTCGCGTAGTCTGGCTCTTCTGGGTCTTCCTCCTCGTAATCGGTGGCCTGACTTTCTTCTTCACTTGAAGTGGTGGGGGAGTGGGGGAGCTCAACACGGCGTTGCTTTGTCGGAGGTGCGAAGAGCTTGCGGTATTCCTTTGCGCTCATGCGGTGTTGCTGTGGTGGTTCTCCGTCCTTTGGGGGTCTTCCGCCCCTGTATGCGATTGCAGGTTGTCCAGGGGGAGCACCTTCCTTCTTGATCCTATCCTTCTTCCCTTGTGCTTGGAGAAGAAGTGCCTTGGTCTCATGAAGTTCCTTTCGGAGTTCCATCGATTCCGAGGCCAAGCGTTGTGCCAAACTATCGGCACAAAGGCTGAAGTAGGTCTGGAATCGAAGTGGAAGTCCTTCTTCTAATGGTGGAGCTGGGGCACTGCTCTCATCCTCACCTTCCTTCCGATAAGGCAAGAAACGGGTTGCCAACTCATCTGCCATCTCTGGAAGAAGGTCTCGGAGGCGGGTGAGTGCCTTGAGGGTTGCCGTCTCGACGGCAAGGACTAGAGTTGCCATCTGGGGGTCCCTCAAAGAACCAGCTTGTTGGGGAGTCATTGGCCTTCACGATCACTTCCACATGATACTCCGTCTTTGTGTCATTGATCCAATGCTCGTGGTAGGTGTAAATGGGGGCTTGGTGGTACTGGCACTTCTTGAGGCTATCTTCGAGAAGTACGGGGAATCCTGTGGTCAGGAAGTCTTCAGGTACGATAGCCATCTACAAAGGTTGAATGGGAGAGGTTAATAAAGAAATATATCTTGGGTTGGGTGAGCTTAGAAAAGAAGAGGAGTTTAGATGGTCTCAAGCCAACTAACGTCCATGCTAACTAAGGCTTCCTACAGTCAGGATGGCTCTGATACCAGCTCTGTGGGGACCCCGACTCATAAGTCCTGATCACCGAATGCACGTGTACAGTGATCCCAGAGATCAATGCTCACTGAACACACAGAAGCTGAATAACAAGAGTCTTACATCCATACATATCGTCTTACACAAATTATGACCATTATGGTCAAGTCTTACATAGATAGGGCCTTAAGGGCTGAACATCAAATGAAACATAAACAACGGAAATCTTCGTCGATAAGTAGAACCCATGCCATCTGCCTTAACCCTACAGGCATTCTGACTGGGAAACGTCCTAGTTCGCATGTTCGTCTTCAAAGAATTCTTCTTCGAACTCCTGCTCTTCCATGCCTAGCCAATTAAATACCCAGTGGCAAGCCAATGAGTACTTTGAATGTACTCGCAAGCAACCCATGTTTTGGTTCAGGGTACAAGGATGCATGATATTGGTAAATTTTTGCGGAAAGCTAGTTTTTTGAGTGCAATGACATGTTCAACAGCTTGTAAGACATGCATCAGGAGAAATTTAAGTAACCATAAGAACAGGTTACAGATATCAACATAGATATAGTGGGCACCAACCCAACTTGATCATGTCAAGTCCTCTGACTTGACTCCAGTAATGGTATCAACATAAAAAGAGTGGGCACCAACCCAACTCTATCATGACTTGACCCGAGTGGTACTTCCCACTTATCCAATCGCTCACACTGGTTTGAAAACATGTGGACGTAGTTTAAGCAGCATCGCCCAACTGTCCTTGACCGTGGACACGGCTATTCGAATAGTTTTACACTCTGCAGAGGTTGCACACTTTACCCACTAGATCCGGGGAACTTCCGTGTCATCCACGACCCGCGGTACCTCAAGTACCCGGGGTAAGCACCCGATCACTATCTTTCCCTAGACGACACTAACAAGGAGTCCACTCGATTGGTAGTAACCCCCGTGCCCAACATTTCAAAACTTAAAATTGTGGAGCCTCACTCCTATATTCATCACATACCACTGGCACGGGGTACCAACGGTGTGTCCGGTGCCCCATAAAAATGTTCTTGGCCGCCCTACCTGGCACGTCCCCGTCCCGAGAGAGTGCACCAACAACCCTCCCGTCACTAGTAATGCGGGCTCCAAGCTAGTATCGGTCTAGGTAATCAATAATGCCCTTTCCCATATAAGGGTAGAGTGGTTGCGCATGTAAGGTTGGGACAGTCGACAAATCTTAAATCTAATCCGTTTTCGAAAACAACACACACACTTGCCTCGGTACACCACTTCGTCATCAAGTGGTTACCCATCTCATCATCTCCCTCGGGCATAGGTGGCACCCGACGGGGTTTTCGAAAAGGCCTTTGAAAACACTTTGCCTCATCACTATGCAAATCCCCGTCCCTTTTTGCGTAGCACTACTTAGCATCCTATCTATTCCCACCGGCATAACCCTCATAAGGAGGTAGGGTCATGCACAAATGCAAGTATCAATAAGGAGGAAATGAGGGCAACCCACCAAGGTGGCTCCCCTCTCACATGATTCCGATGCAACAATAGTAAGGTGCTATATGATATGCATAAAAGAGGTTTCTTAGTCATGGTCAAAGGGCTGCTTGCCTGGCTCAACGAGGTCTTCTGGGTCTTCAAAGTCTTCTGGTCCAACTCCGTCGTCAGCAACGCAATCTATCTTCACAAAATAATAATGAGAAAATAAGGCAATAATTAAAACAGAAAAACCAAAGTGCTCAGAAAAATGTCAACTTATTTTTATAAAATACTAGGTGGAAATCTAAGAAGGGGAAAATTTCTAGTTTTGGATTTGGAGTTATACAAGAGGGGATATGGATTTTCAAACAGAGATTAAACTGCTCAAATTTGAATTTAAATTTGAACAGTGCATAAAAGTTTGTTGGATTTGAATGAAAGAGGCACCATTAAATAGGTGGGATTTTTCTAAGATTTTAGGAGTTGGAATTATTCCATTTGGACAAATATTTTATCCTGTGGAATTTTTACAAGATAGAAGAAAAAGGAAAAAGAAAAGTGGCATTGTGCCACTGGGCCAGAAAGGCCACAGTGCAGCAGGCCAAGAGGGAATCCAGCCTGCGCAGGCTGCCACATCGAAGGCGTAAAGGCAAAGTACGCCTTCAGCCGATGCAGCGAACCGGTGCACGCGCGTGTGCATTTGAACCTGATGGGTGGGGCCCACCCGTCAGTATGTGAGGCTGACTGACGGGCCCCGCGGCCGTCGTCGTCAACCCTAGGCCAGAGGGGCGGCGAGCTCACCGGCGACGTTCCCGGGCACGGCGAGGTCAGGCGAGGGCACGGCTGGGCTCCTCGTCGTGTCACTGTTCGGGTGGAGGTGGCGGGCGTCACTGGAGCCGCCTGGTTCACCGGCGACGAGAGGCTGCGGCGGAGGAGCTTCGGGCGGTGGCGACTCTGGCCGTTTCCGGTGGCTACAGAGAGGGGAAACAAGGGGAAAATGGTCAGTGAGCTCTTGTGGTTCAGGATCGAGCGAGAGCGGGGGCGGGGGAAGCCTGTACCTCTGGATCGATGGCGACCCGAGGCGGCGGAGCTCGAGCTCGGGTGCTCCTGGAGGAGGGTGGAGGGCACAGGGGGACTTCTTGGAGCAGGTGAGGTTGAGTGATGGCGATTGGGAGGCTCGGGAGGCCTCTTTATAGGCGGACGGCGAGGTCCCGTAGACCCGTGCGCCGGCGAGCTCGTGCTCGTCGCTGCAGGGCTCAGGGGAGACGGGCACGGTGTCTGGGGCGTTCGTGGGCTTGGTCCAGAGCGAGGGGAAGAAGAGAGGGAGGGAGCAGGGGGCAGAGGCGCGCGCGTGTGAGCCGCGCCATTGGTGCACTCGGGCGGCCTCTGTTCGCTAGCGCGGAGGCGCGGGGAGGAGGACAGAGGAGGGGGGCGACAGCGTGGTGTGATACGAACGTCGAGGCAGCCTCGGGGGACACGAGGGGGAGAGCCGAGGTGGCCGGATGCGCCTGGCTGGGGGCGGCTACAGTGCGGGAGCGCACTGTAGCGCGCTCCAGAGCGCCCAAATGGCCGGCATGCCATTCTTTTATGCAAGGAGAGTGTGTCCAGTGGTGTCTAGTAGGTCTAGGGAGGAGTAAAGAAAGGGGAGGGGGCGTTGGATGCCCTGGAGAGCCAGTAGGAGAGGAGAGAGGGTGAGGGAGAGAGAGAAAGTGGTTGTCCAGAGAGAGAAAAGGAGGTTTTCATCCCCCTTCTAATTGAGTTTGGGCTAGGAAAACTTACTGGAGTTAGAACATGATCATAAGGGGCTGTGGTAAAAATTTGAGCTATCCAAGAATAGTGGAAGGGGTCAAAACAGTGGATTTTGCAAAATGTCAGAAGGCGTTTGATAAAATTTTGGGCAAGCAAATGAACTCCAATTGCCATGAGAATTAACAGGATGGAATGACACATATAATTAGGGTGCTCCACCAAATTTGAGCTCTTTTGGGAAAAGTTGCCAATGTAACCTTGGCAAACCCTAGAAATGAGCAAAAATGGACTTATGAAGATCTAGTTGAGTAAATCACTTCTCCATGATGCACCACTTGGTGTAGTGGCCTCATTTGGTGATTTGCACAAGCTCACAAAAGGTGGGGTAAAGGAGAGAAAGTTGGTAGTACAAACTTGTTTAAATTTGGTTCTGGTCAGAGAGGGTTTTGGGGCATTTTGGTGAACCAACATGACTTTAATTGACATGAGGCTTTGCAAGGTGATCAAAATATGCATTTGTGACTTGCTGGATTTTTCTTGGATTTTTATGAAAATATTTCCTGTAGAAATATTTCAAATCCTTGAAATGGGCAGATATGGTTTTGGGAGGTTTTGTCCAATATTTTGAACATGACCATGTGTTGAAACTCTTATATATGGAAAATATATGTCCACTGAGTTTCCCTAAATTTTCTCAAATATTTTTGAAACATAAAAATAATTTTTCCCTATTAAAGACCATTTCTGGCCTTAAGAAAAAGCTTTTAAATAAAATAGGAAAATAACTTTTAAAATCATATTTTTGTGGTTTATGGGAGTCCTATATCTAATAGGTTTCAAATAAATTTTTGGAAAGATTTTTCACACCTCAAATCAAGTACTTGCAGTGCAAATCTCAATTTAAGGGGTTTTGGAAAACTAATTTTAGAAAATACTTTTTGGCCAAATTATTTTTGTAAGAAAATACTATATTGCACTATACACATGGCATGATCATTGGGCAGAAGTTTGGTGCAAGGAGATGAAGTATAGCAGGTGGAGTTGTGTTGACTTAAAGAGCACTTAAATAGCACAGAGAGAAAACCAACTCCAAATAAAAGCCAAATAATGCAAAAGTTTTTGTTGGACCAAATTTTCATGCTTTATTGATGCAATTGAAATGTTACAAAATGCAGGGTGTGACAGAGACATTCTAGTTGTCCCAAACTGGTTTCGTGCAGGCGGTCGGCGCTCGCTGGGTGGAGGCTCGTGCTCACCCGCATCTTCGCCCTCCCCCTTGGCCATCGACTCGTGGCAATTCTGTGCCAAGCGTGGCCGGTAGTTCATGAAGGGATGGGGTGCCAACCTGGGGCGTGACCTCCGCGAACGCAAGAAGGCCCTGTTGACCGCCATCCATATCCTGGACCTGCGTGCCGACGCGACTAGCCTGTGTCCCGACGAGTGGCTCTCCCGTTATGACTTGGAAGACCAACTCTCCGTCATCTACTCCGATAAGGAGGCCTACTGGCATCTTCGTGGCGCCCAGAAATGGGTATTGAAGGGCGAAGCGAACACAAACTACTTTCAAGCCATTGCGAATGGCCGCCATAGACGCAACACCATCCCGCTCCTCTAGGATGGCCAGACTCTCCTGCAGTTCCTCTATGACATCCGGGCCCATGTCGACGGGTTTTATAGGTCCCTGTTCTCCACCACTCCTCGGAGCGGCCTTTCTCTAGCCCATGATTGCTGGACCGGCCTCCAGCGGGTTTCCGATGCAGAGAACGCGGCCCTTACAGCCCCCTTCTCAGAGTGTGAGGTATCGGCTGCCATTGGAGGCATGAATCCTACCTCGGCTCTGGGTCCGGATGGCCTCCCGGTTAAATTCTTCCAGACCTTCTGGAACGTGATTAAACCTGAGATCATGGCCATCTTCAACGAGTTCTATGTTGGGTCCATCGACATCGGGCGCCTCAACTATGGGATCATTTCGCTCATCCCCAAGGTGCATGGGGCTTCCGACATCCACTAGTTTCGTCCGATCACGGTCATCAATGTGATTTTCCGGATTCTGGCGAAAGGGTACGCCAATAGGGTGACCTTGCTTATCGACCACATTACCCACCCCAACCAGTCCGCCTTCATTCAAGGGCGGTATATCCTGGATGGGTGCTAGTCTTCATGAAGTACTCCATGAGGTCCGGTCTAAGCACCTCAGGGCGGTTTTCCTGAAGATCGATTCCCATAAGGCGTACGACACTGTTAGTTGGTCCTTCCTTCGGGAAGTTTTGCTTCAGAAAGGCTTTGACGATCGATGGATCACCAGAGTGATGCAGATGGTTTCCTGCGGCCGCACTGCTGTGAACATCAATGGTGAGATCGACCCTTACTTCCCCACCCTCTATGGGGTTAGACAAGGAGACCCCTTCTCCCCGTTCTTGTTCAACATGGTGGTGGACGCGCTTGCTGCCATCTTGGATAAGGCTAAGGCTGCTGGCCATATCCGTGGGATCACCCCCCACCTGGTCGGCGGCTCCGGGATCTCCCTTCTCCAGTACGCCGACGACACCATCATCATGGTTGAAGGTTCGAAAGCGGACATCTCTAACCTTAAGTCCCTTCTCCTCTGCTTCCAACAAATGTCTGGTCACAAGATCAACTTTGACAAGAGTGATGTGATGGTGATGGGCTACTCTCCAGCGGAGTGCCTGAACATTGCCAACCGGCTCAACTGCCGCCTGGGCTCCTTCCCCATGACATACTTGGGAACGCCCATTAGTGACTCTCGGCTTACCGTCGCCGACTTGCTCTTACCGTGGCCAAGTTGCAAATGCACATAGAGCCTTGGCAGGGTAGGTGGTTGTCTAAGGCAGCCCGGACTCATCAACTCCTCCCTCTCCAGCCTCCTCTTGTTCTTCATGAGCTTCTACAACCTTCACGAGACTCTACACCATGAGATTGCCAAAGTCCAGTATCGCTTCTATTGGGCAGGTGACAACAATAAGCAGAAATACCATATGGTCAGTTGGCCTGACATTTGCAAGCCTCGGGAACAAGGTGGCCTCGGTATCATGTGCTCTAAGCGCATGAATATTTCCCTCCTATCCCGCTCACTCTGGCGCATCTCGCAAGGTCAAAGTGGCCTCTAGTTAGACATTATCTGGAACAAGTACCTGTGTGGGAAACCCCTAGCCTTCTATCAGCGAACTGGTGGTTCCTTGTTCTGGCAGTCGGTCATCCAACTTCTCCCAGTACTCCACATTCTTACCTCCATCTCGGTTGGATCTGGGGCTGCGACTCTATTCTGGTTTGACCGGTGGGCCGATGACACCCCCTTCACGACGCGCTTCCCCGACCTCTTCTCCATTGCTACCGACCCTTCGATCTCAGTAGAGAGGGCCCTTATTGACTTACGGCGCCTCGCATTTCGGAGGCCATTTGGGCCTCCGGATTCCGCCGCCTAGCGTGAGTTGCTTGATTGCGTCGCTCTCCATGAGCCAATAGTGGACGCTGGCTAGGATCAGGTGAGGTGGCGCCTTGAGCCGTCAAGCCAATTCTCCACCTAGTCCGTGTACCAGGCCATCGCACCCTCCACTGCGCCTCCCCCCTGACGGCGGTGTGGTCCATTCGCCTACCACTGAAAATCCGGATCTTCATGTGGAAATGGATTCGCGGACGGACCCGTCTGGGGTCGCGGTCCGCAAACGCAATGGCCCGGGCTCTGGCCTATGCCCGCTATGCGGTGTCCCAAAAGACTTGAATCACATCTTCTTCTCTTGTGTGTCTGCTCAATTTGTGTGGGGCTGCTTTAGAGATGTGGTGGGTGGGAATTGGTGTCACACCAACTTCCCCGACCTATTTGCCGAACTCCAGAACTCCCCCTACTTTCTCGCCACATTAGGTGGCTTGAGATTGGGGCTATCGTTTGGACTCTCTGGACGATCTGCAATAAACTTGTGATCCAGCGCACTCCTCTTCGACGGGCTACTGACACTCTTTTCAAACTGTCTGGTTACTTTTAGCTTTGGCGGTCGCTTAGCCGCCCACAGGACCGGGACGCCATCTCTGCCTTCATCGCTGACCTTTGCTCGATGGCTGTCTGACTGTTGCCACCGCCCCCTCCACCTCCTCCGGAGCCAGACTAGGCGCCTGTTGTGTGCTCCAGCGCCCTTTTTTCCTTTTTTTGGGCTTGTTAAGCTGTGCCTTCAGTTGAACCTTTTGTACTTCCTCTTGTGCGACTTGGGTGTGTGTGTTTGAACTAGTCCATGTATGTGTGCTCTTTGACGGTTTGCTTTATTTATAAAGCGGGGTGAAAGCCATTTTGGTATATCTAGTCAGGTTGCTCCTTTCCCCTTTGTTGTCAAGACTACAGCCATCGCTAAGCCTACCTGAAAACCTTTGGTCATCTGAAGTTGGGGATTTGTCAGATAGCTGTTTTGGTGAAGAATGTGTATCTTTCCTTAGTGTTTGATCATATGGTGACGATGTAGAAATTTCCAATGGTATGTCACATGACAGCAGATCATTCTTTTGTTTGAGCCTTTCCGAAGACCAATTGCCCATTATGTTTTACTACCAGCTGCATTTTTGTTGCTCATAGGCACAAACTTAACTAACTGATTTTGAGAACTGTTTGACTATTGTAGATCGAGAGGGACGCTCACAGGAGCTTCCAGGATAAGAACCTTAGCAGCCTCAAGAAGAATCAAATGACCCAATGCATGATCTGCTTCTTTGAAAACCAGAACTCTGAATATGGCTGTACTAACCATGAGGTAGCGCTTTTCTCTTGACTTCCTAATTGAATGTGGTAAACTAAATTTAGGGACTACTCTAGGTTTTTGTTTGTTTCTTTTTTTAGAGGGATCGCCACATCCGAAATCGTCACAAAGCGGGAGTGGAACACTACAAGAAGCCAGGTTGCTTTGTGATTGCCAAGGACAAGAGCCAGCTAGGGAAGCACCGGTACTATTGTCATGGCATCAGCAAGTAAAACGGTATATCCTCTGCACTTCATGAAGATTATGCTCTGGTTAGCATGAAAGCTGCCCTTGTTATAGCCTTTAGAATTTGCAGGAATCTCTTTTGAGAAATTTTTACAAATATTGTGAACACTCTCTCGTAATAAATTTTAAGACTAAATGCCATTGATTTTCCTTTGAGATTGTTCATCATATCAGCAGGTCGCACAAGGGAGTTGGGATTGAAAGTTGCAAGAAAGGCTTCCTTGTTATAAAAAAGGAGAGGAACATCTAGATCCATAGTTTGAGAAAATGAGCCCACTGTTTGGTGCTTCTGTAGTACTTGATAGCATTAGTTTTTACTTTGTTTCACAAGAGACTTCTGTAGTGAGTGCTAGCATTAGTTTTTACTATGTTTCGTTCACATGAGATGTGTGCACTAGGGTCTAGTGTGCTCATTCGAGAGTTTTGTAAAAAAAATCTTACGAATGGTCTTTTGTGATGGATGGAAAGGTTTTGGTGTCTACGATTCTAACGAAGATTGTTTACACAGCAGAATTTAGTACTGATGTTTCCACTTCTATTGAATCGTTTACGTTCAAAATAGGAATAATAGTGGAAAATCCCACAAATGATATTATGCAGCAGCCGCAGACAAAAATAAAATGAGTGAATTATGGTATACAAACAGAAATAGAAATAGCACCATGTAAAATTAGATGGACATTGTCATTGTGATGGTTTCCTGGTTCGTGCGATGAAAAAGTACTGATGAATATCTGTCTTAGTTAAAACTTCATTGTACTTAGTCTGTTTTCAAGACAAACAAAATACAGATGCAGGGTCCGAATGTAAATTCAGAACCAGCCAGAATGATCTGGCCCTTACATAATGTCTCTCAACTAGACTTGACCTATTATAAGAACTAAAAAGCGTCAGTCTTCAAATAAAATCCCTCTTCTTGCCAGCCTTCGATCGAACAACATTGGGCACATGCAACTGGCTACGCTTGCAGTTAGAAAAGACATGCCATTTCTGGTAGTGGTATCGACACGCCATCCGAGTTTATTATCTTGATTTCCCCAACAACATCATCAAGATCTAAGAGGTTATTATTCTGCTGATGGTTGGTATGCGTGTCTCTGTATAATTCAACTTCTTTCATGCACCCGTATCACCAAGGCATAAGTGTTTTGGTAGAGAAAATTCCCGCTGACGAGTGTTTCCATCATAGTTTTCATCCATCTGCGCATATGTGGCTTGAACCTGCACAATGCCCCCATAGCGTGTGTAAGTGGGAATCGATAAAAGAAACGTACTATTATAGAGGGTAGTATTTCGATGAACAGCACAGCATTCAAATATTTACTGGACATCTATCCAATCTTTTGTTAGTGCTGAAAACATCTTGTTAGTCCAAGTATAAGGAAGCTGTTTTACTAGATTGCAGAAGATAAGAATTGCGTAAACCCACGTCAAAGCAACCACGTTCTTTCATAAGCAGGGGTACTTTTTCACTGGCCTACATTATGAGATTCGGATGTCCCATACACAAGTCAGGTCGAACCAAACCATCATTCATGAGAAATGATCATTCAAATCATTAGTTGTGGTCCCTGTAGATTTCTATTTTAAGATGAAGATTACCTACATGGTGAGGCATGGGTTGACGAAATGCAGTGGGCAAGATACTGCATGTTTTACTGTCGTGGCCCCTTGTTCAACCTCAACATGAGATCAGATTCATAGCTGCCTAGGCGCCTTGGAATCTGGTGGCAACAATTTTTTTGGCAGACTGCACCAACTTGAAATTGTAGTGGAATACTGGATACCCAATGAGCATGAAATGGCTTGATGGCTGTCGCTTCAGGGTTCTGCAATTCCTTCTCACCGATGGTACTCGTGCTCTGCCAAAACAGGTTCTTCTCTACCATTAAGATACCTCTAAAATCTGGAGCTTTCCATCATACATATAGTGGATCAATGAAACTTGTGGAGGTAATACTACGAATTGCGTAATATTAGTTTGTATACTCATTTAAAGGGAAAACATTTGGAGTTGTGCCACCAGTTCAGCACTAGTAAGCATATCTACATAAGAAGCTGTCCACAGTACCATTTGGTATAAATTAAAGATTCTAAACTGTTTTGAGTGGCAATCCTCCTCTCTTTCAAAGTAACTCAGCCGAAAAACTTGCCAAAGCATGAAAGAATCGTATGAAGTAGCCCAGGAGCACGAGTGTAATTTACATATAGCATTCAAATAAAATCTTCAGTTATCTTCAACCATGGACAAGGATTAGCAATTCCACTGACATGTGCCGATAACAATCAGAAAATGATGTCACGTTCAATGACTAGCTAATGAAGAACGTTCCAATTAAATAAGTGATATAGCCACAATGAAAGCATCAGAGATACATAGTATATCATACAGAAGAGAACAATAGACCATTCTACTAGATGGTTACTACGTGCCTTGTGTTGGATAATGAGCAACTAACATTACTGAGGGCCAATGGCCAGTACATATACAAATGTGGTAAAGTGCAGAAAATCCCCTTATACAATGGGGATGTACACAGTGAACTATACACATCTAACACCCCCCTCAAACTCATGGTGGATCAACAACACTAAGTTTGGAGAGGAAAAACCCATGCTGGGCACGAGACTGTGCCTTCATGAAGAAGTCAGCCAACTGTAATTCCGAGGGCCAGTGCGGTTGAACCGCCATGACGGATACTGGTTGGATGATCCCTATGATCGAAGGTGATCGGACAGGACGACCATGGGATGCATTTTGGGGCGGCTGGCTCTATCGCATAGACGTCCCTGAGCGCATGTTTGCGCTCCCTTTGGGTATATGAGTAGCGTATATCATGCTCATCGTTTTAACCTGGGGGGAACTTCTTCTGTCCCCCTATGTTTGGCGGACGGGGCTCCTCGTTTTCATTCTCGCTTTGCGATCCCTTCTCCTTGTCTTCGGCATTCAACTTGCCGGCCTATTTGAAGACCCAACAACTCCGGTGGGTATGATTGGCTAGTTTATTAGAGGTGCCGTGGATCTGACATGGACGGCCGAGTATGTGGTCCAGGTTGGAAGAGCCCGAATTGTTTCTTTTATATGGCTTCTTCCATTGACCGGACATGGAGCCACTGAATCTGGCGTTGATCGTCTTGTCATCAGTATTTTCACCATTGTTTCGACGCTTACGCCTGTTGCGTCGGGGCTTGCCGTTGCTATTCTTGGCTTCGGAGGTGCCAGGTTCGCTTGCATTATGATTGCTACGGGCTAGCCAACTATCTTCGCCCGCACAAAAGCGGGTCATAAGTGCTGTGAGGGCCGCCATGGACTTTGGCTTTTCTTGGCCGAGGTGTCGGGCAAGCCATTCGTGACGGATGTTGTGCTTAAAGGCTGCTAGGGCTTCAGCATCTGGGCAGTCGACAATCTGGTTCTTTTTAGTTAAGAACCTTGTCCAGAATTTCCTGGCTGACTCTCCGGGCTATTGAACTATGTGACATAAGTCATTGGCATCCGGGGGTCGGACGTATGGGCTGTGGAAGTTGTCATGGAAGGCGTCTTCCAAGTCCTCCCAGCTGCCAATGGAGTTTTCGGGCAGACTGTTCAACCAGTGCCGAGCTGGTCCCTTGAGTTTTAGCGGGAGGTATTTGATGGCATGAAGATCATCACCGTGGGCCATATGAATATGGAGAAGAAAGTCCTCAATCCATACTACGGGGTCTATTGTTCCATCATATGATTCAATATTTACGGGTTTAAACCCTTTTGGGAATTCATGCTCCATTACTTCATCAGTGAAGCATAGGGGGTGTGCGGCGCCTCTATATCGGGCCAGGTCGCGACATAGTTCGGATGGAGTCCGCCTGCGGCTTTCGGATTGGGCGTAATTATGCTTGTCATGTTTGGCTTGATAGTCATCGTCGCACGTCAAGGCACGCCCACTCGATCTGTAGATCGACCTGGACGGACCCGCTTTATTCTTCAGGTCCTGCCGCAGGTCATATGTGTGTCCCCGAGCCATTGTGTCTCTACCTTTACGGCGAGATAGTATAGGCCGGTGATCGGCTTGAGTTACCGTTTTGTCCCGGCCACGTGGTGGTCGGTCAACCGCATTACGTGTTGCTGGTACAGTCTCAAGTGCCTCGTTGTCGAATTGAGATAGCAGTTTACGCTTCGGGTAACTTTTGGTTGGGCGCACGAGGCCATATTCCTCGGCTGCCAGGACATTACTCCATCCGTCGTTGAGTAGATCTTGATCAACTTGAAGTTGTTGCTGTTTCTTTTCCAGACTCCTTGCAGTTGATATTATCCATTGCTCAAAGCGCTCCTGCTCAAGAGGTTCCTCTGGCATGATAAAGTCTTCGTCGCCGAGGCTCACCTCATCCTCAGAGAGAGGAAGATAATTGCTGTCCTCCAAGTCTTCATTTTAAACCTGTTCATCAGGGCTAACTTGCCAATCTTCCCGGTCGTCCTGTTCAGAGGTCGGCTCGACGGGGTTTTCTTGGTCTTCCGCATCGTCCGGAGTATTGTTGTCTCTCGTGTCGATATTGTCGTCTTTGCTGCGGTGCGATTTAGAGCGGCGCCATCGGTGTTTTGGTTGTATCTCGGGAGGTTTATCCTCTACTGGATTTTCTCATTATCGCTGTCACCCTCCTTGGGTGTATCCATCATGTACATGTCATACCAAGAGGTGGCCGTCCAGCGTCTGGTAAACGGCGGGTTTTGGACCTGCTCTTCTCCTGCATCATCATCCATACCGTCGATGTCTTCGGAGCCGTAATCGAGCATGTCAGTTAAGTCCTCGACAGTGGCTATGAATTGGGTGGTGGGTGGGACGTAAAATTCCCTGCTCTCAGCCCCTAGTATGGGCTGGGCGTAGTTCGGACATTGCTCCTCTATAATGATGAGGGATCGCATCAAGTCCAGTGCCTCACTTAAAGGCGAGGTTTGGCCAGGGAAAGAGAATCTGTGGAGTACGGCGGAAAGGGGATTCCTCAGCCGAGCCCACACGATGCTGACTCCGAGAGTTCGGAGCCAGTGTCCGAGGAAGAGTCCAGCTTTGTGATGGTTGCCAGTGACACGGCTTCCTTCGGCTCTCCCGTACTGGGCCTAGTGGCCACAGACAGTCCGGCGGGTTTAGAAACCCCGTCTTCGGACCTGGCAATGCGCTCCAGCTCTAAGGCCAGAGCGGAGGTTGGGCTCGTGAATCCTTGGAAGATCAAGTCTCCTCGGATTTCAGGGACATAATCCAAGTTTCCAAAACTAATCTGGTGACCCGGGGCATAGCTGTCGATCTGCTCTAGATGGCCAAGCGAGTTGGCCCATAGTGCGAAGCCGCCAAACACAAAGATCTGACCGGGGAGGAAAACCTCCCCCAGGGCAGCATTATTGTAGATGATTGATGGAGCCATCGAACCTTCTGGTGACGATGCAGCGGAACTCTCAATGAAAGCACCAATGTCGGTGTCAAAACCGGTGGATCTCGGGTAGGGGGTCCCGAACTATTCGTCTAGGATCAATGGTAACAGGAGACAGGGGACGCGATGTTTACCCAGGTTTGGGCCCTCTTGATGGAGGTAATACCCTACTTCCGGCTTGATTGATATTGATGAGTATGAGGGTTACAAGAGTTGATCTACCACGAGATAGTAATGGCTAAACCCTAGAAGTCTAGCATGTATGATTGTGATTATGATTGCCTCTATGGACTAAACCCTCTAGTTTATATAGACACCGGAGGAGCCTAGGGTTGTACAGAGTCAGTTTACAAAGGATGGAATCTACCTATCCGAACGCCAAGCTTGCCATCCATGCAAAGGCAATACAAAAAAAGACACATCCGTGACATTTTGGGCCGAACGAAAATCTTTTCTGTCATACTTATGACACTTCTATGACGATAATTGTGACAAAACCCGGTATCATCATAGATGTGGTGAGGTCCTACTTCTATGACAAAAAATCATGACAGAAAATGGGCTTTTTGTCCTGGGCAGGCCGGAGACGCAGCTGCATGACATTCATTGGGCCGTCCATGACGGAAAAACCCGTGGTAGAAGCGAGGGTGAGGAAAATATCGGGGTGTTGCCGGTTAGGGTGGGTGGTCAATGCCGAGCGATGTGCATTTCTCTCATACACGCACGCGCATGGGCGCGAGGCATTGGGCTCCAACTGAACCCGAGTGGGGCATTGGGCTCTAACTGAACCCGAGCGATTGCACTGCAGGCTACGCATTACTGAACCCGAGCGATCGATCCATGTCTGTTAACTGAACCCGATCGAGCGATTCCTTCACTACTGCTACTAACTGAAGCCGATCGATGCTGCCTATGGATGAACAATGAGCATTGCTGGGGGGTTTGGATGAACAGTTCCTAGTGGGGGTGGATGAACAGGACCCCGTGGTGTTGCCTCTGGATGAACGGGACCCCGATCGATCGAGCATGTTGGGTCTGGATGAACAGGACCCCGTGGAGGGCAGGATGAACAGTACATGGTGCAGGGCTGGATGAACAGTAGCCTGTGGAGGGGTGGTTGAACAGGAGCCCGTGGAGAGGGCTGGTTGAATAGTAGCTGGTGGAGTAGCGTGCGGTGGAGGCTGGACGAACAGGAGCCAGTGGATGAAAAGTCGCAGGTGGAGGCTGGAGGAGGTCGACGTTGGATGAACAGTAGCCCGTGGAGGCTAGAGGGGGTCGATGGTGGAGATGAACAGTATCCCGTGGAGTCCCGTTTTGCGGTATGCCACACCCCTCCTGATGAACATGACCCTCGTTTCGACTGTAGCGCTCCAACACAAGTCCGTTTCCTCCGTTTTGCGGTATGCCACACCCCTCCCGATCAACAGGACCCCCGTTTCGACTGTAGGAGATTCGTTTCCTCCATTTTGCGGTACACCAGACCCCTCCCAGTGAATAGGATCCCATTTCGAACGTGGTCGGTCGAACACAAGGCCGTTTCCTCCGTTCTGCGGTACGCCAGGCCTCGTTTCCATCGGCTGTTCCGTCCATGCCCTCCCGATGAACATGACGACACATTCTGTTCTGACCCAGCGGGTTGGCTCCCCATGAACACGACGACAATGAAGTTTCACCGTTCTGACCCCAGCCATGTACACGAGCCCTGACCGTACGTATGCGCGAGTAGGCGTTCGAGACCCTGCCCGTATGTATGTACGTGGCCGTATTTTATTTCTTGCACACTGGTCGTTGTACGTATGTATACAGGCTACGTGTGCGCCTCTACATCGACCAGTTTGTACATACACGTTCGCGACCAGAATAACAATGCTACGTACGCTTCGACCAGGTGGGTCCCGACTGTCAGGCACTTCCTTGCGTGCGAAGATGTAGCTGGTGGGTCCTAGCAGTCAGGGGGCGAATCGGTTTTTTTGCCCGGACGCACTTCCTTATGTGCGAAGATGTAGCTGGTGGGTCCCAGCAGTGAGGGGGAAATGTTTTTTCGCAAAATACGGTGGCCCGTCCGGTGGGTCCCCACTGTCAGGTGGAGGAATAATTATTTTGCGTGTAATAAGGAGACACTTCCTTGCTGCGGCCGTGGACCCAGCTGTCAGCCTCTCCAGGTATAGTCCATGTCCGATAGAAACCATTCCTTGACCATGTTGACCACGCTGCACCAAGAGCACCAGGGCGGTGGACGACGACGAGGCCTAGGAAGGGGACGACGCGGAGCTGGGGAAGATGCGGTAGTGGATGCCCATGCGTAGAGGAGTACGAGGGTTCACTAGTTCGCTGTGGTGTGAGGCTGCCATCGCTGCAGAATAACAGGGGGTGTGGGTGAGTAGAGGGATGGCCTGGCCAACGGTGGGAATAGTAGGGGTGGTCAGTCCTCCGTGGCAGCACAACCGGCCATGGGAGGCAGGAGCATGCGGCACGACCGACACTGCTTTGCGAGGCTGGAGCAACAAGACCAGAGGTTGAAGAAGCACTACGACCATTGGATGGACATCGTATGGTCACTGGAGCTAGAATCGTTCATATTGACTAAGTTGGCAAAGTACTCCATCCCCGTCACCTTAGTAGGCCCACAAGTTAGCCTCCCACCAAGGTGGGTCCCAACTAGCAGGGGGAGTATTCATTTTTTGTGCATAATAAGGAGGCACCTCCTTGCGTGCGAAGATATAGCTGGTGGGTCTGACCTGTCAGTAGTGGAAATGTTTTTCCGAAATACAGAGGCCCTTCCGGTGGGTCCCAGCTGTCAGGTGGAGGAATCATTATTTTGCGCGTAATAAGGAGGCATTTCCTTGCGTGCGGCCGTGGACCCAGCTGTCAGCCTTTCCACGCACAGTCTACTTCCTATGGTGTCGTTCGTTGACCACTCCGCGCCGAGCGCATCCAAGTTGGTGGACAACGGCGAGGCCCCAGATAGCAATGAGCCGGAGATGGGAAGACGCGGGAGTAGAGTCATAGACGGAGAGGTGTACAAGGGTTAACTAGTTCTGGTGCAGTGTAGTTTGGTAGTCGGTGGAGAAGAACAGGAGGTGTGGAGGGGTGGAGAGGTGGCCTGGCCAATGGTGGAGTAGCACTTCACAGCGAAGCATGCTAAGCAGAGCTGCTAGCAGCAGGAGGTGGGAGCAGGTGGTCCCGGCGGCGCTGGAGGAAGAAGACGAGAGATTGAAGATGGATGCGGTCGTTGGATGTAAATCCAACAGCTAACGATGTCAGAATAATTTGTTGACTAAGTTGACAACGACTTGCATTGGCTTCAGCCTATTGGCGCACATTTCAGCCTCCAAAAATGTGGCACGTATTCAACCCATTTTTTCAGAATTTACAGTCTTTTTTGCGGGGTAGAATTTACAGTCCATTTGATCTCTTTTTTAATTACAGTCCATTAGCTGGGCTGGGTGAACAAATAATGTAGCGTCCATGCGGCCCATTTATGTTTTTCCTAAAAAATTACAGGCCATTTGCACTTTCTCGAAATACACGATTTTGCTTGGCTGATTCTAATTATAATGTTGGGGTGGGCGCAGCAATGTTATGACAAAAAAAATAGGGGCTGAGCATTTTGTTATATATATATATTTAAATAATAAGTGATTTATTATTACATTGGTCCTTAAATCTTACCAAGCTTTTGTACACAATCACTAGGATTTTCGTTGCCAAAAAATCCAGGATTTTATTGTTAAGAAATTATTGTTATAAGTTAACAAGATGTGAGATATTGTTTTCTTACATATGTAAGTATTTGTTAAATATATGATGACAATAACAATAATATATAATAACATATAAAATAATTTAAATATATATAATATAGTTAGAAGGGAAACATAAGTTGGACCAGGCGTTCCTATTCTTATAAAGAAAAATAGAACATACCTCTGTGTTTTCTTCAAAAAAAATACATAAATTGGGCTGCCGATGTTTCAGGAAAAATAAAACCTCGGATGGGAGGTCCATTGGCCGGTCGACACATGACGGCCCTCAGGAAAATACAAACAGCCTTATGGACCTCCCATCCGAGGTCGTGGGCTACATATGTTAAAAAAGAAAGCCTAGACAGGGCAGCCCAAAACCCAACTGATACTTGCTACCCCAGTGATAATAAATGATACCTGCTAGCTCCCCGGCTTCGTTGTGAATTTATCTCCTATAGTAACTATGTTGAAACACCTAAAAAATGTAACTATGTTGACAAACCCGTGGGCCCCAACGCTAGTATAGCATTAGGAGGAAGTATTTTTTCGATGAGGCACTTGCTTGCGTACGTCCATAGACCTGGTGGGTCCCGACTATCCGCCTCTCCACGTACAGTCCTCTCCAGATTCCTCTCGTTTGTTCAGCATGTTCAGAACGGCAGACAGCAGCGTCGCGGCGAGCACACAAAGGCGCAGGAGGAGATATGACAACCTGAGGAAGTGCCTTATTAGTAACGAAACATCTGAACTAGCCTAGTGGCCGAGTGACACTACCCGATAGCTGTTCCGCCCGGTTCGATTCCACCTGTGCAGAGAAAATATCTCCAAATTTTTTGCCTCTGCCTTTATTGACATGTGGGTCCCAATTGTCATCTACACACACCACATCCTACACTTGCCAACACTTCGTCCCTCGTTTTCTCTGTTTTTTGCACACTCGACATTGTGTGGGCATTTTGAAAATAGCATATCTTTTTGACTGTGCATCATATGAAGATGTGCTATGCATGAATGTTGATCAGCATGATGTTAACTGGCTGGTAGTTCCAGTTTCGACCATGAATAAAACTTCCAGCATGATGTTAACACTGTTCGAAAAGGCCGTGTTAATATAAATGCTCTGCCTCTAAAAGTTGAAATTTCTTATCTGAAACTGAACTTGGAGTTTCTTATCTGAAACTGAAACTTGCAGTTTCTTCTCTGAGAATCACATTGTCTGCACTTTTATACTCCTATGAAACTACATTTTTAAGTGCTAAAAATAGATCTCTAGAATTCATAAAATACTTTATACGCTCAATACTACAAATCTGAAATTCAAAAGACATTCATATCTGAAAGTACTCTCAAAATAAACAACACAAAACACAATTCACAACCTGCAAATACTAACAACGTTAAGCTCCTCCTGACAATTCACAACTTGCTCGACTATTGGTCGGGGGGGGGGGGCAAATCCCTCCTATTCCTCAGCGGCAGACAGCCGCCCCGTGAGATGATGTGAACGGCGAGGGAGAGGATGGTGGGGAAGCGTCGTCGGGCCAACTATTTTTCTCCACTTGCAGTTGGGTTCGGTCGACGAAGACTCCACCGGCTCGCTCTGGCACGTCACCCTCACAAACGGCACCCTGTAGATGCTCGATCCTTCAATCTCTGGTGGATGCTCCATCTGGGATCGATACTCCCACCACCGCTCCCTCACGATCGGATTCGGTGAATCAGATTGCTCCATGGCCCAGAAGAGCAGCTCCATGTACTCCCACGCGACTCCCTCTGGGAGTATCGCCGCCTTTTCACTCTGTTGCAGATATTTGGCCATGGGTGTCGCTGTCGCTGCTAGTTTGTCCTTGTTGTCAAACCAAGACTGTATCTCCAACATCCTAGCTAGCTTTACAGGGTCGCCGTCTGCGATCCTCACGTATCGGTTGTACTCCTCCATCGATCTACTTCTCCACAGCACCTTCACTCCCCGGCGGTGGTTTTTGAATGGAAGAGGAGAGGAGCAACGCTGGTTTTGGTTTAGAACGGGAGAGGAGCGATGCTGGTTTTGGATTGGAATAGGAGAGGAGGGGCCGTGGTTTTGAAATGGAAGAGCAAAGGAGCGGCACTGGATTTAGATTGGAACAGGAGAGGAGCAGCGGCGGTTTAAGAGGAGAAGAGCGGAAGAGCGGCGCTGGCCTTCGAAGTATTTTTTGTTTTGCGTATTTTGGGTCAAAGTTTGACCAGGTACTATATTTGACAAGCAAAATGTGAATCCATGTCACCAAAAATTGTATCATTTGGTTCGTATCTGGATGTACTTTCAAATTATATTATTTTTGCAACGTATAACATATATTTTATTTGCGAAAATCATGGTCAATTATGACCCAGAATAAAAGGGAGACTAGTTAATGTGGGGTCGCTTTCTTAATTGAAGGGTAAATTGATTTTGATTTTGATCCAGTCATAGCGCGTCGGCCCTCTTGTCCAATCCTAAATCGCCGTCGCACACTCCTATCCCTCTTCTCCATTGGAAAACCACCTCCTCGCCTCTCCTTCATCTCCATTCCAAAACCACCGTCTCGCCTCTCCCTCTTATCCATTGCAAAACCACCTCCTCTCTCCTCGGACGAGGATCCCCTAACGTAGCCCACCCTGCCATTGAGACACTAACACATGGGTCCCACCAAGCGCGGGGCCCACCTGTCAGTGACCGAAAGGCAGGGGAACCTCTCCTCTCCATCATCTCCATTCCAAAACCACCGTATTGCCTCTCCCTCTTCTCTATTGCATGACCACAGTCTCTCCTTCGATCCTCCAAAGCTAGCACCAGACCACTCAGAAGGACAACTATGGAGGGGATGTAGCAGCGAATCTGGCAGATCGCCGACGGTGACCAGGCAAAGCTGGCCAGGTTGAAGGAGATTCTTACTTGGTTTGACAATGAGTGGGAGATTTTGAGGACGGTGAGGGCCATGTGGCAATGTATGCGAAAGAGTGAGATAACGGCGATGAGGGCGATGATGTACTCCTCGGTGGTAGTCACACCGCAGTCCTTCGAGTTCATCGAGTATCTCCTCTGGGCGATGGAGCAGACAGATTCGCCCGAGGCGAAAGTCAGGCGGAGGTGGTGGGTGACGGTGTCCTGGACTAGGGGGTACTCACCACGTCATTTCCTGATCTATTAGATTGGGCCGAGGACCCCCATGGCCATATACTCATGGGCCAGTTCGGACAGCTACCGCATACATGGAAGATTCTACAAGACTTGGTTATCAAGACAAGGACTCCTCCCCACCGGCGTATTCGGCTAGGACTCTTGTTATCCTAGGCCTCTGGTGCATTATATAAACCGAGGCCAGGCTAGTCGATAGAGAGACAGACAATCATACCATAGGCTAGCTTCTAGGGTTTAGCCTTTCTAATCTCGTGGTAGATCAACTCTTGTAATACCCATATCATCAAGAATAAATCGAGCAGGACGTAGGGTTTTACCTCCATCAAGAGGGCCCGAACCTGGGTAAAACATCGTGTCCCCTGCCTCCTGTTACTATCTACCTTAGACGCACAGTTCGGGACCCCCTACCCGAGATCCGCCAGTTTTGACACCGACATTGGTGCTTTCATTGAGAGTTCCGGTGTGTGTTCGGCAAAAGGTTGATGGCTCGCCTGCAGATCAACTGCGACTTCGACATCTTCGTCACCAGCTTGACTGCTCACCTTGGTTCGACCAAGGACTGCGCCCTACCTCCGATCTTCATGTTCGGATGAGGGCCTTTATAAACATCAACTCCGATTTCTATCAAGATCATGGAGGAATCATCCAGGGAGCCTGGGGGCTCAACGTCAACGTTGCCCTCGGGCGACCGTGCTGTTTTTCTGGACAACAAACTTGTGTCCGCCGCCACCGCCTCCTCAAGTGTCTCTTTAACGATTGCTGCAGTGGAATTTTGCGGAATTGATTCTACAGCAACCCTGGAAAATTTCGTTGGGTTCCGATGGAGGAATCTCCGACAATCTACGATATACCGGAGCTGTGTCAAATCTGGACGGGAATCTGGATGAGTTTAGTGCGTGGTGTCCAGAGCCTAGCTCGGAGGTCCTTTGGAAGATCCAACCGTTCATATACTACGGAATTCCCATATCTACCACCCCTCCAAATTTCAGCTCAATCCGACCGTCCAAACTCCGGGAACCTTCCGATTAGTGCATCACTTTTCGGATCTGTTTTCTGCGCGAAAACGAATCCAACCCGAGTTCATCTTTTTTATGAACGGGATTTCAGACATCCTTTTTGAAGGAAGTTTTGTATGGGGTGTTGTGTTTTGTTCCCGAACACATCCCACTAACTTTAAAATCTTTTGAACATAATATTCAACATCATGCTGGTGTCAAACTAGTTCGGCAATATTGCTCCACGGCTGCCGACCTGCGCTAGACGCGTCGTCACTTCGTTGAGCCGATCTCAACTTCTTCGGATCATCATCTCGGCAAGCCGAACAAGAGTCCGGCGTCGCGAAGGATAAATCATCACCAACATCGCCTCCCCACGGATTACACGGAGTGGGCATACCGGCATCGCCGCACGGTCACTTCATCAAGCCGGCATCGACGACGTCACGATCTGCATTGGCAGGGCCGCACTGTTGCTTCTTCAAGCCGGTGTCCATCATGCCGACCTACTTCGACTCATCGGCTGACATCGAGGCTTCGACATCTCGGCTGGACCGGGGGCTTCACCATATCTTCATCAACCTATACTCCGGAGACTTCGGTGTCACTAGCCGACTAGCTCCGTCACGTTAGTTGGACCGAGGGCTTTGCCTCGGCGAGCCAACCTTTGCCAGCATTGCCGTGCCGTCGCTTTATCGCCCATCAGGCAATGGGTGCGCGGATCGAGTCCCAATTTTGGTAATCACCTTTCTTCGGATTGCTACAACAAATAAATCAGGTGCTATTAATCCTAGTATTTTTTTTGCTTGTTTGAGTTTATTTTTCCCAAGGAATTATTACTCTGATTTGTCCATCATGTGTACACAGGTCTATCAAATGATGGCCGCATTAACGATGGTCGCGTGGTGGTTCGGTCAGTTTCTGTACATAGTCCGGCGAACGCTGCATCCAGAACTCGGACTGACCTGTGAATTCAGGCTTCGCCACGCCTTTACCGCATCACGCCGACGCCCTGCATCAACATTGACTTCGGTACCAGGCCATATTTCTTTTATTACTCACTTTGCATAAATTATTTATTATGCAACGATTTTTTTAATTATCATTATTACTATTATCTCCGGTTTGCACTATTTTTTGTGCACAGGAAAATTATCCGGGGACTTCGGCATCACTCTGCCGGTCTGCATTGACCTTTCTATGTCACCACTTCGGCGTGTCGAGCTCTCCGCTCCGCCACCTCGGGACCGGCTTGGGGGATGGAACCTTGTCCCGCATCAAGCTCGGACCGCGCCATCAATGCCGAACACATTAACCAGCTAAGTCGCTTTCATGCTCAAAGTTTTAATTTTTAACTTGTGTACGGTTCGACCAAGCATTATACTTTTTTGGAAAAAAGTTGCTTGTAAAAAATTTTCTTGTCCAAGCTTTGTTTGTGACACACAAATTCAAATACCCCGTTTACTTGGGGGCTCCCTTGATGGAGCTTTTCCTCTTGCATATGATTATACTTGTACGGCTTCGTTCCTTGTTCATGTATTATGCCACAATATGCACCATATTGACTTAAGCGATTTGCAAGCTGGGTTGCCTGGCTCCTGTGCTTACCCCTACGTTCCCGATTGTTCGGCTAGGGAGTAAAGGGAGCACCTCTGCGATTGTCACGACCGGGTCCTCCGAGATCTGACCTCAGACTGGGTGAAGCCGAAAGCTAGCGCTCTTATTGTTTTCAATCATGGTCGGCACACAACGGAACTCATGAGTACAAAAAATCTATTGCACGAGTCTCATAGTAATAATGAGCACCGAAGAAAGGTATCGGTGGGGGTACTATTTTCTTCCAAGATGCTTCTTACACTTCGTCTGTAATATAGCATAAGTTCCCTGAGCGCACTTTGTCTGTTACAACCTTATGGCCCGGTTGCCTAGTTATCAGAAACACTGTCGATATTCTCGACAGGTGGTGTACATAACACTTTTCGGTCCTTGACCAAAGAGGGAGAAGCCGACGGTCGGTTAAGACGTGTTTAAAGTTCGGTTGAACAAAGATATGATATAAGTACTTTGGTACATACAATCATTATACATAAAACCTTTTACCCAAGTCACTTGGGGGCTCTTAAAATTTATATGAGCTATTTTATAGTAAATGTGTTTTCTTCTTGGTTGTTGCAAAGTCTTTTTCTATCGCTCCTTTTTCGACGTGAGTGTGTGGTCAATAGCCAGATAACCCATTTTCTCTCTAGTGACCGCTCGAGTTTAGTTCGCTAAACTGGTCTAATGAGAAGCACTCCGCCTTCGGGATAGGAGGCTGCAGCCGTAGGCTGACCCGCTTGAAGTCTTGAGATTGGATGTGTAATGTTAAAGCACGACAGAAGCACACTTTTTTTTCTAAGACCAATTTTTGGATTGGCACCGAACACTTGATCTTGTTTGAATGTCAAGTTTTTACTGACGTTTTTTTGTTTTCCAAGCTCATGGCACTTTTAAACTATTTGTGTGTTTTCAGCACAAGTCTCGCAGTGCAATGCCGGACACCTTTATAGATTCGGCAAAAATATTCTCGGATATTTCTATATATGCATCGGTTTCGAATTGTGTCTTGGGTCAATAGTTGGGTTGCCCGGCTCCTGCACGTGCTTCCTACATTCCGCTTTGTTCGGCTAGGAGTGCAAAGGGAGAACCACTGCGATTGTGCTTCCAGCTCACACGGTTAAGCACCTCAGTGGAGAAAGCTGAAAACTGACTGTCACAATAAGCGTAAACTGGTCAGCGATCCGATGACTGTGTTAAAATGACGGGCCACTCATAACAATGGCCGAAGTGTTTACGGCTTGACCTCGACTGTCGCCGAACACTACCGGGGGCTATTAACTGGCCTCCCAAACTAAATCCTCGATATTTTGCTCTTACATTAGAGCTGAGGTTTCATGATCATGCTTAGCACGACAACCCAAAGAAAGGAACCGATAGCGGGACTATTTTCTTTGGAAGACATTTCTTATGTTAAACAGTAATATAACATATCTCTCTGCGTACCTTTGTTTATAAAACCGTATGGCCAGATTGCTTTGTTTGTCGTAAATCTTTGCCCTCATAAAGGCTTTATAAAGAAGGACAAACACTCCTCAGCTACTGCCCGAGGAGGTGGAAGCCGATGGTCGGTCAACAAAGTTTTGTACAATGCGGATCCGAGCATTAATGACGTAAAGTACTTGGATACATAGAGTCATTACACATAATTTGTGATATTACTATGGAGATTGATCCTTAATTCGGCCACCCGTGCCCGCATTAAGGCTCGGGGGCTACTGGGCTTCGGGCTTATTATTTACAAATATTAAAGAGGCACGTCGATCCCCTGATCTGGTGTTGCCACCCAACCAGTGTCTCAGGGGCTACTGCATTGCCTATCCAATGCAGAAAATTATAAGTGCAATACAGTTTCCGAGGAGATTTTGATCCTCAGGTTGGTCGGCCGCACCCAACCTGAGTCTCGAGGACTAAGCACACCGCTTTTTGTGTCCCAAAGTATCCTGCCGAGCTAGGACTTGATCCTCAGACCGATTTTACAAATCAACCTAAGTCTCAGCGGCTACTGGGATCAGCGGTCTTACGTCATCCTTTAGGTGCATCTCGGGTTTTAAACCGATACACACCTTGAGGGCTACTGGCTATATATCTCGGCAGAGAATAAATTGCACCAATAAAAAATATTGACAAAAAATCGGCCCATAGTCGGGGTGGTGCACTACCTCAGAAGCACTCTGACATAAAGCTCGGGCGCTAGTGGCTGGCTCCATAGAGGGCATTTCCGGCATTAAGCTCGGCTAAACTCCTTCAACTTTTTTGGAGCAAGATGATCTATGACATCTTGGATATAGTCCGGCGTTGGAGCTTGGACACAGTCCGGCGTTGGAGCTTGGAAGCAGTACGACATGGGTGTTCGGCTGCAAAAGATACCTCGAATGCAGTCCGGCGTTGGAGCTCGGACGCAAGAGGACACTGCCTCCCATGAACAACTTCAAACCCGAGGTGTGGCATAAAAATAATAAGGCATTGATAAAGGCCGGAAACTTAAAGGGGCTCCTCGGATACCCGACGTGTAAACTCATCGAATGCATTTCGGCGATCCTCAAGATCGAAGATGGGAAGATTTGTTGAACCAGTTTCCAAGACCGACAACCGAAGAATCAAGGATCGTCTCTAATTTGAAGACCGGTTCAGGGGGCTACTGACGGTGTCCTGGACTAGGGGGTACTCACCACGTCATCTCCTGATCTTGTTAGATTGGGCCGAGGACCCCCATGGCTGTATACTCATGGGCCAGTCGAACAGCTGCCACATACATGGAAGATTCTACAAGACTTGGTGATCAAGACAAGGACTCCTCCCCACCGGCGTATTCGGCTAGGACTCTTGTTATCCTAGTCCTCTGGTGCATTATATAAACCGAGGCCAGGCTAGTCGATAGATAGACAGACAATCATACCATAGGCTAGCTTCTAGGGTTTAGCTTTTTCGATCTCGTGGTAGATCAACTCTTGTAATACCCGTATCATCAAGAATAAATCGAGCAGGATGTAGGGTTTTACCTCCATCAAGAGGGCCCGAACCTGGGTAAAACATCGTGTCCCCTGCCTCCTGTTATCATCCGCCTTAGACGCATAGTTCGGGACCCCCTACCCGAGATCCGCCGGTTTTGACACCGACAGTGGGCGTAGAGGTCAAAGGTCGAGCACCCAGAGGATAACGAATCGATCGAGTGCGGTGTGCCGTTCGTGAGGGTGCAGAGCCATCTGGAGCCACAGGAGTATTCGTTCTCCCACTACAAGAGGAGGCCGGATGGCACGACGTCGCGTCCCCGCCGTTCTCCACTCACCTCGTTTCAAGGGCATCGGTAGGGTTTAGGTTAAGCTTCGCGCTAATCTAATCTTCCATCTGCTCATGCTTACAATCAGTGTGACAACTAATAAAAATCATGCTTACAATCAGTCTCCGAGTACTACACCAATCACCCTAAAATAGCTCTGGAGCTTTGGGTCAAAGTTATGACACTGTGTACAGATAAAGAAAAATAGATTGATGCTTCTTTCAGAAAAGAGTACACCCCTAGAAAACTGCCAATATAAGCAACTAGTATTTTTTAAGTCTAAGCTACTAGTATTTGGTTAGAGGATTTGCTGCCGAGAAAGATCCGTCCACAATGAGCGCCACACATCCCACTGATGGTGGTTGATGCCAATGCCGGTTCCATCCGTACATTGTTCAGTTCCACCAAAATGCAGCTGAATAACCCAGTTTGCACAGATAATGAAAAGGTGTGCTTAGATTATAGTGGCACTAGTAGATGAAACATACACTAATAAACAGAAGAAAATATTACATCATACAGGAAATCGACCCAAGTCTCCCCGATACACCTTCTGCCAGTGCTGAACATTAGTGTACAGCGGTAGTACAAGGAGGGTCCTTGAGACATTCACATCTCTATTTGTCGGAGTAATGGGCCATGGGTAGGCTAACCCGAGGCCCAGAACCTTTCAAGACATCGGGGCTGACTGCGCCCCTCAAGACACCAGAACGGAGAGCCGCCTTCGAGAGGACGGCTAAATGAACAGCCGACTGCCCGCATGCGGCCGAGTCCTGGAGGCGAGGTCAAGATGGGCTGACTCCCGCCTGGCGGCTCCCAGAGAAGCCGGCCATGGGGAGTCGGCCCACGACACCAACATAGCCCATGCCCTCATCAGGGGGGATGGGACGGGGAGTGGCAACAATAAAGCCCACTCCCTCCCCTTTTCATGGGATGGCTAGGCCACAGTGCGCCGTACCAATGAAGATCTCCATCTGGCGAGGCACTGTTGCCGTGCCATTCCTGACATCAGCAACGGTGGGTGGAGTCCTGCACCCATGATGACCTGTCGGTACGGTCCATGGATGATGGGCCCTATCGGTCAGCGAGAGTCCAGAAGACGGCAAAAGTGCCACCGGTCGGACCCGAAGGAAGCCGGCCTCCAGAGGTCGGCCTGCCCCTTCCATGGGTCCCACACGCCATTAACCAGACGAGACGAGGAGTGGCTATAGTAATTGCCCGCCAGGCAGCGGGGCTGTAGCCACGACCCCATGACCAAGCCTGCGTCATTAGAGGCACGGCTACAGTAATAAGCAGCCGGCAAGACCCACAAGCGGCGGGTATGGCCTGTCGGGTCTGTACCAGACCAGTCGGCGGGGCCCACCAGCCGGTGGGCCCCCAGTAGTCGGCAGAGAGGCCGGTAGGCGAAGAGACTGACGGCTGGGCCCTGCGCCCAGTCGGTTTACCATTGTACCCCTGGGGGTAGGCCTATATAAACCCCCAGGGCACCCATGCAAAGGGTTCCGATCGATTAGAACTAGACCAGATCTTAGAGAAGGAGGAGAGCTGGCCTAGTCTCCTCCTGTCCACAGATACAACTCGAGGAGCACCATTGTACTCACTTTGCCTTAGTGATCATGCGAAGACCCCGCAGAGCAGGACTAGGGGTGTTATCTCCTAGGAGAGCCCCGAACCTGGGTAAAGTTTGCCGGCGTTCGTGTCTACGCCTCATCCCGTTTCCAGGAACCAGCGACGTTCTACTTGCCCCCACCATGATAAGCCATCCATTAGCATATGTCGCACCCAACCCCCGACATTTGGCGCCAACCGTGGGGCCTGGTGCACCGTCGTCCGGAGACCTGTTCTGGACGGGAACCCTTTTCCTCCCTGGCGAGCGTAGCCAGCCTAGCACGCCAGACGGAGTCTGCGCCGACGCGCTGCATGGCACTGAAATTGCCTGCGCGGCCAGTTGCCTCACCGATCTTGTAGGCGAGGTCCGCCTCTTCGACGAGCCCGCATCCGACGCGGGCACGGGCGGCCCCGAGAGCCTCCTCGCTGGCCTCCTTGATCAACTTCACGTTGCCAGCGAGCCAGCTGGGGACTTGGAGTCCGTAGGCTCCACTGATTCGATGCTGGTCGACTCCGACACCGTGTCGCTTGACACGTTCGCCACCAACGTGGTGGTCAACGACGAGCTGCTTCCTCACGCGGAGAGCGGCGGAAGCACCGTCATGGAAGTGCTTGTCATCGGTCATGGTGAGCACTCTGGCAGGGGTGATTACGACCCGCTCCACGCGGCGCTGCAAGACCTAGCAGCGCCCATCCCTGAAGATGTTGACGCCGAGATGCTAGAGGCATGCCACCTTCAGCTAGTCGAAGGCGCCAAAAAGCTGGCCAGCATGAGACGCCTGTCAGAAGCCTACCAGCGCAAGATGGACCGCGCGGTGGGCGGCACGCCGGCTCTAGTTGGGCCTAGCCGCCTTGGCATGGTCCAGCAGCGCGGTGCGGCTATCGCCGATCTGTTCGGGGTGAATCACCCCGTCTACGCCACACCTGCGGAGAATATTCAAGCTGCCTAGGCGGCGGTAGACGAGCTGGACAAGTTCGGGCGCGAAGAGCGTCGCTTGATGACGGAGCGCGTCCAGCGACTCCTTGACGCGGCTGCTGAGCAGAACGAGGTCGGCTGCCACACTGATGCGCCGCGCTGACGAAATGACAACCTGCTTCCGCGCCGAGACCAAGGCACGGAGTCTCGGACACTGACTGGCGGCGTCTGCGGAAGGAAAGACAAGGAGCCGGCTGCCAGCCGCAGTCTGACTCGCATCACCATAGAGCGCGACCGAGATGGCCGCTCAAGAATAGTGGAACGACGGGACAACTGTCCGCCTCCTCCCCCTCGGAGGGAAAGGCGAGTCTCCCCGACGCTTGTTGATCACCCGGCGCTCAGCGACCGCCTTGGCCGCCGAGAGGGAGTCGGTGAGAATGACGCCCGCCATCAGATCGACCGTCTTCACCGATCCCTGGCGCTTGAGGAAGAAGATGAGTTGGGTCCGCCGTGTTTTGGCCCCCGAATCCGAGACGTGCCCTTCCCCAAAGGGTTCACGCTCCCCAGAGACACCCCCAAGTACACCGGCTCCGTGAAGCCGGAGGACTGGTTGGTCGACTACTCCACGGCCGTCAGTATAGCAAATGGCAACAAGCGTGTTGCTATGAAGTACGTTCCACTCATGCTCCAGGGCATGACCCGGACGTGGCTGAATAGCTTAAGGCCCCGCAACATCAACAGTTGGGTCGACTTCACCGACGCCTTCATCCGCAACTTCACCAGCACGTACCAGCGACCTCCCAAACCCCGCCAGCACTCCTTGTGTGTGCAGGGCCCCAGCGAGTCAACTCGCGACTACCTCATGCGCCGGGCTGAGCTCCGCAACTCTTGCGAGGGCGTGCACGAGGTGCAGGCTATTGAGTACTTCACTGCAGGATGCCGAGACGGCACTCTCCTCAAGCAAAAGCTTCTCTGCGATGAGCCGGAAACCCTTGACGAGCTGCTGATCATAGCAGACAAATACGCCACGGTTGACTCCTCCATGAAGACGGAGATTCAAGTCAGCGCAACTGGCAAAGTAGCTCCTCAGGCTCCCCGAACCCCAGCCGAAGACACTAGTCGGCGTCAACAGCAGAATGACCACAAGCGTAACCCCCCCCCCCTGCCGACTTCCACCAGTCGGCAGGTGGCAATAGTTGAAGACCAACAGCCGAAAGGGCAGCCTCCGCCCAGACATCAGAAGGGCGGCAAGTCCAACTGGCAGCCGACCTTCTCATATGAGCAGACTCTAGATGGACCCTGCAAGTTCCACAGTGGCGTGAAGCCTTCCAACCACACCACTCAGAAATGCCACTGACTCACCAGGATCGCCAAGGGAGACAGACTTTTGCCTCCCCCACCTGCTGGGCAGCCGCCTCCCCCTCCGCCCCAGCAGCCGGCGGTCAGACCAGTCGACGCAGTTCAAGACGAGTACCCAGAAGAGCAGGGAGCATACGTTGTGTTCACTAGTGTGGCCGACGATCGATGCAGTAGACGGCTGCAGCAGCAGGAGGTGAATGTAGTAGCCGCTGACCCCCCCCCCCCCCAGAGTTTCATGCACTGGTCTGAGAAGCCCATCAGCTGGAGTCGGGCTGACCACCCCGAAGTAATGCCCAGACCCGGCTCCTATGCTTTGGTTTTGGACGCCACCTTTGCCACGAACAAGCGAGCTGCTCGTTTCTCCAGAGTCCTGATAGACGGCGGCAGCAGCATCAACATCTTGTACAAGGACACCATGGAGAAGTTGGGAATCAGGCAGAGGCAAATGCAGTCCAGCCGGACGATGTTCCATGGCATAGTCCCTGGCCTTTCTTGCTCGCCAATCAGCAAGATCTTTGTCGGATCACGGGTCCCGGCAGACCCTTAAGGTTTGAATACTGGGGTGCGCACGGAGATCACGCCTTCTACCTCCCCGTCTCACAAAGATCTAAACTACTAAAAAACTGCACAAGAGACACAAGGTTTATACTGGTTCGGGCCACCGTTGTGGTGTAATACCCTACTCTAGTGTGCGGTTGGTGGATTGCCTCCTGGGGCTGGTGATGATGAACAATACAAGGAAGAACAGCCTCGCGAGGGTCTGTTCCTGGCTGGGGCGATGAACTGCTAGGAGGAGTTCAGTCACCCTTCTCTCTCTCACTCACTCACTTTCTCTGCTTGCTAGCCGGACCAACCGAACCCCTTGCTCCGTGGGTGGCCAGTCCTATTTATAGGGAAAGGCCCTGGGCCTCTTCCCAAATATTGAGCGGGAAGGGCGCCAACAATGGCGGGCTAATTCAAAGGGGAACAACAAGTACACTTGTCCTGACTAAAGTTGGTCTTCGCCTGCGAAAGGCTCTGCGGTGACGCCGTGCTGGGCTCCATGGTGACCTCCGTCTCGTAGTCCGCCTGGTCTTGGTCTCGTTGCACCGAAATGGCAACCTTTTCCTGATGCCTCGGTACCCCGCGGCTGCGCTTGCCCCCTTTGCACCAAAGAGGAAAGAAGGACGCTGCGCGCGCTGGCACCCGCCTGGAGCCCTGAGTCGTCATGGCTTGTGTCATGGTCACCTCATGAGGTACCCCGCCTTGATTTCTCCGCCTCCTCGCGAGCCATCCTGAGGAGGCTGCGCCTGAGGATGCGCCGTGTCATCCGCCCCGCGAGGCTTGGCCCCTCGCGAGGGTCTTGAGTCTTGTGTTGATGAAGATGGGCCATGCTGGGCCTCCTTTGAGCCACGTCGCAGGCCGCAGGCAGGCAAGTCTGGGGACCCCCATTCCCAGAACGCCGACAGTAGCCCCCGGGCCCAAGGCGCGCATGGACTTGGCTGTGCCGAGAGGCGAAAGGGCAGGGCGAAGCGCCGCGGGCCCTAACAGCCTGCAGCCTTGGGCGCCGCATGGTGGTTGATGGGACGTGGGCGTCTCCACTTCCCCACTACGCGTCGGTGATCACGCGAGTTGGACAGGTCCCTGCATGCAGATCGTGTCATAATTACCTGTGATCGTGGAGGCCGGTGGTTGGCCTTCGCCGGCTATAAGTACGGCACGGCGCGTGCCCTTCTAGTTCATCTCTTCTTGTTTTTCTCCTTTGCCTCAATTCTTGCCCCGCCTTGGTGTGATGGCTCCATCGAGGAGGTACTCGGCTGCGGAGAAGGGGAAGGCCCTCCAAGTCGGTCCTGCCTCTCCCCCGCCCAAGCGCGGTCGTGGGCGCCCTCAGAAGCATCCGGTGACCGCCGTGGTAGCGTCTGGTGGTCATGGTGGCGGCTCCCAGCGCGGCGGCGAGCGAGCCGCTGTGGCCGAGGGATGCGCCTGGGTTGCGCGCTCCCCTAGGCCACGCTTTCGCGCTGCACAGGTGCTGCCGGAGTTCATCGTCTGGTCGGCGGAGCTGACTAGCGCCCGCCTCAAACTCCCTCGCTTCCTCCTTAGTAAACTCCCGGCCGGTGCTCCTGGTGGCCTCTGGCTCCAGGCGGAGGGCTGCTGCAGCAGGTCCTCGTGGGCCGCGCTGGAGGTCTCCGCCAACGGGGGCCTGGCCTTAACTCGTGGTTGGCAGGCGTTCGCCCGCGCTCGCGGCCTGGGGCGTCGGTGCACCCTTCACTTCAGGTTTGACGGCGACGCCACCCTCTATGTGAGGGTGTTTCGGGAAGATGGTCGCCGCGCGGGGTGTTTCCCTGAGGACGACGACCGCGGACGGGGGCCCCGCCCCGACGGTGATGGAGGAGATAGCGCCCGCGCGGATGGCAGCACTCGAGACTCCCCGAGCTTCGTCAGCTCTTCCTCAAGCGACTCCTCCAGCAGTGGCCGCAGTCAACCCCCGCGCCGTCGAGCTTGCTTGGGAGGTGATGGCTCGTCCGCCCGCCGTCGTGCCCCGGTGAAGCGCAAGAGGGAGTCTCCTTGAGGTCCGGAGGCAACCCGGGTCGCCTTCGCGGGCTGATGTGAGGAGGGCTATGCCGGGCTCGTCCCTTCCTTTCCCTTTTGTTTCCTGTGTAAGACAAAACAGCTACATGGAGCCCCGCTGGGGCGTGTTGGAATTATTGCCGTTTTAGCCATTACCTTGATCTTATTTTTGCGCCTCTTAACTATACGCCTGTGCGTAGATAGTCTTTGGCCCCTGCCAGGGGGGCGACTGACCCAGGCCCTGTGTGCGTGTCGCGGTGCCCGAGGGGCATGGACTACAGGGGTGCTCCTGTAACGTGCCCGGGCCATGAAACCTTCCAGCGGCTAGAGCAGAAACGCTCGCGAGGACGTTTGAGTACCATCCCTCGCGAGGTCGTTTATGAGAGAAACCAAAGTGAGGAGCGAAAATCGACGAACCACAAAGCAGCAACAGTGACAACTTCAATAAGACTTCAAATGCAAGTAAACACGTCAACTGCGGAAAGCAAATGAAAAAACCACGTCTGGCACCTAATCTAGTCTTCAACGTCTTATCACCAGCGCGGAGCTAAGTGCTGGCACTGGGTGTGGGAGGGAGCCCCAGGGCCTGAGGCCGGCGCTCCTGAGACTCCGGGGCGTGTACAGCCCCACTCATTATTACGTGAGAGTGTCACGGGGCGGCGAGCTTCACAGGCTTTGGCCTTGCTTCACAGGCTCCGGGCCTTTTCCAAAACGCGGTAGCTTCACAGGCACTCGCCTTACTTCACAGGCTCTGGGCCTTTTCCAAAAAGGGATAGTCTTCACAGGCACTCGCCTTGCTTCACACGCTCTGGGCCATTTCCAAAATGCGATAGCTTCCCAGGCATTCGCCTTGCTTCACAGGCTCTGGGCCTTTTAGGGGTAGAACCTCTGGAGGTGCTGGATGTTCCACGCGTTCTGGATTGGCTCCCCCTCTTGAGTCTCCAATTGCACGGAGCCTGGCCTGGAAACATGAACAACCTTGAACGGGCCCTCCCACATGGGGGAGAGATTGTGCAGCCCCTCCCTGGAGAGAACCCGCCTGAGTACGAGGTTTCCTACCTCGAGGGTCCTGGGGCGGATGTTGCGGCAGTGATATCGTCGTAGCGCCTGTTGGTACCTTGCCGCTCGTAGCGTGGCTTCCCGGCGGCGTCCCTCCCCTAGTACGAGGTCCATCCCCCGCATGGCGTCCTGCTGCGCCTCGTCGAATGCCAGGACCTGCGCAGAGCGATGCCTGACCTCATGAGGAAGGACTACTTCAGCTCCATAGACCAGGAAGAACGGGGTCTCTCCAGTTGGTTTGGTTGCAGTTGTGCGGATGGACCACAACACGGACTGGAGCTCGTCATACTAGCCTCTGCCGCAGGCCTCCAGCTTCTTCTTGAATGTCCTGGTCTTGAGGCCTCTCAGGACCACCACGTTGGCTCGTTCGGCCTGCCCATTGCTTCGCGGGTGTGCCACCAAAGTGTAGCATATCTGCGTCCCAAGGTTAGCACAATATGTTTTGAAGAGATTACTGGTGAACTACGAACCATTGTCTGTGATGATGCGATTCGGCACCCCAAACCGGCTCACGATACCCCTAATGAACTTGACCGCGGAGCCAGCGGGGATGGTACGGACAGCCTCCACTTCTGCCCACTTGGTGAACTTGTCAATGGCGACGTAGAGGTAACGGTAGCCCCCTGGCGCCCGAGGGAACGAGCCTAGAATATCCAACCCCCAAACTGCGAATGGCCACGAGATGGGTATCGTCTGCAGGCCCCCCGCCGGTTGATGGATCTGCTTGGAATGAAACTGGCAGGCCTCACAAGCCTTTACCAATTCGATCGTGTCGTTGAGCGCGGTGGGCCAATAGAACCCGCTATGGAATGCCTTGCCGACGAGGGTCCGTGATGATGAGTGAGTGGTGTCCGCAGTCTCCGCCGTGTATGTCCTCCAGTAGTTCCTTTCCTTGCTCCCTGGAGATGCAGCGCAGAGATACACCGTTTGGTCGCTTCCGGTAAAGTTCTCCATCTCTGATGCAGTATGCCATGGCCTGCCGCGCCACACGCTCCGCTTCCTCTTCCTTTTCCGGTAGGGCCCCTTGCGTTAAATAACTCCGGAGTTCTGCGATCCAGCACTCCTCCTGAGGTTCCATCGTCAGGAGCAGGCGTGCTCCTGAGGTCGGTCCACAGACCGGGGCTCCCGAGGCTGGCGGCTGGGGGAGCTCCTCTCGAGACTGAGCGGTGTTTGATAACATAGGCTGTGCTGAGGGTTTGAAGAGCCGCTCTTCGAAGACGCCGGGTTCCTGCGGCAACCGCCTAGATGCCCGTCCGGCTATGTCGTCAGCTTCCTGATTGGTGCCACGGGGCACGTGCTTCAGCTCCAGCCCCCAGAACTGCTTTTCCATTCTGCGGACCTCCGCTAGGTAGGCCTCCATATGCTCGTCCTTCGGCTCGTACACCTTGTTGGAGAAGTTGAATAGGAGCTGCGAGTCGCCCTTGACGGTGAGGCGTTTCACTCCCAGGGCTACTGCGGCCTTCAACCCGGCTATCAGTCCCTCATATTCTGCAATGTTGTTGGAGAGCTTTTCACCTTGCTGGAAACAGAGATGCACGGCATAGTAGAGCTTATCCTGAGTGGGTGATATCAGCACCGCACCAGCCCCCGCGCCGTGTCTGGAGAACGCCCCATCGAAGTACATGACCCAGCCTTCCGGCGCCTCACTCCCTGGAGAGAGGGACCGATCCTCGTTGTCCCTGAGGCATGGTGCCTCCGCCCATTCCGCTATGAAATCCGCCAACTCTGCTCCTTTGATGACCCTGGTTGTGCTGAACTCGAGCTGAAACGCCTACAGCTCCATGTTCCACTCGGCGACCCTTCCGGCTGAGTTAGGGCTCCTGAGCACTCTCTCCAGGGGGTACGATGAGACGACCTTGATGGGATGAGCCTGGAAGTAGTGATGCAGCTTGCGTGAGGCTACCGGCAGCGTGAGGAGGAGCTTTTGAGGCATTGGGTACCGTGCCCTCGCGTCCCACAACACCGTGCTAACAAAGTAGACGGGATGCTCATCAAGGCTGAGAGTATCTGGGGTCGCGGCGCCCTCGGGAGGCAAGGGCGCCTCGCGAGATGACGTGGCCTCGGGAGGTGGACCATCTGGGCAGGCGGCCTCGCCTGCATCTGGTGCATTCTTCGGCAGCTGACCCTCCTCAACTGCGGTTGCGGCTTCTGCAGGCTTTCCTTGTTCCCGTTTTGTCTTGCGTCGGGCTCTGCTGCGGTCTTCACTTGGCGTTCCTCCCTAACCGCCACCAGGGCTGCGCTGGCGGAGTAGGGAGTGGCAGCGAGGTAAAGCAGCAGGGGCTCTTGAGGGCGCGGAGCCACCATGACTGGGGGACTGGTCAGGTACCTCTTGAGATCTTGAAACGCCTTATCTGCCTCTTCAGTCCATTCAAAGGGCCCCTTTTTCTTCATCAGCTGAAAGAAAGGCAGCGCTCACGCCCCTAATTTGGAGTGTTGGGTAACGTAGTAATTTCAAAAAATTTCCTACGCACACGCAAGATCATGGTGATGCATAGCAACGAGGGGGAGAGTGTTGTCTACGTACCAACGCAGACCGACTACGGAAGCGATCACACAACGTAGAGGAAGTAGTCGTACGTCTTCTTCCCGATCCAACCGATCCAAGCACCGTTACTCCGGCACCTCCGAGTTCTTAGCACACGTTCAGCTCGATGACGATCCTCGGGCTCCGATCCAGCAAAGCGTCGAGGAAGAGTTCCGTCAGCACAACGGCGTGGTGACGATCTTGATGTACTACCGACGCAGGGCTTCGCCTAAGCACTGTAACGATATGATTGAGGTGGAATTTGGTGGCAGGGGGCACCGCACACGGCTAAGGAACGATCACGTGGATCAACTTGTGTGTCTATGGGGTGCCCCCTGCCCCTGTATATAAAGGATGGAGGAGGACGAGGCCGGCCAAGGCAAAGGTGCGGCCAGGATAGGGAGTCCTACTAGGACTCCAAGTCCTAGTAGGAGTCCACCAAAAGGGGAGGAAGGGAGAAGGAATAGGAGGAGAAGGAGAGGTGGCCGGCCCCCCTTTTCCCTAGTCCAATTCGGACCAAAGGGGAGGGGGGTGCAGCAGCCTTTTCCTCTTCCCACTAAAGCCCATCAAGGCCCATTACTTCTCCCGTAACTACCCGGTACTCCGAAAAATACCCGAATCACTCGGAACCTTTCCGATGTCCGAATATAGTCGTCCAATATATCGATCTTTACGTCTCAACCATTTCGAGACTCCTCGTCATGTCCCCGATCTCATCCGGGACTCTGAACTCCTTTGGTACATCAATACTCATAAACTCATAATATAACTGTCATCGAAACCTTAAGCGTGCGGACCCTACGGTTCGAGAACAATGTAGACATGACCGAGACACGTCTCCGGTCAATAACCAATAGCGGGACCTGGATGCCCATATTGGCTCCTACATATTCTACGAAGATCTTTATCGGTCAGACCGCATAACAACATACGTTGTTCCCTTTGTCATCGGTATGTTACTTGCCCGAGATTCGATCATCGGTATCCAATACCTAGTTCAATCTCGTTACCGGCAAGTCTCTTTACTCGTTCCGTAATGCATCATCTCACAACTAACATATTAGTTGCAGTGCTTGCAAGGCTTATGTGATGTGCATTACCGAGAGGGCCCAGAGATACCTCTCCGACATTCGGAGTGACAAATCCTAATCTCGAAATACGCCAACCCAACATCTACCTTTGGAGACACCTGTAATGCTCCTTTATAATCATCCAGTTACGTTGTGACGTTTGGTAGCACCCAAAGTGTTCCTCCGGCAAACGGGAGTTGCATAATCTCATAGTCATAGGAACATGTATAAGTCATGAAGAAAGCAATAGCAACATACTAAACGATCGTGTGCTAAGCTAATGGAATGGGTCATGTCAATCAGATCATTCAACTAATGATGTGATCTCGTTAATCAAATAACAACTCTTTTGTCCATGGTTAGGAAACATAACCATCTTTGATTAACGAGCTAGTCAAGTAGAGGCATACTAGTGACACTCTGTTTGTCTATGTATTCACACATGTATTATGTTTCCGGTTAATACAATTCTAGCATGAATAATAAACATTTATCATGATATAAGGAAATAAATAATAAATTTATTATTGCCTCTAGGGCATATTTTCTTCAGTCTCCCACTTGCACTAGAGTCAATAATCTAGTTCACATCGCCATGTGATTTAGCAGCAATAGTTCACATCACCATGTGATTAACACCCATAGTTCACATCGTCATGTGACCAACACTCAAAGGGTTTACTAGAGTCAGTAATCTAGTTCACATCTCTATGTGATTAACACCCAAAGAGTACTAAGGTGTGATCATGTTTTGCTTGTGAGATAATTTTAGTCAACGGGTCTGTCACATTCAGATCCGTAAGTATTTCGCAAAATTCTATGTCTATAATGCTCTGCATGGAGCTACTCTAGATAATTTCTCCCACTTTCAATATATATCCAGATTGAGACTTTAGATTCATCTGGATCAGTGTCAAAAACTTGCATCGATGTAACCCTTTACGACGAACCTTTTTGTCACGTCCATAATCGAGAAACATATCCTTATTTCACTAAGGATAATTCTGACCGTTGTCCAGTGATCTACTCCTAGATCACTATTGTACTCCCTTGCCAAATCAGTGCAGGGTATACAATAGATCTGGTACATAGCATGGCATACTTTATAGAACCTATGAATGAGGCATAGGGAATGACTTTCATTCTCTTTCTATCTTCTGCCGTGGTCGGGCTTTGAGTCTTTACTCAACTTCACACCTTGTAACACAGGCAAGAAACTTTTTCTTTGACTGTTCCATTTTGAACTACTTCAAAATCTTGTCAAGGTATGTACTTATTGAAAAACTTATCAAGCGTCTTGATCTATCTCTATAGATCTTGAAGCTCAATATGTAAGCAGCTTTACCGAAGTCTTTCTTTGAAAAACTCCTTTCAAACACTCCTTTTATGCTTTACAGAATAATTCTACATTATTTCCGATCAACAATATGTCATTCACATATACTTGCCAGAAACGCTGTAGTGCTCCCACTCACTTTCTCGTAAATACAGGCTTCACCGCAAGTCTGTATAAAACTATATGCTTTGATCAACTCATCAAAGCGTATATTCCAACTCCGAGATGTTTGCACCAGTCCACAGATAGATCGCTGGAGCTTGCATATTTAGTTAACACCGTTAGGATCGACAAAACCTTCTAGTTGCATCGTATACAACTCTTCTTTAGCAAATCCATTAAGGAATGCAGTTTTGTTTATCCATTTGCCAGATTTCATAAAATGCGGCAATTTCTAACATGATTCGGACAAACTTAAGCATAGATACGAGTGAGAAAATCTCATCGTAGTCAACACCTTGAACTTGTCGAAAACCTTTTGCGACAATTCTAGCTTTGTAGATAGTAACACTACTATCAGCGTCCGTCTTCCTCTTGAAGATCCATTTATTTTCTATGGCTTGCCGATCATCGGGCAAGTCAACCAAAGTCCATACTTTGTTCTCATACATGGATCATATCTCAGATTTCATGGCTTCAAGCCACTTTGTGGAATCTGGGCTCACCATCGCTTCTTCATAGTTCGTAGGATCATCATGATCTAGTAGCATGACTTCCAGAACAGGATTACCGTACCACTCTGGCGCGGATCTTACTCTGGTTGATCTACGAGGTTCAGTAGTGTCTTGTTCTGAAGTTTCATGATCATCATCATTAGCTTCCTCACTAACTGGTGTAGGTGTCACAGAAACATTTTTCTGTGATGTACTACTTTCCAATAAGGGAGCAGGTACAGTTACCTCGTCAAGTTCTACTTTCCTCCCACTCACTTCTTTCGAGAGAAACTCCTTCTCTAGAAAGTTTCCGAACTTAGCAACAAAAGTCTTGCCTTCGGATCTGTGATAGAAGGTGTATCCAATAGTTTCCTTTGGATATCCTATGAAGACACATTTCTCCGATTTGGGTTCGAGCTTATCAAGTTGAAGCTTTTTCACATAAGCATCGCAGCCCCAAACTTTAAGAAACAACAACTTTGGTTTCTTGCCAAACCATAGTTCATAAGGCGTCGTCTCAACGGATTTTGATGGTGCCCTATTTAACGTGAATGCAGCTGTCTCTAATGCATGACTCCAAAAACGATAGTGGTAAATCGGTAAGAAACATCATAGATTGCACTATATCCAATAAAGTACGGTTATGACGTTCGGACACACCATTATTCTATGGTGTTCCAGGTGGCGTGAGTAGTGAAACTATTTCACTTTGTTTTCACTGAAGACCAAACTCATAACTCAAATACTCTTTTCCACGATCAGATCGTAGAAACTTTATTTTCTTGTTACGATGATTTTCAACTTCACTCTGAAATTCTTTGAACTTTTCAAATGTTTCAGACTTGTGTTTCATTAAGTAGATATACCCATATCTGCTTAAGTCATCTGTGAAGGTGAGAAAATAATGATATCCGCCACGAGCCTCAATATTCATTGGTCCACATACATCGGTATGTATGATTTCCAACAAATCTGTTGCTCTCTCCATAGTACCGGAGAACGGTGTTTTAGTCATCTTGCCCAAGAGGCACGGTTCGCAAGTACCAAGTGATTCATAATCAAGTGGTTCCAAAAGTCCATCAGTATGGAGTTTCTTCATGCGCTTTACACCGATATGACCTAAACGGCAGTGGCACAAATAAGTTGCACTATCATTATCAACTCTGCATCTTTTGGTTTCAACATTATGAATATGTGTATTATTAAGATCGAGATCCAATGAACTATTTTCATTGGGTGTGTAACCATATAAGGTTTTATTCATGTAAACAGAACAACAATTTATTCTTTTACTTAAATGAATAATCGTATTACAATAAACATGATCAAATCATATTCATGCTCAACACAAAACACCAAATAACACTTATTTAGGTTCAACACTAATCCCGAAAGTATAGGGGAGTGTGCGATGATGATCATATCAATCTTGGAACTACTTCCAACACACATCATCACTTCACCCTTAACTAGTCTCTGTTTATTCTGCAACTCCCGTTTCGAGTTACTACTCTTAGCAACTGAACTAGCATCAAATACTAAGGGGTTGCTATAAACACTAGTAAAGTACACATCAATAACATGTATATCAAATATGCTTATGTTTACTTTGCCATCCTTCTTATCCGCCAATCATTTGGGGTAGTTCCGCTTCCAGTGATCAGTCCCTTTGCAGTATAAGCACTTAGTCTCAGGCTTAGGATCAGACTTGGGCTTCTTCACTTGAGCAGCAACTTGCTTGCCGTTCTTCTTGAAGTTCCCCTTCTTCCCTTTGCCCTTTTCTTGAAACTAGTGGTCTTGTCAACCATCAACACTTGATGTTTTTCTTGATTTCTACCTTCGTTGATTTCAGCATCACGAAGAGCTTAGGAATTACTTTTGTCATCCCTTGCATATTGTAGTTCATCACAAAGTTCTACTAACTTGGTGATGGTGACTAGAGAATTCTGTCAATCACTATCTTATCTGGAAGATTAACTCCCACTTGATTCAAGTGATTGTAGTACTCAGACAATCTGGGCACATGCTCACTAGTTGAGCGATTCTCCTCCATCTTTTAGCTATAGAACTTGTTGGAGACTTCATATCTCTCAACTCGGGTATTTGCTTGAAATATTATCTTCAACTCTTGGAACATCTCATATGGTCCATGACGTTCAAAACGTCTTTGAAGTCCCGATTCTAAGCCATTAAGCATGGTGCACTAAACTATCAAGTAGTCATCATATTGAGCTAGCCAAACGTTCATAACGTCTGCATCTGCTCCTGCAATAGGTCTTTCACCTAGCGGTGCATCAAGGACATAATTCTTCTGTGCATCAATGAGGATAAACCTCTGATCACGGATCCAATCCGCATCTTTGCTACTAACATCTTTCAACACAATTTTCTCTAGGAATATATCAAAATAAACACAGGGAAGCAACAACGCGAGCTATTGATCTACAACATGATTTGCAAAATACTACCAGGACTAAGTTCATGATAAATTTAAGTTCAATTTAATCATATTACTTAAGAACTCCCACTTAGATAGACATCCCTATAATCCTCTAAGTGATCACGTGATCCAAATCAACTAAACCATAACCGATCATCACGTGAGATGGAGTAGTTTTCAATGGTGAACATCGTTTATGTTGATCATATCTACTATATGATTCACGCTCAACCTTTCGGTCTCTGTGTTCCGAGGCCATATCTGCATAAGCTAGGCTCGTCAAGTTTAACCTGGGTATTCCGCGTGTGCAACTATTTTGCACCCGTTGTATTTGAACGTAGAGCCTATCACACCCGATCATCACGTGGTGTCTCAGCACGAAGAACTTTCGCAACGGTGCATACTCAGGGAGAACACTTCTTGATAATTTAGTGAGAGATCATCTTATAATGCTACCGTCAATCAAAGCAAGATAAGATGCATAAAAGATAAACATCACATGCAATCAATATAAGTGATATGATATGGCCATCATCATCTTGTGCTTGTGATCTCCATCTCCGAAGCACCGTCATGATCACCATCGTCACCGGCGCAACACCTTGATCTCCATCGTAGCATCGTTGTCGTCTCGCCAATCTTATGCTTCCACGACTATCACTACCGCTTAGTAATAAAGTAAATCATTACATCGCGATTGCATTGCATACAATAAAGCGACAACCATATGGCTCCTGCCAGTTGCCGATAACTCGGTTACAAAACATGATCATCTCATACAATAAAATCAGCATCATGCCTTGACCATATCACATCACAACATGCCCTACAAAAACAAGTTAGACGTCCTCTACTTTGTTGTTGCAAGTTTTACGTGGCTGCTACGGGCTTAAGTAAGAACTCATCTCACCTACGCATCAAAACCACAACGATAGTTTGTCAAATAGACTCCGTTTTAACCTTCTCAAGGACCGGGCGTAGTCACACTTGGTTCAACTAAAGTTGGAGAGACAGTCGCCCGCAAGCCATCTATGTGCAAAGCACGTCGAGGGAACCAGTCTCGCGTAAGCGTACGCGTAAGGTTGGTCCGGGTCGTCTCGTCCAACAATACCGCCGAACCAAAGTATGACATGCTGGTAGGCAGTATCACTTGTATCGCCCACAACGCACTTGTGTTCTACTCGTGCAAATAACATCAAACCATAAAACCTAGGCTCGGATGCCACTGTTGGGTAATGTAGTAATTTCAAAAAATTTCCTACGCACACGCAAGATCATGGTGATGCATAGCAACGAGGGGGAGAGTGTTGTCTACGTACCAACGCAGACCGACTGCGGAAGCGATCACACAACGTAGAGGAAGTAGTCGTACGTCTTCTTCCCGATCCAACCGATCCAAGCACCGTTACTCCGGCACCTCCGAGTTCTTAGCACACGTTCAGCTCGATGACGATCCTCGGGCTCCGATCCAGCAAAGCGTCGAGGAAGAGTTCCGTCAGCACAACGGCGTGGTGACGATCTTGATGTACTACCGACGCAGGGCTTCGCCTAAGCACTGTAACGATATGATTGAGGTGGAATTTGGTGGCAGGGGGCACCGCACACGGCTAAGGAACGATCACGTGGATCAACTTGTGTGTCTATGGGGTGCCCCCTGCCCCTGTATATAAAGGATGGAGGAGGACGAGGCCGGCCAAGGCAAAGGTGCGGCCAGGATAGGGAGTCCTACTAGGACTCCAAGTCCTAGTAGGAGTCCACCAAAAGGGGAGGAAGGGAGAAGGAATAGGAGGAGAAGGAGAGGTGGCCGGCCCCCCTTTTCCCTAGTCCAATTCGGACCAAAGGGGAGGGGGGTGCAGCAGCCTTTTCCTCTTCCCACTAAAGCCCATCAAGGCCCATTACTTCTCCCGTAACTACCCGGTACTCCGAAAAATACCCGAATCACTCGGAACCTTTCCGATGTCCGAATATAGTCGTCCAATATATCGATCTTTACGTCTCAACCATTTCGAGACTCCTCGTCATGTCCCCGATCTCATCCGGGACTCTGAACTCCTTTGGTACATCAATACTCATAAACTCATAATATAACTGTCATCGAAACCTTAAGCGTGCGGACCCTACGGTTCGAGAACAATGTAGACATGACCGAGACACGTCTCCGGTCAATAACCAATAGCGGGACCTGGATGCCCATATTGGCTCCTACATATTCTACGAAGATCTTTATCGGTCAGACCGCATAACAACATACGTTGTTCCCTTTGTCATCGGTATGTTACTTGCCCGAGATTCGATCATCGGTATCCAATACCTAGTTCAATCTCGTTACCGGCAAGTCTCTTTACTCGTTCCGTAATGCATCATCTCACAACTAACATATTAGTTGCAGTGCTTGCAAGGCTTATGTGATGTGCATTACCGAGAGGGCCCAGAGATACCTCTCCGACATTCGGAGTGACAAATCCTAATCTCGAAATACGCCAACCCAACATCTACCTTTGGAGACACCTGTAATGCTCCTTTATAATCACCCAGTTACGTTGTGACGTTTGGTAGCACCCAAAGTTTTCCTCCGGCAAACGGGAGTTGCATAATCTCATAGTCATAGGAACATGTATAAGTCATGAAGAAAGCAATAGCAACATACTAAACGATCGTGTGCTAAGCTAATGGAATGGGTCATGTAAATCAGATCATTCAACTAATGATGTGACCTCGTTAATCAAATAACAACTCTTTTGTCCATGGTTAGGAAACATAACCATCTTTGATTAACGAGCTAGTCAAGTAGAGGCATACTAGTGACACTCTGTTTGTCTATGTATTCACACATGTATTATGTTTCCGGTTAATACAATTCTAGCATGAATAATAAACATTTATCATGATATAAGGAAATAAATAATAACTTTATTATTGCCTCTAGGGCATATTTCCTTCATGGAGATGAAGCGCCCTAGCGCGGTCACGCGCCCAGTGAGCTTCTGCATTTCCCTGAGGGTCTTTGGCGGACTCATGTCCTCGACCGCCTTGACCTTCTCGGGGTTGGCCTCGATGCCACGATGGGACACGAGGAATCCAAAAAGCTTGCCCGAGGGGACGCCAAACACACATTTCTCTGGGTTGAGCCGCAGGTTTACTGCGTCGAGGCTCGCGAAGGTCTCCTCCAGGTCTTGTATCAGGGTCTTGAACTCCCGAGATTTCACTACAATGTCATTAACGTAGGCTTCGACATTCTTTCCGAGTTGCGGGCCCAAGGTGATGTGCATCAGCCGCTGAAAGGTTGCCCCTGTGTTACGCAGTCCGAACGGCATGCATGTATAGCAGTACACCCCGCATGGGGTTAACAAGGCGGTCTTCTCAACGTCTTCTACCGCCATCTTGATCTGCTGATACCCGGAGAATGCGTCCAGGAAGCATAGCGGGTTGCACTCCGCAGTGGAATCGACGATCTGGTCGATGCGGGGGAGCGGAAACGGATCTTGCGGGCATGCTTTGTTGAGGTTGGTGAAGTCGACTCACATGCGTTACCTCCCCCCTTTCTTGGGCACAACGACAGGGTTGGCCAACCAATCCGGGTATCGAACCTCGCGAATGACCCCAGCGGCTTCTAGCTTGCGGGTCTCTTGGACAATGAAGGCTTGCTTCTCCACGGACTGCCGCCTGGCCTTCTGCTACACGGGGCGCACATTTGGGCACACGTTGAGGTGATGCTCGATGACACTCCTGGGGATCCCCGCCAGCTGATCGGGCTCCCAAGCAAATACCTTCTTATTCGCGCGCAAGAACTTGACCAAGGCCTCCTCCTGCTCAGGCTCAAGGTTGGCGCCTATGGTGAAAGTGGCACTGGAGGACCCGTCCTCGTCGACAGGTATCTGCTTGGTTTCTGCCTTGTCCTGGGTGAACAACTGCTTCTTCTTGGCAGGCGCAGCCCCCTTGGGCTCAGGGGTCTCCGCATTGACGGGCCGTGTCGATGCCGCCGTCTTGAAGGCGAGCTTGAGTATTCGCAGGGCGTCCCCGGTGTCCCCAAGCACGGCGAGGGTGCCGCTGATCCCGGGCATCTTCATGAGGTTATACGCCGGGTGCCTGGCGGCCATGAACTGAGCTAGCGCCGGGTAGCCGAGGATGGCGTTAAAAGGGAGGCCGATGGGGGCGATGTCGAAGTTGACCATCTCCGTGCGGAAGTTGTCGTAGGTGCCGAAGGTTACCGGGAGCCGGATCTGTCCCAGGGAGTCAGATGATCCGCCCCCGACGCCCGAGAAAGATTGGCTGGGTCGCAACCGCTCCCGGGGTATGCAGAGGAGGTTGAAAGTCTCGACCGAAAGCACGCTGAGGCCCGCACCGCCGTCAACGAGAGTTCTGGTGACGGCCACCTGGCAGATGGTGGGCGTGCACAACAGGGGGAGCGCGCCCGAGCCGACCAGGTTGGTGGGGTGGTCCGCCGAGCTGAAGGTCAGATCGGCCTCGCGCGCCGCCCTGTCCGGGGGAGCCCCCTGCCATGCGGAAACGGCGCTAACCCGGCGGTCAAAAGGCTTGACGTGGCAACTCGTGGGCGGCGCCTGCGAGCCGCCCAGGAGGGCCGCAACGACCGGAGGTGTCGATGTTGCGGTGCAGCTACTCTGCCGCGTAGGCAGATGCTGGGGGTGTGCTTGCTGCTCGTTCCCCGCCGGGCCGGTGGCGGTGTTGACGGCGGGCGACGGGGGACAACGAGAACGCCCACCGGCGAGGGCCGCCGGGGCGACACGAGCTCGACTGGCGCCGTACATGGATGCGGCAGTCGTAGGAGAGCGGAGTGGTGGAAGACAGATTCCGGCGCACCCCTACCTGGCGCGCCAAATGTCGGATCACAGGTTCTGGGAGACCCTTAAGGTTCAAACACTGGGGTGCGCGCGGAGATCACGCCTTCTACCTCCCCGTCTAACAAAGATCTAAACTAGTAAAAGAACTGCACAAGAGACACAAGGTTTATACTGGTTCGGGCCACCGTTGTGGTGTAATACCCTACTCCGGTGGGCGGTTGGTGGATTGCCTCCTGGGGCTGGTGATGATGAACAATACAAGGAAGAACAGCCTCGCGAGGGTCTGTTCTTGGCTGGGGCGATGAACTGCTAGGAGGAGTTCAGTCACCCTTCTCTCTCTCACTCACTCACTTTCTCTGCTTGCTAGCCGGACCAACCGAACCCCTTGCTACGTGGGTGGCCGGTCCTATTTATAGGCAAAGGCCCTGGGCCTCTTCCCAAATATTGAGCAGGAAGGGCACCAACAATGGCGGGCTAATTCGAAGGGGAACAGCAAGTACACTTGTCCAGACTAAAGTTGGTCTTCGCCTGCGAAAGGCTCTGCGGTGAAGCCGTGCTGGGCTCCATGGTGACCTACGTCTCGTAGTCCGCCTGGTCTTGGTCTCGTTGGACCGAAATGGCAACCATTGCCTGATGCCTCGGTACCCCGCGGCTGCGCTTGCCCCCTTTGCACCAATGAGGAAAGAAGGACGCTGCGCGCGCTGGCGCCCGCCTGGCGCCCTGAGTCATCATGGCTTGCGTCATGGGCACCTCGCGAGGTACCCCGCCTTGATTTCTCCACCTCCTCGCGAGCCAGCCTGAGGATGCGCCGTGTCATCTGCCCCGCGAGGCTTGGCCCCTCGCGAGGGTCTTGAGTCTTGTGTTGATGAAGATGGGCCATGCTGGGCCTCCTTTGAGCCACGCCGCAGGCCACAGGCAGGCAATTCTGGGGACCCCCGTTCCCAGAACGCCGACAATCTTGACCGACATCCTCTTCGGAGACAAAGATCATTTCTACCGTGAGTCAATATGGTTCGAAGTGGTGGACCTAGAGAGCCCAGACCATGCACTGCTTGGCCGGCCAGCCTTGGCCAAGTTCATGGCAATCCCCCACTATGCCTACCTCAAGATGAAGATGCCGAGTTCCAAAGGGCTTCTGACCATACCTGGCGACTACAAGAAGTCGTCCGCCTGCGCATCAGAGAGCAGTCGGCTGGCCGAGTCCCTCGTGATCGCAGCTGAGAAGAGGCTGCTAGATCGAGTTGTGGCGATGGCAAGCAAGCAGCCAGAGATGTCGCCTGATCTCAAAGAGTCGGGAGCTGAGGGCTCGTTCAAGCCGGCCAAGGAGACAAAGAAGATACCTTTGGACCTGGAGCACCTAGAGAGGTACGCTGTCGTAGGCGCCCACAAGGTTGTCAGAATCGTGATTCTGAATCGAATCGGAGCTCCGATGGTAGGATCGCAAATCGTATAATCTTCACTATCAGGATCGTAGAAACGTAGATTCTACAGACTAAAGTCGTAGAATCGGAGGGGTTAGTTTGGATCGTAAAGTCGTAGAATCGTACAATAGAATCGCAATTCTGACAACCTTTGGCGCCCACCTCGACAGCAAATAGGAAGGCGAGCTCGTCGATTTCCTCCGTGAGAATCGAGACATCTTCGCATGGCCCCCAAGGACACGCCGGGTGTCCCTACGGAATTCTCCGAGCACAAATTACACGCTCGATCTGATGCCATACCAGTCAGACAGCCTTTATGCCGCTTGTCAGAAGAGAAGAGGAGAGTTGTTGGAGAAGAGATAGCCCGGCTGCTAGTAGCCGGCTTCATCATGGAAGTATTCTTCCCAGAGTGGCTGGCCAACCCAGTCTTGGTACTGAAGAAGAACAAGCAATGGCGAATGTGTATTGACTACACAAGCCTCAACAAAGCATGCCCCAAGGACCCGTTTGCCCTGCCAAGGATCGACCAAGTGATAGACTCCACAGCCGGATGCGAGCTGTTGAGTTTCTTGGATGCATATTCAGGATATCACAAGTTCAAGTTAAACCCAGCCGACAGGCTAAAGATTGCCTTCATCACGCCATTTGGAGCTTTCTGCTACCTAACCATGACGTTCGGCTTGAGGAACGCCGGCGCCACCTTCCAACGATGCATGCAGAAGTGTCTCCTCAAGCAGCTCGGCAGAAATGCTCACGTCTACGTGGATGATGTGGTGGTAAAGACGGAGAAGCATGGAACACTCCTGGAAGACCTCAAGGAGACCTTTGAGAACTTGCGCCGATTTCAGATCAAGCTCAACCCGGAGAAGTGAGTCTTCGGAGTACCAGCCGGACAGCTCCTTGGTTTCGTGGTCTCTGAACGCGGCATAGAATGCAACCCTGTGAAGATCAAGGCAATTGATAGGGTGGAGGTACCCAGCGGACTGCTGGACATACAAAAATTCACCGACTATTTGGTATCCGTTAGCCGATTCATCAGTCGGCTGGGCGAGAAGGCTCTTCCCCTGTACCAACTCTTCAAGAAGACCACATTTTCAAGTGGAACCACAAGGTGGACGAAGCATTTGTCCAACTAAAGAAGATGCTGGCAACTCCACCTGTTCTGGCGGCTCCGACTCCTAAGGAGCCCATGCTCCTCTACATCGCCGCCAACAGTCGAGTGGTCAGCACGGTCATTGTAGTAGAACGCAAGGAGGAAGGCAAAGCACTACCAGTTCAGAGACCGGTATATTATTTGACTGAAGTACTGTCGACCTCCAAGCAAAACTACCCCCACTACTAGAAGATGTGCTATGGTGTGCATTTTGCCACCAAGAAATTGAAGCCTTACTTCCAAGAACATCCAATCACTGTGGTCTGCACGGCTCCTCTAGCCGAGATCATCGTCAACTGAGACGCTTTGGGACGAGTGGCCAAGTGGGCCATAGATTTGGCCCCCTACACCATCTACTACCAACCTTGCTGTCGGTGTCAAAACCGACGGATCTCGGGTAGGGGGTCCCGAACTGTGGATCTAGGCGGATGGTAACAGGAGGCAGGGGACAGGATGGTTTACCCAGGTTCGGGCCCTCTTGATGGAGGTAAAACTCTATGTCCTGCTTGATTAATATTGACGATATTGGTAGTACAAGAGTAGATCTACCACGAGATCAAGGAGGCTAAACCCTAGAAGCTAGCCTATGGTATGATTGTCGTTCGTCCTACGGACTAAAACCCTCCGATTTATATAGACACCGGGGGGATAGGGTTACCCAAAGTCGGTTAAAATGGTAGGAGATCTACATATCCGTATCGCCAAGATTGCCTTCCACGCCAAGGAAAGTCCCTTCCGGACACGAGACAAAGTCTTCAATCTTGTATCTTCATAGTCCAGGAGTCCGGCTGAAGGTATAGTCCGGCTATTCGGACACCCCCTAATCTAGGACTCCCTTAGTAGCCCCTGAACAAGGCTTCAATGACGACGAGTCCGATGCGCAGATTGTCTTCGGCATTGCAAGGCGGGTTCCTCCTCCAAGTACTTCATAGAAGATTTTGAACACAAAGGTAGTGTCCGACTCTGCAGAATAAGTTTCCACATATTGCCATAGAGAGAATAATATTTATACAAATCTAATCTGCTGACGTATTCCATAGCATGACATCACACCACGGCCAAGTCTTTATTCGAATCGTTTTACTGTTCCACCTCAGCGCGTTTAGCGAGGCAGTTTCCTTGGCACGTCTTGTTAAAGCAGAGATCGTGTCCCCTTATTCTGGGATTCTCATCAATACGGGCGTGGGTAACCCAACCGCACCCGTTGGTATGTTTTCTCGATCAAGGGCGAGTCCCAAACAGTCACGGGGAGGGCCCTTGCTATTCAACCTCCTATAAAGAGACCAAGGCCCTACTCCTTTCTTTCAATCTCAAACGAGTTCACCCTTCGCCTCGAGTTCCAACACCCAAGGCTCCAGATTTCAGGCGCTTCGGACTTTCGACAATGTCCGGTTCCGACCTTCGAGGCCGATGGATGCTCTCCTCCGTCACGGAGGAGGACGTGCTGAAGTTGAGAGAGGCCAGGTTCTTGACCGGCGAAATCGCGCATAGGCTGCCTGCTCAAGGGCAGGTCATTCCCTCTCCCAAGCCTGGTGAGAGTGTGGTGTTCATGTCTCACTTCCTTCGGGGGCTAGGCTTCCCGACGGATCCCTTTGTGAGGGGGCTCATGTTTTATTATGGGCTAGAATTTCACGACTTAGCTCCAGAGTCCATGCTCCATATTTCCTCATTCATCGTCGTGTGTGAAGCCTTCCTCCGTATTACTCCTCACTTCGGACTATGGCTCAAGACCTTCAAAGTAGAGCCAAAGATGATCGAGGGACGGCATGCGGAGTGCGGAGGTGCTTTTATAAGAAAGAATGCTGGAGCTCCATGGCCCAAGGGTTCTTTTCAAGGGGAGTCCACCTTATGGCAACGAGAGTGGTTTTATATCACAGCTCCCAGGAGCACCAAGTGGGTGGCGCTACCTGCTTTCCGCTCGGGTCCCCCGCCACGACTGGCGTCATGGGTCAATAAGGGGCTGGACTGGGGGTCGGCAAAGGACGTGCCCCTGTTGCAGGGCCGCATACGAGATCTCCTAGAAAGAGACATCAGTCTGGTCGTGGTGATGCAGGTTATGTTAATTCACCGAGTTCTGCCCTGCAAACGTCGCCCCCTCCACCTATGGGAGTTCAACCCGGAGGGGCCACGAGTTCTCCAACATTTTCTTGGCATGACGCCCGTGGAGATGTACAAATTGTTCTATGGACCACAAGTAGTGTGTCCGGATTCTACGGAGGACGCAGGTCTGAGCTGCAATCGTCCGGATACTCAAGTAAGTAGCCTTGTGCCCGGACTCGCTATCCGTATATTTATCATAAAATTGCCCCTAAAAGAGCTGTCCTTTAAACAGGAGTGGATAGCAAAAGCAAAGCTAATCAGGTGTCTAGCCCCCCTCCCCAAGACCACGCCGGGTCCCATGCTAGTCAAGATGTTGGAGGTTGTAACTTCAAAGGAAAGCGAGGGAGGGGACAAGGAAGCTGCGGCCTCCTCGAAGGAGGTTGTTTCGAAGGGAGGAATCGAAAATTTCTCTCCTCAGGGGAAGAAGAGGACCGCCTCTGAAGACCCGGAGACCATGGCCTCAAAGCGGGGGAAGAAATCTTCGCCAGAGGGTCTTGTGCTGGGGGATACTTCGGTCGAATTATGCCCTCAAGGGGATCAGCCCTCCACCGAGCCGTAAGTAGAGAAGAGTTTTCTTTTTAAGAAATGAGAGAAATCCTTGCTTTATATCTGAGAAAAGTAATCGAAAATTTACCTTGTAGCTCGGACCTTAGCCCTTCTCAGCAGAGCTCGTCTTCGGTGGATCTTCTTCCGGAGATGATGGAGAGCGGAACGCCTCCCCCTGCCGTACCGCCATGCGAGGCGGGTGACCCTGAGGTATCGTCGCGGAGGGTTTCTCTGAATCCGGCAAGGCCGGAAGGTAGTCATATGGCCCCCAGAGCCCTCCGCATCCGGCCTTTGAAAAGGGCCATCGGACAGTCCGACACTGTCTGGTGCGCGGTCGGAGGAGCTGAAGGATCTGCTAGGGCGAGCATCTATCTCAGAGGAGCACTGTGCATTGATGGGTACGGTGATTGAGAGGATTTCATCCGCAGAGAGCGGATTGCACGAGGCCGTCAGGAGTTTACTGACAGGTTTTGAGGTACGCGAAATAATGTACCCTTTATGGACAGTTGCGCATAAATAAGATGCGCCCTGTGTAGATAGTAGCCCCTGAGACTCTGTGCGTTGTCGAAAGTGACTGCGCGCAGAGGATCATAATCCTAGGTCTAATATGCCGTCTTCATACGTAGGTGGCAAAGTGTCCGGTGGCCAGCCGGACTGATGAAGTTGCCGAGCTAAAGCGGCAAGTTGACGTGGCAGATGCCGACATCGCGCTTGTCAATAAGCGGCTTGATGAGGCACAAGGTATGTAATTCCTCCGGTGGCACCTGGTAAGAGGAGCTTTATGCCAGTATCTTACAATGTGTGCGCTTGATGCAGATGGTGTTGCTGCCATGGAGAATCTTCGGGCGGAACTTGCCCGAGCCAAGGAGCAAGCCAGGAAAAGTGATGCGGCTGCCTTAAAGGCAATTGAAGAGCTAAAAGCCAAACAGGCTGCTCACTGCCGAAGCAAGAAGGAAATGGCCGAGATGGCCGTGAAGCTGAAGAACGCTGCTGACTGTTGCAAGCTTCTTGAAAAAGAAGATCGGGCAGAACAGACGGACCTGGAGAAGGCCGTTGCTGATGCCAAGGATGCTCGCTCTGCAATGAGAGCTATGAAGGAGGAGGTGCGTCAGGCCGGGGAGATCGCGGCTGGAAAGCCCTTTATGCTGCGGAGGAAGTTCTGTGATCCTAAACATTCTCCGTTAGACCGGATGTGGAGTACGGCGGACACCTATCTGGATTTGGTAGCGAGTGCCGCAGATGCGGCCAACACTTCCGAGATCAAGAAGATCGCGAAGTGGAAAAGCTCTTTTGGTCGCAGTTCCACAATCTGGAGCGTCCGCTGTCATTAGCCGATCATTTGGCCGAATGGGCCGAACTAAATAGGTTGTCTGGACTCTCCATGAAGTATGTCATGAGTCATCTGTGGCCAGAGAGGCCGGGGCCGAAAAGTTATTTCAACTTGGTGCAGCAGTTCCTTAGTGCGGCGCCACATATCAATGCGATGAAGAGGTCAGCGTGAATAAAGGGTGCGCGGATGGCTCTTGCCCGTGTCAAGACATACTGGGCAGAAATGGAGGCCACCGCTGATTCATCCCCAGACTCGGATGGAAGCCGAGTACCTGCCGAGCACTATTTTCAGGAAGTTCTACAAGGCACTCGTTTAATAGAGTCGCAGTGCTCGAAGGATAATATATTCGAATAACATATATTGTTGTAAAACAATATTTTGATAAAGTGCAGAAGCTTTAATACTTGTGCCTGCAAGTATTGTAATACCTCCTGTGCGGCCGTTTAACATATATGTATATATAATCTGAAAGATGGTAGTCGTCGGCTTCAGCCCCCACGCACATAATGCGGGGGTGTTCACAGAAGGCACATTTTCACACTTGATCCAACGTCTTGGTCCTACAAAGGAGGTGATAGCGCAGCGAACTAGGCAATCGGACTATGATGCTTTATCACTTTCACTTAGCCATAGGAGTTTGACAGTGAGGCTACTTATATAGCCCCTGGTGGCGCCTGCGCTCGCCCGAACTCGGGGCGCGTATGTGCCTGGCCGGGAAGTGGCCCTTCGTTAATGCGGACGAATCCCAAAGATTCCCGTAAGTCATCGAGTGGTTGACCAGTCTCACGCTATATCATGATAGTCAGTTTTCGGCTTTCTCTACTGAGGTGCTCGCCTGGCCGAACCGCGGCACAATCGCATTAGTTCTCCTTGTGCTGCCTTAGCAGATAGAGTGGAACGTAAGGTAGCAAAACACAGGAGCCGGGCAAACCCAACATTTGACAAAAGACATGATTCGGAGCTGATGCATATAAGGCCAAACTTGCGACGCCGAACACTCCCTAAGGTATTCGGTCTTTATGAGGGCGGGCGGGATAACGCCCTTAGTAATAAGCCCTTAGTGTCCAGGTACGCGCAAAACTCTGACGTGGCGACATGCCAAAATGCCAGCCTCCTCCTTGGTTATACCAAGAAACCAGGGGATGTGTATCAACAAGAGACAGTAAAAAATGTTTACGCAGGGTCTTAATCTGAAAAGAATCCTTTGAACGGGTCCCTCCTGCACGTCTGCGCCTGTGTCTCTGTTGTGCCGTATCCTGGACGGGCGTAGCACGGTGTTGATCTGTAAAAGAGAGGAACTTAGTTAAAGAAAGATCGTGCCGAACATGAGTTATACTAAATAAACAAAGCATAAATCGAAATGGGTAAAATTGAGCTTTATTGTCTCTTGTTTTATATGCGCGGAACCCCTAGTACAGGGGTATGCGGCTATTAAGCCTTTATCGATTGTATGTTTATGCCGGACTTGTCTAGTCGTGTCAGTGGTCTTGACGACCTATTTAGGTGCTGTGGCTGGTGAGGCCGTTTTATTGTGGGGCTGTCAAGGCAACCACACTGTCTTCCGCGCGGGAGGAACACTCAATGTTTTCCCTTTAATGAGATGATGCCTCGTGGACCGGGCATCTTAAGCATAAGAGATGCATAATGCGGTATTGCGTTAAAGCGGGCGAAAGCTTCGTGCCCCAGCAGTGCTTGATAGCTACTTGAGAATAGGGCGATGTGGAAAGTTAGCTGTTCGCAACGGAAGTTATCGGGGGAGCCAAACATAACTTCTAACCGGAGAGAACCCATACAACGGGCATCCGGGCCTGGTGTTACCCCTTGAAAGGAGGTTTTGCTATGGCGAATCTTTGTTGGGTCTATCCCCATGTTGCGGATTGTGTCCTGGTATAACAGGTTTAGACCACTGCCGCCGTCCATCAGGACATTTGTAAAGTGGAGTCCGCCGATTATTGGATCTAATACCAAGGCGGTCCAGCCTGCGTTCCGGATACTTCTAGAGTAATCCTGATGGTCGAAGGTCATCCGTTTTAACAACCATTGGCGAGACTCCTTTGGGATAGGCCGTATGGCGCGTATCTCTGTTGGTGCCATTCTGTTCGTCACGTGAAGTAAGTTTACTGTTTTGACTTCTTGTGGGAAATCCTTTTGTTTCCTGGTGCTCTGCTTGTGGGGTTCATCGTCGTCCTCACTTGGTGTGCCGAGCCCCTTGTGTTCGGCGTTGAGTTTGCCGGATTGCTTGAAAACCCAACAATATCTATGGGTATGGTTCGCAGGCTTCCTGGGAGTGCTGTGTATTTGACATATCTTGTCCAAGATTTTGTTTAAGTTGGATAGCTCGTCCCTGTTATCCTTGAGGGGCGGCTTTCTCTGATTATGCTGCGAGCTTTTGAATCCAACATTGACCGCCGTGCTCTTTGGGCTATTTCCCTTATTCCGGCGCTGGTCCTTGCTGCATCGGGGTTTTCCGTTTCCATCCCTAACTTCGGATGTACTTGGGTCACTGGTGCTACATCTTGCCAACCAGCTGTCCTCTCCTACGCAAAAGTGGGTCATGAGGTTTGTTAATGCGGCCTTTGTTCTTGGCTTTTCTTGGCAGAGGTGTCTGGCGAGCCATTCGTCTCGAACGTTATGCTTAAAAGCTCCTAGGGCTTCGGCGTCTGGATAGTCGACTATCTGATTCTTTTTAGTAAGAAATCTGTTCCAAAATTTCCGGGCTGACTCTCCGGGCTATTGAGTTATGTGACTGAGATCGTCTGCATCCGGAGGGCGGACATAGGTCCCTTGAAAATTTGCCCGGAAAGCATCCTCAAGCTCTTACCAACTTCCAATGGTGTTTTCGGGAAGGCTTTTGAGCCAATGCCGGGCTGGCCCTTTAAGCTTGAGGGGTAAGTATTTTATGGCGTGGAGGTCATCTCCTCTGGCCATGTGTATGTGGAGGATATAATCCTTGATCCAGGCCCCAGGGTCTGTTGTTCCGTCGTACGCCTCTATGTTTACAGGCTTGAATCCCGCTAGAAATTCATGGTCCAGCACCTCATCGGTGAAACATAGGGGGTGTGCGGCACCCCTGTATTTGGGTGTGCCGTGATGTTCGGATATTTGTTGTGTTGCATTGCTTACTAGTGCTTGCTTTCTTAGCCCGTAGATAGATCTGGCTGGGCCATCTTTTTGATGCGGATCTTTTAGTGGATCGCGTGCCGGCTTGTGTGCGGCTCAATGAAAGCACCAATGTCGGTGTCAAAACCGGCGGATCTCGGGTAGGGGGTCCCAAACTGTGCGTCTAGGCAGATGGTAATAGGAGGCAGGGGGACACGATGTTTTACCCAGGTTTGGGCCCTCTTGATGGAGGTAAAACCCTACGTCTTGCTTGATTAATATTAATGATATGGGTAGTACAAGAGTAGATCTACCACGAGATTAAGAAGGCTAAACCCTAGAAGCTAGCCTATGGTATGATTGTCATTCGTCCTACGGACTAAAACCCTCCGGTTTATATAGACACCGGGGGGGGGGGGGGCTAGGGTTACATAGAGTCGGTTACAATGGTAGGAGATCTACATATCCGTATCGCCAAGGAAAGTCCCTTCCGGACACGGGACGAAGTCTTCAATCTTGTATCTTCATAGTCCAGGAGTCCGGCTGAAGGTATAGTCCGGCTATCCGGACACCCCCTAATCCAGAACTCCCTCACTCGCACAACCATCAAGTCACAAGCGCTGGCTGAGTTCCTCGTCGACTGGGCCAAAACCCAGTATCTACCACCAGCGCCCGACTCCACCCATTGGCGAATGCACTTCGACGGCTCCATGATGCGCACCGGCTTGGGAGCCGACATCGTCCTCACCTCTCCCAAGGGCGACAAGCTCAAGTATGTGCTGCAAATCCATTTTGCCGCCTCCAACAACGTCGCCGAGTACAAGGCACTCATTCATGGGCTCCGGCTAGCCAAAGAACTCGGCATTCGCTGGATCCTGTGCTATGGTGACTCTGACTTGGTGGTCCAACAGTCGTCAGGCGATTGGGACGCCAAAGACGTAAACATGGCAAGCTACCACATTCTCGTACAGCAACTCAATGGGTATTTCGAGGGATGCCAGTTTCTCCATGTGCCAAGAAACGACAATGACCAAGGAGACGCCCTGGCGCGAATCGGCTCCACCCGTCAGGTGATACCGTCCGGCGTCGCCCTCCAGCGCCTCCTCAAGCCGTCAGTCAAGCCATCACCGGAGTCAGACTCCATTTTCGTGCCGGCTCCTCCTGAAGTAGTTGGATCCGACTCAAGGCCCCCGCAGACGCCGCGAGTATTCCGGCAGGCGGTATAGGGATCATGGCAGTCGCACCTGACCTGGGGACTGCGGAGCCCGGCTCGGAGACTTCGGAGCCCGGCCCGGGGACTGCACCATTCTGCCCAGGGACTTCATCAACCCAGCAAGCGGCTTCCAACTCCAACCCGCCACCTCCCGGCCCTGCCACCCTCGTCCAAGTCGCAGTCTTGACAGTTGCAGAAATTGCAGCACCTTCATGGGCCCAGCCCATCCTCAAATTCATGGTGGACAAAGAGCTGCCGGCCGATGAGATCTCAGCTCCGCAAGTACAACGTCGGGCGGCAGTGTACGCCATCATCAATAGAGAGCTCATAAGGCGTAACGTCACTGGTATTCACCAGCGGTGTGTGGAGCCAGAGCAAGGCCAGGCAATCCTCAAAGACATCCATCAAGGCGAATGCGGCCATCACGCGGCTTCAAGAGCACTCGTCGCCAAAGCTTTCCGCCATGGTTTCTTCTGGCCGACTGCTCTTGAAGACGCCAAGTCTCTAGTCCAAAAATGCAAGGGGTGCCAGAAGTTCCGCTCTAAGCCTCATCAGCCGGCTTCCTATTGCCTGGCCCTTTGCTCTTTGGGGCCTGGACATGGTCGGACCATTCAAGACGACGCGAGGTGGTTTGACTCATTTACTTGTTGCAGTGGACAACTTCACCAAGTCGATAGAGGCAAATCCAATCAAGAGTTTGAGTGGTCCGACTGCTATGACCTTCATCTCCGACATCACAATTCGGTATGGCATACCGCACAACATCATCGCCAACAACGGCACAAACTTTGCCAAAGGTGCCTTGGCCTGTTTCTGCGTGACGTAGGGCATCCGACTGGACTTAGCATCCGTTGCCCATCCGCAGTCCAATGGCCAAGTAGAGCGAGCAAATGGCCTAATCCTGTCCGGCATCAAGCCCCGGCTGGTTGAGCCTCTAGAGCGCTCAGCAGGCTGCTGGCTTGATGAGTTGCCAGCCATCCTCTGGAGCCTGTGCACGACTCCAAACAAGTCAACCGGCTTCACGCCCTTCTTCCTCGTCTATGGTGCCGAAGACGTCATCCCAATGGACATAGAGTTCGAATCCCCTCGAGTCACCATGTACACCGAGTAGGAAGCAGAGGAAGCACATCAAGACGGTGTCGATCTGCTGGAAGAGGGCCGGCTGTTGGCACTCAGCCGGTCCAGCATCTACCAGCAGAGCCTATGCCGATACTACAATCGGAAGGTCAAGCCGGGATCTTTCCAAGAAGGAGACCTTGTGCTTCGGCTGATTCAGCGAACAGCTGGCCAGCACAAGCTCTCAGCACCATGGGAAGGCCCCTTCATCATCAGCAAGGTGTTGGGCAATGACTCCTACTACCTGATCGATGCCCAGAAGCCCCGAGCGCACAAAAGGGACGACTCCGGCAAAGAGACGGAGCGGCCATGGAATGCAAATCTCCTCCGAAGATTTTACAGTTAATGCAGTATGTATCACGCTACCTTTTGTATTAAAGTACGAAGACTTCAAGCCCCTCGAGAAGATCCCGGGGACTGCCTTCTTTTATCTATATGATAATGAGTTATGCCTATGAGTATGTTGTTCTTTACCGCTTGGCACCGGGTTCAACTAGTCGGCCCAGGGACTTGCCGTCTTGAGCTATGAAATGGCTTCCTGCAGCCGGACAAGTAGTGTGTGGCACTCAAGCCGTCTCCTGTTAGAAGCCGCAGATTGTAGAGCGACTGACTGGCAAGCAGGAGTAAGGTAGAATGGGTGTCCATATGAAAAATGGCTAAGGACTAAAGGCATGCACATAGCTTAAGCCGGTTTCCAGCTTTTTTGCAACCGACTCTCGAGAAGCCAGCTCACCATTTTCTAAATTACCTTGCTAAAAACTCTAAATGGCTAAGTACTTGCCTCCCAAAGAAGCCAAGTATTTGATCTAGCGGCAGTCCGCAGAGCGGCTGTCCAACTAGCCAAATGGCATCCAAGGGAAGGCAGCAAAGGAAAAATCCAAAGAGCAATAAGCAAGAAGAGATAGAACGCGGATAAATATTTACATAGAAAGGCCCTCGGCCGAATCATCAAATAGGAGTTCAAGATACACCCACACCCAGTGGGAGGAATTGTGAAAAATAACAAGTTTATTGAGACTACTAAGCAGGAAAAACAAAGATAAAGTGGCAGCCTAGGAAGCCGCGGACGGATTCGGAGAACCAGAGGGGTCGGCGGTGCCGGTTGGCGGGGCAGTCGGCTGGTTGGTCTCCGCCTGATCACCCCTGGTGATAGCTGGCTCAGTTGTGCGCGGCTCGTTGCTAGAGGCGCGGTCGGGCTGGGGCTGGCCATTTGCCGCGACCTCTGGCGCCTCCTCTTCATCTCCTTCCTCCTCCTCGCCTTCCTCTTCGCCACTGGAGTCGATCACCTCCGCCGAGTCCTCGCCGTCGTCCGGGTTCAGCCCGAACCACTCCGGCGGCGCCTCCTCGCCGTTCTCAGCCCGCTCTGGGACAAAGACACTGGTGTCGGTGTACTCAGCGATCGATGCGGCGCGCCTAATGAGATCGTCTTCCACTGTTGCCAGCTCCGCCTAAGCTTCCAGCCGGAACGTGGCTAACTGGGCTAAACTCAGCCCAGGATACCACGCCTTGGCGAATTCCAAGGCCCGGCGGGCTCTAGCCCGGGCAGCATAACCCTTCCAGGCCTCAAGACGACCGGCTGGCACCTCCAACCAATCGGCAGTCCGACTGGGGGTGCGTGGCGCCTGCATGTTCGGCCACAGGGCGGCAATCGCCTGGGCGCCGACACGTTGAAGTCGGCGCAGCATCCGGTGGGCTGGCCGAAGGCATGCCTCGATGCTGAGGATCTGCTTGCCAAGAGTTCGGGGGGCGTTGGCGGCAATCTGTGCGCCGTCTGCCCTCCGTGCTTCACGATCAGTCTCGATGGCTTGATTGGCAGCGTACAAGTGGCCGAGGAAGAAGTCTGCTAAAGAACAAGACCGAAGGAACAAGGTTAATAATTTTAAGGCCGACTCGACTAGCAGTCGGCAGCCTAGAAAAAGAAACAAGGGGAAGCTCACCATCGATGAGATCTTCGATTGCTTGGAAGTCGGAGACCAGCATCGCCTCTTTGTCGGTCCAGGAGGAGCGCTCGAACGCAAATTCAGCGAGAAGGGCGGCCTCCTTGTCCTCCGCCTCCCTCTGGGCCCTCTGGAGCAGCTCCTTCTGCTCCGCCAGCTGCGCAGCCAGCCGGTCGTGTTGCTCCATTAGCCGGCCGCACTCCTCCTCCCTGATGCGCAGCACGGTGTTGACTTCACCCAGCTACTGCTGAAGGGCGGCGTTGGCCTCTGAAAAAGGAGGGGGAGGGATGTCAGTCATCAGCAAAAAGAAAGGTCGCCGGGGAGATCCAGCCCGACTGCTCAGCAGTCAGCCCGAATCTCGGGGACTACAACCTGCGGGTGCGCCAGCGCGCCCCAGCAGAGAAAGAAGAGGACTTACCCCGGCTGTCCGACAAGTCGGCGGTCCGCTTGGCCATCTCCTCGACGTTGGCGTTGAAGGAGGTCACGCGGAGATTATGGTAATCCTGCATCAAATTTCAGAAAAAAGTATTGGTACTTGGAACTCGCCAATTAGAGTTCCGAGCCGCCTGCTCAGCAGCCAGCCCGAAGCTCGGGGACTACACCCAGTAGGTGCGCTGGCGCGCCCCCACAAAGAAAAAACAAGGAAGCAAGGCAAAATGAAGGATGCGTACCCGGATAGCGGTTCGTGATGCCAAGTATGCCTTGGTGCACTCCTTGATGGCGTCGCCCTCGGCTCGGAGCTTGGCTTGGACGTCCAGGAGCGCGCGGTTCAACGGGCCCATCCCGCCTCCCCGAACCCACCCAGTGGGCGTGGCGCTTGACACCTCGGTGTCCGGGATCGAGGAGCTCGCTGCGCCGGTCTCGAGAGGACGCGGCGCTGAGGCCGCCTTCGCGAGACGACGGCGCCGTCGGCGTACTGACCTCAAGGGCCAAGCCCGTTGCCACCGCACCTCTGGTTGGCGGCATTGGCGGATCCGCCGGTTCTCCACCTAGTGCGCCTCCGGAGGGTGGCGGTGGCGGCACAATGACCTCCGGTGTAGCGGTGACGTTGGCGTCCCTCTCCATGTCTGGGTTCTCGTCGCTGGCTTCCCCAGTCTGCACCGAGAACTCCGGTGGCGACCGTGCGGCGTGCGGCTTCCTTGGCATGTGGCTTCCTTGGCATGCTTCTTCTCCACATCGGCGGCCTCGGCCTCTGCCATCTTTTCAGGGCGGCGGCCTCCGCCTTGTCGGCTTCCGCCTTCTTCAGACGGGTGGCTTCCCACTCCTCGCGCGCCTCCCGCGCATTCCGCTCCGGCGCCTCCCGGAGGTCGGCGGTGGGGTCAACCCGCCGGGTGGTGGAGGAGGTCTCCACCGACTTCACGACGGAGCCGGCGAACGACTTCTCAAGAGAGAGAGGGGCCCTAAAGCCGGAAAACAAAGTAAGGAAATTTCAGACAGACTCAATAAAGAAATATGAAGGTACGAAGGGAGGTGGTGCTTACGCTGAAGTAAGCAGCGGCGTCTTCACCACCTTGCGGAAGCGGTTGGCCTTTGCGACCGCTTCGTCCCGCTTGGTTGCCGCGGCCGAGCCCTTGGGCTTCTTTGGCCGAATGTCGAACAGGCTTGCCTCGGCCATGCACTTCTTCCCGCCGCCTTGGGCGTCCGGCGGATCTGACGAGCCCGCGCTCGACTGTCCAGCTCCTGGCTCGTGGCGAGGGACGACCTCCTCGTCGTCCTCGGGCCAGTCCTCAAGACTGGCCCCAAGCCTCGGGCCGCCCGCTGCGCCGCCTCCTCAGTCGTTGTCGTCCTCCAAGGCCACCGCCCCCAGGTCGGGGTGGTCAACATCACTCTCCGCCCGGTCGGGGAGGAATTCGCGGTCTGGCCCCGCGATGCCGGCTGCTGGCTGGAGGAGGGGGTTCTGACCAAAGCCGGCTGGTCAGATCGGACAAAAATAGACTCAGCAACGAAGAAGTCAGAGAGAAAGAGAAAAAGAAAACGACTCACCAGAGGCGGAGGGGCAGCACGTGAATACGGCTCCTTGCCGAACTGCCACTCTTCTCTAAGGTCGCAGCTCGCCAGATAATTCACCATGTAGGCTACCTCCTCGTGTGGCATCTCCTTGGTGCACATCCGACTCGGGTCCCGGTGCCCGCTCATCTGGCAGATCATGTGGGAGCCACTTTGAAGAGGGAGCACTCGGCGCGCCACGAAGGCGGCCAGCAAGTCCGGCCTGGTCAGGCCCTCCGATTGCGCCAGTACTCGAAGCCGCGCAACGGCACCAGCTCCCGCAGGCGTCAACGTCCGGGCCCGGTGCGACCAGTTGGGTTGCCTCCTAGCCGGCGGGCCGACTACGAAGGCCGGCAGGTTGATCCATTCGCCCTCCGTGGAGACGTTCTTCACGTAGAAGTACGACCACTGCCACATCTTCACCAACTTGATCAGCTTGATGGCGGGAAACGGGCTGTCGGCCCCCGACCTCCGCACGGCGATGAACGTGCCGCACTGAGCCGGCACGCCCGCGGCTTGGGTGCCGAGCTTGGTGTAGAAGAATTCCCCCTAGAGCTCCAGGGTGGGGAGAACGCCGATGAAGCCCTCGCACAGGGTGACGAAGGCGGATAGCCACACCATCGTGTTGGGGTGAGGTTGTGCGGCCGGAGTCTGTAGAACTCAAGGAAGGAGCGGAAGAAGCTGCTCGCTGGCAGGCCCAGGCCGCACAGGCAGTGCGAGCGGAAGACGACCCGCTCATCCTCCTGCGGCGCCGGCGAGATTTCCTCCCTCGGCGCGAGATGAACCCGAACGAGGTCCTCCCTGGGCAACTGCCGCGTCTTGCGGAGGAAATCGATGTGGTCGTCGTGGACCTCCGAACCGTCCCAGGTGCCGGAGTGCCCCGTAGGGGGCGTGACGGCGGAGGAAGAGCTCAGCATGAGCAGATTGCCGCAGCGCTCGACGTAGCTTGAGGTGCGGCAGAGAGAGAGAAGAAGAAGCAGTGGGGAGGTGGGACGCGCGTGCTCCGTCGTTTCCCCTCCTCCCCCTACTTATAGCCCTGTGGGTTGCGAAGCCGAGGGGGCGTTGTGGGATTTACTGCACCCACTACTCCACGCCCCCATGTTTATCACGCAAAGTTACTGCGCACGGTAATTCCGTGGGAACCTCAACCGCCCCCATGGCTGCAGCTGTCGGATTTCGGGTTCTGGCAGACCCTTGAGGTTCGAACACTGGGGTGCGCATGGAGATTTCGCCTCCTACCTACCCGCACCTCTCCGCCTCGCTAAGATTTCAGCTATGGAAAGAACAACACAAGAGACACATGGTTTATACTGGTTCGGGCCACCTTTGTGGTGTAATAACCTACTCCAGTGTGTGGTGTGTGGATTGCCTCTTGGGCTGATGATGATGAACAATACAAGGAAGAACAGCCTCGCAAGGGTCTGTTCTTGGCTGGGGCGATGAACTGCTGGGAGGAGTTCAATCACCCTTCTCTCTCTCTGATTCGATCTCCCTTCCTCCTACTATGGTGGCTAGTCCTATTTAGAGAGGCCCTGGTCCTCTTCCCAAATATCGAGTAGGATGGGAGCCAACAATGGCTGGCTAATTTTAAGGGGACAGCTAGTACCAGCTATCCTGACAAAAGTAGTCTTCGCCTACACAAAGCTCTGGTAGTGACACCGTCTTGGGCTCCACGATGACCTCCGTCTTGCAGTCCTCCTGGTCTTGGTCTTGTTGCACCGAAATGGCAACCTTTGCCTGATGCCTCGGTACTCCGCGGCTGCGCTGGCCCCCTTTGCATCAAAGGGGAAAGGAGGACACCATGCGGCTGGCGCCCGCCTGGCGCCTTTGGTCGTCATGGCTTGCGTCACCGGCACCTCGTGTGGTACCCCGCCTTGATCTCTCTGCCTCCTCGCGAGCCAGCCTGATGAGGCCGTGCCTGAGGAAGCTCCGCGTCGTCCGCCCTGCGAGGCCTGGCCCCTCGTGAGGGTCTTGGGTCTGTGTTGATGGAGATGGGCCATGCTGGACCCCCCCCTTTGAGCCATGCCGCAGGCCGCAGGCAGGTAAGTCTGGGGACCCCCATTCCCAGAACACCGATAGTAGCCCCCGGGCCGAAGACGCGCCTGGGCTTGGCCGTGTAGGGAGGCGAAAGGGCAAGAGCGAAGTGCCACGGGCGCTAGCCTGTGGTCTTGGGTGTCGCGTGGCGGTTGATTGGACATGGGCGTCTCCACTTCCCCATGGCGCCTAGGCAACTGCGTGGATTGGACAAGTCCCTGCATGCCAAGCGGGTCATGATTACCTGCGATTGTGGGGGCCGACGGTTGGCCCTCGCCGGCTATAAGTACGGATCGGCGCGCGCCCTTCCAGTTCATCCCCCCTTGCTTTTCCTTCTTCTTCATGGCCCCGTCGAGGAGGTTCTCGGCCGTAGAGAAGGGGAAGGCTCGCCAGGTTCAGCCTGCCTCTCCCCCGCCCATGCGTGGCCGAGGGTGCCCTCGCAAACATCCTGTGGCCACCACGGCAGCTCCCCGTGGCCGTGGAGACGATTTCCGGCATGGTCACGGGCGGACTGCTGCGGCCGGGGGCATGCTTCGGTCGCGCGCCCCCCTAGGCCACGCTTTCATGCTGCAGAGGTGCTGCCGGAGTTTGTTCTGTGGTCGGCGGAGCCGACTAGCACCCGGCTTCCACTTCCTCGCTTCCTCCTCGGCGAGCTCCCGGCCGGCGCCCCGGGCGGCCTCTGGCTCCAGGCTGACGGCTGCTACAGCTGGGCCTCATGGGCTTCACTGGAGGTCTCCGCAGCCGGGATCCTGGCCTTGGCCCGCGGTTGACAAACATTTGCCCGCGTGTGTGGCCTGAGCCGTCGGTGCACCCTGCACTTCAAGTTTGACGGCGATGCCACCCTCTACGTGAGGGTGTTTGGGGAAGATGGTCGCCGCGCAGGGTGCTGCCCCGAGGACGACGAACGTGGCCGGGAACCCAGCTCCGGCGATGATGGAGAGGATAGCGCTCGCGTGACTGGCGGCGCTCAGGGTTCTCCACGCTTCTCCGGTTCTTCTTCAGGCGGCGACTCTTCTAGCGGTGGCCACGGTCAGCCTCCACGCTGTCGTATCTGCTTGGGAGGTGGTAGCGTGTCTTCCCGCCGTCGCACCTTGGTGAAGCGTGAGAGGATGTCTGGCTGAGCCTCGGAGGCAGCTCGAGTCTTCCCTGCAGGCCGGTGTGAGGTGAGCTGCACCTGATTTGTTCTTTCTTTTCCTTTTTCCTGCGTAAAAAGACAGTAGCGTGAAGCCCCGCGGGGGCGTGTTTGGGTTATTGCTTGTTAATCATCGCTTTGCTTCCGTTATTGTGCCTTCCGGTTACGTGCCCGCGCGTGGATAGTTCCCGGCCCCAGCCGTGGGGGGGCGACCGACCCAAGCCCTGTGTTCGTGTCGCAGTGCCCGTGGGGCACGGACTGGAGGGGTCCTCCTGTAATGGACCTGGGTCACGAAACCTTTGAACGACTAGGATAGGAACACTCGTAAGGGAGCTCGGTTGCCCCCCTCGCGAGGCCTTGCATAAGAGAAATCGAGGCAGGAGAGTGAAAAGTCGAAGAACCACAAGCCAAAGACGGCAACAACTTCAATAAAACTTCGAATGAGAATGAACAAGCCAACTGCGGAAAGCAAATGAAAAAGCCACGTCCGGCACCTAATCTAGTCTTCGACGTCTTCTCACCAGCGCGGAGCTAAGTGCTGCAACTGGGCGTGGGAGGGAGCCCCAGGGCCTGAGGCCGGCGCTCCTGATACTCCGGGGCGTGTATAGCCCCAACTCATTATTACGTGAGAGTGTCACAGGCATTGGCCTTCTTCACAGGCTTCGGGCCTTTCCCAAAATGCGACGGCTTCACAGGCATTCGCCTTCTTCACAGGCTCTGGGCCTTTTTCCAAAATGCGAAAGCTTCACAGGCATTCACCTTCTTCACAGGCTCTAGACCTTTTCCAAAACGCGAAAGCTTCACAGGCATTCGCCTTCTTCACAAGCTCTGGGCCTTTTCGAAAACGCGAAAGCTTCACAGGCATTCGCCTTCTTCACAGGCTCTGGGCCTTTTTCCAAAACGCGAAAGCTTCACAGGCATTCGCCTTCTTCATAGGCTCTGGGCCTTTTCCAAAACGTGAAAGCTTCACAGGCATTCGCCTTCTTCATAGGCTCTAGGCCTTTTCCAAAACGCGAAAGCTTCATAGGCATTCGCCTTCTTCACAGGCTCTGGGCCTTTTTAGGGGTAGAACCTCCGGAGGTGCTGGATGTTCCATGCGTTCTGGACCGGCACCCCCTCCTGAGTCTCCAAGCGCGCGGAGCCGGGCCTGGAAACATGAACAACCTTGAACGGGCCCTCCCACATGGGAGAGAGCTTGTGCAGTCCCTCCCTGGAGAGAACCCGCCTGAGCACGAGGTCTCCTACCTCGAGAGTTCTGGGGCGGATGTTGCGGCAGTGATATCGTCGCAGTGCTTGTTGGTACCTCACCGCTCGCAGCACGGCTTCTCAGCGATGTTCCTCCCCCAACACGAGGTCCATCCCCCGCATGGCGTCCTGCTGCACCTCGTCGAACGCCAGGACCCGCGCGGAGCGATGTCTGACCTCGTGAGGGAGGACCGCTTCGGCTCCGTAGACCAGGAAGAACAGGGTCTCTCCACTCGGCTTGGTCGCGGTTGTGTGGATGGACCACAACACGGACTGAAGTTCGTCCTACCAACCTCTACCGCAGGCCTCCAGCTTCTTGAATGTCCTGGTCTTGAGGCCCCTCAGGACCTCTGCGTTGGCTCACTCGGCCTGGCCGTTGCTTCGGGGGTGCGCCACTAAAGCGTAGCATATCTGCGTTCCAAGGTTAGCACAGTATGTTTTCAAGAGGTTACTGGTGAACTGCGAACCGTTGTCCGTGATGATGCGGTTCGGCACCCCGAATCGGCTCACAATGCCCCTGATGAACTTGACCGCGGAACCCGCGGGGATGGTGCGGATGGCCTCTACTTCAGCCCAATTGGTGAACTTGTCCACGGCGACGTAGAGGTAGCGGTAGCCCCCTGGCGCCCGAGGAAACGAGCCCAGGATGTCCAGCCCCCAGACCGCGAATGGCCACGAAAGGGGTATAGTCTGCAAGCCTCCTGCCGGCTGATGGATCTGCTTGGCGTGGAACTGGCAGGCCTCACAAGCTTTCACTAGTTCGACGGCGTCATTGAGTGCGGTGGGCCAATAAAACCCACTGCGGAACCCCTTGCTGATGAGGGTCCGTGATGATGAATGATGTCCACAGTCTCCGCCGTGTATATCTTCCAGCAGTTCCTTTCCTTGCTCCCTGGAGATGCAGCGCAGGGATACATCCTTTGGTCGCTTCCGGTAGAGCTCTCCATCCTTGATGCAGTATGCCGTGGCCTGCCGTGCCACACGCTCCGCTTCCTCCTCCTTCTCTGGCAGGGTCCCTTGTGTTAAGTAACTCCGGAGCTCCGTGATCCAGCACCCCTCCTGAGGTTCCATCGTCAGGAGCAGGCGTGCTCCTGAGGCCGGGCCACAGGCTGGAGCTCCTGAGGCAGGTGGCTGGGGGAGCTCCTCCCGAGGCTGAGCCGTGTTTGACAATGACGGCAGGGCTGAGGGCTTGAAGAGCCGCTCCTCGAAAACGCCAGGCTCCTGAGGTAACCGCCTGGACGCCAATTTGGCGATGTCGTCGGCCTCCTGATTGGTGCCACGGGGCACGTGCTGCAGCTCCAACCCCCAGAACTGCTTCTCCATCCTACGGACCTCTGCAAGGTAGGCTTACATGTGCTCATCTTTCAGCTCGTACACCTTGTTGGAGAAATTGACAAGGAGCCGCTAATCGCCCTTGATGGTGAGGCGTTTCACCCCCAGGGCAGCTACAGCCTTCAAGCCCGCTATTAAACCTTCATACTCCACTATGTTGTTAGAGACCTTTTCACCTTGCTGGAAACAGAGCTGCACAGCGTAGTTGAGCTTGTCCTGAGTGGGTGATATAAGCACCGCCCCAGCCCCAGCGCCATGCCTGGAGAACTCCCCATCGAAGTACATGACCCAGCCTTCTGGCGCCTCGCTTCCCGGGGAGAGGGACCGATCCTCGTCGGCCTTGAGGCCTGGTGCCTTCATTTATTCTGCCACAAAATCCGCCAATGCTGCTCCCTTGATGACTCTGGTTGTGCTGAATTCGAGATGAAACGCTTGTAGTTCTATGTTCCACTCAGTGACCCTTCCAGCTGAGTTAGGGCTCCTGAGCACTCTCTCCAGGGGGTATGACGAGACGACCTTGATGGGGTGACCCTGAAAATAGTGCTGCAGCTTGCGCAAGGCCAGCAGTAGCGTGAGGAGGAGTTTCTGAGGCATGGGGTACCGTGCCCTCGCATCCCGCAACACCGTGCTGATGAAGTATACTGGGTGCTCAATGAGGTTGGGTGCGTCAGTGCTGGTGGCTCCCTTCGGAGACCATGGCGCCTCCTGAGGCAATGAGGCCTCCTGAGGCTGGCCATCTGGGAGAGGAGCCTCTACCACCTCTGGTGCACTCCTCTGCGGCGGTTGATCCTCCTCAGCCGCGGTGGCGGTTTCTGTGGGCCTTCCTTGTTCCTGTTTTGCCTTGTCCCGGGCTGCTGTTGTGGTTTTGATTCGACGCTCCTCTCTAACCGCCACCAGGGCTGCACTGGCGGAGTAGCGAGTGGCGGCGAGGTAAAGCACTAGGGGCTCTTGAGGGCGTAGAGCCACCATGACCGGTGGGCTGGTCAGGTATCTCTTGAGATCCTAGAACGCCTTGTCGGCCTCTTCAGTCCACTCAAAGGGTCCCTTTTTCTTCATTAGCTAGAAGAAAGGCAGCGCTCGCTCCCCCAACTTGGAGATGAAGCGCCCTAGCGTGGTAACGCGCCCAGTGAGCTTCTGCATTTGTCTGAGGGTCTTTGGCGGGCTCATGTCCTCCACCGCCTTGACCTTTTCCGGGTTAGCCTCGATGCCTCGGTGGGACACGAGGAAACCCAAGAGCTTGCCCGAGGGGACTCCGAACACACACTTCTCTGGGTTGAGCCGCAGGTTCACTGCGTTGAGGCTCGCGAAAGTTGCCTCCAGGTCTTGTATCAGGGTCCTGGCCTCCCGAGACTTTACCACAATGTCATCGACATAAGCTTCAACATTCTTCCCGAGCTGCGGGCCCAAGGTGATGTGCATCAACCGCTGAAAGGTCGCCCCTGCGTTACGCAGCCCGAATGGCATGCATGTGTAGCAGTACACCCCACACGAGGTTAGGAAGGCTGTCTTCTCGACGTCTTCTACCACCATCTTGATCTGGTGGTACCCAGAGAAGGCATCCAAGAAGCATAGCAGGTCGCATTCCGCGGTGGAATCGACGATCTGGTCGATGCGGGGGAGCGGGAACGGGTCTTGCGGGCATGCCTTGTTGAGGATGGTGAAGTCGACACACATGCGCTCCTTCCCTCCCTTCTTTGGCACAACGACAGGGTTGGCCAACCAATCCGGGTATCGTACCTCGCGAATGACCCCAGCGGCTTCTAGTTTGCGGGTCTCTTGGACGATGAAGGCCTGCTTTTCTGTGGACTGCCGCCTTGCCTTCTGCTTCACAGGGCGCACGTTGGGGCACACGTTGAGGTGATGCTCGATTACACTCCTAGGGATCCCCGCCAACTGGTCAGGCTCCCAAGCGAATACCTTCTTGTTTGCACGCAGGAAACTGACCAGGGCCTCCTCCTGCTCGGGTTCGAGGTTGGCGCCTATGGTGAAAGTGGCGTTGGTGGACCCGTCCTCATCGACGGGTATCTGCTTGGTTTCAGCCTTGTCTTGGGTGAACAACTGTTTCTTCTTGGCGGGTGCAACCCCCTTGGGCTCGGGGGTCTCCGAGTCGGCGGGCTGCGCCGACGCCGCCGTCTTGAAGGCGAGCTTGAGCACCCGCAGCGCATCTCCGGTGTCCCAGTGCACGGTGAGGATACCGCTGCTCCCGGGCATCTTCGTGAGGTTGTACGCCGGGTGCGTCGTGGCCATGAACTGGTCCAGCGCTGGGTAGCCGAGGATGGCGTTGTAGGGGAGGCTGATGGGGGCGATGTCGAAGTCGACCAACTCCGTGCGGAAGTTGTTGTAGGTGCCGAAGGTTACCGGGAGCCGGATCTGTCCCAAGGAGCTGGATGATCCGCCCCCAACGCCTGAGAAGGGCCGGCTGGGTTGCAGCCGTTCCAGGGGAATGCAGAGGAGGTTGAAGGCCTCGACCGAGAGCACGCTGAGGCCCGCACCGCCATTGATGAGAGTTCTGGTGACGGCCACCTGGCAGATGTTGGGGGTGCACAGCATGGGAGCGCACCCGAGCAGGCCGAGTTGAAGGGGTGGTCCTCCGAGCTGAAGATCAGGCCAGCCTCGGGCGCCGCACGGTCCGGGAGAGCCCCCTGCCGCGCGAAAGCGGCGCTGACCCGGCGGATGAACGGCATGACGTGGTGACTTGTAGGCGGCGCTTGCGAGCCGCCCAGGAGGGCCGCGACGATCGGGGGTGTTGGTGTAGCGTGGTGGGCGGGGAAGAGGCTGCGGGGCTCTTCCCAAGAGGCCACGGAGGCTGCCGGCGGGTGGAGCAGCCACGCGCGCGGAGCGCTGGTGAGGGCCATGGGGATCCAGTTGGCCATGACCCTATTGTCATCTCCAGCTTCGAGGATGGCCTCCTCATACGCCAGCAAGAAGGCCAGCGGATCAGTCGCGCCGCTGTGGCGCGGCAGCGTCGTTGGGTTGAACATGTCCGGCCACCGTACCCGTTGCAGGGCTGGGACCAGGGCTCGGAGCCCCCTGGCCCCCGTGCTGGCGCCGGTGGCTGGAGCGGGCGACGCGCTACTCATCGTGAGGCAGGTCGTGGCGGTGGCGGAAGGGAAGACTCCGGTGCACCCCTACCCGGTGTGCCAAATGTCGGATTTTGGGTTCCGGCAGACCCTTGAGGTTCGAACACTGGGGTGCGCACGGAGATTTCACCTCCTACCTACCTGCACCCCTCCGCCTCGCTAAGATTTAAGCTATGGAAAGAACAACACAAGAGACATAGGGTTTTTACTGGTTCGGGCCACCGTTGTGGTGTAATACCCTACTCCAGTGTGTGGTGTGTGGATTGTCTCTTGGGCTGATGATGATGAACAATACAAGGAAGAACAGCCTCGCGAGGGTCTGTTCTTGGCTGGGGCGATGAACTGCTGGGAGGAGTTCAATCACCCTTCTCTCTCTCTGATTCGATCTCCCTTCCTCCTACTACGGTGGCTAGTCCTATTTATAGAGGCCCTGGTCCTCTTCCCAAATATTGAGCGAGAAGGGAGCCAACAATGGCGGGCTAATTTTAAGGGGGACAACTAGTACCAGCTATCCTGACAAAAGTAGTCTTCGCCTGCACAAAGGTCTGGTCGTGACGCCGTCTTGGGCCCCACGACGACCTCTGTCTTGCAGTCCTCCTAGTCTTGGTCTTGTTGCACCGAAATGGCAACCTTTGCTTGATGCCTCGGTACTCCGCGGCTGCGCTGGCCCCCTTTGCACCAAAGGGGAAAGGAGGACACCGTGCGGCTGGCGCCCGCCTGGCGCCTTTGATCGTCATGGCTTGCGTCATGGGCACCTCGTGAGGTACCCCGCCTTGATCTCTCCGCCTCCTCGCGAGCCAGCCTGATGAGGCCGTGCCTGAGGAAGCTCCGCGTCGTCCGCCCCGCGAGGCCTGGCCCCTCGCGAGGGTCTTGGGTCTATGCTGATGGAGATGGGCCGTGCTGGACCCCCCTTTGAGCCACGGCGCAGGCCGCAGGCAGGCAAGTCTGGGGACCCCCGTTCCTAGAACGCCGACAGCAGCGGATCCGCTCGTGTGCCGAGGCGTGGTAGTGGCGGGCCTCGCCTGCAGACATGTCCCATCTCGCGGATGGGTAGGCGGGCTGGCCCGACCACTGGTTGCCACGCGGAGGGAACGGAATGGGTGGAGGTTAGGAAGCTTAGCTCACACGCTACTGAGTTCCGCCAGGGAATTCGAAAGCATTTTTGAACAAGTCCAAGTCCGGCGACTCCAACTCCTACCAGTCGGCCCGGCAGAAGTCAAACAAGGTCTCACCTCAAGCACTCGGAGAAAGAAACTGCTGAGGCTCCTCGGCTGATCGTCTGCAGCGCCTCACCGGCTTTAGGGACTACTGTCGGAGTAATGGGCCACGGGTAGGCTAACCCGAGGCCCAGAACCTTTCAAGACATCAGGGCTGACTGCGTCCCTCAAGACACCAGAATGGAGAGCCGCCTCCAGAGGCCGGCTAAAGGAACAGCCGACTGCCCGCATGCGGCCGAGTCCTGGAGGCGAGGTCAAGACGGGCCGACTTCCGCCTGGCGGCTCCCAGAGAAGCCGGCCATGGGGAGTTGGCCCATGACACCAACAAAGCCCATGCCCTCATCAGGGGGGATGGGACGGGGAGTGGCAACAGTAAAGCCCACTCCCTCCCCTTTTCATGCGATGGCTAGGCCACAGTGCGTCATACCAATGAAGATCTCCATTCGGCGAGGCATTGTTGTCGTGCCATCCCTGACATCAGCAACGGTGGGCGGAGCCCTGCACCCACGACGGCCTGTCGGTACGGTCCACGGACGATGGGCCCTACCGGTCAGTGAGAGTCCAGAAGACGGCAAAAGTGCCACCAGTCGGACCCGAAGGAAGCCGACCCCCAGAGGTCGGCCTGCCCCTTCCATGGGTCCCACACGCCATTAACCAGACGAGACGGGGAGTGGCTACAGTAATCGCCCGCCAGGCGGCAGGGCTGTAGCCACGACCCCACAACCAAGCCTGCGTCATTAGAGGCACGGCTACAGTAATCAGCAACCCGTAGGACCCGCAAGCGGCGGGTATGGCCTGTTGGCTCTGTACCAGACCAGTCGGCGGGGCCCACTAGCCAGCGGGTCCCAGCAGTCGGCAGAGAGGACGGCAGGTGAAGAGACTGACGGCTGGGCCCTGTGCCCAGTCGGTTTACCATTGTATCCCTGGGGGTAGGCCTATATAAACCCCCCAGGGCACCCATGCAAAGGGTTCTGATCCATTAGAACTAGACTAGATCTTAGAGAAGGAGGAGAGCTGGCCTAGTCTCCTCCTGTCCACAGATACAGCTCGAGGAGCACCATTGTACTCACTTTGCCTTAGTGATCATGCGGAGACCCCGCAGAGCAGGACTAGGGGTGTTATCTCCTAGGAGAGCCCCGAACCTAGGTAAAGTTCGCCGGCATTCGTGTCTACGCCTCATCCCATTTCCAGGCACCGATGATGTTCTACTCGCCCCCACCATGATATGCCATCCATTGGCATATGTCGCACCCAACCCCCGACACTATTTTAGTGCAGATCAAGTAAAATTAAGCACCCCAGTTTACAGAAACGCTTAAACATTAACAATGGGACTAGTTGATGAAACATACATTAACAAAGAGAAGCACTTTCTTTATTTACATTGGAAATGAAATGATAGAGAGGACACTCGCTGTATTTTAACTGTATTATTACTTCATTTTATCAGTGAACCTAGGGTCGAGCAGGTGGCAAACAAGGTGTACCGTGCGTCGCGAGGATGAAGGCCCGGGGTGCTTAGACTGGGATGGTGAAGTTGGCTCTTTCAGTCCCTATCTTCCCCCTGATGTTTCTGTGGTAGCATTTGGGTTGTAATCCAAACTTGGTCGAGTTGGTGCTGCATCCCCCTACCTGCCTAGCTTATGTGGCGAACTTGTCTCCTGCTAGTACTTAGTCCGTTCTAGTAGTAGTTGCATAACTTCCCGTTTACACTGAGATGTTGTCAGATAATGGTTCTCTATGGTTCGGTTTCTTTAATGAAATTGGAGGGAACCCCCTCTTTCAATATATAAAAAAATAGTGGCACTAGCGGTGCCAAAACATTGCCTCAAATTAATAGTGCCCCTAGATTAAGGTGCAAAATAATAACATTACTGCTTTATCATGGCAGTGCCAAAACAGTAGCACAAGAGCAGGATCAACATGCAGGATCTTTGGCAAATAGTCAGACCAAAAGGAACATACCTCATGATGGGAACCATATCTGCAGTCAACGCCATCGTAGAAGGGATGACACCAGTCACCAACATGGATTATTCAATTCATGGGACCTTTTGGTGCCGTTTACCTAAAATGAAGCAATGTCCCATGAGCTAGCAGCTTTTTCTTCTTTTTTATGAAAAGGGCTCCAGCCCCGGTTCCATTTCCATCAGAAAATGAAACCCACAGAGCTTCTTCATTAGTTGCAATAAAATTGAGCAACATTAAGGTTGGTCGTGAAGCTCCTGGAGAGTAGGAGGACTAGGACAGTTGCATCTCCAACGAAAATAAGCAACTTATCTTAATGGGAAATTTAGCAGGACATGAAAAAAAAGTGCCATTGATTCATATTACTGGAGGCATTACATTGAAAACAACATTTTTTTAACGTGTCCTTACTTTAACAATGCGACTACTACATTTTACCAGTGGCATTATATAAGAGCGGCTCGGGGCAACAAACATCAGAAAAGGATATCTGGGTTGGTCCCATTTTTGTTAGGTATATAGCCACCTTATACTGTGTGAGGCTAGCAAATCTAGTGTTGGACTTACTCTGTTGACCTGTCCCCTAGTCCCCACTTTCTTTCCTTTTTCAACCAATAGATCGGGTTTATATTGAGTTTGTACTGCGTTCCCTTTATTTCCCTATTAGACCTAGAGACCGATTGGATAGCCAGTGTCTGCTACTTTTCGCCCCCATTATTTCCTCTTTCGACCAAGTCCTAGATTCAGGTAACAAATCTTCCCCCACCCCACCCCCTTTCTTCCTTGTTTGAACCAAGTACTACTAGATTCGAGTGCATGAACTAGTTTTACCTCTTAACATTAAAAAATTAGGTGTTTTTCGAACAGCCGATCGATCCTATCTACACGAGGGGGCCTGAGAAACAGTAAAAGATACAAATGCAGGGACGTCAGGAGCTCGGGAAGTAGAGCAAGGCCGGTTTCGAAGGAAGTTATACCTGAGGGTCCCCGAGATGTCGCTAGGTGGGCGACGGGAAGCCGGATCTGCCCACACTAAGGCAGCGAGGAACAAGGGGTGGGAGGCCCTCCCTCGCCAGCGATGCTTGGGAGAGAACGGCAAGGCATGCTGATCGGGACGCACCGGCAATGGGTAAGAGCCGTCGCCGAGGACGACCGCGTGAACGTTGCACCTTCTCACCTTCCTCGACGAAGAGGATCCGGCTGGATCTGTGACCAGCGGCGAGTAGAGAGAGAGAGAGAGTGTGTGGCCACCGCTGTCATGTTTAGATCTAGAGAGGACGAGACAGTGTGAAGAGAGCAACACTAGCAAGCAAGCGCGGAGGCTCCTTCCTATATAGTGGAGTACTAGTTTTCTTTTGTCTACCGGCCGGAGCTGGCTTGACCTCGGCAATGACTGTCGAGAAGTCTTCATGCACGTGCCCTGGAGGCGCAGTTGCCTTCATTTTGATCTGAAGCACCGGATTATAACATATAACATGAAAAAATGCCACATGACAAGAAATCATAACCTCACTGCCCAAAGGAGAGAAGATGAATCCTGACGGACAAACTAGACGAGGATCAAAGCTCAAATTAAAGATAAACTGGTAGAAAAGGGGTCCGTCGATAGATGTCCTAATTAACATAGCCGGCTTGACCTAGATGGCAGCCAAGTAGTCTTCGTGCATGTGCCCCAATGACTAGCCCAACTCAGTTGTCGCTGTTTAACCCTCGCAGTGATCTGAAGCACATGACACCGAATTTTGCGAGATGACAAGAAACCTTCTTTAGATTTCTCACCAGAACTACAGCCATATACAACACAGCCTGCACGATATGTAGACGATAGCCAATCCATGTGTGTTTCCTGGAGTCTGGTCACATGCATGGACGAACTGATCTTACGTGTCTTGCAGGGATCGTCCAGGTACCAAGGTGGAGTATGTGCTTCTATTAACTCAGCCGACTTGCGTGACCGGGGAGTGTGCCTATGGTCGGTTCTCAATTGTGGTCCCACGTGTGTGTGCAAACGCAATGTGACGCACGTTTCATTCAGAGAGCGGCGTGCCAGACTGACCGACCGTCTGGGGTGCGATGCGAACTCGACAGGCGTGCTGTATACTCCGTACATGTGTACCACCGTTTTCTTGAGGCTTTGCTCCATGGCGCAATCCATGGATACAAAATTAGTATACTATAATATTTAAAAGTCGAGGGCGGGGCTTTTCCCGCGTGGTAGGCGGGGCAGTTCCGCCTAGTCGGTTCGATAGAGATGCGAGAAGATGAGGGAGTAGGCTTCTGCAAACATAGGGCTGTGTGATTTGACAGTGAGTTACTGCTGGACAGGTGGGCCCTGGTGATTTGACTTGCCATTATCATTTTAACTACGGCGCTACGACCGGCTTGAGTCTCCTGATTCCTGACCACCTCCATACAGGTGCCTCTCCCGATGTTCCACCATGTAGAGGCTGGCTCTTGCTTGAGAGCCCACTCCTCCACTTTTTCCTTGCCTCAATCCCCCACATATGCAAAAATGCCATGCAAAGCGGGCTTATAGCCCACTATTGTACTTGATCCTATAGGTGCTAAGCCTGCCATATAGGCATAAAGTCTGATGTGGCAAGTTAATTAAGAAGAGAGAGACTAGTTTGGTGACCCAGAAGAAACGGTGCTAAGCGCGTGTACCTAGATGAAGCAAACTTAGTAATAAAAAACTAAGCACCTATGCATTGGGGACTTGATTTGCTAAGCCATTTAATGCCCATAGCACCTCTTCTAAGCACCATTTCATTGGAAGAGGTCACTCTATGGCAAATGCAATAAATACTACGAAGAAAGAGATAGAGAGAAGTAAACAAAAAAATACTCTTATAGCCAACCTTATAGCTAACCTTGTTGTATGAGTGACTAAGTGATGACTATGTATGACATGCCAACATCACATAGCCTAATGCACAGTGTTAAATCTCCAAGGGCGCGACCGCGCGAGTGAGGCGACGGTCGTGGTAGGCACGACCATGATACGGGCTGCTGGCAGCCCTTGGATCTAAGATCGAACGGTCGCTTGCTAAGTTGCTGAAAATTTGCAGAATAACCCTCCAGGATAGGATATTCACCCATAAGTCTAGAATCAGGCCATGCAACCATTTGATCTCAGATCCAAGGGCTCTCAGAAGCCCGTATCATGGGAGAATGGAAAGCTTCGTATCACCTGTAATTTTCCCGACGCTTGACATGACATTGAAAGCCATTTAATTGGGCGTCGAGTAGACATGACATCTAATTGGGCCCCCATAGTACTGTGCATGAATCCATTTATCCACCAGGCAAGCCACTACCCTGCCATTCGCACGCGTCCCCCACTCGACATTTTTACAATCGATAAACCGCTCCTAGTCGTCCCGTCCTTTCACATTACGACAGTTCCACTAATCCTAACCCTCCTCCCAAATCCTTGGAGTCCCAAATCTACATGATCGGCGGTGAGTACAAGGTTAGAACCATCACTTGCGATGAGTTCGATGTCATCTACACCCATTCTTCTGTAACATTGAAATAATGCCTTGCTCGCTTCAAACGCATGTTCGAAAACTCAAATGATGAGTGGGTCACTGGGCTAGATGTTGAGTACACCACAATCCTGGGAAGCGAGAAGAAACTAAAGGAGGCAGAGAAGAAGAAGCCCGCCATGATCCAGGTTTGCGTGCATGACTTATGCTTGGTCTACCACATATGCCATGCCAACGTTGAGTGCGAGGAATTTAAGAAGTTCCTCAAGGGAAGCCGAGTCAAATTCGTTACTGTAGACTTTAGGAACTACAAGGAAATCCTGGGTCGGATAGGCCTCGTTGTAGGCGACTCCTTCGACCTCCAGAAGGAAGGGCTGGTGCCCTCCCTTGATCAGCCTTCAATGTTGACCCTGGCAGGAGCCATGGTTCATCCTTCGTACGGTAAACTTGAGAAACCTTCGTACACATTTCGTCGCCATGCATGGCAGTGGAATGTACTAGATATGGACCACATCCACTATGCTGCAATGGATCGCTACCTTTGTTTCAATATCTACAAGGGTTGGATGAAGAGCAAGAGTCAAGTGTGGGGTTCAAGCAAAGAAGTATCGCCCAAGAGGAAGAGGGACAAGGACGAAGTCAAGGATGTGGACGAGGTCTCCGAGTAAGGTGGCAGTGTCGTTGCTCATGGTGGTTCTAATGTAGTGTCTACCGGATTAGTTGCTTAGTTTAATTTCTGGTGTGCTTAGTTTTATTTGAGGGGTGTGTTATGCTGAGCCACCAGTAGAACTATGTTATGTTTCTTCTCGTTATATTTCGTACATTTCATCTTTTAGTTGGTATAGTACTACCACTCGTTTCTTGACATTATATACGTACAATATATATGGCCAACATCATATAGCCAGCAGCTTAGTTGTCAAATAATTTGAGGGTGCTTAGTTTTGTCCAAGAATTCCATGGTGCTTAGTTTTATTTGAGGGGTGTGTTGTGCTGGACACCATTAACTTATCATTGTGAGAATCGGCTTATTTTTGACATGTAACATGGTCAACGGGGTTTGACGTGAAAATAACAATGTCTAATGGCATTTCTGAGCAAACATCTAACTTAATGATGGTATTTTTTAGATATCTAATTGCATTTTCAAGCAGGCATCTCACGGATCGATGGCATTTTTTGAGTAGTTGTAACTTCTAATGGCAAAACTGAGTAGTGATACACAACTAGTGGCATAAATAATAAGAAACCAAGAATTAAATAGGGCTAATTTATTTATTTCTTTATTTCTTAATACCTTTGTGTGTGAAACAATATACGCTGCCTACCGCCAGATTTTCTTTACAGAGGCAACATAGAACTATATGAGTGCCCTGTTAAATTTTGGAATTATTCCTGGTTCGTTTGGCCTTCTTTATACATTAATTGAGTTTCTGGTCATTTAATGTGCATAATTCAAATTTGAACTACAAGCACATGCTCCCATGCACCAAAGTTGACTGAAAAATCACATGTGTGTCCTCGGGTGAATTTCTAGGTCCCATGCAAGAAATGGGAATGAAATTCAAACATCTGGGCACCGTGGTTCGGCCGGGAACATTGAGAAGCTTGGTTTTAAAATTCTTGTAAATCCAAAACACGCCTGAAAATCATGAAACTTGGCATGGTTTCATGTCATGGTACTACCATGCTGTGGTAAAAAAATGCAAAATAGGAACAAGTTTTGGTATAAGTTTCTTGCAAACCGGACCTTCTCTCAAGAAGGCTCGTGGTTCCGAGAGGGAACGTGTCACCTTTGTGTGCATAATTCAAATTTTAAATACAAGCACATGCTCCAGTGCACCAAAGCTGGTTGAAAAATCACACGTGTGTCCTCGGGTAAATTTCTAGGTCCCATGCCAGAAATGGGAATGAAATTCAAACATCTGGGCGTCATGGCTCGGCTGGAAACATTGAGAAACTTGGTTTTTTAATTCCTGTAAATCCGAAACACGCATGAAAATCATGGAACTTGGCTTGGTGCCATGACATGGCACCAACATGTTGTGGTAATTTTGCTGTCCGATTTGCGAAGGCGCACACATTAACAATCAACAAAGTCATTTTGGAACAAGTGCTGTCACGTTACAATCGGAAACACAAGTATTATTGAAACTGTGGGCGTTCCATTTACCATTTACGTGCCGCCACGCATCCCTTTTTTATTAGCTAGGAGGCGCTGTGCAGGGTAGCTATTTGAGTATGGGAGGCGTGCGATCAGACCCCTGTGCGTGCTTATCAGGAGGAGATCCCTTTGACCTCCATCTGCCGTCCACCTCTCTCCCAAGGTACCATTAATGGCGTCCGAGCCTCTGTTTAATGGCGTGGTAATGTCTCACTCGACTGAAATTTAAGAGAGAGAAAAGAAATTTTTGCATGGATCTTGATGTAAGATCCGACGGACGTATATAGCATCTACTGCGACTTATAGCAAGACTAATGAATATATAGAAGGACGATGAGAGTGGATAATAATTGTCTTACATAATTAGGAAGATAATTAAAAAGCCACATGTGGCTACGCCCGAAATACACAAGGGCAAAATAAGAAGGAAGACGCATACAATGATCTGGCTCGCTGATCTCTACTTTCTTTATGCGCTGCAGGCCGCGGAGACTAGTTCTCACGGCGGGCGATGATCTGTTTCATCAGTTTCATCCCTTAATACGCTGCTTGGCAGCACCCATGGATTCCTCCACCAGCCTCTTGCGCTCGATTGGGAGCATGGCATTCTCATCCATAAGTTTCTTGATGATGACGCCCGTCCACTGCAACATAGCAGCGGTCTCCTCCTCCTGCTTCGCCCTTCCGGTGATCTTCGCCCTCAGCAGGTCGCGCTTGCCCCCGAGCTTCGCATTGCCCTCCTCGAGTTGCCGGCTGACGCCGGTAGCCTCGTCATGCATCCTAGCCCAGGCAGAGATCTGATCCATCTGGCTATGGACTATCGCATGCATGCGCCTGTAAGAGTCCTCGCCTGCCCGTGAGAAATTTTCCCAGGCCGCCGCGGCGCGGCGGGACATCTCTGCTGCTTCCGTGGCATGGCCGGACCAGTCTGCTACATCGACGTCGCAGCAGGACCTCCGTGCTGCTTCGGCGGCGTGGCGGGACCTCTGTGCTGCTACTGCTGCATGGCTGGACATGTCGGCTGCTTTCGTGACGAGGCGGAACATCTCTCGTGCTTCCTCTTCGATGCCCACCTCTCCCTGGTGGAAATCTCTCGACCCAGAACTCACGCTGCCTATGGCTTGATTGTTTCTTGTGGATGAGGAGTTGAGGACGAATGTGCAGTCATCTTAGCATAGTAACATTTATAAACGAGTACTACTAATACGCTCCTAAGTGGGAAACCATTTAGGTTGTGATCGGTGTGAACAGGTTTGCAATTAAATATAGCGTGGTAGTAGTAGTAATTTGGAATGTGACGAGACGCGCTCAAGATTTATTGACGGTTCTAGTTTCAAAGTGCGGCACTATTCCTGGATGACATAACGTCGGCATGTTTTCTCGGCCGTGGTGTAGCATATGCCATGGTACTACTAGTTATTTTTCTACTACTGTGTACGTGCAAAAACTGGCACCGTCGGATACATATCTTACGCTTGGCATTCGACAGGAATAGCCTCGTGGCGAGCTATAGACTAGTCTTTTTTCAGACGCATTACACCTATCTCTCGGGACTTCTTGCACGCACCATCACTGCTCCCTAGGCCGATGCCATACACATACAGTTGTACCCTAAGAAGAGGTGCACGTATGCACTCGTCCTCTCTCACACACGCATCTGTAGCTACGAATTGTAGTGTTCTTAACCATCCGATTGGCTCTATCATAGGTTTCATGTTGCTCCTTGGCCTCGAGATTGAGACGTTTTAAACGTGGAGGCTAAGATGGAGGCGCGAGGTTTTGGTTAATGTACGGGCCGCACACGGCACCAACACGACACGACCTTCGTCTGCCTGGTGCACATGCAGTCGGGTGAGTTGTCCAAGTATAGACACAACCAGGCCCTTGTTGGTATCCGCGCCTTGACTTTGGCTGGTCATAGTGGAGAGTAACATAGACTAGTTAGTAGTCTATGTTACTAGTACCTTCATAGTGGGTAGTGTCATATAGTATATGCATAGTTTTGCTCCATGGTGCAATCCATCGATACTACTACTGTACAAATGTATACATTTTTTAAAGGCTAGAGGGCGGGGTAGTCTAGCTTGGTCCTTTTCACGAGAGGCGAGGGCCTTTGTGATTTGACGGCTCATTACCGCTGGAAGGCAGGGCCTTGTGATTTGACTGCTCATACAAATGTTCCGATGACCTGAGGAGGAGCAAAGAACTGTGCGGTATACTCAAGTTTTCCACTGGAGTATGACAGAGGAGCACGAAACACAGCAGCCCAGTGCCATATCCTCTACTCTCTACTCTTATTATATATTACTAGCAAGAGGCATTGTTCTATTGGCGATAAAGAATGATCTAATTTACTAGTCATCTCATTTTTAGCATTGTTCTATTCATGCCTTGCAGAGAAGGTGGCACGTGCGGCGAAACACCCGAAGCAAAATAAGAAACTCAGGAGCAAAATAAGAAGGACGATTATCACCCCAAAAAAAGAAGGAAGACGCACACACAAGTCTAGGGCGCTGCTCTCACTACATGAAGGGTTGCTGGCCGCGGAGTCGTAACTGCTTCTTCATCACCTCCACAACCTCCATCCCCTTGCGCGTCTCCTCCGCCATCTTCATCATTGTGTCCATGACACGGGATTTCTCGACGCGAACCTTCATCATCTGTTCCGCGTCCGCATTACGTACCTTGACAGCAGCCGGGTGCTTGATGCGGAGCTTCGCTAACTCCTCCTTCTGTTCCATGACTAGGGCCTGCAACATCTTCATCGAGGAACTACTATTCTCATGCAGCTTCTTCCAGCCGACGCAGTATATCATAGTAGTCTAAATTGTCTTTTTTGGGTAAACGTTAAGCTTGTTCTCCCGAAATTTCAAGATGTGCCTTGTTAGGCCGAAATTTCAAGCTAGCGTCTCTGTCTATCGTGCTGCAAAACCCCCGCCTCTTCAACTTGCGCCTTGTTATCCCGAAATATTTAAGATATATCTTTGTCTCACTGTGCTCCGACAACTCCCTCCATCTCAACCCGTGCCTTGCTATTCCAAAATTAGAACGCGCGCGAAAACTCCCACCTCCTGTGAAATCTCGACACGTGAAATTCCCGTGATACCCCTAAACCGAAAGAACCGCCTCAAATCGGTGGGGGTACTTTTGTAACTTACCCCACATTTCGGACAAGCACGTCCCTAAGCCATGATTCCCCACTCCCATCCCATCCGCCCACCCATTCGTACACCGAGGCTGGCAAAACCCGTGAAGCCCCACACCCTCCTCCGTCCGCCACCCAACCGGAGCCTCTTTCCCGACGATGTCATCCACAGCAACACCTCGACGTCCCTCATCCACCGTACCGGATGAGGATCCGTCGTCAATCTAGTCGTCTCGCCGGTTCAGCCACCCCGTCCCCCTCCTCCAAGGAGCTGCCCCAATGTTCCCCTCGTCTTTCGCGCCACCTCCATTCCCACACCGCCGTCTTCACCTGCACCACCGGAAGAGCATCATCATCACCATTTCCTCGAATGAAGCTGTGGCCTAATAGGCGCCACTAAAGAGGTTGTACACTAATCGCTGCATTTTCTTCTTGATTCGATCTCACGGTGCTGCCGGCGCTCGGTCCTGAGCCGACACGGTGCGGCTCCATCCACACCAGCGTTGCCGGCCACTTCCTCCACGGCGTCGCTCCCTCGGCGGCGATGTCCACATTAGTAGGAGTTGCTGCTACTTTAGCTCTCGCTCATGCTGCTGCTATGCTCTTGCTCTAGGTCCCCTACCTGGTCTGCTCTTGCTCTTGCTCGCGCTGCTGCTCTCGCTCTTGCTCTTGCTGGCGCTGCTGCTCTTGCTTACGATGCTGCTCCGATTTAGCTACACTTTAGTCAACTGAATCGACTTCTGGGTCAGTCGATTTCCAGGGGGTGGGGGGCTCGCTGGAGTTAAGGAAGAACCAGCCGCAGCGGGGAGGAGGGCTTGCCGGAGAGGTACCCCACTACCTATCTTAGGGTTCAGGGTGGGGGCGGTGGTTGTCGGCGGTGGCGTGGGTATCGCCGGAGAAAAATCTTGGCACGGGGGGGGGGGGGGCTACAGGGATGGCCGGGGAGGCGGCGGACCAGTGGTGGGGAGTGTTTTTGGGGCGGGCGTAGCGGCGCACCGCCGGCCGCGGGCGGCGGGGGGCAGTTGTTTGGCTGGTGGTGGCTGGCGGCTCAAGGGGGTGGAGGTTGAAGATGAACAGCAGGCCCTTGATTTCATATCCAACGGCTGCAAAATTGACTGACCGGAGATGAAAAAGTTAGTAGACTGACTTGTAGCCTCACCTGTAGTGCGTTCAGTTTCGACAGTAAAATTCAGTTTCGACAGCAAAATTCAGTTTCGATAGTTAAGTTCAGTTTCGACAGTTAAATTCAGTTTCGACAGTTAAGTTCAGAGATGAGCGGCTGATGTATACATCTAGCACTTTGTGGTTATGTATTTTACGTCATCTATTGGAGATGCTATTAGAATTCCACTCAGGTTAACATTGTCTCTCTTGTCCTGCTTCAGCCTCGACATCGTACAACTCACCGAAGCTGCTCCAACGACAAAACCCTCCATCACAGTAGAGCAGTACCTCGGGCTCCATCTCCAGACGCCTAAGATCTTCTTCCCCTCCTCCGACAGCCAAGTCAGCGGGAGCATCCTCACCGGCCAACCCAATCACGCTGAGATCGACATCGCTTCGCCAAAGAGGTTGTACACTTCTTGTGGTTTGACTTAATCTCAACATGCTTCTTTGCATCTTGTGATCTTCCAATTCTTGTGAACCAAACACCCAGATTGGCAGAAATCTTGTGTTTTTAAATTATCTATTTTGCACGTGCATTCCTATCTTATTCCTCTCTATTTCCTATCCCTGCATTGTTAGAATCCTCAAATTCAAACAAACCCTTACACAATTACTTCTATTACAGATATGTGTCAAAGAAAACCTTGTGTGGTTTGTCCTGCTCCTGCGGTGTTGTGTTCCACCCTAGCTCAGCTGCTCCAACGACGGAAGGGTTCACCACAGTAGGGATCCGCTCTCCAGACTGTCTTTCACCGCCTCAAATCTTCTTACCCGCCGCCGGCAGCCACGACAACTGCATTACCATCATCAACTGAGTAGATGACCTTGAGGACTACACGGGTCCGTAAGAGAGGTCACACTCTTCCGTGTCTGCTTACGTTATGCATCGCTTAATATGATGACATGCTACTTTATCGTCGTGTTCACCTATTAGACTCCGACTCAGGTCCAAACTTATGCTGAAACTTGAGTTTTTAAATGGTTGTGGGGTACATATTGGGGCAGCAATCAGTACTATCTGTCTACTATCTGGTTAATCTCGGGTGTCTACTATGAGTTTCATGTTTGGTGCAAACAAACATTAAAGGAGCCATTATCTGTATTTTTTAACTAAAGCTATTGTCTGCCTACTATCATTTGTTTTGGGTCTATCCATAGTTTGCTACCATCACTCTGGATTTGTGCATGCACTCCTTACATAATCTCACTATGTTTTATTCCTATGCATGTCAGTTATTGTACACAATGGAACTGAACATGTAGAGCAAAAGAGACGAGCCTTGCGTGGCAATAAAATTTCATGCAGACGTCGCTCCATGGTGGGTGCAAAGGCAGCCCCCCTCCACCCATTTCGGATCATAATCAAGAGGAAGATAACTATTCTGAGGGGGATTCAGAAGTAGAAGATCACTCCTATTTACCCCATGAGGTCTTCGCTCTAACTTGGCATGCTGGTGTTGGTAAAATCATGCATATGGTGCCTTGCATTGCTTACTGTATACATCAAAGATGTCATCTGCTTAGTTTAGACATGCTTTGTGTCAATGCCATCGGTTTAGTTTCTTTATCGTATATGTGAATCATGCAATGCCATCTTGTTTAGCCAGGCATCATATATGTGAATTTTGCAATGCCACCCTGGTTAGCCAGTCATCTTATTTGTGAATTATATCATGACATCATTTTTTATTATGTGTTAAATTTGTCAACAATTTTACTACATTCAATTACTCTTCCTGTGCATCAGCCATTCGGCACGGTCATGGAAAAATCTGGAGTGGAAACAAGGTCTTCAGAGCAGACAATGCTCTCTGACAAAGCGCATGTCTTGCTGGTTACAGATAGCTCCTCAGAGGAGGATTCAGAGACAGATGACTGGTCCTATTCCCCCCCCCCCCGAGGTGCATGCTCTAACTTGGCAAGGTTATGATGCCCATATCGTGCGTATGGTATCTTGCATTGCTATGTCATTTGCTTAGTTTAGACATGCGCTGTGTGAATGCCACCTGTTTAGTGTCTAATTACCATATATGTGAATTATGCAATGCCATCTTGTTGCAAGACATTATATATGTGAATTATGCAATGCTATCTTGTTGCAAGGCATTATATATGTGAATTATGCAATGCCATGTTGTTTAGCCAAGCGTCATATTTGAATTATATCATGTCATCCTTTTTTTGTATTTCTCATTGCTTTTGTCGACAATTTTTGTATATTCAATTGCTCTTCCTGTGCATCAGCCATTTGAATTGGTGATGGAGAAATCTAGAGTGAAAACAAGGTCTTCAGAGCAGACAATGCTACCTGGTGAAGCATATATCTTGTTGGTTACAGATAGCTCTTCAGAGGAGGATTCAGAGGCAGATGACCATTCCTATTATCCCCATGAGGTGCATGCTCAAACTTGGCAGGGTTATATTACTCATATCATGCATATGTTCTATTGCAATGCTTAGTTTTTACATCATATAGACGATATTGAATGCCATCTCCTTAGTTGACACATCATATATGTGATTGCCCTTTGCTCACTTCCTTAGTATATAAATCATATATTTGAAATATATCATGCCATGATGTTTACATAGACAGGATGTATCTGAATTATGGCATGCCAACCCATTTTCTAAAGACATAATATAGTTATATCATCTCATCCTGTTCACATAGTCATCATATTTTGAATTATGTCATTCTATCTGTGAATTATATCATGCCATCATGTTTCCATCGACGACATGTTTTTGATTTATGGCATGCCAATGATGAACCACAAGTATAGGGGATCTATCGTAGTCCGTTCGATAAGTAAGAGTGCCAAACCCAATGAGGAGCAGAAGGAAATGATAAGCAGTTTTCAGCAAGGTATTCTCTGCAAGTACTAAAATAAGTGGTAACAGATAGTTTTGTGATAAGATAAATTGTAACGAGCAACAAGTAACAAAAGTAAATAAAGTGCAGCAGGGTGGCCCAATCCTTTTTGTAGCAAAGGAAAAGCCGGAACAAACTCTTATATAAGGAAAAGCGCTCCCAAGGATACATGGGAATATCGGCAACCTAGTTTTCATCACGTTCATATGATTCGCGTTCGGTACTTTGATAATTTGATATGTGGGTGGACCGGTGCTTGGGCGCTGTTCTTACTTGAACAAGCGTCCCACTTATGATTAACCTCTATTGCAAGCATCCGCAACTACAACAAAAGTATTAAGGCAAACCTAACCATAGCATGAAACATATGGATCCAAATCAGCCCCTTACGAAGCAACGCATAAACTAGGGTAGTGTTATGTAGTCGACCCATCATCTATTTATTACTTCCCAATGCCTTCCTCTAGGCCCAAATAATGGTGAAGTGTTATGTAGTCGACGTTCACATAACACCACTAGAGGCTAGACAACATACATCTTATCAAAATATCAAACGTATACCAAATTCACATGACTACTAATAGCAAGACTTCTCCCTTGTCCTTAGGAACAAACGTAATTACTCACAAAGCATATTCATGTTCATAATCAGAGGGGTAGTAATATGCATATAGGATCTGAACATATGATCTTCCACCAAATAAACCAACTAGCATCAATTACAAGGAGCAATCAACACTACTAGCAACCTACTAGCACCAATCCCGGACTTTGAGACAAGAATTGGATGCAAGAGATGAACTAGGGTTTGGAGATGAGATGGTGCTAGTGAAGATGTTGATGGAGATTGCCCTTTCCCGATGAGAGGAGTGTTGGCGATGACGATGGTGATGATTTCCCCCTCCCGGAGGGAAGTATCCCCGGCAGAACAGCTCTGCCGGAGCTCTAGATTGCTTCCACCGCGTGGCGGCGGGGTCTCGTCCCGAAAAGTTCCTTCTTATTTTTTTTCTCATTGAAAGACTTCATATAGCAGAAGATGGACGTCGGAGACCCACCAGGGGGGCCACGAGGTAGGGGGCGCGCCCTAGGAGGGGGGGGGGCGCCCCCACCCTCGTGAGCAGGGTGTGGGCCCCCTGGCCTTCATCTTTGGCGAGGATTTTTCTTTATTTATTTTAAGATGTTCCATGGTGTTTCAGGACTTTTGGAGTTGCGCAAAATAGATCTCTAATATTTGCTCCTTTTCCAGCCTAGAATTCCAGCTGCCGGCATTCTCCCTCCTTGTGTAAACCTTGTAAAATAAGAGAGAATAGCCATAAGTATTGTGACATAAAGTGAAATAACAGTCCATAATGCAATAAACATCGATATAAAAGCATGATGCAAAATGGACGTATCAACTCCCCCAAGCTTAGACCTCGCTTGTCCTCAAGCGAAAAGCCGATAACAATAAATATGTCCTCATGTTTAGAGGTAGAGGCGTCGATAAAAATAAAATACGAACATGAAGGCATCATGATTATTCTCATAACAGCAACATATATAGATTTTGTCATATGATTACTTATGTTCAAGTGATGATCTATTCACAATGCAAAAGTATAAATCATAAACCTTATTGGGCTCCGACAAACTATAATCTCAGTCATTGAAGCAACTGCAATTTATCATAACATCGGAAAGAGTCTATGTCAGAGCTAAAAAGCAAGTCCACATACTCAACTATCATTTAGTCCTTCATAACTGCTAACACTCATCCAATACTTGTGGTTATGAAGTTTTAATCGGACACAGAGAAAGATAGGGGCTTATAGTTTTTCCCCACAACCTTTTACCTCAAGGGTAATGTCAACAATAATAACTCATGCTCCCCTATATCCAATTATATATATATATATATCATGTTCTTTCCAACATGTTGAGCTTGCCAAAGGATAAAATGAAAAAGGAAAGGTGAAGATCACCGTGACTCTTGCATAAGGTAGAAGATAATAATAAAAGATCGGCCCTTTGCAGAGGGAAGCAGAGGTTGCCATGCGCTTTTATGGTTGGATGCACAAAATCTCAATGCGAAAGAACGTCACTTTATATTGCCCCTTGTGATATGAACCTTTATTATGCAGTCCGTCGCTTTTATTACTTCCATATCACAAGATCGTATAAAGCTTAGTTCTCCCACACCAATCAATCATACATATTTGGAGCAATTTTTATTGCTTTGCACCGATGAAACTTACTTGAAGGATCTTACTCAATCCATAGGTAGATATGGTGGACTCTCATGGCAAAACTGGTTTAAGGGTATTTGGAAGCACAAGTAGTATTTCTACTTGGTGCTGAGAATTTGGCTAGCATGAGGGGAAAGGCAAGCTCAACAAGTTAGAGGATCCATGACAACATACTTTATCTCAGATATAAGAAAGACATAACTCATTCGTTGTCTTCCTTGTCCAACATCAACCCTTTAGCATGTCATATTTTAATGAGCGCTCCCAATCATAAAAGATGTCAATGATAATATATCTATATGTGAAAACCTCTCTTTCCTTATTACTTCCTATTAATTGCAACAATGACCAAAGCTATGTTTACCAGCTCCCAACAACTTTTAATCATCATACTCTTTCTATGTGAAGCCATTACTCTCAATAAGATCAATATGAACTTTTTGTTTCTTGTTATTCTTTTTCTCTTTTCTTTTATTCACCCAAGATCATGGCAAAATAATCAAGCACTTGACTCAACACTAATCTTTATTATATATAGCTCACGGACTCAATTACAAAGAGAGATCATAAAGCAAACTCAAAACTAGATCATGCCATAAACTTTATTCTACTAGATCAAGATACTACTAATAGGATCGAACTAAGAAAAACGATAAAGATAGGAGTTGTGATGCTGATACGATACCGGGGCACCTCCCCCAAGGTTGGCAGTTGCCAAGGGGAGTGCCCATACCCATGTGATTATGTCTACTTTGTTGTTGCCGGTGTAATATTCTTGGCGATGATTCCCCTCAGGATGCGGTTCTCCTCCTCGAGCTTATTGACTTGTTGTTTGAGGTCCATTATTTCCTTATAAGCTTTCCTGTGACAGCTAAAGCTCCTTGCACCCAAGGGTGTTGCATAGCTGCAGGAGAACAAGTGACACTCCTCTTCATATTTTCATAAGAAAGAAATCTAACATTAGAAGGAATAACCGAGTTTGGAATAGCTAAGCTCTGTAGTTCCCCCATCGTGAACCCAGCTTGGAGGCGAGAGGTGACTTCTTGATCCTCCATGGCATCTACTCTCATCAAGTCAGCCTCCATCTCTTCCTCCGTTTCTGGCCCAAAGTGGTCAGCATCGCTGTTTCCCTTGGTTCTGGTGCCGGATTAGATGCCCGGCTCTCCCCGATTGACTCTTGAGAAGACATCTTGCTGTAATCTGTAGCAACAACAGCTCGAAAACAAAAATAGAGGAGATTTGCGTGATACAGGAGTCAAAACCTTCGGGAGAATATATAACAAATTTTTACCGACCAAAATACGTATCGTGCAATAAAATGGAGACCAGAAGGCACACGAGGTGCTCACGAGGTAGGGGGCGTGCCCAGAGGGGTAGGGCGCTCCCACCACCCTCGTGGGGCCCTCGTGTCCTTCCCGGTCTGCTACTTATTTTCCTATTTTTCTAAATATTCCAAGACGGAGAAATATTGCCTTAAAAATTGTTTTGGAGTCGGTTTACTTACTATACCACATACCTATTGCTTTTCGGAGTCTGAAATGTTCCGGAAAGTGTCCCTTATATATTCCTCCGGGGTTACGGTTTCAATAATATTGGTTTCAACATTTATGGGATTACCTGAGATATAATGTTTGATTCTTTGACCATTTACCACCTTCGGATTTGTGCCCTCGAAGTTTTTGATTTTTATGGCACCGGAACGATAGACCTCCTCGATAACATAGGGGCCTTCCCATTTAGAGAGAAGTTTTCCTGCAAAAAATCTTAAACGAGAGTTGTATAGCAATACATAATCACCTACATTAAACTCACGCTTTTGTATCCTTTTGTCATGCCCTCTTTTAACTTTTTCTTTAAACAACTTGGCATTTTCATAAGCTTGGGTTCTCCATTCCTCAAGTGAGCTAATATCAAATAACCTATTCTCACCGGCAAGTTTGAAATCATAGTTAAGCTCTTTAATAGCCCAATATGCCTTATGTTCTAGTTCGAGAGGTAAGTGACATGCTTTTCCATAAACCATTTTATACGGAGACATACCCATAGGATTTTTGTATGTAGTTCTATATGCCCATAATGCATCATCAAGTTTCTTAGACCAATTATTTCTGGACCTATTAACAGTCTTTTGCAAAATTAATTTGAGCTCTCTATTGCTCAACTCTACTTGACCACTAGACTGTGGGTGATGAGGAGATGCAATTCTATGATTAACATCATACTTAGCAAGCATTTTACGGAAAGCACCATGAATAAAGTGTGAACCACCATCAGTCATTAAATATCTAGGGACTCCAAACCTCGGAAAAATAACTTCTTTAAGCATTTTAATAGAAGTGTTATGATCAGCGCTACTAGTTGGAATAGCTTCTACCCACTTAGTAACGTAATCAACAGCAACTAGAATATGTGTGTATCCATTAGAGGCAGGAAAATGTCCCATATTATCAAAGCCCCAAACATCAAATGGTTCAATAACAAGTGAATAATTCATAGGCATTTCTTGATGTCTACTAATATTACCATTTCTTTGACATTCATCACAAGACAAGACAAACTTACGGGCATCCTTGAAGAGAGTAGGCGAATAAAAACCAGATTGCAATACCTTATGTGCAGTTCTATCTCTAGCGTAGTGTCCTCCATAAGCCTCGGAATGACACTTGCGTAGGATCTGTTCCTGTTCATGCTCAGGTACACAACGTCTAATAACACCATCTACTCCTTCTTTATAAAGATGTGGGTCATCCCAAAAGTAATGTCTCAAGTTATAGAAAAACTTTTTCTTTTGCTGGTATGTGACGCTAGGTGGTATAAACTTAGCAACAATATAATTAGCATAATCAGCATACCATGGAGTACTATGAGAAGTACTTATAACATTTAATTGTTCATCAGGAAAGCTATCATCAATAGGTAGTGGGTCATCAAGAACATTCTCTAACATAGACAAGTTATCTGCAACGGGGTTCTCAGCTCCTTTCCTATCAACAATATGCAAATCAAATTCTTGTAGCAAGAGAACCCATCTAATAAGTCTAGGTTTAGCATCTTTCTTTTCCATAAGGTATTTAATAGCAGCATGATCAATGTGAATAGTTACATAAGAATCAACAATATGAGGTATGAACTTATCACAAGCAAATACGACTGTTAAAAGCTCTTTTTCAGTAGTAGCATAATTTCTTTGAGCATTGTCTAGAGTCTTACTAGCATAATGAATAACATTTAATTTCTTATCAACTCTTTGCCCCAGAATAGCACCTACAGCATTATCACTAGCATCACACATAATTTCAAAGGGTAAATTCCAATTAGGTGGCTGAATAACAGGTGCAGAGAATAATGCTTTCTTAAGTATTTCAAATGCTTCTACACAATCATCATAAAATACAAATGGTATATCTTTTTGCAATAAATTTGTCAAAGGCCGAGAAATTTTTGAGAAGTCCTTAATGAACCTCCTGTAAAATCCGGCGTGACCAAGGAAACTTCTTATACCTTTGATGTCCTTGGGACATGGCATCTTTTCAATATCATCGACCTTGGCTTTATCAACTTCAATACCTCTTTTAGAAATTTTATGCCCCAAGACAATACCTTCATTAACCATAAAGTGGCACTTTTCCCAATTCAAGACAATATTAGTTTCTTCACATCTCTGCAAAACTCGATCAAGATTGCTCAAGCAATCATCAAAAGAGGAACCATAGACGGAAAAATCGTCCATGAAAACCTCACAAATCTTTTCACAAAAGTCAGAGAATATAGCCATCATGCATCTTTGAAAGGTAGCAGGTGCATTACATAAACCAAAAGGCATACGTCTGTAAGCAAAAGTACCAAAAGGGCATGTAAAAGTAGTCTTTGATTGATCTCTAGCCGACACAGGTATTTGAGAGACACCAGAATAACCATCTAGAAAGCAATAGTGTGTATGTTTGCATAATCTTTCTAGCATTTGATCAATAAAAGGTAAGGGGTAATGATCTTTCTTAGTAGCTTTATTTAATTTGCGGAAATCAATAACCACCCTATAACCTGTGATAATTCTTTGTGGAATCAATTCATCTTTATCATTAGGAACAACAGTAATACCTCCCTTCTTAGGGACACAATGGACATGACTTACCCACTAACTACCAGCAACGGGATAAATTATACCTGCCTCCAGAAGCTTGAGTATTTCTTTTCTTACCACTTCTTTCATTTTAGGATTCAGACGTCGTTGAGGATCACGAACTGGTTTGGCATCTGCTTCCAAATTTATTTTATGTTGACATAGAGTGGGACTAATGCCCTTAAGATCATCAAGAGTATATCCAATAGCAGCACAATGCTTCTTCAGAGTTTTCAATAATCTTTCTTCTTCATGCTCTGAAAGGTTAGCACTAATAATAATAGGATATATCTTCTTTTCATCAAGATAAGCATATTTAAGATTATTAGGCAAAGGTTTAAGCTCAAACACGGGATCACCCTTGGGTGGAGGAGGATCCCCTAAAATTTCAATAGGCAAGCTGTGTTGCAGAATAAGTTCCTGTTTAAAGAATACTTCATCTATTTCCCTTCTTCCATTCATGAACATATCATTTTCATGGTCTAGCAAATAGTTTTCTAAAGGATCACTAGGAGGTACGGCAATAAAAGCAAGACCAATAATCTCATACTTACTAGGAAATTCTTGCTCACGATGTTGTTTACTAAATTTAGAAAAATTAAAATCATGAACCATATCATCCAAGCCAATAGTAACAACATTCTTTTAGCAATCTCTCCTAGCATTAACAGTGTTCAAGAAGGGTCTACCAAATATAATGGGACAAAAGCTATCTTGCGGAGAAGTAAGAACAAGAAAATCAGCAGGATATTTAGTTTTCCCACACAAGACTTAAACATCTCTATCAATTCCCATCACTGAAATAGTATCTCTATTGGCAAGTTTAATTGTGACATCAATATCTTCTAATTCAGCAGGTGCAATTTCACGCTTGATTTCTTTATACAAGTCATAAGGTATAACACTAGCGCTAGCACCCATATCACATAAGCCATGATAACAATGATCTCTATTTTAACATAAATAACAGGCACGCCTACCACAGGTCTACGTTTATCTTTAGCACAAGGTTTAGCGATTCTAGCAGTTTCACTTTCGAACTGAATAACATGCCCATCAATATTATCAGACAAGAGATCTTTAACAATAGCAATATTAGGTTCTACTTTAACTTTCTCAGGAGGTGTATAAGTTCTAATATTGCTTTTACAAACAACAGTTGAAGCTTTAGCATGATCCTTTACTCTAATAGGGAAAGGTGGTTTCTCAAAATAAGAAGTAGGAACAATAGGATCATTATAAGTGACAGTCTTTTCTTCAACTTTAATAGGTGCAGCTACTTTTACTTCTATGGGAGGATGATATTTAAACCACCCTCCTTTGGGAGATCAACATAAGTAGCAAAAGATTCACAGAAAGAAGCTACTATCTCAGAGTTAAGTCCATATTTAGTGCTAAACTTACGGAAAATATCGGTGTCCATAAAAGATTTAACACAATCAAAGTTAGGTGTCATACCTGGCTCTTTACCTTCATCGAGGTCCCAATCTTCAGAGTTGCGTTTAATTCTATCCAATAAATTCCATCTGAATTCAATAGTCTTCATCATAAAAGAGCCAGCACAAGAAGTATCGAGCATGGTTTGATTATTATGAGAAAGCCAAGCATAAAAACTTTGCATAATTATTTCTCTCGAGAGCTCATGATTGGGGCATGAATATAACATTGATTTAAGCCTCCCCCAAGCTTGAGCGATGCTTTCTCCTTCGCGAGGCCAGAAATTATATATATAATTGCGATCATGGTGAACAAGATGCATAGGGTAATACTTTTGATGAAATTCCAATTTCAATCTTTTATAGTTCCATGATCCCATATCATCACATAGCATATACCATATCAATGCGTCTCCCTTCAAAGATAAAGGGAAGACCTTCTTCTTAGCAACATCATCGGGTACACCTGCAAGCTTAAATAATCCACAAACTTCATCCACATATATTAAGTGCTCATCAGGATGCTTTGTTCCATCTCCTGTAAAAGGGTTAGCTAGCAGTTTTTCCATCATACCCGAAGAAATTCAAAAGGAGTTTCATTTTCAATAGGTTTAGTAGGTTGAGGAGCAACTCTTTTCTCTACTCGACGGGGTGAAGATACCCCGAACAAGCCCTCGGAGAATTACTTTCCATAGTAACAAGTGACAGTAAATTTAAGCACACTATATAAATTTTTCCTTACCAAATTCCACCTACCAAAGGCGCTACACACCCCGGCAAAGCCACCAGAAAAGAGTCTTGATGACCCACAAGTATAGGGGATCTATCGTAGTCCTTTCGATAAGTAAGAGTGTCGAAGCCAACGAGGAGCAGAAGGAAATGATAAGCGGTTTTCAGCAAGGTATTCTCTGCATGTACTGAAATAAGTGGTAACAGATAGTTTTGTGATAAGATAAATTGTAACAAGCAACAAGTAACAAAAGTAAATAAAGTGTAGCAAGGTGGCCCAATCCTTTTTGTAGCAAAGGACAAGCCGGAACAAACTCTTATATAAGGAAAAGCGCTCCCGAGGACACATGGGAATATCGTCAAGCTAGTTTTCAGCACGTTCATATGATTCGCGTTCGATACTTTGGTAATTTGATATGTGGGTGGACCGGTGCTTGGGTGCTGTTCTTACTTGAACAAGCATCCCACTCATGATTAACCTTTATTGCAAGCATCCGCAACTACAACAAAAGTATTAAGGTAAACCTAACCATAGCATGAAACATATGGATGCAAATCAGCCCCTTATGAAACAACGAATAAACTAGGGTTTAAGCTTCTGTCACTCTAGCAACCCATCATCTACTTATTACTTCCCAATGCCTTCCTCTAGGCCCAAATAATGGTGAAGTGTTATGTAGTTGACGTTCACATAACACCACTAGAGGCTAGACAACATACATCTTATCAAAATATCAAACGAATACCAAATTCACATGACTACTAATAGCAAGACTTCTCCCTTGTCCTCAGGAACAAACATAATTACTCACAAAGCATATTCATGTTCATAATTAGAGGGGTAATAATCTGCATATATGATGTGAACATATGATCTTCCACCAAATAAACCAACTAGCATCAACTACAAGGAGTAACCAACACTACTAGCAACCTACTAGCACCAATCCCGGACTTTGAGACAAGAATTGGATACAAGAGATAAACTAGGGTTTGGAGATGAGATGGTGTTGGTGAAGATGTTGATGGAGATTGCCCTCTCCCGATGAGAGGAGCGTTGGTGATGACGATGATGATGATTTCCCCCTCCCGGAGGGAAGTATCCCCGGCAGAACAGCTCTGCCGGAGCTCTAGATTGGTTCCGCCTCGTGGCGGTGGAGTCTCGTCCCGAAAAGTTCCTTCTGATTTTTTTCTCATCGAAATATTTCATATAGAAGAAGATGGACGTCGGAGACCCACTAGGGGGCCCACGAGGTAGGGGGTGCGCCCTAGGAGGGGGCGCGCCCCCCACCCTCGTGAGCAGGGTGTGGGCCCCCTGGCCTTCATCTTTGGTGAGGATTTTTCTTTATTTATTTTAAGATGTTCCGTGGAGTTTCAGGACTTTTGGAGTTGCGCAGAATAGGTCTCTAATATTTGCTCCTTTTCCAGCCCAGAATTCCAGCTGTCGGCATTCTTCCTCCTTATGTAAACCTTGTAAAATAAGAGAGAATAGCCATAAGTATTGTGACATAAAGTGAAATAACAGTCCATAATGCAATAAATATCGATATAAAAGCATGATGCAAAATGGATGTATCAGCCAACTACTTTAATAGACACATCATATAGTTATATCATGTCATCCCGTTTGCATAGTCATCATATTTTGATGTATGTCATTCTATCATGTTTAGTTAGCCATCATACATGTGAAATTGTGTCATGCTATCCTGTTTAATTAGCCATCATATATGTGAAATTATGTCATGCTATTCTGTTTGGTTAGACAACATCAATGTGAATTATTTCATGCCCTGTTTTCTTCCCTACTATCCATTGCACCTGTCTATCTTACAATGTATGTACATTCAATTACTTTTCTTGTTTATCAGCCATTTCAATTGGAGAGGGTGACGGCAGTATCTGTGGGAGTAAAAACACGGTCTTCAGAAAAGATTGTGCTACCTGTCGATGGAGATAGAACCATGGTTGTACTTGCCCAAGAACCAGCCCCACCACACATAACCCAGACTCACACAGATTGTACCCCTACCTAGTTGGACAAAGAACCAGCTACACCCCTGCTAATCCCAACCCCAGCAGATAGTAACCCAGTTCTCGTTGACACAGCACCGTCTCCACCACAGAGCACCCAAACACGAGCAGTTAGTAAGGCAACTGCAGTGCCCAAAGCACGAGGACCACCACTCCGAACCCCAAGTCAATGCTTAAAGCAGAAGAAGAATTGTTCTAAAGTCAGGTTTCGTAGCTATGGTTCATACTACTTTACTCTTGCATCACTGTATTTACTCATACTAACTAATTTCAAATTTGAAGGATGCAATTGAAACTCCAATGGTGCAGCAGGTATGTTTTAAACCTGTTTCTTTAACGTGTTTGCTGTTGTAACTTGCTCTATGTTGATTTCAGTTTCAATTGAATAAACAATTATATTCTCATGCCATGCACCTTACAAGTGTTGTTATTGCCGTGTAGTTTCCCACACTTATATTCTGTCTAAGCTGCTTTGTCTTAAATAGATATGATTCGAAATGTATATATCTTGATTTGGCAACATAAACTTGAATGATATAGACCATACAGTGACCATACTACATAGATATATGTTTGTTTCATGTTGTTATCCTATCCACCTTACTACTGAACTGGTTTAGCAAAACGAGATTCATATACTACATTGTAAACCTGTGATGTGTTTGTTTGTTTCTCTTTTAGAATGCGGATAAAATATTAGAGAAGAGTACCCCGTTATGCAATGGTACAGGAAGTAATGCAGATAAGGTTCAAGATAGTGAGACATCCCTGTTGGTCTCCAAGAAAGCTGATAAAAACTATATTAAAGACACTAAGACAACCCCAAAGTCCTGTCTTGATGTAGTGTTCGAGTTATTGGCTACTACTGCTGGCACCAGCTCTTCGAACTCGCTACCTAAATCAGTTCATCTTCTTGAGTCTCAACATCAAGTTGAAAGACATCGATCAGATGTTATGCGACAGGAAGTCAAAGGACTGAGGAAGTCCCTGCAGAATTCAGATGCATACTCTCTGGTGCAATAGCAAGTGCTGGAGGATTTAAGCGCCAAACAAGAGAAAGTTAATAAGCTTGCTAAGCATCTTGCCAGCATTATGGGTACCCAGGATATTGTTTCTTGAGCTCTTCTAAAGTGGTTTCAGTTCTGGACTTGTTTTTCTGCGGCGTTTATATGCTGCTTTGTTCCCTATATTTGCACTGGTGTCGAACTTTGATGCCCAGTGGATGTAATATGTGTAATAGCCATGATATCCTAGCGTAAGTTGCTTGCCTATTTATTTCCTTATTGTCTTATTTATTTGTTTTCTTGTAGTCAGTGCAGTTCTTTTTCCACGGTTTGCTAGTGGTCGCAATAGCCTATTTTTTTAAACTAGGCCACATTAACCATGGGATACATATTTACTTTAGTTAACATGGGCCTCCTACGGGCCGTAGAAACAATGGGCCTTCTAAGGGCCGTAGAAACAATGGGCCTTCTATGGGGTATAGAATCAATGGGCCTTATACGGGCCGTAGTCACAATGGTCCTTCTACGGGCTGTATCATCAATGGGCCTTCTACGGGCCATATGATCGGTTGGCCAAACATGGGCCAATAACAAACCACATTATGGCCGTAAATGGGCTAGAGTTGAAATCGTCCGTTCATGGGCCGACCATAATGGGCCGTTGTTAATCGGTCGTATTTGATGATGCTATGAAAACGTCCCAACGTATTAATGGGCCACAAATGGGCCGACTGTAACCACGGGCTTAATTTGGCCCACAAGCAGAAAATGACAGTAACGGGCCGAAAGTAAACGAGTGCTAGAAATGAGCCCAAGAATAAATGGGCCCTGAGAAGGCCGAAAGATAACATGGGCTGGAAACGGCCCAATGGTATAATGGGCCGTTAATGGGTATAAAGTGATACACTGTTCATTACGGGCCAGTTTTACCACGGCCCGTTAATGGGCCGAGGGTTACTAAGGGCCTCGTATGGGCCGAAAGACGTCATGGGCCATACATGGGCCGGAAGTTAAAACAGGCTGGAATTATATTGGATGGCCCAGATGACGCTACTGGGCCTAATTCGGATAGGTCGTAAATGGGCCCTGGGTTAGCGGGTTGTAAATGGGCTATATGTGAATAGGCCGTTAACAGGATTGTCGTGGGCACGGGCCGGCCTTTTCACAGGAATGGGCCTCTGTTGGGTCGTGCGATGTGTCGACGTATCATAGGCGCTTTGGGTCCAATGAGTGGATGACATCTGTCGCAGCGGCGAGCCGACACGTGTTCTCTCCAGCCAATGATGATAGTATAAGTGGAAAATCCCCATTGGTCGGGGCTGTTAACGGGTTATCGGATCCCGGAACCGATAGCTTAATGGCATTCCGTTACGGTGGATGCCACGTGTCGATCACCCTTGACGAAAGCACTTCTATGACACGCGATTTATCGTCATGGAAGTGGACACTTCGGTGATGATAATTTTGGTAATGTCATGGAACACTTCTACGACAACACATGTATGACTATCTTGATTATGTCATAAATTTGTCATGGATGTACATGCATGACAGAAAACGTGACCTACTGTGACAAACACGTATCATCACGGAAGTGTATTTTTTTGTAGTGAGGAGAGTCCCATCCGGACACGGGAGGAAGTCTTCTGTCATGTATCTTCATAGCCCATAAGTCCGGCTCATGTTACATAGCCCGGACACCCGAGGACCCCTTAATCTAGGACTCCCTCACCATGTCTATGTGTAGATGTTATATGCATGAGTAGAACACAAAGAGTTGTGGGCGATAATACTCATACTACTTACCACCAATGTCTTACTTTGATTCGGCGGCATTGTTGGATGAAGCGGCCTGGACCAACATTACATGACCGCGTTCATGAGACTGGTTCTACCGATGTGCTTCACACACAAGTGGCTGGAGGGTATCTGTTTCTCCAAGTTTAGTTGGATCGAGTTTGACTACGACCGGTCCTTGTTGAAGGTTAAAACATCACACTTTATGAAAAATCGTTGTGGTTTTGATCCTTAGGTAAGAACGGTTCTTGCTAGAAGCCCATAGAAGCCACGTAAAACATGCAACAACAAAGTAGAGGATGTCTAACTTGTTTTGCCGGGCATGTTGTGATGTGATATGGTCAAGATGTGATGAGATATAAATTGTTGTATGAGATGATCATGTTTTGTAGAAGTTATCTGCAACTGGCAGGAGCCTTATGGTTGTCGCTTTATTGTATGAAATGTAATCGCCATGTAATTGCTTTACATTATCACTAAGCGGTAGCCATAGTTGTAGAAGCAATAGTTCGCGAGATGACAACGATGCTACGATGGAGATCAAGCTGTCAAGTCGGTGACGATGGAGATCATGACGGTGCTTTGGAGATGGAGATCAAAGGCACAAGATGATGATGGCCATCTCATGTCACATATTTTGATTGCATGTGATGTTGATCCTTTATGCATCTTATTTTGCTTAGTACGGCGGCAGCATTATACGATGATCCCTCACTAAATTTCAAGGAATAAGTGTTCTCCCTGAGTATGCAGCGTTGCTATAGTTCGTCATGCCGAGACAGCACATGATGATCGGGTGTGATAAGCTCTACGTTCACATACAATGGGTGCGAGCCAGTTTTGCACGTGCAGAATACTCAGGTTAAACTTGACGAGCCTAGCATATGCAGATATGGCCTTGGAACACTGAGACCGAAAGGTCGAACGTGAATCATATAGTAGATATGATCAACATAGTGATGTTCACTGCTGAAAACTACTCCATCTCATGTGATGATCAGACATGGTTTAGTTGATATGGATCACGTGATCATCTAGATGTCTAGAGGGATGTCTATCTAAGTGGGTGTTCTTAAGTAATATGATTAATTGAACTTTAATTTATCATGAACTTAGTACCTGATAGTTTTGCATGTATATGTTGTTGTATATCAATGGCCTGTGTTACCGTTCCTTTGAATTTTAATGCGTTCCTAGAGAAAGCTAAGTTGAAAGATGATGGTAGCAATTACACGGACTGGGTCCGTAACTTGAGGATTATCATCATTACTGCACAGAAGCATTACGTCCTGGAAGCACCGCTAGGTGCAAGACCCGCTGCAGGAGCAACTCGGGACGTTATGAACGTCTGGTAGAGCAAAGCTGATGACTATTCGATAGTTCAGTGTGCCATGCTTTACGGCTTAGAATCGGGACTTCAAAGACGTTTTTAACGTCATGGAGCATATGAGATGTTCCAGGAGTTAAAGTTAATATTTCAAGCAAATGCCCGAATTGAGAGATATGAAGTCTCCAATAAGTTCTATAGCTGCAAGATGAAGGAGAATAGTTATGTCAGTGAACACATACTCAGAATGTCTGGGTACCACAACCACTTGACTCAACTTGGAGTTAATCTTCCTGATGATAGTGTCATTAATAGAGTTTCTCAATCACTACGACCAAGCTACAAAAGCTTCGTGATGAACTATAATATGCAAGGGATGGATAAGATAATTCCCGAGCTCTTCACGATGCTAAAGGCTGTGGTGGTAGAAATCAAGAAGGAGCATCAAGTGTTGATGGTTAACAAGACCACTAGTTTCATGAAAAAGGGCAAAGGGAAGAAGGGGAACTTCAACAAGAACGACAAGCAAGTTACTGCTCAAGTGAGGAAGCCCAAGTCTAGACCTAAGCCTGAGACTGAGTGCTTCTACTGCAGAGGGACTGGTCACTGGAAGTGGAACTGCCCCACGTATTTGGCAGATAAGAAGGATGGCAAAGTGAAAGGTATATTTGATATACATGTTATTGATGTGTACCTTACTAATGCTCATAGTAGCGCCTAGGTATTTGATACTGGTTCGTTTGCTCAGATTTGCAACTCGAAACAGGGGCTACGGATTAAACGAAGATTGGCTAAGGACAAGGTGACGATGCGCATGGGAAATGGTTCCAAAGTCGATGTGATCATCGTCGGCATGCTACCTCTACATCTACCGTCGGGATTAGTTTTAGACCTAAATAATTTTTATTTTGTGCCAGCGTTGAGCATGGACATTATATCCGGATCTTGTTTAATGTGAGAGGTTATTCATTTAAATCTGAGAATAATTGTTGTTCTATTTATATGAGTAATATCTTTTATGGTCATGCACCCTTGATGAGTGGTCTATTGTTGAATATCCATTGTAGTGATACACAAATTCATAATATTGAAGCCAAAAGATGCAAAGTTAATAATGATAGTGCAACTTATTTGTGGGACTGTCGTTTAGGTCATATTGGTGTAAAGCACATGAATAAACTCCATGCTAATGGGCCTTTGAAATCACTTGATTATGAATCACTTGATGCTTGCGAACCATGCCTCATGGGCAAGATGACTAAGACTCCGTTCTCCAGAACAATGGAGTAAGCAACTGACTTGTTGGAAATAATACATAGTGATGTATGCGGTCCGATGAGTGTTGAGGCTCACGGCGGGTATCGCTATTTTCTGACCTTCACGGATGATTTGAGAAGATATGGGTATATCTACTTGATGAAACATACTTCTGAAACATTTGAAAAGTTCAAAGAATTTCAGAGCGAAGTGGAAAATAATCATAACAAGAAAATAAATTTTCTACGATCTGATCGCGGATGTGAATATTTGAGTTATGAGTTTGGTCTTCATTTGAAACAATGTGGAATAGTTTCGCAGCTCATGCCGCCTAGAACACCACAGCATAATTGTGTGTCCGAACATCGTAACCGTACTTTATTGGATATGGTGCGATCTATGGTGTCTCTTACTGATTTACTGCTATCATTTTGGGGTTATGCTTTAGAGACAGCTACATTCACGTTAAATATGGCACCATCTAAATCCGTTGAGACGACACCATATGAACTGTGGTTTGGCAAGAAACTAGAGTTGTCATTTCTTAAAGTTTGGCAAGAAACTGGAGTTGTCGTTTCTTAAAGCTTCAACCTGATAAGCTCGAACCCAAATAGCAGAAATGTGTCTTCATAGGATACCAAAAAGAGACTGTTGGGTACACCTTCTATCACAGATCCAAAGGAAATATATTCATTGCTAAGAATGGATCCTTTCTAGAGAACAAGTTTCTCTCGAAAGAAGTGAGTGTGAGGAAAGTAGAACTTGATGAGGTAATTGTACCTTCTCCCGAATTGGAAAGTAGTTCATCACAGAAATCAGTTCCAGTGATCCCTACACCAATTAGTGAGGATGCTAATGATGATGATCATGAAACTTCAGTACAAGTTACTACCGAACCTTGTAGGTCAACCAGAGTACGATCTGCACCAGAGTGGTATGGTAATCCTGTTCTGGAAGTCATGTTACTTGACCATGATGAACCTACGAATGATGAGGAAGCGACGATGAGCCCAGATTCCGCGAAATGGCTTGAGGCCATGAAATCTGAGATGGGATCCGTGTATGAGAACAAAGTGTGGACTTTGGTTGACTTGCCTGATGATCGGCAAGCCATAGAGAGTAAATGGATCTTTAGGAAGAAGACTGGCGCTGATGGTAATGTTGCTGTCTACAAAACTCGAGTTGTTGCAAAAGGTTTTCGACAAGTTCAAGGAGTTGACTACGATGAGACCTTCTCACCCATAGCGATGCTTAAGTCTGTCCGAAGCACGTTAGCAATTGCCGCATTTTATGATTATGAAATTTGGCAAATGGATGTCAAAACTGCATTCCTTAATGGATATCTTAAAGAAGAGTTATATATGATGCAACCAGAAGGTTTTATCGATCGAAAAGGTGCTAACAAACTGTGCAAGCTCCACTGATCCATTTATGGACTGGTGCAAGCCTCTCGGAGTTGGAATATACGCTATGATAGTGTGATCAAAGCATATGGTTTTATACAGACTGTTGGAGAAGCCTGTATTTACAAGAAAGTGAGTGGGAGCTCTGTAGCATTTCTAATATTATATGTGGATGACATATTGTTGATTGGAAATAATACATAATTTCTGGATAGCATAAAAGGATACTTGAATAAGAATTTTTCAATGAAAGACCTCGGTGAAGCTGCTTATATATTGGGCATCAAGATCTATAGGGATAGATCAAGACGCTTAATTGGACTTTCACAAAGCACATACCTTGAGAAAGTTTTGAAGAAGTTCAAAATGGATCAGTCAAAGAAAGCGTTCTTGTTTGTGTTACAAGGTGTGAAGTTGAGTCAGACTCAATGCCCGACCACTGCAGAAGATAGAGAGAAAATGAAAGTAATTCCCTATGCCTCAGCCATAGGTTCTATCATGTATGCAATGTTGTGTACCAGACCTGATGTGTGCCTTGCTATAAGTTTACCAGGGAGGTACCAAAGTAATCCAGGAGTGGATCACTGGACAACGGTCAAGAACATCCTAAAATACATGAAAAGGACTAAGGATATGTTTCTCGTTTATGGAGGTGAAAAAGAGCTCGTCATAAATGGTTACGTCGATGCAAGCTTTGACAATGATTCGGATGACTCTAAGTCATAAACCGGATATGTATTTATATTGAATGGTGGAGCGGTCAGTTGGTGCATTTCCAAGCAGAGCGTCGTGGCGGGATCTACGTGTGAAGGGGAGTACATAGCTGCTTCAGAAGCAGCAAATGAAGGAGTCTGGATGAAGGATTACATATCCGATCTAGGTGTAATACCTAGTGCATCGGGTCCAATGAAAATCTTTTGTGACAATACTGGAGCAATAGCCTTGGCGAAGGAATCCATATTTTACAAGAGAACCAAACACATCAAGAGACGCTTCAATTCCATCTGCGATCAAGTCAAGGAGGGGGACATAGAGATTTGGAAAATATACACGAATCTGAATGTTGCAGACCCGTTGACTAAGCCTCTCTCACGAGCAAAACATGATCAGCACCAAGACTCGATGGGTGTTAGAATCATTACTATGTAATCTAGATTATTGACTCTAGTGCAAGTGGGAGACTGAAGGAAATATGCCCTAGAGGAAATAATAAAGTTGTTATTTATATTTCCTTATATCATGATAAATGATTATTATTCATGCTAGAATTGTATTAACCGGAAACTTAGAACATGTGTGAATACATAGACAAACAGAGTGTCCCTACTATGCCTCTACTAGGCTAGCTCGTTAATCAAAGATGGTTCAAGTTTCCTGACCATAGACATGTGTTGTCATTTGATGAACGGGGTCACATCATTAGAGAATGATGTGATGGACAAGACCCATCCGTTAGCTTGGCATTATGATCGTTGAGTTTTATTGCAAATTCTTTCTTCATGACTTATACATGTTCCGCTATCTATGAGATTTTGCAACTCCCGAATACCGGAGGAACACCTTGTGTTCTATCAAACATCACAATGTAACTGGGTGATTATAAAGATGCTCTATAGGTGTCTCCAAAGGTGTTTTTTGGGTTGGTTAGATCGAGCATAGGATTTTTCACTTCCGAGTATCAGAGAGGTATCTCTGGGCCCTCTCAGTAATGCACATCACTATAAGCCTTGCAAGCAATGTGACTAATGAGTTAGTTACGGGACGATGCATTACGGAACGAGTAAAGAGACTTGCCGGTAACGAGATTGAACTAGGTATGATGATACCGATGATCGAATCTCGGGAAAGTAACATACCTATGACAAAGGGAATAACGTATGTTGTTATGCGGTTTGATCGATAAAGGCCTGCGTAGAATATGTAGGAACCAATATGAGCATCCAGGTTCCGCTATTGGTTATTGACTAGAGATGTGTCTCGAACCCGTAGGGTCCGCACGCTTAACGTTTGATGACAATTTGTATTATGAGTTATGTGATTTGATGACCGAAGTTTGTTCGGAGTCGCGGATGAGATCATAGACATACAAGGAGTCTCGAAATTGTCGAGAGGTAAAGATCGATATATTGGAAGGTTATATTCGGACACTGGAATGGTTCCGAAGTGTTTCGGGTATTTTCTGGAGTATCGGGAGGTTACCGGAACACCCCGCGAAGTAGTGGGCCTTAATGGGCTTTAGGGGGAAGGAGAGAAGGGCCTCAAGGGGTGGCTGCACCCCCCGCCCCCCATGGTTGGTCGGAATTGGACTAGGAGGGGGTGGCGCCCCCCTCTTTCCTTCTCCTCTCTTCATCCTTCCCTCCTTCTCCTAGTTGGAATAGGAAAGGGGGTGGGGGCGAATCCTACTTGGACTGGGAGTCCAAGTAGGACTCCCCCCTTTGGCACGCCCCCCTTGGGCCGGCCTCCGCTTCACCCCTCCTTTATATACATGGGAGGGGGCACCCCAAAGGCACACCAAGTCTTCTCTTAGCCGTGTGCGGTGCCCCGCCTCCACAGTTACACACCTCAGTCATATTGTCATAGTGCTTAGGCGAAGCCCTGCGCCGGTAACTTCATCATCATCGTCGCCACGCCGTCATGCTGACGGAAATCTCCCTCGTCCTCAACTGGATCAAGAGCTCGAGGGACATCATCGAGCTGAATGTGTGCTCAATACGGAGGTACCATACATTCAGTGCTAGGATCGGTTGGATCGCGAAGATGTTCGACTACATCAACCGCGTTACCAAACGCTTCCGCTTTCGGTCTACGAGGGTATGTGGACACACTCTTCCCGCTCGTTGCTATGCTTCTCCTAGATAGATGTTGCATGATTATATGAATTCTTTTTGAAATATTGCGTTCCCCAACAGGGAGCGCCGGCGCCTCTGACCGACAGCCAGCGCCGCAGACTCGACCAGCGAGCACTGCTCACTTGGTCAGGGCCCAAGGCTTCGCCTTGCGGAGGGGTCGGGCTCGACGCCGCCGGTCCTGGGGCGTAGCCGGCCGGTCTGAGCTGGGCTCTGCCCGCTCGACCTGGCGTGGCTCGCCATTTGTGCTTTGTTCACCCTCCCCGACCTCTCGGACGCCGGCCATCATTAGCATTGGCGCCCCGGCTCCCATCCTCCGCGGGTCTTTGTTCCGGCCGTTTATCGCGGCTTTCGGCTCTTTCGCTCTTCAATTCCAGGCTTCCTACCGCCCAGGCGGCTCTGGACGGCCCTACAACGCACTCCTGCTCCGGCGACGGTGGTGGCGGTGGCGGCTCATCGAGGGGAAACCCTCCGGGCTTGCGCCTCACCCCATTCACAGGCCCCTGCGCTGGCAGGCCAGGGCATCCTGGGTCGTGGCCGGTCCCCCTCTCCAGGCCTTTCTGCGTGCCTTAGGCCCACATCATGGACACAGTGGATTTGGCCACCCAGCGGCTTCCCTGTGCCCCCATCTCCCCCCGCAGTCGCTGCTTCACCCTCGTCGCCCCGCCCTCTCTCGTCGACTCCCCCTCTCGCCGCCACCCCCTCCTCCTCCTCCCAGCCTCCCCCACCCTCCCTTCTCCGTCCATGACCCAGGAGCGGGAGGACGGTGAGGCCCGCCGCAAACACCGCTACGAGGACCGGCGTGATCCCCCGCCACTCCCCCGATGCGCTCCGTCGCGAGGATGACCTCCGGTGGGAGCTACGCGACCCGGAGGAGCGGCGGTCATCCATGTGCACTCCGAGCATCACGGCTCGTCCCGCTCCCTGCTACCTCTTGAGCATGCGTTGAATTTCCCTTGAAGAGGAAAGGGTGATACAGCAAAGTAGCGTAAGTATTTCGCTCAGTTTTTGAGAACCAAGGTATCAATCCAGTAGGAGACAACCCACAAGTCACCTAGTACCTGCACAAATAATCAAGAACCTAGCAACCAACGCGATAAAGGGGTTGTCAATCCCTTCACAGTCACTCGCAAAAGTGAGATCTGATAGAGATAGTAAAGTAAATATTTTTGGTATTTTGTTGTATAGATTGGAAAGTAAAGATTGCAAAATAGTAAACGAGATGCGATGTAAATAAAAGAGATGCAATATAATAAGAAAGAGACACGGGGGCCATAGGTTTCACTAGTGGCTTCTCTCAAGATAGCATGTATTACGGTGGGTGAACAAATTACTGTCGAGCAATTGATAGAAAAGCGCATAGTTATGAGAATATCTAAGGCAATGATCATGAATATAGGCATCACGTCCGTGTCAAGTAGACCGAAATGATTCTGCATCTACTACTATTACTCCAGACATCGACCGCTATCCAGCATGCATCTAGAGTATTAAGTTCATAAGAACAGAGTAACGCATTAAGCAAGATGACATGGTGTAGAGGGATAAAGTCAAGCAATATGATATAAAACCCATCTTTTTATCCTCGATGGCAACAATACAATACGTGTCTTGCTGCCCCTACTGTCACTGGGAAAGGACACTACAAGATTGAAACCCAAATCTAAGCACTTCTCCCATTGGAAGAAAGATCAATCTAGTAGGCCAAATTAAACCGATAATTTGAAGAGACTTGCAAAGATATCAAATCATGCATATAAGAATTCAGAGAGAGAGAGAACTTTGTATTGAGAATAAAAGAGAGAGAGAGAGAAGAAGCCATCTAGCTAATAACTATGGACCCGAAGGTCTATGGTAAACTACTCATGCTTCATCGGAGAGGCAATGGTGTTGATGTAGATGCCCTCCGTGATCGATTCCCCCTCCGGCAGATTGCCGAAAAAGGCCCCAAGATGGGATCTCATGAGTACAGAAGGTTGCGGCGATGGAAAAGTGGTTTCGTGGCTCTCCCTAATCGATCTAGGGTATAAGAGTATATATTGGCGAAAGAAGTACGTCGGTGGAGCTACGTGGAGCCCATGAGGGTGGGGGCGCGCCCTCCTACCTCGTGGCCGCCTCGCGGAGTTCCAGACTTCAACTCCAAGTCTTCTGGATTGCTTTCGGTCCAAGAAAGATCATCGCGAAGGTTTCATTCCATTTGGACTCTGTTTGGTATACCTTTTCTGCGAAACTCTAAAATAGGTAAAAAAAAAATAGAAACTAGCACTAGGCCTCTGGTTAATAGGTTAGTCCCAAAAATAATGTAAAAGAGCATATTAAAGCCCATTAAACATCCAAAACAGAAAATATAATAGCATGGAACGATCAAAAATTATAGATACATTGGAGACGTATCACTCCCCCTCCCGCCGCCGCCGATTAGCGAACGGTCCGGCGCCACTCGCCTTCTCCTATGCGTCGCCGGGGCCGAAGCCCCTCTCTGCCCCGTCCCTCCCGCGCCTTCCCTCTCTACCCCTTGGCCCCTTCGGCCACTGCGCCCACCCACAAGTATGTCCCTCCCCACGCCTCGGACCCCGCTCCTCAAGCCGGCTAGGCTGCTAGGGCCGGCCCAAACCGATGCCGCTAGGCCCGGGTGCTGGCCTCCCAGGTCGTTGCGGCTGCGGGTTCTGTCGCGGCTTCGGGGCCTGTCTCCGGCCTCCCCTCACCTCCATGCTTCAACTGTGGGGAGGTCGGCCATGTGCAAGTCAATTGCATCAACCCGCCATGGTGCTATATTTGCAAGGACCCGGGACACGCCGCTATGCTCTTCCTCGACAGGCCCTTGACTGACGAGCTCCGGATGTACGGCCATGGGATCGAGGGGTTGGGATTCTTCCATATTGAGCTCCCTAACCTTGCCCCACCCACTCCCTCCCTCTAGGTGATTGTGACGGTGGTAGATTGTGTGGCCTCGCCCGAGATGATTGAGGCCGAGCTCAACCACCTGTACCGCCGTCAGTGGGACTAGCAGGTCACCCCGACATCCGGGACGGTGTTCTTCGTGATCTTCCCTGACGATCTCAGCCACGGCTATGCTACTCACAGTGATCAGATCACCCTCACCCTCAACAAGATCGTCGTTGACATCTCCGAGCCGATTCTCGACCCTAAGGCGATGGCGGTGCTGGACACAGCCTGGATCCTCATCGCTGGCCTCCCGGACATTGCGAGGTCCGAGCGCGTCATTCGCCAGATGTCTTGGATCCATGGCAAGGTGGTCGTGGTGGACGAGCTCTCCCTCCGCAAGGTGGAGGAGGTCCGGGTCAAGGTCAAGTGCCTGGACTCCTCCCGGCTCCGTGCCACAGTCCGAGTCTTCTTCAACGACCAGGGCTTCGACTTGCGGATCGCTCCTGAGCCCCCAACAACGTGGGCCACCCACGCTTCTCCGACGACGGCCCTCCATGAGGTAACACAAGTGGGGATTACCATGGCCGCCACCACCGCCTCTCTGCCCGCTCGGATGATGAGGAGGCCTTGGACGACAGCCGCTCCTGGTCCCCCTCTCCTGACCCTCGCGCGCCTTTCGCGGGGCACGGGGGCCGGCAAGTCGGGCTCGGCTCCTCGGCACCACCAATGGCCTCCATTGGGACTCCGGTGGACTCTCTGGTCGATCCCTCAAGCGAGAGCGACACATCTAGTGCCGGGCTGCTAGTCATCACCACCTCCCCCCAGCGCTCCCCGGTCGGCCCTCTGCCGGCTCCTGTTGCTTCCGCTCCGGTGTCCCCGGCCCTGCCGCCGGTGTCCCCAGTTCCCCTGCGCCTCCCACCCTGCTCAGGACCCGTGGCCATGGCGGACCCGGCCCCTGCCTGGTGCCAGCGGTGGTCACATCTGTGGCCTCCCCGCCACCCCCTGCCATGGACCTCTCCCTGGATGTGGTCCCCCGATGCCGGCCGCTTCTCCGCCACCTGCACCCCCTACTTCGAACGCATCTCCGCCCTCTGCACCACCCGCTTGTTGGCGAACGCGGTATTTCAGAAAAAACTCCTACGATCATGCAAGATCTATCTAGGAGATGCACAGCAACGAGAGTGGAGAGTATGTCTACGTACCCTCGTAGACTGAAGTGGAAGCGTTATGTAACGCGGTTGATGTAGTCGAACGTCTTCGTGATCCAACCGATCAAGTACCGAACGCACTGCACCTTCGTGATCCGCACACGTTTAGCTCGGTGACGTCCCTCGAACTCTTGATCCAGTTGAGGCCGAGGGAGAGTTTCATCAACATGATAGCGTGATGATGGTGATGATGAAGTTACCGACGCAGGGCTTCACCTAAGCACTACAGCGATATGACCAAGGTGGAAATCTGTGGAGGGGGCACCGCATACGGCTAAAGAATCAACTTGTGTGTCTATCGGGTGCCCCTCCCCGTATATAAAGGGGTGGAGGAGGGGGCTGGCCGGCCACCTTGGGCGCGCCCCAAGGGGGGAATCCTACTCCTACTAGGAGTAGGTTCCCCCCTTATCTAGTCCTACTAGGAGGGGGAAGGAAGGGGAAGAGGGGAGGAAGGAAAGGGGGGCCGGCCCCCCTTCCAATTCGGATTGGGCTTTGGGGGGCCCTCCTCTTGTCCTTCTCCTCTCTCTTCCACTAAAGCCCATGTAGGCCCATTAAGCCCCGCGGGGTTCGGGTAACCCCCCGGTACTCTGGTAAATTCCCAAACTCATCCGAAACCATTCCGTTGCCCAAACATAACCTTCCAATATATCAATCTTCATGTCTCGACCATTTCGAGACTCCTCGTCATGTCTGTGATCACATTCGGGACATCAAAACGCATAAACTCATAATACCGATCGTCATCAAACATTAAGCGTGCGGACCCTACGGGTTCGAGAACTATGTAGAGATGACTGAGACTCATCTACGGTCAATAACCAATAGCATAACCTAGATCCTCATATTGGTTCCTACATATTCTACGAAGATCTTTATCGGTCAAATCTCATAACAACATACGTTGTCCCCTTTGTCATTGGTATGTTACTTGCCCGAGATTCGATCGTCGGTATCATCATACCTAGTTCAATCTCGTTACCAGCAAGTCCCTTTACTTGTTCTGTAATGCATTGTTCTGCAACTAACTCATTAGTCATATTGCTTGCAAGGCTTATAGTGATGTGCATTACCGAGAGGGCCCAGAGATACCTCTCCGATACCTGGAGTGACAAATCGTATTTTTGATATATGCCAACCCAACAAACACCATCGGAGACACCTGCAGAGCATCTTTATAATCACCCAATTACGTTGTGACGTTTGATAGCACACAAGGTGTTCCTCCGGTATTCGGGAGTTGCATAATCGCATAGTCAGAGGAACATGTATAAGTCATGAAGAAAGCAATAGCAATAAAACTCAACGATCATAATGCTAAGCTAACAGATGGGTCTTGTCCATCACATCATTCTCTAATGATGTGACTCAATTCATCAAATGACAACACATGTCTATGTTTAGGAAACATAATCATCTTTGATTAATGAGCTAGTCAAGTAGAGGCATACTAGGGACACTCTGTTTTGTCTATGTATTCACATAATCGCATAGTCAGAGGAACATGTACTTAGTTTCTGGTTAATATAATTCTAGCATGAATAATAAACATTTATCATGATACAAGGAGATATAAATAACAACTTTATTATTGTCTCTAGGGCAGATTTCCTTGAGTCTCCCACTTGCACTAGAGTCAATAATCTAGTTCACATTGCCATGTGTTTTAACACCAATAGTTCACATCATCCTATGATTAGTTCGCATCGCCATGTGACTAGAGTCAATAATCTATTTCACATCGCTTATGTGATTTACACCCAAAGAGTACTAAGGTGCAATCATGTTTTACTTGTGGGAGAAGCTTAGTCAATGGGCCTATTGATTTACACCATTTTTGATTGTTCCGTGCTATTATATTATCTATTTTAGATGTTAATGGGCTTTATTTTACACTTCTATATTATTTTTGGGACTAACCTATTAACCGGAGCCACAACCCAAATTGTTGTTTTTTTTGCCTATTTCAGTGTTTCGCAGAAAAGGAATATCAAACGGAGTCCAAACGGAATGAAACCTTCGGGAACGTGATTTTTGGAACAAATGTGATCCAGAGAACTTGGAGTGCAAGTCAAGAAACAAACGAGGCGGCCACGAGGCAGGGGGCGCGCCTACCCCCTGGGCGCGCCCTCCCTCTCGTGGGTCCCTCGTGGCTCAACCGACCTACTTCTCCCTCCTATATATGTTCACATACCCCCAAAAACATCCGAGAGCACCACAAAACCCTATTTGCACCGCCGCAACCTTCTGTACCTAAGAGATCCCATCTTGGGGCCTTTTCCGGAGCTTTGCCAGAGGGGGCATTGATCACGCAGAGCCTCTTCATCAACTCCATGGCCCCTCCGATGATGTGTGAGTAGTTTACCTCAGACCTTTGGGTCCACAGCTAGTAGCTAGATGGCTTCTTCTCTCTCTTTGGATCTCAATACAAAGTTCTCCTCGATTCTCTTGGAGATCTATTTGATGTAATCTTCTTTTGCGGTGTGTTTGTCGAGATCCGATGAATTGTGGGTTTATGATCAAGTCTATCTATGAAGAATATTTGAATCTTCTCTAAATTCTTTTATGTATGATTGGTTATCTTTGCAAGTCTCTTCGAATTATCAGTTTGTTTTGGCCTACTATATCGATCTTTCTTGCAATGGGAGAAGTGCTTAGCTTTGGGTTCAATCTTGAGGTGCTCGATCCCAGTGACAAAAAGGGAAATGACACGTATTGTATTGTTGCCATCGAGGATAAAAATATGGGGTTTATATCATATTGCATGAGTTTATCCCTCTACATCATGTCATCTTGCTTAAGGCGTTACTCTGTTCTTATGAACTTAATACTCTAGATGCATGCTGGATAGCGGTCGGTGTGTGGAGTAATAGTAGTAGGTGCAGGCAGGAGTCGGTCTACTTGTCACGGACGTGATGCCTATATACATGATCATACCTAGGTATTCTCGTAATCATTCGCTTTTCTATCAATTGCTCGACAGTAATTTGTTCACCCACCGTAATACTTATGTTATCTTGAGATAAGCCACTAGTGAAACCTATGGCCCCCGGGACTATTTTCCATCATACAAGTTTCTAATCTATTTTAGTTTGCCATCTTTAGATTCAAACTATATCATAAAAATACCAAAAATATTTATCTTATTATTATCATCTCTATCAGATCTCACTCTTGCAAGTGGCCGTGAAGGGATTGACAACCCCTTTATCGGGTTGGTTGCGAGGTTCTTATTTGTTTGTGTAGGTATGAGGTGACTCACGCATGGTCTCCTACTGGATTGATACCTTGGTTCTCAAAAACAGAGGGAAATACTTACGCTACTTTACTGCATCACCCTTTCCTCTTCAAGGGAAAACCAACGCAGTGCTCAAGAGGTAGCACCTATCACATTCAGAGCCGTATGTATTTTGCAAATTTCTATGTCTACAATGCTCTGCATAGAGCTACTCTAGCTAATTGCTCCCACTTTCAATATGTATCTAGATTGAGACAAAGAGTCATCTGGATCGGTGTAAAAGCTTGCATCAGCGTAACTCTTTACGACGAACTCTTTATCACCTCCATAACCGAGAAATATCTCCTTAGTCTTCTAAAGATAATTTTGACCGATGTCAAGTGATCCACTCCTGCATCAATATCGTACCCCCTTGCCAAACTCATGGCAAGGTACACAATAGGTTTGGTACAAAGCATATCATACTTTATAGAACCTATGGCTGAGGCATAGGGAATGATTTTCATTCTCTTTCTATTTTCTGCCATGGTCATGTTTTCAGTCTTACTCAACTTTACACCTTGCAATACAGGCAAGAACTCCTTCTTTGACTGTTCCATTTTAAACTACTTCAAAAAAATCTGGTCAAGGTATGTACTCATTGAAAAATCTTATCAAGCGTCTTGATCTATCTTTATAGATCTTGATGCCCAATATGTAAGAAGTTTCACCGAGGTCTTTCTTTGAAAAAACTCCTTTCAAACACTCCTTTATGCTTTCCGGAAAATTCTACATCATTTCCGATCAACAATATGTCATTCACATATACTTATCCGAAAGGCTGTAGTGCTCCCACTCACCTTTTTGTAAATACAGGCTTCACCATAAGGCTGTATAAAACTATATGCTTTGATCAACTCATCAAAGCATATATTCCAACTCTAAGATGCTTGCACCAGTCCATAGATGGATCCCTGGCGCTTGCACACTTTGTTAGCACCTTTAGGATTGACAAAACCTTCTTGTTGTATCATATACAACTCTTCTTTAAGATATCCGTTAAGGAATGTAGTTTTGACATCCATTTGCCAGATTTCATAAAATGTGGCAATTGCTAACATGATTCGGACAGACTTAAGCATTGCTATGAGTGAGAAAATTGTTGTCAACACCTTGAACATGTCGAAAACCTTTTTGCGACAATTCAAGCTTTGTAGATAGTAACACTACTATCAGCGTTCGTCTTCCTCTTGAAGATCCATTTATTCCCAATGGCTCGCCGATCATCGGGCAAGTCAACCAAAGTCCACACTTTGTTCTCGTACATGGATCCCATCTCAGATTTCATGGCCTCAAGCCATTTCGCGGAATCTGGGCTCATCATCGCTTCCTCATAGTTCACAGGTTTGTCATGTTCTAGTAACATGACTTCTAGAACAGGATTATTGTACCACGCTGGTGCGACACGTACTCTGGTTGACCTACGATGTTGAGTAGTAACTTGATCTGAAGTTTTATGATCATCATCATTAACTTCCTCACTGATTGGCGTAGGCATCACTAGAACTGATTTCAATGATGAGCTACTTTCCAACTCGAGAGAAGGTACAATTACCTGATCAGGTTCTACTTTCCTCCCACTCACTTCTTTTGAGAGAAACTCCTTCTCTAGAAAGGATCCAGATTTAGCAACAAAGATCTTGCCTTCGGATCTGCGATAGAAGGTGTACCCAATAGTATCTTTTGGGTATCCTACGAAGACACACTTATCCAATTTGGGTTCGAGCTTATTAGGTTGAAGCTTTTGCACATAAGCATCATAGTCCCAAACTTTAAGAAATGACAGATTAGGTTTCTTACCAAACCACAGTTCATACGGTGTCGTCTCAACGTATTAGATGGTGCCCTGTTTTAACGTGAATGCAGCTATCTCTAATGCATAACCCTAAAACGATAGTGGTAAATTGGTAAGAGACATCATAGATCGCACCATATCTAATAAAGTACGGTCACGATGTTCGGACACCAATAGTTTTAAGAAATGACAACTCCAGTTTCTTGCCAAACCACAGTTCATATGGTGTCATCTCAACGGATTTAGATGGTGCCATATTTAACGTGAATATAGCTGTCTCTAAAGCATAACCCCAAAATGATAGCAGTAAATCAGTAAGAGACACCATAGATCGCACCATATCCAATAAAGTACGGTTACGATGTTCGGACACACAATTATGCTATGGTGTTCCAGGCGGCGTGAGCTGCGAAACTATTCCACATTGTTTCAAATGAAGACCAAACTCATAACTCACATATTAACATCCGCGATCAGATCGTAGAAACTTTATTTTCTTGTTACGATGATTTTCTACTTCACTCTAAAATTATTTGAACTTTTCAAATGTTTCAGACTTATGTTTCATTAAGTATATATACCTATATCTGCTCAAATCATCTATGAAGGTCAGAAAATAATGATACCCGCCATGAGCCTCAACACTCATCGGACCACATACATCAGTATGTATTATTTCCAATAAGTCAGTTGCTCGCTCCATTGTTCCGGAGAACGGAGTCTTAGTCATCTTGCCCATGAGGCATGGTTCACAAGCATCAAGTGATTCATAATCAAGTGATTCCAAAAGCCCATCAGCATGGAGTTTCTTCATGTGCTTTACACCAATATGATCTAAACGGCTGTGCCACTAATAAGTTGCACAATCATTATTAACTTTGCATCTTTTTGGCTTCAATATTATGAATGTGTGTATCACTATGATCGAGATTCAATAAACCATTTACATTGGGTGTATCACCATAGAAGGTTTTATTCATGTAAATAGAACAACAATCATTCTTTGACTTAAATGAATATTCGTATTGCAATAAACATGATCCAATCATATTCATGCTCAACGCAAACACCAAATAACTTTTAGGTTCAACACTAATCCCGAAGGTAAAGGGAGTGTGTGATGGCGATCTTATCAACCTTGGAATCACTTCCAACACACATCGTCACCTAGCCCTTAACTAGTCTCTGTTTATTTTGCAACTCCTGTTTTGAGTTACTACTCTTAGCAACTGAACCAGTACCAAATACCGAGGGGTTGCTATAATCACTAGTAAAGTACATATCAATAACATGTATATCAAATATACCTTTGTTCGCTTTTCCATCCTTCCTATCCGCCAAGTATTTGGGCAGTTCCACTTCAAGTGACCATTTCCTTTGCAGTAGAAGCACTCAATTTCAGGCTTGGGTCTAGCTTTGGGCTTCTTCATGGGAGTGGAAACTTGCTTGCCATTCTTCTTGAAGTTCCCTTTCTTTCCCTTGGCCTTTTACTTGAAACTAGTGATCTTGTCAACCATCAACACTTGATGCCTTTCTTGATTTCTACCTTTGCTGATTTCCGTATCGCGAAGAGCCCGGTAATCGTTTTCTTCATCCCTTACATATTATAGTTCATCACAAAGTTCTAGTAACTTGGTGATAGTGACTAGAGAACTCTGTCAATCACTATCTTATCTAGAAGATTAACTCCCACTCGATTCAAGCGATTGTAGTACTCAGACATTCTGAGCACATGCTCACTGGTTGAGGTATTCTTCTCCAGCTTGTAGGCAAAATACTTGTCAGAGGTCTCATACCTCTTGACTTGGGCATGAGTCTAAAATACAAATTTCAACTCTTGGAAAATCTTATATGTTCTGTGGCATTCAAAACGTTTTTGAAGTCCCGGTTCTAAGCCGTAAAGCATGGTGCACTAAACTATCAAGTAGTCATCATACCGAGCTTTGCCAAACGTTCATAACGTCTACATTTGCTCCTGTGATAACCCGCAAGTATAGGGGATCAATTGTAGCCTCTTTAGATAAGTAAGAGTGTCGAACCCAACGAGGAGCTAAAGGTAGAACAAATATTCCCTCAAGTTCTATCGACCACCGATACAACTCTACGCACGCCTAACGCTCGCTTTACCTAGAACAAGTATGAACTAGAAGTACTTTGTAGGTGTTGTTGGATAGGTTTGCAAGATAATAAAGAGCGCGTAAATAAAAATTAGGGGCTGTTTAGATGAAGACACAACTAAGTTAGTTTCAGTAGAGAGCTTTTTGTCACGAGAAAGTTATTTGTCCCTAGGCAATCGATAACTAGACCGATAATCATTATTGCAATTTTATTTGAGGGAGAGGCATAAGCTAACATAATTTCTCTTCTTGGATCATATGCACTTATGGTTGGAACTCTAGCAAGCATCCGCAACTACTAAAGATCATTAAGATAAAACCCAACCATAGCATTATAAGGCATCAAGTCCTCTTTATTCCCATACGCAAACAACCTACTTACTCGGGTCTGTGTTTCTATCACTCAAGCCACCCACCATAAGCAAATCATGAACATATTGCAAACCCCACAGAGGGGATCCCTCGCGCTTGCACGACACGGAGAGCACCATAGGACAACCACTAATAATAAAACATGCAACTCAAACCAATCATGGTCATTAATTAACCCATAGGACAAAACAGATCTACTCAAACATCATAGGATAGCCATACATCATTGCGAAATAATATATAGCGTTGAGCACCATGTTTAAGTAGGGATTACAGCGGGTAAAAGAGGGGTTACACCTCTGCATAGAGGGGGCAAGAGTTGGTGATGATGGCGGTGAAGTTGTTGGTGTAGATTGCGGTGACGATGATGGCCCCGGCAGCGTTCCGGCGCCACCGGGAGAGAGGGGGAGAGAGGCCCCATTCTTCTTCTTCCTTGACCTTCTCCCTAGATGGGAGAAGGGTATCCCATCTGGTCCATGGCATCCATGGCATGGGAGGGACGAGAGTCCCTCCGAGATTGGATCTGTCTCTTTGTCTCTCTCTATTTCTGCGTTCCAGATTCTACCCTTTCACCGTTTCTTAAATTCCCGAAGATCCGTAACTCCGATTGGGCTAATATTTTAACACAATTTTAAGCCGGACATTGGATTTCTTGTGGCGAAAGAAGGGCACCAGTTGCCTTACAGGGTGGCCACGAGGGCCCAGGGAGCGCCTGACCCCCTGGAGCGTGCCCCCCTGCCTCGTGGCCCCCTCGAGCATTGTCTCGCGTTGATTCTTCTTCCCAAAAATCACATATATTCCAAAAAAATCTCCGTCAGTTTTTATCCTGTTTGGACACCGTTTGATATGGATTTTCCGCGAAATAAAAACATGCAACAAACAGGAACTGGCACTTGGCACTGGATCAATATGTTAGTCCCCAAAAATAGTATAAAAAGTTACCAAAAGTATATGAAATTTGTATAATATTGTCATGGAACAATCAAAAAATATAGATACGGCGGAGACGTATCAGCATCCCCAAGCTTAATTCCTTCTCGTCCTCGAGTAGGTAAATGATAAAAAGATAATTTTGATGTGGAATGCTACCTAGCATAATCTTGATCATGTAATCTAATCATGGCATGAATATTAAGACACGAGTGATTCAAAACAATTTTCTATCATTTGACACTAAAACAATAATACTTCAAGCATACTAATAAAGCAATCATGTCTTTTTAAAATAACATGGCCAAAGAAAGTTATCCCTACAAAATCATATGGTCTAGCTATGCTCCATCTTCACCACACAAAGCATTGAAAGCATGCATAACCCCGATGACAAGCCAAGCAATTGTTTCATACTTTTGATGTTCTGAAACCTTTTCAACTTTCATTCAATACATGAGTGTGAGCCATGGATATAGCACTATATGTGGAATAGAATATGATGATGGAGGTTGTGTGGAGAACACAGAAAAGGGAGAAAGTCTCACATCGACGTGGCTAATCAACGGGCTATGGAGATGCCCATCAATTGATGTCAATGCGAGGAGTAGGGATTTCCATGCAACGGATGCACTAGAGCTATAAGTGTATGAAAGCTCAAACTGAAACTAAGTGGGTGTGCATCCAACTTGCTTGCTCATGAAGACCTAGGGCATTTGAGGAAGCCCATCGTTGGAATATACAAGCCAAGTTCTATACTGAAAATTCCCACTAGTATATGAAAGTGATAACTCAAGAGACTCTCTATATGAAGAACATGGTGCTACTCTGAAGCACAAGTGTGGTAAAAGGATAGTAACATTGTCCCTTCTCTCTTTTCTCTCATTTTTTTGTTTTTTATCTTTTTTCTTTTTTTTCTTTTTTTTGTAGGCTTCTTTGACCTCTCTCTTTGGGGGGGGGGCTTCTTTGGCCACTTTTATTTTGATAACCACACATGGGGCAATGTTCTAATAATGATGATCATCACACTTTTATTTACTTACAACTCAATATTACAACTCGATACTAGAACAAAGATATGATTCTATATGAATGCCTCCGGTGGTGTACCGGGATGTGCAATGATCTAGCGTAGCAATGACATAAAAAACGGACAAGCCATGAAAACATCATGCTAGCTATGTTACGATCATGAAAAGCAATATAACAATGAATGCTCAAGTCATGTATATGATGATGATGGAAGTTGCATGGCAATATATCTCGGAATGGCTATGGAAATGCCATAATAGGTAGGTATGGTGGCTGTTTTGAGCAAGATATAAGGAGGCTTATGTGTGATAGAGCGTATCGTATCACGGGGTTTGGATGCACCGGCGAAGTTTGCACCAACTCTCGAGGTAAGAAAGGGCAATGCACGGTACCAAAGAGGCTAGCAATGATGGAAGGGTGAGAGTACATATAATCCATGGACTCATTATTAGTCATAAAGAACTCACATACTTATTGCAAAAGTCTAGCTATCGAAAAAATATTACTACACGCATGCTCCTAGGGGGATAGATTGGTAGGAAAAGACCATCGCTCGTCCCCGACCGCCACTCATAAGGAAGACAATAAATAAATAAATCATGCTCTGACTTCATCACATAGCGGTTCACCATATGTGCATGCTACGGGAATCACAAACTTCAACACAAGTATTTCTACAATCCACAACTACCCACTAGCATGACTCTAATATTACCATCATTATATCGCAAAACTATTGCAAGGAATCAAACATATCATATTCGGTGATCTACAAGTTTTATGTAGGATTTTATGACTAACCATTTGAATGACCAATTCCTGTCATCTCTCTAAATAGATATAAGTGAAGCAAGAGAGTTTAATTCTTTCTACAAAAGATATGCCCACACTCTAACAAATATAAGTGAAGCAAAAGAGCATTCTACAAATGGAGGTTTTCTATGTGAAGAGAAGTAGGCAATCCAAACTTCAAAAGATATAAGTGAAGCACATGAAGCATTCTATAAAGCCATACTCAAAAGATATAAGTGAAGTGCAATGAGAATTCTATAAATCAACCAAATACTATCTCATACCAGCATGGTGCATAAAATAAAAGTGAAAACTAAATGCAAAAGACGCTCCAAGATTTACGCATATCATGTGACGAATAAAAATATAGCTCCAAGTGAAATTACCGATGATCGTTAGAAGAAAGAGGGGATGCCTTCTGGGGCATCCCCAAGCTTGGTTGCTTAGCAGTCCTTGAATATTTCCTGGGGGTGCCTCAGGCATCCCCAAGCTTAGGCTCTTGCCACTCCTTATTCCTTCATCCATCGTGATCTCTCCCAAAACTTGAAAACTTCAATCACACAAAACATAACACAAAGTTTGGTAAGATCCGTTAGTATAATAAAGCAAATCACTACTCAAAGTACTATTGCAAACCAATTCATGTTCTGTTTTTGCATTTTAGCTACTGTAATATAACTTTTCCATGGCTTAATCCACTGATAGAAATTGATAGTTTCATCAAAACAAGCAAAATGTGCATCAAAAACAGAATCTGTCTTAAACAGGACAGTCTGTAGTAATCTGAACATTCACCATACTTCTGGTACTCCAACAATTCTGAAACAATTAGTAAAAATAAAAAAATTGTATATAAAGACAGCGAAAAAAGTTTCAGAACCATTTGACATTCCAGTAAAAAAATGTAAAATCGCGCACTACAGCCAAAGTTTCTGTTCTGCACCGCACAAACCAACAAGCAATGTAAACATCCTAAAGGCAAATATTGGCACATTATTTTTATAATACAATGGAATTGTACAAGGGGATAATTATTTTTGTTGAAAAGTTTCTGTAATCAAGATTGACAAAGTTTCCGTGAGCATGAACAAAGTTCAAGGAGCTCCCCCACTTCAACAATGCTTGTCTCTCTCACTTTCACTTTCCTTTTTGAAAAGTTTTGGGTTCCCCTCTTTATTTTTTTGTTTTTAAACTATATAAAAGCACTCAACAAAAATAAATGACTCTCTAAAACTTCCGGGTTGTCTCCCTGGCAGTGCTTTCTTTGAAGCCATTAAGCTAGGCATAAGGTGCTCAAGTAATGAATCCATCTGGATCCCAAGGTATATCAAAGCCAATTTTAATTAACAATGATTTGTGATTTAGTAGTGAGCACAAAGCAACATATATAATGTAATGACGAAGTCTAACTCTCGTCCTATGCATCAGCATGTCATAAAAGAACAATTCATGCACACATAGTAAAGGCCAATGCAAAGTATAAACAATTTCTTGCAATTTTATCATATTGGAAACATGGAGAGGTGAAGATGTAGTTCCTCTCTCATAATAATTGCAAGTAGGAGCAGCAAGCACATGCATATTATATCTATCAAAATCATCATGTGTAGTAGTGAAACACAACCCATCAATATAATCCTTAATAAGTGTCACGACCGGTTTTCCAATAAAAATGTTTATTGAGAAACCAATCTTTTGAGTCCAGTATGAGAAAAATCCTCCTTACTGGTAGACAAATTCTTTATTCAATAAGCTAGTAGCATAGAATATATTACAAGGTTGAGCTAAGGCTGCTCAACAAATTATTACAAGTGCGCCAATAATTATTCATAATGGCGGATATATCACAGTGGTGTGGTGGTAAACTACTGACTTGAGAATAAAGTGCTGGTGAAATAACACTATGGGGAGTGGATAACACGACTCTAAAACAGGCATCTCATCGAGCATCGAGGTGAGGCTCGATTAATATATTCGGGTAGCGGAAGCGGATATAATACAGTGACCAAATCCAGGGTCGCACGAGACTGACTGGGATTCCTCTAGGCGTCGGACTCGCTATCGAACTCTTCATCCATGAGGTCGCCTTCGTCAGCATCTGGCCAAATCAACAAGCCAGGTGAGTACTTTGAAAGTACTCGCAAGACAGTTCGGACAAAAGATATAACAAATGCATGCATGGATGCGTCATGATTAATTTACCAATGCACGTTCAATTTAGCAAACAAGGTAAATAAAAAGGGAGTCGGCGGTATTCCGCCTGAAAACCCAACAAAATTAACTGAAAACCGATCGGGTGTCTGAAGCGATGCCTCGAAGGGTGAACAAACAAATAAAGATCATGCCACAGTCGGGCATCTGAGCGACACCACGTAAAGGGCTTAAACTAAAAATAAAAGACATGCGTGCCACAGTCGGACGTTGGGGCGACATCACAGAAAGGGCTTATATTGAAAGTAAACAACAGTACTGCCACAGTCGGACGTCTGAGCGACATCACAGAAAGGGCTTTTATTGAAAATAAATAATAACAATGCCATAGTCGGACGTCTGAGCGACATCGCAGAAAGGGCTTTTATCGAAAGTAAATAACGATGCCACAGTCGGACGTCTGAGCGACATCACAGAAAGGGCTTTCTTCACAAGGATATAATACTCATAATAAATATTTAACTCATGATAATAAACGGGTTAGTCCCTCCACAGGAATAAACATTTAACCGGACTTAGCACTCATGTGATTCACCAGAGTTTCTGTCACCGAAACTGACACTTGTCAGGATAAGATAATACCGAACTTGGACATGGAATTGATGATTCAAAGGAATATATATGACTCTGCAGAGTTTGTACGAAAATTTCCCACAGCCAACGGATTTCCGTAGTCACGAAGGACTAGTTCCGTTTACGATATTTCGGAAGAAAACACAGCTAACCAGTACACACCCATCCTACCTCTTGATGCCAGGAATCACCCTAGACATCGTCCAAGAAAAACTTTTGATACGGGGAGATCACAATCTCGAATAGCATGGGATCAAATTTATATACGCGCGCTCTAAGGGGTGCCGCCCTCTCAGTCCCAACCGGAAACACCCATGCTCCCTGACCGGATGACTGGCTTTAATCCAGGGCCATGGAACCATCATCACGACCTCTCCTTTTGGTGTGTACCAAGAAATCGGTTTGCAACTTACTAAGGCATATTCCTTGCGGAAAACATGTGGTAGTACAGGGAAGGAAATGGAAGGAACTGGACTGATACGGGTTGACACTGAAGTCATATAGTCTGGTATAGGACTGGCATGCTACAACACTGCCATCTTACCCATCCTCATGCCAACACATGGCCATGCATACTCACATCCATCCACTTATGGATTTTCGAAACTCACTTGCCTCAACGTTGCATGTAACATGACATTCGTCGGTATGCTCATCAACATGCCATGAAACTACTTAATGCAAACATGCCAAAACAATCATCATATCAAAAGTTCAAACATGCTTGCCTAGTTCAGAGTAGTCGGAGCCTAGCTCGGTGAAGTTCGCAGTCCCGTCACCTCCTTCGGTATCTACGGTAAAAAGAAACATACGCGCTAACGTAAATACCGAGAGGTGCGCAAAAAAAATTCAAAATATTTTTCAAATAAATCTGATAAAAAACTAGACGGAATTCTAAAGAGGACAGAAAAAGAATCAATCAAAAATACTTTTTTGTTTAAAAGTTATAAAGGTTTTAGTCCAGGGACTCATCTGTAATGAAACAGAAAGTTCGTAGGGGCTAACTTATAAAAATAGGAAACGCTTCGATTGAGAATACGCCGGCCCAGAGGGGAGACGTATTTTGGCAGAAGACGCCATCAGAAAACGGTTTGTTTAAAAGATCAGAGAGGCTAACAGGCGGGTCCCGCCCGTCAGGTTTGAAATTTCAAAAGAGGCGGCAGAACTCGACGGTGCCCGAGAGCCGCGGTGGTCACCGACGGCGATCCACGACGAGGCAGGGGGATCGGAGGTTACCAACGTGTTCACCGTGTCCTTCCCCGTCGGTGGGTGGTCGTGGTGGTCGCCGGCGAGCACCACGTCAACGGCGGCCCTTGCTCCGGCGGACGGTGGTTCGGGCGTTGATGGAGCTCGCCGAGGAGGGCTGCAAGGATCGAATTGAAGTGGGGGTTAGCTCTCTCGGTGCTCGAGGAGGTTACTGACGAAGTTTGGGCACCGGGGATGGCCTCACCGGAGTGGATCAAGTCGGAGGCCGAGGCGGAACGAGGCGGCCGGAGTCGAGGAAGAAGGGCCCCTCGAGGCTCTTCCAGTTGCTAGGCGGGGTCTAGTGAGGTGGTGGAGGTGTGCAGGGGCGAGAGCGAGCTCGCAGACGCTATATATAGCCGGCCCGAGGCGGTTGCCGCGAACGGGATAAGTCCGGCGAGTGATTACGGCGGCGCTGTGGTTGGGCAGTTGGTTTAGGGGCTTGAGCATCGACTAGATGGAGTAACGAGTCCATCCCAGTGCCTAACTCAGCAAGGAGGAGGTGGTTACGGCCTGTCCCCAACAGAACGGCAGTGCGGCAGGTCGGCGGCAGGGAGCGCGCCCTGTGCGTGCCAGGCCACGGCGACGGTGCTGCATGCGTGCGTTGGCAAGGGAGACGGCCACGCGGAGCTCCCAGGTGGCTTGGGCGGTGCAGAACGGCATTGTGCCGTAGGGTGCCTTCTGTCGGCCGCCACGGGAGGTCCCGACACCGCAGAAGACGCCGGCGAGGGCGGGCCAGTGTGCCATCGACGCTAGGAACCGGCCAAGCGTGCGTGCGGTGCTCCGGATAGGGAGGAGGGGATGTGCGCAACGCGCTAGGCGCACTGTCGACGCGTGACTGAACTCTGACGAAGGAAAAATGACACTGAACTCTGAAACTTTGAACTTTTCTGAAAATGCAGGGAAACAGTGCCGGCCAGGTGTTCAACAAAATGATTCTGGTATGTAGGGGGTTCTCCTTGAGCTGAAACTTGGTGGGGTGGCCTCTCATTGCACCAGGAGGCTGCCTGAATTTTGGTAGAATTTTTGGAGAAGGGGAGATATGAATTTCACCAAATTTAGCAAATCTGGTCCAAACTTGCAGAGGCTGAATTTTGAAAAATTTGAAAAGAGGAAGAGTGCATCAAGATGGTTCTAAGTTGTGGATGCTAAGGACAATCCAGAGGAGTTGGTTTGAGATCAAAACTCAAAGGCAAAAAGGTACTTGCTTTGAAAATTACTTAGGCTCATAATAAAGGACAAAATTGTTTTGGGAGATAAAATAAATGAAATAAAATTCAAAAATGGCTTGGACTTGTTGGAACAAAGAACTTAGGTTGCTCCAAGGAGGAAGAAGGGGTCTTGAGAGGTTTTGCCACATGAGGCAAGATAAAAAAATCATGGGGGGTTTTAGAATGAGAGAGGTCCCAAAACTCCTAGGGTTTTCTTTTTAAATAAAAATAATTAAATTCAAAAAAATACATTTGAGAGGAACACAAACAGAAGAAAAGTTTCCATAATTCAAACACCAAATTTGAAAAGGATGTAAATAAAAATCCTTGCCAAGGGTGAAAGTTTTTTAAGACAGGGGTTTTCTAGAAAAAAATTAAATGGCCTCTTTTCAAAAACCAACAAAGTTTTTGCTGAAAACCAAAAGAAAATTTTGGAGTGTCACAATAGGGCAAACTTCTCCGGTATAGTGTAGTCGGGAGAATTCAAATAGATAATAGGACTATCATGTGTGGGTGCAATAGCAACAATTTCATGTTTAACATAAGGAACTATAGCAAGTTCATCTCCATAAGCATAATTCATATTGGCAGCTTGGCCACAAGCATAGCAAGCATCATCAAAAAGGGATATTTCAAAAGAATCAACGGGATCATAACAATCATCATAGCATTCATCCTTCGGTAAGCATGAAGGGAATTTAAATAATGTATGAGTTGAAGAGTTACTCTTATTAGAAGGTGGGAACGGGTGATCAATCCGCTCTTCCTCCTTTTGATCTTTGCTCTCCTCCTCATCTTTTTCATCCAATGAGCTCACAATGTCATTAATTTCTTCATCCATAGACTCCTGCAAAATATTAGTCTCTTCATGGACAGCGGAGACTTTCTCAATAAATTCATCAATATCGGAATTGAATTCATAATTCTCATAGCAATATTTAAGTATAGCAAAATTTTCAGGTCTATAAACTGAATCAACAAAATCTTCAAAGTCTTTAAACAAAGATTCAATTTCATAAGCACCCATAAAAGCAACAAATTCTTCTATTTGTTCCACATCATAGTAATCATATATACCATTAGCATAAGAAGCCAACGTTTTATTATCATTAAATTTCCATGAAAAGGGAAGGTGTGGAGCCTTCATGCTAGAGTAACAAGTATAATCATATCTCAAGCATAGTTGCCTAGCATACCAATACAACATATAAATTTGATCCCATAATAGTTTCCCTTTTTGAGTCAAGCGATAATCCCTAAAGTATTCAGGTTGATCCAACGTTTCTCCCATTACAAAGTTGAATGGGGTTTTCTTAGGATTATCAAAGTAGTACATAATATCTTTCACATAATGAGCATCGAGGGTTTTAGGAGGTTCCCCATCTCCATGAGTAGCAAGTAAACCTATTTTTTTGGTATTTCGTGTTCCATAACCATAATTAAAGATAGAGAACAACTTAGAACATCAAATAAAAATTACTTAGTGATAAAGCAAACAAGCACACACGAGAATATTCACCCCACGCTATTGCTCCCCAGCAACGGCGCCAGAAAAAGGTCTTGATAACCCACAAGTATAGGGGATCAATTGTAGCCTCTTTCGATAAGTAAGAGTGTCGAACCCAACGAGGAGCTAAAGGTAGAACAAATATTCCCTCAAGTTCTATCGACCACCGATACAATTCTACGCACGCTTAACGTTCGCTTTACCTAGAACCAGTATGAAACTAGAAGTACTTTGTAGGTGTTGTTGGATAGGTTTGCAAGATAATAAAGAGCGCGTAAATAAAAAGTAGGGGCTGCTTAGATGAAGACACAACTAAGTTAGTTTCAGTAGAGAGCTTTTTGTCACGAGAAAGTTATTTGTCCCTAGGCAATCGATAACTAGATCGGTAATCATTATTGCAATTTTATTTGAGGGAGAGGCATAAGCTAACATAATTTCTCTTCTTGGATCATATGCACTTATGATTGGAACTCTAGCAAGCATCCTCAACTACTAAAGATCATTAAGGTAAAACCCAACCATAGCATTATAAGGCATCAAGTCCTCTTTATTCCCATACGCAAACAACCTACTTACCCGGGTATGTGTTTCTATCACTCACGCCACCCACCATAAGCAAATCATGAACATATTGCAAACCCCACAGCAGGGATCCCTCACGCTTGCACGACACAGAGAGCACCATAGGACAGCACCAATAATAAAACATGCAACTCAAACCAATCACGATCATTAATTAACCCATAGGACAAAACGGATCTACTCAAACATCATAGGATAGCCATACATCATTGGGAAAAAATATATAGCGTTGAGCACCATGTTTAATTAGAGAGTATAGGGATAAAAGAGGGTTACACCACTGAATAGAGGGGGGAAGAGTTGGTGATGACGGCGGTGAAGTTGTTGGTGTAGATTATGGTGACGATGATGGCCCCGGCGGCGTTCCGGCACCACCGGGAGAGAGGGGTGAGAGCCCCGCTTCTTCTTCTTCTTCCTTGACCTTCTCACTAGATGGGATAAGGGTTTCCCATCTGGTCCATGGCCTCCATGGCATTTTAGAGCCCCTCCGAGATTGGATCTGTCTCTCTATCTCTCTCTATTTCTGCGTTCCAGATTCTGCCCTTTCACCGTTTCTTAAATTCCCGGAGATCCATAACTCCGATTGGGCTGAAATCTTAACACGATTTTCATCCGGATATTGGCTTTCTTGTGGTGAAAGAAGGGCACCAACCGCCTTATAGGGTGGCCACGAGGGCCCAGGGCACGCCTGACGCCTTGGAGCGCACCCCTGCCTCGTGGCCCCCTCAGGCATCGTCTCGCGTAGATTCGTCTTCCCAAAACTCACATATATTCCAAAAAAAATCTCCGTCCGTTTTTATCCCGTTTGGACACCATTTGATATGGATTTTCTGCGAAACAAAAAACATGCAACAAATAGGAACTGGCACTTGGCACTGGATCAATATGTTAGTCCCCAAAAATAGTATAAAAAGTTGCCAAAAGTATATGAAAGTTGTATAATATTGGCATTGAACAATCAAAAATTATAGATATGACGGAGACGTATCATCCTGTAATAGGTCCGTCACCTAGTGGTGCATCAAGGACATAATTCTTCTATGCAACAATGAGGATAATCCTCAGATCATGGAGCTAGTCCACATCATTGCTACTAACATCTTTCAACTTATTTTTCTCTAGGAACATATGAAGAATAAAACAGGGGAGCTATATGCGAGCTATTGATCTATAACATAGACATACAAAATACTATCAGGTACTGAGTTCATGATAAATTAAAGTTCAATTAATCATATTACTTAAGAACTCCCACTTAGATAGACATCCCTCTAATCATCTAAGTGATCACGTGATCCATATCAACTAAACCATGTCCGATCATCACGTGAGATGGAGTAGTTTTCAATGGTGAACATCACTATGTTGATCATATCTACTATATGATTCTCTCTCGACCTTTTGGTCTTAGTGTTCCGAGGCCATATCTGCATATGCTAGGCTCGTCAAGTTTAACCTGAGTATTATGCGTGTGCAAAAACTGGCTTCCACCCGTTGTATGTGAACCTAGAGCTTATCACACCCGATTATCACATGGTGTCTCGGCACGACGAACTGTAGCAACAGTGCATACTCGGGGAGAATACTTATACCTTGAAATTTAGTGAGAGATCATCTTATAATGCTACTGCCGTACTAAGCAAAATAAGATGCGTAAAGGATAAACATCACATGCAATCAATATAAGTGATATGATATGGCCATCATCATCTTGTGCCTTTGATCTCCATCTCCAAAGCACCGTCATGATCACCATCGTCACCGGCTTGACACCTTGATCTCCATCGAAGCATCAATGTCGTCTCACCAACTATTGCTACTATGAATATCGCTACCGCTTAGTGATAAAGTAAAGAAATTACATGGCAATTGCATTTCATACAATAAAGCGACAACCATATGGCTCCTGCCAGTTGCCGATAACTATTACAAAACATGATCATCTGATACAACAATTTATATATCATCACATCTTGACCATATCACATCACATCAAGCCCTGCAAAAACAAGTTAGACATCCTCTACTTTATTGTTGCAACTTTTACATGGCTGCTATGGGCTTAGCAAGAACCATTCACGCATCAAAACCACAACGATTTTTCGTCAAGTGTGTTGTTTTAATCTTCAACAAGGACCGGGCGTAGTCACACTCGATTCATCTAAAGTTGGAGAAACAGACACCCACTAGCCACCTGTGTGCGAAGCACGGCGGTAGAACCAGTCTCATGAACACGGTCATTTAATGTCAGTCTGGGCCGCTTCATCCAACAATACCGTCGAATCAAAGTATGACATGCTGGTAAGCAGAATGACTACCATCGCCCACAACTCTTTGTGTTCTACTCGTGCATATAAAATCTACGCATAGACCTGGCTCGGATGCCACTGTTGGGGAACGCAGTATTTCAAAAAAAATCCTACGATCATGCAAGATCTATCTAGGAGATGCATAGCAACGAGAGGGGAGAGTATGTCTACGAACCCTCGTAGACCGAAAGCGGAAGCATTATGTGATGCGGTTGATGTAGTTGAACGTCTTCATGATACAACCGATCAAGTACCGAATGCATGGCACCTCCGCGATCTGCACACGTTCAGCTCCGTTACATCCCTTGAACTCTTGATCCAGTTGAGGCTGAGGGAGAGTTTCGTCAGCACGACAGCGTGATGACGGTGACGATGAACTTACCGACGTAGGGCTTCGCCTAAGCACTACAACGATATGACCGAGTTGGAAATATGTGGAGGGGGCACCGCACATGGCTAAAAAATAAACCTGTGTGTCTATGGGGTGCCCCCTCCCCCGTATATAAAGGGGTGTAGGAGGGGAGCGGCCGGCCACCTTGGGCGCGCCCCAAGGGGGGATCCTACTCCTACTAGGAGTAGGTTCCCCCCTTTCCTAGTGCTACTAGGAGGGGGAAGGAAGGGGAAGAGGGGAGGAAGGAAAGGGGGGCCGGCCCCCCTCCCAATTCGGATTGGGCTTGGGGGGCACGCCCCTCCTCTTGGCCTTCTCCTCTCTCTTACACTAAAGCCCATGTAGGCGCATTAAGCCCCGGGGGTTCTAGTAACCCCCCGGTACTCCGGTAAATGCCCGAACTCATCTGAAACCATTCTGGTGTCCAAACATAACCTTCCAATATATCAATCTTCTTGTCTCTACCATTTTGAGACTCCTCGTCATGTCCGTGATCACATCCGGGACTCCGAACTACCTTCGGCACATCAAAACACATAAACTCATAATACCGATCGTCATCGAACGTTAAACGTGCGGACCCTACGGGTTCGAGAACTATGTAGACATGACCGAGACTCATCTTCGGTCAATAACCAATAGTGGAACCTGGATGCTCATATTGGTTCCTACATATTCTACGAAGATCTTTATCAGTCAAACCTTACAACAACATACGTTGTTCCCTTTGTCATCGGTATGTTACTTGCCCGAGATTCGATCATCGGTATCATCATACCTAGTTCAATCTCGTTACCGGCAAGTCTCTTTACTCATTCCGTAATGCATCATCCTATAACTAACTCATTAGTCACATTGCTTGCAAGGCTTATAGTGATGTGCATTACTGAGAGGGCCCAGAGATACCTCTCCGATACTCGGAGTGACAAATCCTATGCTCGATCTATGCCAACCCAAAAAATACCGTTGGAGACACCTGTAGAGCATCTTTATAATCACCCAGTTACATTGTGATGTTTGATAGAACACAAGGTGTTCCTCCGGTATTCGGGAGTTGCAAAATCTCATAGATAGCGAAACATGTATAAGTCATGAAGAAAGAATTTCCAATAAAACTCAACGATCATAATGCTAAGCTAATGGATGGGTCTTGTCCATCACATCATTCTCTAATGATGTGACCCTGTTCATCAAATGACAACACATGTCTATGGTCAGGAAATATAACCATCTTTGATTAACGAGCTAGTCAAGTAGAGGCATACTAGGGACACTCTGTTTTGTCTATGTATTCACACATGTACTAAGTTTCCAGTTAATACAATTATATCATGAATAATAAACATTAATCATGATACAAGGAAATATAAATAACAACTTTATTATTGCCTCTAGGGCATATTTCCTTCACCGCTCTGCTGCGCCTGGGTGTTCCGAGCTGGCGCCATGATAACCCACAAGTATAGGGGATCGCAACAGTTTTCGATAAGTAAGAGTGTCGAACCCAACGAGGAGCTAAAGGAAGAACAAATATTCCCTCAAGTTCTATCAACCACCGATACAACTCTACTCGCGCTTGGTGTTCGCTTTACCTAGAACAAGTATGAAACTAGAAGTACTTTGTAGGTGTTGTTGGATAGGTTTGCAAGATAATAAAGAGCAAGTAAATAAAAGGTAGGGGCTGTTGTAAGTAAAGAAGCAATAAAGTAAATATAGCGAGTGTGGAAAAGTGGTGGTAGGAGTTGTGAAATTGCCTCTAAGAAATTGACTACTTTACTAGACTGATAGCAAGTATTATGTGGAAGAGGCCACTGCTAGCATGTCATCCCTGACTTGGAATTCTATGCACTTATGATTGGAACTATTAGCAAGCATCCGCAACTACTAACGTTCATTAAGGTAAAACCCAACCATAGCATTAAGATATATTGGTCCCCCTTCAATCCTGTATGCATCAATTTCTATGCTAGGTTGAAGCTTCTGTCACTCTTGCCCTCCAATACATAGTCCTATCAACATACAACTAACCCTAGGGTGTGATCCACGCGCGCACTCATATGATGGGCACCAAAGGACAGAAACATAACCATAAGCAAATTAAATAAATCATAGCAATTCATCAACCACCGATTGGACATTGAAAATCTACTCAGACATCATAGGATGGCAACACATCATTGGATAATAATATGAAGCATAAAGCACCATGTTCAAGAAGAGGGTACAGTAGGTTGCGGGAGAGTGGACCACTGTAGATAGAGGGGGGAAGGTGATGGAGATGTTGGTGAAGATGGCGGAGGTGTTGGTGTAGATCGCAGTGATGATGATGATGGCCACGGCAGCGTTCCGGCGCCACCGGAAGAGAAGGGGAGAGGGGGAAGGGTTTCCCCTCTGGTCCTTGGCCTCCATGGCATGTGTAAGGGCATATTTATCCCTAAGGTGTTTTGGTGAATGATGAAAACGCGTTTGCGGACTCATCGTGTGCCTTGAGTATCCCAGACGTTTCATCGCTAGGCACAAGACGGTTGGGTGCCCCTCGAAGCCTATTGAAGATGGCGTCTTTTCTATGTTTCTTTTTGGTGGATTTGAGTCGTAGGAAAGCCGTACTATTAAGAGGGGGTCCACGTCGGAAAGGTTTGGGTGGAATCATCACGTACACGTTTCTTCCTTGTCCCCTCCTTTCCCTTGCACCTTGGAGCTTCCTCCGTCCTTGTTTCTGGCTGCTGTGGTGGCTCGCGGTAGTACTGCTCCCAGGTGAGCGGTAGTACCGTAGGCACCAACGGTAGTACCGTGCTGCGGCGAGGTAGTACTGCAGGTGCCCACGGTAGTACCGCTCCCTTGGAGCTGCACTACCGTGGCCCACCAGGCTAGTACCGCTCCCCGCGGTAGTAGGGGCGGATGTAATTTTTTACATCCGCGCCCACCATGGTAGTACCGCTTTCCTTCCGCGGTAGTACCGTGCTCAGCTGTCAGGCGGTAGTACCGCCCCTCTGCGGTAGTACTGCGTCGGGTTTTTGCTTCTTCCGTTTTTCAGCGGAAGTAGGCACGGATGTTTCCTTATCCTCACTCTTCCCAGGCTAGGGGGTTCCAGCCTTGCGGTAGTACTGCAAGGGGGAGCGGTAGTACCGCGCCCGTGGAAGTACCGCCCTCAGCACTTGTGCTACAGGTCCTCCCTAGCTGTTGCTGGTGCATAGGTAGTACCACAGGCATGCACGGTTGTTCCGCGTGACCTTGCGGTAGTACCGCTTGGCAGCAAGCGGAAGTACCGCGTGGCCCCATGGTAGTACCGCTGGCCTGGCGCGGTAGCACCGCTGGTCGCGGGCTGGTAGGTGGGTAACGGTTGGATCTTTGTCCCTCACTATAAAAGGGGTCCCCTTCTTCCCCGTTGACTTATCTCTTCCAACCCTAAGCTCCATTATTGCTCTAAGCTCCATTTTTGCCCGATCTCACTCCCTAGCCAATCAAACTTGTTGATTTGCTCGAGAGTGGTTGAGAAGGCCTCAATCCACACTTCCACCAAGAGAAATTTGATTCCCCCCACTAATCCCTTGCGGATCTTGTTACTCTTGGGTGTTTGAGCATCCTAGATGGTTGAGGTCACTCCGGAGCCATAGTCCATTGTGGTGAAGCTTCGTGGTGTTGTTGGGAGCCTCCAATTGAGTTGTGGAGATTGCCCCAACCTTGTTTGTAAAGGTTCGGTTGCCGCCTCCAAGGGCACCAATAGTGGAATCACAGCATCTCGCATTGTGTGAGGGCGTGAGGAGAATACGGTGGCCCTAGTGGCTTCTTGGGGAGCATCGTGCCTCCACACCGCTCCAACGGAGACGTACTTCCCCTCAAAGGGAAGCATCTTCGGTAACACATCCTCGTCTCCACCGTCTCCACTCTTGGTTATCTCGTGCCTTTACTTGTGCAAGCTTATTTGTGTCATATCTCTTGCTTGCTTGTGTTCCTATCCTTGTTGCATCATATAGGTTGCTCACCTAGTTGCATATCTAGACAACCTACTTTGATGCAAAGTTTAAATTGTTAAAGAAAAGCTAAAAATTGTTAGTTGCCTATTCCCCCCCCCCTCTAGTCAACCATATCGATCCTTTCAATTGGTATCTGAGCCTCATCTCTTTATTAAGGACTTTACCGTCCGAAGAGTATGGTTGATACCATTGACGGTGTGGAGGAACAATCCGGTGTGAATGTGATCTCGTCTACAGGCGATGGGGGAACCTCGGTCTCTCGTGAGGAGTTCAATGTGGCCTTGGAGACATTGAAAACCTCGATGTCGACCGAGGTTGAAAGCATGTTTACTAAATTCCTTGAAGGGATTAAACTATCCACCGCACCATTGAAAGTGGGCAATCCCACTGACAAGGTGACGGATGCTACCTCCAATAAGGGGGAAGCTAGTAGTGAAAAGGCTCCTTCTTCTAGTGGTAAGAATGGCACCGGCATCTTTGCTCATGTGGAACCACCACTTGTTTATGGTGGACCGGTTCCTTCCACTCATTTGAATCATGCCGGTCCTCCCCCTAAGATTGTGAAAAATGAGGACTTTGATTCTTGGGTTTACCACTTTAAACGTCATTTAAATCATGTGAACACTAATCTTTGGAGAATCATTGAAGAAGGTTTCTATCCGCATGATCCAAGCAACTTCACTCCTCGAGAAGCCGCGGATAATCAATTCAGTGAGAATGCTCTCTTCATCATTCAAGATGCAATCCCACCCGAAGACCTAGCTCATCTTCGGCCCTTCGCCTTGGCCAAAGACGCATGGCTTTGTGTTGTCTCTCGCTACCGGGGAAGCGCAAGCATTCAACGCTCCCACTCTAAAGTGGTGCAAGTTGAGGCCGATGAGTTTGCAATGAAAGAAGATGAAGAACCTCGTGAGCTTTATAGGAGATAACCAAACTCACGGTCTCACTCCGAGATCACAGGAGCAAGGACACGGATGACAATTGGATCAAGTGCAAATTCCTCAAGGCAATGATGCCCTACCACAAGGCCATGTCCTCCGTCATTCGTCAAAGACCGGACTTCCACACTTTGTCCTCAAGCGAAGTGTTCGATGAGTTTGTGGCCATGAACATTTTGGACAAGACCTCCGATAATGCGGTGCTTTGTTCTCAAAGGGCAAAGAAGCCCAACCTTGCATTGAAGGCCAAACTCTCTATTGAAGAAGAACAAGAAGAGGAAGAAGAGGAGAGCAACCCCAATGATACAAAGTATGCATATCATGAACACATGGCACTTGCTTCAAGGCAATTTTGGAGCAAGAAAAACTCGAGGCCAAACCTTAACAAAGACAACTCAAGTGGCACGAAGAGCAAGCAACGTGTAAGGACTTGCTACAATTGTGGCAATGTGAGTCATTTTGTTGCGGAGTGCCCGTATGAGAAGAGGGATGACAATGGTGGCAAGCTCATCCGAAAGGACAAGGCCAAGTCGTTCCCCAACAAGAGCAACTTCACCAAGAAGACTCCTCCCAAGGCATTGGTGGTACAAGAAGAGTACAATGAGGATGATGACGATGATGAAGATGGTGAGTTGGCTGCCATGGCCTCAGTTGCCATTGCGATGACACCACGGGTGTCTCTCTTCGACTCACCCAATGAGGGCATCACCGCCAAGTGCCTCATGGCTAAAGCCACCAACAAGGTAACCCCCAACATCAAAACTATCATCATTAATCATCCTTCTTTGACGGATAGCATTGATGAACATGAGGGAGCTAATGTGGAGGCAAATGAGTTTGAGGCCTTTATGGGCAAACTTAAGGGTAAATCCAAGAAGCACTTTGTTGCTCTCTTGGAACAACTTGGTGAAGCCAATCACATGATCGAGGCTCATGAAGATACCATCACTAAGATGGAAGGGCATAGTCGTGACTATGCCGATGAGATTTCGGATCTTTCCAATTCTCTTGAGGAAGAGCGTGGTCTTCATTTGGCTCTTGAGGAGTCACACAACATTGATCATGCTAAGTTAAAGAAAGATTATGATCATGTTCTCATTGTTTCTCATGTGCTAAACTCCGAGAAGGCTGAACTTGAGGTTGATCTTGCTAGACTCAAAGAGGAGTTTGATCTACTTGACAAGGCTCACAAGGTCTTGAAGGGTGCTCATGCTAGCCTCAAAGAGTCTCATGATCAACTTCAAGTAAAGCTAACCAAGGAAAAAGCCACTTTTCCTCGTATGATGTTAATTGATAATGCAAATGCTACTAACCCGTGTTGTGAGCATGTGCATCTTGTTGAGGAGAACGCTAAGCTAAAGGGGCAACTTGAGAGAGATCTTGCGACTTGCATACAAGGGAAGAAGAACCTCAACGACCTCTTGATCAACCAAAAGGGAGTTGTGGCCAAGGAAGGGGTTGGGTATGTGCCTGAGTCCAAGAACAAGAAGAAGAATGACAAGATCAAACGATGTCCTCCTCTCATGCCAACCTTTGTGAAGGAGGGAGAGAGTGCTTCCAAGGATAAGAAGAACAATGCAAAGGGTGGCGCTGTCAAAAAGGGCAATGCCACTCCTCTCATCAAAGCCGGCGACTTTAATCCTTCTTATATGTTATGTCATGCTAGTGATGGGCATGTTTATGCCAAATTCGTTGGTTCTCCTCATGAATACATTGAATGGTGGTCTATTTGGGTTCCAAAGACCCTTGTTACTAACATCAAAGGACCCATTACAAAATGGGTACCTAAAACCAAGCATTGATCTCTTGTAGGTGTTTGCTTCCGGTGGGGGATCATGGTTGCTCGATAGCGGAGCTACAAATCATATGATCGGAAGCAAGGACTTGGTGGTGGACATGCACAAGATCCATCTATGCCCACCAATGTCGAGTGGGGTGACGCCTCATCTTCTAAGGTATTAGGACTTGGCAAGGTGGTCATCTCTCATGATCTCACGATCGAGAAGGCCATGCTTGTTGAGTCCCTTGCATACAATTTACTTTCCGTTCGTCAACTTGCAATCATGGGCTTTGCCACTTTCTTTGATATTGATACCTTGGCCCTCTTGTGGAGCAAGACTCTTAAAGTAGCCTTTGTTGGGCATGTCAAGAACGGTCTATATGTGATTAACTTTTCGGAGCGACCCACTAAAACCGCGACATGCCTAATGGCTAAAGTTGATGTTGGATGGCTTTGGCATCGCCGTCTAGCCCATGTCAATATGAGATCTTTGCAAAGTCTTCTCAAGGGGGACCATGTCCATGGACTAACGAATGTTAGTTTTGCTAAAGATCGTGCTTGCAGTGCTTGTATCAAAGGAAAGGTACATGAGAAGGCTCACCCTCACAGGACTATCATTTACTCAAAGAGGCCTTTGGAGCTCCTTCACTTGGATCTCTTTGGGCCTCCATCCTTCGATAGTCTTGGGGGTAGGAAGTATTGCTTGGTGATTGTGGATGACTACTCAAGATACACTTGGGTGTATTTCTTCAAGAGGAAGAGCGAGACCCAACAAACCGGCATTGACATTGCAAATGAAGCACAACGTCAACACAATGCAAAGATCTTGACAATAAGAAGTGACAATGGCACCGAGTTCAAGAACTACACCTTGGATGAGTTTCTTAGTGATGAGGGGATCAAGCATCAATATTCCGCACCTTACACCCCTCAACAAAACGGTGTTGCGGAGAGGAAGAATCGGACGTTGATGGATGCAGCAAGGACCATGATGGCGGAGTTCAAGTCTCCATACAACTTTTGGGCTGAAGCCATGAACACCGCGTGTCATGCATCCAGTTGGCTCTACCTCTGCAAGGGCTTGAACAAGGCTCCATATGAGATACTCATCGGTAACAAGCCCAACCTCAAGTACTTTCGGGTGTTCGGGTGTAAGTGTTTCATTCTCAAGAAAGGTGTTCGGTTGTATAAATTTGAGGCTAGAGCTTATGAGGGCATATTTGTTGGTTATGCTACAAACTCTCATGCTTACCGTGTCCTCAATAAATCCACGGGACTTATTGAGGAGACGTGTAACGTGGAGTTTGATGAGAATAACGGCTCCCAACTGGAGCAAAGTGGCACTTGTGATGTAGGTGATGAAATTCCTCCTCAAGCCATAAGAAGAATGTGTCACATCCCTGTGTTAGTCATGCATTAGGATTGGTTTTGAACATGTGCATCATGTTTAAATTCCCAGAAAATTGAAATGGGGATGACAGAACCCCCAGCACCCCCCTGGAACAACTAGGGTTTACTAAAAACTTTTTGAATGAACCTGAAATGCCCTTCTAAAAAGCCCACCCTTTTTGTTTTGGGTTAAAACCTTTGACAAAACTGGTGCACATTTTTCTAGGACATCTTAAGGTCATTGGATTAATTCTTATAGTATTTGCATTTGGGCATTTAAATGCTATAAAATATTTTAAATGCTCAAATAATAATAAACTAAAATGTTTGCTGTTGGATATATTCTAAGCAGTAGACATGATTAATTTTATGATTTTTGGAAATGCCCTGGCATTTTTAATTAAGCCCTGAAGTTACAGAAATAATAGAATAAATGAAAAACAGAAAAGGAGAGAGAGAACAGAGACTTACCTGTCGCCCTGGCCTGGCCCAGCTCGGCCCAGTCCACTGGCTCGTGCCAGTCATCCTCCTCTCGCCCGGAGGACGAGAGGCACGTGGTCGGCGCCCGCAGTCACACGCCGGCCACCTCCTGCTTCCGCCGACGCCCCGGACGCGTCTACGAGTGCCACGCAGACCCCCTGGACCACTCGACCGCTCCACTCTCCCCCTGCCTTGCCTCTCTCGCTCTCTCCCCCGAAGCAGGGCACAGCCGTCGCCGCCGACAAGCACCACCGCAGCCACCGCCGTCCACTCGTTGCCTCGCCGTGCCAAGAAGTTCCGCTGTCATCGACTGCTTCGCCTCGACCCATCCCCGAGCGCTCGCTCGCCCTGAAGACGCTCCACCGAGCTCGTCTTCAACCTCGGTCGCCGGAGATCCCCCTCGCTGCCCTGCTCGCTACAGCTCTTCCCCGAGCTCGCCGTTCGCTCCCCTGCAACTGCAGTGAGCTACTGACCCTTCTCCCCCACTCCGTTCTAGCTCTCGTGCACCGTACGCGCCGCCTCGAGTTCGCCCGCACGCACCGCCGCCTGTGCTCGCTGCCGATGAGTCTTCGGCCATCTAATGGTCCGGCAGTCGTGCCCAGCTTCCTCCCCGCGCCGCGTAGGGCACGTACTTGCCCCGCTTGAGCCACCACGACCGTCACAACGACGACCCCGACCTCACCCGAGCCCCGGCGACCGCCAAGGTCGGCGCCGGCGATGACTCCGGCCACCCCAGGCCCAACCACCCATACCACTCAATGCAGATGAGTGCCCGCGTCACTTAGATGCCCTTTGCCGGCCATTTGGTCGTCGGAGGAAGAAACCCGCACCCCTCCGTCGTCCCTGGCCTTGCCGGCGACGAGCCCCGGGTCAACTCCGGCGAGTTTGACCCGGGTTGACCCCAGTTTGATTTTCCCCTGACTCACTGACGTGTGGGCCCGAGGCCACTAATTAAACTAGGTTAGTATTAGTATAACACTAACTAAATTTAGTTAGTTACTTGACACTGACAGATGGGACCCACAGGTCAGGGTTGACCTGGACCGTCTCAATTGACCGCTGACGTCACACTGACGTCAGGCTGACGCAGTAAATCCTTTTCTGGATTTATTCTTTAATAGGAAATTCTAGAAATTAGCCAAAACTTCAAAAAAAATCATAGAAAATCAACCACAGCTCCAAATCAAACAATTTATATATGAAAAATGATCAGAAAAATTCAATCTATCCATATGTAATGGTTTCATGCATGACAAAACAAGTTAACCTTGTTGTTTAAGAAAAATAAGATAATGCACTAATAAGGCTATGTTAAATGAACTAACATTTGAATCTTTGATTCAAATGAGTTCATTCCTTTCTGTTTTAGCTTGCATTAGGCCAAGACACATTCATTTTGCCATGTCATAGCATGCATCATATTGTTGCATATTGTCATGTGTTGATTATGTTCGATGTGTCTTTCGTGGTAGGTTCTGCCTCCAAGGATAACCCCGAGTATCCGTCTGAAGGGTAGTACCCTACTACCACTACATCAGGCAAGCAACCCATTGATCGTTCCGATACAAACCCATGTTCTCCCTTCTGCACTTGTTTACTGCATTAAGACAATGTGATTCAAACTGCTGTGTGCTACGGTAGTTGAACCCTTATCCTCTGCATGACCTGTCATTGCCACAGTAACTAGATGAAACCCACTAGCATGTGTAGGAGTTGATTGAGCCATGTATGTGTTTCCTACCTTGCTATGCCTGCTATGCTTAGAGTTGTGTCAGGTCTGGTTCATCTGGGTGATGGGCTAGAGTGAAATGATTATGTCGGTAATGTGAGGGATATGTTGAACATGATTTGGTAAAGGTATCGATGAGAGGCCATGTAGGAGTACATGGTGGGTTGTTTCATTGAGGCCGTCCATAAGAATTGAGATCTGTATGTGTGATTTAAGATTCAGTTACTACCATACATTGGGCCCGAAACCAATGGACCCTCTCGGGTTCTTATTCACCCTAGTACTCTGTCCTGGAGTTGCAGTTAGTTTTTGGTGTTTGTAGGTTATTTGTTGGCGGTCGTGCGTAGTGCTGACCCTAGGGGTGGGCTATGTTGCGGTAGATACACCGTGGCACGGTGTACCGAGTCACCCGTTTGGTGTCTCGGGAACCCTGTTCACATCGTTCGGGGCCGTATGTGGAAACCTCGGCCGGACTCCCTGCGGATCGAACCTGGATAGGCGATAAACCTGGACTAGAGGCTTGAGTGTTTAGGTAGGCCGTGGCCAACACCCTCGTTGGGCTTCCGCTTGAAGGTTGCCGAGTACATGTCATGTAAACGGCGGTAAGTGGTGAAAACATGTATGAAGAAGTACACCCCTGCAGCGTATAAAACTATTCGAATAGTCGCGTCCGTGTTAAAGGACTACTTGGTTGCCTATACAGTTCATAGACAAGTTAATAGATACTACTAAAAGACTCAAGATAAGTGTGAGTACCGAGGATGGCCCTCTCGTAGGATGACGAGGGAGGATCCCCGGTGGAGTATTGTGTTGGTGAGTAGTGGACTCGTGTGCGAAAACTATTTTACTAGTGGAGTTCCGTAGGATAGCTTAGCCAGGAGTCAAAACTAGCTTGCTGCAATAACCCCACCACCTTCTTGAGAATGAGCATGTATAGTAGGTTCTGATGTAAGACTTGCTGAGTACCTTTGTACTCATGTTTGCTTAATTACTGTTTTCAGACGACAACACCGTCCCCTCCGATGGGTTTTATGTAGATCTCGACGTCGATGAGTGACTTGCCACCCAGGTGGTGATCATGACCATGGAGGGCCCTGTGTAGATAGACAGGCTTTGAGAAGCCTTCTTGCTTTCTAGTGTCTCTACTCAGACTATTTGCTTCCGCATGTGCTTGTATGCTTGTATGACTTGAGTGTCGGGTCATGTGACCCCTACCTGTATGAACATGTTATGTATGGCTCTCTATAGCCTTTAAATAAAGTACTTGAGTTGTAGAGTTTTGTTGTGATGCCATGTTGTATTTGCACATATCGAGCATATTGTGTGTATGATTGAAATGCTTGGTATGTGTGGGATCCGACAATCTAGTTGTTTATCCTTGGCAGCCTTTCTTATGGGGAAATGTAGTCTAGTGCTCCTCGAGCTATAGTAGTCCACTACAGCTCGGTTCACCGGAGTCCTTTTAGCCCAGTGCTACAGCCCGGATTCACACGCTGATGACCGACATGCTCGATATGATTCACATATGCTTGTGTCCATAGGTCTGTGCCGCTTTGGGTTCACGACTAGCCATGTCGGCCCGGGTTCTCTGTCATATGGATGCTAGCGACACTATCATATACGTGAGCCAAAAGGCGCAAACAGTCCCGGGCCATGGTAAGGCAACACCCGTGGGGATACCGTGCGTGAGGCCGCAATGTGATATGAGGTGTTACCAGCTAGATCGATGTGACTTGGAATCGGGGTCCTGACAGAATGGGTGTTGGCTTTATCCTGCCCATTGAGGAACCCCTTGTGGCCGATGGAGAAGGACCATGCTCCACTCAAGTGGAGCCATCACCAACCCAAGTCCCACATGCTTCCGAAGAACAACATGAAGGCCCTCATCCTCAAGAACAAGACCAAGGGCAAGATCATGCTCAAGATGGTGTTGACACATCAAGTGATGCCCAAGGTCAAGTTCTCTCCTCCGAGCAAGTTCAAGAACTAGAACAATCTCAAGATGACGCTCAAGATGATCAAGTGACCACTCCTCGTCTCACCCCCGAGGAGGAATTGGAGCGTCGTGCCGCCAAGCTTGCTTCCAAGCTCTCCACCAAGGATCATCTCATGACGAATGTGCTTGGAAGCTTAAGAAAGGGGGTAAGCACTCGTAGACCATTAGCAAACTATTGTGAGCATCACGTGTTTGTCTCTTGTGTCGAACCCCACAAGGTCTATGAGGCCCTCAAAAATCCGTATTGGCTCAATGCCATGCATGAAGAACTCAACAACTTCGAGTGCAACAAAGTGTGGAGATTGGTGCCAAGACCGACGGAGAACCACAATGTCATTGGAACCAAGTGGATATTTAAGAACAAGCAAGATGCCCATGGGATTATCATTCGCAACAAGTCTTGTTTGGTGGCACAAGGCGACTCCCAAGTCGAGGGTACCGACTACGGTGAAACCTTTGCTCCCGTTGCTCGTCTTGAATCAATTCGCATGTTGATTGCATATGCTTCTCATCATAACTTTAAGTTACAACAAATGGATGTGAGGAGTGCTTTTCTTAATGGTCCCATTAATGAATTGGTTTATGTCAAGCAACCCCCCGGTTTCGAGGATCCCTACTTTCCCGATCATGTGTATCAACTCGATAAGGCACTCTATGGCCTTAAACAAGCCCCACATGCGTGGTATGACCACCTTACCGAGTTGTTACAAGACCGTGGTTTTGAAGTTGGGCTAATTGACCTCACTCTTTTTACTAAGAAAGTCAAAGGGGAGTTGTTTGTGTGCCAATTATATGTTGATGATATTATCTTTGGTTCCCCTAACAAAGCTTTCAATGAGGAATTTGCCGCTCTCATGACCTCAAAGTTCGAGATGTCTTCCATGGGAGAGTTGAAGTTCTTTCTAGGGTTCAAAGTGAAGAAAAGAAGAGAAGGAACCTTGATCAACCAAGCCAAATACAATCAAGACATGCTCAATAGATGCAAGCTAAGTGATGTCAAGCCGGCTTCCACTCCAATGCCCACCAAGTGCCAACTTGACATAGATCCCAATGGTAAAGTGGTGGATCAAAAGTTATATTGTTCCATGATAGGCTCCTTGCTTTACCTTTGTGCATCTAGACCAGATATCATGTTGAGTGTGGGAATTTGTGCATGGTTTCAAGCCGCACCCTAAGGAAAGTCACTATGTGGCGGTCAAACAAATCTTTCGATATTTGGCTCATACCCCAAACTTTGGCTTATGGTACCCAAGAGGAGAAAACTTCAAGCTTGTAGGATATTCGGATTCCGATTGGGCGGGAGACAAAGTGGATAGGAAGTCCACTTCCGGAGGGTGCCAATTCCTTGGTTGCTCTTTGGTAAGTTGGTCTTCCAAAAAGCAAAGTTGTGTGACTCTCTCGTCCACCGAAGCGGAGTATGTGGCGGTCGGTAGTTGTTGTGCACAACTCTTATGGATGAGGTAAACTTTAAAGGATTACGGTGTCATTTGTGACAAAGTGCCTCTTTGGTGTGACAATGAAAGTGCCATCAAGATCTTTCTCAACCCGGTGCAACACTTCAAGACGAAGCATATTGAGATTCGGTATCACTTCATCCAGGATCACATTAGGCGAGGAGAGATCAAGCTCAACTATGTCAACACTCATGATAACCTTGCAGATATTTTCACGAAGCCCTTGGAATGAGCAAGATTTCGCGAGTTAAGGCATGAGCTAAATATGATTGATTCGAGCAATGTTGCTTGAACCCTTGCACACCCCACCATACTCAACTTGTTGTCTTGTTTAGATGTAGGCATGGACATAGGGGGAGTGTTGTTCTATCAATGAACTCTCCTTCCCCCCATTATGCATAAATTGATCAAGTCTTTCACATTAGCCATGTTTGATGGTACTTGTGCCTCAAAGACGAGCTTTGGTCATGGGCCCAAGGATAATTCTTCGCTGTGTCATACCAATTGACTCAAACATAGGTGGCTCCGGCCACTACCCTCTCTTTGGAGAGGTGGTGTCTCGTGGTTGTTTCGTGTTGTCGTTTGCCTCTCTGCCTTCGTGTGTCGCGTGGTCCTGTGGGGTCGGGTTGCCTCGAAGTTTTCGTGCAAAGACCTGCTTGAAACTTCCAACTTTTTGAGCCCGCAGTACTACCACGGCTTGCCGCGGTACTGCCGCATGAGAGGGCATGGTACTACCGCACAGGAGAGCGGTACTACCGCTCAGGTGCGGTACTTCTGCCGAGCGGTACTACCGCGATGACACATGGTACTACCGCATCGTAGAGTGGGCATGGGGGTTATGACTCGGGCAGGGGAGTTCCAACACCCCATACCCATTCATTTGTCTCTGTCCCCACGTCTCTCTCTCTCTCTCGCTCGCTCAAGAACGGCGTCGGAGGTCCTTGCCGGATCTCCATCTCCGGCCACTCTCCTCGGATTCCAACGGGTGGGATCGTTCCCCACCACTTCCTCTTGCCATGGAACAAGGTTTTTCCCCAAATCCCTCTCTTTCTTGGTTGTTCTCTCGCTTCTTGGTTTTTGGGGAGATGCATGTTGTTCTTGAGATTTTAGGCCAAATCTATGCAAGAGTGGGATGTAGGAGAGTCGTGTTGCATAGGAATTTGACTTGATATATTGTCCTGTGATAGATTTGCCCAACCGTAGTACCGCCGTGGTTTCACGGGCTTTCTCAGATTTGAACCTGTTCGGATCTGACGTGGTGCGGTACTACCGTGCCTCACGTGCGGTACTACCGCCCATCAGGTGCGGTACTACCGCGCTAGCTCGTGCGGTACTACTGCCCATCAGGTGTGGTACTACCGCGCTAGCTGTGGCACTAAGATCCTACTACTGCTCCCAGACCCGGTACTACCGTGACCTTACATGGTACTACCGCGACTAGGAGCGGTACTATAATCTTAGTACCACAGCACTTGGGTGTTCTACCGTAGGGGTCAAATCTCTCTCATGGCAATTATCTTGTGTGCTTCCTACATGTTTCTTTTGCTGTGTTGTGGTCTTTGCATTGATCCTTCTTGCTTGTCGTGTGTGTTTTGCGTTTTGTGTCTCAGGTGGTGGCTCTCGCCACTCCAATCCCAGTCGTGACACTAGCTCCAAGCGTCTATGCAATCCCCAAGATGAAGCACCAAAGGTCTCCAATGCCCCCAAGCGCAATGTTAAGACCACTGCCAGCAAGTAAAAGGAACCTGCTAAGGGCATGGACGAGATTTCCCTCAATGAGTATGTCGAACGCCAGAAGATCAACCCCTATGTGAATCCTCGTGCTGTCCTCAGAGGCACTGAGTTGTTTTGGACCAAGCAGCAGGCTCTTATCTATCTGGATGTGATCAAGAACAAGCAGAATACCTTCGTGGATGTCAAGTGGATAGACATGAATCACATGAGGAAGGACAAGTTTCGTGACTATTTTGGAGAGGCTCTCGACTTGGTGGGGCAGTTTGCTATTGATCCTGTGATCTCCTTTCACCTTGACTATGACCCTGAGCTTGTTTGTCAGTTCTTTGCATCAGTTTACTTTCACCCCAGGGATGAGCGGAGGATGACCTGGATGACCAACGGCCGTCAGCTATCTGCTACATGGAAGGAGTTCATGGATATGCTTCACATTCCTGATGACGGGCTTCACACACCCGTTGGTGTTCGCCCCCACGCCAACTCTGAGTCTGCTAACAAGAACTTGCTTCAGCCATTCCTTGTTGAGAAGGTGCTCCCCAATGGCAAATCGACTTGGGTACTGAACTCCTTTCTGGACATCATGCATCGCATCTTCCGCAACACTCTGTTCCCACGCATTGGCGACAAGGATAGGGTTCATTCCTATCTAGTGGACATGTTGCTCCTGTGTGCGGAGGCACGTTCGTCTCAGACTCAGCCACTTGATGTCTCACACATCATGTGGTGTGAGCTTCGGTTTGCGGTGTTCACCCGCAAGGTACCTATCTATGGATCGTACCTATTTCTGCTGCTCTCCACAACTTGGGCGAAGATGTACCCTGGTGATGAGTTTCTTGCCCCAGACTAGATTCGGCATGAATCCATCAGTCTCCGCGTCAAGCCCAACTAGGCCAACACTACTACACGTGCTGAGGCTTCTACTACTAGGAGGGCTGGTGGTGAGGAGGAGGCTGGTGCAGAGAATGTTGCTGAGGACCATGCTGCTAGGTCTACCACACCTTCCTCTGAGCCGTCGTGGGCCAACAAGTTAAAGGACAAGATGAAGACTCTCTTCTGCATGCAGGCAAAGGGACAGTATAGGACTCACGTGGCAGACAAGAAGAGACGCCGCCATGACAAGAAGGTTATGAGGCTCTTTGGAGAGGATGTCTCTAGCGGTTCTGAGGATGTCATCACGCCAGAGGCTGCCTGGATGGCGAAGCAGGGGTACAAGTGGACCAGTTCAGAGGAGGACATCGAGGAGTCCGTCCCCGCTGCTGAGTCTGACGAGGAGCACGAGGAGCAGTGGGATGACTTCTCTGCCTAAGCCACCCCGTGTGTGTAGGTGTCCTCTCTGCCTTTTTGGCGTCTCGATGCCAAAGGGGGATAGAGTGTAGGGATTTGTGTTGTGTCGTGCTTAGTGTGTTTGCTTTGTCGTTTGAACCTTGTTTGCCTCGTTTGCCTTTGTGTGGTTTGTGCCTTCGAGACTTATCCTACATATGGTGTAAGACATATGCAATCTAGTTTATTTTAGTTAACTTATGTTTGTGCTATCTTGTCTAGTGTTAGCCTTTATATTGCAACATATGCCTTGTCTCTATAATATAGGGCGAGCTTTGATCCTAGTATGTGTGCCATGTAGTCCAAAGCACCCATCTAGTTGGCACACATCTAGGGGGAGCCCGTCTATATTCTAGAGAGGAGAGGTTTGCGTTTGCTTAATATTATTTCCCTTCTGCAAATCCCATGTTGTCATCAATCCACCAAAAAGGGGGAGATTGTAAGGGCATATTTATCCCTAAGGTGTTTTAGTGATTGATGACAATGCGTTTGTGGACTAATCATGTGCCTTGAGTATCCCAGATGTTTCATCGCTAGGCGCAAGACGGTTGGGTGCCCCTCGAAGACTGTTGAAGACGACGTCTTTTCTACGTTTCTTTTTGGTGGATTTGAGTCGTAGGAAAGCCATACTATTAAGAGGGGGTCCGCGTTGGAAAGGTTTGGGTGGAATCATCACCTACACGTTTCTTCCTTGTCCCCTCCTTTCCCTTGCACCTTGGAGCTTCCTCCGTCCTTGTTTCTGGCTGCTGTGGTGGCTCGTGGTAGTACTGCTCCCAGGTGAGCGGTAGTACTGTAGGCACCAGCGGTAGCACTGTGCTGCGGCGCGGTAGTACCGCTCCCGTGGAGCTGCACTACCGTGGCCCACCAGGCTAGTACCTCTCCCCCGCGGTAGTAGGGGCGGATGTAATATTTTACATCCGCGCCCACCATGGTAGCACCGCTTTCCTTCCGCAGTAGTACCGTGCTCAGCTGTCAGGCGGTAGTACCGCCCCTCTGCGGTAGTACTGCGTCGGGTTTTTGCTTCTTCCGTTTTTCAGCGGAAGTAGGCACGGATGTTTCCTTATCCACACTCTTCCCAGGCTAGGGGGTTCCTGCCTTGCGGTAGTACCGCAAGGGGGAGTGGTAGTACCGCACCCGTGGAAGTACTGCCCTCAGCACTTGTGCTACAGGTCCTCCCTAGCTGTTACTGGTGCAGCTGTAGTACCGCAGGCCTGCACGGTTGTACCGCGTGACCTTGCGGTAGTACCACTTGGCAGCAAGCGGAAGTACCGCGTGGCCCCATGGTAGTACCGCTGGCCTGGCGCAGTAGTACTGCTGGCCGCGGGCTGGTAGGTGGGTAACGGTTGGATCTTTGTCCCTCACTATAAAGGGGTCCCCTTCTTCCCCGTTGACTTATCTCTTCCAACCCTAAGCTCCATTTTTGCCCGATCTCACTCCCTAGCCAATCAAACTTGTTGATTTGCTCGGGAGTGGTTGAGAAGGCCTCGATCCACACTTCCACCAAGAGAAATTTGATTCCCCCCCATTAATACCTTGCGGATCTTGTTACTCTTGGGTGTTTGAGCACCCTAGACGGTTGAGGTCACCGCGGAGCCATACTCCATTGTGGTGAAGCTTCGTGGTGTCATTGGGAGCCTCCAATTGAGTTGTGGAGATTGCCCCAACCTTGTTTGTAAAGGTTCGATCGGCGCCTCCAAGGGCACCAATAGTGGAATCACGGGATCTCGCATTGTGTGAGGGCGTGAGGAGAATACGGTGGCCCTAGTGGCTTCTTGGGGAGCATCGTGCCTCCACACCGCTCCAACGGAGACGTACTTCCCCTCAAAGGGAAGGAACTTCGGTAACACATCCTCGTCTCCACCGTCTCCACTCTTGGTTATCTCGTGCCTTTACTTGTGCAAGCTTATTTGTGTCATATCTCTTGCTTGCTTGTATTCCTATCCTTGTTGCTACATATAGGTTGCTCACCTAGTTGCATATCTAGACAATCTACTTTGATGCAAAGTTTAAATTGTTAAAGAAAAGCTAAAAATTGTTAGTTGCCTATTCACCCTCTGTCGTGGGTTTGTCATGGCAGATGTCCTTGTGAAAAGGACTTAGTCATGGAGCCATCACTACGGGTTAGCTTAAAGGGGTTAAACAGGACAAGGGGACTCGTGGAGTTTTATACTAGTTCGGCCCCTTCAAGGAAGGTAAAAGCCTACGTCTAGTTGTGATTGGTATTGCTAGGGTTTCAAAGGCCAGGGAGCGGATCCGCTTTGTCTGGCTCTCGAGTCGTTTTCTGTCCCTAAACCGTTGCCGGGTCATCCCTTTATATACATAGGTTGACGCCCGCCGGGCTACAGTGTCCCGAAGCCGGATCATAAACGTGTCCGGTTTGGTCTCTATCCTTCCTATCTTACAATATAAGTTACATGACTAGGTCGGTTTACTTTTACAGGCTTTAACCCGCCTTTGGGCCTTGGGCCTTCGTAACACGCCAGCATCCTTGCATCTTTATGGGCTTCTAATCTTCAAGGAGTTAACCCGGCTACATAAGGCCGGCTTACCCCCAGTAGTAATATCCCCAACATTAGGCCCCAGATTTGTTTGAACTTGTTCATGTCAATCTTCTATACTTAGAAAAATTCTCCCGTCATATCTTCACCTCAATCTTGTAAACCGCTGTGACGTCATACTTCATGATTATGATAGACCGTCCTAACGTCATCCATCCGTTGATGTCGAAGATTACCCTTATTTAATGTGTCTTCAGCCACCGAAGTGACACCCTTATTAACTTATCCATTTTTGGGCTCCTCGATTCCCGCACTTGCCGTTTCATCGCTTATCTTATAAATAGGGGTGGCGGACCCCTTTCTTTTCTTTCCGCTTCCCATTCATGTCTTCTTCTTCCTCTCGACGACCCTGCAGTCGAGCACCGCCGTCATCTTCGAACTTCACCTCTTCTTCGCCATCGGCCGCTGCATCAATCTGTTCACACCAGAGTTCCACAGTGCCCTTCTGCTGCTTCCGCGGCCGCAGTAAGTCTGCTCCCCCTTGTTTCTTAGATCCATTAGGGTATCCTTGCTCTTCGTTGTTCTTGATGTTCATCTGAACTTTCAGTGCTATTCTTCCTTGGCCTTTAGGTGAACACTTCGTACCTGATGTACTCCTTGCCATAGCTAATCTTCTGTTTATCACCACAAACCTTTATGCGCAAAGAACTGATCTAGTCCTTCATATGTTGCTTCGGTTCTGTACCCCTTCTAGATCCAATTATTTTTACTTTTCTGTCTTATCTTAGATCCGAAATTTTCATATGTCTTTGTGAAATCTGTTTCTCCTTACACCAACATAGGCGGTTTAACCTTGTATAAGCAATCTATGCCATTAGCCCTCTGATAAACCGGAGGAGCATTTTACCTTCATAATTATACTTCGTTTTAATAGAGTTTGAGTACCCCTGTGCTGGTATTACCTTTTTCCCTTATTGCATTAGTCTCCGGTTTACGCTATTTTGCATATCAGTATGTCTCTTACTCCATTGTACCTTGCATATCATCATGCATGACTTATAAACCGGCCTTTCCTTTTCAGCTTGTTCTTTTCACAATGGCAAAACAATTCACTGCTTGCAACTGGGCTCATTCCCGGGTCACTGAAGATCAGTTGAACGATATGGTTAGCATCCGCTCCTTGCCTAAAAAGATTGAAATTAAATGGCGAGCCCCAAGAACAGAAAATCCTCCGACCCCAAGGCAGGGCGAGGTGGTAGTCTTTGTTGACCACATAAGCCGTGGCTTCAAACCGCCAGGGTCAAAGTTCTACTAAGATGTGCTTGCCAGCTTCCAACTTCATCCACAAGATATTGGTCCCAACTCGGTTTCCAACTTATGCAACTTCCAGGTCTTCTGCGAAGTATATTTACAAGAAGAACCAACTATCGAGTTGTTCCAGGACTTCTTTCATTTAAACCGGTGCACAGAGTTTGTAAATGGCCCTAACACTGATCTTGGGGGTGTCTCAATTCAAAAACAGAAAGAGGTTGAATTTCCTCATGCCAAACTGCACAGCCATCCAAAGGAGCGGAACCAAACCTGTTTTTACTACAGAGATACATCCCCTGAAGATGAAAATCCCCTCCCCGACTTTCGTGATCACAGACTATCCAACACCCATCCAATGCCACAACGCCTAAGCTCTTCAGAAAGGGCGAAATATGCCCCTCAACTCGCCAAACTCCGGGCCTTTATGGCGAACGGTTTATCAGGCATAGATTTTGTGCGATGTTCGATATCCTGGAGTGTCTTGCCACTAAGCCAGTGTCCCGGTTTAATGTGTGAGTATACCGGTGAGGTTGATGACCCTCAACGCCATTGCAACCTTCAACTATCTGAAGAAGAAGCCACTGAAGGTGTAAAGAAGATTCTGAATGAATCAGAACTGGCCTGTAGTCAAACCGGCTTGAGTCCCTTCTATGCCAAGAACAAACCGCCTGCTGTAAGCATTACACTTCCTTTCCATCTCAAATATTTTTAACTTATGCAACCTGTAATCCTTCTTCTGTGTATGTATGTATAGGGTGAAGACCCCTTCTAGAAACGGAAAACTGTAGAAGAAACGGTGAAAACCACTGGGGACAAAGCGGTCAAACCATCTCGCCCCAAAACTAAGGCCGTCAAACGGATGTCAAAACGGAAAACGGCTGACCGGATAAGCATGGAGCTTGATGATGATACTGAGGACCCAGAAGTTGAGGTAGAACTTGATTCACTTGGCTCTCTTTTCATGCATCTCATTAACAATGATATTCCTCAGGAGGACGTAGAGGGCAGTCAAGCTGATGATGTAGAGGTAATTACCCTTTCCTCCGGTTCAGACTCTATGCCAACACAAAAAATTCGCCAAGCAGTCTGGAAAGTAAGCTTTTCTCATCCTCTTGCTCACTTGGACCCAACATTTATTTTGAAGACTCAACAGCATGAAGCTCGCTGGACAACCCGGCAAGTGGCCAACAGGTCACTTCAGCCGGTTTACCTAATACTCCGGTTCGGAAGCGCCGGTCTGAGGTCTCTCCTACTTCTGACCATTCTTACCCCAAGGCAGGTTATTTCAGACAACCTCTTAATCCGTTTGATTCAAATTATCAGGTGACACCTGTTGGGAACGTAGTAATTTCAAAATTTTCCTACGCACACGCAAGATCATGGTGATGCACAGCAACGAGAGAGGAGAGTGTTGTCTACGTACCCACGGAGACCGACTGCGGAAGCGTTGACACAACGTAGACGAAGTAGTCGGACGTCTTCCCGATCCGACCGATCCAAGCACCGTTACTCCGGCACCTCCGAGTTCTTAGCACACGTACAGCTCGATGATGATCCCCGGGCTCCGATCCAGCAAAGCGTTGGGGACGAGTTCCGTTAGCACGACAGCGTGGTGACGATCTTGATGTACTACCGTCGCAGGGCATCGCCTAAGCACTACTACAATATAATCGAGGTGGAATATGGTGGCAGGGGGCACCGCACACGGCTAAGGAACGATCTCAATGATCAACTTGTGTGTCTAGGGTGCCCCCTTGCCTCCGTATATAAAGGAGCCAAGGGGGAGGGGCGGCCGGCCAGGAGGAGGGCGCAGGAGGAGTCCTACTCCTACCGGGAGTAGGACTCCCCCCCCCCCAATCCTAGTTAGAATAGGATTCCCCAAGGGGGAAAGAGAGAGGGGGGCCGGCCACCTCTCCTTGTCCTAATAGGACTAGGGGAGGGGGGAGGCGCGCGGCCCACCTTGGGCTGCCCCTTTCTCCTTTCCACTAAAGCCCACTAAGGCCCATATGGTTCCCGGGGGGTTCCGGTAACCTCCTGGTACTCCGGTAAAATCCTGATTTCACCCGGAACACTTCCGATGTCCAAATATAGGCTTCCAATATATCAATCTTTATGCCTCGACCATTTCGAGACTCCTCGTCATGTCCGTGATCACATCCGGGACTCCGAACTAACTTCGGTACATCAAAATGCATAAACTCATAATAACTTTCATCGTAACCTTAAGCGTGCGGACCCTACGGTTCGAGAATAATGCAGACATGACTGAGACACATCTCCGGTCAATAACCAATAGCGGGACCTGGATTCCCATATTGGCTCCCACATATTCTATGAAGATCTTTATCGGTCAGACCGCATAACGATATATGTTGTTCCCTTTGTCATCGGTATGTTACTTGCCCGAGATTCGATCGTCAGTATCCAATACTTAGTTCAATCTCGTTACCGGCAAGTCTCTTTACTCATTCCGTAATACATCATCTCACAACTAACTCATTAGCTGCAATGCTTGCAAGGCTTATGTGATGTGCATTACCGAGAGGGCCCAGAGATACCTCTCCGACAATCGGAGTGACAAATCCTAATCTCGAAATATGCCAACCAAACATCTACCTTTGGGGACACCTGTAGAGCTCCTTTATAATCACCCAGTTACGTTGTGACGTTTGGTAGCACACAAAGTGTTCCTCCGGTAAACGGTAGTTGCATAATCTCATAGTCACAAGAACATGTATAAGTCATGAAGAAAGCAATAGCAACATACTAAATGATCGGGTGCTAAGCTAATGGGTCATGTCAATCAGATCATTCAACTAATGATGTGACCTCGTTAATCAAATAACAACACCTTGTTCATGGTTAGGAAACATAACCATCTTTGATTAACGAGCTAGTCAAGTAGAGGCATACTAGTGACACTAAGTTTGTCTATGTATTCACACATGTATTATGTTTCCGGTTAATACAATTCTAGCATGAATAATAAACATTTATCATGATATAAGGAAATAAATAATAACTTTATTATTGCCTCTAGGGCATATTTCCTTCAGTCTCCCACTTGCACTAGAGTCAATAATCTAGTTCACATCGCCATGTGATTTAACAGCAATAGTTCACATCACCATGTGATTAACACCCATAGTCCACATCGATATGTGACCAACACCCAAAGGGTTTACTAGAGTCAGTAATCTAGTTCACATCACTATGTGATTAACACCCAAAGAGTACTAAAGTGTGATCATGTTTTGCTTGTGAGATAATTTTAGTCACCGGGTCTGTCATATTCAGATCCGTAAGTATTTTGCCAATATCTATATCAACAATGCTCTGTATGGAGCTACTCTAGCTAATTGCTCCCACTTTCAATATGTATCTAGATCGAGACTTAGAGTCATCTAGATTAGTGTCAAAACTTGCATTGGTGTAACCCTTTACGACGAACCTTTTTTCACTTCCATAATCGAGAAACATATCCTTATTCCACTAAGGATAATTTTGACCGTTGTCCAGTGATTTACTCCTAGATCACTATTGCACTCCCTTGCCAAAATCAGTGCAGGGTATACGATAGATCTGGTATATAGCATGACATACTTTATAGAACCTATGGCCAAGGCATAGGGAATGACTTTCATTCTCTTCTATCTTCTATCATGGTCAGGCTTTGAGTCTTACTTAACTTCACACCTTGTAATACAGGCAAGAACTCTTTCTTTAACTGCTCCATTTTGAACTACTTCAAAATCTTGTCAATGTATGTACTCATTGAAAAAACTTATCAAGCGTCTTGATCTATCTCTATAGATCTTGGAGCTCAATATGTAAGCAGCTTCACCGAAGTCTTTCTTTGAAAAACTCCTTTCAAACACTCCTTTATGCTTTACAGAATAATTCTACATTATTTTCGATCAACAATATGTCATTCACATATAATTATCAGAAATGCTGTAGTGCTCCCACTCACTTTCTTGTAAATACCGGCTTCATCACAAGTCTGTATAAAACCATATGCTTTGATCAACTCATCAAAGCTTGTATTCCAACTCTGAGATGCTTGCACCGGTCCATAGATGAATCGCTGGAGCTTGCATATTTTGTTAGCACCTTTAGGATTGACAAAACCTACTGGTTGCATCATATACAACTCTTCTTTAAGAAATCCATTAAGGAATGCAGTTTTGTTTATCCATTTGCCAGATTTCATAAAATGCGGTAATTGCTAACATGATTCGGGCAGACTTAAGCATAGATACGAGTGACAAACTCTCATCGTAGTCAACACTTTTGAACTTGTCGAAAACCTTTTGCGACAATTCTAGCTTTGTAGATAGTAACACTACTATCAACGTCCGTCTTCCTCTTGAAGATCCATTTATTTTCTATGGCTTGCCCATCATCGGGCAAGTCAACCAAAGTCCATACTTTGTTCTCATACATGGATCATATCTCAGATTTCATGGCCTCAAGCCATTTATCGGAATCTGGGCTTATCATCGCTTCCTCATAGTTCGTAGGTTCGTCATGATCAAGTAGCATGACCTCCAGAACAGGATTACTGTACGACTCTGGTGCGGATCTCACTCTGGTTTACCTACGATATTCGGTAGTAACTTGATCTGAAGTTTTATGATCATCATCACTAGCTTCCTCACTAATTGGTGTAGTAGTCACAGGAACAGATTTCTGTGATGAACTACTTTCCAATAAGGGAGAAGGTACAATTACCTTATCAAGTTCTACTTTCCTCCCACTCACTTCTTTCGAGAGAAACTCCTTCTCTAGAAAGGATCCATTATAAGCAACGAATGTCTTGCCTTAGGATTTGTGATAGAAGGTGTACCCAACAGTCTCCTTTTGGGTATCCTATGAAGACATATTTCTCCGATTTGGTCTTGAGCTTATCAAGATGAAACTTTTTCACATAAGCATCACAACCCCAAACTTTAAGAAACGACAACTTTGGTTTCTTGCTAAACCACAGTTCAGATTGTGTCGTCTCAACAGACTTAGATGGTGCCCCTTTTTTTAACGTGAATGCAGTTGTCTTTAATGCATAACCTCAAAAACGATAGTGGTAAATCGGTAAGAAACATCATAGATTTGCACTATATCTAATAAAGTACGGCTATGACGTTCGGACACACCATTATGCTGTGGTGTTCCGGGTGGAACGAATTTGTGAAACTATTCCACATTGTTTTAATTGAAGACCAAACTCGTAACTCAAATATTTGTCTCCTGCGATCAGATCGTAGAAGCCTTATTTTCTTGTTACGATGATTCTCCACTTCACTCTGAAATTCTTTGAACTTTCAAATGTTTCAGACTTATGTTTCATCAAGTAGATATACTTATATCTGCTCAAATCATCTGTGAAGATCAGAAAATAATGATACCTATCGCGATCCTCAATATTCATCGGACCACATACATCAGTATGTATGATTTCCAACAAATCTGTTGCTCGCTCCATTGTTCCGAAGAACAGAGTCTTAGTCATCTTGCCCATGAGGCGTGGTTCGCAAGCATCAACTGATTCATAATCAAGTAATTCCAAAATCCCATCAGCATGGAGTTTCTTCATGCGCTTTACACCAATATGACCTAAACGGCAGTGCCACAAATAAGTTGCACTATCATTATTAACTTTGCATCTTTTGGCTTCAATATCATGAATATGTGTATTACTACGATCGAGATCCAACGAACCATTTTCATTGGGTGTGTAACCATATAAGGTTTTATTCATGTAAACAGAACAACAATTTATTCTCTTCCTTAAATGAATAACCATATTGCAATAAACATGATCAAATCATATTTATGCTCAACGCAAACACCAAATAATAGCTATTTAGGTTCAACACTAATCCCTAAAGTATAGGGAGTGTGCGATGATGATCATATCAATCTTGGAACCACTTCCAACACACATCGTCACTACACCCTTAACTAGTCTTTGTTCATTCTGCAACTCCCGTTTCGAGTTACTAATTGTCGGGGTAAATAGCCACGGGTAGCCCAGCCGGCTTCCCCTGGCCCCTCAGAAAAAATTGTGAGCCCGTCCGGCTCATAAGAAGACTCAAGACTTAGGCCGGCTCCCACTAGCCGGCTAACATCCTAGCCGGCTTGGGGGGCGGCCCGCTCTTTCTACCCCCGCAAAGAAAACTATGGAGGGCCGGCTACGACATGGCCGGCTGCGGTAGGGCCGGCTATGACAAGGCCGGCTATGGCACGGCCGGCTATCGCAGGGCCGGCTCCGACAAAGCAGTCAACGCCGTACCCATGATGTACGCGTCCACTCTGCGATGATGAAGCGGGGCGTGGCTACAGTGGAGCCTGCCACCCCCAAAACCCGGAGCACGCCTGGTACAGCGCGTCGTGCGGGCAACTGCGGCCCGCCCGGCGCGGCACTGTAGCCTCGGCGGCTCTGACGCCGTCCACGACGGGCCGCCAGTGTGGCCCCCGAGGCGGTGGGCCCCTTCGGGCAGAGAGATGCCGAAGGCGGCCACACCTCCTCTCAAGCCGGCAGGACAGAGGGCTGGCTTCGCGAAGCCGGCCTGCCGCCTTCCCCGAAGGAGACGCCCATTAAGAAGACAAGGTGCGGCGGGGCTACAGTAATCGCCCGCCAAGGCGGCGTTATTGTAGCCACGCTTACCCCGACCAAGCCTGCGCCAACAAACACGGAGCAACAGTAACCGGCCGCCGACAAGGCCCTGGCCGGTGGGGCCGTCCTGTCGTCCCAGGAGCCGGCAGTCGGCGGGACCCACCAGCCGGCGGGCCCCAGAAGCCGGCGGAGAAGCCGGCGAGCATAGTCACCGACAGCTGGGCCTCGTGCCCAGTCGGATTACCATTGTACCCCCGGGGGGTAGGCCTATATAAACCCCCCGGTGCACCCATGCAAAGGGTTGAACTCTTCTTCTAGACATAGACACTTACAAGGAGAAGAGGCAGGCTGTGCTAAGCCCTTCTTCCTCCTTCCATCCCAAACAGCTCAAGGAGCATTGTAGCCACCTGTGAACTTAGTAACCATGCGGAGACCCCGCAGAGCAGCAGTAGGGGTGTTATCTCCCCGGAGAGCCCTGAAGCTGGGTAAGATTCGCCGGCGTGCATGTCTACGCCTCATCCCGTTTCCAGGCACCGCCGACGTTCTTTTGGCCCCCGCAATGATAAGCCACCCGTTGGCATATGTCGATCCTACCACCCGACATTTGGCGCCCACCATGGGGCCAGGTGCACCGTCGTCCGGAGACCTGTTCTGGACGGGAACCCTTTTCCTTCCGCGCGGGCGCAGCCAGCCTGGCTCGCCCGATGGCGCTAGCCGCGACGCGCTGCATGGCGTCGCTGATGCCTGCACGGCTAGCGGCCTCGCCAGCCCCTTCGACAAGGCCCGCATCTCCGACGAGCTCGCCTCCGATGCGGGCACAGATCACCTCGCCAACCTCCTCAGCCAGCTCCACGTCTCCAGCGAGCCCGCTGCGGACTTGGAGTCGGTTGGCTCCACCGACCCGATGCCCGTCGACTCCGACGCGGCATCCTACGACACCTTCCCCACCAACGTCACGGTCTACAATGATCCGCTCCCTCCGGCTGGCGATTGCGATTCCGACGCCCCCGAGGTGATGGTTATCGGCCTTGACGGCCCGACCGACGAGGGCGCCCGCGACTCCCCGCGCGCGGCAGCCCAAGACTTGTCCGTCCCCCTTCCGGCTGACGCCAGCGACGAAGTTCTGGAGGCACGCCGCCTCGCCCTCCTCACGGAGGGCCGGCGGCTGGCCTCCGTAAGACGCCTCACTGAGGCCTACCAGCGCGAAGCTGATCGCGCCGCCTTCGGCACGCCGGCTCCGGCTGGCCCTAGCCGGGCCGGCGCTGTCAGACAACGCGGCGCCATCATCGCCGACACACTCGGCGTGGATCGCCCGGTCTACGCCACCCCGCTCGAGAACCTGCGCGCCGCCCAGGCGGCCGTAGACGAGCTAGACGGCTTGGAAGCCGAAGATCTCCCCCATATGACGCGGCGCATCCAGCAGCTAATCGATGCGACCGCACGACGGCGCGAGGCCGACGCCTGCGCGGGAAGCCCTCCCCCGCGCCGCGAGCACGGCACGACCTCCCGGTCGCCGACTACCAGCTACACCGGCGCGCGGCGCGAGAAAGAGCCGGCTTCCAGCCGAAGCCGGACCCAAGTCTCCATCGAGCGAGACGCGGACGGCCGCCCCCGAGCCATGGAATGGCGGGGCACCCCGCCTCCGCCTCGAACTCGTGGAGAAAGATATCCTACGCCGCCTCCCGTGGCTCACCCGACTCTCAGCGGCCGGCTTGGTCGCCGGGAGGGAATCGGCGAAAACGACGCCCGCCACCGGATCGACCGCCTGGCCCGATCTCGGGCGCTAGAAGAAGAAGACAATGTCGGCCCGCCTTGCTTCGGCCCCCGCATCCGCGACGAGCCCTTCCCCAAAGGGTTCTCGCTCCCAAGAGACACGCCTAAGTACAACGGCTCGGTGAAGCCGGAAGACTGGCTGACCGACTACTCCACAGCCGTCAGCATCGCCAATGGCAACTGGCGCGTTGCCGTAAAGTACGTGCCCCTAATGCTGCAGGGCACGGCGCGGACTTGGCTTAACAGCCTTAAGCCGCTCAGCATCAACAGCTGGGTGGACTTCACTGAGGCCTTCGTTCGCAACTTCACCAGCACCTACAAGCGGGCTCCCAAGCCCAGACAGCTCTCCCTGTGTGTACAGGGCCCAGCCGAGTCCACTCGCGATTACCTGACGCGTTGGGCCGAGCTCCGCAACTCCTGTGAGGGGGTGCACGAGGTGCAAGCCATCGAATACTTCACCGTCGGGTGCCGAGAGGGCACCCTCCTCAAGCACAAGCTTCTCTGCGATGAGCCGACTACCCTCGACGAGCTCCTAAACATCGCCGACAAGTACGCCACCGCCGACTCCTCGATGAAGACCGACCTCCGGGTGGACGCATCCGGAAAGGTACTCAATCCGGCACCCAAAGCGCCGGCTGGAGACGGCGGCCGACGCCAACACCAGAACGATCAAAAACGCAAGGGCCCTGCGCCGCCTGCCGCCAGTCGGCAGGTGGCCACGGTCGAAGACGCGCCGCCTGAAGGGCAGCCCACGCCCAAGAAGCCTAAGGGCGGTCGGCCGGCTTGGCAGCCGGCCTTCTCCTACGAGCAAACCCTTGATGCCCCGTGCAAATTCCATAGCGGCGCAAAGCCGTCCAACCACACGACCCGCAAATGCAACTGGCTCGCCCGAATCTCGAAGGGCGAAGGGCTCACGCCAACTCCGCCTGCCGGCCCGCCGCCGCCGGCTCCGCCGCCCAAAGCCGCCCGGCCTACGGTCGACGCCGTGCAGGACGAGTTCCCCGACGAGCAAGCGTCTTATGTCATCTTCACGAGACAGCCCGAAGACCGGCGCGGCAAGCGCCGAGAGCAACAGGAGGTCAACATGGCCGCCACCAGCCCAGCCAGCCACATGCACTGGTCGGAGAAACCCATCAGCTGGAGCCGGGCCGACCACCCAGAGGTGATGCCCTGCCCAGGCTCCTATGCATTGGTCCTGGAGGCCACCCTCACTACGGATACGCGCGCCGCACGCTTCTCCCGCGTGCTGATCGACGGCGGAAGCAGCATCAACATCCTGTACCGCGACACCATGGAGAAGCTGGGCGTCAAGGCCAAGCAACTTGCGCCGACTCGAACGGTGTTCCACGGCATCGTACCCGGACTGTCCTGCGCCCCCATCGGCAAGCTCAAGATCGATGTACTCTTTGGGGGCAAGGATCATTTCCGCCGGGAAGCAATCTGGTTCGAGGTGGTGGACCTGGATAGCCCTTATCATGCCTTGCTTGGCCGACCCGCCTTGGCCAAGTTCATGGCGGTCCCCCACTATGCTTACCTCAAGATGAAGATACCGAGCTCTAAGGGTGTCATCACCATCACCGGCGACTACAAGAAGTCCGCCGACTGCGGCGCGGCCAGCAGCCGGCTGGCCGAATCCCTCGTGATCGCGGTCGAGAGGAAGACGCTGGACCGGGTCGTGGCCCTGGCCAGCAAGCAGCTAAACCAACCCGCCGACTCCAAGGAGTATGATGCCCAAGGATCTTTCCAGCCGGCCAAGGACACCAAGAAGATACGGCTCGACCCCGAGCACCCCGAGAGGTTCGCCGTCATTGGGGCGAGCCTGGATAGCAAATAGGAAGGCGAGCTCGCCGATTTCCTCCGTGAGAATCGGGATATCTTTGCATGGTCCCCCAAGGACATGCCGGGTGTTCCGTAGGATTTCGCCGAGCACAAATTGCACGTGCGGGAGGATGCTAAACCAGTCAAGCAGCCCCTCCGCCGACTGTCAGAAGAGAAGAGAAGGATCGTAGGGGAGGAGATAGCCCGGCTCCTTGCGGCCGGCTTCATCATGGAAGTTTTCTTTCCTGAATGGCTCGCGAACCCGGTTCTCGTGCTGAAGAAGAATAACAAGTGGCGCATGTGTATAGATTACACGAGCCTCAATAAAGCCTGCCCAAAAGATCCCTTTGCTCTGCCCAGGATCGATCAAGTAATAGACTCCACAGCCGGATGCGAGCTGTTGAGCTTTTTGGATGCCTACTCGGGATACCACCAGATCAAGCTGAACCCGGATGACCAACTGAAAACCGCCTTCATCACGCCGTTTGGGGCCTTCTGCTACCTGACCATGACGTTCGGCTTGAGGAATGCCGGCGCCATGTTTCAGCGTTGCATGCAGAAGTGCCTCCTCACGCAGCTCGGCAAGAATGCCCACGTTTACGTGGATGATGTTGTGGTGAAGACGGAGAAGCATGGCACTCTGCTGGAAGACTTGAAGGAGACATTCGAGAACCTGCGCCGGTTCCGAATCAAGCTCAACCCAGAGAAATGCGTGTTCGGAGTGCCGGCCGGCCAGCTCCTAGGCTTCCTGGTCTCTGAACGCGGCATAGAGTGCAACCCTGTGAAGATCAAAGCCATCGAGAGGATGGCGGTCCCAACCAAGCTCAGAGAGATTCAGAAGTTCACCGGGTGCCTGGCCTCTCTTAACCGCTTCATCAGCCGGCTCGGAGAAAAGGCTCTCCCCCTCTACCGCCTCATGAAGAAGAGCACTCACTTTGAGTGGAACGACCAGGCCGACCAAGCTTTCCACGAGCTAAAGAAAATACTGTCCACGCCGCCTGTCTTGGCGGCACCGACTGAGAAGGAGCCCATGCTCCTATATATTGCCGCCACCAGCCGGGTGGTCAGCACCATCATTGTGGTCGAACGCCCCGAAGAAGGCCGAGCCCAGCCGGTCCAGAGACCAGTCTATTACCTGAGCGAGGTGCTGTCCACCTCGAAACAAAATTACCCGCACTATCAGAAGATGTGCTATGGCGTGTACTTCGCCGCCAAGAAGCTGAAGCCGTACTTTCAAGAGCATCCCATCACGGTCGTATGCACTGCCCCGCTTGCCGACATCATAGGCAGCCGGGATGCATCCGGCCGGGTGGCCAAGTGGGCCATCGAGCTAGCCCCCTACACCATCTTCTACCAACCCCGCACCGTCATCAAGACGCAGGCATTGGCCGACTTCCTCGTCGACTGGGCCGAGACCCAGTACTTACCGCCGGCGCCCGACTCCACCCATTGGCGCATGCACTTTGACGGATCAAAGATGCGCACCGGCTTGGGGGCCGGCATCGTCCTTACTTCTCCAAAGGGCGACAAGCTCAAATACACGCTGCAGATCCACTTCGCCGCCTCCAACAACGTCGCCGAGTACGAGGCACTCATACACGGGCTCCGGCTGGCCAAGGAGCTTGGTATTCGCCGGATCCTGTGCTATGGCGACTCGGATTTGGTGGTACAGCAGTCTTCTGGCGATTGGGACGCCAAGGACGCGAACATGGCGAGCTACCGTTTCCTAGTACAGCAAATCAGCGGATACTTCGACGGATGTGAGTTCCTTCACGTGCCGCGGGCCGACAACGAGCCAGCTGACGCCCTGGCCCGAATAGGTTCCACGCGGCAAGCAATACCAGCCGGCGTCGCCCTGCGGCGCCTCCTCAAGCCTTCAATCAAACCGTCTCCGGAGTCCGACTCCATTTTCGTGCCGCCTAACCCCGAGGGGGCCGGGTCCGGCTCGAAGAATCAAGCAGCCGGCCCGGGGACTTCAATATTGGGCTCGGGAACTGCCGCACCCGGCCCGGGGGCTGCTGTAGCCGGCCCGGGGACTTCTTTAGCATAGGAAGCGGCGGCCGACTCCAGCGCTGCACTGCCCAACCCACCCACCCTGGTGGCTCTGGCCACATTGGTGGCTGAGGAGGTCGCCGCCCCATCATGGGCCCAAGCCATCCGCAATTTTCTGGTGAACCATGACCTGCCGGCTGACAAAAACGAAGCAACACAAGTTCAGCGCCGGGCTGGAGCATATAGAATCGTCAACAGAGAGCTTGTCAAGCGCAGCGCCACCGGAGTCTTGCAGCGATGCGTCGAGCAGGAGAAAGGCATCGCGATCCTCAAGGATATACACCAAGGAGAATGCGGTCATCACGCCGCATCAAGATCACTGGTCGCCAAAGCCTTCCGCCACGGTTTCTTCTGGCCGACTGCTTTGGACGACGCCAAAGAGCTAGTCAAACACTGCAAAGGCTGCCAGCTTTTCAGCTCGCAGCAACACATGCCGGCTTCGGCACTCAAGACCATTCCCATCACCTGGCCCTTTGCCGTCTGGGGGTTGGATATGGTGGGCCCATTCAAGACGGCGCGCGGCGGCATGACGCATTTGCTCGTCGCTGTTGACAAATTCACCAAGTGGATCGAGGCGAAGCCGATCAAGAAGCTGAATGGGCCGACTGCAGTGACATTCATTGCAGATATAACAACCCGGTACGGCGTACCGCACAGCATCATCACCGACAACGGCACGAACTTTGCCAAAGGTGCCCTGGCACGGTTCTGCGCTGCGCAAGGTATCTGGCTGGACCTTGCGTCAGTTGCCCACCCACAGTCAAACGGCCAAGTGGAGCGGGCAAATGGCCTCATTCTGTCCGGCATCAAGCCTCGACTGGTCGTACCCCTGGAGCGTTCAGCCGGCTGCTGGCTCGATGAGCTGCCAGCTGTCCTATGGAGTCTGCGCACTACTCCCAACAGATCAACCGGCTTCACTCCCTTCTTCCTTGTATATGGTGCCGAGGCGGTCATCCCAACAGACATCGAGTTCGACTCGCCTCGGGTAACCATGTACACGGAAGCGGAAGGCAAAGAAGCACAAGAAGACGGCGTCGACCTGCTGGAAGAGGCCCGGCTGTTAGCCCTCAGCCGGTCCGCTATCTACCAGCAGGGTCTGCGCCGCTACCATAGCCGGAGGGTCCGCCCAAGATCCTTCCAGGAGGGCGACCTTGTGCTCCGGCTGATCCAGCGGACAGCCGGCCAGCACAAGCTCGCAGCCCCCTGGGAAGGCCCCTTCATCATCAGCAGAGCCTTGGGCAACAACGCCTACTACCTCATCGACGCGCAGAAGCCAAAGGCACGCAAGAGAGACGACTCCGGCAAGGAGTCGGAGCGACCGTGGAACGCAAATCTCCTTCGAAAGTTTTACAGTTAAAGCGCAGTATGTGTCATACCCACTTTTGTATTTAGTATGATACAGTAGGCTCCCCGAGAAAGACTCGGGGACTGCCACCCGTTGTTTTATGAATGAAAGTTATCATGCGTATGATATTATCTTCTCATTTATTTTGTCCGGTACCGGGTCCGACGAGTCGGCCCGGGGACTGGCCGACTAGAGTTATATCAAGAGCCTTACCCGCAGTCAGACAAGTAATGTGTCGACACCCAGGCTTGGCTCTTGCCGAAATCGCAGCTCGAAGAACCGACTGCCCGACTGGCAAGAGCCACCAGCCGGAAAGGGTGCGCACATGAAAAACGGCTAGGGACCAAACAGGCTCGCATATATAACAAAAGCCGGCTTGCTGCCTCCCGCCGACCGACTACCAGAGTAGCCGGCCGGCCGGCTTACATTCAGTCTACTTCAAATCCAAGAAAACTCAAGTACTTGCCTTCCCAAAGAGGGAAGGCGGCAAAGGAAAGAGCCTAAGGACAAAAAGTACACTCGGATGAACGCCAACACATGCACATATTAATATATTACACAAAAAGCCTCCAGAGAGGTCGACATTCAGCATTGTTCGATACACCCCCAGTGGGTGGAATTGCAAAAACTTAAATTTGTCCAAAAAGAAAGACAGGAACGAAACGAAAGGCAGTTCAAGCCGGCGGGGCCGCAGACGAGCTGGATTAGGCGGCGGAGGTAGTCGCGCCGGCTGAAGGAGCGGCCGACTGGAGAACCTCGGCTTGATCGTCGCCTCCGGCAGAGGGCGCGCTCCTGCGTGGCTCGTTGCTAGAGGCACGGTCGGCTGGGGGACGGTCGGCCGCCCCACCAGTCGGCTCGGCGTCTTCGCTGTCCTCTTCCTCGTCGTCCTCGCCCTCGTCGCTAGAAGCGATCTCTTCCGCCGAGTCCTCGCCGTCCGCAGGGTTCAGCCCGAACCATTCCTCCGGCTGGGCGGCGCCATCGTCGTTAAGCTCCGGCGCGAAGACGCTGGTGTCGGTGCACTCGGCGATCGTCGAGGCGTGCTGCGCGATCGCCGGCCGCACCTCCTCTAGCTCGGCGTCGGCTTCCGACCGCCACGTCCGCAGCTGGTCCAGGCTTAGCCCTGGGTACCACGCGCGGACGAAGTCCAGCGCGCGCCCGGCTCCAAGACGGGCCGCGGACGCCTTCCAGGCCTCGAAGCGGCCGACTGCGACCTCGAGCCAGTCGGCCGTCCGGCTTGGGGTCCGGGGAATTGCCTGGCCGGGCCAGAGCGCGGCCAGCATCGTCGCCCCGGCGCGTTGGAGTCGGCGGAGCAACCGGTGGGCCGGCTGCAGCTGCGCCTGGACGGCGATAAGCTGCTCCGACAATGTCCGGTTCGCATCTGGCGGAATCACGACCCCGGCTTGACGGCGCTCCTCGCGGTAGGCTTCGATGGCTTGGGCGGCAAGGACAGACTGGCCGGGGAAGTACTCTGCGCAAGACAGCAAACACAAGTCAAAACAAAACCATAGGCGGCCGGCGATTGGAAGAAGAGCAAGGAAGACAGCCTACCGTCAATAAGATCCTCGACCCGGCCGAAGCCTTCTTCCAGTGCCCGGCGCGCCTCGGCCCAGCTCGCCTCCCTGGCCCCGAACTCCGCCCTCAGGGTAGCCTCGTCGTCCTGCGCCTTTTGCAGGGCCGCCTTGTGGTTCTTCTCCTGGTCGGCCAGTTTCATTGCCAGGCGGTCGCGCTCTTGAGCCAGATCAGCGTACTCGGCGTCCTTGGCACGAAGAGCAGCCTGCAGCACGCCGAGTTCCCTCCGCAAGTCGGCGTTGGCCTCTGCACGAGCAAGAAATAAAGAGAAAAATCAGCAAAGGAAAAGTCGTCAAGAAAGATCCGACCCGACTGCGCTGCAGTCGGCCCGGATCTCGGGGACTACACCCAGTGGGTGCGCTGTCGCGCCCCCACGAGAAGTTAACAATGACAAAACACTTACGCCGGCTGCTGGCGAGGTCTTCGGTCCTCCGGCTTAGCTCCCGAGCCTGGGAGTTGAAGGCGGCCGCGCGAGAGTTGTGATAATCCTGAAGATCAGAAAAAACAGTCAACATAGTCGTCTAGTAAGATCCGACCCGACTGCGCCCCAGTCGGCCCGGATCTCGGGGACTACACCCAGTGGGTGCGCTAGCGCGCCCCCACGGAAAAAATTCAAAGGACCAGAGTGGTCAAGGAGCGAAGACTTACCCAGATTGCAACCGGCTCCGAACCTCTTGGGCCGCGACGTTCAGCTCGCCGCTCTCTCCGCTGGGAGTCCACCCAGACATGGCGGAGCTGGCCGCCTCCAGGGCGTCTGCCGTCCACTTGGCTCCCGCGGCTCGGCGCGTGTCCGGCAGGGCCGTGCCCCCTCCGGCGGGCCGGCCCGCCGCCGGCTCGATCTCAAGGCCGGCTCCGGCCTCGGGTGTAGCCCGGGCCGGCTCCTCTGGCACCGCCGACGATCGGCCGCCTTCGCCTGCTCCGGCTAGCGCTGCTGGCGACGTCCTCTCGGCGGATCCCTCGACGACCTCGCCCCTCTGCACCGGTGGCTGCTCGGGGATAATCTCCTCCGCCGTGGGCAGAGGGACGTCCAGATCCAAGGTCTGGAGGGGGATGGCGAGCAGCGGAGTCTGGCTGCGCGCGCCTTCCACCTCCGCCTCCACGGCTGCTCGCTCCGATGGGGCCTCGGCCGCCGCGCTCGCTCGCCCTGGCGCCGTTTGGGTGGCCTCTCGCTCCGCCGTAGCCCGCTCGGCCGCCTCCCTCTCTCGGCGCGCCTCGCGTGCGTTGCGCTGCGTGGCTGCGTCAAGTTCGGCGCGGGGGTCTACTCGGCGGGACCCTGAAGAACCGGCGCTCGGCCCGACCACGGAGCCGGCTGGGCCTCTCTCGAGGGAGAGCAGCGCCCTGCTCAGGAAATCAGAAAACATTCAAGGAAAGAAAACTTCAGAATTACAAGCATGCAGGCGGCTACCAGACTTACGCGGAAACTGACGGGGGCTTCTTCACCGCCTTCCGAAAGCGGGCCGCCTTCGCCGCCGCCTCCTCGCGCTTCGTGGCCGCGGCGCAGGCTTTCGGTTTCTTCGGCCGGCTTCCGAAGAGCGGGAGCGCGGCCCGGCGTTTTCCCTTCCCACCACCGGCAGTCGGCGCGGCGGACGAGCTCGCGCCGCGGCAGTCGGTTGCCGGCTGGCGGCGCGGGAGTTCTCCGGCTTCAAAGTCGTCCGGCCAGTCGTCGAAGCTGGCCGAGAGCCCGGTGCCGCCGAGCTCGGCGGCACCCCCCGTGGCGGCGTCCTCCATGGCGACGGCGGAGAGATCCGGGTCGTCAGGGTCATCCACCGTGCGGTCCGGGGCGTACTCCTGGTCGACTCCGGCTGCCCCGGCTGGCAGCGGGAGGAGAGGATTCTGATAAAGGAAAAAGAGAAAAATGGTCGCCTGGTCAGAGGCCGGCTAACCCAAGCCGGCGGACGACGAGAGGAAAAGCTTACCACAGGCAGAGGCTGGGCGCGGGAGTACGGCGCCTTGCCAAATTGCCACTCGTCGGTGAGCTTCAAGTTGGCGACGTAGTTCGCCATCAGAGCCACCTCGGCGTGCGGCATCTCCCAGGTACTCAGCCGGCAGGGATCGAACCGGCCGCTCATCTGGCACATCATGTGCGGCCGGCTTTGGAGAGGCAAGATCTAGCGCTCAACAAAGGCGGTTACCAAGTCGGACGCAAGCAGACCCTCCGACTGGATCATCACCCGAAGCCGGGAGATGGAAGCGTTCCCCGCTGGAGACAGGGACTTCGACCGGTAGCCCCAGGTCCGCCGCTTCCCAGTCGGCGGGCCGGCTACGTAAGCCGGCAGATTGACGTAGTCGCCGTGCCGGGCGACGTTCTTGACGTAGAAGTAAGACTTCTGCCACAGCTTGACCGACTGGATCAGAGGAATGTGGGGGAAGGGGTTGTCGTCCCAGGCCCTCTTCATCGCGATGAAGGCGCCGCAGGGAGCCGGCACGCCGGCGGAGACGGTGCCGAGCTTGTTCTAGAATAGTTCCGCCCAGAGCTCCAGCGTCGGCAGCACCCCCAAGTACCCTTCGCAGAGCGTGACGAAGGCCGAGAGTTGGAGCACAGCGTTGGGCGTGACGTGGTGCGGTTGAAGATTGTAGAACTCGAGAAATGATCGCATGAAACTGCTCGCCGGGAAGCCGAAGCCCCGGAGGAAGTGCGTGCGGAAGACGACGCGCTCGCCTTCCTTCGGCGCCGGCGAGACCTCCTTCGCGGGCGCCAAGCGCACCTGCACGAGGTCGACGGCGGGCAGACGCCGGGTCTGGTGGAGGAACTCGATGTGCTCGTCATGGACGTTGGACCCGTCCCATGAGCTCGACAAGGCCAGCGACATGGCGACGTGGGAGGGCTACGGCGCGAAGCTGCGTTGAGCAAGAAGAAGAGCAGGAAGAAGAAGAGCAGGGGGATGGGGAGCGGGGGAGCGAACAGGCCCGTGCCTCTCCCCCTCCCCTCCTACTTGTAGGCGCGTGCGCCGGAGACGAGGAGGCGCGGCGTGGGGGGTCGTGGGGATCGATCGTGCCCATCTCCCCCACGCTCGCGTTAATTACGCGCCTTGATGACGCGGGGTAACGGCCGCGGGGAGGCGAGCAGCCCCCTCGGGCCACAGAAGATCTGCGCCCGGGCCGAGGCCAGGGAGTGGCGGGCCCGGGCCTGCGGCGGCGTCCCGTCGCGCGCGTGCGACATCAGGATTTCCTCGCCACGTGGCTCGTCGTGGGGCCCGTGGCCGGCCCGCGGGTCAACCACGGTCGCCCTAATAAAGAAAAGCGTTCTGAAGCCGGCTGCAACGACGCAGTCGGCCCCTCACGGTATGAAGCCGGCCTAGCTTCCCGTCCTTCCGTCTGCCGTGAAGCTCGCCCGCCTTCGGGGACTACTGTCGGGGTAAATAGCCACGGGTAGCCCAGCCGGCTTCCCCTGGCCCCTCAGAAAAAATTGTGAGCCCGTCCGGCTCATAAGAAGACTCAAGATTTAGGCCGGCTCCCCCCTAGCCGGCTAACTTCCTAGCCGGCTTGGGGGGCGGCCCGCTCTTTCTACCCCCGCAAAGAAAACTATGGAGGGCCGGCTACGACATGGCCGGCTGCGGCAGGGCCGGCTATGACAAGGCCGGCTATGGCACGGCCGGCTATCGCAGGGCCGGCTCCGACAAAGCAGTCAATGTCGTACCCGCGATGTACGCGTCCACTCTGCGATGATGAAGCGGGGCGTGGCTACAGTGGAGCCTGCCACCCCCAAAACCCGGAGCACGCCTAGTACAGTGCGTCGTGCGGGCAACTGCGGCCCGCCCAGCGCGGCACTGTAGCCTCGGCGGCTCTGACGCCGTCCATGACGGGCCGCCAGTGTGGCCCCCGAGGCGGTGGGCCCCTTCGGGCAGAGAGATGCCGAAGGCGGCCACACCTCCTCTCAAGCCGGCAAGACAGAGGGCCGGCTTCGCGCAGCCGGCCTGCCGCCTTCCCCGAAGGAGACGCCCATTAAGAAGACAAGGTGCGGTGGGGCTACAGTAATCGCCCGCCAAGGCGGCGTTACTGTAGCCACGCTTACCCCGACCAAGCCTGCGCCAACAAACATGGAGCAACAGTAACCGGCCGCCGACAAGGCCCTGGCCGGTGGGGCCGGCCTGTCGTCCCAGGAGCCGGCAGTCGGCGGGACCCACCAGCCGGCGGGCCCCAGAAGCCGGCGGAGAAGCCGGCGAGCATAGTCACCGACAGCTGGGCCTCGCGCCCAGTCGGATTACCATTGTACCCCCGGGGGGTAGGCCTATATAAACCCCCCGGTGCACCCATGCAAAGGGTTGAACTCTTCTTCTAGACATAGGCACTTACAAGGAGAAGAGGCAGGCTGTGCTAAGCCCTTCTTCCTCCTTCCATCCCAAACAGCTCAAGGAGCATTGTAGCCACCTGTGAACTTAGTAACCATGCGGAGACCCCGCAGAGCAGCAGTAGGGGTGTTATCTCCCCGGAGAGCCCTGAAGCTGGGTAAGATTCACCGGCGTGCATGTCTACGCCTCATCCCGTTTCCAGGCACCGGCGACGTTCTTTTGGCCCCCGCAATGATAAGCCACCCGTTGGCATATGTCGATCCTACCACCCGACACTAATCTTAGCAACTGAACTAGTATCAAATACTGAGGGGTTGCTATAAACACTAGTAAAGTACACATCAATAACATGTGTATCAAATATACTTATGTTTACTTTGCCATCCTTCTTATCCGCCAATCACTTGGGGTAGTTCCGCTTCCAGTGACCAGTCCCTTTGTAGTTGAAGCACTCAGTCTCAAGCTTAGGACCAGACTTGGGCTTCTTCACTTGAGCAGCAACTTGCTTGCTGTTCTTCTTGAAGTTCCCCTTTTTTCCCTTTGCCCTTTTCTTGAAACTAGTGATCTTATCAACCATCAACACTTGATGCACTTTCTTGATTTCTACCTTCATTGATTTCATCATCATGAAAAGCTCAGGATTCGTTTTCGTCATCCCTTGCATACTATAGTTCATCACGAAGTTCTACTAACTTGGTGATGGTGACTAGAGAATTCTGTCAATCGCTATCTTATCTGGAAGATTAACTCCCACTTGATTCAAGCGATTGTAGTACCCAGACAATCTGAGCACATGCTCACTAGTTGAGCGATTCTCCTCCATCTTTTAGCTATAGAACTTGTTGGAGACTTCATATCTCTCAACTCGGGTATTTGCTTGAAATATTAACTTCAACTCCTGGAACATCTGATATGGTCCATGACGTTCAAAACATCTTTGAAGTCCCGATTCTAAGCCATTAAGCATGGTGCATTAAACTATCAAGTAGTCATCATATTGAGCTAGCCAAACGTTCATAACGTCTGCATCTGCTCCTGCAATAGGTCTGTCACCTAGCGGTGCATCAAGGACATAATTCTTCTGTGCAGCAATGAGGATAAACCTTAGTTCACGGATCCAATCCGCATCATTGCTACTAACATCTTTCAATACAATTTTCTCTCAGGAACATATCAAAATAAACACAGGGAAGCAACAATGCGAGCTATTGATCTACAACATGATTTACAAAATACTACCAGGACTAAGTTCATGATAAATTTAAGTTCAATTAATCATATTACTTAAGAACTCCCACTTAGATAGACATCCCTCTAATCCTCTAAGTGATCACGTGATCCAAATCAACTAAACCATGTCCGATCATCACGTGAGATGGAGTAGTTTCAATGGTGAACATCACTATGTTGATCATATCTACTATATGATTCACGCTCGACCTTTCGGTCTCCGTGTTCCGAGGCCATATCTGCATATGCTAGGCTTGTCAAGTTTAACCTGAGTATTCTGCATGTGCAAAACTGGCTTGCACCCGTTGTAGATGGACGTAGAGCTTATCACACCCGATCATCACGTGGTGTCTGGGCACGACGAACTTTGGCAACGGTGCATACTTAGCGAGAACACTTCTTGATAATTTAGTGAGAGATCATCTTATAATGCTACCATTAATCAAAGCAAGATAAGATGCATAAAAAGATAAACATCACATGCAATCAATATAAGTGATATGATATGGCCATCATCATCTTGTGCTTGTGATCTCCATCTCCGAAGCACCGTCATGATCACCATCATCACCGGCACGACACCTTGATCTCCATCGTAGCATCGTTGTCGTCTCGCCAATCTTATGCTTCCACGACTATCGCTACCGCTTAGTGATAAAGTAAAGCATTACATCGCGATTGCATTGCATACAATAAAGCGACAACCATATGGCTCCTGCCAGTTGCCGATAACTCGGTTACAAAACATGATCATCTCATACAATAAAATTTAGCATCATGTCTTGACCATATCACATCACAACATGCCCTGCAAAAACAAGTTAGACGTCCTCTACTTTGTTGTTGCAAGTTTTACGTGGCTGCTATGGGCTTGAGCAAGAACCAATCTCACCTACGCATCAAAACCACAATGATAGTTTGTCAAATAGACTCCGTTTTAACCTTCGCAAGGACCGGGCGTAGCCACACTCGGTTCAACTAAAGTTGGAGAGACAGTCGCCCGTAAGCCACCTGTGTGCAAAGCACGTCGGGGGAACCGGTCTCGCGTAAGCGTACGCGTAAGGTTGGTCTGGGTCGTGTCGTCCAACAATACCGTCGAACCAAAGTATGACATGCTGGTAGGCAGTATGACTTGTATCGCTCACAACTCACTTGTGTTCTACTCGTGCATATAACATCAAACCATAAAACCTAGGCTCGGATGCCATTGTTGGGAATGTAGTAATTTCAAAATTTTCCTACGCACACGCAAGATCATGGTGATGCACAGCAACGAGAGGGTAGAGTGTTGTCTACGTACCCACGCAGACCGACTGCGGAAGCGTTGACACAATGTAGAGGAAGTAGTCGTACGTCTTCCCGATCCGACCGATCCAAGCACCGTTACTCCGGCACCTCCGAGTTCTTAGCACACGTACAGCTCGATGACGATCCCCGGGCTCCGATCCAGCAAAGCGTCAGGGAGGAGTTCCGTCAGCACGACGGCATGGTGACGATCTTGATGTACTACCGTCGCAGGGCTTCGCCTAAGCACTGCTACAATATAATCAAGGTGGAATATGGTGGCAGGGGGCACCGCACACGGCTAAGGAACGATCTCAAAGATCAACTTGTGTGTCTAGGGTGCCCCCTTGCCTCCGTATATAAAGGAGCCAAGGGGGAGGGGGCGGCCGGCCAGGAGGAGGGCGCAGGAGGAGTCCTACTCCTACCGGGAGTAGGACTCCCCCCCCCCCCAATCCTAGTTAGAATAGGATTCCCCGAGGGGGAAAGAGAGAGGGGGGGGCGGCCACCTCTCCTTGTCCTAATTGGACTAGGGGAGGGGGGAGGCGCGCGGCCCACCTTGGGCTGCCCCTTTCTCCTTTCCACTAAAGCCCACTAAGGCCCATATGGTTCCCGGGGGGTTCCGGTAACCTCCTGGTGCTCCGGTAAAATCCCGATTTCACCCGGAACACTTCCGATGTCCAAATATATGCTTCCAATATATCAATCTTTATGTCTCGACCATTTCGAGACTCCTCGTCATGTCCGTGATCACATCCGGGACTCTGAACTAACTTCGGTACATCAAAATGCATAAACTCATAATAACTGTCATCGTAACCTTAAGCGTGCTGACCCTACGGTTCGAGACTAATGCAGACATGACTGAGACACATCTCCGGTCAATAACCAATAGTGGGACCTGGATGCCCATATTGGCTCCCACATATTCTACGAAGATCTTTATCGGTCAGACCGCATAACGACATACGTTGTTCCCTTTGTCATCGGTATGTTACTTGCCCGAGATTCGATCGTCGGTATCCAATACTTAGTTCCATCTCATTACCGGCAAGTCTCTTTACTCGTTCCATAATACATCATCTCACAACTAACTCATTAGCTGCAATGCTTGCAAGGCTTATGTGATGTGCATTACCGAGAGGGCCCAGAGATACCTCTCCGACAATCGGAGTGACAAATCCTAATCTCGAAATACGCCAACCCAACATCTACCTTTGGAGACACCTGTAGAGCTCCTTTATAATCACCCAGTTACGTTGTGACGTTTGGTAGCACACAAAGTGTTCCTTCGGTAAACGAGAGTTGCATAATCTCATAGTCACAGGAACATGTATAAGTCATGAAGAAAGCAATAGCAACATACTAAATGATCGGGTGCTAAGCTAATGGGTCATGTCAATCAGATCATTCAACTAATGATGTGACCTCGTTAATCAAATAACAACACCTTGTTCATGGTTAGGAAACATAACCATCTTTGATTAACGAGCTAGTCAAGTAGAGGCATACTAGTGACACTAAGTTTGTCTATGTATTCACACATGTATTATGTTTCCGGTTAATACAATTCTAGCATGAATAATAAACATTTATCATGATATAAGGAAATAAATAATAACTTTATTATTGCCTCTAGGGCATATTTCCTTCAACACCTCCCTCATCATCTAGCGAGTCAACAGCAACTCAACCCCCTCCTCTGAAAACTGTGGCCGGGTAAGTTGTAAAACCTTGTCCTTCAATGCATCACAGAACTTGAATAAGATGTTAATCCTTTATTTTTGTTTGCAGGGCCCAAGCCAGACCCAGCAAGAAAGCACGGGTCACCAATCCGCCCGAAGACCCGGCCACTTTTAACGTAGAACCCAGAGGTGAACCGGAACAAACTTATGAACCGGAGGGCCCGCCCCTTCAGTGTCAAAACACCAACGAACCAGCAGACGTTGAACCTGCCGTACCTGACACTAAACCGGTTGAGCCAAACCGGGCTAGTCCGGTGGGAAATACTGAAATTCCATTGTCACCAACCAAACACCTTGAAAGCCAAGGAGACGATGTTATTATCACTGGAATGGGCCACAGCTCTCCTGGCCAACCCATTATTTTGGCTCAGCACAGTGCTAAAGAAGAGCAAACTGCTAGGGAAAAAGGCAAATGGAGCAGCGATTTATCAAGCTATGCTCATCTTAATGCTGAAGAACTTCACTCTGGCTTCTTGAACCATCTACATTCAAACCAGGATTATGAAGCCGGTTTGGTGAACTTGATGAAAGAGCGATATGAGGTAGATTCCTCTCCCTTTGTTTATTGATTTATAGCTGAAATACTATCCCAAGTAGCCCCCAAGGGCCGTTTTATGATGTTAATCATAAACCGGGTCTTTGCAACACTTTAAATTTCTCATCACTAATCCTTGTAATGGCAAGTCTCTAATAAGAGATAAGATTCACCTTGAAATAATTAGATAACTTCCTGCAGCATAGCCCCTAAAGGCCGGTTTAACTCAGAAAGTTAATCTGGGTTTTAATCTGCACATCCGTTTTAGAATCGACGCACATTAGCCCCCAAGTGTCGAGGACAATGCTTGCATTGTTCTGGAGACTTGTAAAAAATGTAGCACTTTAGAGCAAATAGGCATTAGCCCCCAAGTGTCAAGGACAATGCTTGCATTGTTCTAGAGACTTGTATAAAATGGAGCACTTTAGAGCAAATAGGCATTAGCCCCCAAGTGTCAAGGATAATGCTTGCATTCTTCTAGAGACTTGTATAAAATGTAGCACTTTAGAGCAAATAGGCATTAGCCCCCAAGTATGAAGTGCATAACTTGTTATATGCTTTATACTTAGCACATATATATGTTGTTTGTTTAATATACCTTCAACGTTGCAGGCTAAACTGAGAAGCAAAGATGCCCGAAATTCTAACTTGCAAGAAAATTTGAAGTCACAACAAGCCGAGGCTGCAAAAGCCAAAGAGGATCTGACCCATGCCCTGGCCGTAATGGAAAAGCTGAAAGAATCCTTCAACAAAGAGCGTGTTGAATGGGAAACCGAGAAATCCGGTTTAACCAAAAGAGCTGTAGACGCCGAGGCAGCCCTGAAGCCAGTGATGGATGAATTAGCCGGTTTGAAACGCCAAATCAATGCTATGACCTCTGCAATCTTTGGTAAGTGCCTGTTTATGTGTGTTGCACAAATCGATGAACCTTATCACTGATAAAAATGTTAATAAAATCTTTGGCAGGCACTCGAATCGCGCATCTTGGTACGGATATGTGGATGAAGCTCAAAGCGGCATACACATTGGTTGAACAACTGTACTCTGGGTCTTAGCGGGCTATTTGCACGGCAGCTTATAACAAACCGGCACCAACTTTGATTAAAGAAACCCTTGAGAAGTTGGCCATGTTACCAGTCCATATTGCCGAGTTGAAGAAAGCAGCTACCAGAGCCGGAGCTTTAACTGCACTTATTCGAGCCAAAGCCTGGATTCCGGATCTTGAAGCGGATGATATCATTAAAGGATACCCGGGTGTAAAAGAAGACAGTTCAAACTTCGACAACGATGACCTCCGGCGGCTGACCAAACAGATGCAGCCAGCAGCCAGCAAGTTGGCCGATGATATAGATTTGTCCCATTTTCAACCGTTTTACGATGTCGAGGGGAAAAGAAAACCGGCCGACATCCATGAAGTTGAAGAACTTGTGCCTCCGATTCGTAAGCACACTTATGCTCCTAATATCAACCCTTCTGATCTTATCCATGAAGAAGCAGTGTTTCAAGCTTTAACTGGAATCGATTGGTCAACGGTTGGTTTCCAGTGTCTGGGGAGGGATGAAGAAGTGCCCACACCAACTGATCCTCAACCATCAAACCGTCCAGATGAAGAATCCTGATCCGGCCGCCGGTTTACATGGCTACTTTGAAAAACATTGATTCCATTGGAGCCGCTTTGAAGGCTTCTTGTAATAGGATAGCCAAAACTCCGTTATCTGCCATGCCATTGAGCATGTTTCGTAATACTTCATGACAATCTTGTACCACTTTTTGGGATATATTTATGCATAACCCATGATGAATTGTGTTCCTGGGTACAACAACTTAAAAGTATCTAGCAGTTTACCGCTAGACGTGTCATGATGTCCAAGAAGTATATAATACCTAGATAAATAATCAAGTGTTTGTACAAAAGGTAATGTACAGAACATACCTCATTGGTTGACCAAACGTGTATACGGCAAAGGTGTTAATACCAATCCGGAACATCGATGACTCCAACTTTGTAATGCCGGTCTATATATTAAACCGGACCGGGATAACTACCGGATTTTCTTTATAATACTGGCGATTTAGTCAAACCAGACCGGGTCAATGAACACCGTTTTATAATTGATCATGTGCCGACAACTTGTAGTTGAAAAGCAAGCCGGGTCAAGGACACCGGTTTATCAAAAAATACTTATGATTCAACAAATAAAACTTAAAAAGAAGAATATGCAAGGCTTTTTCCGAGCTGCCAGGCTCTAAATCGAGGCTTTTCATGGGCTGCCAGGCCTCTGAGTTAAACCATTTAACAAAGCCTTTTAAGATGGGCCTCCAATTAACCAATCATCGTTTTAACTTTGACAAGTTCAGGGCCTATAAAAGATTGACATGTCAAACATTCGATGGGTCATACCAGGATTACCTGGGCAGGAGTGGCTTACTTGATGAAGGCAGGTTAACCCAGGTTTTTAGGTGAATACACCAGCTTCCAAGCCGTGGCTTGATAGCCAATTACAAGGGTCCTTTCAAACTCTTTGTTGCTTTGCAAAAAAGAGCCCCCAAGTAACTTTGTGAGCTATGCTCAGTGTGTGCCCATGTTTGAGTCTGTGCTTTGTACAACACTCTCTTTGGCTCCACAAATTTTCCCTTTATGGCCTAAATGCCTATCAAGAGGTGTAGCTATGGTGTGATGACAACCAAGCCCCCTAGTGATATCCCTTCGTGGTTTCAAAACTAATCAAGAGGTGTAGCTGTAGTTCAAATATGACCAAGCCCCCTAGTGATTTTCTTTATATCTGTGCAGCTGTTAAAACCGCTTTGTCAGTTAACTCGTACAAGCACACATAGGATGTAAAAAGAACAGATACCCCGCTTATAACGGAGGCTCCAGTTTATTATATGATATATACACTATCATAAATATGTACAGATGAAGAGCCTATGGCTTCAAGTATAGTAAGGCCGAAGGAGCGCTATGTTCCATGGCCGCTTGGTCTCCTCCTCCGATTGACGTGAGTCTTTATGCTCTCGAACATCAATGAGGTAGTAGGATCCGTTGTGCAGATTTTTGCTGACCACAAAGGGCCCTTCCCAAGGTGGGGATAACTTGTGCATATCAGTCTGATCCTGGATGAGCCGGAGCACCAAATCGCCTTCTTAAAAGGTTCTGGTTTTAACCCGGCGGCTGTGATAACGTCGGAGATCTTGTTGGTAAATCGCCGATCGTGCTGCGGCTAGATCACGCTCTTCATCCAATAGGTCCAGAGAATCTTGATGTGCCTTCTCATTATCAGCTTCAACATAAGCTGTCACACGGGGCGAGTCGTGACGGATGTCACCAAGAAGAACTGCCTCCGCTCCATAGACCATGAAGAAAGGTGTGTAACCCGTAGACCTATTGGGTGTGGTGTTGATGCTCCACAACACAGAAGGTAGCTCCTCAACCCAACAACCCGGTGTCTGCTTTAAGGTAACCATAAGCCTGGGTTTGATACTACGTAGAATTTCTTGATTTGCCCTCTCTGCTTGACCATTAGACTGGGGGTGAGCCACCGACGCTAGGTCAAGCCGGATGTGCTCACATTGACAAAATTCTTCCATCTCCCCCTTTGACAGGTTAGTACCATTATCTATTATAATGCTGTGTGGAAAACCAAACCGGAATATCACATTTTTGATGAATTGAACTGCCGTGGCTGCATCACACTTGCTGATTGGTTCTGCCTCCACCCATTTGGTGAATTTATCAACTGCTACTAACAAGTGGGTCTTTTTTTCCTTGGATCGCTTGAAGGGTCCAACCATATCAAGCCCCAAGTTGCAAACGGCCAGGTAATTGGAACCATCCGCAACTCTTGAGCTGGAACGTGCGCGCGGCGGGCGAATTTTTAACACCCATCAGATCGCTTGACTAAATCTTCCGCATCAGCATGTGCTGTCAACTAGTAAAACCCGTGGCGAAAAGCTTTAGCCACCAAAGACTTTGAACCGGCATGGTGTCCACAGTCCCCTTCATGGATTTCTCGCGAAGTATCACAAACCTCTTGAGGAGAAACACAACGCTGAATTGCTCCTGAAATACTGTAACGATGTAACGCCAGATTATCTGTCGGGCCAACGTTTCATTGTCTGGTAACTCACCCCGGTTCATGTAAGCCAGATATGGGATTGTCCAATCCGGTATGGCATGCAGAGCTGCCACCAACTGAGCCTTCGAAGCAGGAATAGCCAATTCTTCTTCGGTTGGCACCTTGACTGACGGATTATGCAACACATCAAGAAAGACATTGGGCGGGACCGGTTTATGCTGGGAACCCAGACGACTTAAAGCGTCCGCCGCTTCATTCTTCTGCCGGTCTATATGGTTCACCTGATAACCCTTAAAGTGACCAGCCACCGTGTCCACCTCTCGCCGATATGCAGCCATGAGTGGGTCTTTAGAATCCCAAGTGCCAGACACCTGCTGAGCCACTAGATCTGAATCGCCAAAGCACTTAACCCGGCTCAAATTCATCTCCTTAGCCATCCTAAGACCATGGAGTAAAGCCTCACATTCAGCTGCATTGTTGAAAGTGCAGCTATCCCTAGGTGGTTTTGGTAATTCATAACAACATATAGCTCATTGAGCTAATGCTATTTCAAGATGATTATTTCAGGAAAGCTCAATGATTGGCATGGCATGGATGTGAAAGTGGAACCCTCAAAATGCTAAGGACAAAGAATTGGCTCAAGCTCAAAAGTTCAAGACTCTTCGTTTTATATTTTAGTGATCCAAGATCACATTGAGTCTTTAGGAAAAGCCAATACTATCAAGGAGGGATGAGGTGTTGCTTAATGAGCCTCTTGCTTTATGTGCTTAATGATATGCTCCAAAATCCTCAGCTACTTTCCCATATTCACAAATGACCTAAACCCTAAGCCAAACTCGGTCATACCGATTCTTTCATTCCGGCGCCACCGAGTTTCACTTGTCATTTGCCATTGCCAAACCCTAGCAATTCGGTCCTACCGATAAGGATCTCGGTCTCACCGAGATGGGCTTGCAAACTCTCTGTTTCCCTTTCGTAACTTTTTGGTCTCACCGAAAGAGCGAATCGGTCCCACCGAGAATGTAATGCAAACTCTATGTTTCCTTCTTGTAACTTTTCGGTCTCACCGAAAGAGCGAGTCGGTCCCACCGAGTTTGCCTGACCAACTCTCTGGTTAGCTTATTGCCAAACTCGGTCTCACCGAGTTTGTGCAATCGGTCTCACCGAGATTACGTTATGCCCAAACCCTAACCGAATCGGTCCTACCGAGTTGCATGTCAGTCCCACCGAAATTCCTAACGGTCACTAGGTTTGCTATTTCGGTCCGACCGAGTTTTCTGATTCGGTCCCACCAAGATTGATGAATTGTGTGTAACGGTTGGATTTGTGTGGAGGCTATAAATACCCCTCCACCTCCTCTTCACTCGTGGAGAGAGCCATCAGAACACATACACCTTTCCAACTCATATGTTCTGAGAGAGAACCACCTACTCATGTGTTGAGACCAAGATATTCCATTCAAACCATATGAATCTTGATCTCTAGTCTTCCCAAAGTTGCTTTCCACTCAAATATTCTTTCCACCAGATCCAAATCCTATGAGAGAGAGTTGAGTGTTGGGGAGACTATCATTTGAAGCACAAGAGCAAGGAGTTCATCATTAACACACCATTTGTTAGTTCTTGGAGAGTGGTGTCTCCTAGATTGGCTAGGTGTCACTTGGGAGCCTCCGAGAAGATTGTGGAGTTGAACCAAGGAGTTTGTAAGGGCAAGGAGATCGCCTACTTCGTGAAGATCTACCGCTAGTGAGGCAAGTCCTTCGTGGGCGATGGCCATGGTGGGATAGACAAGGTTGCTTCTTCGTGGACCCTTCGTGGGTGGAGCCCTCCACGGACTCGCGCAACCGTTACCCTTTGTGGGTTGAAGTCTCCATCAACGTGGATGTAGGATAGCACCACCTATCCGAACCACAGGAAAAACATCCGTGTCTCCAATAGCGTTTGAATTCTCCAAACCCTTCCCTTTATATTCTTGCAAGTTGCATGCTTTACTTTCCGCTGCCAATATACTCTTTGCATGCTTGCTTGAATTGTGTAATGATTGCTTGACTTGTCCTAAGATAGCTAAAAACTGCCAAGAACTAAAATTGGGAAAAGGTTAAGTTTTTATTTGGTCAAGTAGTCTAATCACCCCCCCCCCTCTAGACATACTTTCGATCCTACAAGTGGTATCAGAGCTTTGGTCTCCATTTGCCTTGATCTCCATAGCTTTTGGTGGTCATAGCCTTGGTTTCACAACCTAGGAGAGTATGGCGTCTAGCAAGGGAAATTATCACCGTAGAGGTCCTTACTTTGATGGTACTAATTTTGCTAGTTGGAAGCATAAAATGAAAATGCATATTCTTGGACATAACCCCGCCGTATGGGCTATTGTTTGTGTTGGCTTGCAAGGTGAGTTCTTTGATGGGAGGGAACCAAACCGTGAAGCTACCGCGGATGAGTTGAAGATGTTGCAATACAATGCTCAAGCTTGTGATATTCTCTTCAACGGATTGTGCCCTGAAGAATTCAACAAAATCAGCCGCCTTGAGAATGCAAAGGAAATTTGGGACACTTTGATTGATATGCATGAAGGTACCGACTCCGTCAAGGAATCCAAGTTGGATGTGCTCCAAAGTCAACTTGACAAGTTCAAGATGAAGGATGGTGAAGGTTTCGCTGAAATGTACTCTAGGCTTGCTCTCATTACAAATGAGATTGCCGGCTTAGGAAGTGAAGAGATGACCGATAGATTCATCATCAAGAAGATCCTAAGAGCCTTGGATGGGAAATATGATACCGTGTGCATGTTGATTCAAATAATGCCCAATTACAAAGATCTCAAACCAACGGAAGTGATTGGAAGGATTGTTGCTCATGAGATGTCACTCAAGGATAAAGAGGAACTTCACAACAAATCAAGTGTTGCCTACAAAGCCTCATGTGAAGTCCCCACATCATCAAGTGAGAAACAAACTTTCAATGAAGAATTGATCTTAATGGTGAAGAACTTCAACAAGTTCTACAAGAGTAGAAGCAAAGATAGAAGCTTCAAGTCAAGGTCATACAATGACAAAAGATCTTCTAGTCGAGAGAGAAACTGCTATAATTGTGGAAGACCTAGACACTATTCCAATGAGTGTACGGCTCCCTACAAGAGAAGAGAAGATTCTCCAAAAAGAAGAAGCAAAGAATCACCACCAAGAGAGAGAAGGAGTAGAGATGATCGTTATGAACGGAGATACTCACGGAGAAGCAAGGATTCGAAAAGGAAGGAAAAATATCAAGGAGCTATACAAAACAAAGACATCAAGCTCATGTTGGTGAATGGGTATCCGGCTCCGACTCCGACAGCCACTCCGAGAGAAGTTATCACTCCGACTCCGAAGATACTCAAGATGAAGGTGTTGCCGGTCTAGCACTTGTGTCAACCAACTCCTACGACATATTTGACTCACCAAATGAAGGAATTGGAAGATGCTTCATGACCAAAGGTCCTAAGGTAACACACCCCGAGTATGTTGATTTTAATAGTGATGAAGATGACTTGTTAGGTGATGATGACTTGCTTGTTGACAACTCTAGTGATGAGTACTATGATGAAACATCAATTAATCATGCTAAAATGAATGACAATGATAAGGAGAAGATTGAGGCTCTAACTAAAGAACTAAACACTCTTAAGTTAGCTCATGAAACTATCTTCGAAGATCATCGAGAACTTTTAAGAGCTCATGAGAAATTACGCTATGAAAAGCTCAATCTTGAGCAAGAGCATGAGTTCTTAAAAGCAATCAATGATAATCTCCGCAAGAAAAGTTCTTCTTACATTGCCAAGCGTTTACTATTATCCACTTACATGCCTCAAGTCAAGTCTAGTAACAAGAACAAGAAAGATTCTTCCTCTAGTAGTAACAATGATCATGCTAAATCCAATATTGCTGCTTCTAGTAGTTCTCTTGATTCGACTAATGATTCTCTTAGCCAAGATACACTTGAGCAAGAAAATAGCTTATTGAAAGGGATTATAGAGAAAGGAGTATACAAAAGCCTTGCCGGGAGTAAGCAATTCGAGGAAATTGTGTGCAAGCAAGGAATGCACCGGAAGAATCAAGGTGTTGGTTTTGAACGAAAGTTCAATGCCAATGGAGTTGAATGGGAAGAAGATCAATACCCCAAGACAAAGTTTGTTCCTCAACAAGAGAAGTATGACACATCTTTCAAGGGGATACAAGCTCAAGATGATCTTCCACCACAAGACTACAAGCAAAAAGGCAAGGACAAGCTTCAAGAGGAGATTGATGCATTTGAAGAAGCTCCTAAGACCTTAGTCAAGTGGATTCCCAAGACCACGTCAAGTTCCACTTCATCAAGTACGACTACAACTCCAAGGATTCCCATCAAGATGGTGTGGATCCAAAAGAAAAAGAACTAGAGAGTTCTTGAGGGTGACTCCGCCAACATATTTCATTCTCATCATTTTGGCAAGAACAAGTGCAATCAACTTCCACATCATGCATTAGTTCAAGGAGTCACAAACCCTCTTGGTGGTAAGACAAGGGACAAGGTAACCTAAAGTTTTCATGGACATCATCTTGTGTATGCATCACTCTATGTCTATGGATATCCTTGTTTGTTCCTTGTGGGACTAACCCATGTAGGTATTGAAAGTGCAATTCACTCAAATGGATATCTCCAAGTGATCTACATCAACATTGAGCATCCACATCTTCAACATCTACATGAAGTCATCATCGACAAAACCCAAGGTTAGTTCATCCCTCTTAGGGGGGATATCACATCTAGGGGGAGCTTTATTCTAAGACTTGAGCTAAAGCAACTCTAAAGATGTGAATACAACAATGATTTATGTAAAAGTGGTAACCCCACTTGAGCTTAAACGATGAGTATGACCTACGATCAAGTGTTCTCACTTGACTCCTAAGTCAATATACTCATATATAGATGACCTAGTCATCGCAAATTGCTTGATAGATGCTAGAATTGTTTGTGCATGCTTTCACATATTTCATTTGCCATCTTACTGTGTGAGCATGTTGGTTGCATATTTTACTCATTCGAGGACATCCACTTGTTGTTTTGATTGTTTGGCTTTATCTTCTCTTGCCAAGTGGATGGACAAGAATGCCTAAGAACCTCCTCTAGCTATCTATGCTTTTCTCATCTCAAACTCTATTCATGTTGCATCACAAAACTTGATCAAGTCAGATTCGAACCACTCTGTGTGAGGAGCGCTCGGAGTCCCCGATTCGTCATAGACTTAAACTTCCAAAACCTCTTTGTGATTCTTGGTCTGAACGATACCATACTTTCGGTCCTACCGAGATCATTAAGTTGATCTAGGTTTTCGATCTCGGTGCAACCGATTTGAACCACTCGGTCACACCGAGTTGCAATAACTGTATACAGTTTTGCATCTCGGTGCCACCGATTTGTTCCACTCGGTCACACCGACAGGGTCGGGCTATATATAGTGACGGGCAGAATTTTGGAAATTTCTCTGAAACCTCTTCGCCCGCGCATAGCTCGCTCTGCCTCCTGGGTCTCCGGATCGTCCTCCTCGCCGCCAGCAGCCTCAAGTCGCTGGTCTCCGTCGCCGTCAATGGGATTTCTGCCCCGCCGTTGCCGCCGTAGCGAGTCTCCGTCGAACTAGGGGTCGGCAGTCAGTTTGCATCATGTCAGACCAGGGTGACAGCCAGAACTTGTCAGAGCAGCAAGTGCAGTTGAGTGAGGGCACTAGCCCCTCAAGTTCCTCAGATGATGGCAGCAGGAGCACACCCAGCAACCTGCCTAAAGCTGCCACTAGACAAAGGAAGAAGAGAACCTCAGATTCTGAAGATGAGGACTATGTGGCAGAGGAAGAGGCCACATCAAAGAGAGTTGAGCCAGCTCAAGGCACAAAGCCAGGCCTGAAAATCAAAAGGCCGGCAGGCAGGCAGCCCATGTCAAAGGCTAGAGCTTCAACTGTGAAGCCTGCTCCCATTGAGCCCGTTGCTGCTGAGGGCAAAAAGAGGAAAGAAAGAGTGAAGAAGACTGTGGCCAGAGTGCTTGGGAAGGCCTCCATCATGGTAGATGAGGAGGAGGAAGAAGAAGAGGTTGTTGCACCAGCACCCAAGGCTCCCAAGCTAATGGGAGATGCCATAAAATCAGGGGGAGCTGCTTCCAAGGCCAGGTCAGCTCCAAAGCCAAAGCCAAAGAGAAAGACAAGAAGCATCCCAGCCACTGAGAAGAACAAGGCCCCAGTGCCTGAAGTTGCAGAGGAAGAAGAAGAAGAACATGTCCTTAGGAAGCTCAAGCCCAAGATCCCAGATCACAACGATGCTCATCCTGTGGCTGAGGATATGAAGCTCAGAAGAGATTCAGGGCTGAGGAAGTGGAGAGAAGCAGATCCGTATGCTTCTAGGAGAAGGATTGCAGTGGACTACAGGTTTCATACCAAGGAGCAACAGGATTTCTATGAGATAGATTTGCTTGACAAGAAGCCAATTGTATGTGACATGAGATGGGTCGACTGGACCTACTTGAAGGAGAATGAGGAACACTACCCTAGAGTATATGACAGCTTTAGTGCATGTGGAGTGGCAGACTTTGTTGGGCAGAAGCTCACAAAGTGGAACGAGGAGCTAATCATGCAATTCTACTCCACAGCACACTTCTATCCGGATGGCAGGATCACTTGGATGTCAGAGGGTACAAGGTACCAATCAACTGTTGAGGAATGGGCGAAGTTGATCAATGCCCCAGAGGAGCAAGCAGATGACTTGGACATTTATGCCAAGAAGAAGATGGACCACAACACCATGTCCAACATGTACAAGGAGATTCCGAATGAAGCACTTGACACGTTCAAGTTTGGCTCAGTGCACCATCTTCTGTCAGGACTGCCCACTATCAACTGGATACTGAGGCACACCCTATTGCCCAAGTCTGGAGATCACAAGATGATCAGAGGTCACACGATCAATTTGCTCCATGTCTTTGACGTGCCTCAAAAATTCAAAGTCATGAGTCTCATAGTGGAAACAATCAAGAGGACAGCAGCAGACCAGAAGAGGAGCTGTGGATATGCCCCACGGATTCAGGAGCTCATCAACTCCAAGATGGGCACAGGCATATACCTCTTGGATAAGGAACATCTGCCCATCCGTCCAGATTTTGAAGATAACCAAGTGGTCATGACTGAGAATGAGCCATCATCTGTCCATGCACAAGCTCAGAAGGAGAAGGCGAAGGAGAAAGCTGCCAGGATGCCTACTCAAGCGGAGGCATCTGATTACTTCCTGAAAACCAAACAAGAGCAGCTTGGTTACCTGATTGCGTCCACCCTGCGGATTGACCAAGGACTTGCCACCCTGACTCAGAACCAGGCAAGCTTAGAGAGGATCATGGAACAGAGGTTCTATGACTTGGACATCAAGGTGACAGAGATACAGACTGCCGTGGAGCAGCTCCAGGATGACATGAATGAGAGGAGAGGCAGGACCACGACTGATGCTTTTGCCAGGGTGCCACGAGGTCCGAGGTCGTCTGCACTGCTAGTTGCTGACACCAGAGCTACAACGTCTGCGCCAGCCACAGCCTCAGTTCCACCAGCTCCAGCATCCACTTCAGCCTCGACTCCGACCACGTCTACCGAAGGCTTCGTCCTTGGAGTGCTCCGGACTCCACCACCACCTGAAGATCAAGCCTGAGCGTCGACTTAGCACTATGCATTTTCTAGGAACTTTTTGGTAACTTGTTGCCAAAGGGGGAGAAAATGTATAGATCATAGGCTTCGAGAGAGAGTGTTGCTTTTATTCTCTCTTGTTTTATTTGGTGGTTTTTCGAACTTTGTTTGCTTGTGTGTGAGATACTACGTCCTTATGTTTGTGAGACATCGATGATCATGTGTTTGATCATAAGCTACACTTAATGTTTGCTTAATGCTTGCTTAAATATTATCATTCTATCTATCTTTTGTGATCATTCACTATTCTTGGTGATGAGTGCATGCATTTCAATCTTATCATTTTTTAGCGCTCCACCAAGATGTATGTGACATGGAAGAGTAACCCATGATTCTAACTCCTTATGCATTTGCAGTCCAAAGCAAATTTTAAATATGCACAAATTTAGGGGGAACTCTTATCTGTCACATACTTCTCAAAGCGACGATATATCTCATGCTTATTATCATTTGTCGAAGCTTTGATCTATATGTTGTCATCAATTACCAAAAAGGGGGAGATTGAAAGTGCAGCTATCCCTAGGTGGTTTTGGTAATTCATAACAACATATAGCTCATTGAGCTAATGCTATTTCAAGATGATTATTTCAGGAAAGCTCAATGATTGGCATGGCATGGATGTGAAAGTGGAACCCTCAAAATGCTAAGGACAAAGAATTGGCTCAAGCTCAAAAGTTCAAGACTCTTCGTTTTATATTTTAGTGATCCAAGATCACATTGAGTCTTTAGGAAAAGCCAATACTATCAAGGAGGGATGAGGTGTTGCTTAATGAGCCTCTTGCTTTATGTGCTTAATGATATGCTCCAAAATCCTCAGCTACTTTCCCATATTCACAAATGACCTAAACCCTAAGCCAAACTCGGTCATACCGATTCTTTCATTCCGGCGCCACCGAGTTTCACTTGTCATTTGCCACTGCCAAACCCTAGCAATTCGGTCCTACCGATAAGGATCTCGGTCTCACCGAGATGGGCTTGCAAACTCTCTGTTTCTCTTTCGTAACTTTTCGGTCTCACCGAAAGAGCGAATCGGTCCCACCGAGAATGCAATGCAAACTCTATGTTTCCTTCTTGTAACTTTTCGGTCTCACCGAAAGAGCGAGTCGGTCCCACCTAGTTTGCCTGACCAACTCTCTGGTTAGCTTATTGCCAAACTCGTTCTCACCGAGTTTGTGCAATCGGTCTCACCGAGATTACGTTATGCCCAAACCCTAACCGAATCGGTCCTACCGAGTTGCATGTCAGTCCCACCAAAATTCCTAACAGTCACTAGGTTTGCTATTTCGGTCCGACCAAGTTTTCTGATTCGGTCCCACCGAGATTGATGAATTGTGTGTAACGGTTGGATTTTGTGTGGAGGCTATAAATACCCCTCCACCTCCTCTTCACTCGTGGAGAGAGCCATCAGAACACATACACCATTCCAACTCATATGTTGTGAGAGAGAACCACCTACTCATGTGTTGAGACCAAGATATTCCATTCAAACCATATGAATCTGGATCTCTAGCCTTCCCAAAGTTGCTTTCCACTCAAATCTTCTTTCCACCAGATCCAAATCCTATGAGAGAGAGTTGAGTGTTGGGGAGACTATCATTTGAAGCACAAGAGCAAGGAGTTCATCATCAACACACCATTTGTTACTTCTTGGAGAGTGGTGTCTCCTAGATTGGCTAGGTGTCACTTGGGAGCCTCCGAGAAGATTGTGGAGTTGAACCAAGGAGTTTGTAAGGGCAAGGAGATCGCCTACTTCGTGAAGATCTACCGCTAGTGAGGCAAGTCCTTCGTGGGCGATGGCCATGGTGGGATAGACAAGGTTGCTTCTTCGTGGACCCTTCGTGGGTGGAGCCCTCCGTGGACTCGCGCAACCGTTACCCTTCGTGGGTTGAAGTCTCCATCAACGTGGATGTAGGATAGCACCACCTATCCAAACCACGGGAAAAACATCTATGTCTCCAATAGCGTTTGAATTCTCCATACCCTTCCCTTTATATTCTTGCAAGTTGCATGCTTTACTTTCCGCTGCCAATATACTCTTTGCATGCTTGCTTGAATTGTGTAATTATTGCTTGACTTGTCCTAAGATAGCTAAAAACTGCCAAGAACTAAAATTGGGAAAAGTTTAAGTTTTTATTTGGTCAAGTAGTCTAATCACCCCCCTCTAGACATACTTTTGATCCTACAATTGTTAGTACAAGGGAACAATAAACGGAGGACATAGCAAAACTTGTCACTTCGTGGGGAAGTTAATATGACTCCATCCCCCGAGCCCTCCAACTGTCTGGACCTGTCAAAATGAATAGTCCAATATGTATTATCTGGCTTCTCTTCAGGTGCTTGTAACTCCGTCCAATCATTGATGAAGTCCACGAGCACCTGGGATTTGATCGCTGTGCAGGGTATATATTTGAGCCCATGAGGTCCAAGCTCAATAGCCCACTTGGCAATCCGGCCAGTTGCTTCTCTGTTTTGAATGATATCTCCCAGAGGATCTGAACTGACCATTGTGATGAGATGGCCCTGAAAATAGTGTTTAAGCTTCCGGCTTTCCATAAACACTCCATACACCAACTTCTGCCAATGCGAATACCTCTTCTTTGACTCAATGAGCACCTCATTGATATAATAAACCGGTCGTTGAACCGGATACTCTTTTCGAGGCTCCTTGTGCTCTACCACAATAGCTACACTAACAGCTCGGGCATTAGCAGCCACATATAGTAATAATGGCTCCTTATCAACCGGCGCTGCAAGCACGGGCGGTTCAGCTAGCTGCCTCTTCAGATCCTCAAATGCTTTATCAGCTGCCTCGCTCCAGACAAAGTTATCTATTTTCTTGAGCATCTGATATAAAGGGATGGCCTTTTCTCCAAGGCGACTGATAAACCGGCTCAAGGCTGTAATTCAGCCGGCCAGACGTTGAACATCGTTAATACACGCCGGTTTAGCCAAGGATGTAATTGCTGCAATCTTTTCCGGATTAACCTCAATGCCTCTGTTTGACACCAGAAAACCCAAGAGCTTGCCTGTCGGGACACCAAAGACACACTTCTCCGGATTGAGCATCATCTTGTAAAACCGGAGATTGTCAAAGGTTTCTCGCAAATCATCTTTCAATGTCTCCTCCTTTCTGGATTTTACCACAATATCATCCACATATGCATGAACATTGCGCCCAATTTGCTTATGAAGGCAATTCCGAACACATCGCTGGTAAGTTGCCTGGGCACTCTTGAGTCCAAAAGGCATGGAAACATAGCAGTAGGCTCCAAAGGGAGTTATGAAAGCTGTCTTCTCCTGGTCCTTAACTGCCATCTTGATCTGATGATAACCAGAATAAGCATCCATAAAACACAAACGGTCACAACCTGCAGTCGCATCAATTATCTGATCAATGCGAGGAAGAGCAAAGGGGTCTGCAGGGCAAGCCTTGTTTAAATCTGTGTAATCCACACACATACGCCAAGTGTCGTTTTTCTTAAGAACCAGCACCGGATTAGCCAGCCACTCTAGATGAAAGACCTCTACAATAAACCCTGCGGCCAACAAACGGGCTACTTCTTCACCAATAGCCTTACGCCTTTCATCATTGAAGCGGCAGATAAACTGCCGGACCGGTTTAAACTTAAGATCAATGTTGAGTGTGTGCTCAGCGAGTTCCCTCAGTACACCTGGCATGTCAGAAGGTCTCCATGCAAAGATGTCCTGATTCTCACGGATGAACTCGATGAGTGCGCTTTCCTATTTGGGATCCAGGTTAGCACTAATGCTGAACTATTTGGATGAATCGCCAGGAACAAAGTCAACCATCTTAGTATCTGTGGCCGATTTGAACTTCAACGCCGGATCATGTTCCGTAGTCGGCTTTTTCAAGGAGGTCATATCTGTCGGATCAACTTGCTCCTTATATAATTTCAACTCTTCCGTGGCACAAACCGACTCTGCATAAGTTGCATCACCTTCCTCACACTCCAAAGCAATCTTTCTGCTTCCATGTACTGTGATAGTCCCCTTATGACCTGGCATTTTGAGCTGCAGATAAACATAACATGGCCTTGCCATAAATTTAGCATAAGCAGGCCGCCCAAACAAGGTGTGATCTTTACCACCTCAAATGTCAATGTTTCTGACCTTGAATCATAGTCATCTCCAAAAGCTACCTCCAAGGCTATCTTGCCAACAGGATATGCAGACTTACCAGGCACCACACCATGAAAGACCGTATTTGACGATTTAAGATCCTTATCTGTCAACCCCATACGGCGGAATGTATCATAATATAAAATATTGATACTACTTCCCCCATCCACGAGCACTTTAGTGAACTTGTATCCCCCAACTTGAGGGGCTACCACCAGGGCCAAGTGACCTGGATTATCAACTCAGGGTGGGTGATCCTCTCTACTCCACAAAATAGGTTGCTCGGACCAGCGTAAATACTGAGGTACTGCCGGTTCAACAGAATTTACTGCCCTCTTGTGAAGCTTCTGATCATGCTTACACAAACTAGTAGTGAAGACATGATATTGCCTGCTATTTAGCTGCTTGGGATTGCTCTGATAATCTGACTGCTGCTGCTGCTGATGATTCCCCTGATGGTTGTAACTTCCCTGGTTGCCTTGGTGCCCTTGATTGATGCGCCCGGTTTGGCTGCCTTGAAACCCTAAACCGGAACCACCACCTCCGTAACCCGGCCCATGGAAACCTCCTCCTGAACCGCCGGGCGGGCCATATGAAACAACAGTCCTTCCAAAGATGTGATGCCGGCTTCTCCTTCGATCCATGCTTTGGACAGGGCTGATTTAATAGGCGCTCCAAATTGGGGCCTGAACCTCTGCCCCTCTAGGGCTGTTTGCCCTTACGGCGCTCGCCATTCTCCTGTGCATTGGTATTAGCAACAAAGTCCAAGCTGCTGTCGGCCTTGCGTTTACCACCGTTTCCATGGCCCGCCGGGTTATGCTGCTGACCCTTAGCGTTGCCGTTCTTCTTTCCTTTCCCCGTTTATCCTCCTCTAAATCCGGGTCTTTGGTATTATCCGAATCGGCGTATTTAACCAAAGCGGCAATGAGTGTTGACATATCATTGCAGTGACGTTTGAGCCTTCCCAACTTCTATTTGAGTGGTAAGAAACGGCAATTGCCCTCTAATGTTAACACTGTGGTGTCTGCATTAATACGATTGTCAGGACCCCGATCCTAGGTCACACCGATCTAGCATGTAACACATCATATCACTTTGTGGCCTCACGCACGGTATCCCCACGGGTGCCACCTTACCTGGCCCGGGACCGTTTGCGCCTTTTGGCTCACGTATATGATAGTGTCGCTAGCATCCATATGACAAAGAACCCGGGCCGACATGGCTAGTCGTGAACCCAAAGCGGCACTAACCCATGGGGACAGGCATACATGAATCAACCTCGAGCATGTCGGTCAACAGCGTGTGAATCCGGGCTGTAGCACTAGGCTAACAGGACTCCGGTAACCCGGGCTGTAGCAGGCTAGGCAGGACTCCGGATGTCACCGCGTGACATTTCCCCGAAGGGACAGACACAGGAACAAAGAGAAACACATGCCGGCCAGTCAAGTGTCCTGAGCAGTAGTGCTGGGCTAGCAGGACTCCGGTGAACCGGGCTGTAGCGGACTACTATCGCTCAGAAAGCACTAGACTACATTTCCCCATATGATAGGCTGCCATGGATAAACAACTAGATTGTCGGATCCCACTCATACCAAGCATTTCAATCATACACACAATATGCCTGATATGAGTACATACAACATGGCATCACAACAAGACTCTACGACTCAAGTATTTATTCATTAGGCTCCGAAGAGCGAGATATTACAAACATGGGTCTCATGACCCAACATACAGAGCATACAAGTCAAAGCACACGCGGAAGCTTAACTTGTCTGAGTACAGACAACTACAAATGAAGAAGGCTGAGAAGCCTGACTATCTACCAGATCCTGCCGAGGGCACAAGATCGTAGCTGAGGTAACAAGCTAAACGTCGAAGTCCACGTGGAACTACTAGCAAGACTGACGTCTCTCTGCAAAACATAAAATAAGCAAACATGAGTACAAATGTACCCAGCAAGACTTACATCAGAACTATCTACATATGCATCAGAATCAATAAAGGGGGTGGTGGAGTTTAACTGCAGCAAGCCAGCTTTGACTCAGTGGCTAACCTGAACTATGACTGCAAGTAACTCTTGTGAGGTGGCGCACACGAGTCCACAATTTCACCATATCAATACACCACTATGGATCCGCTCCCGTCTCCTACGAGAACGCCATCCATAGCACTCACACTTATCTTGCGAGTTTTAGAGTATCCACTTTCACTTGTCTATGAACTATGCAAGGGGTCCGAGTTTCCATATCCGAGGAATCCAGCTATTCGAATAGATAATGATAACCCTACAGGGGTGTACTTCTTCACACACGCTCTCGCCACTTATAGCCCTGTACACGTCATGTACCTCGGCAACCTTCAAGCGGAAGCCGGGCGAGGGAGTCGGCCACGACCTGACTAACCAACAAGTCTCTCGTCCAGGTTTATCGCCTATTCGGGTTCCATCCGCAAGGAGATCCGGCCGGGGTGTCGCTCACGGCCCCAAACGATGTGTGCAGGGTTCCCAAGCCCACCATCCGGGTGCCACTTGGTACACCGTGCCACGGTGCCTAGTCTGTCCCAAGCCCACCTGTACCGGGTGCCACTTGGTAGACTACTAACACTACCTACAAACACCAGAAACTAGTTGCAACTCCTGGACAGAGATCGAGTTGATTAATAAGCCGAGAGGGGCCGAGTTATCGGAACCCAATGTGTGGTAGTAACTGTTCATGGATCACAAACACAGAACTCAGTTCCTGAGGACGGCTGCAATGAGACAACCCACCATGTACTCCTACATGGCCTCTCACCGCTACCTTTACCAAATCGTGTTCACACACTTAGCTCTCAACAGTAGGACATGTTTACACACCTCCGATTCATCCCGATGAATCAGACCTGACTCAACTGTAAGCAGTAGTAGGCATGACAAACAAGCATGAATGAGTAGGCACAACAGGGCTCAAACAACTCCTACTCATGCTAGTGGGTTTCATCTATTTACTGTGGCAATGACAGGTCATGCAGAGGAAAGGGTTCAACTACCGCAGCATGTAACAGTTGAATCGGTGTTGCCCTAATGTAGTAAAAGAGAGCAGGAGTGAGAGAGTGGGATTGTATCGGAATGAACAAGGGGGTTTTGCTTGCCTGGCACTTCTGAAGATAGAATAGTTCTCCATCGGTGTCATCGAACTCATCGTCGGTACATACGTCTACTGAGGGGAACAAACACCGGCAAACACAAAAGGAACCACAATCAATGCAATGCACAATCATATGAATTATATGTCATATTAAAGTACTGAATTGACCTAGTGCAACAGTTAGTCATGTTCATTGAAGTGGAATTCAAACCTATAGCAAATTCCAACTCCAAAACTATTTACCATTTATTCCAAATCATGAATTGTCCTATTCAGTGATGTTAACTTGTTCAAACATGCATGAAAATGCCATATTCAGATTCTTTGGATTTTTCTGATCATTTTTCATATATAAATTATTTCATTTGGAGTTACGGTTGAATTTCTATGATTTTTCAAAGTTTTGGATATTTTCTGAAATAAATAAATCATTTAAGATTTATTTAAATCCCAGAAAAGGATTACTGCGTCAGCATGACATCGTCATGACGTCAGCAGGTCAACGAGGCAGGGTCCAGGTCAAACCTGACGTGTGGGGTCCACACGTCAGTGGCATAGAGCTGGCTAGTGTGGCTGACACGTGGGACCGGTCAACGTCCACGTCAGCAAAGTCAGTGCTGACGTGTCGGTCCCGCTGGGTTATGAACTAATCTAAATAGAAATTAAATTAACCTAAATAGGCACAGGGGCCCACATGGCAGTGGCTCTAGGGGTGTTTAGTAGGGTCGTTAGTGCTAATTAAACTAGCGCCACGTCAGCTCGCCGGAGCTTGGCCGGCAGCGACCAAACCCAACGGCGGAGGATCGCCGGAGTTGCTCGGGATGGCGCTACAGGGCACCGTTTAGGGCGTGGTTGGGTTCTACGGCGAGCTAGAAGTGCGCCGCATCAAGTGGTGCACGCGGTTGGGTGCGGGGAGGCTGGAGCTTGCCAGAATGGAGCTCGCGGCGGTGGCCGGAGTTCGGCCATCGACGGAGTCGACGCTACGGTGGTCAGGGGAGCGAGGTAAGCAGTGCTATGGCCTCCTGGGTCCGCCTGGAGCTCGTCTACGAGCTCGGACGTGATGGCGCTAAGCAGAACGACGGCGGCGAAGAGGTGCGGCGGCGGCGAGCCTCGGCCATGGCGGGGGATGGGGCTAGAGCATGCGAACGCGAGGGAGAGAAGAGGGGTTCGGGGCAGGGGCTCACAGCGAGTCCAATGAGCATGAGAGCGAGGTCGGGGACGCGTTGGTTGTCGCGAATCGCCGGCGGCGATCCACGGCGGCCGAGTGCGAAGACGGCGATGGTGGCGACGAAGCAGGGCCTCCGGGCGTTGCGTAGCTCGGTGGAGAGGGCGAGGAAGACGTGGGGGGGCTTCTGGGCGCGTCGTCGGAGCGTGGGGTGGCCGGTGGCCGCGGCAGAGCACGGCGGCGTCCTCTGGTGCGCTCAGGAAGAGAGGGGGAGGAAGCCAGAGGAGGGGAGGAGCTGCGGGTGTGAGAGAGAGGTAAGGGGGGGGGCGCGTGGCGTCGTCTGGAGCCGTTCGGGGTGTCGGCCGAAGCAGGAGGTGGCCCTCGCCTCCTGTGCGTGCGCCATGCACAGTGGACACTGGCGGGAGGAAGGGGATGACTGGCATGTTTCCTGGTGGGTTGGGCCGCCGGCAACAGTGCCAGGCCACAGGTGAGTGGGCTCTAGGTAGGCCTCTGCTCTGTTTTATTTCTGTTTTATTTTGTTTTTATTTATTTATTTTGCCACTGATTCAAATTCAAAAGAAATCCAAAACAGGGCAAAACCTTCTGAATATTATTATGTTGCCATTATGGACTTTTCCAAAGGCACATAAATAATTTCAGGGCCTTTTGGATTATATTCTATATAAAATGAATATAATCCAAAAGTCAAATACTTATTGATTTAATTTCAAAGGCCCAAAATAATTATCCCTGAGACTCCAAAAATATTGGTTTGAAATTTACCTCTTGCCAATATTTTTATAGATTAACAGGAACATTTCTTGGGTTCATTTGAAGCAATTTTTTACTTTGGCCATTTTCAAAAGATTCCTGAGGCTTGAGCATTTCCTCAATTCAACTTTCAGAAATTTAGACATGATGCATGGATGCTTATGAAACTAATTGCAAACAAACTCTAGGGCTGTGACAACTCACCCCCACTAAACAAGAATCTCGGCCCGAGATTCGAGACGTGAGGTAAGAAGGAAGGGGGGTCACAAAACTATCACGGTCTTCACGATCCAGGTTGCATCTCATAAGGTTGTTGATCCGATCACCATCATTGTCTTGATGTCCTGCTCTGAGAATTTCATCCACTCATGACAATGAAAAGGAAGGAAAACCCTAAAGAGTCGATCTCCTCGAAGATCAGACAACGCACGATCAACTCATGGAGTGAGACATAGAAACATCTCGCGAAATGAGAGGCAAAACTTGCATCAGGAGCGATAGAAGAAATAATTTGACGAGGGTTTCAAAGAACGAGGGAAATTGCCATGATTCTATAACAGGGCACCTCGGGGAAGGTGACTCGAAGAGCTATTCCCTCAAGTGGCAAAAAGAATTACTTTTGACCCATAGATCATTGAAACTCTTTATACCAACCTAAGGCAATCACAATCGATCTTTTGAAGGAGTTCAAAAGAATCACATACTTGGACTAGAAAGGATGATGTTGACTATCTTGTTGAAGACAGCGCAATGGATGATTTTTGCTTATCATCGGAGATGGATGGGACCCATGGTAAGTCCACTTTTGAAGATGATCCTAAACAGTAATTGCTGAGAAGGGTAGTCCGTAGTAGGATGACACAATGGCGGTGCAAGCTGGGAACAAAATGCAAATGTCGGGAATGATTCTAGTAACTGGGGAGAAGGTTCACCGGCAAAGGTGATTCCACCAATTGGATGGCTATCAACAACTGCGAGGACGGAGGCACATTCCAGTTAATGACAGCATCAGAACCTAGTGCCTGAGCGTGCTCTCAAGAACTTGAGCATTTCCATACTCATCAAGGTCTTACCAACATCCATGTCAAGGATCCTGGCAACACAACATACCGCCATGATGAATGGTGATGGATAATGCAGATGCAAAGGAAGATAACACTTTCTTAGATTTCACCTTAGCGAAGTCAAGGAAACAAAATCTAGATGATCGACCGAGAGACATTTAGCACTCTGCTTCTAATGTTCTCCTTGATGTTCTAGCTACCATTGTCATGCTTTAAAGCTCAACATGGCCATCAAGTAAAGGTCGGACTTTGGGAGCACAAGAATCCATAAGGAGAACTACGGAAGCAAATCCTACGAAATCCTTATGGGGAGGTGGCCAACTTTCTCAATCAAGATACTACAATAATAAGTCTTCTAGCTGGGTGTGTTGGCCACGACATCCACCTACCCGGTTACAGAGAGACCATTAGTATAGTTCTTGGGAAAACGTTCCAACCATCATATCTGCCTGAGATTCAGATCTAGTTGGGGTCAGGACATTCCAGACTCATCGAATCTAGAAATAAAAGTGAATGTTGGCAACACAAATCGACGAGATGATGTTGCGAGATTCCCGGGAAATGAACTACGATAGCAAGCTCCAAAACATGAGCTGGTTCTGCTACAACATGTGAACACGCTGTCCGAGACAAGCATGACCATATAGTAGTCTTATGATAAAACACTATCGAGTTCAGGTGGGGAACCATAATCGAGGATATTGAAGTCCTTGCATAAGGCATGCTCTTAAGAAGGAACTTCCTTTCCTTGAACAAATCAATCAGTGGCTTGGTGTGCTAGGGAATACATATGGAATGAAGATGATCAGTCTATTAGACCATAGAATACTTCGCACATGCATGACTGACTTGGGATGATTCCAGAGGAAGCAAAAACAAACTTTCTCGAATTCACGGCGGCAACTTACATCAGATGCACATGAATTAGAGGAAGTCACATCTTTCAACCGAACATATGCTTCATGATCGGGACATGAGGGCAATGCCTATAAAGTTTCCAACACTAGCTGGATGTTCAACACAATCATGGAGGAGACAAAATGCCGCTGATGGGCTCAACAGCAACTCATCGGAATTTCCATATCACTGGACTTCCACCACTATGCGAACAATGTGATAGTATTGGTCGGACCAAAGATATAATGGTGTATGCTCGAGGGACAACCGTAAGTAAGACAACATTATGAAAATCGTTGGTTCTGATTTGATTTGACAATAGCCCACACTCAAATCAAGGTTTGGACAAGATACTAGATCCAACAGCTGATCACGGGGATCAGTCGATGAATATATCACCTTTCTTCAACACATGCACAAACACAAAGATATCCCTTAACATGAACTAAGTCAGACAAGCTTTTATCTTCCAACTCTCCAAGTTGTTGTTAAGCTTAACCAACTAGCTCAGGGGTATCCAACACAGATTCTTGGAGAATGGGTGGTTGGAGGAAAACCACATGATCACGAACTCAACATAGCGGTCAGATGACAAACAGGTAATACTTCCGAGAAGATAATCGGAACATCACGAACCACAGATATGATACTAAGCTCGAGATCAATCTTGCTTTTCAGGGCAAGACGATATGATCGATAGAGCAAGGGTTTGGCAAAATCCTAACTCGTTGATCAAAGAGTGCACCAGGAAAATAAGGATTAGGTAACACAATCTATCTTAGAATGATGATTCAATAACCAACACGCTAAGAATGAGAATATTGTCCATTAACTACCAAGCAACGGAGTTGCTAGGAGTATTGATTTCACACATCACGGTTCACTTGTCGGCATTCCGGTTGCGACAACACGGGACCGAGGAATGAAGAATGATGGTAATAAGTATCACTGTGTCAAGAATTCATAGGAGAAGGTGCAATTCTCACGACGCTCTTGACATAAAGTGGGTAATACTCCGAGGTAGAACAGAACAAAAGCTGGATTGGCATTTTGATCTGCGGAATACAACCACTTTGACCCGATCCCAGAAATGGATGAGGTACTGGAGTTTGTTTCTCCTAGTAATTCCGAATAGAATGGCTTGACGGACCACAAGAATAATAGGCATCGATGAACACGATCGCACACATACTCTTGACTATCAATTGATAGATGAAGATCGAAGTATAACTGAAGAGGGACAACTCAAGGAACATATAACTTTCTGAGTTGTGGATGCATAGATTAGTATGTCGAACGAGTTCAACATATTTCTTCCGGATAACCCATGTAGAAAGGTAGAACTGGCAGAGCCACAATATAGAATGGAGAACTCATCAAGAGCACTCTGGTTGTGATCCTTTGGTTCAAGAACTCCTGCCATAAGTGGTTCATAGTATTTGGAAGAAGGAAATACCACGGACCTCGAGGACTATCGCAAAGGTTACTAATAGCCTAAAGGTACGAGCAACACTATCCACATGAGGTAAGTAGAGTGAATTTATTTTTTTTTTGGTTCAAAACCCAGGAGTAGAATACCTATATACTAAATGGCATCACAGGATGCTTTCGAGAATGGTGGCCAGATTCATCACACTAGAAACACAAAACATAGCTAGAATAGTGAGTGATCCTCTAAGATGCTTAGGGTCATGATACTAGCTCCAACATATATGTCGAGGCAACAAAGTACCTCAACTCACCGATTAGTGTGGTTAAACTGGCCCAAAGAGACATCGGAATGGAAAGAAGGGATTTGCAAATGCATCAGATCGTTTAGAAACCTCAGATGACTCGGACAGCATAACAGCTGTAATTGCTCAAAAAGATTTGAGACAACCTGCAAAAATGGTGGCATAACCACTTAACAACATAATATCAAGGTTCCGAGACCAACTATGAACATACAGAAGTAATAGAAACTGAACTGAGACTTGAATCCAACAATCCTACAAGTCTATGGATTAGTAACACGTGATCCTGATAGAAAGATGAGAAGCCTAGTTCTTAATCCCCGTAGAAGAGAAGAGGGTGACTCAGATCATAAGGGCACAAGGTAAAGGAGTAAAAAGAGCCTTACGTTCCCTTCCACAATCAATTCCCTTACATAACTAAAGCATTTCTAGACACAACTTCGACCAGTTTGGCTTGGTAATCCTACAGGCAGTCAAGCTCTGATACCAAAGCTGTCAGGACCCCGATCCTAGGTCACACCGATCTAGCATGTAACACATCATATCACTTTGTGGCCTCACGCACGGTATTCCCACGGGTGCCACCTTACCTGGCCCGGGACCGTTTGCGCCTTTTGGCTCACGTATATGATAGTGTCGCTAGCATCCATATGACAAAGAACCCGGGCCGACATGGCTAGTCGTGAACCCAAAGCGGCACTAACCCATGGGGACAGGCATACATGAATCAACCTCGAGCATGTCGGTCAACAGCGTGTGAATCCGGGCTGTAGCACTAGGCTAATAGGACTCCGGTAACCCGGGCTGTAGCAGGCTAGGCAGGACTCCGGATGTCACCACGTGACATTTCCCCGAAGGGACAGACACAGGAACGAAGAGAAACACATGCCGTCCAGTCAAGTGTCCTGAGCAGTAGTGCTGGGCTAGCAGGACTCCGGTGAACCGGGCTGTAGCGGACTACTATCGCTCAGAAAGCACTAGACTACATTTCCCCATATGATAGGCTGCCAAGGATAAACAACTAGATTGTCGGATCCCACTCATACCAAGCATTTCAATCATACACACAATATGCCTGATATGAGTACATACAACATGGCATCACAACAAGACTCTACGACTCAAGTATTTATTCATTAGGCTCCGAAGAGCGAGATATTACAAACATGGGTCTCATGACCCAACATACAGAACATACAAGTCAAAGCACACGCGGAAGCTTAACTTGTCTGAGTACAGACAACTACAAATGAAGAAGGCTGAGAAGCCTGACTATCTACCAGATCCTGCCGAGGGCACAAGATCGTAGCTAAGGTAACAAGCTAAACGTCGAAGTCCACGTGGAACTACTAGCGAGACTGACGTCTCTCTGCAAAACATAAAATAAGCAAACGTGAGTACAAATGTACCCAGCAAGACTTACATCAGAACTATCTACATATGCATCGGAATCAATAAAGGGGGTGGTGGAGTTTAACTGCAGCAAGCCAGCTTTGACTCAGTGGCTAACCTGAACTACGACTGCAAGTAACTCTTGTGAGGTGGCGCACACGAGTCCACAATTTCACCATATCAATACACCACTGTGGATCCGCTCCCGTCTCCCTACGAGAACACCATCCATAGCACTCACACTTATCTTGCGAGTTTTAGAGTATCCACTTTCACTTGTCTATGAACTATGCAAGGGGTCCAAGTTTCCATATCTGAGGAATCCGGCTATTTGAATAGATAATGATAACCCTGCAGGGGTGTACTTCTTCACACACGCTCTCGCCACTTATAGCCCTGTACACGTCATGTACCTCGGCAACCTTCAAGCGGAAGCCGGGCGAGGGAGTCGGCCACGACCTGACTAACCAACAAGTCTCTTGTCCAGGTTTATCGCCTATTCGGGTTCCATCCGCAAGGAGATCCGGCCGGGGTGTCGCTCACGGCCCCAAATGATGTGTGTAGGGTTCCCAAGCCCACCATCCGGGTGCCACTTGGTACACCGTGCCACGGTGCCTAGTCTGTCCCAAGCCCACCTGTACCGGGTGCCACTTGGTAGACTACTAACACTACCTACAAACACCAGAAACTAGTTGCAACTCCTGGACAGAGATCGGGTTGATTAATAAGCCGAGAGGGGCCGAGTTATCGGAACCCAATGTGTGGTAGTAACTGTTCATGGATCACAATCATAGAACTCAGTTCCTGAGGACGGCTGCAATGAGACAACCCACCATGTACTCCTACATGGCCTCTCACCGCTACCTTTACCAAATCGTGTTCACACACTTAGCTCTCAACAGTAGGACATGTTTACACACCTCCGATTCATCCCGATGAATCAGACCTGACTCAACTCTAAGCAGTAGCAGGCATGAGAAACAAGCATGAATGAGTAGGCACAACAGGGCTCAAACAACTCCTACTCATGCTAGTGGGTTTCATCTATTTACTGTGGCAATGACAGGTCATGCAGAGGAAAGGGTTCAACTACCGCAGCATGTAACAGTTGAATCGGTGTTGCCCTAATGTAGTAAAAGAGAGCAGGAGTGAGAGAGTGGGATTGTATCGGAATGAACAAGGGGGTTTTGCTTGCCTGGCACTTCTGAAGATAGAGTAGTTCTCCATCGGTGTCATCGAACTCATCGTCGGTACATACGTCTACTGAGGGGAACAAACACCGGCAAACACAAAAGGAACCACAATCAATGCAATGCACAATCATATGAATGATATGTCATATTAAAGTACTGAATTGACCTAGTGCAACAGTTAGTCATGTTCATTGAAGTGGACTTCAAACCTATAGCAAATTCCAACTCCAAAACTATTTACCATTTATTCCAAATCATGAATTGTCCTATTCAGTGATGTTAACTTGTTCAAACATGCATGAAAATGCCATATTCAGATTCTTTGGATTTTTCTGATCATTTTTCATATATAAATTATTTCATTTGGAGTTACGGTTGAATTTCTATGATTTTTCAAAGTTTTGGATATTTTCTGAAATAAATAAATCATTTAAGATTTATTTAAATCCCAGAAAAGGATTATTGCGTCAGCATGACATCGTCATGACGTCAGCAGGTCAACGGGGCAGGGTCCAGGTCAAACCTGACGTGTGGGGTCCACACGTCAGTGGCATAGAGCTGGCTAGTGTGGCTGACAGGTGGGACCGGTCAACGTCCACGTCAGCAAAGTCAATGCTGACGTGTCAGTCCCGCTGGGTTATGAACTAATCTAAACAGAAATTAAATTAACCTAAATAGGCACAGGGGCCCACATGGCAGTGGCTCTAGGGGTGTTTAGTAGGGTCCTTAGTGCTAATTAAACTAGCGCCACGTCAGCTCGCCGGAGCTTGGCCGGCGGCGACCAAACCCAACGGCGGAGGATCGCCGGAGTTGCTCGGGATGGCGCTACAGGGCACCGTTTAGGGCGTGGTTGGGTTCTACGGCGAGCTAGAAGTGCGCCGCATCAAGTGGTGCACGCGGTTGGGTGCGGGGAGGCCGGAGCTTGCCGGAATGGAGCTCGCGGCGGTGGCCGGAGTTCGGCCATCGACGGAGTCGACGCTACGGTGGTCAGGGGAGCGAGGTAAGCAGTGTTATGGCCTCCTGGGTCCGCCTGGAGCTCGTCTACGAGCTCGAACGTGATGGCGCTAAGCAGAACGACGGCGGCGAAGAGGTGCGGCGGCAGCGAGCCTCGGCCATGGCGGGGGATGGGGCTAGAGCATGCGGACGCGAGGGAGAGAAGAGGGGTTCGGGGCAGGGGCTCACAGCGAGTCCAATGGGCGCGAGAGCGAGGTCGGGGACGCGTTGGTTGTCGCGAATCGCCGGCGGCGATCCACGGCGGCCGAGTGCGAAGACGGCGATGGTGGCGACGAAGCAGGGCCTCCAGGCGTTGCGTAGCTCGGTGGAGAGGGCGAGGAAGACGTGGCGGGGCTTCTGGGCGCTTCGTCGGAGCGTGGGGTGGCCGGTGGCCGCGGCAGAGCACGGCGGCGTCCTCTGGTGCGCTCGGGAAGAGAGGGAGAGGAAGCCAGAGGAGGGGAGGAGCTGCGGGTGTGAGAGAGAGGTAAGGGGGGGCGCGTGGCGTCGTCTGGAGCCGTTCGGGGTGTCGGCCGAAGCAGGAGGTGGCCCTCGCCTCCTGTGCGTGCGCCACGCACAGTGCACACTGGCGGGAGGAAGGGGATGACTGGCATGTTGCCTGGTGGGCTGGGCCACCAGCAACAGTGCCAGGCCACAGGTGAGTGGGCTCTAGGTAGGCCTCTGCTCTGTTTTATTTCTGTTTTATTTTGTTTTTATTTATTCATTTTGCCACTGATTCAAATTCAAAAGAAATCCAAAATAGGGCAAAACCTTCTGAATATTATTATGTTGCCATTATGGACTTTTCCAAAGGCACATAAATAATTTCAGGGCCTTTTGGATTATATTCTATATAAAATGAATATAATCCAAAAGTCAAATACTTATTGATTTAATTTCAAAGGCCCAAAATAATTATCCCTGAGACTCCAAAAATATTGGTTTGAAATTTACCTCTTGCCAATATTTTTATAGATTAACAGGAACATTTCTTGGGTTCATTTGAAGCAATTTTTTACTTTGGCCATTTTCAAAAGATTCCTCAGGCTTGAGCATTTCCTCAATTCAACTTTCAGAAATTTAGACATGATGCATGGATGCTTATGAAACTAATTGCAAACAAACTCTAGGGCTGTGACAACGATCTGATGAGTGCAAAATCGATGAGACCCGTTTGACCCAATGGGTCGTGGACTCCGCTTCCTCTTGGACACAAGCGGCCAGATCCACGATTGACATCGGCTATTTACACGTATCCTTGAAGTTCTGGATAAACCGGTGCTTCAATTCAGCCCATGATCCAACAGAGTTGGTCGGCAAGCTCTTCGACCAAGTGCGAGCTGTTCCTTCCAACATCATGGTGAAATATTTAGCACACACTGCCTCATCCACATCTAACATCTCCATTGCCATCTCATAGCTTTCCACCCACGCCTCTGGTTGCAAATCGGCGGTGTAATTCGGTACCTTGCGAGGTCCCTTGAAGTCCTTGGCTAGTCTTACATTACGCAAAGCAGGGGTGAGACACGGCACCCCTAAGGAACTGAACACCACACTTGGCTCTACTGAGGCGGTAGGGTGAACCGGAGTGTGTTGTCGTGCTCCGTGTCGAGCTGCTAACTCGGCCTCTCGACGTGCGCGGCCATGATCCACAACATCCTGCGCATTAGCGCCTCCCCCTGCCGGGTTGTTTCCTCATGGAGAATTTCGGCGACGTGCACTGCTGGATAATACCGGTTCGTCCTCAATGTGTCTGCTATAGCTCCGGCTTGGACGGGGAGTGAAATGAATCCTCTCACGACTGTGTGAGTATGCCTGTTGTTGATTTAGCGCTGTTTGAAGGAGTTCCCTAGCCCGACGTGCTTCAACCGCAACTGGTGACTCGCCATCGGTTGGGAGGGCTGCCAGGCGTGAAGCGGCTGCCACAATATTGTCCAACGGGTTGGAATAATGCCCCGGAGGTGTTGGTACATATTGTGGTACAATATTGTTCTGGCGATGTGGGTCCATCGTACGCGGTTGAACCGGCACTCCTGTCCCCGGTGCCTCTGCCCGGTTTAGCATGGGCTGGTTACCAGCTCCTGCTCCTGGCATGTTGAAGAGATTCTGCGGCTCATAAACCGATGGGAGACGCGATCGGTACCTTCTTCTCATGACTTCCTCTGAAGCATTCTGATCCAGCCTAATCCGGTATGCCTGTGCTTCCAATTCAGCCTGTTCCGTAGCCATCCTAGCGTTCTTTGTCGCCAGGTCCGCTTTAGCTTGATCTATCTGATCTTTCACCCTTCCAATCTCTGCATTGTGTTGATCCCTGGCCGCTGCATCCACCTCTACGGCCATCAACGTTGCCAAAGCGTCGAACAGATCGAACAGGACTTGGGATGGAGGCGACGCTGAGCTTCCTGCCCCTGTTGGTGTGGCCGTTGTTGAACCGGAGAGTATTGCTGCAGCGGCAGATGAATGAGGCGCCGATTGCATGCCGGCCATGAAGATGGCTCCCGGTTTGGCAGATCAGGGGAATCCGGAATACTGTCGCCCTCGGATCCTCCATCAATCCGGCCGTCTTGCAATTGGTAAAGCGATTCGGTCTCTCCCGAAGACTCGTCATCAGAACAGACCACGGTCTCTCCATCGGACACCGGTCTGTCCTTGTATCTCGCTCCATGGATGACACCTACGAAAACACGCTTTGCCACGAGCTGAATCGGCGAAGAACTCGCACGCCGAGCCGTTTCGATGATGTCTGTGCAGATGTCCGGCTCAGGAGCCGGTTCGCCGATCTTGCCGATGAAGACGTGAATCCCCCCAAAGGGGACCCGGTACCCATATTCGATTAAATCGGCCTCGGGACCCCATCCTGCATTGTCGATGTAGAGCTTGACGCGACGACTCTTCGTCATCCGGCCCACAGTGTATCCCTTAAGTCCATCAAAGCTGCCCTTCAAGAACTCAAAACCATCATGCGATAGCCCCACGGTGTGCGCCAACTGTCATGGGTTTGTCACGGCAGATGTCCTTGTGAAAAGGACTTAGTCGTGGAGCCATCACTACGGGTTAGCTTAAAGGGGTTAAACCGGACAAGAGGATGCGTGGAGTTTTATACTAGTTCGGCCCCTTCAAGGAAGGTAAAAGCCTGCGTCTAGTGGTGATTAGTATTGCTAGCGTTTCGAAGGCCAGGGAGCGGATCCGCTTTGTCTGGCTCTCGAGTCGTTTTCTGTCCCTAAACCATTGTCGGGTCGTCCCTTTATATACATAGGTTGACGCACGCCGGGCTACAGAGTCCCGAAGCCGGATCATAAACGTGTCCGATTCGGTCTCTATCCTTCCTATCTTACAATACAAGTTACATGGCTAGGTCGGTTTACTTTTACAGGCTTTAACCTTCCTTTGGGCCTTGGGCCTTCCTAACACGCCAACATCCTTGCATCTTTATGGGCTTCTAATCTTCAAGGAGTTAACCCGGCTACATAAGGCCGGTTTACCCCTAGTAGTAATATCCCTAACACCCCCCCCCCCTCTAGTCAACCACATCGATCCTTTCAGGATGGGAGGGGCGAGAGCCCCTCCGAGATTGGATCTGTCTTTCCGTCTCTCTCTGTATCTGCGTTCTCCTGTGCTGCCCTTTCACCGTTTCGTATATATATGGAGATCAGTAACTCCGATTGGACCAAAACCTTCACCGTGATTTTTTACCAAAAATTAGATTTCTTCCGGAATTCTCCAAATATTCCAAAAACATTCTCCGTCCTCGTGGCCACCTCGGCCACCTCGGGCACCTCGGGCCCCCTACCTCATGGCCACCTCGGGCACCGCGTCATGTGGATTTTTCTTCCCGAATTCTCCAAATATTCCAAAAACATTCTCCGTCCGTTTTTATCCCGTTTGGATTCCATTTCATATGGATATTCTGCGAAACATAAAACATGCAACAAACAAGAACTGGCACTAGGCACTGGAACAATATGTTAGTCCCAAAAAATAATATAAAAAGTTGCCAAAAGTATATGAAAGTTGTAGAATATTGGCATGGAACAATAAAAAATTATAGATACGACGGAGACGTATCACGCCATAGCCGACCTCCCTGTCGGCCCTTGATGCGGGCGGGGAATCGCGGGTCACCACTCCGGTGGCTGCTCCCCCTCCCCCGCCGTAGTCCGTGGCCTACTCTTGGTGTGGCTGGTCGACCTCCTCGCCGATGACGGCCCCCTGCTATAGCGCTTGGCTTGACGCTACTCGGCCGAGTCGGCGTTCTGGGAACGGGGGTCCCCAGACTTGCCTGCCTGCGGCCTGCGGCGTGGCTCGAAAGGGGGCCCAGCGCAGCCCATCTTCATCAACACAGACCCAAGACCCTCGCGAGGGGCCAAGCCTCGCGGGGCAGACGACACGGAGCTTCCTCAGGCACGGCCTCATCAGGCTGGCTCGCGAGGAGGCGGAGAGATCAAGGCGGGGTGCCTCACGAGGTGCCCGTGACGCAAGCCATGACGACCAAGGGTGCCAGGCGGGCACCAGCCCGCGCAGTGTCCTCCTTTCCTCTTTGGTGCAAAGGGAGCAAGCGCAGGCGAGAGCATCAAGAAAAGGCACCTGTTTCGGTGCAACGAGACCAAGACCAGTCCAACGGTAGGGAGGAAGTCATTGTGGAGCCCAAGCCAGCGTCACCACCAGAGTCTTTGGCAGGCGAGGACCAACTTTAGTCAGGATAAGTGTACCAGATGTTCCCCTTCAAAATGGCCAATTGTTGGCGCCCTTCCCGCTCAATATTTGGGAAGAGGCCCAGGGCCTTTGCCTATAAATAGTACTAGCCACCCACAGGGTAGAGGGATGAAAAATCGGATCGAGTAGCATCACACACAGAGAGAGAGAAGGGCGACTGAACTCCTCCTAGCAGTTCATCCCCTCAGCCAAGAACAGACCCTCGCGAGGCTGTTCTTCCTTGTATTGCTCATCATCATCAGCCCAAGAGGCAATCCACCACACCACACACTGGAGTAGGGTATTACACCACAACGGTGGCCCGAAGCAGTATAAACCCTGTGTCTCTTGTGCTGTTCTTTCCATAGCTTAGATCTTAGCGAGGCGGAGGGGTGCAGGTAGGTAGAAGGCGAAATCTCCGCGTGCACCCCAATGTTCGAACCTCAAGGGTCAGCCGGAACCCGAAATCCGACAGGCCGGATGGTAGCCCTGCTCTTCCCATTCCCGAGCGGGCGAAGCTCCGGGCCGCTGCCCGGAATCTGGAGCCAGGTAACCCTGTCGTCCCCTCCTCTGCTGCAACTTGCTCCTTTTCTGCTCTCGAGTCAGTTCCGCTTGTTCACCTTGCAAAGGTTGCAACTAACTCCGCGATCATCTTCAAGGGGGAGGCTGCCCCCTAGTCCAAATCGAGGCCATTCGGGCCCACGAGATTCTTGACGGTAGACTAGCGAAAGCCCATGTGGCTATGCTCACACCTACCGCTCCCCCGCCCTCTACGGAGGACGCCACCCTGGCACAGCCTCAGCATGCCGGTGGTATTCTTCCACTTGCTGCGGCCGAGCTCTGTGGTCGCACACGCTCTCGTACCGCTGCTCTCCGCGCCCAAAGCGCGTCTCGTGTCTTGGGGTCAAGCAGCCCCCCAATGGCTCCTTAATGCGTGCCCTCTTCTGGAACATCCGTGGTTTCGGCCATGATGGTCATCGCCGCCAACTCATCGAAGCATGTTTCCCTCAAGAAGGTGTAAGCCAAGGAGAGCCAGACCCTCAGGAGCTCATCAGCAAGGCCATTTAGGAGCTACAGGAGTCAAGAGTCATGAAAGGCGGCCGCCGCCTACCGGCTGTGGCTCCCCATCCAAGCGAGGATGGTGGGCTGCGCGTCTGCATCGACATACCAGGGCTCAATCGAGTCGCCTCTCAGGAGCGCCTCTGGCCCTCGCGAGTGGGGCACTGCGAAGGTCCACCCCACAGCTATGTTTGCATGCCTTACGGCTTGCCGAACGCGGCTGTCACGTACCAGCGCCTCATGAGGGGTATCATGGAGGCTCAAGAGGCCAGGCGTTCCGCAGCCCTGGCGAAGATGGAGGTGGTCCGCGAGGAGCCACCAGCGCCTCCGGAGCCTCCCGAGGCCCCTGGGCCTGGGGACTCGTGAGGATCGGCTTCCGCAGCCCATCGAGTCTGCTACACCAACACTCCTTCATCCTCAACATCATCAGGTGACATCTTTCAAGTTTCATTTCCAGCTGGGAGCGCCCCCCAGGGCTGCATTATTCCCAGGCCGTGTGGGTCCGTGCCTACAGCATGTATCCCTTTTATTTCATGTTGTTAGCTTACTTGTTGGGGGCGCCCCACGGGCTACATCATCCCCAAGTCGCTTGGGCCTGACCCAGTGATCTCCGCCTTCCCAACATCTATTTGAATGAATCCACTCCTTCGCGGCTAATGTGTTTGACCTAGTTGCCCGCTCAACTAACGCCAACTGACGGAGCTGCTCCCAAACGGCATGACGCTTGCGCATGGGTCCGCCCCTGCAATGCTGACAAACCTAAATGGCTGAGCTCTGGCCGCGGCAGCCCCGCATGGCGCCACCTCGTCAAGCCTTCAGTGCCTCATCGCCCCTCGGAAGCAACCAACGGCTGACTGTGAATTGTCATGGCAACCCCTCATTCTTTCAATGCTGGGTCTACAGGATCTCCTAAAGGAGCTGCGTCAGGCGAGGCCCTTGCGGTGTCTCCTTCACTCTCATCCGCGTGAAACGCTTGCACGTTAAAGGGGGTGCCTGAGCATCGCGACTCAGGGCTCCTACTGGCTCTCCAGCCCTCACCCTCTGGCCTTGTCCACGGCATCGTGACCTGGCATACCAGCGACGGCTGAGACTCGCTCGAGGGCCAGGACCCGAGGACGTAGAGCAGAAAGGGGAGCAAAGGCGAGAGGGGAGGGACACATGAGGACCTCGCCGAGCAACCTCATGCCTGCCGATGCACGGACCCGGCGACACACCAGAGAGCGGTCCCTGATTCTCGAGATAAATCACCACCCGGAAGCGCCAGCTACCGTGGCACCATCCCTGCACCTAATGCAATCCCGTGTTAGCGATGCCTCTCTCCTTTCTCACCGAACGATGGCTGCTTGAGCGCCAAAGGGGACCTCCTGAGCATCGCGACTCAGGGGCTCTTACCGAACCCCGGGTCGCTCACCTCCTGGCCTTGACCACGGCATCGCGACCTGGCATACCAGCGATGGCTGAAGCTGCCTTGGGACTGGGACCTGTCGGCGCAGAGCACCAAGCCCTCGTGAGGTTCGAAAGGGAGAACTGAGCTAAGACGGAATGAGAAACTCGCACAATTCTACGACAAGGGTTATATTAACAAAACAGGATCACAGGCACCTTACAAGCCCCCACGGGACGCGTCTTTGATTCCTCGCAGGGAACAGATCCTAAAAGGACGCTAACTACACGCGCCCCTGCAAAAGACGCCATCATCAACAGTGGGCCATCAAGCACCGGCGCCAACCCCATCCAGATCAGAGTCGGCGATAGCCTGACGAGCCCGCCCTGCTCCAGGAGCGGCGCCGGCTCGGGGGCTCGTAGCTGTCGTCACTCGTCTCCGGAGTCACGAAGAGCTCGCCGGAGTCGCTGGAACCTCTGACGCCTCCACCGCCTGAGGAGCCGCCAAGGGAGAGGTCGGTGGCCCCAGTCCTCGCCGTAGGAGGGTCCCGACCACCTCTCTCGGGGCAGCACTCCAGCCGGCGCCCATTCGCATCGAAGACCTTGAAGAACATCACCGAAGCACCGTCGTACTCCAAGTGGATCGCAAAGGCGCCTCTTGTCCTGCAAACCCGGGCGATTTCGCTCCAGCCTCGAGTCATGAAGACCTCGCCCGGGGCAACGACCGCGACCTCTGCCTCGGCCGCGAGGGTGCTGCAGCCGGCGTGCTGCAACCAAAGCTCCAGGAGTTCTCCCTGCGGGATGATGGAGGCGAAGGAGGGAGGAAGGAGAATCCAAGACTAAGGAGGCATGGCGACGTGGAGCACGAACTCTCGGGAGGAGCCCTCGGTGTGGGCCCCAGGGGGGACGACCCACACCTTCGTGACCCGTCGGCGCCGATGGCGGCACCGCCCGTGGCGATCGGCATCGACTCCTTTAGAGCCCTCGATGTGGGCGTACAAGGGAAGCGGGAACCCCGGCGGTGCCCGCTCGCACCAGGGCCTCGACACCACCTGATGGGCCTCCTCGTCCCGGCCGCGGAGGGCGAGCCGTTTCTTCGGCGGGAGCGGGTCTGGTTTCTCTCGGGGAGCCTTTCCCTTCTCTGCCGCTGAGAACCGGCGGATCGGAGCCATCGCAGCAAGACGGAGCAAGGACCGGGAAGAAGGAAAAGCAAGAAGGGATGGACTGGAAGGGCGCACGCCGTTCCGTACTTATGGCCGGCGAAGGCCAACCGCCGATCTCCACGATCGCAGGTAATCATGACCCACTTTGCATGCAGGGACTTATCCAATCCGTGCAGTTGCCGAGGCGTCATGGGGAAGTGGAGATGCCCACGCCCAATCAACCGCCACGCTGCGCCCAAGGCCGCAGGCTGTTAGGGCCCGCGGCGCTTCGCTCTTGCCCTTTCGCCTCCTTGCACGGCCAAGTCCAGACGCGCCTTAGGCCCGGGGGCTACTGTCGGTGTTCTGGGAACGGGGGTGCCCAGACTTGCCTGCCTGCGGCCTGCGACGTGGCTCGAAAGGGGGCCCAGCACGGCCCATCTTCATCAACATAGACCCAAGACCCTCGCGAGGGGCCAAGCCTCGCAAGGCGGACGACGCGGAGCTTCCTCAGGCACGGCCTCATCAGGCTAGCTCGTGAGGAGGCGGAGAGATCAAGGCGGGGTGCCTCACGAGGTGCCCGTGACGCAAGCCATGAAGACCAAGGGTGCCAGGCGGGCGCCAGCCCACGCAGTGTCCTCCTTTCCTCTTTGGTGCAAAGGGAGCAAGCGCAGGCGAGAGCATCAAGCAAAGGCACCCGTTTCGGTGCAACGAGACCAAGACCAGTCCAACGGCATGGAGGAAGTCATTGTGGAGCCCAAGCCAACGTCACCACCAGAGCCTTTGGCAGGCGAGGACCAACTTTAGTCAGGATAAGTGTACCAGATGTTCCCCTTCAAAATGGCCAATTGTTGGCGCCCTTCCCGCTCAATATTTGGGAAGAGGCCCAGGGCCTTTGCCTATAAATAGGACTAGCCACCCACAGGGTAGAGGGATGAAAAATCGGATCAAGTAGCATCACTGAGAGAGAGAGAGAAGGGCGACTAAACTCCTCCTAGCAGTTCATCCCCTCAGCCAAGAACAGACCCTCGCGAGCCTGTTCTTCCTTGTATTGCTCATCATCATCAGCCCAAGAGGCAATCCACCACACCACACACTGGAGTAGGGTATTACACCACAACGGTGGCCCGAACCAGTATAAACCCTGTGTCTCTTGTGTTGTTCTTTCCATAGCTTAGATCTTAGCAAGGCGGAGGGGTACAGGTAGGTAGAAGGCGAAATCTCCGCATGCACCCTAGTGTTCGAACCTCAAGGGTCAGCCGGAACCCGAAATCCGACAGGCCGGATGGTAGCCCTGCTCTTCCCATTCCCGAGCGGGCGAAGCTCCGGGCCGCTGCCCGGAATCTGGAGCCAGGTAACCCTGTCGTCCCCTCCTCTGCTGCAACTTGCTCCTTTTCTGCTCTCGAGTCAGTTCCGCTTGTTCACCTTGCAAAGGTTGCAACTAACTCCGCGATCATCTTCAAGGGGGAGGCTGCCCCCTAGTCCAAATCGAGGCCATTCGGGCCCACGAGATTCTTGACGGTAGACTAGCGAAAGCCCATGTGGCTATGCTCACACCTACCGCTCCCCCGCCCTCTACGGAGGACGCCACCCTGGCACAGCCTCAGCATGCCGGTGGTATTCTTCCACTTGCTGCGGCCGAGCTCTGTGGTCGCACACGCTCTCGTACCGCTGCTCTCCGCGCCCAAAGCGCGTCTCGTGTCTTGGGGTCAAGCAGCCCCCCAATGGCTCCTTAATGCGTGCCCTCTTCTGGAACATCCGTGGTTTCGGCCATGATGGTCATCGCCGCCAACTCATCGAGTACATGCGAGATGAACACATTGACCTTGTTGCCATCCAAGAAACCATGTGCACGGAATTCTCTCTTTCGGGGCTCGACCGTCTGAGCTCCCACCTCTTCACTTGGCATTGGCTCCCTTCTAGTGGGAGCACCGGCCATTCGGGTGGCATCCTTTTAGGTGTGAAGGATGCCACCTTCGAGGTGGGTAGCATGGACGGGGCTACTTCTTTGTTAGCATGGAACTCTTCGAATGGGCGCTTAACTTCAAGTGGGAGGTCATTATCGTCTACGGCCCGACAGACCACAGTAGGTCGGCCTCCTTCCTCGAGGAGCTCCCCTGGAAGGTTTCGGCTGCCTCTCTTCCAGTGGTGGTTGGAGGCGATTTTAACCTCCTGCAATTTGCGGAAGACAAGAGCAATATGAATGTCAACTTTGTGCGGATGCAAATATTTAATGACTGCATTTCTGACCTTGGTCTCTACGAGATAGATAGGATTGGTGCCAGATATACCTGGACCAATCGTCAGACATCCCCGACCCAGTCCGTCCTTGACAGGGTCCTAGTCTCCCCTGAATGGGACCTCCGGTGCTCCCTAGCTTCCCTCCGGGCCATCACTCGGATTGGCTTCGACCACATGCCCCTCCTCCTATCCTCCACCGATGAGCGGCCACCGACTCCCCCACCCCCCGATTCTGGTTTGAGACATTCTGTTTGTCCCAAACTGGTTTCGCAGAGGCGATCGGCGCTCGCTGGGTGGAGGCTCATGCTCACAACCATCCCCACCCCCCTTGGCCATCGACTCATGGCAATTCTGTGCCAAGCATGGCCGGCAGTTCATGAAGGGATGGGGTGCCAACCTGGGGCATGACCTCCACGAACGCAAGAAGGCCCTGTTGACCGCCATCCAGGCCCTGGACCTGCATGCCGACACGACCAGACTCTCTCCTGATGAGTGGCTCTCCCGTTACGACTTGGAAGACAAACTCTCTGTATCTACTCCGATGAGGAGGCCTACTGGTGTCTTCGTGGCGCCCAGAAATGGGCATTGAAGGGCGACGCGAACATGGCCTACTTCCAGGCCATTGCGAATGGCCGCCGTAGACGCAACACCATCCCGCTCCTCTAGGATGGCATGACTCTCCTGCAGTCCCCCTGTGACATCTGGGCCCATGTCAACGGGTTCTATAGGTCCCTGTTCTCTGCCGCTCCTTGGAGCGGCCTTTCTCTGGCCCATGATTGCTGGACCGGCCTCCAGCTGGTTTCTAATGCGGAGAACGCGGCCCTTACAGCCCCCTTCTCCGCGGGGGAGGTCTGGGCTGCTAGTAGAGGCATGAATCGTACCTCGGCTCTGGGTCCGGATGGCCTCCCAGTTAAATTCCTTCTAGACCTTCTTGAACATGATTGAACCTGAGATCATGGCCATCTTCGACGAGTTGTATGTTGGGTCCATCTTCCTTGGCCGCCTCAACTATGGGATCATTTCGCTCATCCCCAAGGTGCCTGGGGCTTCCGACATCCGCCAGTTTCGTCCGATCACAGTCATCAATGTGATTTTCCAGATTCTATCGAAAGTGTATGCCAATAGGGTGACCCTGCTTGCCGACCACATTACCCACCCCAACCAGTCCGCCTTCATTCAAGGGCGGTATATCCTGGATGGGTGCTAGTCTTCATGAAGTACTCCATGAGGTCCGGTCTAAGCACCTCAGGGCGGTTTTCCTGAAGATCGATTTCCATAAGGCGTACGACACTGTTAGTTGGTCCTTCCTTTGGGAAGTTTTGCTTCGGAAAGGCTTTGATGACTGATGGATCACCAGAGTGATGTAGATGGTTTCCTGTGGTCACACTGCTATGAACATCAATGGTGAGATCGGCCCTTACATCCCCACCCTCTGTGGGGTTAGACAAGGCGACCCCTTCTCCCCATTCTTGTTCAACATGGTGGTGGATGCACTTGCCGCCATCTTGGATAAGGCTAAGGCTGTTGGCCATATCTGTGGGATCACCCCCCACCCGGCCGGCGGCTCCGGGATGTCCCTTCTCCAGTATGCTGACGACACCATCATCATGGTCGAAGGCTCAGAATCGGACATCTCTAACCTTAAGTTCCTTCTCCTCTGCTTCCAACAAATGTCTAGCCTCAAGATCAACTTTGACAAGAGTGATGTGATGGTGATGGGCTACTCTCCAGCGAAGTGCCTGAACATTGCCAACCGGCTCAACTGCCGCCTGGGCTCCTTCCCCATGACATACTTGGGAACGCCCATTAGTGACTCTCGGCTTACCATCGCTGACTTGCATCTAACCGTGGCCAAGTTGCAAACGCGTATAGAGCCTTGGCAGGGTAGGTGGTTGTCTAAGGCGGCCCATACTCATCAACTCCTCCCTCTCCAGCCTCCTCATGTTCTTCATGAGCTTTCTACAGCCTTCACGAGACTCTACACCATGAGATTGCCAAAGTCTAGTCTCGCTTCTATTAGGCAGGCGACAACAATAAGCAGAAATACCATATGGTCAGTTGGCCTGACATTTGCAAGCCTCGGGAACAAGGTGGCCTCAGTATCATGTGCTCTAAGCGCATGAATAGTGCCCTCCTATCCCGCTCACTCTGGCGCACCCCGCAAGGTCATGGTGGCCTCTAGTTAGACATCATCCGGAACAAGTACCTGCGTGGGCAACCCCTAGCCTTCTGTTAGCGAATTGGCGGTTCCTAGTTCTGGCAATTAGTCGTCCAACTTCTCCCAGTCCTCTGCATTTGGACCTCCATCTCGGTTGGATCTGGGGCTGCGACTCTGTTCTAGTTTGACCGGTGGGTCGGCGACACCCCCTTTGCTCCGAGCTTCCCCGACCTCTTCTCCATCGATGTCGACCCTTCGATCTTAGTAGAGAGGGCCCTTATTGACTTAGGGTGCCTCGCATTCCAGAGGCCATATAGGCCTCCGGATTCCGCCGCCTGGCGTGAGTTGCTTGATTGTGTCGCTCTCCATGAGTCGGTAGTGGACGCTGGCCAGGATCAGGTGAGGTGGCGCCTTGAGCCATCAGGCCAATTCTCCACCAAGTCCGTGTACCAGGCTATCGCACCCTCCACCGCGCCTCCCCCCTGAAGGCGGTGTGGTCCATCCGCCTACCACTAAAAATATAGATCTTCATGTGGCAATGGATTCGCGGACGGACCCCGTCTGGGGTCGAGGTCCGCAAATGCAATGGCCCGGGCTCTAGCCTATGCCCGCTATGCGGTGTCCCCGAAGACTCGAATCACATCTTCTTCTCTTGTGTGTCTGCTCAATTTGTGTGGAGCTGCTTTAGAGAGGTGGTGGGTGGGAATTGGTGTCACACCAACTTCCCCGACCTATTTGCCGAACTCCAGAACCCCCCTGCTTTCTTGCCACATTAGGTGGCTTGAGATTGGGGCTATCGTTTGGACTCTCTGGACGATCTGCAATAAACTTGTGATCCAGCGCACTCCTCTTCGACGGGCTACTGACGCTCTTTTCAAACTGACTGGTTACTTGCAGCTTTGGCGGTCGCTTAGCCGCCCACAGGACCGGGACACCATCTCCGCCTTCATCGCTGACCTTCACTCGATGGTCGTCCGACTGTCGCCGCCGCCCCCTCCGCCTCCTCCGGAGCCAGACTAGGCGCCTATTGTGTGCTCTGGCGCCATTTTTTCCTTTTTGTTTGGGCTTGTTGAGATGTGACCTCAGAAGAACCTTTTGTACTTCCTCTTGTGGGACTTGGGTGTGTGAGTTTGAACTACTCCATGTATGTGTGCACTCTGGCGGTTTGCTTTATTTATAAAGCAGGGCGAAAGCCTTTTTTGGTAAATCTAGTCAGGTTGCTCCTTTCCCCTTTGTTGTCAGGACTAGAGCCATCGCTAAGCCTACCTGAAAACCTTTGGTCATTTGAAGTTGGGGATTTATCAGATAGTTGTTTTGGTAAGGAATGTGTATCTTTCCTTAGTGTTTGATCATACTGTGACGATGTAGAAATTTCCAATTTGTATGTCACTTGAAAGCAGACCATTCTTTTGTTTGAGCCTTTTTGAAGACCAATTGCCCATTATGTTTTACTACTAGCTGCATTTTTGTTGCTCATAGGCATGAACTTAACTGGCTGATTTTGAAAACTATTTGACTGTTGTAGATCGAGAGGGACGCTCACAGGAGCTTCCAGGATAAGAACCTTAGCAGCCTCAAGAAGAATCAAATGACCCAATGCATGATCTGCTTCTTTGAAAACCAGAACTCTGAATATGGCTGTACTGACCATGAGGTAGCGTTTTTCTCTCGACTTCCTAATTGAGTGTGGTAAACTAAATTTAGGGACTTATCTAGGTTTTTGTTTGTTTCTTTCTTTTTAGAGGGATTGCCATATCCGAAATCATCCCAATGCGGGAGTGGAACACTGCAAGAAGCCGGGTTGCTTTGTGATCGCCAAGGACAAGAGCCAGCTAGGGAAGCACCGGTACTATTGTCATGGCATCAGCAAGTAAAACGGTATATCCTCTGTACTTCATGAAGATTATGCTCTGGTTAGCATGAACGCTGCCCTTGTTATAGCCTTTGAAATTTGTAGGAATCTCTTTTGAGAAATTTGTACAAATATTGCAAACACTCTCTCGTAATAAATTTTAAGACTAAATGCCATTGATTTTCCTTTCTGATTGTTCATCATATCAGCAGGTCGCACAAGGGAGTTGGGATTGAAAGTTGCAAGAAGAAGGGCTTCCTTATCTATACCTACTAATAAAGCAAGGTGCGTTTCGCTAATTTTTTCATCCGTTCACCCAAATTATTAGTTTTATTATTGATTTACTATCCGAGGTGGTACTATATTTTTGATTGAGGGAAACGTTCCATCGTATAGGTGATTTTCATCATAAGTGCATGGGCTGCGGTACGTATCAATTTTTTGGTTGGGCCGTCCATGCCTCATATTGTGGGCTGCAGAAAAATTTCCAAAAAAATAGCTTGTGACAGGGATCGAACTCATGACTTCAACTCTTATCCTGGAAACCGAAACCAACTGGCAGTCCTAATAATGTTGTACGAAAAGGTTCAGCGACCAATTGAAATAGTCCCACCTCGCTTTTTCTCATCACACTATAACACTTTATATACAGAGCTGCCTGCAAATCATCAAGCCAACTACAGGATCAACAGACAGACAAAGAAAATTATGCCTGTGGCTGCAGTTTCTAATTAATGAGAGATGATGGACGGCGAGAGCATACTCAATGGAAACAAATTGAAGAATTATTAAGATCTTGTTGGACGGCGAGAAGCGACGGCGGACCAGCCGGACCAACTGTAACGCCCCGAGACCGATATGCCAGGTGTCGTGCAGTTATTCGATGTTGTTGCCTTGTCATTGCTTGCGTGTCATGCATTGCATATCATGTCATCATGTGCATTTCTTTTGCATACGCATTCGTCTCATGCATCCAAGCATTTTCCCCGTTGTCCGTTTTGCAATCCGGCGTTCCGTTCTCCTCCGGTGGTCATTTCTAACTTTCTTTCTTGTGTGGGGGTTAAACATTTCCGGATTGGACCAAGACTTGCCAGACGGCCTTGGTTTATTAACGGTAGACCGCCTGTCAAGTTTCGTATCATTTGGACTTCATTTGATACTCCAACGGTTAACCGAGGGACCGAGAAGGCCTCGTGTGTGTTGCAGCCCAACACCCTTCCATTTTGGCTCAAAACCCACCTAACTCTGCTCCATTATCTCGGTCGTTCGATCACGATCGCGTGGCCGAAAACCGCACCTCATTTGGACTCTCCTAGCTCCCTCTATGCCTATATATACACCCCCCCTCCGAAATTCGCGGTGCCATCCACCCCTAACCCTAGATCTCTCCCTCTCCTCGCGCGTCGGACACATCCACGCCGATGGACATGTCCGGCCTGCACTGCGCCGCCGCCCAGCGCCAATAGCAGCGCGACACGTGGCAAGGCACCGCCGCCGCCGCCCGCGGCCCGGCCGGCCCGTAGCTGGCCCGTCCCGCCGCCTGACCGGGCCACTCCGCCACCGCCCGCCGCTTGTTTCCTCCCCGACGCCGTCCGCCGCGTGCCGCTCGCTGGATTTCTCCGCCGCCTCGCCGGAGCGCCTCCTCTCGCCGCATCGCTGCGCCGGCACCACCTCGTGGTCGCCCGGCCCCGGATCTGGCCGGAATGGGTCCGGAGCGACCGGATCCGGCCGTCCCCACGTCTCCCGACGCCGTCCCCTCGCCGGCTCGCCGGCCAGCCTTGCCGGCGACGCGCCGGAGCCGCCGCAGCCTCTGCCTCCCTCGATCCAGGCGGGATCGAGGAGGAGGACGACGCCCTCGCTCGCCTGGGCTGCCTCCCTCGCTCGCGTGGGCCACCTTGGCCTCCCAGGCCCAGCGCCCGAGTCCGGCCCAGCACGCCGCCCCCGCGTCAGCCTGCCTCCTCCCTCCAGTGCCCCAAGGCCCAGCCCAGCTTCCTCCACGGCCTGCCCGCACCGCGCCTTGCGCCGAGGCCCAGACGCCTACCTCGTCTTGCTCCTCCTTGGACCGGGCCGAAGCCCACTGGGTGAGCAACCCCAGCGCCCCCTCCTCTATTTTTTTTCCTCACTGTTGGGCTTGCCCAGTGCACTGTTCAGATTCGGCCCGTGATGTTTTTTTCAGTGTCTGTGAATTTGTCCAATTATTCCTGAGACAGCAGTTTTGCAGAATAGTCCCTCATGTTCATGCATTTAATAACTCACAATTCGTGCATCGGTTTAAAATGATTTATATATAAAACTTGCTCAGAATTTTGTGTAGATTAATAATATCCAACTTTCATCTATGTTTGAAATGTTTAAAATGTTTTTTGTTTAAATTTGCTCCTATGCCATGTTAAAATGATTTAATTCATAACTAATTAACCGTAGCTCCGATTTAAATAAATTATATATGTAAATGGGGTAGAATTTTGCCTAGTTTATCATGGTGACATTGCTTTGCATGTCTAATAACTCTAAAATAATGTTTAGGGCAGAACAGTACCAAACCTATTTTTTGCACATGGGGATTTACCGGAATTGTTGTTCGTTGTTCCGGCCTCATTTAAATTTGCCTACATAGGTAGTTTTGTTGTGCTTCACCTCTTGCCATGTTAATCAACATTTAATGTTGATGGGTACATAAACGAGATCGAACTAAATATCTTGTTGTGGTGTTCCGTCAATATGCAACTCGTTGCATATTAAGCTCCACTTAATTTGTAGGATTGTTTGTGCACTTTGCCATGCCATGCTTCATTAAACCGGACATGCATCATACCCGTTTGTGCATCGAGCCATGTTGTTGTCTTGGTTGTTTACTATGTTGTGTGCTTCTTTTCCGGTGATTGCTTCTTCGGGTTGGTTCCGGTAACGTCGTGTTGTGAGGATCCGTTCAACTTCGTCCGTTTGTCTTCTTCATGGACTCGTTCTTCTTCCTTGCGAGATTTCAGGCAAGATGATCATACCCTCGAAATCACTACTATCTTTGTTATGCTAGTTTGCTCGCTCTTTTGCTATGCCATTGCTATGATGCCTACCACTTGCTTGTCAGCCTCCCAAATTGCCATGTTCAACCTCTAACCCACCATGTCCTAGCAAACCGTTGATTGGCTATGTTACCGCTTTGCTCAGCCCCTCTTATAGCGTTGTTAGTTGCAGGTGAAGATTGGAGGCCATTCCTTGTTGGAACATTTATTTACTTGTTGGGATATCACAATATATCTTATTTAATTAATGCATCTATATACTTGTTAAAGGGTGGAAGGCTCGGCCTTATGCCTGGTGTTTTGTTCCACTCTTGCCGCCCTAGTTTCCGCCATATCGGTGTTATGTTCCCGGATTTTGCGTCCCTTACGCGGTTGGGCTATAATGGGAACCCCTTGACAGTTCGCCTTAAGTAAAGCTTTTCCAGCAATTCCCAACGTTGGTTTTACCATTTGCCACCTAGCCTTTTCCCTTGGGAGTCGCGCATCCCGAGGGTCATCTTATTTTAACCCCCCCCCCCCCCGGGGCCAGTGCTTGTCTAAGTGTTGGTCCGAACTGAGTAGACTGCGGGGCCACCTCGGGGAAACTTGACGGCTGGTTTTACTCGTAGGATGTCTCATCCGGTGTTGCCCTGAGAACGAGATATGTGCAGCTCCCATCAGGATGTTGGCGCATCGGGCGGTGTTGCTGGTTTAGTTTTACCCTGTCGAAATGTCTTGTTGTACCGAGATACTGAGTCTGATCGGAACGTCTCGGGTGGAGGTCTATTCCTTCGTTGACCGTGAGAGCTTGTCATGGGCTAAGTTGGGACACCCTGCAGGGATTTGAACTTTCGAAAGCCGTGCCCGCGGTTATGGGCAGATGGGAATTTGTTAACGTCCAGTTGTAGAAAAGCTGAACTTGACCTTAATTAAAATGAATCAACCGCGTGTGTAACCGTGATGGTCTCTTTCCGGCGGAGTCCGGGAAGTGAACACGGTTGTTGGAGTTATGCTTGACGTAGGTAGTCCAGGATCACTTCTTGATCATACTTTTATCGACCGTGCTTTGCCTTCTCTTCTAGCTCCCATTTGCGTATGTTAGCCACCATATATGCTAGTCGCTTGCTGCAGCTCCACCTCATACCTTTACCTTACCCATAAGCTTAAATAGTCTTGATCGCGAGGGTGCGAGATTGCTGAGTCCCCGTGGCTCACATATACTTCCAAAACCAGTTTGCAAGTGCCGATGAGTCTGTGCAGAGGATGCAACCAAGCTCAGGAGGAGCTCGATGAAGATCTTGTTCTTTATGTTGTGTCGTTCTAGTTGATCAGTAGTGGAGCCCAGTTGGGGTCGATCGGGGACCTTTGTCGCATTTGGGGTTCTTCTTTTATTTTGGTTCCGTAGTCGGACCTTGAGTGTATTTGAATGATGTAATGCTTTATTCATGTATTTGTGTGAAGTGGCGATTGTAAGCCAACTATGTATCTCTTTCCCTTATGTATTACATGGGTTGTGTGAAGATTACCTCACTTGCGACATATGCCTTCAATGCGATTATGCCTCTAAGTCGTGCCTCGACACGTGGGAGATATAGTCGCATCGAGGGTGTTATACCAACCCCAGGCCAATTTGTATGGACAACTAGGAGCATGTCGAGGAAGGCGACCAGGACGATTCGACACCCCGCCGTCCGGCATCCGGGCTGACCACCAGCCTCGGAGGCCGCATCGACGACCTCACCCTCAAGGAGGTCAGAGACGGCAACCTCAACTTCCTCAACATCTTCACCTCTGACTCCGCCTCCGTCGTTGTGAAGCAGGTTCGTCCCCGTCCCCCTGACTGATGCCTTCCGGATCATCCTGGCCGAGCACTTATATGTGGCTAACTACATGGCCAAGACCCTCTCCCTTCTTCATCTCCCTCCTCTACAACAACTCCACCACTGAACAAAAGAAACAAGGTGGAGGTTGGCTTGCTCCGCCGAATTCTTCTGCGTGTAAAAGGGGAATATAGTGAACTCCAACGAGCTCCTGAAGTTGTCAGAAGGATTGCTTAGTTAGGCAAGCTAGGCTATGTTTCCTGCTTTGTCTTGCCTTTACCCGTAGGATACAAATGAGCTATAGGCACATTTAGTAGAAAACAGTAGGCATGCTCAGGACTAGGCCACACGCTCCTTGAATAGAATAGAGATGAATGGGAAGGTGCCAAACACAATGTTCATACCAGTACATACTGATAATATATACAGAATGTTCATCACCTTCAATGAGTTTACCATTTAGAATAAAATAAATATACCAGAGGAACATCCTGTTGCAGAAAAGACAGAGATTAAAATGAGAATATTTCAAATCGGTGTTGTAGTATATTACAATGTTTATTTTTGTTGTGTGAAAAATGTTGGGGCGACCGATTATCTTCCGTTAAGCAAGTCATAGAAATTTATATTTCATTTGCAACTTTGAAATTGCATCGTGCATCTTGATGAGTAAATTTAGTGATTTCCCACCTCGGCTTTTTGCATTGAATTCCACCAATTCATATAGTTCACATAAATTAGTCCAGAGAAGTAGCTTGGGAATCAACAAAGTTTTTGGGACATACCATGCATGTTAAGGAGTGAACGTACAGTTGAAATCACATCAAACGGTCGGGATAGTGGGCAAGTATCAGCAAGCAATGGTGGAAACCAAGGAATAACATGCATGGCATGATCCAGTACTCTAATTAAGAGAAAAGGAATTGTGGGCAAGAATCATGAAGGAAAAAAACTGCTATGTGCGATGGCCAGGTAGGCGCCGAAGCTCGCAGAAGAGGCCAGCGACCATCGGTAGCCGGCAACATAGTGGGCGGCGGCATCAGGCCGCGAGGCTAAAACCAGCAATGTTGCGAACGAGCACGACCGTGCATGGAGCCAAAGCACGGCGTGCATGCAGTCAGCACGGTTCATACGTGCATGGACGGCAGCCTGAGTGGCGGTGCACGATGCAACCTATTTGGGAACGGGTGCACGGCCATGCATGGTGCGAACTGAGGCCACTGGCTTGTGGCAACACCCGAGGCGGCTCCTAATCATATTTGTATGTGTATATAATAAATGTACCTATTTTATTTTCTTCAAAAGATTAATTTTCGAGTTTGATCGTACACATAGTATGTATATGTGCACACTGTCATTGCATGACATCTGATAATAATGCAAGTCTAGTTGCATGTTTTATATTTTGTTTCTTTGATAAAGTACATAATTTTGCATGTGCACGTATGAAAACAAAGCTAGCTTAGATTTGATTTAGTTAGTATTGTGTTCAAGCTCTAGTGTGGAGCTTTAGCACTTAACTTTCTGCCATGCTTGTAGACGACTAGAGGTAGAGATCCCATTTTTCATCACATGCCTGAGAGCTACTTAAGAATTCGAAGCAACTTAAGCATATAATATTTCTTTTCTACCGCTTCTTATCACAGGGCAGATTGAGTCGGAGGCGAGGCAATGTATGATCCACACCGTCAAGGTTCGCCAATCATCACCGAACTGACAGAACCATCTTTTTAGGAAATCTGTAAGCATTCATGCGGGAGAAAAAAGAGGGGTGTTCCAATCCTGGCCCAAGCGGCAAGTCAATGATTTACTTTACACAACAGTGAAGGGAGGTGCTAACAGTTTATAATTCAAATTTTACTTATTTTATATCTGTTACAACGCACGGGCCCTTTTGCTAGTTATAGAAAAGAAGAGGAACATCTAGCTCCATAGTTTGAGAAAATGAGCCCACTGTTTGGTGCTTCTGTAGTAATTGATAGCATTAGTTTTTACTTTGTTTCACAAGAGACTTCTGTAGCGAGTACTAGCAATAGTTTTTACTCTGTTTCTTTCACATGACATGTGTGCACTAGGGCCTAGTGTGCTCATTTGAGAATTTTCTACAAAAATCTTGTGAATGGTCTTTTGTGATGGATGGAAAGGTTTTGGTGTCTTAGATTCTAACGAAGATTGTTTACACAGCAGAATTTAGTACTGATGTTTCCACTTTTATTGAATCCTTTACGTTCAGAATAGGAACAATAGTAGCAAATCCTACAAATGATATTCTGCAGCAGCCGCAGACAAAATAAAATGTGTGGCTTCTGGTATACAATCAGAAATAGAAATAGCACCATGTAAAATTAGATGGACATTGTCATTGTGATGGTTTCCTGGTTCGTGCGATGAAAAAGTACTGATGAAAATATGTGTTAGTTAAAACTTCATTGTACTTGGTCTATTTTCAAGACAAAGAAAATACAGATGCAGGGTCTGAATGTAAATTTAGAACTAGCCTAAATGATCTGGCCCTTACATAATGTCTCTCAACTAGACTTGACCTATCAGAAGAACTAAAAAGCATCAGTCTTCAAATAAAATCCCTCTTCTCGCCAGCCTTCGATTGAACAGCATTGGGCACATGCAACTGGCTACACTTGCAGTTAGAAAATACATGCCATTTCTGGTAGTGGTATCTGTTGGAAATATACCCTAGAGAGAATAATAAAGTGGTTATTATTATATTTCCGTGTTCATGATAATTGTCTATTGTTCATGCTATAATTGTGTTAACCGGAAACCATAATACATGTGTGAATACATAGATCATAATATGTCCCTATTAAGCCTCTAGTTGACTAGCTCGTTGATCAATAGATGGTCATGGTTTCCTGACCATGGACATTGGATGTCATTGATAACGGGATCACATCATTAGGAGAATGATGTGATGGACAAGACCCAATCCGAAGCGTAGCACAAGATCATGTAGTTCGTTTGCTAAAGCTTTTCTAATGTCAAGTATCATTTCCTTAGACCATGAGATTGTGCCACTCCTAGATACCGTAGGAATGCTTTGGGTGTACCAAACATCACAACGTAACTAGGTGGCTATAAAGGTGCACTACAGGTATCTCCGAAAGTATCTGTTGGGTTGGCACGAATCGAGACTGGGATTTGTCACTCCATATGACGGAGAGGTGTCTCTGGGCCCACTCGGTAATGCACCATCAAAATGAGATCAATGTGACTAACGAGTTAGCCATGGGATCATGCGTTACGGAACGAGTAAAGAGACGTGCTGATAACGAGATTGAACAAGGTATAGAGATACCGACGATCGAATTTCGGGAAAGTAACATGTCGATAGACAAAGGGAATTGTATACGGGATTGATTGAATCCTCGACATCGTGGTTCATCTGATGAGATCTTCGTGGAACATGTGGGAGCCAACATGGGTATCTAGATCCCACTGTTGGTTATTGGCCAGAGAGATGTCTCGGTCATGTCTGCATGGTTCCCGAACCCGTAGGGTCTACACACTTAAGGTTCGATGACGCTAGGGTTATAGGGAAAGTATGTATGTGGTTACCGAATGTTGTTCGGAGTCCCGGATGAGATACCGGACATCACGAGGAGTTCTGGAATGGTCCGGTGGTAAAGAATGATATATAGGAAGTGAGGATTTGGACACCGGAAGTGTTCCGGGCATCGCCGGTAATGTACCAGGACCACCGGAAGGGTTCTGGGAGTCCACCGGGAGGGGCCACCGGCCCCGGAGGCTTGCATGGGCCAAGAGTGGGAAGGGACCAGCCCCTGAGTGGGTTGGTGCAACTCCGACCAAGGCCCAAGGCGCAGCAAAGGGGAGAGGGGGGAAACCCTAGGCGCAGATGGGCCTAAGGCCCACCTTAGGGCGCGCCCCCCTCTCTCCCCTCTTGGCCGCCCCCTTCTATCCCATCTAGGGCTGCCGCCCCCGCCCCTCCTCCTGTATATAGTGGGGGTTTGGGGCTGCCATACACAAAGGTCTCTCTCTCTCTCTCTCTCTCAGCACAGCCCTACCTCTCCACCTCCTCGTCTTTCGTAGTGCTTGGTGAAGCCCTGCTGGACAACCACACTGCTCCACCACCACCACCACGCCATCGTGCTGCTGCTGGAGTTGTCTTCCCCAACCTCTCCCTCCTCCTTGCTTGATCAAGGAATGGGATACGTCACCGGGCTGCACATGTGTTTAACGCAGAGGCGCCGTTGTTCGGTGCTTAGATCGGAATCGACCGTGATCTGAATCACTGCGTGTACGACTCCACCAACTGCGTTCTTGTAACGCTTACGCTTAGTGATCTTCAAGGGTATGAAGATGCAATCCCTCTCTCTCATTGCTAGTATCTCCTAGATTGATCTTGGTGACACGTAGGAAAATTTTGAATTATTGCTACGTTCCCCAACGGTGGCACCAGAGCTAGGTCTATGCGTAGATTCTATGCATGAGTAGAACACAAAGTAGTTGTGGGTGATGATTTGTTCAATTTTCTTACCGTTACTTGTCTTATATTGATTCGGCGGCATTGTGGGATGAAGCGGCCCGGACCGACCTTACACGTATGCTTACGTGAGACTGGTTCCACTGACTGACATGCACTTGATGGATAAGGTGGCTGGCGGGTGTCTGTCTCTCCCACTTTAGTCGGATCGGATTTGATGAAGAGGGTCCTTATGAAGGGTACATAGCAATTGGCATATCACCATTGTGGTTTTGCATAGGTAAGAAACGTTCTTGCTAGAAACCCATGGTAGCCACGTAAAACATGCAACAACAATTAGAGGACGTCTAACTTGTTTTTGCAGGGTATGTTATGTGATGTCATATGGCCAAAAGGATGTGATGAATGATATATGTGATGTATGAGATTGATCATGTTCTTATAATAGGAATCACGACTTGCATGTCGATGAGTATGACAACCGGCAGGAGCCATAGGAGTTGTCTTAATTTATTTATGACCTGCATGTCAATGAAAACGCCATGTAATTACTTTACTTTATTGCTAACTATTAGCCATAGTAGTAGAAGTAATTGTTGGCGAGACAACTTCATGAAGATCATGATGATGGAGATCATGGTGTCATGTCGGTGACGATGGTGTTCATGCCGCGCCTTGAAGATGGAGATCAAAGGCAAGATGGTATTGTCCATATCATGTCACTTTATGATTTGCATGTAATGTTTGTCATGTTTACATCTTATTTGCTTAGAACGACGATAGCATAAATAAGATGATCCCTCACTAAAATTTCAAGAAAGTGTTCCCCCTAATGGTGCACCATTGTGAAGGTTCGTTGTTTTGAAGCACCACGTGATGATTGGGAGTGATAGATTCTAATGTTCGCATACAACGGGTGTAAGCCAGATTTACACATGCAAAACACTTAGGTTGACTTGATGAGCGTGCATGTACAGACATGGCCTCGGAACACGGGAGACCGAAAGGTCGAACATGAGTCGTATAGTAGATACAATCAACATGGAGATGTTCACCGTTGATGACTAGTCCGTCTCACGTGATGATCGGACACGACCTAGTCGGTTCAGATCATGTATCACTTAGATGACTAGAGGGATGTCTATCTAAGTGGGAGTTCATTAAATAATTTGATTAGATGAACTTAATTAGTCTAAAATGTCTTTACAATATGTCTTGTAGATCAAATGGCCCACGCTAATGTTGCCCTCAACTTCAATGTGTTCCTAGAGAAAACCAAGCTGAAAGACTATGGTAGCAACTATGCGGATTGGGTCCGTAACTTGAGGATCATCCTCATAGCTGCCAAGAAAGCATATGCCCTTGAAGCACCGCTAGGTGACGCACCTATTTTCCCAGCAACTCAAGACGTTATGAACACCTGGCAGTCGCATAGTGATGATTACTCCCTGGTTCAGTGCGGCATGTTTTACAGCTTAGAACTGGGGCTCCAAAAGCGTTTTGAGCAGCACAGAGCATATGAGATGTTCCAAGAGCTTAAAATGGTATTCCAAGCTCATGCCTGGGTCGATAGATATGAAGTCTCCGACAAGTTCTGCAGTTGTAAGATGGAGGAAAACAATTCTGTCAGTGATCATATACTCAAAATGTCTGAGTTGCACAACCGCTTGTGTCAGCTCGGAGTTAATCTTCCAGGTGACTCGGTCATTGACAGGATCCTCCAGTCGCTTCCACCTATCTACAAGAGCTTTGTGATGAACTACAATATGCAAGGGATGGAGAAGTCCATTCCTGAGTTATATTCAATGCTGAAATCAGCGGAGGTGGAAATCAAAAAGGAACATCAAGTGTTGATGGTCAATAAAACTACTAGTTTCAAGAAAGGCAAGGGTAAGAAGAACTTCAAGAAGGACGGCAAGGGGGTGTCGTGCCTGTCGGTGTTCTGGGAACGGGGGTCCCAGACTTACCTGCCTGCGGCCCACGGCGTGGCTTTGCTAGCAGGCCTGTACGGGCCATCTTCTTCAACAAGGAATCAAGACCCTCGCGAGGGGCCAAGCCTCGCGAGGCGGATGACACAAGACCTCCTCAAGAGCAGCCTCATTAGGCCGGCTCATGAGGGGCAGAGAGTTCAAGGTTGGGCAAACCTCACGAGGTTCTCGCGACGTAGGCCATGACGATCGAGACTAGGTGGGCGCCAGGCGGGCGCCAGCACGCACAGCATCCTTGTTTCCTCTTTGTTGCTAAGAGGGCAAGTGCAGGTGCGGAGTACTGAGGCATCAAGCAAAGGTTTCCATATCGGTGCAACGAGACCAAGACCAGAAGGACGGCAAGACGGAGGTCACCATGGAGCCCAGGACGGCGTCACCACCAGAACCTTTGGCAGGCGAAGACCACCTTTTGTCAGGATAGCTTGTACTAGTTGACCCCTTTCAAATTGGCCATTGTTGGCTCCCTTCCCGCTCAATATTTGGGGAGAGGACCATGGCCTCTATAAATAGGAGTAGCCACCACCATAGGCGGGAGAGAGAATCGAAGATCATCCTCAGCCACACAAGTGCACCAAGCACAAGAACACCTCAACTTGAGGAGGCTGTTCTTCCCCTTGTACTGTTCATCCTCAGCCCAAGAGGCAATCCACCACCACACTGGAGTAGGGTATTGCAACACAACGGTGGCCTGAACCAGTATAAATCTTGTGTCCCTTGTGTTGCAAGTTCGTCGAGTTAGTTCGTGAGATCCAGGCTAAGTTAGGACGCGGATCGATTGGGGGGACGTCTTCGCGCGCACCCCAGAGGTCGAACCTTAAGGGTTTTGCCGGAACCCATGATCCGACATTTGGCGCGCAAGGTAGGGGTGCGTCGGAGCTTCTTCCCCACCAGGTGATCCGCCGACGCTCCGCGGTTCCGATGTCCGGTGACCCGAGGGCTGAAGATGACCGATGGGCAGCCTGGCCCGCTCGGGCGGCGCCGCCCGCCCAGGAAGACCTCAACCCCGCGTCTTAGGTGGTGCATGCCCCAAACGCCATGGGGCATGGGTGGCGTGTCCACTCAGCCTCTGCTCTTACCCCACGACAGACGTTAGCTGCTGCAAGGGCTGCAAGCCACGCCGCAGCAACGACACCACACACCAGGAGGGAGCAGGCGAACATGTGGGCCGCGCTCACAGTGGCTCGGGAGCTGCTGCGGTGCCAGCTGATGGAGAGCAGTCGGGATGCACTGTTGGAACGCGTCGCCGAGCTCCTGGATGCGGCGGCCACGGGAGCACCGCCCCGCCATCCTCTGGACAGCGTGACGGGCCGAGCGACATGGAGCGTGGGGCACTTCGGCGAGGTCTTCGGGGCAGCGGCCTCGGAGGCCTACGTGGCCCGCATGATGGATCAGGAGTACATGCCGGAGGACGACCCCGGCTCGTTCCTCGGGCCAGGATGGGAGGAGGAGGAGTTAGGAGCTAAAGCCTTCCAGGAGCCGCCAGAGAGCCCCGCCGACCACGCCATCAACGACAGATACAGGGTACCATTAATCCCTCAGGGGCAAGCTTACGCTAACCATGAGTCACACATGAACCAGGTCACGGCGCCAAACGATGGTTCTGGCAAGGCAATGCCCGCCCCGACAGGAGAGACCCGCTGGGGGCTGCGTAGAAGGGGCCAGGAGCAAGGCCCCTCCTCATGTCGCACGGAGCAAGGCAACGCCCGTAGGTAGGCCCTCTGCTGGGGTGGCGATGGCGACCTTTCCCCCGACAGAGGACCCGTGGTCACCGAGGGAGCCGCTGGCGTCCCCTCTGCCCTCGTTGGGCCGTCCTGGCTTCCGGTCGTCCCAGCGGTGGTAGGGGTGGCGCAAGGCAGGGCCCTTGTCACGCGATACGAAGTAAGGTTCATGCCTGTGAAGATCGCCGCCCGTGATACTCTCACATAATAATGAGTGGGGCCGTACACGCCCCGGAGCCTCAGGAGAGCCTCCCTCGGGCTCGGGGGCTCCCTCCCATGCCCAGTGGCAGCACTTAGCTCTGCACTGGTGAGAAGACGTCGAAGACTAGACTAGGCGCCGGACACGGCCATTTTCTTTGAATCTCTTTTTTGTAACCCTGCCTTCTGGATTTGGATTTAAGTTGAAGTTGAATTTTATTTGATCCGTGCGGGGGGGGTCCTTTTCTCATTCGAGCTATTCATCGCAGTCTAGTTCTTGCCTTATTTCGGAGTTCGCGCTAGTTGCTCCCCCCTCGCGGGCCCTTCATGAGCCGGGCTGGGCATGAAGCGCACGAGCCACGCACGCGCCAAGCCGTGGCTGGCGCTTGCTTATCGCGCAACCCCCTCGGGCGTGTCAACGAACTCCTCAGGAGCTCCTCAAAAGCCCGCAATCTCTCGGGCCAGTTTTGGGCTCGTCTAAGCTAAGGTAAACCGCAACAACAACCTTGCCCTGAGATGCGTAAGCTCGTGAAGATGCGTACTCAATTTGATACAGAAGGATAAAAGCTACGATTGTTTACATGAGGGGCTCCCCCTCTCAAAATGCTCTTACAATCTTCCGGGGCCACGCCCAAGTTTTTACAAGGTAAACAGCAGGGGAACGAGGAATCAGCCGGATATGTCACTCGCCGCGTCTCCCATATGATCTTATGATACACTGCTGGCGTCGCTGTCGCCATCGTTGGCATCGCCTCCACCTTCACCGGCGCCGGTGTCGCCGTCATCAACCACGACGCCTTCGTCTGCCATGACCACTTCCCCATCGTCGTCAAGCCCTGACCAGCGCATCCACATTATCTTCAACCCATCATGCCATATTGCCCTGGATGGCTTCCTGTACGGGAGCAATGGTGGTGTCAAAATCGAAGTTGGGGTCGATGTTCCGGAGGTAGATGAAGATGCGGGAGAACGCGTGCCCGAGCAAACTGTGACTCCTCTCCTCAACAAGTTGGCGAGCCCTCTCGGAACGGTTCTGCAAGCACGTCACCTCATCCCCAAAGAACCGGAGGTGGCTGGCGTAGTCGTTTGCATGAGGATGAGGAGCATTCTCATTGCTGATATGGCCCAAGGCGGAGTTGGCCCTGTTCCTGAGGTCCTCGAGCATGGGGGCGTGCACACGCTCCAACATCCGCCGCTCAAGCACTTCGTCCCTGTTCTGCCGCGCGACGGACTCGGCGTCGCCGACCCGCTGCCGAAGAGAGAGCAGCTCGGTGCGGGATGAAACCAGCTCAGCCTGCGCCGAGGCCAGGGCTGATGCGGTGGCCTCCTCGCGCCGTTCCACCTCAACCAGCCGGGACTTGAGGGCAGCAGTCCTACCAGCGGCCCCAGCTTCCACGAGCTTCAGCTTTAGGTTGTGCCTGCTCTTGAGATCCGCACGAGCCTCGGCCACAGGGCGGTCGACCTCCTCCTGGGCCCTGACCTCGCGCGCGCCGACGTCGTCCTCCGCCTGAGCAACCTGGCGCTCCCTCGTCTCCAGCCATTCGAGTTCAAGGCTGCGCTCCACGGCTTCCAGCGCCAGCACCTCCTCGTGCTTCCGGATCTCTTCCTCCTTGGCGGGCGACCCCCTCAACGATGCAAGAGAAGCCCTGCGTGCCTCCGCCTGCTGATCCAAGACAGCGCTCCAGGCTTGGAGCTCCCACGCACGTTTCTCCGCGGCCTCGTGGTGGCGGTCAGCTTCCCGAGCCTCCTCGAGAGCTCAGGAGCAGGCCTCATGGGAGGCTGCAAGAGCCTCGGCCTTCCTGTTGTCCAGCTCGCGCTGGTGGCGCTTGAGGTTGATGGCCACCTTCAGCTTGTGCCACTTCTCCGCCAACCGAAGACCCTTGGCCTCGAGGCACGCGTCGACACCCTCAAGTTCTTCATCGAGTCGGTTCATCGCGGCCATCGCCTCCTGGAAGAGCTCATGACGAACAACGCTCTGCCCATGCTCGGACTCGGGCGCACGGCTCATCTCGCCCTCCACTATGAGGGCTGTGGGTGATGCCCGACGCGGTACGTCCCCTCTTAGTAGGGGGCAGGGGGCTGGCGCTGCCCCAGGCGCCGTCTGGGTCTCGCGAGGGGCCCGAACTAAACGGGGCCCGCTGCTTGAAGAGGACCCCAGGATCGAAGCCAGCCAGCCGCCGGCAGTGATCAGGGGAGGAGCCCTTGGCACGCTTGACACGCTCCGAGCTAGGCCCGAAGGAAGGACGGCGAAGGCACGAGCTCAAGATGCCCTGATGACGGGCCAACTCCCGTGGTGGACCCCGCGCCGTGGGCGACGCACGAGCCTGCAGCGCTCGAGCTTGGCGTGTGCAACGGGACGAGAGGGAGCTGCTTCTCAGGAGATTTTACGGCCTTGGCAGAAGGGGTCCTGAGGGGACAATCGTCGGGAAGGAAAGCGGCACATAGAAGATCACCAAGATAAGGTACTTACTTGTCAACGGCGATATACTTCCTCCGTTTCAACAGCCCAAAGGTGTCGCTGCCGCTGCCGCTGCTTGAGGACCCCTTTCTCTTGCGGAGCTCTGTGAAGTCCATGCACAGCCGGCCGAAGCGCTGGACATGGAGAACGACGCGAGGCGCGGCTGGAGAAGTGCTCGGAGGGGCAGCCTTAGAAGCGCCAGGCTGAGGAGAGATGGTCGGCTTTACCTCGCAGTGACTTGCCGAGGCCTCAGGAGCCCCGGCCGCGGGAGATGCGAGCTGCACCGCCCCTTCAACCGCCGCCCCAGGGCAAGAGTCACGGGACCCCAAGGTCGATGCTTCGGGAGCCCTGGGCGGCATCAGCATCTCGGCACCTTCACTATCGGCCCCCAGCGATGCACGCCCCCCTGCACCAACACTTGGGGCGAGCTCTGCGCTAGCGTCAAGGAAAGGAACCACGACGATGGGGTTCTCGCGGGGCCACACGAGGCCAGCTGGGCGCAACCCCAATCGTCGAAGGAGGGCATCTGCTCAATGAAGGACATCTTGTTCGAGCAGCGGTACAAAACACAACTCTTCCTTGGCAAGTCGTCCGGCAATGGGATGCCCGCTAGGACCTCAAACCGGTCACCGCGCCTCATGGGGGAGCTTAGACTCCTGAAGTCTCATGTGGTCCTGGCTGCCGAGCAAGGCTCACATCGGCCGGGAGTGGCGCTGAAGCGGAGCAATTCGGCGCCGGACGAACTCCCTCACCACCATAGGCACAGTCACGCCAAGGTCTTTGAGCCATCTCAACCTCAGCCAGACGGGGACAAGGCATGGATTGGCGAGCCTCCGGTGGCACCAGCCGGAGTTAGGAATGGCAGGTTCAAACCGAGAAGAGAGCAGGGGGCTGAGCACTTCGGCGTCAACAAACACCCACCATGTCCGGAACTCGCTCGCGGATGGTGGAAGCTCGAAGTCAATCCCGTCGCCGGCCATTGCCACCATGGCCTAAAAGCTCAGGCACCCGGAGCTCTGCCTAGGATCAAGCAGGTGCAGCGAGAAGAAGTGGCGGAAAAGAGCCACGGAAGGAGCAATGCCTACCATGGCCTCACAAATGAAGGCAAAGACGGCAAGCAGGGTCACGGATTGGGGATCAAGGTGCAACATGTGGATCTGGTAATGGGGAAGCACTGCCTTGAGGAAGGCGGAGAAAGGAGGGACCAAGCCGGCCCAGAGGGCGTTGATGAAGAAGCGGACCTCAGTGGCCGCCCGGTCAATGCGAGCACAGGAAGCAGGCCAAGCCACCATCTCTCCCCACTCATTGAAGCTGGATGCGAGCATGGGACGCACCCTGCCCATTGCCTCATCGTTGAGCACCCGCGATCGGCCTATTGCAGGCTCCGCGGCCGAGGGTGCACTAGCCGAAGACAGAGGCTTCTTTCCTTTATCCGCTTGCATCGGCGCCATGGCAATGGGGCGAGCAGAGCTAAGGTCAGATTGGAAAGGGGAGTAGAGGAATTGGAGGAGAATGGCACAAGCGATGGAAGAATAACCGTGTAGACCGCGGTGGTCGTTTAGCCAGGCGGGTATCAAGGCAGTGTGGGGAAGCGGAGACGCCCACGTCCAATCAACCGCCACGCGTTGACCAAGGCCGCGGCTATTGGGGCCCGCGGCACTCCGCACTTGACCCTTGGCTTCGCCTTGAAGCCAAGCCCGAGCGTGCCTTGGGCCCGGGGGCTACTGTCGGTGTCCTGGGAACGGGGGTCCCCAGACTTGCCTGCCTGCGGCCCACGGCGTGGCTTTGCTGGCAGGCCTGTACGGCCCATCTTCATCAACAAGGAATGAAGACCCTTACAAGGGGCCAAGCCTCGCGAGACGGACGACACAAGACCTCCTCAGGAGCAGCCTCATCAGGCGGGCTCATGAGGGGCGGAGAGTTCAAGGTTGGGAAAAGCTCACGAGGTTCTCGTGACGTACGCCATAACGATCGACACCAGGAGGGCGCCAGCTTGCGCAGCGTCCTTGTTTCCTCTTTGGTGCTAAGGGGGCAAGCATAGCCGCGGAGTACCAAGGCATCAAGCAAAGGTTTCCATATCGATGCAACAAGACCAAGACCAAAAGGATGGCAAGACGGAGGTCACCATGGATCCCAGGACGGCGTCACCACCAGAACCTTTGGCAGGCGAAGACCACCTTTTGTCAGGATAGCTTGTACTAGTTGTCCCCTTTCAAATTGGCCGTTGTTGGCTCCCTTCCCGCTCAATATTTGGGGAGAGGACCAGGGCCTCTATAAATAGGACTAGCCACCACCATAGGCGGGAGAGAGAATCGAAGGTCATCCTCAGCCACACAAGTGCACCAAGCATAAGAACACCTCAACCTGAGGAGGTTGTTCTTCCCCTTGTACTATTCATGCTCAGCCCAAGAGGCAATCCACCACCACACTGGAGTAGGGTATTACACCACAACGATGGCCCGAACCAGTATACATCTTGTGTCCCTTGTGTTGCAAGTTCGTTGAGTTAGTTCGTGAGATCTAGGCTAAGTTAGGACGCGGATCGATAGGGGGGAGGTCTTCGCACGCACCCCAGAGTTCGAACCTTAAGGGTTTTGCCGGAACCCGTGATCCGACAGTGCTCGGTAAATCAGTTGCCGGGAAGAAGCCAAAGAATAGACCCAAGCCCGAGACTCAGTGCTTTTATTGTAAGGGAAATGGTCACTAGAAGTGGAATTGCCCCAAGTACTTAACGGACAAGAAGGCCGGCAATGCCAAAGGTATATGTGATATACATGTTATTGATGTGTAGATTACCGGCGCTCGTATTAGCTCCTGGGTATTTGATACCGGTGCGGTTGCTCATATTTGTAACTCAAAACAGGAGCTGCGAATAAGCGGAGACTAGCGAAGGACGAGGTGACGATGTGCGTCGGGAATGGTTCCAAGGTCGATGTGATTGCTGTCAGCACGCTCCCTCTACATCTACATACAGGATTAGTTCAAACCTCAATAATTGTTATTTAGTACCAGCTTTGAGCATGAACATTGTATCTGGATCTCGTTTAATGCAACATGGCTACTCATTTAAATCCGAGAATAATGGTTGTTCCATTTATATGAGGGATATGTTTTATGGTCATGCCCCGCCAGTCAATGGTATATTTTTGTTTAATCTCGAACGTGATGTTACACATATTCATAGTGTGAATGCCAAAAGATGTAAGGTTTTCATACTTGTGGCACTGCCGCCTTGGTCACATTGGTGTCAAACGCATGAAGAAACTCCATGCAGATGGACTTTTGGAGTCTCTTGATTATGAATCATTTGACACGTGTGAACCATGCCTCATGGGCAAAATGACCAAGACTCCGTTCTCCGGAACAATGGAGCGAGCAACCAACTTATTGGAAATCATACATACTGATGTATGCGGTCCAATGAGCGTTGAGGCTCGCGGTGGCTATCGTTATGTTCTCACCCTCACTAATGACTTAAGTAGATATGGGTATGTCTACTTAATGAAACAAAAGTCTGAGACCTTTGAAAAGTTCAAGGAATTTCAGAGTGAGGTAGAGAATCAACGTGACAGGAAAATAAAGTTCTTACTATCAGATCATGGAGGAGAATACTTGACTCACGAGTTTGGCACGCACTTAAGGAAATATGGAATTGTTTCACAACTCACGCCGCCTGGAACACCTCAATGAAATGGTGTGTCTGAACGTCGTAATCTCACTCTATTGGATATGGTGCGATCTATGATGTCTCTTACCGAGACTGCCGCATTCACTTTAAATAGGGCTCCGTCGAAATCCGTTGAGACGACACCGTATGAATTATGGTTTGGAAAGAAACCTAAGCTGTCATTTCTGAAAGTTTGGGGATGTGATGCTTATGTCAAGAAACTTCAACCTAAAAAGCTTGAACCCAAGTCGATAAAATGCATCTTCATAGGATACCCTAAGGAAACTATCGGGTATACTTTCTACCTCAGATCCGAAGGCAAGATCTTTGTTGCCAAGAATGGATCCTTTCTAGAGAAAGAGTTTCTCTCGAAAGAAGTAAGTGAGAGGAAAGTAGAACTTTATGAGGTACTACCTCTTGAACCAGAAAGTAGCGCAGCCCAGGAAGATGTTTTTGTGGTGCCTGCACTGACTAGAGAGGAAGTTAATGATGATGATCATGAAACTTCGGATCAAGTTGCTACTGAACTTCGTAGGTCCACGAGGACACGTTCCGCACCAGAGTGGTATGGCAACCCTGTCCTGGAAATCATGTTGTTGGACAACAGTGAACCTTCAAACTATGAAGAAGCGATGGCGGGCCCAGACTCCAACAAATGGCTTGAAGCCATGAAATCCGAGACAGGATCCATGTATGAAAATGAAGTATGGACTTTGATAGACTTTCCCGTTGATCGGCAAGCCATAGAAAATAAACGGATCTTTAAGAAGAAGACTGGCGCGGATGGTAACGTGACCATCTATAAGGCTCATCTTGTCGCTAAGGGTTATCGACAAGTTCAAGGGGTAGACTACGATGAGACTTTCTCACCCGTAGCGAAGCTGAAGTCCGTCCAAATCATGTTAGCAATTGCCTCATTCTATGATTATGGGATATGGCAAATGGACGTCAAAACAACATTCCTTAATGGTTTCCTTAAGGAAAAATTGTATATGATGCAACCGGAAGGTTTTGTCGATCCTAAGAATGCTGACAAGGTATGCAAGCTCCAGCGCTCAATCTATGGGCTGGTGCAAGGATCTCAGAGTTGGAACATTCGCTTTGATGAGATGATCAAAGCGTTTGGGTTTATGCAGACTTATGGAGAAGCCTATGTTTACAAGAAAGTGAGTGAGAGCTCTGTAGCATTTTTCATATTATATGGGGATGACATACTATTGATGGAAAATGATATAGAACTTTTGGAAAGCATAAAGGCCTACTTGAATAAGTGTTTTTCAATGAACGACCTTGGAGAAGCTGCATACATATTAGGCATCAAGATCTATAGAGATAGATCGAGATGCCTCATTGATCTTTCACAAAGCACATACCTTGACAAGATATTGAAGAAGTTCAATATGGATCAGTCCAAGAAGGGGTTCTTGCCTGTATTGCAAGCTGTGAAATTGAGCACGGCTCAATGCCCGACCTCGGCAGAAGATAGAGAAAAGATGAGTGTCATCCCCTATGCCTCAGCCATAGGGTCTATTATGTATGCCATGCTGTGTACCAGACCTGATGTGAACCTTGCTGTAAGTTTAGTAGGGAGATACCAAAGTAATCCCGGCATGGAACACTGGACAGCGGTCAAGAATATCCTAAAGTACCTGAAAAGGACTAAGGATATGTTTCTCGTTTATGGAGGTGATGAAGAGCTTGTAGTAAAGGGTTACGTCGATGCTAGCTTCGACACAGATCTGGATGACTCCAAGTCACAAATCGGATATGTGTACATTTTGAATGGTGGGGCAGTCAGCTGGTGCAGTTGCAAGCAAAGTGCCGTGGCGGGATCTACATGTGAAGCGGAGTACATAGCAGCCTCGGAGGCAGCACATGAAGCAGTCTGGATGAAGGAGTTCATCGCCGACCTAGGAGTTATTCCCAATGCGTCGGGTCCAATGACTCTCTTCTCTGACAACACTGGAGCTATTGCCCTTGCCAAGGAGCCCATGTTTCACAAGAAGACCAGGCATATCAAGTGTCGCTTCAACTCCATTCGTGAATATATTCAGGATGGAGACATAGATATTTGTAAAGTGCACGCCGATCTGAATGTCGCAGATCCGTTGACTAAACCTCTTCCGCGAGCAAAACATGATCAACACCAGAACTCTATGGGTGTTCGATTCATCACAATGTAACTAGATTATTGACTCTAGTGCAAGTGGGAGACTGTTGGAAATATGCCCTAGAGGCAATAATAAAGTGGTTATTATTATATTTCCGTGTTCATGATAATTGTCTATTGTTCCTGCTATAATTGTGTTAACCAAAAACTGTAATACTGTTGGGGAACGCAGTAATTTCAAAAAAATTCCTACGCACACGCAAGATCATGGTGATGCACAGCAACGAGAGGGGAGAGTGTTGTCTACGTACCAACGCAGACCGACTGCGGAAGCGATCACACAACATAGAGGAAGTAGTCGTACGTCTTCTTCCCGATCCGACCGATCCAAGTACCGTTACTCCGGCACCTCCGAGTTCTTAGCACACGTACAGCTCGATGACGTTCCTCGGGCTCCGATCCAGCAAAGCGTCGAGGAAGAGTTCCGTCAGCACGACGGCGTGATGACGATCTTGATGTACTACCGACGCAGGGCTTCGCCTAAGCACTACAACGGTACGATCGAGGTGGAATTTGGTGGCAGGGGGCACCGCACACGGCTAAGGAACGATCTCAAGGATCAACTTGTGTGTCTTGGGGTGCCCCCTGCCCCCGTATATAAAGGTTGGAGGAGGGGGAGCCGGCCGGCCAGGGAGAGGAGGCGCAGGGGAGTCCTACTCCCACCGGGAGTAGGACTCCTCCCCCCAATCCTAATCCAATTAGGACTCCCGGGGGGAAAAGAGAGAGAAGGGGGGCCGGCCCCCTATCCTAGTCCTACTAGGACTTGGGGAAAGGGGGGGCACCGGCCAGCTTGTGGGCTTCCCTTTTCTCTTTTCCACTAAGGCCCAATAGGCCCATTAGTCTCCCGGGGGGTTCCGGTAACCCTCCCGGTATTCCGGTAAAATCCCGATTTCACCCGGAACACTTCCTATGTCCAAACATAGGCTTCCAATATATCAATCTTTACATCTCGACCATTTCGAGACTCCTCGTTATGTCCGTGATCTCATCCGGGACTCCGAACAACCTTCGGTACATCAAAATGCATAAACTCATAATAACTGTCATCGTAACGTTAAGCGTGCGGACCCTACGGTTCGAGAAAAATGTAGACATGACCGAGACACGTCTCCGGTCAATAACCAATAGCGGGACCTGGATGCCCATATTGGCTCCTACATATTCTACGAAGATCTTTATCGGTCAGACCGCATAACAACATACGTTGTTCCCTTTGTCATCGGTATGTTACTTGCCCGAGATTCGATCGTCGGTATCCAATACCTAGTTCAATCTCGTTACCGGCAAGTCTCTTTACTCGTTCCGTAATACATCATCTCACAACTAACATATTAGTTGCAGTGCTTGCAAGGCTTATGTGATGTGCATTACCGAGAGGGCCCAGAGATACCTCTCCGACAATCGGAGTGACAAACCCTAATCTCGAAATACGCCAACCCAACATCTACCATTGGAGACACCTGTAGTACTCCTTTATAATCACCCAGTTATGTTGTGTCGTTTGGTAGTACCCAAAGTGTTCCTCCGGTAAACGGGAGTTGCATAATCTCATAGTTATTGGAACATGTATAAGTTATGAAGAAAGCAATAGCAACATACTAAACGATCGGGTGCTATGCTAATGGAATGGGTCATGTCAATCAGATCATTCTACTAATGATGTGACCTCGTTAATCAAATAACAACTCTTTGTTCATGGTTAGGAAACATAACCATCTTTGATTAACGAGCTAGTCAAGTAGAGGCATACTAGTGACACTCTGTTGGTCTATGTATTCACACATGTATTATGTTTCCGGTTAATACAATTCTAGCATGAATAATAAACATTTATCATGATGTAAGGAAATAAATAATAACTTTATTATTGCCTCTAGGGCATATTTCCTTCAAATACATGTGTGAAAACATAGATAGTAATATGTCCCTACTAAGCCTCTAGTTGACTAGCTCGTTGATCAATAGATGGTCATGGTTTCCTGACCATGGACACTGGATGTCATTGATAACGGGATCACATCATTAGGAGAATGATGTGATGGACAAGACCCAATCGAAGCGTAGCACAAGATCGTGTAGTTCGTTTGATAAAGCTTTTCTAATGTCAAGTATCATTTCCTTAGAGCATGAGATTGTGCAACTCCCAGATACCGTAGGAATGCTTTGGGTGTACCAAACGTCACAACGTAACTAGGTGGCTATAAAGGTGCACTACAGGTATCTCCGAAAGTATCTGTTGGGTTGGCACGAATCGAGACTGGGATTTGTCACTCCGTATGATGGAGAGGTATCTCTGGGCCCACTCGGTAATGCATCATCATGAAAAGCTCAATGTGACTAAGGAGTTAGCCACGGTATCATGCGTTACGAAACGAGTAAAGAGACTTGCCGGTAACGAGATTGAACGAGGTATAGAGATACCGATGATCGAATCTCGGGCAAGTAACATGCCGATAGACAAAGGGAATTGTATACGTGATTGATTGAATCCTCGACATCGTGGTTCATCCGATGAGATCATCGTGGAACATGTGAGAGCCAACATGGGTATCCAGATCCCGCTGTTGGTTATTGGCCGGAGAGATGGCTCGGTCATGTCTGCATGGTTCCCGAACCCGTAGGGTCTACACACTTAAGGTTCGATGACGCTAGGGTTATAAGGAAAGTATGCATGTGGTTACTGAATGTTGTTCGGAGTCCCGGATAAGATCCCGGACGTCGCGAGGAGTTCCGGAATGGTCCGGTGGTAAATAATTATATATATGAAGTGAGGATTTGGACACCGAAAGTGTTCCGGGCATCACCGGTAATGTACTAGGACCGCAGGAAGGGTTCCGGGGGTCCACCGAGAGGAGCCACCGGCCCTGGAGGCTTGCGTGCGCCATGAGTGGGATGGGACCAGTCCCTGAGTGGGCTGGTGCGCCTCCCACCAAGTCCCATGGCGCAGCAAAGGGGAGAGGGGGGAAACCCTAAGCGCAGATGGGCCTAGCTAAGGCCCACCCTAGGGCGCCCCCCCCCCTCTCTCCCCCTCTTGGCCGCCCCCTCTATCCCATCTAGGGCTGCCGCCCCCCTAGGGAGGGAACCCTAGAGGGGGCGCAGCCCCCTCCCCTCCTCCTATATATAGTGGGGGTTTTGGGGCTGCCATACACAAAATTCTCTCTCTCTCTCTCTCTCTCTCTCTCTCTCTCTCTCTCTCTCTCTCGGCGCAGCCCTACCTCTCCACCTCCTCGTCTTTCGTAGTGCTTGGCAAAGCCCTGCTGGAGAACCACGCTGCTCCACCACCACCACGCCGTCGTGCTGCTGCTGGAGTTGTCTTCCCCAACCTCTCCCTCCTCCTTGCTGGATCAAGGCATGGGAGACGTCACCGGGTTGCACGTGTGTTGAACGCAGAGGCACCGTTGTTCGGCGTTTATATCGGAATCGACCGCGATCTGAATCTACGACTCCACCAACCGCGTTCTTGTAACGCTTCCGCTTAGTGATCTTCAAGGGTATGAAGATGCACTCCCTCTCTCTCGTTGCTAGTATCTCCTAGATTGATCTTGGTGACACGTAGGAAATTTTTGAATTATTGCTACGTTCCCCAACAGTATCGACACACCATGCGAGTGTATTCTCTTGATTTCCCCAACAGCATCATCAAGATCTAAGATATTGTGATTCTGCTGATGGTTGGTATGTGTGTCCCTGTATAATTCAACTTCTTTCATGAACCCGTATCACCAAGGCATAACTTTTTTCGTAGAGCAGATTCCCGCTGTCGAGTGTTTCCGTCATAGTTTTCATCCATCTGCGCATATGTGGCTTGAACCTGCACAATGCCCCTATAGCGTGTGTAAGTGGGAATCGATAAAAGAAAACTACTATTATAGAGGGTAGTATTTCGATGAAAAACACATCATTCAAATATTTACTGGACATCGAACCAAACCATCATTCATGAGAAATGATCATTCAAATCATTAGTTGTGATCCTTGTAGATTTCTATTTTAAGATGAAGATTACCTACACGGTGAGGCATGGGTTGACGAAATGCAGTGGGCAAGATACTGCATCTTTTACTGTCGTGGCCCCTTGTTCAACCTCAACATAAGATCAGATTCATAGCTGCCTAGGCGCCTTGGAATCTGGTGGCAACAATTTTTTTGGCAGACTGCGCCAGCTTGAAATTGTAGTGGAATACTGGATCCCCAATGATCATGAAATGGCTTGATGCATAGCTGTCGCTTCACGGTTCCACAATTCCTTCTCACCGATGGTACTTGTGCTCTGCCAAAACAGACTCTTCCCTACCATTAATACCTCTGAAATCTGGAGCTTTCCATCATACATAGAGTGGATCAATGAAAATTGTGAAGGTAATACTCCGAATTGCATAAAATTAGTTTCTAGATTAATTTGAAGGGAAAACATTTGGAGTTGTCTATCAACTAGACTGGACCTATCATGAGGACTAAAAAGCATCAGTCTTCAAATAAAATTTATCTTCTTGCCTCCAATCTTTTCTAAGTGTTGAAAACCTCTTGAAATTGGCTCGGTAGATTTCAAATCTATGTATGATGAAAATCTATGTATAAAATTAGTGCTGAACGATGGTTTTCTCTTGAAATCTCTCTTCTTGTCACCATCGTCGGCGCCACAGAGCGCAGAGCTTTCGCCCGGTAGTTCTCACGTGTCACCACGAGGTCTTCAGAAGAAGCATGACGAGCTCAAGTCCCCAGATCCGGATTGAGACGCCCTCACGGAGACTGAGAGCGCGCCCGAGCTACCTTGCACCAAGCCTCTCACTGCACACACGACCAAGAGACAATGCCACCACCGCCGCCATGGTGCCCGCCAGAGTGCCAACCATACGGACCACCTTCCAGGGCCACCGCCCCGGCATCCATGCCACGAGACAAAGCCGACTGTCCGCTTCACCGTGCACAAACCGTGGTTAGAGAAGTCCCCATCAGCCCCCAGGCCAGGGTCAGCGCCACCACCGTAGGGGCACCCACGCCTGAAATCCCCTCCTATCCTGGTGGACCGGGGGAAGGGGGGACATGGTCCAGTAGCTACCGACGGGCATCATCGAGCCATCAACTCAAAGGACGCCAAATCTGTGGCCTACGGCACAGATCCGACTGCTGGCACAACGTTGTCCTGACCACCACCGCCACGGTCCTTCATCAATGCCATAACGAGAAGACGCCCCCCAATCGAACCACAAGCTCCCATCTTGATCGGAACAGAGGTGGCCCAGAGCTGTGCACCGACTCCAGGGTGACCGAACACCGGACGCCGCGCGAGGAGCGATGAGCCCCGGGCAGGAGGACTGCGTCAAACTCTCGCACATGAGGCCAGTCCGCGTTGTCGGCCAACTACCAGCCAATGCATCTGGGGGGCGGATGCCGCCCCATTAGATATGGGCATCCCGGATCCAGATGAGAGGCTGCCAAGGCAGCTGGCAGCCCGGCCGTCGAGCAGCCGCATCCACGGCGCTAGCCCCGCGCCCCCTTGGCTCTCCATGCATCGTCCCGCCACCACCGCCCGAGGCCAAGGTGTCCACCGTCCACCCACTGACCTACCTCCACCCGCCCGTGAGAAGAGTCGTCGGCTACCTTGCTGCCAACAGCCATCGGCCGACGCCCAGGAAGCGCCAGGCCGCGCCGCCCACTGCCCTCATCGCATAAGCCCCTCACGCGCCAGATCCATGCCGCCAAAGCTCACCCCGCACGATCCTCCACCGTCCATGCCGCCACCACGCCAGCGGCCTCCAGCGCGCCCGCGCGGCGTCATGTCGCGGCGCCCATGCCACACCTCTGCCTACGGGGGATCGAGAGGGCCCCGCTGCCGCCGGCCCGAACGAGCTTTGCCCGGCCAGACCCTTTGGCGGCGGCGGGAGAGGAGGAGGGAGGGTGGGGAGCTCGGCAGCGGCCGCCTAGGGTTCCCTCCCCGCCGCCGCGCGGGGGCAGCGCGGGAGGGAGAGGGAGAGTGCAATCAATCAGCCCTATTGATCTTGTCTCCTACGGTGAACTTAACTACGCTACTCAATCAAAGAACTTGGGAAAACCACGGAGTGAAATACACTACTAGATGGTCATGACAAATCATGATGACAGGCATTACGCAACCACCAAGCAATAAAACATGCTGCCATATGGTCATGCTGTACAACACTACTAGTTACCAGAACAATTCAAGCTAATCATTCTACTAGAATATGAGAACTACCCAATTTTCAGAACCACATTATGTAAAAGTACATATGATGACTTAGTGGGTTCGCTTAGTAAGGTAAATTATTCAGCTATTGTAGTGGACTGAAATGCCATAGTACACTAACAGCCTCACTAGAAGTTAACTTGTGGAAGTCTTAAATAAACAATGGTGTGGGATCTTATATCAGTAGATAGAACATGAAGCATGACTTTTTCTCAAAATAAAAACATAAAGCAACCTAGCAGAGCAGCCACAAGGTGCATAACTAGATATAACAGGGTGCTTGAACACTATGAAAAAAAATAGTATATCCGCAGAAAATATGAACATACAAGATGCAAAGCAATCAATCAATGAAATGTATAGTAGATATGTGCAAACTTAAAATTGAGAAACATGTGACTCGTAGTATTTTGGATGTCAAGCCTCACAGCTGGTCGACTATGTTTGGTGGTCATGCAGTTGAAACTTGAAATATATAACATCCCTAAAATTCATGCTAAATCAATAAAACTAGTTTCCATAGGTGCACATAGAGCTTCAAATTTCAAACACCGGGAGAGTAAAATGCACTGCTAGATGGCCGTGACTCATGATCAATCATGATGACAGGCAATATGCAACCAGCAACCAATAAAAATCATGCTGCCAGATGGTCACATATATTGTACCACTAGTTACTTCAGCTATTCAAGCTAATCATTCTAGTATAATCTGAGAACTACACAATGTTCAGATAACATATGCAAAACAATTCTAAAGCAGTGCACTACATGTAGATGCTGGAGAATGATACTAACCATCTACATTAGAGGATTTCAACGGGTGCAAAAGGGTCGTCCTCATAAAACTTTGCTTCCCGCTGAGAGGTCCAGCATCTGCCTCCCTCAGTACCAGTACTCTCATAGGCAGAAATCTTACATTCACTGGATAGCATCCCATCCACGAACCTTGAAATGAGTCTTGGATTGGTCATCAAAATGACCGCATGATTTAAAACACATGCACTCTTGAATAAGTACCGGATGAAGGAGAGCTTGTCCGGGACTCACTGAACAGTATCGCCTTGATGAGCAACATCACATTTCTGATAACTTTCAAAAATAAACAGCACACATTCAGTGACACACGATTGCAAACTGAAGAATGGAAAGATGGGATCTGAGACACGTACCATGGAGTAGATTGGGCATGGATGCTGGTCAGTTGGTCGGCCGTTTCATTTCGTCGAGCAGCTGGCGGGCATGCTGCCATTGGAGTTGGGAGGGGTGGGTGGGTATGAGGGGGAGGAGGTCATAGACGTCCGTGGCAGCGAGGAGACAGATAAGAGCCAGCGCCGCGCCCTTGAGGTTACGCGCCGCCGCCGGTGGTGGTGGTTGAGAGCCGAGGAGCGAGGATGCGATGCTGTGAGCCAGTGAGCAGACCTCGAGCCACTTAGGGGTTACGGCTCGGTCGGTTCGGTTGGAACCGAAACGTGGCGGTCGGTTGCCGTATTGGCACGCGGGGGTTTGGGAGCACTCCACGGTCGCCGCCGCCGGAGCTCGGAGAGGCAACCGGACAGGATTTAAAAAAAAGATAGAAGAGAAGAAAATGGTTGGGCTCTCTTAGCCCGGCCCAAGAGAAAAAGGCCTCCTCCTGCGTGCCCAACCAGAGAGAGAGAGAAAAAAAAAAATAGCCAGAGAGACGAGGAGGTGGCCGTTAAATTCAGTTCGTCCCCGCCCTCCCCGCGTACTCGTCGCTCGAAACCTTCTTCCTCCTCCCACCTCCGTCCCAACTCCCAACGCCACCGCGCCGCACTGCGACTCCCCCCATCGGAAGCCATCCACCGCACCGCACCCTCCTCCCCCTCCTCCCCCTCCACCCCAAACCACCTCGTGCTCCCTGCGCAAGCCCGCATCCTCTGCGATGGAGCAAATTGGCCAGCGGCCACCGCCTCCGGAGCCGGTGCAACGCCCACCGCCGACGCCGGGGAGCTCGATCAGGATCTTGCGCTCGGTGGCCTCTTCATTGGGCTTATCTCTCAGCTCGCTCATGATGCTAGTGTGGCGCGCATGCCGCTTACCGGTGGGCCAAGACGAGGAGGAGCGCAATGAGGCCAAGAACAAGAACAAGAAGCAATCAACGACGGATGGCCATGACGATGAGGATCACCGGAGGAGGATGGAGAGGGAGGCCAGGAATAAGGCCAAGGCGGAGGCCGAGGCGAAGGCCAAGGCGGAGGCGGAGGCGGAGGCGGAGGCCGAGAAGAAGAGGCAAGAGGAGGAGGCCAAGAAAAGGAAGGAGGAGGAGGCGGCGGCCAAGAAGGAGGTGGAGGATGCCAGGAGGAAGAATGCAGAGGCCAAGAAGAAGGAGGAGGAGAAGCTTGCCGAGGCCATCAGAAAGGCCAAGGAGAAGAAGAAGGAGGAGACGAAGAGACGGCAGCGGGAGGACGACGCGCGGAGGAAGGAGGAGGCCAGGATGGAGGAGGAGGACAGGCAAAGGAGGCGGGAGAAGGCCCAGAGGAGGAAGGAGGCGGACAGGAACAAGGATGAGTATGAGATACGATCGATCATGCGCTTGCTTGTTCCTTTTGTTACGAGTTCAGTTTTCCTGTTCCTTTCTGCTCCTGTCTGAATTGGCAAAATGAGGATCATCAGCGTTACTTTCTGTTCATCATCGTGTTTTGACCGATCATCAGCGTTTAGGCAGGTTTAGATCTCTGAAAAAAACTGATGTTTGCTGTCACTATAATGGTAGAATAGTTTACTGTCACATTACAATTTACACCCCAATCGATTGCCATGTTTTAGTTTCTACTGAAGAGGTGTCTGAAAAATTCCCACCTCTGCTTATGGATGATGCAGAGGGTGTTGATTCTTTGTATGGAATTTTAGTTAGTGTTCGATCTTGATGAAGTGGCCGTTCTAAGGATAAATCACCACCCCGGTCTCTATATCTAGTCAGGTTGCTCTTTTCCCCTTTGTTATCAAGACTACAGCCACCACTAAGCCTACCTGAAAACCTTTGGTCATTTGAAGATGGGGATTTATCAGATAGCTGTTTTGGTGAAGAATGTGAATCTTTCCTTAGTGTTTGATCATATTGTGACGATGTAGAAATTTCCAATGGTATGTCACGTGACTGCAGATCATCCTTTTGTTTGAGCCTTTCCAAAGACCAATTGCCCATTATGTTTTACTAGTTTGCTGCATTTTTGTTGCTCATAGGCATGAAATTGACTGACTGATTCTGAAAACTGTTTGACTGTTGTAGATCGAGAGGGACGCTCACAGGAGCTTCTGGGATAAGAACATTAGCAGCCTCAAGAAGAATCAAATGACCCAATGCATGATCTGCTTCTTTGAAAACCAGAACTCTGAATATGGCTGTACTGACCATGAGGTAGCGCTTTTCTCTCGACTTCCTAACTGAGTGTGGTAAACTAAATTTAGGGACTAATCTTGTTTTTTGTTTGTTTCTTTCTTTTCAGAAGGATCGCCATATCGGAAATCGTCACAAAGCGGGAGTGGAACACTGCAAGAAGCCGGGTTGCTATGTGATTGACAAGGACAAGAGCCAGCTAGGGAAGCACCGGTACTATTGTCATAACATGCGCAAGTAAAATGGTATATACTCTGCACTTCATGAAGATTATGCTCTGGTTAGCATGAAGGCTGCCCTTGTTATAGCCTTTAGAATTCGCAGGAATCTTTTTTTGAGAATTTTGTACAAATATTGCGAACACTCTCATAATAAATTTAAGACTAAATGCCATTGATTTTCCTTTCAGATTGTTCATCATATCAGCAGGTCGCACAAGGGAGTTGGGATTGAAAGTTGCAAGAAGAAGGGCTTCCTTGTTATAGAAAAGGAGAGGAACATCTAGCTCCATAGTTTGAGCAAATGAGCCCACTGTTTGGTGCTTCTGTAGCAAGTGATTAGCATTAGTTTTTACTTTGTTTCACAAGAGACTTCTGCAGCGTGTGCTAGCATTAGTTTTTACTCTGTTTCTTTCACATGAGATGTGTGCACTAGGGTCTAGTGTGCTCATTGGAGAATTTTGTACAAAAATCTTGTGAATGGTCTTTTGTGATGGATGGAAAGGCTTTGGTGTCTTAGATTCTAACAAAGACTGTTTATACAGCAGAATTTAGTACTGATGTTTCCACTTCTATTGAATCCTTTACATTCAGAATACGAACAATAGTGTGGCAAATCCTACAAATGATATTATGCAGCAGCTGCAGAACAGGAAAAAATGAGTGGCTGCTGGTATACAAACAGAAATAGAAATAGCACATTGTCTTTGTGATGGTTTCCTGGTTTGTGTATTTTTGGACCATATGCTACTGTTATGGCCGGTTTAGTTAGGCCCATTGGGCAATCTTAGCCCATAAGTTATCTTAGGTTAATTCTTATGCAAGTTATCTTAGGTTAATTCTTCTGCAAGTTATCTAGGTTATAAATATAGATTGTAAGACTTTTTTTGAAATGAAGCAATAAGAAGATTATCTCTATTGCCCGGCTCCCAGAGGAGCCGGAACCCTAGCCGCCCCCTGCCTCTTGCACTGCCGCCGCCATCCTCCTCTCCCGCGACGGCGCCCAGCCGCCGGCGCGGCCGCTCATCGCCACGCCCAGCCCCCTCCTTCCCCTACTGCCTACGGCCAAGACCGGGCAGAACCCTAGCTCCTAACACCTTGGTATCAGGTACCCGGGTTTCGACCATGTCTTCACCGCCTCCAAACCCGCGACCACCGCAGCCGCCGCTGTCCAACGCCTCCCCTACCGCCGCTGCCACCAATTCCACCAACGCCGCCGCTGCATCGCCGGGCACCACGGCCTCCCTATCGGCGCCAATCTCCCCCGCACCCAGCACCACGCCGGGCCAGGGCCAGCCACAAACCCCCCTCCAGCAACCACCGCCGTCGCCTCCCCTAGCGCCGCCGCAGTTCACACCGGAGGCCATGGCCAGCGTGCTCAACGACCTGGTCGTCGCGGTCCAGGGCATCCGCCTCTACTTGGCGGGCCCGTACGGGCCGCCTCCACCGCTTCATCCGGCCGCGTCCGCGGGCCAGCAGGCGTTGCCATGGTACTCAGTACCAGCGGCCACCACCGGCGGCTACCCGACGCTTTCCCCACCGGCGGCTTCGACGCCGCCTTGGCCGCAGTGGCCGACGCCGTTCGCGGCGCCAACCGCGCCGCCCGCCACCACCCAGGGACCGCAGTGGCCGACCTGGGCCCCGCCGCCCACGCCGTCCCTCACCGCGCCATCCCTCCCGGCGGCAACGGTGCAGGTTCCACCACCGCCCCCGCCCAACCCTAGCCTGGGCCGGTCCTCGCCGAGCGGCCTTCCGATCCAGGAGGTCCGTTTCCCTTCGTCACCGTTGCCACTTCCTGGCTGGCTCCACGGGCCGCCGTCAGCTTCCACGGAGGCCCGGCCGCCGTCAGGGTTCCAGTTGCAGCCCGAGGCGTCGGGAGCCACAGGGGACTACGCCGGCCCTTCCACCCTGGACCGAGCTCCGTCATCAGCCCTCCGTACCGCCGAGGCAGTGGGCCAGGGCGCGCCACACCAGCAGCCGCCCCGGTTCGCAAAGATCGACTTCGCCACGTACGACGGTTCGGACGACCCGCTTAACTGGCTTAACCACTGTGACCAGTTCTTCCGTGGACAGCGCACACCCGCGTCGGAGCGCACTTGGCTGGCTTCCTACCATCTCCGCGGGGCCGCCCAGACATGGTACTACGCCCTCGAGCAGGACGAGGGCGGCATGCCACCGTGGGATCGCTTCCGCGAGCTATGTCTTCTTCGATTTGGACCACCGGTACGCGGGAGCCGCTTGGCCAAGTTGGGCCGCCTACCGTTCACCTCCACGGTGCAGGATTTCGGCGACTGCTTCCAGGCACTAGCATGCCACGTGCCTGGTGTGACGGCCTTACAGCGGGCGGAGCTCTTCGTCAGCGGCCTTCCCGACCACATCCGCGTGGACGTCGAGATGAAGGGGCCACAAGACCTTCAGACGGCCATGTACTACGCCCGCGCGTTCGAGCACCGCGCCGTGGCCATCCAGCAGGAATCACCGTCCCGGACCGCCGGTTGCTACCCGGGCCGGATTCCGCGCAGGGTCGGCCTGCGCAGGCTTCTGCGACACCCCTCGTGGTGACCGCGGCGCGGCAGTTCCGCCGGCTCACATCAGCCGAACTGCTCGAGCGTCGTCGCCAAGGGTTATGCTTCAACTGCGACGAGCCCTACACGCCCGGCCATGCCTGCCCACGACTCTTCTACCTGGAGGTTGCAGACTACATTCCGGAGGACACCGTCGCCGCCGACTTGGCCGCCCCAGCTGTCGAGAAGGTGTTTGACGCTGGTTGATCGCCTCCAGGAGTTCCGCAAGCGCTTCCCACCTTACAGCTCGAGGACGAGCTGTTTGTGCAGGCGGGGAGAAGTGTTATGGTCGGTTTAGCTAGGCCCACTGGGCAATCTTAGCCCACAAGTTATCTTAGGTTAATTCTTATGCAAGTTATCTTAGGTTAATTCTTCTGCAAGTTATCTAGGTTATAAATATAGGCTGTAAGACTCTTTTTGGAATGAAGCAATAAGAAGATTATCTCTATTGCCCGGCCAGAGGAGCCGGAACCCTAGTCGCCCCCTGCCTCTTGCGCTGCCGCCGCCATCCTCCTCTCCCGCGACGGCGCCCAGCCGCCGGCGCGGCCGCTCATCGCCACGCCCAGCCCCCTCCTTCCCCTACTGCCTACGGCCAAGACCGGGCAGAACCCTACCTCCTAACAGCTACCCTCTGCGATGAAAATGTACTGATGAAAATCTGCATTAGTTAAAACCTCATTGTATTTGGGTCTGTTTTCAAGACAAACAAAATACAGATGCAGGGTTCGAATGTAAATTCAGACCAAGCCAGAATGATCTGGCCCTTACATAATGTCTCTCAACTAGACTTGACCTATCATAAGAACTAAAAAACATCAGTCTTCAAATAATATCCCTCATCTTGCCAGCCTTGGATTGAACAGCATTTGGCACAAGCAACAGCTTGCCTACGCTTGCAGTTAGAAAAGAGACGCCATTTCTGGTAGTGGTATAGACACACCATGCCAGTGTATTCGCTTGTTTTCCCCAACAGCATCATCAAGATCTAAGAGGTTGTTACTGCTGATGGTCGGTATGCGTGTCTCTGTAGTATTGAACATGTTTCATACACCTGTATCACCAAGGCATAAGCATTCTTGGTAGAGCAAATTCTGCGCATACGTGGCTTGAACCTGCACAATGCCCCATGGCGTGTGTAAGTGGGAATCGATAAAAAAAATCTACTATTATAGAGTGTAGTATTTCGATGAACAGCACACCATTCAATATTTACTAGACATCTATCCAATCTTTTGTAAGTGCTGAAAACCTCTAGTTAGTCCAAGTATAAGGAGGCTGTTTACCAAGATCACAGAAGATATGAATTGTGTAAACCCACGTCAAAGCAACCACGTTGTTTTATAAGCACGGGTACTTTTTCACTAGCCTACATTATGATATTCAGATGTCCCATACAAAAGTCAGGTCGAACCAAACCATCATTCACGAGAAATGATCATTCAGATCATTAGTTCTGATCCCTGTAGATTTCAATTTTAAGATATAGATTACCTACACTGTGAAGCATGGGTTGATGTTTGACTGTCGTAGCCCCTTGTTCAACCTCAACGTGAGATCAGATTCATAGCTGGCTAAGCGCCTTGGAATCTGGTGCCAACAGTTTTTTCCCTATTTTTTGGAAGACTACGCCAACTTGAAATTGTAGTGGAATATTGGATCCCCATTGAGCATGAGATGGCTTGATGACTGTCGCTTCAGGGTTCTGTAATGCCCTCTCACCGATTAACAGATTCTTCTCCACCATTAAGATACCTCTGAAATCTGGAGCTTTCTATTATACACTGAGTGGATCAATAAGATTGTGAAGGTAATACTAAGATTTGTATAAAATTAGTTTCTAGGCTAATTTGAAGGGAAAACATTTGGATTATGCCACCAGTTCCGCAAGTGTTTATGCTCATGTTCTATGCTGCAATTTTGCCGACATGCATTCTTCTATTTTTATTTTTAACCAAGACATGCACATGCCTTACAGGGAGCATAAAATTGCATTATATACAAGGATAACAAAAATAAACCAGCTAAATAAATACTCCCTCCGTTCCAAATTACTCGTCGTTATTTTAGTTCAAATTTGAACTAAAACAACGACGAGTAATTTGTACGGAGGGAGTAGTGAATTAGCACTGGTAATCATACCTACATAAGAAGCTGTGGAGTTCAGGTTGTTCGGGAGGGGGTACATACCAGAGGCACACGTCTTCACCTCATAAGGAAACCGTGATGTTTCCAATGGGTATGCCGACCACAGTACCGTTCGGTCTAAATTAAAGATTCTAAACTGTTTCGAGTGGCAATCTTCCTCTTTTTCAAAGTAACTCAGCCGAAATGCTTGCCAAAGCATGAAGAACCGTATCAAGTAGCCCAGGAGCAAGAGTGTAATTTACTTATACCATTCAAATAAAATCTTCAGTTATCTTGAACCATGGACAGGGATAAGCAATTCCACTGACATGTACCGGTAATAATCAGAAAATGATGTCACCTTCAATGGCTAGTTAATGAAGAACATTCCAATTAAATAAATGATACAGACACAATGAAAGCATCAGAAATACATAGTATATCATACAGAAGAGAATAATAGACCATGCTACTGGATGGTTACTACATGGCTTGTACTTCCAGTTATTATTTTTTCTGAGAGTACGCAAATTGTACTTTCAGTTATAGTGGGGGTGGGGGGGAGGGGTATCAAACAAACAATATTCAGCCAAAATAATGCATGTGAATAGGAAAGAAATGTGAGAACAGAAAACGGAATTGTTGTAGAGCACCATTTCCATTCCTAATATTTATTTTTCGGCCATAGTTTCATCAGATACAGCAAACAATGTATGGAAAAAAGAGATAAACAGAACATGCTTCCGTTGTCATAGAATCTGCCCACCAAAGAGTGGCAAATTTGGTCGACATATCCCATAATCAAGGTACATAATTAAAAAAAGCTACCTATTTGTACAATGACAGGTTCATCATTGTAAGACTGGGTGTTATCCATATGGGACTTGGCCAGCTGGACCAAAGCGGGGACACAATTTCCTCCCTACTGTCATCTTCAAGGTTGAGAACACCTATGTCCCGGGGATTCGTCTTATACTTCCAATTATGTTGCTCATCATCTGCGAAATAGACACAATTTGCCTTCAGTTGCGGATATTCTTCAGCACTAAGGCATATAGACTGGTTACGCCCCAGAAACAACACGTTATGATGCAAGCTATTTATTTCCACAAGCTCTTGTGCTTCCATATCGACTTTGTGTAACAAGATTTTATTAGTTTTAACTATGAGCTCCTCATAGCCCGCATCTATGAGTTCAGCCTTCCTGCAAACTTGCAGCAGATCACCCCATGGAGCCTGAAGAAGGTAGAATTCGCCCCTGTACTCAGAACTGTGAATGGCAATCTCATCTGCAATTATATTCCTCGTGACGGTAGGACCAGTGAGGTCAAAAGCATCCATTCTTCCGGCTCTTGTGGATGCATACAATAGACCATCCATGTAGATGCATTGATCATAGTCCCAATCCAGCGTCAGCAAGGTCCACTTACAATCTCCTACCCTTGCAAACGAAAGCTGACATCCTGGACCATGGATGAGAACCACAATGTAGCTTCCTGTGGACGGATCCGGAAAGATAAATACCCTGATGTAGACATGGTCACGAAGCTTGTCGGGAGCATGGGGGAACATTTTGGGACCAACCATTTCGGGGTCTAAGTCCGGATCGTAAAGTTGCTGTCGCAATTTATACATAATAATTGTGCTTGCATTGTCAAATATTGGTTGTACATAACCAATGGTGACCACTGACGGGAGAGCAATCTGTTGGCCAGTGACCGGATTGATAAGGTGTAGCTCAGACTTGTCATCCGCGGTAACTAGCCAACCATGCGATGACCCAAGAAGATACCTGCTGCGGATGGGTGGATCCGGGAGAGTTAAATTGTAGACCCTCTTCTCTGCGAGGCTGTAGAGACAAGGTACATTCTCACCAGCAGATTCAGAGGTGTAGAGGAGGCAAGGCGTTTGAGGCCGTTTGTACAGCTTAAGCTGGCTGCAGAGGCTGGTATACGCGGAGCGCCAGGAGGAGCTGACAGAGGCCGCACGCATGAGGTCAGGTATCTCCAGGAGTGAAAATATGTCCATCAATACATCCTGCGGCAGCTCCGGCAAATTTCTCACCACAGTTTCAGTTTCCATGGGTGGTGAGACCTTTCTCAATACATCCTGCAGCAACTCCGGCAGTTTTCTCAACACAGTTTCAGTTCCCATCGCTGGTGAGACCTTTCTGAATTTCCCCAATGAACCGGGAGAAAGAGCCAGGAGCTTAGGCAAAATTTTCAGGCCAAAATGTGCAAAGCTCGTTATCCTGGCTACGCTACAGACCTCCATTGGAGCAATTGCAAAAGCAGGTCTTGTTGGAGAAGAGTTGCTTCAGCGGCAAACCAATTGGACTTGGCTTGTATCTAATCTGATGAGAAGAAGCACACCGAGGGCTGGCTGCACTTTATATCCAGTCGAGCCGAGGCCTCACCTGTGATCCGATTAGAAGAAGGGAGTCCCGATCCAGCGAGGATTGTTGCTGTAGAAACTCCGAAAAGATCTGGAATTCGAATCCGAGCAATTACCGCAAGGGCTCCCGTCGATTGCTCCACTGCGCCTCGGAAGGATGCCCCCAACGATGGGAGAGGAAAACCAACTGATTGCCCGCCGCAGTGTAGCCCGACGGCTCGGCCGTCCCAGGATCCGCGAGAAGGCAGAAGGTAGCGCCGGCGAGCTTGGGCTTCGTCGGCGGCGGTAAATGGGATGCAGGAGGGGTGGTGAGATTAGCAGTGGAAGGTGGCGGCGAGAAGGTGCTTGGCTCCGACGTCTTCGTCGCAGGCGGCGGCGTTGTGGGGGCAGGTTGCCTTTGCAGAGGTGAGCGGAGAGGGCGTCAGTTATGCGACCGAGCACTGTGTGCTCCGCGCGAGCGAACGATTCCTTTTTCATTTTCTTTTTTGATTTGAAAACTTTCGCGCGAGCGAACGATTCCTTTTCCTTTTTCTTTTTATTAGAACTTCGGAGCCAGCGACCGATTCATTTTAATTGTGTTGAAGTGCGCAGTTTAGTAGATTTTTTTTGTCTGATAAATTCCAGAAACGCTTCCGCTCAACCGACTGATTATCTCGCTTTGTTCATTGCCTTCGTGATCGTTAGATCTGCCTTTCATGCTGCCACGACTAAAGCAGTGTTCTCCTACTTCACGCCCATTCTTGACTCCGCCAAGCCATGACCGTTCACCATCGACCTCACGGCGATGCATATTGGTCCCTTTGAACTCTCACTTCTAGAAGCTCCTTTTTTCCTAGGACGAGATATGGACGACCATCAAGCACTTTCCAATGGGTCAAACACCGGGCCTTGATGGTTTCGCCATTGAGTTTATGCAGAGTGCTTCAGAGGTGATCAAGGAGGACATTTGCGACGTGTTCGGCGAGCTACATTCGCTCAATTTTCGAGGCTTTCGCAAGCTTAATGAGGCACCCATTACTCTACTTTCCAAGAAGGCGGACGTTGTGTCACTCTTCAACTACCGGCTAATCAGTTTGATCCACCTCATAGCCAAGCTTTTTGTGAAGCCACCAACTGAAGCGCGTTCATCGCTAGTAGAAGCATTCATGATAACTTCCTACTCGTGCAACAAATGGCACGCCTTCTTCATTATCTTAAAGCTAATAGGATGCTTCTGAGGCTTGACATCCCTGCACCTTCGACTCGGTATCCTGGTTTTTCCTCCTTGAGATACTTCGACTGTTGGGGAACATAGCATGCAATTTCAAAAAAATTCTACGATCACACAAGATCTATCTACGAGATGCATAGCAACGAGATGGGAGAGTGTCTCCATGTACCCTCGTAGAGCGAAAGCGGAAGCATTAGGTTAACACGGTTGATGTAGTCGAACGTCTTCACGATCCAACCGATCTAGTACCAAACGTACGGTACCTCCGAGTTCAGCACACATTCAACTCGATGACGTCCCTCGAACTCTTGATCCAGCAGAGGGTCGAGGGAGAGTTTCGTCAGCAGACGGCGTGGTGACGGTGATGGTGATGTGATCCATGCAGGGCTTTGCCTAAGCACTACGACGCTATGACCGGAGGAGTAAACTGTGGAGGGGGGGCACCGCACACGGCTAAGAGAATAATTGTTGTGCTATGGGTCCCCCCCCCCCCCCCGTATATAAAGGAGGAGGGGAGGAGGCCGGCCACAAGTGGCACGCCATAGGGGGGAAACCGACTAGGACTCCCAATCCTAGTCGGCCCCCCTTTCCTTTCTATCGGAGGGGAAAAGGGATGGAGAGGGAGAGGGAGAGGGAAAGAGGAAAGGGGGCCGCGCCCCCCTCCCCCTTGTCCAATTCAGACTCCCTTGGGGGGGCACCCCTTGTGGGCTCCCCTCTCTCTCTCCCCTATGGCCCATGAAGGCCAATTACTTTCCCGGGGGGTTCCGGTAACCCCTCGGTTCTCCGATAAATATCCGAAACGTCCCGAAACCATTTCGGTGTCTGAATAACTTCGTCTAATATATCAATCTTTACCTCTCGACCATTTCGAGGCTCCTCGTCATGTCTGTGATCTCATCCGGGACTCCGAACAATCTTCGGTCACCAAGACACATAACTCATAATACAAATCGCCATCGAACGTTAAGCGTGCGGACCCTACGGGTTCGAGAACTATGTAGACATGACTGAGACACATCTCCGATCAATAACCAACAGCGGAACCTGGATGCTCAAATTGGTTCCTACATATTCTACGAAGATATTTATCGGTCAAACCGCAATGACAACATACGTCATTCCCTTTGTCATCGGTATGTTACTTGCCCGAGATTCGATCGTTGGCATCATCATACCTAGTTCAATCTCGTTACCGGCAAGTCTCTTTACTCATTCCATAATGCATCGTCCTGCAACTAACTCATTAGTCACATTGCTTGCAAGGCTTCTAGTGATGTGCATTACCGAGAGGGCCCAGAGATACCTCTCCAATACTCGGAGTGACAAATCCTAATCTCGATCTATGCCAACCCAACAAACACCTTCGGAGACACCTGTAGAGCATCTTTATAATCACCCAGTTACGTTGTGACGTTTGATAGCACACAAGGTGTTCCTCCGGTATTCGGGAGTTGCATAATCTCATAGTTGTATAAGTCATGAAGAAAGCAATAGCAATAAAACTTAATGATCATTATGCTAAGCTAACGGATGGGTCTTGTCCATCACTTCATTCTCCTAATGATGTGATCTCGTTCATCAAATGACAACACATGTCTATGGTCAGGAAACTTAACCATCTTTGATTAACAAGCTAGTCAAGTAGAGGCATACTAGGGACACTATGTTTTGTCTATGTATTCACACATGTATCAAGTTTCTGGTTAATACAATTATGGCATGAATAATAAACATTTATCATGATATAAGGCAATATAAATAACAACTTTATTATTGCCTTTGGGGCATAATTCCTTCAGTCTCCCACTTGCACTAGAGTCAATAATCTAGATTACATTGTAATGATTCTAACACCCATGGAGTCTTGGTGCTGATCATGTTTTACTCGTGGAAGAGTCTTAGTCAACAGGTCTGCAACATTCTGATCCGTATGTATTTTGGAAATCTCTATGTCTCCCTCCTTGACTTGATCGCGGATGGAGTTGAAGCATCTCTTGATGTGTTTGGTTCTCTTGTGAAATCTTGATTCCTTCGCTAAGGCAATTGCTCCAGTATTGTCACAAAAAAATTCATTGGCCCTGATGCACTAGGGATTACACCTAGATCGGATATGAACTCCTTCATCCAGACTCCTTCATTTGCTGCTTCCAAAGCAGCTATGTACTCCGCTTCACACGTAGATCCCGCCACGACGCTCTGCTTGGAACTGCACCAACTGACAGCTCCATCATTCAATATAAATACGTACCCGGTTTGTGACTTAGAGTCATCTAGATCAGGGTCAAAGCTAGCATCGGCGTAACCATTTACGACAAGCTCTTTCTCACCACATAAACGAGAAACATATCCTTAGTCCTTTTTAGGTATTTCAGGATGTTCTTGACCGCTGTCCAGTGATCCACTCCTGGATTACTTTGGTACCTCCCTGCTAAACTTATAGCAAGGCACACACCAGGTCTGGTACACAGCATTGCATACATGATAGATCCTACGGCAGAGGCATAGGGAATGACTTTCATTTTCTCTGTATCTTCTGCAGTGGTCGGGCATTGAGTCTGACTCAACTTCACACCTTGTAACACAGGCAAGAACCCTTTCTTTGACTGATCCATTTTGAACTTCTTCAAAACTTTATCAAGGTATGTGCTTTGTGAAAGTCCAATTAAGCATCTTGATCTATCTCTATAGAAGGCAGCGGGAGGACGCCGCACGGAGGAAGGAGGAGGCTCAGATGGAGGAGGAGGACAGGAAAAGGAGGCAGGAGGAGGCCCAGAGGAGGAAGGAGGCGGACAAGAACAAGGATGAGTATGAGGTACGATCGATCATGCGCTTGCTCGTTCCTTTTGCTATGAGTTCAGTTTTCCTATTCCTTTCTTCTCCTGTCTGAATTGGAAAAATGAGGATCATCAGTGTTACTTTCTGTTCATCAGCGTGTTTTGACCGATCATCAGCGTTTAGGCAGGTTTAGATCTCTGAAAAAACTGATGTTTGCTGTCACTATAATGGTAGAAGTAGAATAGTTGATGACAATTATGTTGCATATTTTAGTTTCTACTGAAGAAATGCCTGAAAAATGGCCACCTCTACTTATGGATGATGCAGAGCGTGTTGATTCTTTGTATGGAATTTTAGCTAGTGTTCGATCTTGACGAAGTGATCGTTCTAAGGATAAATCAGCACCCCGATCTCTATATATAGTCAGGTGAGAGTGGTTCTTGCCTCGGTTGGATGAGGATGGTGCCTAGGGTCTCTAGTGATTCTGGCGACGCGGCCCCTCCGCCTCCCCCGCCGCATCTGGCGCACCTCGCGGTCGATCCCCCTTGTTCGCCTCTCCGCTGCCGGCCACCGCCTCCTCGCCGCCCGCCCCCTCGTCGGAGGATGCGCCTCCGCCGCCGGCTAGTCCCGAGTCGTCCCGCTTTCGCTGGTCCGACTTCGTGAACGACAAGGTGGCCTCGCCCGCCGGTGACTGCCCTCGCTCGCCCCCCTCCCGTGCCCTCGGTCTCGCAGCCCCGCCTTGTGTGGTCACCGGCCTGGCCTCCCGCGGGAGTGAAGGAAATATGCCCTAGAGGCAATAATGAAGTTGTTATTTATATTTCCTGATATCATGATAAATATTTTTTATTCATGCTAGAATTGTATTAACCGGAAACTTGATACATGTGTGAATACATAGACAAAACATAGTGTCCCTAGTATGCCTCTACTTGACTAGCTCGTTAATCAAAGATGGTTAAGTTTCCTAACCATAGATATGTGTTGTCATTTGATGAACGAGATCACATCATTAGAGAATGATGTCGGATCACGGGTTCCGGCAGACCCTTAAGGTTCGAACACTGGGGTGCGCGCGGAGATCACGCCTTCTACCTCCCCGTCTCGCAAGGATCCAAACTACTAAAAGAACTGCACAAGAGACACAAGGTTTATACTGGTTCGGGCCACCATTGTGGTGTAATACCCTACTCCAGTGTGTGGTGGGTGGATTGCCTCTTGGGGCTGATGATGATGAACAATACAGGGAAGAATAGCCTCGCGAGGGTCTGTTCTTGGCCGGGGCGATGAACTGCTAGGAGGAGTTCAGTCACCCTTCTCTCTCTCTCTCTCTCTCTCTCTCTCTCTCTCTCTTTTCCTTGCCCCCTTTTCGGGTGCCTCTACCCTGGGGGTGGCTAGTCCTATTTATAGGCAAAGGCCCTGGGCCTCTTCCCAAATATTGAGCGGGAAGGGCGCCAACAATGGCGGGCTAATTTGAAGGGGGACAACAAGTACACTTATCCTGACTAAAGTTGGTCTTCGCCTGCGAAAGACTCTGCGGTGACGCCGTGCTGGGCTCCATGGTGACCTCCGTCTCGTAGTCCTCCTGGTCTTGGTCTCGTTGCACCGGAATGGCAACCTTTGCCTGATGCCTCGGTACTTCGCGGCTGCGCTTGCCCCCTTTGCACCAAAGAGGAAAGAAGGACGCTACGCGCGTTGGCGCCCGCCCGGCACCCTCGATCGTCATGGCTTGCGTCATGGGCACCTCGCGAGGTACCCTGCCTTGATTTCTCCGCCTCCTCGCGAGCCAGCCTGAGGAGGCTGCGCCTGAGGATGCACCGTGTCGTCCGCCCCGCGAGGCTTGGCCCCTCGCGAGGGTCTTGAGTCTTGTGTTGATGAAGATGGGCCATGCTGGGCCTCCTTCGAGCCACGCCGCAGGCCGCAGGCAGGCAAGTCTGGGGACCCCTGTTCCCAGAACACCGACAGTAGCCCCAGGGCCCAAGCGCGCATGGACTTGGCCGTGCCGAGAGGCGAAAGGGCAAGGGCGAAGCGCCACAGGCCCTAACAGCCTGCGGCCTTGGGCGCCGCGTGGCGGTTGATGGGACGTGGCCGTCTCCACTTCCCCACGACGCCTCGGTGATCGCGTGAGTTGGACAAGTCCCTGCATGCAGATCGTGTCATGATTACCTGTGATCGTGGAGGCCGGCGGTTGGTCTTCGCCGGCTATAAGTACGGCACGGCGTGTGCCCTTCTAGTCCATCTCTTCTTGTTTCCTCCTTTGCCTCAATTCCTGCCCCGCCTTGGTGTGATGGCTCCATCGAGGAGGTACTCGGCTGCGGAGAAGGGGAAGGCCCTCCAGGTTGATCCCGCCTCTCCCCCGCCCAAGCGCGGTCGTGGGCGCCCTCGGAAGCATCCGGTGGCTGCCCTGGCAGCGTTTGGCGGTCACGGTGGTGGCTCCCAGTGCGGCGGCGGGCGAGCCGCTGTGGCCGAGGGACGCGCCTGGGTTGCGCGCTCCCCCAGGCCGCGCTTTTGCGCTGCGCAGGTGCTGCCGGAGTTCGTCGTCTGGTCGGCGGAGCCGACCAGCACCCAGCTCCAACTCCCTCGCTTCCTCCTTGGTGAACTCCCGGCCGGTGCTCCTGGTGGCCTCTGGCTCCAGGCGGAGGGCTGCTACAGCAGGTCCTCGTGGGCCGTGCTGGAGGTCTCCGCCAACGGGGGCTTGGCCTTAACTCGTGGCTGGCAGGCGTTCGCCCGCGCTCGCGGCCTGGGGCGTCGGTGCACCCTGCACTTCAGGTTTGACGGTGACGCCACCCTCTATGTGAGGGTGTTTGGGGAAGATGGTCGCCGCGCGGGGTGTTGCCCTGAGGACGGCGACCGTGGTCGGGGGCCCCGCTCCGACGGTGATGGAGGAGATAGCGCCCGCGCGGATGGCGGCGCCCGAGACTCCCCAAGCTTCGTCAACTCTTCCTCAAGCGACTCCTCCAGCGGTGGCCACAGTCAACCTCCACGCCATCGAGCTCGCTTGGGAGGTGATGGCTCGTCCGCCCACCGTCGTGCCCCCGTGAAGCACGAGAGGGAGTCTTCCTGAGGCCCGGGGGCTGCCCGGGTCGCCTCTGCAGGCTGATGTGAGGAGGGCTGCGCCGGGCTCGTCCTTTCCTTTTCCTTTTGTTTCTTGTGTAAGACAAAACAGCTGCATGGAGCCCCGCTGGGGCGTGTTGGGAATTATTGCCGTTTTAGCCGTTACCTTGATCTTATTTTTGCGCCCCTTAACTACACGCCTGTGTGTAGATAGTTTTTGACCCCTGCCGGGGGGCGATCGACCCAGGCCTTGTGTGCGCATCGCGGTGCCCGAGGGGCACGGACTAGAGGGGTGCTCCTGTAACATGCCCGGGCCATGAAACCTTCCAGCGGCTAGAGCCGAAACGCTTGCGAGGACGTTTGAGTACCATCCCCCGCGAGGTCGTTTATGAGAGAAACCAAAGCGAGGAGCGAAAATCGACGAACCACAAATCAACAACAGCGACAACTTCAATAAGACTTCAAATGCAAGTAAACACGTCAACTGCGGAAAGCAAATGAAAAAGCCGCGTCCGGCACCTAATCTAGTCTTCGACGTCTTCTCACCAGCGCGGAGCTAAGTGCTGCCACTGGGCATGGGAGGGCGCCCCAGGGCCTGAGGCCGGCGCTCCTGAGACTCCGGGGCGTGTACAGTCCCACTCATTATTACGTGAGAGTGTCACGGGGCGGCGAGCTTCACAGGCATTGGCCTTGCTTCACAGGCTCCGGGCCTTTTCCAAAACGCGATAGCTTCACAGGCACTCACCTTGCTTCACAGGCTCTGGGCCTTTTCCAAAAAAAAGGGGAGGTCTTCTCAGGCACTCGCCTTGCTTCACAGGCTCTGGGCCTTTTCCAAAAGAGGGGAGGTCTTCACAGGCACTCGCCTTGCTTCACAGGCTCTGGGCCTTTTCCAAAAGAGGGAAGGTCTTCACAGGCACTCGCCTTGCTTCACAGGCTCTGGGCCTTTTAGGGGTAGAACCTCCGGAGGTGCTGGATGTTCCACGCGTTCTGGATCGGCTCCCCCTCTTGAGTCTCCAAGCGCACGGAGCCTGGCTTGGAAACATGAACAACCTTGAACGGGCCCTCCCACATGGGAGAGAGCTTGTGCAGCCCTTCCCTAGAGAGAACCCGCCTGAGTACAAGGTCTCCTACCTCGAGGGTCCTGGGCGGATGTTGCGGCAGTGATATCGTCGTAGCGCCTGTTGGTACCTTGCCGCTCGCAGCGCGGCTTCCCGGCGGCGTCCCTCCCCTAGTACGAGGTCCATCCCCTGCATGGCGTCCTGCTGCGCCTCGTCGAACGCCAGGACCCGCGCGGAGCGATGCCTGACCTCGTGAGGAAGGACCGCTTCGGCTCCGTAGACCAGGAAGAACGGGGTCTCCCCAGTTGGTTTGGTTGCGGTCGTGCGGAGGGACCACAACACGGACGGGAGCTCGTCGTACCAGCCTCTGCCGCAGGCCTCCAGCTTCTTCTTGAATGTCCTGGTCTTGAGGCCTCTCAGGACTTCCGTGTTGGCTCGTTCGGCCTGCCCATTGCTTCGCGGGTGTGCCACCGAAGCGTAGCATATCTGCGTCCCAAGGTTAGCACAGTATGTTTTGAAGAGATTACTGGTGAACTGCGAACCGTTGTCTGTGATGATGCGATTCGGCACCCCGAACCGGCTCACGATACCCCTGATGAACTTGACCATGGAGCCAGCGGGGATGGTACGGACAGCCTCCACTTCCGCCCACTTGCTGAACTTGTCAATGGCGATGTAGAGGTAATGGTAGCCCCCTGGCGCCCGAGGGAACGAGCCCAGAATATCCAGCCCCCAAACTGCGAATGGCCACGAGATGGGTATTGTCTGCAGGCCCCCCACCGGTTGATGGATCTGCTTGGAATGAAACTGGCAGGCCTCACAAGCCTTTACCAATTCGATTGCGTCGTTGAGCGCGGTGGGCCAATAGAACCCGCTACGGAATGCCTTGCCGACGAGGGTCCGTGATGATGAGTGGTGTCCGCAGTCTCCGCCGTGTATGTCCTCCAGTAGTTCCTTTCCTTGCTCCCTAGAGATGCAGCGCAGAGATACACCGTTTGGTCGCTTCCGGTAAAGTTCTCCATCTCTGATGCAGTATGCCGTGGCCTGCCGCGCCACACGCTCCGCTTCCTCTTCCTTTTCCGGTAGGGCTCCTTGCGTTAAATAACTCCGGAGTTCTGCAATCCAGCACTCCTCCTGAGGTTCCATCGTCAGGAGCAGGCGTGCTCCTGAGGTCGGCCCACAGACCGGGGCTCCCGAGGCTGGCGGCTGGGGGAGCTCCTCTCGAGACTGAGCGGTGTTCGATAACGTCGGCTGTGCTGAGGGTTTGAAGAGCCGCTCTTCGAAGACGCCGGGTTCCTGCGGCAACCGCCTGGATGCCCGTCCGGCTATGTCATCAGCTTCCTGATTGGTGCCACGGGGCACGTGCTTCAGCTCCAGCCCCCAGAACTGCTTTTCCATCCTGCGGACCTCCACTAGGTAGGCCTCCATATGCTCGTCCTTCGGCTTGTACAATTTGTTGGAGAAGTTGACTAGGAGCTACGGGTCGCCCTTGACGGTGAGGCGTTTCACTCCCAGGGCTACTGCGGCCTTCAACCCGGCTATCAATCCCTCATATTCTGTAATGTTGTTGGAGACCTTTTCACCTTGCTGGAAACAGAGCTGCACGACATAGTAGAGCTTATCCTGAGTCGGTGATATCAGCACCGCACCAGCGCCCGCCCCGTGTCTGGAGAACGCCCCATCGAAGTACATGACCCAGCCTTCCGGTGCCTCACTCCCTGGAGAGAGGGACCGATCCTCGTTGTCCCTGAGGCCTGGTGCCTCCGCCCATTCCGCTATGAAATCCACCAACGCTGCTCCTTTGATGACCCTGGTTGTGCTGAACTCGAGCTGAAACGCCTGCAGCTCCATGTTCCACTCGGCGACCCTTCCGGCTGAGTTAGGGCTCCTGAGCACTCTCTCCAGGGGTACGATGAGACGACCTTGATGGGTTGAGCCTGGAAGTAGTGATGCAGCTTGCGCGAGGCTACCAGTAGCGCGAGGAGGAGCTTCTGAGGCATCGGGTACCGTGCCCTCGCGTCCCATAACACCGTGCTAACAAAGTGGACGGGATGCTCTACAAGGTTGAGAGTATCTGGGGTCGCGGCGCCCTCGGGAGGTAAGGGCGCCTCACGAGATGACGTGGCCTCGGGAGGTGGACCATCCGGGCGTGCTGCCTCGCCTGCCTCTGGTGTATTCTTCGGCAGCTGACCCTCCTCAACTGCGGTTGCGGCTTCTGCAAGCTTTCCTTGTTCCCGTTTTGTCTTGCCTCGGGCTGCCGCTGCGGTCTTGACTTGGCGTTCCTCCCTAACCGCCACCAGGGCTGCGCTGGCAGAGTAGGGAGTGGCAGTGAGGTAAAGCAGCAGGGGCTCCTGAGGGCGCGGAGCCACCATGACTGGGGGACTGGTCAGGTACCTCTTGAGATCTTGAAATGCCTTATCTGCCTCTTCAGTCCATTCAAAGGGCCCCTTTTTCTTCATCAACTGAAAGAAAGGCAGCGCTCGCTCCCCTAATTTGGAGATGAAGCGCCCTAGCGCGGTCACGCGCCCAGTGAGCTTCTGCATTTCTCTAAGGGTCTTTGGCGGACTCATGTCCTCGACCGCCTTGACCTTCTCGGGGTTGGCCTCGATGCCACGATGGGACACGAGGAATCCCAAGAGCTTGCCCGAGGGGACGCCAAACACACATTTCTCCGGGTTGAGCCGCAGGTTTACTGCGTCGAGGCTCGCGAAGGTCTCCTCCAGGTCTTGCATCAGGGTCTTGGCCTCCCGAGATTTTACTACAATGTCATCAACGTAGGCTTCGACATTCTTTCCGAGTTGCAGGACCAAGGTGATGTGCATCAGCCGCTGAAAGGTTGCCCCTGCGTTACGTAGTCCAAACGGCATGCATGTATAGCAGTATACCCCGCACGGGGTTAAGAAGGCGGTCTTCTCAATGTCTTCTACCGCCATCTTGATCTGGTGATACCCGGAGAAGGCGTCCAGGAAGCATAGCAGGTCACACTTCGCAGTGGAATTGACGATCTGGTCGATGCGGGGGAGCAGAAACGGATCTTGCGGGCATGCTTTGTTGAGGTTGGTGAAGTCGACACACATGCGTTCCTTCCCCCCTTTCTTGGGCACAACGACAGGGTTGGCCAACCAATCCGGGTATCGGACCTCGCGAATGACTCCAGCGGCTTCTAGCTTGCGGGTCTCTTGGACAATGAAGGTCTGCTTCTCCACGGACTGCCGCCTGGCCTTCTGCTTCACGGGGCGCACATTTGGGCACACATTGAGGTGATGCTCGATGACACTCCTGGGGATCCCCGCCAGCTGATCGGGCTCCCAAGCAAATACCTTCTTATTCGCGCGCAAGAACTTGACCAAGGCCTCCTCCTGCTCAGGCTCAAGGTTGGCGCCTATGGTGAAAGTGGCACTGGAGGACCCGTCCTCGTCGACGGGTATCTGCTTGGTTTCTGCCTTGTCCTGGGTGAACAACTGCTTCTTCTTGGCGGGCGCAGCCCCCTTGGGCTCAGGGGTCTCCACGCTGACGGGCCGTGCCAATGCCGCCGTCTTGAAGGCGAGCTTGAGTACTCGCAGGGCGTCCCCGGTGTCCCCGTACACGGCAAGGGTGCCGCCGCTCCCGGGCATCTTCATGAGGTTATACGCCGGGTGCGTGGCGGCCATGAATTGAGCCAGCGCCGGGTAGCTGAGGATGGCGTTGTAAGGGAGGCCGATGGGGGCGATGTCAAAGTCGACCATCTCCGTGCGGAAGTTGTCGTAGGTGCCGAAGGTTACCGGGAGCCGGATCTGTCCCAGGGCGTCGGATGATCCGCCCCCGACGCCCGAGAAAGATTGGCTGGGTCGCAACCGCTCCTGGGGTATGCAGAGTAGGTTGAAAGTCTCGACCGAAAGCACGCTGAGGCCCGCGCCGCCGTCAACGAGGGTTCTGGTGACGGCCACCTGGCAGATGGTGGGGGTGCACAACAGGGGGAGCGCGCTCGAGCCGACTAGGTTGGTGGGGTGGTCCTCCGAGCTGAAGGTCAGACCGGCCTCGCGCGCCGCCCGGTCCGGGGGAGCCCCCTGCCGTGCGGAAACGGCGCTAACCCGGCGGGCAAAAGGCTTGACGTGGCGACTCGTGGGCGGCGCCTGCGAGCTACCCAGGAGGGCCGCAACGACCGGAGGCGTCGATGTTGCGGTGCAGCCACTCCGCCGCGTAGGCAGATGCTGGGGGGGTGCTTGCCGCTCGTTCCCCACCGGGCCGATGGCGGTGTTGACGGCGGGCGACGGGGGACGACGAGAACGCCCACCGGCGAGGGCTGCCGGGGTGACGCGAGCTCGATTGGCGCCGTACATGGATGCGGTGGTCGTAGGAGAGCGGAGTGGTGGAAGACAAATTCCGGCGCACCCCTACCCGGCGCGCCAAATGTCGGATCACGGGTTCCGGCAGACCCTTAAGGTTCAAACACTGGGGTGCGCACGGAGATCACGCCTTCTACCTCCCCGTCTCGCAAGGATCCAAACTACTAAAAGAACTGCACAAGAGACACAAGGTTTATACTGGTTCGGGCCACCATTGTGGTGTAATACCCTACTCCAGTGTGTGGTGGGTGGATTGCCTCTTGGGGCTGATGATGATGAACAATATAGGGAAGAACAGCCTCGCGAGGGTCTATTCTTGGCTGGGGCGATGAACTGCTAGGAGGAGTTCAGTCACCCTTCTCTCTCTCTCTCTCTCTCTCTCTCTCTCTCTCTCTCTCTCTCTCTCTCTTTTCCTCGCCCCTTTTCGGGTGCCTCTACCCTGGGGGTGGCTAGTCCTATTTATAGGCAAAGGCCCTGGGCCTCTTCCCAAATATTGAGCAGGAAGGGCGCCAACAATGGCGGGCTAATTTGAAGGGGGACAGCAAGTACACTTATCCTGACTAAAGTTGGTCTTCGCTTGCGAAAGACTCTGCGGTGACGCCGTGCTGGGCTCCATGGTGACCTCCGTCTCGTAGTCCTCCTGGTCTTGGTCTCGTTGCACCAGAATGGCAACCTTTGCCTGATGCCTCGGTACTCCGCTGCTGCGCTTGCCCCCTTTGCACCAAAGAGGAAAGAAGGACGCTGTGCGCGCTGGCGCCCGCCCGGCACCCTCGATCGTCATGGCTTGCGTCATGGGCACCTCGCGAGGTACCCTGCCTTCATTTCTCTGCCTCCTCATGAGCCAGCCTGAGGAGGCTACGCCTAAGGATGCGCCGTGTCATCCGCCCCGCGAGGCTTGGCCCCTCGCGAGGGTCTTGAGTCTTGTGTTGATGAAGATGGGCCATGTTGGGCCTCCTTCGAGCCACGCCGCAGGCCGCAGGCAGGCAAGTCTAGGGACCCCCATTCCCAGAACACCAACAAATGATGTGATGGACAAGACCCATCCGTTAGCTTAGCATAATGATCGTTTAGTTTTACTGTTATTGCTTTCATCATGACTTATACATGTTCCTCTGGCTATGAGATTATGCAAGTCCCGAATACCGAAGGAACACCTTATGTGCTATCAAACATCACAACGTATCTGGGTGATTATAAAGATGCTCTACAGGTGTCTCCGATGGTGTTTGTTGAGTTGGCATAGATCGAGGTTAGGATTTGTCACTCCATGTATCGGAGAGGTATCTCTGGGCCCTCTCGGTAATGCACATCACTATAAGCCTGGCAAGCAATGTTACTAATGAGTTAGTTACGGGATGATGCATTATGGAACAAGTAAAGAGACTTGCCAGTAACGAGATTGAACTAGGTATGATGATACTGACGATCGAATCTCGGGCAAATAACATAAGTATGACAAAGGCAATACTGTATGTTGTTATGCGGTTTGACCGATACAGGTCTTCGTAGAATATGTAGGAACCAATATGATCATCCAGGTTCTGCTATTGGTTATTGACTGGAGATGTGTCTCGGTCATCTCTACATAGTTCTCGAACCCGTAGGATCCGCACGCTTAACGTTCGATGATGATTTGTATTATGAGTTATGTGATTTGATGACCGAAGTTTGTTCGGAGTCCCGGATGTGATCACGGACATGACAAGGAGTCTCGAATGGTCGAGAGGTAAAAATAGATATATTGGAAGGTTATATTCGGACACCGGAATGGTTCTGAAGTGTTTTGGGTATTTTTCGGAGTACCGGGAGGTTACCGAAACCCCCCGGAGAAGTAGTGGGCCTTAATGGGCTTTCGGGGAAAGGAGAGAAGGGCCTCAAGGGGTGGCCGCACACCCCCCCATGGCTGGTACAAATTGCACTAGGAGGGGCGATGCCCCCCTCTTTCCTTCTCCCATCTTCCTCCTTCCTTCCTTCTCCTTGTTGGAATAGGAAGGGGGGGGGGAATCCTACTTGGACCGTGACTCCAAGTAGGACTCCCCCTTGGGCTGGCCTCCTCTTCCCCCTCCTTTATATACGTGGGAGGGGGCACCCCAAAGGCACACCAAGTCTTCTCTTAGCCGTGTGTGATGCCCCCTCCACAGTTACACACCTCAGTCATATTGTCGTAGTGCTTAGGCGAAGCCCTACGCCGATAACTTCATCATCACCGTCGCCACACTGTCATGCTGACAGAACTCTCCATCGTCCTCAGCTGGATCAAGAGCTCGAGGGATGTCATCGAGCTGAACGTGTGCTGAACACGGAGGTGCAGTACGTTCGGTGCTAGGATCGGTTGGATCGTGAAGACGTTCGACTACATCAACCGCGTTACTAAACACTTCCGCTTTTGGTCTATGAGGGTACGTGGACACACTCTCCCCGCTCATTGCTATGCTTCTCCTAGATAGATCTTGCGTGATCGTAGGAATTTTTTTGAAATATTGTGTTCCCCAACAGTGGCATCCGAGCCAGGTCTATGCATAGATGTTATATGCATGAGCGCAAATAGTTGTGGGCGATAATAGTCATACTGCTTACCACCAATGTCTTACTTTGATTTGGCGGCATTGTTGGATGAAGCGGCCCAGACCGACATTACATGACCGTGTTCATGAGACTGGTTCTGCCGATGTGCTTCGCACATAGGTGGCTAGCGGGTGTCTATTTCTCCAACTTTAGTTGAATCGAGTTTGACTACGACCGGTCCTTGTTGAAGGTTAAAACAGCACACTTGACGAAAAATCGTTGTGGTTTTGATGCGTAGGTAAGAACGGTTCTTGCTAGAAGCCTGTAGCAGCCATGTAAAACTTGCAACAACAAAGTAGAGGACGTCTAACTTGTTTTGCAGGGCATGTTGTGATGTGATATGGTCAAGACGTGATGAGATATAAATTGTTGTATGAGATGATCATGTTTTGTAAAAGTTATCGGCAACTGGCAGGAGCCTTATGGTTGTCGCTTTATTGTATGAAATGCAATCGCCATGTAATTGCTTTACTTTATCACTAAGCGATAGCGATAGTCGTAGAAGCAATAGTTGGCGAGATGACAACGATGCTACGATGGAGATCAAGGTGTCAAGCTGGTGAAGATGGAGATCATGACGGTGCTTTGGAGATGGAGATCAAAGGCACAAGATGATGATGGCCATATCATGTCACATATTTTGATTGCATGTGATGTTTATCCTTTATGCATCTTATTTTGCTTAGTACGGCGGTAGCATTATACGATGACCCCGCACTAAAATTCAAGGTATAAGTGTTCTCCCTGAGTATGCACCGTTGCTACAGTTCGTCGTGCCGAGACACCACGTGATGATCGGGTGTGATAAGCTCTACTTTCACATACAACGGGTACGAGCCAGTTTTGTACGTGCAGAATACTCGGGTTAAACTTGACGAGCCTAGCATATGCAGATATGGCCTCGGATCACTAAGACCGAAAGGTTGAACGTGAATCATATAGTAGATATGATCAACATAATGATGTTCACCATTGAAAACTACTCCATCTCACGTGATGATCGGACATGGTTTAGTTGATATGGATCACGTGATCATTTACATTACTAGAGGGATGTTTATCTAAGTGGGAGTTCTTAAGTAATATGATTAATTGAACTTTAATTTATCATGAACTTAGTACCTGATAGTTTTTGCATGTCTATGTTGTTGTAGATCAATGGCATGTGCTACCATTCCTTTGAATTTTAATGCGTTCCTAGAGAAAGATAAGTTGAAAGATTATGGTAGCAATTACATGGACTGGGTCCGTAACTTGAGGATTATCCTCGTTGCTGCATAGAAGAATTATGTCCTGGAAGCACCGCTAGGTGCAAGACCCGCTGCAGGAGCAACTCCGGACGTTATGAACGTCTGGCAGAGGAAAGCTAATGACTACTCGATAGTTCAGTGTGCCATGCTTTACGGCTTAGAATCAGGACTTCAAAGACGTTTTGAACGTCATGGAGCATATCAGATGTTCCAGGAGTTGAAGTTAATATTTCAAGCAAATGCTCGAATTGAGAGATATGAAGTCTCCAATAAGTTCTATATCTGCAAGATGAAGGAGAATAGTTCTGTCAGTGAACACATACTCAGAATGTCTGGGTACCACAACCACTTGACTCAACTGGGAGTTAATCTTCCTGATGATAGTGTCATTGACAGAGTTTTTCAATCACTGCCACGAAGCTACAAAAGCTTCATGATGAACTATAATATGCAAGGGGTGGATAAGACAATTCCCGAGCTCTTCGCGATGCTAAAGGCTGCGGAGTTAGAAATCAAGAATGAGCATCAAGTGTTGATGGTTAACAAGACCACTAGTTTCAAGAAAAAGGGAAAAGGGAAGAATGGGAACTTCAAGAAGAATGACAAGCAAGTTGCTGCTCAAGTGAAGAAGCCCGAGTCTGGACCTAAGCCTGAGATTGAGTGCTTCTACTACAAAGGGACTGGTCACTGGAAGCGGAACTGCCCCAAGTATTTGGTGGATAAGAAGGATGGAAAAGTGAAAGGTATATTTGATATACATGTTATTGATGTGTACCTTACTAATGCTCGTAGTAGCGCCTGGGTATTTGAGACTGGTTCTGTTGCTCATATTTGCAACTCGAAACAGGGGCTATGGATTAAATGAAGATTGGCTAAGGACAAGGTGACGATGCACGTGGGAAATGGTTCCAAAGTTGATGTGATCGCCGTCGGCACGCTACCTCTACATCTACCGTCGGGATTAGTTTTAGACCTAAATAATTGTTATTTGGTGCCAGCGTTGAGCATGAACATTATATCTGGATCTTGTTTAATGTGAGACGGTTATTCATTTAAATCAGAGAATAATGGTTGTTCTATTTATATGAGTAATATCTTTTATGATCATGAACCCTTGATGATTGGTCTATTTTTGTTGAATCTCGATTGTAGTGATACACATATTCATAATATTGAAGCCAAAAGATTCAAAGTTAATAATGATAGTGCAACTTATTTGTGGCACTGCCCTTTAGGTCATATTGGTGTAAAGCACATGAAGAAACTCCATGCTAATGGGATTTTGAAATCATTTGATTATGAATCACTTGATGCTTGCGAACCATGCCTCATGGGCAAGATGACTAAGACACTGTTCTCCAAAACAATGGAGCGAGCAACTGGCTTGTTGGAAATAATACATACTGATGTATGCGGTCGGATGAGTGTTGAGGCTTGCGGTGGGTATCGCTATTTTCTGACCTTCACAAATGATTTGAGCATATATGGGTATATCTACTTGATGAAACATAAGTGTGAAACATTTGAAAAGTTCAAAGAATTTCAGAGTGAAGTGGAAAATCATCGTAACAAGAAAATAAAGTTTTTACAATCTGATCATGGAGGTGAATATTTGAGTTATGAGTTTGTTCTTCATTTGAAACAATGTGGAATAGTTTCACAACTCACGCCGCCTGGAACACCAAAGCGTAATGGTGTGTTCGAACATCGTAACCGTACTTTATTGGATATGGTGTGATCTATGATGTCTCTTACTGATTTACCGCTATCGTTTGGGGTTATGCTTTAGAGACAGCTGCATTCACGTTAAATAGGGCACCATCTAAATCCGTTGAGACGACACCATATGAATTGTGGTTTGGCAAGAAACCGAAGTTGTCGTTTCTTAAAGTTTGGGGCTGCGATGCTTATGTGAAAAAGCTTCAACCTAATCAGCTCGAACCCAAATTGGAGAAATGTGTCTTCATAGGATTCCCAAAAGAGACTGTTGGGTACACCTTCTATCACAGATCCGAAGGCAAGATATTCGTTTCGAAGAATGGATCCTTTCTAGAGAAGGAGTTTCTCTCGAAAGAGGTGAGTGGGAGGAAAGTAGAACTTGATGAGGTAATTGTACCTTCTCCCGAATTTGAAAGTAGTTCATCACAGGAATCAGTTCCAGTGATCCCTACACCAATTAGTGAGGAAGCTAATGATGATGATCATGAAACTTCAGATCAAGTTACTACCGAACCTCATAGGTCAACCAGAGTACGATCCGCACCAGAGTGGTATGGTAATCCTATTCTGGAAGTCATGCTACTTGACCATGACGAACCTACGAACTATGAGGAAGCGATGATGAGCCCAAATTCCGCGAAATGGCTTGAGGCCATGAAATATGAGATGGGATCCATGTACGAGAACAAAGTGTGGACTTTGGTTGACTTACCCGATGATTGGCAAGCCATAGAGAATAAATGGATCTTCAGGAAGAAGACTGACGCTGACGGTAATGTTACTGTCTACAAAGCTCAACTTGTTGTGAAAGGTTTTCGACAAGTTCAAGGAGTTGACTATGATGAGACCTTCTCACCTGTAGTGATGCTTAAGTCTGTCCGAATCATGTTAGCAATTGCCGCATTTTATGATTATGAAATTTGGCAAATGGATGTCAAAACTGCATTCCTTATTGGATATCTTAAAGAAGAGTTGTATATGATGCAACCAGAAGGTTTTGTCGATCCAAAAGGTGCTAACAAAGTGTGCAAGCTCCAGCGATCCATTTATGGACTGGTGCAAGCCCCTCGGAGTTGGAATATACGCTTTGATGGTGTGATCAAAGCACATGGTTTTATACAGACTTTTGGAGAAGCCTGTATTTACAAGAAAGTGAGTGGGAGCTCTATAGCATTTCTAATATTATATGTGTATGACATATTGTTGATTGGAAATAGTACAGAATTTCTGGATAGCATAAAAGGATACTCGAATAAGAATTTTTCATTGAAAGACCTCGGTGAAGCTGCTTATATATTGGGCATCAAGATCTATAGAGATAGATCAAGACGCTTAATTGGACTTTCACAAAGCACATATCTTGATAAAGTTTTGAAGAAGTTCAAAATGGATCAGGCAAAGAAAGGGTTCTTGCCTGTGTTACAAGGTGTGAAGTTGAGTCAGACTCAATGCCCGACCACTGCAGAAGATAGAGAGAATGTAAGTCATTCCCTATGCCTCAGCCTTAGGTTCTATCATTTATGCAATGATGTGTACCAGACCTGATGTGTGCCTTGCTATAAGTTTAGCAGGGAGGTACCAAAGAAATCCAGGAGTGGATCAGTGGATAGCGGTCAAGAACATCCTGAAATACCTGAAAAGGACTAAGGATATGTTTCTCGTTTATGGAGGTGACAAAGAGCCTGTCATAAATGGTTACGTCGATGCAAGCTTTGACACTGATCCGGATGACTCTACGTCACAAACCGGATACGTATTTATATTGAATGGTGGAGCTGTCAGTTGGTGCAGTTCCAAGTAGAGCATCGTGGCGGGATCTACGTGTGAAGCAGAGTACATAGGTGCTTCGGAAGCAGCAAATGAAGGAGTCTGGATGAAGGAGTTCATATCTGATCTAGGTGTAATACCTAGTGCATCGGGTCCAATGAAAATCTTTTGTGACAATACTGGAGCAATAGCCTTGGCGAAGGAATCCATATTTTACAAGACAACCAAACACATCAAGAGACGCTTCAATTCCATCCACGATCAAGTCAAGGTGGGAGACATAGAGATTTGCAAAATACACACGGATCTGAATGTTGCAGACCCATTGCCTAAGCCTCTCTCACGAGCAAAACATGATCAGCACCAAGACTCCATGGGTGTTAGAATTATTACTATGTAATCTAGATTATTGACTCTAGTGCAAGTGGGAGACTGAAGGAAATATGCCCTAGAGGCAATACTAAAGTTGTTATTTATATTTCCTTATATCATGATAAATGTTTATTATTCATGATAGAATTGTATTTACCGGAAACTTAGTACATTTGTGAATACATAGACAAACAGAGTGTCCCTAGTATGCCTCTACTAGACTAGCTCATTAATCAAAGATGGTTCAAGTTTCCTGACCATAGACATGTGTGGTCATTTGATGAACGGGGTCACATCATTAAAGAATGATGTGATGGACAAGACGCATCTGTTAGCTTAGCATAATGATCGTTTAGTTTTACTGCTATTGCTTTCATCATGACTTATACATGTTTCTCTGATTATGAGATTATAACACTCCCAAATACCGGAGGAACACCTTGTGTGCTATCAAACATCTCAACGTAACTGGGTGATTATGAAGATGCTCTACAGGTGTCTCCGATGGTGTTTGTTTTGTTGGCATAGATCGAGATCAGGATTTGTCACTCCGTGTATCGGAGAGGTATCTCTGGGCCCTCTCGGTAACGCACATCACTATAAGCCTTGCAAGCAAATGAGTTATTTACGGGATGATGCATTAAGGAACGAGTAAAGAGACTTGCTGGTAACGAGATTGAACTAGGTATGATGATACCGACGATCGAATCTCGGGCAAGTAACATACCGATGAAAAAGGGAATAACATATGTTGTTATGCGATTTGATTGATAAAGTCCTTCGTAGAATATGCAGGAAGCAATATGAGCATCTAGGTTTCGCTATTGGTTATTGGCCGGAGATGTGTCTCGGTCATGTCTACATAGTTCTCGATGTCAAAACCGGCGGATCTCAGGTAGGGGGTCCCGAACTGTGCGTCTAAGGTTGATGGTAACAGGAGACAGGGGACACGAAGTTTTCCCCAGGTTCGGGCCCTCTTGATGGAGGTAATACCCTACGTCCTGCTTCATTGATATTGATGAATATGAGTATTACAAGAGTTGATCTACCATGAGATCGTAATGGCTAAACCCTAGAAGTCTAGCCTGTATGACTAAGGTATTGAGTATCCCCTATCCGGACTAAGTCCTCCGGTTTATATAGACACCAGGGGATCTAGGGTTACATAGAGTCGGTTACATAATATGGAATCTCCATGGTTGTTCATCAAGCTTGCCTTCCACGCCAAGGAGAGTCCCATCCGAACACGGGTACATTCTTCGGTCTTCATATCTTCACAGCCCATCAGTCCGGCCCATAGATAACATGCCGGACGCCCGAGGACCTCTTAGTCTAGGACTCCCTCAGTAGCCCCTGAACCTGGCTTCAATGACAAGGTATCCGGCGCGTAGTGCTATCTTCGGCATTTCAAGGCGGGTTCCCCCTTCCGAACTCCCGAATAGTCTTCAGACAAATTGATTGTGTCCAGACCTGTCCGGATATAATTTCGAACCGTTTTTTGCCCCACGTTTCGAGACGCGGTTGTCATCGGCACATCTTGTCAAAGCAGAGGTCGTGTCCCCCTATCACAGGATTCTCATCAATACGAGTGTGGGTAACCCAACCGTGCCGTTTACACAACCTTGGGAGTAGGCGAATTTTAAGGCGAATGGGGGGTGTTCGATATTCACCGCCCTTATAAGGAGATAAGATTCTTCCTTCTTCTCCCACACTTTCCTCCTGCCTCTCCATCCTTGAGCTCCAGCGCCCAGGTTCTCATTCCCCTAGTCTCGAGAAAGCACTCAACCATGTCCGGATCCGGAGGACAAGGCAAGTGGATGGCCTCCTCCGTTAAGGAGGAGAATGTCATCGAGCTTCGGGTGGCCGGGTACCTGGCGAAGGAAATCGCCCACCGTCTTCCAGCCCGGGGACAGATCATCCCCACACCGAAGCCCAATGAGAGGGTAGTGTTCATCCCCCACTTCCTCCGTGGGCTAGGGTTTCCACTCCACCCCTTCGTCCACGGGATTATGTTCTACTACGGGATAGATTTCCATGATCTATCCCCGAACTCCTTCCTCAATATCTCAGCGTTCATCGTTGTGTGTGAGGCTTTCCTCCGCATCCACCCGCACTTCGGGTTATGGCTCAAAACCTTCAACATGAAGCCCAAGGTGGTGGACGGACATCATGCAGAGTGCGGGGGCACAATGGTGAGCAAGCTCACGAATGTTTCCTGGCCAAAAGGCACATTCGTGGAATCTGTCAAGGAATGGCAGAAGCTATGGTTTTACATCACCGAACCCCGCGACGCCACCTGGGCCACAACTGCCGAATTCAACTCCGGTGCTCCCGTGCGGCTCACCTCTTGGGTCAAGAAGAGCCCAAACTGGTGTTCGTCAGACGAGCTGATAGCGCTGCAAACGCGCATCCAAAGCATGATCGATAGGGATATCAAGCTCGTCAACATAATCCAAGTGATGCTGGTGCGCTGGATCCTCCCCTGCCAGAGCCGAAGCCGCCCTCTATGGGACTTCAACCTGAAGAAACACCATACCTTGGTGAGGCTCTTCGAAACGACTCATGAAGATGCTTGGAAGTTGCTTTTCAAGGGCAACGAGATACCACCGGCCACCGATTTGGATTGTGGCCACGACATAAATAACCCCCCCCCCCAACGAGGCGGCCAAAAAGGGGAAGGGCTCTCTAGCGGGTAACTCCGCATGGGACGTTGATGACAGTCCAGAGAGACACCCCCGCGCTAAGCCTCAGGCCGCATCGTAAGTACTAATACCTTATCCGCCCATAAAGTTTCTCCTCCTCATTGTATTGAAACGATTGGCAAATGTTATTGTAGTCTGGCCCACAACAGCTCCCAGCAATCTTTGTCAGGAGGCTCACTGGATTCCAAGGCGATGGCCAATGACTCCCTGCCGGATGCACACTCCCCCAAGACCAAGGAGGATGCGGAGGTGCTGTCCCGGAGGACTGTCTCCGGCAGGGGAGAGGCTCAGGAGGCGCTCGAAGGCAAAACCTCCATCGCCGGACACCAAGGGGACTCAGTCTCCAATGAGACTGGCGGGGTGGGCCGCACACAGTTCGGCCCTCAACCGGAATCAATTCTGGAGACCGAGGCGGCTCTGGAATCCAGCACGCACCCTCCTTCGAAAGAAGGGGGAAGCCTATTGCGCCGGTGGCCCCTGTCCAACCAGGGGCACTGGATAACCTACTGGAGGTGCTACGAGGCGCTTCCGTTATGGATGAGCACCGTGCCCTTATGGGCATGGTGATTGAAAAGTTTTAGTCCGCCAAGAGCGGATTAACCGAAGCCTGCAGCAGCTTGCTGACAGGTTTTGAGGTAAGAGACGCCGAACAAGGAGAAAATCCCAATGTAGACCAGTAGCCCCTGAGACACTGTCCGGTGTTCGGAAAGAAAAAGCCGAACAGAGGATCAATCTCGTTTTAACAACTAACTTAATTTTTCTGAGATGCAGGCGTCGTTGGATGGTGTTCGGAAAGAAAAAGCCGGACAAAGGATCAATCTCGTTTTAACAGGGAACTAACTTAATTGTTCTGAAATGCAGACGTTGTTGCTAGCTGCGGCCTCACATAGTGCCGAAGTTTCTGGACTGAAGCAGAAACTGGAAGAGGCCGAGGAGGAGCTGGGCCAAGCGAAGAGGCAGCTCCAGGAGAAACAAGGTAAGAAATAACCTGTTATATATTCGAAAAGAAGAAAATTGTATGCGATGACCAAAATGCCATGATTTGTACAGAAGCGACGACCGAGGTCAAGGCCCTGGCTGAAGCCGAGGGGAAGGCTGTCCAACAGCAAGCCGCCCGTAAGAAGCTCAAGGCTCGGCTCGGGGAGGTCCAGCGGGAGCTCCAAGACATGGTGAAGAAGTGTGAAGCTTTGGAGCATGAGGCGTCGGCCCGAGAGGCCGAACTTCCCAAGGCTCGTCAGAGCTCAGAGGCCGCACGGAATGAGGCTCGAGACGCTCTCTAGGAGATCCAGGAGGTGAAGAAGATCGCAGCGGGTAAGGTATTTAACATGCAAAGCAAGTATGTGGAGAGGAAGTACCTTTTACTAACCCGGATTCGGAGTTGCCCAGGGGCTTTTGTGGATCTGCCCCTGTAACGCCATCGATGCGGCTATATCTCCTACATGTTGAAGCACGACTTTGAGGCATAACCGCATTGAAAGCAATGTCGCAAGTAAGGTAATCTTCACAACAACCCATGTAAAAAAATAAAAGGGGAAAAGATACATAGTTGGCTTACAATCGCCACTTCACACAATACATGAATAAAGCATTACATCATCCAGATACACACAAGGTCCGACTACGGAACCAAAATAAAAGAAGACTACCCCAACTGCTACATAGATCCCCGATCGACCCCAACTGGGCTCCACTACTGATCAACTGGAAACGGAACGACATAACGAACACGATCTTCAACGAGCTCCTCCTTGAGCTTGGTTGCGTCACCTGCTCAGTAACATCGGCACCTGCAAACTGGTTTTGGAAGTATCCGTGAGTCACGGGGACTCAGCAATCTCACACCCTCGCAATCAAGACTATTTAAGCTTATAGGTAGGGTAAAGGTATGAGGTGGAGCTACAGCAAGCGACTAGCATATTTGGTGGCTAACATATGCAAATGAGGGCGAGAAGAGAAGGCAAAAGCACGGTCGAACAACTATGATCAAGAAGTGATCCTAGAGCAACCTACGTCAAGCATTACCCCAACACCGTGTTCACTTCCCAGACTCCGCCGAGAAGAGACCATCACGGTAACACACGCGGTTGATGTATTTTAATTAAGGTCAACTTCAGGTTTTCTACAATCGGACATTAACAAATTGCCATCTGCCTATAATCGCAGGCAAGGCTTTCGAAAGTTCAAAACCCTGCAGGGGAGTCCCAACTTAGCCCATCACAAGCTCTCACGGTCAACGAAGGATATTCCTTCTCCCAAGACAATCCGATCAGGCTCGGCATCCCGGTTACAAGACATCCTCGACAATGGTAAAACAAGTCCAGCAAAGCCACCCAAATGTGCCGACAAATCCCGATAGGAGCTGCACATATCTCGTTCTCAGGGCACACCGGATCATCCAAACTTCCGGTAGGCCAGCCCAGAGTTGCCCCTGGTGGCCACCGGCGGCTGACAGGTTGTACCAACACTCAGAGGAGCACTGGCCCGGGGGGGTTAAAATAATGATGACCCTTGGGAGCACGACTCCAAAGGGAAAAGAAAAGGCTAGGTGGCGAATGGTAAAACCAAGGTTGGGCCTTGCTGGAGGAGTTTTATTCAAAGCGAACTATCAAGGGGTTCCCATTATACCCCAACCGTGTAAGGAACACAAAATCCGGGAACATAACACCGATATGACGGAAACTAGGGCGGCAAGAGTGGAACAAAACACCATTCATAAGGCCGAGCCTTCCACCCTTTACCAAGTATATAGATGCATTAATTAAATAAGAGATATCCATGTTCCAACAAGGAACAAACTCCAATCTTCACCTGTAACTAACAACACTATAAGAGGGGATGAGCAAAGCGGTAACATAGCCAAACAACGGTTTGCTAGGACAAGGTGGGTTAGAGGCTTGGCTTAACAATATGGGAGGCAAGATAAGCAAGTGGTAGGTATCGCAGCATAGGCATAGCAAAAGAGTGAGCATCTAGCAAGCAAAGATAGAAGTGATTTCGAGGGTATGGTCATCTTGCCTGAAATCCCGCAAGGAAGAAGAACGAGTCCATGAAGAAGACAAACGAACATAGTCGAATGGGTCCTCACAAACGCGAGCGTTATCGGAACCAACCCGAAGAAGCAACACCGGAAAGAAGCACACAACATAGTAAACAACGAACACACGAACATGGTATGATATGCGGGATGCGGTATGTGATGCATATGCATGATTTGGAAAGGAATGATTGAACCTAGCCTCAACATGGAATCCAAGAGTTCCACTGGAAAGGTGAGATGATTTCTGTTGAAATCGATATAAAGATCACTGGAATCGGATGCATGGTTTGGAAATGGCAAGCAAAACAAATATGGCACCGGTCTGCGATAATCAGCAAGTGACCAACTAAATGCATCAAGATAAATATGCTACAACACTTAACATGACAACAAAATACATGGCAGGGATTCACTCATGATGCTTGACAAAAGATGAACAATGAGCAACGGCTAGTTCATCCATTAACAGGTTCAAACAAGCATGACGAAAGTGCAAATGATAACAGGTTTCAGACTTCGTGAAATTAACACAAGTCTGGAATTTATCATCAGGAAGCACACTTTAGAGCATGAAAACTACGTGCTACAGGAACTTAACATGGCAAAGCAAGGCATGGCATGAAGCTACTCAAAGAACTTAACAAAAGTCCCTTAGTGACCATGAGCCAAAAGGGATCAGAAAATACCATTGCAAGCATGTGAACATAGCAGAAACATAAACAGATTCAGACTTTGTGAAAAACTGGAGTATGCAAAACAGTTAACGAGTAGGCATGTTTATGAGCTCGATGCACTAACTACAGAGCATGGCATGAAAAACTAAGCATACACCCATCAAGAAGACATGACATAGAAGCTATACATGGCAAGAACAACAATACAACATGCACGGATCAACTACAACAAGCTTGGCAAAATTGCACAACATGTTCACAATCTGCCAGGAACATTTTATAGCAAAAGTAGAGCTCGATTGACTCAAGCTAGGGTGCTCCATAATTGCAACAAAGACATGGATGGATAGAGCACCACAATGTTAACAAAACATCCTTACTGATCATCCTCAAAAGAGGCACGGATCACTAGGAAACAACATGAACATATGGCATAACAACAAAATCAGGACAAGGACTTGGTGAAATTCTAAGTCCCTGAAATCAGCATCAACAATTACGCTACTTTGCAAGCTTGTGCTAGTCACCACAAATATCACAAAAATACATGGCCTACACCCCTGTAAAGATGGCATGGCATATAACAAAACACATGTAGAGCTCAGGATCATAGCATGCACACATTAATCATGGCAAAAATGACAAAATGCCATTTGCTGAAACAGATCCGACAAATTCATCACATAGCCCTCTTCCAACAGCATTTCGGGCATCAAGATGAGCTCAAAAGAAAATGATGCAATGAGATGAAATGATGTACTCGTCAAGACGAACATTTTGATATGCTACACGCACGAATTAGAGCAACGGTGATGAAGTTATGACATGATGAAGAGGGGCACAAATTATGAGAATCTGAGGACTTAGCTGATTTCTGAAAAAAACAGAGACGAGCGAGGAATAGGGAAAACGTGCTCAGGGCAAGGCTTAGTGCATCTCACCCAGTGGGCTTGGCCCAGTAGACGTGGCAGCAGCGCGGTGGGCCGGATCTGGCACGACGGCCCACAAGCGCTGGAGGAGGTCAATGGGGCACGCGGATCGGCCGGATCGGCTGCGCGTGTGCCCGCACGCGGGAACGACGACGAAGGCCGCGACGGTGAGGAAGTCCGGCTGGCGCGGCGCGAGGGATTCCGGCGACGGGCGCGACGGAGCTCGATGGGAACGGATAGATCCGGGCATGGGGGTCCCGGATCCGGCGAAGGTAGAGGGCGAGGAGGCCGGCGACGAGCTTGGTGGCTGCGGCCTGGCTAACTCCGGCGACTGGGCCGGCGACCCTGTGCGAGAGAGAGAGAGACGGGGTCATGGAGAGAGAGAGAGAGGAGGAAGCCGGACGGGGGCGAACGGGCTCGGCGGCTCACCAGCGAGTCCGGTGAGGGAGACGGGGCACGGGCGTCGAGCTCGCGGCCAGGTGGCCGCCGGCGGGGTGCTCCGCGACGGGCGGGGAAGTCCGGCGAGCACGATGAGGCGGCGGTGGTGCACTGTGGGGGAGGCGGTGGCGTACCGTAGGCAAGAGCGGGCGGTGGCGAACGGGCTCCGCGGCGGGCTTGCGCGGGCCGGATCTGGGCCCCGCGGGCCCGGTGGCGAAGTGGGGTGGTGCGCTGTGAGTGGCTGAGGTAGCGGGGTTGGTGACGTGGCGGGGCGCCATTGGTCGGAGCAACATGGTGGCGGCGGTGGACGCGTCAGATGACGGGCGTGTTGGGGAACGTAGTAATTTCAAAAAAATTCCTACGCACACGCAAGATCATGGTGATGCATAGCAACGAGAGGGGAGAGTGTTGTCTACGTACCCTCGTAGACCGTTCGCGGAAGCGTTATATCAACGCGGTTGATGTAGTCGTACGTCTTCACGTCCGACCGATCCAAGTACCGAAAGCACGGCACCTCTGAGTTCTGCACACGTTTGGCTCGGTGACGTCCTCGCCTTCTCGATCCAGCAAGAGGGGCGAAGTAGTAGATGAGTTCCGGCAGCACGACGGCATGGTGACGGTGTTGGTGAAGAACAATCTCCGCAGGGCTTCGCCTAAGCACTACGAAAACTATGACGGAGGATAAACTAGAGGGGACGGGGTTCCCGGCACACGGCTTGGTGTTTCTTGATGTGTCTTTGGTGCTAGCCCTACCCCTCTATTTATATGTTGAGCCTTGGGGTCGAAACTTGGAGTAAAAGCCTCCTCAAAGTCGGTTTTACCCGAAAGACAAGAGTCCTTCTCGGACTCCAGGGCTAGACGTCAGGGTTCCCGTCGTCTACCCCCTAGACGCCAGGGTTCCTGGCGTCTAGCCTCTGGTCTCTACAAAACTTCCTTTTGCACTTTCCAAAAGCTTCGTGGGCTTTCCCCTTTGGCTAGGATAAAGTGTTCTTGTGCCCAAACATTTCGGGAAACATCCGGAACCCCTTCCGGTGAATTCCGGAACCCTTCCGGAGATCAAACACTACTATCCCATATATCAAACTTTATCTCCGGACCATTCCGGAGTTCCTCGTCATGTCCGTGATCTCATCCCGGACTCTGAACAACATTCGGTCATCAACATACATAACTCATATAGTACTATATCGTCAACGAACGTTAAGCGTGCAGACCCTACGGGTTCGAGAACTATGTAGACATGACTGAGACACCTCTCTGGTCAATAACCAATAGCGGGACCTGGATCCCCATATTGGCTCCTACATATTCTACGAAGATCTTTATCGGTCAGACCGCATAACAACATACGTTGTTCCCTTTGTCATCGGTATGTTACTTGCCCGAGATTCAATCGTCGGTATCTCAATACCTAGTTCAATCTCGTTACCGGCAAGTCTCTTTACTCGTTCCGTAATACATCATCCCGCAACTAACTCATTAGTTGCAATGCTTGCAAGGCTTATAGTGATGTGCATTACCGAGTGGGCCCAGAGATACCTCTCCGACAATCGGAGTGACAAATCCTAATCTCGAAATATGCCAACCCAACAAGTACCTTTGGAGACACCTGTAGAGCACCTTTATAATCACCCAGTTACGTTGTGACATTTGGTGGCACACAAAGTGTTCCTCCGGTAAACGGGAGTTGCATAATCTCATAGTCATAGGAACATGTATAAGTCATGAAGAAAGCAATAGCAACAAACTAAACGATCAAGTGCTAAGATAACGGAATGGGTCAAGTCAATCACATCATTCTCCTAATTTTGTGATCCCGTTAATCAAAAGACAACTCATGTATATGGTTAGGAAACTTAACCATCTTTGATCAACGAGCTAGTCAAGTAGAGGCATACTAGTGACACTGTGTTTGTCTATGTATTCACACATGTATTATGTTTCTGGTTAATACAATTCTAGCATGAATAATAAACATTTATCAAGAAATAAGGAAATAAATAATAACTTTATTATTGCCTCTAGGGCATATTTCCTTCAGTTTCCCACTTGCACTAGAGTCAATAATCTAGATTACACAGTAATGATTCTAACACCCATGGAGCCTTGGTGCTGATCATGTTTTGCTCGTGGAAGAGGCTTAGTCAACGGGTCTGCAACATTCAGATCCGTATGTATCTTGCAAATTTCTATGTCTCCCACCTAGACTAAATCCCGGATGGAATTGAAGCATCTCTTGATGTGCTTGGCTCTCTTGTGAAATCTGGATTCCTTTGCCAAGGCAATTGCACTAGTATTGTCACAAGATTTTCATTGGACCCGATGCACTAGGTATGACACCTAGATCGGATATGAACTCCTTCATCCAGACTCCTTCATTTGCTGCTTCCGAAGCAGCTATGTACTCCGCCTCACACGTAGATCCCGCCATGACGCTTTGTTTAGAACTGCACCAACTGACAGCTCCACCATTTAATATAAACACGTATCCAGTTTGTGATTTAGAATCGTCCGGATCAGTGTCAAAGCTTGCGTCAACGTAACCATTTACGATGAGCTCTTTGTCACCTCCATAAACGAGAAACATATCCTTAGTCCTTTTCAGGTATTTCAGGATGTTCTTGACCGCTGTCCAGTGATCCACTCCTGGATTACTTTGGTACCTCCCTCCTAGACTTATAGCAAGGCACACATCAGGTCTAGTACACAGCATTGCATACATGATAGAGCCTATGGCTGAAGCATAGGGAACATCTTTCATCTTCTCTCTATCTTCTGCAGTGGTCGGGCATTGAGTCTTACTCAACTTCACACCTTGTAACACAGGCAAGAACCCTTTCTTTGCTTGATCCATTTTGAACCTTTTCAAAAATTTGTCAAGGTATGTGCTTTGTGAAAGTCCAATTAAGCGTCTTGATCTATCTCTATAGATCTTGATGCCCAATATGTAAGCAGCTTCACCGAGGTCTTTCATAGAAATACTTTTATTCAAGTATCCCTTTATGCTATCTAGAAATTCTATATCATTTCCAATTAGTAATATGTCATCGACATATAATATCAGAAATGCTACAGAGCTCCCACTCACTTTCTTGTAAATACAGGTTTCTCCAAAAGTCTATACAAAACCAAATGCTTTGATCACACTATCAAAGCGTTTATTCCAACTCCGAGAGGCTTGCACCATTCCATAAATGGATCGCTAGAGCTTGCACACTTTGTTAGCTCCCTTTGGATCGACAAAACCTTCCGGTTGCATCATATACAACTCTTCTTCCAGAAATCCATTCAGGAATGCAGTTTTGACATCCATCTGCCAAATTTCTTAATCATGAAATGCGGCAATCGCTAACATGATTCGGACAGACTTAAGCATTGCTACGGGTGAGAAGGTCTCATCGTAGTCAATCCCTTGAACTTGTCGAAAACCTTTTGCAACAAGTCGAGCTTTGTAGACAGTAACATTACCGTCAGCATCGGTCTTCTTCTTGAAGATCCATTTATTCTCAATTGCTTGCCGATCAATGGGCAAGTCAGCCAAAGTCCACACTTTGTTCTCATACATGGATCCCATCTCAGATTTCATGGCTTCTAGCCATTTTGCGGAATCTGGGCTCACCATCGCTTCTTCATAGTTCGTAGGTTCATCATGATCTAGTAGCATGACTTCCAGAACAGGATTACCGTACCACTCTGGTGCGGATCTTACTCTGGTTGATCTACGAGGTTCAGTAATAACTTGATTTGAAGTTCCATGATCATCATCATTAACTTCGTCACTAATTGGTGTAGGTGTCACAGAAACCGGTTTCTGTGATGAACTATTTTCCAATAAGGGAGCAGGTATAGTAACCTCATCAAGTTCTACTTTCCTCCCACTCACTTCTTTCGAGAGAAACTCCTTCTCTAGAAAGGATCCATTCTTGGCAACGAATGTCTTGCCTTCGGATCTGTGATAGAAGGTGTACCCAATAGTCTCTTTTGGGTATCCTATGAAGACACATTTCTCTGATTTGGGTTCGAGCTTACCAGGTTGAAGCTTTTTCACATAAGCATCGCAGCCCCAAACTTTAAGAAACGACAACTTTGGTTTCTTGCCAAACCACAATTCATAAGGTGTCGTCTCAACGGATTTCGATGGTGCCCTATTTAACGTGAATGCGGCCGTCTCTAAAGCATAACCCCAAAACGATAGTGGTAAATCAGTAAGAGACATCATAGATCGCACCATATCTAGTAAGGTACGACTACGACGTTCGGACACACCATTACGCTGTGGTGTTCCGGGTGGCGTGAGTTGCGAAACTATTCCGCTTTGTTTCAAAATTAGACCAAACTCGTAACTCAAATATTCTCATCCACGATCAGATCTTATAAATTTTATTTTCTTGTTACGATGATTTTCAACTTCACTCTGAAATTCTTTGAACTTTTCAAATGTTTCAAATTTATGTTTCATTAAGTAGATATACCCATACCTGCTTAAATCATCTGTGAAGGTGAGAAAATAACGATATCTGCCACGAGCCTCAACATTCATCGGACCACATACATCTGTATGTATGATTTCCAACAAATCCGTTGCTCTCTCCATAGTACCAGAGAACGACATTTTGGTCATCTTGCCCATGAGGCACAGTTCGCAAGTACCAAGTGATTCATAATCAAGTGATTCCAAAAGTCCATCAGTATGGAGTTTCTTCATGCGCTTTACACCGATATGACCTAAACGGCAGTGCCACAAATAAGTTGCACTATCATTATCAACTCTGCATCTTTTGGCTTCAACATTATGAATATGTGTATCACTACTATCAAGATTCATCAAAATAGACCACTCCTCAAGGGTGCATGACCATAAAAGGTATTACTCATATAAATAGAACAACAATTATTCTCTGATTTAAATGAATAACCGTCTCGCATCAAACAAGATCCAGATATAATGTTCATGCTCAACGCTGGCACCAAATAACAATTATTTAGGTCTAAAACTAATCCCGAAGGTAGATGTAGAGGTAGCGTGCCGACCGCGATTACATCGACTTTGGAACCATTTCCCATGCGCATCATCACCTCGTCCTTTGCTAGTGTTCGCTTAATCCATAGTCCCTGTTTCGAGTTGCAAATATTAGCAACAGAACTAGTATCAAATACCCAAGTGCTACTGCGAGCTCTAGTAAGGTACACATCAATAACATGTATATCACATATACCTTTGTTCACCTTGCCATCCTTCTTATCCGCCAAATACTTGGGGCAGTTCCGCTTCCAGTGTCCAGTCTGCTTGCAGTAGAAGCACTCAGTTTCAGGCTTAGGTCCAGATTTGGGTTTCTTCTCCTGAGCAGCAACTTGTTTGCTATTCTTCTTGAAGTTCCCCTTCTTCTTCCCTTTGCCCTTTTTCTTGAAACTGGCGGTCTTATTGACCATCAACACTTGATGCTCCTTCTTGATTTCTACCTCCGCAGCCTTTAGCATTGCGAAGAGCTCGGGAATTGTCTTATCCATCCCTTGCATGTTATAGTTCATCACGAAGCTCTTGTAGCTTGGTGGTAGTGATTGAAGAACTCTGTCAATGACACTATCAATAGGAAGATTAAGTCCCAGTTGAGTCAAGTGATTATGATACCCAGACATTTTGAGTATATGTTCACTGACAGAACTATTCTCCTCCATCTTGCAACTATAGAACTTATTGGAGACTTCATATCTCTCAATCCGGGCATTTGCTTGAAATATTAATTTCAACTCCTGAAACATCTCATATGCTCCATGACGTTCAAAACGTCTTTGAAATCCTGATTCTAAGCTGTTAAGCATGGTGCACTAATCTATCAAGTAGTCATCATATTGAGCTAGCCAAACGTTCATAACGTGTGCATCTACTCCTGCAATAGGTCAGTCACCTAGCGGCGCATCAAAGACATAATTCTTCTGTGCAGCATTGAGGATAAACCTCAGATCACGGACCCAGTCTGCATCATTGCTACTATCATCTTTCAACTTAGTTTTCTCTAGGAACACATATAAAACATAGGGAAGCAATAACGCGAGCTATTGATCTACAACATAGATATGCAAATACTATCAGGACTAAGTTCATGATAAATTAAAGTTCAATTAATCATATTACTTAAGAACTCCCACTTAGAAAGACACCCCTCTAATATTCTAAGTGATCATGTGATCCAAATCAACTAAACCATAACTGATCATCACGTGAAATTGTCACACCCTAGTTAGTTCAAGCATTAGAGTGTGCATCATGTTTAAATTCCTCTTAAATTTGAAATGGGGAAGATAGAACCCCCAACACCCCTTGGAAACAACTAGGGTTTACTAAAATTATTTCAATGAACCTGAAATGCCCTTCTAAAAAGTTCACCCTCTTTGTCTTGGGTTAGAACCTCTGGCAAAATTGGTGCACAATCTTCTAGGTCAATAGAAGGTCATTGAATTAAATCATAAGTATTTGATTTTGGGCATTTAAATGCTATAAAATAATTTAAATGCTCAAATAATTCTGGAAATAAATGTTTGCTGTTGGAAATATTCTAAACAGAGCCCACAATTATTTTCAGGATTTTTGGAAACGTTTTAGTATTTTTAATAAAGCCCAACAGTTGCAGAAAAAAATAGAAAACAGAAACAAATCAAAAAAGAGAGAGAGAGGGAAACCACCAGGCCTTACCTGTGCTGGCCCAGCCCACCTGGCTCGGCCCAGCCGACTGGCCTTGCCAGTCGTCCTCCTCCTCCCGCCAGGAGGACGAGGAGCGCGTGGCCGGCGCCCGCGGCCACATGCCGGCCACCTCCTGCTTCTGCCGACGCCCTAGAGACGTCCAGGGATGCCACACCGACCCCCACGCCCCCCTCTCATCCTCCCTCACTCTCCCCCTCGTCTCCCTCACCCTCTCCCGCGATGGCCGAGGGCGATCCTCGCCGCCGTTCGCCGTAGTCGTCACCAGAGCCACCCCCTCGCCCCTCCGACAAGCCCATTAGCTCCGCGTTGCCGTCCTCGACCTCCTCATCGACTCACGCGACGCCGGACGCCTCCAAGCGCCTCCCCGACGCCTTCTTCTTCCTCGATCCGCCGAGATCGCCGGCAACGCCCCGACGACGTTCGACCTCCCCCGAGCCCGCTGAGACGCGCTTTGCAACCGTCGTGAGCTCCTCTATCGATCCCCCCTCTTCCCTGCTTCGTTTGCTCGCCGTAGACGCCGCCCCCTTTCTCACCGTAGCACGCCGCCGCGCGAGCTCGACGCCGGCGTCACTCCGGTGGCCATTTGGTCAAGGGCGGGTGCCTAACGCACTCACCGCACCTCGTAGCACCTCGCTAGGACGTCCGCTACCCCCCTAGCTTGCTGCAGCAGCAAAACCACCAACGGCCGAGCTCTGGCCGCCGCCACGAGCTCGATTCCGGCGAGCTTGCTCCACCCCAGCTCTTCCCAGTTGCCCCACTAGATGCGCGTGAGCCCCAGCTATGTGTAGGACCAAACCGCGGTCGATTTGGTCGCCTGTGGGCGATTTCTGAAGCTCTCTGTCATCTCGGCCTCGCCGGCAACTCAACGCCGGCGGGATTAACCCCGCTGACCAGGGGTTTGACCCTAGTTTGACTCCATCTGAGACACTAATGCATGGGGCCGGCTTCTAACTAATTTAGATTAGTTTAAATTAGAGCTAATCACTCTGTTAGAGGTTAATGACGTCGTTAACTAACCCTCTCTCACTGACATGTGGGCCCAGAGCCTAACTAACCCAGTTTAGTGCTAACTAAACACTAACCAACACTGTTAGTTAGCTGAGAGACTAACAGAAGGGGCCCACCAGTCAGGTTTGACCTGGGCTGGCGCCTTTGACCCGCTGACGTCACAGTGACGCAGTGCTGATGCATTAATTCAATTTCTGGATTTATTCTTTAATAGGAAATTCCAGAAAATAGTCAAAACTTCTAAAAATCATAGAAAATCAACCATAGCTCCAAATGCAAAGATTTATATATGAAAAATGATCAGAAAAATTCAATCTATCCATCTGTAATGGTTTCATGCATGACAAAACAAGTTAGCCTTGCTGTTTAAGCATAATAAGGTAATGCACTAATAAGGCCATGTTTAATGAGCTAATATTTGAATCTTTGATTCAAATGAGTTCATTCCCTTCTGCTTTAGCTTGCATTGGGCCAAGACACTTTCATCTTGCCATGTCATAGCATGCATCATATTGTTGCATATTGCCATGTGTTGATTATGTTCAGTGTGTCTTTCGTGGTAGGTTCTGCCTCCGAGGATAACCCCGAGTATCCGTCTGAATGGCAGTACCCTACTACCACTAAAACAGGCAAGCAACCCATTGATCATTCCGATACAAAACCATGTTCTCGCTTTTGTTCTTGTTTACTGCATTAAGACAACGCGATTCAAACTGCTGTTTGTTACGGTAGTTGAACCCTTATCCTCTGCATGACCTGTCATTGCCACATTAACTAGATGAAACCCACTAGCATGTGTAGGAGTTGATTGAGCCATGTATGTGATTCCTACCTTGCTATGCCTGCTATGCTTAGAGTTGTGTCAGGTCTGGTTCATCTGGGTGATGGTCTAGAGTGATATGATATGTCGGTAATGTGAGGAATGTGTTGAACATGTTTTGGTAAAGGTATCGATGAGAGGCCATGTAGGAGTACATGGTGGGTTGTTTCATTGAGACCATCCATAAGAACTGAGATCTATATGCGTGATTTAAGATTCAGCTACTACCACACATTGGGCCCTGAAATATGACCCCGCTCGACTTATTGACCCCTCTTGCCCTCTGTCCAGGGGTTGCAACTAGTTTTTGGTGTTTGTAGGATATGTGTTGGCGGCCGTGCGTAGCGCTGACCCTAGGGGTGGGCTATGATGCGGTAGATACACTGTGGCCGGGTATGCCGGGCGCCCGTTTGGCGTCTCGGGACCCTGTACACATCGTTTGGGGCCGTTGAGGACACCCCGACCGGATTTCCTTGCGGATGGAACATGAATAGGAGATAAACCTGGATTAGAGACTTGCGCGGTTAGTTAGGTCGTGGTCTACACCCACGTCAGTTTTCACTTGAAGTCTGCCGAGCACATGTCGTGTGTAGACGCTAAGTGGTGGAAACATGTGTGACGCAGTACACCCCTGTAGGGTATAAAACTATTCGAATAGCCACGTCCGCGGTAAAGGACTACTTGGTTGCCTATACAGTTCATAGACAAGTTAATGGATACTACTAAAAGACTCAAGATAAGTGTGAGTACCGAGGATGGCCCTCTCGTAGGATGACGAGGGAGGATCCTCGGTGGAGTATTGTGTTGGTGAGTAGTGGACTCGTGTGCGAAAACTATTTTACTAGTAGAGTTCCGTAGGATAGCTTAGCCAAGAGTCAAAGCTGGCTTGCTGCAATAACCCCACCACCTTCTTGAGAATAAGCATGTATAGTAGGTTCTGTTGTAAGACTTGCTGAGTACCCTTTTACTCATGTTTGCTTAATTACTGTTTTCAGACGACAACACCGCCCCCTCCGATGGGTTCTACGTAGACCTTGACGTCGACGAGTGACTAGCCACCCAGGTGGTGATCCTGGCCATGAAGGGCCCTATGTAGATAATCAGGCTTCGAGAAGCCTTCTTTCTTTCTAGTGTCTGTACTCAGCCTAGTTGCTTCCGCTTGTGCTTGTATGACTTGAGTGTTGGGTCATGTGACCCCTATCTGTATGAACATATTATGTATGGCTCTCTGGAGCCTTTAAATAAAGTACTTGAGTTGTAGAGTTTTGTTGTGATGCCATGTTGTATGTACTCATATCGGGCATATTGTGTGTATGATTGAAATGCTTGGTATGAGTGGGATCCGACAATCTAGTTGTTTATCCTTGGCAGCCTTTCTTATGGGGAAATGTAGTCTAGTGTTCCTCGAGCCATAGTAGTCCGCTACAACCCGGTTCGCCGGAGTCCTGCTAGTCCAGCACTACTATTCAGGACACTTGACTGGCCGGCATGTGTTTCACTTTGTTCCTATGCCTGTCCCTTCGGGGAAATGTCACGCGGTGACTTTCGGAGTCCTGCCTAGCCTGCTACAGCCCGGGTTCCCCGGAGTCCTGTTAGCCCAGTGCTACATCCTAGAATCACTCGCTGATGACCGACATGCTCGATGCGATTCATGTATGCCTGTCTCCATAGGTCTGTGCCGCTTTGGGTTCACGACTAGCCATGTCGGCCCGGGTTCTCTGTCATATGGATGCTAGCGACACTATCATATACGTGAGCCAAAAGGCGCAAATGGTCCCGGGCCATGGTAAGGCGACACCCATGGGATACCGTGCATGAGGCCGCAAAGTGATATGAGGTGTTACTGGCTAGATCGATGTGGCTTGGAATCGGGGTCCTGACAGTGTTGGCATCAGAGCCGGACTGCCTGTAGGTTCGTTGAGCCAAACTGGTCGATGTCGAGTCTAGAAATGCTTTAGTTATATGTAGGGGAATTGATTGTGGGAGGGAACGTAAGGCTCTTTTACTCCTTTACCCTATGCCTCTGATCTGAGTCATTCTCTTCTCATTCAACGTGGGTTAAGGACTAGGCTCTCTTCTTCTATCAGGTTCACGTGTTACTAATCCGTAGTAGCTTATAGGATTGTTGTTACAAGCCCCAGTTCAGTTTCTAGTACTTTTAGTATGATTGCTATTTGAATCAGAACCTTGATGTGATGTTGTTGAGTGGTATTGCAGACTGTTGCGGATGTCTCAAATCTTTCTTTGAGCATTTACAGCTGTTATGCTGTCCAATTTTCCCTAGAAATTCTAATGTCTTTGCATTGTGGTTGTGCTTTCAGATGGCCAACCGTGCTCAAAACCAAGTGGTTCACCTGACCCGGTGCCTCGATGTGCCCGGTCATACTGCTATGTTAGTCCGGGTAATGATCGAGACGGGTTACCGTTGGTATCCCGAATACACCGTTGAAGAGCAATTCCGTGATTTTAATCAAAGCCAATATTTCTGCACCGTTAGGATATTTCCTTCTTATCTTGGATCTACCGAGCCCCTTCACGGTTCCTATGGACTCGGGGTTACTATTGAGATGGCTGTGCAGGATGCTGCCTATTCCATGATGACCATCATGCGAGTCTAGACTGGCCAGCTTCGGAACACCGACTTCCATTACATGCCAGCTTCACTTCCGGGAGCGCAAGGGTATCTTTAGGCTATCTATGCTGACTCCACTCAGGAGGACTCATTAACTCGTACCACTGCCGAGATGCTCGAAGATAAGGACCGAGAGAATCGGGCCTTGAGGCTGGAGCTTTTCAATACCCGTGCTGATCATTGGGCCACATTAACTCGGTTTGCACCTGCGGTGCAAGCTAGATGTATGGATACAAGGGATCTGTATCCTGTGAGATCTGCTCTGCCAGACATGGTGGATTGGCGTGATGTGGGAGGCATCACCCCACCCCGTGGTCCCCGCAGGCCACCGTTTGTTGGTCCAAGACCTCATCCTAGCCCCTTTGGTCCACAGGCTCCTCAGGACCGTCTATTCCCGGATGATCACGTTGAACTTCCAGGCTATGGAGGTGACTTCTATGAGGACTACTACAGAGCTGTCTGAGTTAGTAGTAGTATCACTAGTATTGTAGTAGTTGTATCTCCACTGTCCAGCGTGACTTGTGGAATATGACTTTGTGTGTAATCAATTCCGGAGGTGTAGACAAATAATGTATAGGAGCTTGGGATGCCTCTGAGATGTAATATCTTTCATCATAGTTGTACTGTAGCCTGGGCTTGTACTAAACTATGTATGATGTGTATGACCGTTGGTATATATATGGCAGTTTTATATTACCATGACATACGGATGAACATCTCTGCATTCCGTGTTATCCATTACATTCTGCACTTCCTTGCTAAGCTTGAGCCATCCTTATCTAAACCTGAAGGAAATATGCCCTAGAGGCAATAATAAAGTTATTATTTATTTCCTTATTTCATGATAAATGTTTATTATTCATGCTAGAATTGTATTAACCGGAAACATAATACATGTGTGAATACATAGACAAACAGAGTGTCAGTAGTATGCCTCTACTTGACTAGCTCGTTAATCAAAGATGGTTATGTTTCCTAACCATGGACAAAGAGTTGTTATTTGATTAACGGGATCACATCATTAGGTGAATGATCTGATTGACATGACCCATTCCATTAGCTTAGCACCCGATCGTTTAGTATGTTGCTATTGCTTTCTTCATGACTTGTACATGTTCCTATGACTATGAGATTATGCAACTCCTGTTTGTCGGAGGAACACTTTGTGTGCTACCAAACGTCACAACATAACTGGGTGATTATAAAGGAACTCTACAGGTGTCTCCAAAGGTACATGTTGGATTGGCGTATTTTGAGATTAGGATTTGTCACTCCGATTGTCGGAGAGGTATCTCTGGGCCCTCTCGGTAATGCACATCACTTAAGCCTTGCAAGCATTGCAGCTAATGAGTTAGTCGCGGGATGATGTATTACGGGACGAGTAAAGAGACTTGCCGATAACGAGATTGAACTAGGTATTGGATACCGACGATCGAATCTCGAGTAAGTAACATACCGATGACAAAGGGAACAACGCATGTTGTTATGCGGTCTGACCGATAAAGATCTTCATAGAATATGTAGGAGCCAATATGGGCATCCAGGTCCCGCTGTTGGTTATTGACCGGAGACGTGTCTCGGTCATGTCTACATTGTTCTCGAACCGTAGGGTCCGCATGCTTAAAGTTACGATGACAATTTCATTATGAGTGTATGTATTTTGATGTACCGAAGGTTGTTCGGAGTCCCGGATGAGACCGGGGACATGACGAGGAGTCTCGAAATGGTCGAGACGTAAAGATCGATATATTGGACGACTATATTCGGACATCGGAAAGGTTCCGAGTGGTTCGGGTATTTTTCAGAGTACCGGGGAGTTACGGGAATACGGGAGAAGAAGTATATGGGCCTTATTGGGCTTTAGGGGAGAGGGAGAGGCAGGCCGCGCGCCCCCTAAGGCCTAGTCCGAATTGGACTAGGGGGAGGGGCTGCGCCCCCTCCTTCCTTCTCTTCGCTTTTCCCCTTCCTTGTCTCTTACTCCTAATACTTGGAAGGACTCCTAGTTGGACTAGGAAAGGGGGAATCCTACTCCCGATGGGAGTAGGACTCCCCTAGGGCGCGCCATAGAGAGGGCCGGCCCTCCCCTCCTCCACTCCTTTATATACGGGGGCAGGGGGCACCCCATAGACACACAAGTTGATCTTCGTGATCGTTCCTTAGCCGTGTGCGGTGCCCCCCTCCATGATATTACACCTCAATCATATTGTAGCGGTGCTTAGGCGAAGCCCTGCGACAGTTAAACATCAAGATCGTCACCACGCCGTCGTGCTGACGAAACTCCTCCCCGAAGCTTTGCTGGATCGGAGCCCGGGGTGCGTCATCGAGCTCTACGTGTGTCAAGAACTCGGAGGTGCCGGAGTAACGGTGCTTGGATTGGTTGGACCGGGAAGACGTACGACTACTTACTCTACGTTGCGTCAACACTTCCGCTTCAGTCTACGAGGGTACGTAGACAACACTCTCCTCTCTCGTTCCTATGCATCACCATGATCTTGCGTGTGCGTAGGAAATTTTTTGAATTACTACGTTCCCCAACAGTGGCATCCGAGCCTAGGTTTTATGGTTTGATGTTATATGCACGAGTAGAACACAAGTGAGTTGTGGGCGATATAAGTCATACTGCCTACCAGCATGCCATACTTTGGTTTGGCGGTATTGTTGGATGAAGCGGCCCGGACCGACATTACACGTACGCTTACGCAAGACTGGTTCTACCGCCGTGCTTTGCACACAGGTGGCTGGCGGGTGTCAGTTTCTCCAACTTTAGTTGAACCGAGTGTGGCTACGCCCGGTCCTTGCAAAGGTTAAAATGGCATCAACTTGACAAACTATCGTTGTGGTTTTGATGCGTAGGTAAGATTGGTTCTTGCTTAAGCCCGTAGCAGCCACGTAAAACTTGCAGCAAACAAACTAGAGGACGTCTAACTTGTTTTTGCAGGGCATGTTGTGATGTGATATGGTCAAGACATGATGCTAAATTTTATTGTATGAGATGATCATGTTTTGTAACTGAGTTATCGGCAACTGGCAGGAGCCATATAGTTGTCGCTTTATTGTATGCAATGCAATCGCCCTGTAATGCTTTACTTTATCACTAAGCGGTAGCGATAGTTGTAGAAGTATAAGATTGGTGAGACGACAACGATGCTACAATGGAGATCAAGGTGTCGTGCCGGTGACGATGGTGATCATGATGGTGCTTCAGAGATGGAGATCACAAGCACAAGATGATGATGGCCATATCATATCACTTATATTGATTGCATGTGATGTTTATCTTTTATGCATCTTATCTTGCTTTGATTGACGGTAGCATTATAAGATGATCTCTCACTAAATTATCAAGAAGTGTTCTCCCTGAGTATGCACCGTTGCCAAAGTTCGTCGTGCCCAGACACGACATGATGATCGGGTGTGATAAGCTCTACGTCCATCTACAACGGGGGCAAGCCAGTTTTGCACACGCAAAATACTCAGGTTAAACTTGACGAGCCTAGCATATGTAGATATGGCCTCGGAACACGGAGACCGAAAGGTCGAGCGTGAATCATATAGTAGATATGATCAACATAATGATGTTCACCATTGAAAACTAATCCATTTCACGTGATGATCAGTTATGGTTTAGTTGATTTGGATCACGTGATCACTTAGAGGATTAGAGGGATGTCTATCTAAGTGGGAGTTCTTAAGTAATATGATTAATTGAACTTAAATTTATCATGAACTTACTCCTGGCAGTATTAGCATATCTATGTTGTAGATCAATAGCTCGCGTTGTTGTCTCCCTATGTTTGTTTTGATATGTTCCTGGAGAAAAACTATGTTGAAAGATGTTAGCAGCAATGATGCGAATTGGATCCGTGATCTGAGGTTTATCCTCATTGCTACACTGAGGATGTCACGACCGGTTTTCCAATAAAAATAATTATTGAAAAACCAATCTTTTGAGTCCAGCATGAGAGAAATCCTCCTCACTGGTAGACAAGTTCTTGATACAATAAGCCAGTAGCATAGAATATATTACAGGGTTGAGCTAGGGTTGCTCAACAAATTATTACAAGCGCGCCAATAATTATACATAATGGCGGATTTAACACAATGGTGTGGTGGCATACTACTGACTCGAGGATAAAGTGATGGTGGAATAACACCGTGGGGAGTGTGATAACATGACTCTCAAACTGGCATCACATCGAGCGTCGAGGTGAGGCTCGATGAATGTTATTCGAGTTGCGGAAGCAGATATAATACAGTGACCAAATCCAGGGTCGCACGAGACTGACTGGGATTCCTCTAGGCGTCGGACTCGCTATCGAACTCTTCATCCATGAGATCGCCTTCGTCAGCATCTGGCCAAATCAACAAGCCAGTGAGTACTTTGAAAGTACTCGCAAGACAGTTCGGACGTGAGATATAACAAATGCATGCATGAATGCGTCATGATTAATCTTTCCAATGCACATTCAAAAATTTCCATAACGAAGTAAGTACAAGGGAAACGGCGGTAGTCCGCCTGAAATCCCAACAAAATATAAATGAAAACCGATCGGGTGTCTGAAGCGACGCCTCGAAAGGTGAACAAATAATAACAAAAAAAAATCATGCCGCAGTCAGGCGTCTTAGCGACACCACATAAAGGGCTTTTAAAAGAAATGCCACAGTCGGACGTCGGGGCGACATCACAGAAAGGGCTTCAAAAGAAATGCCACAGTCGGACGTCTGAGCGACATCACAGAAAGGGCTTTAAAAGAAATGCCACAGTCGGACGTCTGAGCGACATCATAGAAAGGGCTTTAAAAGAAATGCCACAGTCGGACGTCTGAGCGACATCACAGAAAGGGCTTTAAAAGAAATGCCACAGTCGGACGTCTGAGTGACATCACAGGAAGGGCTTTTATTCACAAGTAAATAATACTCATAATAAATATTCAATTCATGATAATAAACGGGTTAGTCCATCCACAGGAATAAACTTTTAACCGGGCTTAGCACTCATGTGATTCACCGGAGTATCTGTCACCAAAACTGGCACTTGTCAGAATTAGTCAGCGCAAAATTTGGATATGGATAAGATGATTTGGAGATTTACGAGTCTGCAGAGTTTGTACAAAAATTTCCCACAGCTAACGGATTTCCGTAGTCACGAAGGACTAGTTCCGTTTACGGTATTTCGGAGGAAAACACAGCTAACCAGTACACACCCATCCTACCTCTCGATGCCAGGACTCACCCTAGACATCGTCCAAGAAAAACTTTTGAGACGGGGAGATCACAATCTCGAATAGCATGGGATCAAATTTATATACGCGCGCTCTAAGGGGTGCCCCCCTCTCGGTCCCAACCGGAAACACCCATGCCCCCTGACCGGATGACTGGCTTTAATCCAGGGCCATGGAACCATCATCCCGGCCTCTCCTTTTGGTGTGTACCAGGAAAGCGGTTTGCGACTTACTAATCCATATTCCTTGCGGAAAACATGTGGTAGTACAAGGAAGGAAATGGGAGGAACTGGACCGATACGGTTTGACACTGTAGTCATATAGTCTGGCATAAGACTGGCATGCTACAACACTGCCATCTTACCCATCCTCATGCCAACACATGGCCATTCATACTCACATCCATCCACCTATGGATCATCGAGCTCACTTACCTCAACAATGCATGAAAATAACGTTCATCGGTATGCTCATCAACATGCCATGAAACTAACTAAATGCAAAACATACCAAGACACTCATCATATCAAAAGTTCAAACATGCTTGCCTGGTTCAGAGTAGTCGGAGCCTAGCTCGGTGAAGTTCGCGGCTCCGTCACCTCCTTTGGTATCAACGGTATAAAGAAAACACACGTGCTAACATAAATACCGAGATGTGCACAATAAGTATTCCAAATATTTTTCAAATAAATCTGATAAAAAACTAGACCAAATTTTAAAGAGAACAGAAAAAGAATCAATCAAAAATACTTTTCTGTTAAAAAGTTATAAGGGTTTTTGTCCAGGGACTCATCTGTAATGAAACAGAAAGTTTCCAGGGGCTAGCTCATAAAAACAGAAAACGATTCGATAGAGAATACGCCAGCCCAGGGGGAAAGCGCATTTGGCAGAATACGCTTCCAGAAAACGGTTCGTTTAGAAAAGGACAGAGAGGCTGACGGGCAGGTCCCACCCGTCAGGTTTAAAAATTCAAAAGGGCGGCAGAGGACGACAGTGTCCGAGAGCCGCAGTGGTTGCCGGCGGCGATCCACGGCAAGGTAGGGGGATCGGAGGGTACCTCCGTGTTCAGGGCGCCCTTCCGCGTCGGTTGGTGGTGGTGGTGGTCGCCGGCGAGTACCACGTCGACGGCGAGCCTTGCTCCGGCGGACGGCGGCTCGGGTGGAGATGGATCTCGTCGGGGAGAGCTGCGAAGGTCAAAATTGACGCTTGGGTTAGCTTACTGGGTGCCCGAGGAGGCTACTGACGAGGTTTGGGCGCCGGAGATGGCCTCACCGGAGCGAATCAAGGTGGAGGCCGAGGCGGAACGAGGCGGCCGGAGTCGGGGGAGGAGACCTCTTCGAGGTCCTCCTAGTGGCCTGGCGGGGTGTTTGTGGGGTGCAGTGGTGGTGCGTGCTCGAGGGCGAGCTCGGGGTCTCCTTTTATAGGCGATCCGAGGTGGTGGCCATGAACGGGGATCTCCGGTGATGGATTACGGCGGCGCAGTGCTTGGTCGGGGAGCTTAGGAGGTTGGGCATCAATGTGGGGCTCCACTGGTTCCATTCAGACGCTAAACGGACTTGGATTAGAAGCTTAGGGCAGTTTTGGTCGGAACGGGACGGCGCGGGTCTGTCGGCGGCAGAGAGCGTGTCCAGCGCTGTCGGGCCACGACGACTGTGCTGCGGGGTTGGGCTAGCGTGCATGAGGCCACGCGGAGAGCCAGGGGGCGTTGGCGGGCGCCGAACGGCGTTGAGCCGCCGTTTTGCTCCCTGTCGGCTGCTACGGTGGTTTGGCCGCCGCAAGACACGCCGGCGCAGGCGGGCCAGGGTGCCACCGACGCCAGGAAGGCGCCAAGCGTGCGTGCGGTGCTCCAGACAGGAGGAAGAGGCGGCGAGGAACGTGCCAAGGGCACTGTCTACGCGTGACTGAAGCGGCCGAAGAGAAACGACACTGGAATCTGAATATTTACTGAATTTACTGAAAGTGCAAGGAACAGTGCATGCAAGGTGTTCGACAGAATGATACTGGCCTCTAGGGATTTTTCCTTGAGCTGATTTTTGGTGGAGTGGCTTCTCATTGCTCCAGTAGGCTGCCTGAATTTTGGTGGAATTTTTGGAGAAGTATAGATATGAATTTCACCAAATTTGGCAAATCTGGTCCAAACTTGCAGAGGCTGAAATTTGAAAAATTTGAAAAGAGGAGGAGTGGATCAAGATGGTTCTAGGTTGTGGATGCTAAGGACAATACAGAGGAGTTGGTTTGAGGTCAAAACTCAAATGAAATAGGGTACTTGCTTTGAAAAACCCTCAGGCTCCAAATAATTGACAGAAATGATTTGAGAGGAAAAATAATTAGAATAAAATCCAAAACTTGTTTGGATTAGTTGGGACAGAGAACTTAGGTTGATTACAAGGAGGAGGAAAGGATTTCTAGAAAAGAAATTTTAAAAGCTCTCTTTTAAAATCCAACAAAGTTTTTGAAGAAAACCAAATTAAAATTTTTGGAGTGTCACAGAGGAATTGTGTCCTTGATGCACCGCTAGGTGACAGACCTATTGCAGGAGCAGATGCTGACGTTATGAACGTTTGGCTAGCTAAATATGATGACTACTTGATAGTTTAGTGCTCCATGCTTAACGGCTTAGAATCGGGACATCAAAGACGTTTTGAACGTCATGGACCATATGAGATGTTCCAGGAGTTGAAGTTAATATTTCAAGCAAATACCCGAGTTGAGAGATATGAGGTCTCCAACAAGTTCTATAGCTAAAAGATGGAGGAGAATCACTCAACTAGTGAGCATGTGCTCAGATTGTCTGGGTACTACAATCACTTAAATCAAGTGGGAGTTAATCTTCCAGATAAAATAGTGATTGACAGAATTCTCTAGTCACCATCACCAAGTTAGTAGAACTTCGTGATGAACTATAATATGCAAGGGATAACGGAAATGATTCCCAAGCTCTTCGTGATGCTAAAATCGACGAAGGTAAAAATCAAGAAAAACATCAAGTGTTGATGGTAGACAAGACCACTAGTTTCAAGAAAAGGGCAAAATGAAGAAGGGGAACTTCAAGAAGAATGGCAAGCAAGTTGCTGCTCAAGTGAAGAAACCCAAGTCTAGTCCTAAGCCTGAGACTAAGTGCTTCTACTGCAAAGGGATTGGTCACTGGAAGCGGAACTACCCCAAGTATTTGGTGGATAAGAAAGGATGGCAAAGTAAACAAAGGTATATTTGATATACATGTTATTGATGTGGCTTTACTAGTGTTCATAGCAACCCCTCAGTATTTGGTACTAGTTCAGTTGCTAAGATTAGTAACTCGAAACGGGAGTTGCAGAATAAACAGAGACTAGTCAAGGGTGAAGTGACGATGTGTATTGGAAGTGGTTCCAAGATTTATATGATCATCATCGCACACTCCCTATACTTTCGGGATTAGTGTTGAAACTAAATAAGTGTTATTTGGTGTTTGCGTTGAGCATGAATATGATTTGATCATGTTTATTGTAATACAGTTATTCATTTAAGTAAGAGAATAAATTGTTGTTCTGCTTACATGAATAAAACCTTATATGGTTACACACCCAATGAAAATAGTTCGTTGGATCTCGATCATAGTGATACACATAATCACAATATTGAAACCAAAAGATACAATGTTAATAATGATAGTGCAACTTATTTGTGGTACTGCCGTTTTAGGTCATATTGGTGTAAAGCGCATGAAGAAACTCCATGCTGATGGGCTTTTGGAATCACTTGATTATGAATCACTTGATGCTTGCGAACCATGTCTCTTGGGCAAGATGACTAAAACGCTGTTCTCCGAAACAATGGAGCAAGCAACAGATTTGTTGGAAATCATACATACTGATGTATGTGGTCCGATGAATATCAAGGCTTGCAGCAGGTATCATTATTTTCTGACCTTCACAGATGATTTGAGAAGATATGGGTATATCTACTGGATGAAACATAAGTCTGAAACATTTGAAAAGTTCGAAGAATTTCAGAGTGAAGTGGAAAATCATCGTGACAAGAAAATAAGGTTTCTACGATCTGATCGCAGAGACAAATATTTGAGTTACGAGTTTGGTCTTCAATTAAAACAATGTGGAATAGTTTCACAAATTTGTGCCACCTGGAACACCACAACATAATGGTGTGTCCGAACGTCATAGCTGTACTTTATTAGATATAGTGCAAATCTATGATGTTTCTTACCGATTTACCACTATCGTTTTTGAGGTTATGCATTAAAGATAGCTGCATTCACGTTAAAAAAGGGGCACCATCTAAGTCCGTTGAGATGACACAAACTGAACTGTGGTTTGGCAAGAAACCAAAGTTGTCATTTCTTAAAGTTTGGGGTTGTGATGCTTATATGAAAAAGTTTCATCCTGATAAGCTCAAACCCAAATCGGAGAAATATGTCTTCATAGGATACCCAAAGGAGACTGTTGGGTACACCTTCTATCACAGATCCGAAGGCAAGACATTCGTTGGTAAGAATGGATACTTTCTAGAGAAGGAGTTTCTCTCGAAAGAAGTGAGTGGGAGGAAAAGTAGAAAACTTGATAAGGTAATTGTATCATCTCCCTTATTGGAAAGTAGTTCATCACAGAAATCTGTTGTTGTGACTACTACACCAATTAGTGAGGAAGCTAATGATGATGATCATGTAACTTCAGATCAAGTTACTACCGAATCTCGTAGGTAAACCAGAGTGAGATCCGCACCAGAGTGCTACGGTAATCCTGTTCTGGAAGTCATGTTACTAGACCATGATGAACTTGCGAACTATGAGGAAGCAATGATGAGCCCAGATTCCGCGAAATGGTTTGAGGCCATGAAATCCGAGATATGGTCCATGTATGAGAACAAAGTTTGGACTTTGGTTGACCTGCCCGATGATCGGCAAGCAATTGAGAATAAATGGATCTTTAAGAGGAAGACGGACGCTGATAGTAGTGTTACTATCTACAAAGCTAGAACTGTCGCAAAAGGTTTTTGACAAGTTCAAGGTGTTGACTACGATGAGAGTTTCTCACTCATATCTATGCTTGAGTCTGTCCGAATCATGTCAGTAATTTCCGCATTTTATGAAATCTGGCAAATGGATAAACAAAACTGCATTCCTTAATGGATTTATTAAAGAAGAGTTGTATATGATGCAACCAGAAGGTTTTGTCAATCCGAAAGGTGCTAACAAAATGTGCAAGCTCCAGCGATCCATCTGTGGACTGGTGCAAGCATCTCGGAGTTGGAATATACGCTTTGATGAGTTGATCAAAGCATATAGTTTTATACAGACTTGCGGTGAAGCCTGTATTTACAAGAAAGTGAGTGGGAGCACTACAACATTTCTGATAAGTATATGTGAATGACATATTGTTGATCGGAAATAATATAGAATTATTCTGTAAAGCATAAAGGAGCGTTTGAAAGGAGTTTTTCAAAGAAAGACTTTGGTGAAGCTGCTTACATATTGAGCTTCAAGATCTATAGAGATAGATCAAGACGCTTGATAAGTTTTTTCAATGAGTACATACCTTGACAAGATTTTGAAGTAGTTCAAAATGGATCAAGCAAAGAAAGGGTTCTTGCCTGTGTTACAAGGTGTGAAGTTGAGTAAGACTCAAAGCCCGACCACGGCAGAAGATAGAAAGAGAATGAAAGTCATTCCCTATGCCTCAGTCATAGGTTCTATAAAGTATGCCATGCTGTGTACCAGATCTATTGTATACCATACACTATGTTAAGAGAGGGAGTACAATAATGATCTAGGAGTAGATCAATGGACAGCGGTCAAAATTATCCTTACTGGAATAAGGATATGTTTCTCGATTACGGAGGTGACAAAAGGTTCGTCGTAAAGGGTTACGTCGATGCAAGTTTTGACACTGATCCAGATGACTCTCAATCCGGATACATACTGAAAGTGGGAGCAATTAGCTAGAGTAGCTCCATGCAGAGCATTGTTGACATAGAAATTTGCAAAATACATGCGGATCTGAATGTGGCAGACCCGTTGACTAAACTTCTCTCACAAGCAAAACATGATCACACCTTAGTACTCTTTGGGTGTTAATCACATAAGCGATGTGAACTAGATTACTGAATCTAGTAAACCCTTTGGGTGTTGGTCACATGGCGATGTGAACTATGGGTGTTAATCACATGATGATGTGAACTATCAATGTTAATCACATGGTGATGTGATCTAGATTATTGACTCTAGTGCAAGTGGGAGACTGAAGGAAATATGCCCTAGAGGCAATAATAAAGTTATTATTTATTTCCTTATTTCATGATAAATGTTTATTATTCATGCTACAATTGTATTAACCGGAAACATAATACATGTGTGAATACATAGACAAACAGAGTGTCACTAGTATGCCTCTACTTGACTAGCTCATTAATCAAAGATGGTTATGTTTCCTAACCATGGACAAAGAGTTGTTATTTGATTAACGGGATCACATCATTAGGTGAATGATCTGATTGACATGACCCATTCCATTAGCTTAGCACCCGATCGTTTAGTATGTTGCTATTGCTTTCTTCATGACTTATACATGTTCCTATGACTATGAGATTAAGCAACTCCCGTTTGCCGAAGGAACACTTTGTGTGCTACCAAACGTCACAACGTAACTGGGTGATTATAAAGGAGCTCTACAGGTGTCTCCAAAGGTACATGTTGGGTTGGCGTATTTGAAGATTAGGATTTGTCACTCCGATTGTCGGAGAGGTATCTCTGGGCCCTCTCGGTAATACACATCACTTAAGCCTTGCAAGCATTGCAGCTAATGAGTTAGTTGCGGGATGATGTATTACGGAACGAGTAAAGAGACTTGCCGATAACGAGATTGAACTAGGTATTGGATACCGACGATCGAATCTCGAGCAAGTAACATACCGATGACAAAGGGAACAATGTATGTTGTTATGCGGTCTGACCGATAAAGATCTTCGTAGAATATGTAGGAGCCAATATGGGCATCCAGGTCCCGCTGTTGGTTATTGACCGGAGACGTGTCTCGGTCATGTCTACATTGTTCTCGAACCGTAGGGTCCACACGCTTAAAGTTACGATGACAGTTTCATTATGAGTTTATGTATTTTGATGTACCGAAGGTTGTTCGGAGGCCCGGATAAGATCGGGGACATGACGAGGAGTCTCGAAATGGTCGAGACGTAAAGATCGATATATTGGACGACTATATTCGGACATCAGAAAGGTTCCGAGTGGTTCGGGTATTTTTCAGAGTACCGGGGAGTTACGGCAATACGGGAGAAGAAGTATATGGGCCTTATTGGGCTTTAGGGGAGAGGGAGAGGCAGGCCGCGCCCCCCCAAGGCCTAGTCCGAATTGGACTAGGGGGAGGGGCTGCGCCCCCTCCTTCCTTCTCTTCCCTTTTCCCCTTCCTTGTCTCTTACTCCTAATACTTGGAAGGACGCCTAGTTGGACTAGGAATGGGGGAATCCTACTCCCGGTGGAAGTAGGACTCCCCTAGGGCGCGCCATAGAGAGGGCCGGCCCTCCCCTGCTCCACTCTTTTATATACGGGGGCAAGGGGCACCCCATAGACACACAAGTTGATCTTCGTGATCGTTCCTTAGCCGTGTGCGGTGCCCCCCTCCACGATATTACACCTCGATCATATTGTAGCGGTGCTTAGGCGAAGCCCTGCGACAGTTAAACATCAAGATCGTCACCATGCCGTCGTGCTGATGAAACTCCTCCCCGAAGCTTTGCTGGATCGGAGCCCGGGGTGCGTCATCGAGCTGTACATGTGTCAAGAACTCGGAGGTGCCGGAGTAACGGTGCTTGGATCGGTTGGACCGGGAAGACGTACGACTACTTACTCTACGTTGCGTCAACACTTCCGCTTCAGTCTACGAGGGTACGTAGACAACACTCTCCCCTCTCGTTGCTATGCATCACCATGATCTTGTGTGTGCGCAGGAATTTTTTTGAATTAGTACGTTCCCCAACAAAACCGTTGTCTTGTTTTCTCCTAGTATGGTCAACACCCGCAGCAACCCTGCTGCCCCGGAGCAGGGGGAAGCCAGTGCAGCTAGGGGTGAAAATCTGCCTCACCCGCCTTCTCTGGCCGAAGTAATGCTGGAGGCGGAAAGAAACAAGCGTGAGACTAACCGCCTGCTAGAGCGGATTGAGCAGAACACTGCACGCCATCCGCGAAATGACTTGGTGTCAATCAATGACTTTATCAAGCTGTACCCACCAAAGTTTAACCATTCCGTCGAGCCCCTCGACGCAGATGACTGGCTTCGCAGCATCACCCACAAGCTACGTTCTACCAACGTAGCTGAAGCCGACAAGGTTACTTACGCTACCTACCATCTCGAAGGCCCTGCTAGCCTCTGGTGGGAAAATTTTGAAGCTATGCGCCCGGTCGGCCAAATTACTACTTGGGCTGAATTCAGTGAGGCTTTCCATGAGCATCACATTCCGGAAGGTCTTATTGACCGCAAGAGGGAGGAGTTCTGCAATTTCACCCAAGGAAGACTGACTGTGGATGCATATAGTCGTGAATTTGGGAATCTGGCACGTTATGCCCCTGAAGAGGTATCTACTGACGCTAAGAAGCAGGCAAGGTTCCGTAAGGGACTTAGCCCTGAGCTTCGCCGCGATCTTCGTCTGCACGAGTGCACCTCTTTTCAGAAGTTGGTCAATAAAGCCATCAGTGCTGAGACAGTCCAGACTGATTATGACGCTTCACGCAAGCACTCCCGTGATTTTGGCTCTTCATCCGGCTCTGGAGCTCAGAAGCGCCGGGTGTGGATCCCAACCACGGCATTGCCACCCAGGTTCATTCCGAGGCCATCCTTTGAGGCACCTTGTCCCAACCAGCAATTTGCACCGCCCAAGCCCTATGGTGGCCCCGCTGCTAACGCTGCTCCACGCCCCAATGTGGTGACATGCTTTAAGTGTGGAGAGCCGGGTCACTATAGTCGAGAGTGTCCCTAGAACAACAACCCCAATCAAACTGGAAAGTCCGTTGGCCATGGTAAGTCCACGGGAAAAACATTCTACGCCAAGCCGGCCACCACTTCACGTGGCCATGTCAACTATGTTTCAGCCGAGGAGGCTCATGAGGATCCTAACGTCGTCCTTGGTATGCTCGTTGTTAACTGCCATCCGGCATCTGTTCTTTTCGATACTGGAGCATCTCATTCATTCATATCCGAGAACTATGCTCGATTGCATAACATGGCATTCTGTGACATGCCCTCTACCATGGAAATTCAAACCCTTGGCTCTAGATGGCAAACTTCTAGAGTAAGCCATGGAAACGAAATTCTTGTCGATAGACTTGTCTTCCTTGCATCCTTAATAGCTCTCAAGTCCTCGGACATAAACATCATCTTGGGTATGGACTGGATGTCAGCTCATTATGCTAAGATCGATTGTGCCACTAGAACCGTTCAACTTACTCACCCATCGGGCAAGACAGTCAATGTCTTAACCCGAGTGGCCAAGCGCCAACTTTACTCCCTAAATGCCAACCCCCTTCCAGACCTTGAGGATGTTCCGGTAGTCCGAGACTTTCCGGATGTCTTTCCAGAAGAACTGCTAGGTGTTCCACCTGACAGGGATGTTGAGTTTGTGATAGACCTTGTTCCAGGAACCGTTCCAATTTCTAGAAGACCCTACAAGATGGCACCCTTAGAACTAGCCGAGCTTAAGAACCAACTCGACGAGTCCTTGAAAAAGGGTTTCATCCGTCCTAGTTCCTCTCCTTGGGCTTGCCCCGTCCTCTTCGTTAAGAAGAAGGATGGAACGGATTGAATGGTTGTGGATTACCGACCTGTCAACTTGGTCACCATCAAGAACAAATACCCGCTTCCCAGGATCAACGATTTGTATGATCAGCTCACTGGATCCTCTGTCTTTTCCAAGATGGATTTGAGGTTGGGCTACCATCAAATCAAAATCAGAAACGGGGACATTCCCAAAACGGCCTTTGTTACTCGTTATGGCCAATACGAGTACACCGTCATGTCCTTCGGTTTAACCAATGCCCCAGCTACCTTCTCTTGGTTAATGAACTCGGTCTTCATGGAGTACTTGGATAAATTCGTCGTAGTATACCTCGATGACATACTCATCTACTCCAAGAATGAAGAGGAACATGCCGAACATCTAAGGCTGGTATTGATGTAACTTCGAGAGCATCGCCTTTATGCCAAATTCTCCAAGTGTGAATTTTGGTTGCCAGAAGTGACCTATCTAGGCCATGTAATCTCTGGTAAGGGTATTGCTGTCAATCCCGAGCGAGTTCAAGTCGTCCTTGATTGGACTCCACCTGAGACGGTTAAGCAAGTTCGGAGCTTCCTTGGCTTAGCGAGCTATTGCCGCCGCTTCGTCGAGAATTTCTCCAAGGTTGCTAAACCTCTAACTAAACTCCTCAAGAAAGATAAAAAGTTCGAGTGGACTCCACAGTGCGAGTTCAGCTTTCAGGAACTGAAAAGATGCCTGACATCTGCTCCCGTACTAGTACCACCAGATTTCTCCAAGGACTTTATTATCTATTGCGATGCCTCGCGACAAGGACTAGGTTGCATACTCATGCAAGATCGTCAGGTAATTGCCTATGCTTCACGGCAATTACACCCACATGAGGAAAATTATCCCACACATGATCTAGAGCTGGCAGCTGTAGTCCATGCACTTAAAACTTGGCGACATTACCTCCTCGGTAATCGTTGCGAGATCTTCACCGATCACCAAAGTTTGAAATATATCTTCACCCAACCAGATTTGAATCTCAGGCAAAGACGTTGGGTCGAGTTGATCTCGGATTACGACTTAGGAATAACTTACACCCCGGGCAAAGCCAATGTCATGGCTGATGCACTAAGTCGTAAATCCTATTGTAACAACCTGATGTTGCAACAAAGTCAACAACTTCTCCATGAGGAATTCCGTAAGCTTAATCTTCACATTGTTCCTCGAGGATTCCTATCCACCCTGGTGGCGAAACCTACCCTTATGGATCAAATCATAGCTGCCCAGAAGCATGATAAGGGCATATCCCGGATTAAGGAAAACATTGCTAGCGGAGTTGCTAAATGTTTTTCCATGGATAAGCGGGGTGCTGTCTTCTTCGAGAACCGTTTGGTGGTTCCCAAGAAACAACATCTATGCCAGTTGATCCTTAAGGAAGCTCATGAATCCCCTCTCACCATTCATCCCGGTAGTACTAAAATGTATCCAGACCTACGCCAGAGGTTTTGGTGGACTAGGATGAAGAGAGAAATCGCTCAATACATTGCTAATTGCGATGCTTGTCGTCGTGTTAAAGTAGAGCATCAACGGCCTGCTGGCACCCTTCAACCTTTGGCTATTCCTAAATGGAAATGGGATAAAATTAGTATGGATTTCATCACTGGGTTTCCCAAGACCAAGAGAGGGAATAATGCCATCTTCGTCGTGATCGACCGACTTTCCAAAGTAGCCCACTTTCTACCTGTTCGTGAGAGTATCACCGCTAGCCAGCTAGCCGATTTATACATCTCCCGAATAGTGTCTCTTTATGGTGTCCCATTGGAAATTAACTCAGACCGTGGGAGTCTCTTCACCTCTCGATTTTGGGAAAGTTTCCAAAATGCTATGGGAACTCGTCTCTCCTTTAGCACCACCTTCCATCCTCAATCAAGTGGTCAAGTAGAACGAGTTAATCAAATTCTGGAAGATATGCTCCGACCCTCTGTCATCTCGTTCGGAATGGGTTGGGAGAATTGCCTCCCATTCGCGGAGTTTGCTTATAACAATAGTTATCAAGCCAGCTTGGGCAAGGCTCCTTTCGAAGTTCTCTATGGACGAAAATGTCGAACGCCTCTTAACTGGTCAGAAACCGGGGAAAGACAACTCTTTGGCCCGGATATGATTCAGGAAGCAGAAGAGCAGGTTCGTGTTATTCGTGTGAAATTGAAAACAGCCCAATCTCGTCAAAAGAGTCAATATGATCGTAAACATAAGCCTATGACTTATGAAGTCGGCGAGAAGGCCTACCTTCGGGTTACCCCGTTAAAGGGAACCCATCGTTTCGGTATCAAAGGCAAATTGGCTCCTCGTTACATTGGACCCTTTCGCATTCTTGCCAAACAAGGAGAAGTTGCCTACCAATTGGTACTACCTCTGCATCTTTCGAGAGTTCATGATGTCTTCCATGTGTCACAACTCAGGCGTTGCTTCGTGGATCCTATCCATGGAGTGGACCACGAAATGCTTGATCTACAAGATAACCTCTCCTATCAGGAATATCCCGTTCGTATCCTTGATCAAGCCGAGCGTACCACTCGACATCATAATATCAAGTTTCTCAAGGTTCAATGGTCACACCATTCCAAGAAAGAAGCCACTTGCGAAAGGGAGGATCATCTTCGACTCGAGTACCCCACCTTCATCCCCGAGGATCCTAAATCTCGGGACGAGATTCTTTTGAGTGGGGGTGAGTTGTCACACCCTAGTTACTTCAAGCATTAGAGTGTGCATCATGTTTAAATTCCTCTTAAATTTGAAATGGGGAAGACAGAACCCCCAACACCCCCTGCAAACAACTAGGGTTTACTAAAATTATTTTCAATGAACCTGAAATGCCCTTCTAAAAAGTTCACCCTCTTTGTCTTGGGTTAGAACCTCTGGCAAAATTGGTGCACAATTTTCTAGGTCAATAGAAGGTCATTCAATTAAATCATAAGTATTTGATTTTGGGCATTTAAATGCTATAAAATAATTTAAATGCTCAAATAATTCTGGAAATAAATGTTTGCTGTTGGAAATATTCTAAACAGAGCCCACAACTATTTTCAGGATTTTTGGAAACGTTTTAGTATTTTTAATAAAGCCCAACAGTTGGAGAAAAAAATAGAAAACAGAAACAAATCAAAAGAGAGAGAGAGAGAGAGGGAAACCACCGGGCCTTACCTGTGCTGGCCCAGCCCACCTGGCTCGGCCCAGCCGACTGGCCTTGCCAGTCGTCCTCCTCCTCCCGCCAGGAGGACGAGGAGCGCGTGGCCGGCGCCCGCGGCCACACACCGGCCACCTCCTGCTTCTGCCGATGCCCTGGAGACGTCTAGGGATGCCACGCCGACCCCCACGTCCCCCTCTCATCCTCCCTCACTCTCCCCCTCGTCTCCCTCACCCTCTCCCGCGATGGCCGAGCGCGATCCTCGCCGCCGTTCACCGTAGTCGTCACCAGAGCCACCCCCTCACCCCTCCGACAAGCCCATTAGCTCCGCGCTGCTGTCCTCGACCTCCTCATCGACTCACGCGACGCCGGACACCTCCAAGCGCCTCCCCGACGCCTTCTTCTTCCTCGGTCCGCCGAGATCACCGGCAATGCCCCGACGACGTCCGACCTCCCCCGAGCCCGCTGAGACGCGCTCTGCAACCGCCGTGAGCTCCTCTATCGACCCCCCTCTTCCCTGCTTCGTTTGCTCGCTGTAGACACCGCCCACTTTCTCACTGTAGCACGCCGCCGCGCGAGCTCGACATCGGCGTCACTCCGGTGGCCATTTGGTCAAGCGCGGGTGCCTAACGCACTCACCGCACCTTGTAGCGCCTCGCTAGGACGTCTGTTTCCCCCCTAGCTTGCTGCAGCAGCAAAACCACCAACGGCCGAGCTCCGACCGCCGCCACGAGCTCGATTCCGGTGAGTTCGCTCCACCCCAGCTCCTCCCACTTGCCCCACCAGATGCGTGCGAGCCCTAGCTACGCGTAGGACCAAACCGCGGTCGATTTGGTCGCCTGTGGGCGATTTCCGAAGCTCTCCGCCGTCTCGGCCTCGCCGGCGACTCAACGCCGGCGGGATTAACCCCGCTGACCAGGGTTTGACCCCAGTTTGACTCCATCTGAGTCACTGATGTGTGGGGACGGCTTCTAACTAATTTAGATTAGTTTAAATTAGAGCTAGTCACTCTGTTAAAGGTTAATGACGTCGTTAACTAACCCTTTCTCACTGACATGTGGGCCCAGAGCCTAACTAACCCACTTTAGTGCTAACTAAACACTAACCAACTCTGTTAGTTAGCTGAGAGACTGACAGAAGGGGCCCACCAGTCAGGTTTGACCTAGGCTGGCGCCTTTGACCCGCTGACGTCACAGTGACGCAGTGCTGACGCATTAATTCAATTTCTGGATTTATTCTTTAATAGGAAATTCCAGAAAATAGTCAAAACTTCTAAAAATCATAGAAAATCAACCATAGCTCCAAAGGCAAAGATTTATATATGAAAAATGATTAGAAAAATTCAATCTATCCATCTGTAATGGTTTCATGCATGACAAAACAAGTTAACCTTGCTGTTTAAGCAGAATAAGGTAATGCACTAATAAGGCCATGTTTAATGAGCTAATATTTGAATCTTTGATTCAAATGAGTTCATTCCCTTCTGTTTTAGCTTGCATTAGGCCAAGACACTTTCATCTTGCCATGTCATAGCATGCATCATATTGTTGCATATTGCCATGTGTTGATTATGTTCAGTGTGTCTTTCGTGGTAGGTTCTGCCTCCAAGGACAACCCCGAGTATCCGTCTGAAGGGCAGTACCCTACTACCAATACAACAGGCAAGCAACCCATTGATCATTCCGATACAAAACCATGTTCTCGCTTCTGCTCTTGTTTACTGCATTAAGACAACACGATTCAAACTGTTGTGTGTTACGGTAGTTGAACCCTTATCCTCTGCATGACCTGTCATTGCCACAGTAACTAGATGAAACCCACTAGCATGTGTAGGAGTTGATTGAGCCATGTATGTGATTCCTACCTTGCTATGCCTGCTATGCTTAGAGTTGTGTCAGGTCTGGTTCATCTGGGTGATGGGCTAGAGTGATATGATATGTCGGTAATGTGAGGAATGTGTTGAACATGTTTTGGTAAAGGTATCGATGAGAGGCCATGTAGGAGTACATGGTGGGTTGTTTCATTGAGATCGTCCATAAGAACTGAGATCTGTATGCGTGATTTAAGATTCAGCTACTACCACACATTGGGCCCTGAAATATGACCCCGCTCGACTTACTGACCCCTCTCGCCCTCTGTCCAGGAGTTGCAACTAGTTTCTGGTGTTTGTAGGATATGTGTTGGCGGCCGTGCGTAGCGCTGACCCTAGGGGTGGGCTATGATGCGGTAGATACACTGTGGCCGGGTATGCCGGGCGCCCGTTTGGCGTCTCGGGACCCTGTACACATCGTTTGGGGCCGTTGAGGACACCCCGGCCGGATTTCCTTGTGGATGGAACCTGAATAGGCGATAAACCTGGATTAGAGACTTGCGCGGTTAGTTAGGTCGTGGTCTACACCCATGTCGGTTTTCGCTTGAAGTCTGCCGAGCACATGTCGTGTGCAGACAGTAAGTGGTGGAAACATGTGTGACGAAGTACACCCCTGCAGGGTATAAAACTATTCGAATAGCTGCATCCGCGGTAAAGGATTACTTGGTTGCCTATACAGTTCATAGACAAGTTAATGGATACTACTAAAAGACTCAAGATAAGTGTGAGTACCGAGGATGGCCCTCTCGTATGATGACGAGGGAGGATCCCCGGTGGAGTATTGTGTTGGTGAGTAGTGGACTCGTGTGCGAAAAATATTTTATTAGTGGAGTTCCATAGGATAGCTTAGCCAAGAGTCAAAGCTGGCTTGCTGCAATAACCCCACCACCTTCTTGAGAATAAGCATGTATAGTAGGTTCTGTTGTAAGACTTGTTGAGTACCCTTGTACTCATGTTTGCTTAATTACTGTTTTCAGATGACAACACCGCCCCCTCCGATGGGTTCTACGTAGACCTTGACGTCGACGAGTGACTAGCCACCCAGGTGGTGATCCTGGCCATGAAAGGCCCTATGTAGATAATCAGGCTTCGAGAAGCCTTCTTTCTTTCTAGTGTCTGTACTCAGACTCGTTGCTTCCGCTTGTGCTTGTATGATTGTATGACTTGAGTGTCGGGTCATGTGACCCCTATCTATATGAACATATTATGTATGGCTCTTTGGAGCCTTTAAATAAAGTACTTGAGTTGTAGAGTTTTGTTGTGATGCCATGTTGTATGTACTCATATCGGGCATATTGTGTGTATGATTGAAATGCTTGGTATGAGTGGGATCCAAGAATCTAGTTGTTTATCCTTGGCAGCCTTTCTTATGGGGAAATGTAGTCTAGTGTTCCTCGAGCCATAGTAGTCCGCTACAGCCCGGTTCACCGGAGTCCTGCTAGCCCAGCACTACTGTTCAGGACACTTGACTGGCCGGCATGTGTTTCACTTCGTTCCTATGTCTGTCCCTTCGGGGAAATGTCACGCAGTGACTTCCGGAGTCCTACCTAGCCTGCTACAGCCTGGGTTCCCCGGAGTCCTGTTAGCCCAGTGCTACAGCCCGGAATCACTCGCTGATGACCGACATGCTCGATGTGATTCATGTATGCCTGTCTCCATAGGTCTGTGCCGCTTTGGGTTCATGACTAGCCATGTCGGCCCGGGTTCTCTGTCATATGGATGCTAGCGACACTATCATATACGTGAGCCAAAAGGCGCAAACGGTCCCGGGCCATGGTAAGGCGACACCCTTGGGATACCGTGCGTGAGGCCGCAAAGTGATATGAGGTGTTACCGGCTAGATCGATGTGGCTTGGAATCGGGGTCCTGACAGAAATGGAGTAGTTTTCAATGGTGAACATCAATATGTTGATCATATCTACTATATGATTCACGCTCGACCTTCCGGTCTCAGTGTTCCGAGGCCATATCTGCATATGCTAGGCTTGTCAAGTTTAACCTGACTATTCTGCATGTGCAAAAACTGGCTTACACCCGTTGTAGATGGACGTAGAGCTTATCACACCCGATCATCACGTGGTGTCTGGGCACGACGAACTTTGGCAACGGTGCATACTCAGGGAGAACACTTTTATCTTGAAATTTAGTGAGAGATCATCTTATGATGCTACCATCAATCAAAGCAAGATGAGATGCATAAAAGATAAACATCACATGCAATCAATATAAGTGATATGATATGGCCATCATCATCTTGTGCTTGTGATCTCCATCTCCGAAGCACCGTCATGATCACCATCATCACCGGCGCGACACATTGATCTCCATCGTAGGATCATTGTTGTCTCGCCAATCTTATGCTTCCACGACTATTGCTACCGCTTAGTGATAAAGTAAAGCATTACAGCGCAATTGCATTGCATACAATAAAGCGACAACCATATGGCTCCTGCCATTTGCCGATAACTCGGTTACAAAACATGATCGTCTCATACAATAAAATTTAGCATCATGCCTTGACCATATCACATCACAACATGCCCTGCAAAAACAAGTTAGATGTCCTCTACTTTGTTGTTGCAAGTTTTACGTGGCTCCTACGGGCTTAAGCAAGAACCATTCTTACCTACGCATCAAAACCACAACGATAGTTTGTCAAGTTGGTGCTGTTTTAACCTTCGCAAGGACCGGGCATAGCCACACTTGGTTCAACTAAAGTTGGAGAAACTGACACCTGCCAGCCACCTATGTGCAAAGCACGTCGGTAGAACCAGTCTCGCGTAAGCGTATGCGTAATGTCGGTCCGGGCCGCTTCATCCAACAATACCACCGAACCAAAGTATGACATGCTGATAAGCAGTATGACTTATATCACCCAGAACTCACTTGTGTTCTACTCTTGTACAACATCAACGCATAAAACCTAGGCTCGGATGCCACTGTTGGGGAACATAGTAATATCAAAGAAATTCCTACGCACACGCAAGATCATGGTGATGCATAGCAACGAGAGGGGAGAGTGTTGTCTATGTACCCACGTAGACCGTTCGCGGAAGCGTTATATCAACGCGGTTGATGTAGTCGTACGTCTTCATGTCCGACTGATCCAAGTACTGAAAGCATGGCACCTCTGAGTTCTGCACATGTTCGGCTTGGTGACGTCCTCACCTTCTCGATCCAGCTAGAGGGGCGAAGTAGTAGATGAGTTCCGGTAGCACGATGGCGTGGTGATGGTGTTGGTGAAGAACAATCTCCCCAGGGCTTCGCCTAAGCACTACGAAAACTATGACGGAGGATAAACTAGAGGGGACGAGGTTGCCGGCACACGGCTTGGTGTTTCTTGATGTGTCTTTGGTGCTAGCCCTACCCCTCTATTTATATGTAGATCCCTGGGGTCGAAACTTGGAGTAAAAGCCTCCTCAAAGTCGGTTTTACCCAAAAGGCAAGAGTCCTTCTCGGACTCCAGGGCTAGACGCCAGGGTTCCCGACGTCTACCCCCTAGACGCCAGGGTTCCTGGCATCTAGCCTCTGGTCTTTGCAAAACTTCCTTTTACACTTTCCAAAAGCCTCGTGGGCTTTCCCCTTTTGCCCAGATAAAGTGTTCTCGTGCCCAAACATTTCGGTAAACATCTGGAACCCCTTCCGGTGAATTTCGGAACCCTTCCGGAGATCAAACACTACTATCCCATATATCAAACTTTATCTCCAGACCATTCCGGAGCTCCTCGTCATGTTCGTGATCTCATCCCGGACTCCGAACAACATTCGGTCATCAACATACATAACTCATATAGTACTATACCGTCAACGAACGGTAAGCATGCGGACCCTACGGGTTCGAGAACTATGTAGACATGACCGAGACACCTCTCTGGTCAATAACCAATAGCGGGACCTGGATGCCCATATTGGCTCCTAAATATTCTACGAAGATCTTTATCGGTCAGACCGCATAACAACATACGTTGTTCCCTTTGTCATCGGTATGTTACTTGCCCGAGATTCGATCGTCGGTATCTCAATACCTAGTTCAATCTCGTTACCGGCAAGTCTCTTTACTCGTTCCGTAATACATCATCCTGCAACTAACTCATTAGTTGCAATGCTTGCAAGGCTTATAGTGATGTGCATTACCGAGTGGGCCCAGAGATACCTCTCCGACAATCGGAGTGACAAATCCTAATCTCGAAATACGCCAACCCAACAAGTACCTTTGGAGACACCTGTAGAGCACCTTTATAATCACCCAGTTACGTTGTGATGTTTGGTGGCACACAAAGTGTTCTTCTGGTAAACGGGAGTTGCATAATCTCATGGTCATAGGAACATGTATAAGTCATGAAGAAAGCAATAGCAACAAACTAAACGATCAAGTGCTAAGCTAACGGAATGGGTCAAGTCAATCACATAATTCTCCTAATTATGTGATCCCGTTAACCAAATGACAACTCATGTATATGGTTAGGAAACTTAACCATCTTTGATCAACGAGCTAGTCAAGTAGAGGAATACTAGTGACACTCTATTTGTCTATGTATTCACACATGTATTATGTTTCCGGTTAATACAATTCTAGCATGAATAATAAACATTTATCATGAAATAAGGAAATAAATAACAACTTTATTATTGCCTCTAGGGCATATTTCCTTCAGGGCGGACATGTCTGGCGGCGCGGAGGGAGTTGGATCTAGGGTTTTGACTGCGCGAAAATTTCGGGGAGAGCCACATATTTATAGGTAGAGGGAGCTAGGAGAGTCCAAATGAGGTGCGGTTTTCGGCCACGCGATCATTATCGAATGACCGAGATGATGGAGGGGGTTTAGGTGGGTTTTGGGCCACTTTGGAGGGGTGTTGGGCTGCAACACACATGAGACTTTTTCGGTCCCTCGGTTAACCGTTGGAGTATCAAACGATGTCCAAATGGAACGAAACTTGACAGGCGGTCTACTGGTAGTAAAACAAGGCCGCATGACAAGTCTCGGTCCAATCCAGAAAAGTTTAACACCCGCGCACGAAAAGAGGTAGAAATAGACACCGGGTGACATATGAGAGCCGGATTGCAAAACGGACAACGGGGAAAAAATGCTCGGACGCATGAGACGAACATGTATGCAAATGAAATGCACATGATGACATGATATGCAATGCATGACACACAAGCAATGTCAAGGCAACAGCAGCGAATAACTGGAGGACACCCGACACATCGGTCTCGGGGCATTACAACACTCAACCACTATGAGAGGATCTCGTCCCGAGATCTAGAATGGCACCGGAGGGACAACGGAAGAGAAAGAGAAGAGGTAAAACTAAGTTGCTTCTTTGACAAATGAGTGAAACCAAAGAACCTTGAAAAGGTTAAGCCATTTCGAGAAAAGAATACAACAAAGATGAATAAAGTTGAAAACACTTTGTTAGAAAAGTGGTGCAAGGAAGAACAACTTTTAGCAGCACTCCGGTTGAGAAGTTATGGAAGACTTGATACGATGAAAAGAACTTGAGCAGAGGACACGACACTCTGGTTAAACAAGATAGAGAAGGAAAAAGACTGATATAATTTGGACAACACTTTGACTGTAAATGGAAGAAATTGAACATGATCTTGACAAACCGAGATGAGGAGTGAAAAGAGCAACATCACTAGACCTCCGGGAGAAAGAATAGAATAAAGATAATTGAGACAAAAGAATGTAGAAGAAAATGCCAACTTCTGCTACAAACGAGCTTGAAAAGGCATCTTTAGGAGAAGGGTTGAATGGAGTTGTTGGAAAACCAACAACGGAAAGAACAAAAATTGTAGTGGTCTTAAGGAGCCATCTCCAAATTATGCGGTGAAATTCTGCCACTAACGGAAAGGATAGATTGGATTGATATGAACAAGAAGATGAGGAACTATTTCACCGGGAGGGTAGATGGAGAACTTGGATCATATATTATCACCATTAATAGGATTAATCCTTAGGGAAAACTTTAGGTGAAATATAACCCCAGATAAATCCAACGAAGAGGTTGATGGCTTTAAAATACCTCATTCTTAACAAACATGTGAATCATGAAACATGAACTCAAATTATCAAGAATGACATAATACCACCTCCAATGATACGGAAGAAAAAATTGCACTCCGAATTGCAAGATGAAGGATACTTGAGCTCCTTTTAAAAGAATCTTGATGAACACTTCGAGAAGGATTTAAGTCCTTGATGAACCAATCATGTAGAACCTCCATGAAGAACTTCGGTAACAAAAAGGACGATCAAACGGAAGAAAGAGAGGTTGAAAACACAAGGTGAAGCCTTGCGATGATTTAGATGAATCTCTGTGGTGATATAATTGAAAAAGGTTGGAACTCCGGGAAAAAGAGAAGATGAAACAATTGAAATCGGGAATTTGATGAGCCTCCGGAATAGGGAATTGAATTTACTCGATGAAACAAGAATAAGAATTATACTATGCTTATCCTTCACCAATTAAATTGATGACAAGCAACGGATTTGGCATACTACTTATTCTTCTTGAAAGGATGAAAATATATATAGCGCAAACTTGAGAAGGTCTTCAACGAACCACTGGTATGATAGGAACAACGAATGAATTGATATGATACGAATGAAGAGAGCTCTTGAATGAACCACCATAAGAATTGAAAATGAACGAAGAAAAGATAAAGAAAACACCGGGTAAGAATTGTGAAATGAACGAAAATACTTGAGACAATCTAGATACATAAGAACGAAGGGATCACAAACTGATTAGAGATCACTTGAACGATGCACCGGTAAGATTGGAGAATGATAACTGAAAGCTGAGAATGAATAAACCTGAAATGATGGACCCTGGATAACAAACTGAGAAGACTCTTGAATTGCTCCGGATAGGTGAAAAGAATTATCACAACCAAAACAATTATGAGAGGATGGCCTCGAACTAGAACCACGAATCTCTGAGAGAACGGATAAGATATGGAGGTAAAACTCTTCTTTGGTCTTCAAATGTTGAGAATGACGATGAGAAACACCACCAATAATTATTGAGGCACATCAGAATGAAGAATGGAAAGGTCGATCCAATGATGAAAAGAATTTGAAAGATCTTGGAGAAAGGCATTTGACTGATGATAAACCATTCTTACGTCAAACTTAAAAAAGAATTTGAGATAGCTCGGGGAGAATAAGAAGAGTTAGGTAAGATCCTGGTAAAAGACCTGTGGGTTAGGGCCCACTCAAAAGAAGCACCGTAGAATGATTACTAGAAAAGGAGATTGCACCGGTTGATTTAAATGGCTTGAAAGATATAACATCCTCGAAAGAGTTTGAATGAAAGCAGAGTGTAAACACGAATCTTCGAGATATCTTCAGCACTCCGGAATAATAGAATGGCGAGAAGTGAATTATTATGAGGTGCACCGGCAAGAGAAGACATTTAAAACGAGGAAAGGGTATGATGAACAAAGCTTGAATTGGATCCACCAGAGAAGAAGAAAAAATGAATAATGATGAACTTGAGGCTCCGTTAAAATCTTCTTGAGAATCACCGGATAAGAATATTGAAAGGAAAGAAAGAAGGGACTTCACATCAGTAAAATGATACTTGATTGAGATATATGAGTACTCGAAGAAAAAACAAGGGAGGGAGGGCGGGAAAAACAAAGGCAACTTGGAGATGGATGAAACAAACAACATTGAGAAAACTTGAGTTGATCTTGCAGATGTTGACATGATCGGATCCACTTGAAGAGGACCAGATCGGTTGACAAGAAATTTAGATGACAAGCTCGATGATCGAGAAGGATTGGTATTCACATCGGGGTATGAGAACGCCGCTTAGGAAAGGTATGGAATCAACATTTGACTTTGAAGCAACTCGAATACCACAACTCAAAAACAAAACAAAGGATTGGGTTGCAAAATAAGCCAGAACAAACATATGATAGAGATTTCGTCCGAAGTTTTCGTGGTGGGGCCTCCACGGGCTCAATCGTACAACACCATCATGTACAGGGCAGTGCACATGACATACGAAGCGTCCCCAAGTCGGCATAGCCAAGGACTCCTTAAGACACAACGAGACCACTGTAAAACCAACCGTGAATAGGCGGACCACTAGACGTCGAACCCCAATTTCATATCATACATCCGTGTCGGTGTACTAAAGTAGGGCTACCTTAGTATCCCGAACTTGTGCATGGGTAGTCGCAGCGTCCCGTGGCAAGGCTTGCCGGGTGACCGCCAAGATCCTCCACGATTCCTTTGGAGCCATTCAAGAACAAAGTATCCAAGACCCCGGCAAGAGGAGCTTGCCGGGAAGGAGACAAGACCCCGGCAAGAGGAGCTTGCCGGGGAGGCCAACCAAGGCATCTCAAGGAACTTGCTGCAACGCACCATGTTGAAGGAAATATGCCCTAGAGGCAATAATAAAGTTATTATTTATTTCCTTATATCATGATAAATGTTTATTATTCATGCTAGAATTGTATTAACCGGAAACATAATACATGTGTGAATACATAGACCAACAGAGTGTCACTAGTATGCCTCTACTAGACTAGCTCGTTAATCAAAGATGGTTATGTTTCCTAACCATGAACAAAGAGTTGTTATTTGATTAACGAGGTCACATCATTAGTTGAATGATCTGATTGACATGACCCATTCCATTAGCTTAGCACCCGATCGTTTAGTATGTTGCTATTGCTTTTCTTCATGACTTATACATGTTCCTATAACTATGAGATTATGCAACTCCCGTTTACCAGAGGAACACTTTGGGTACTACCAAACGTCACAACGTAACTGGGTGATTATAAAGGAGTACTACAGGTGTCTGTAATGGTAGATGTTGGGTTGGCGTATTTCGAGATTAGGGTTTGTCACTCCGATTGTCGGAGAGGTATCTCTGGGCCCTCTCGGTAATGCACATCACATAAGCCTTGCAAGCACTGCAACTAATATGTTAGTTGTGAGATGATGTATTACGGAACGAGTAAAGAGACTTGCCGGTAACGAGATTGAACTAGGTATTGGATACCGACGATCGAATCTCGGGCAAGTAACATACCGATGACAAAGGGAACAACGTATGTTGTTATGCGGTCTGACCGATAAAGATCTTCGTAGAATATGTAGGAGCCAATATGGGCATCCAGGTCCCGCTATTGGTTATTGACCGGAGACGTGTCTCGGTCATGTCTACATTGTTCTCGAACCGTAGGGTCCGCACGCTTAACGTTACGATGACAGTTATTATGAGTTTATGCATTTTGATGTACCGAAGGTTGTTCGGAGTCCCGGATGTGATCACGGACATGACGAGGAGTCTCGAAATAGTCGAGACGTAAAGATTGATATATTGGAAGCCTATGTTTGGACATCAGAAGTGTTCCGGGTGAAATCGGGATTTTACCGGATTACCGGGAGGGTTACCGGAACCCCCCGGGAGCCAAATGGGCCAACATGGGCCTTAGTGGAAAGATGAGAGGGCAGCCCACATAGGGCTGCGCCTCCCCCCCTCTCCCTAGTCCTATTAGGACTAGGAGAGGGGCCGGCCACCTCTCTCTCTCTCCCCTTTGAAGGTTTCCTAGTTGGACTAGAATTGGAGGGGGGAGTCCTACTCCCGGTAGGAGTAGGACTCCTCCTGCGCCTACACCTCCTTGGCCGGCCAGCCCCCCTCCCTCCAACCTTTATATACGGAGGCAGGGGGCACCCCAAGACACACAACTTGATCCTTGAGATCGTTCCTTAGCCGTGTGCGGTGCCCCCTGCCACCAAATTCCACCTCGATCGTACCGTTGTAGTGCTTAGGCGAAGCCCTGCGTCGGTAGTACATCAAGATCGTCATCACGCCATCATGCTGACGGAACTCTTCCTCGACGCTTTGCTGGATCGGAGCTAGAGGAACGTCATCGAGCTGAACGTGTGCTAAGAACTCGGAGGTGCCGGAGTAACGGTGCTTGGATCGGTCGGATCGGGAAGAAGACGTACGACTACTTCCTCTATGTTGTGAGATCGCTTCCGCAGTCGGTCTGTGTTGGTACGTAGACAACACTCTCCCCTCTCGTTGCTGTGCATCACCATGATCTTGCGTGTGCGTAGGAAATTTTTTTGAAATTACTGCGTTCCCCAACAGTGGTCATCAGAGCCTAGGTTTTATGGTTTGATGTTATATGCACGAGTAGAACACAAGTGAGTTGTGGGCGATACAAGTCATACTGCCTACCAGCATGTCATACTTTGGTTCGGCGGTATTGTTGGATGAAGCGGCCCGGACCAACCTTACGCGTACGCTTACGCGAGACCGGTTTCCCCGACGTGCTTTGCACACAGGTGACTTGCGGGTGACTGTCTCTCCAACTTTAGTTGAACCAAGTGTGACTACGCCCGGTCCTTGAGAAGGTTAAAACGGAGTCTATTTGACGAACTATCGTTGTGGTTTTGATGCGTAGGTGAGATGAGTTCTTACTTAAGCCCGTAGCAGCCACGTAAAACTTGCAACAACAAAGTAGAGGACGTCTAACTTGTTTTTGCAGGGTATGTTGTGATGTGATATGGTCAAGGCATGATGCTGATTTTATTGTATGAGATGATCATGTTTTGTAACTAAGTTATCGGCAACTGGCAGGAGCCATATGGTTGTCGCTTTATTGTATGCAATGCAATCGCGATGTAATGCTTTACTAGATTACTAAACGGTAGTAATAGTCGTGGAAGCATAAGATTGGCGAGACGACAACGATGCTACGATGGAGATCAAGGTGTCGCGCCGGTGACGATGGTGATCATGACGGTGCTTCGGAGATGGAGATCACAAGCACAAGATGATGATGGCCATATCATATCACTTATATTGATTGCATGTGATGTTTATCCTTTTATGCATCTTATCTTGCTTTGATTGACGGTAGCATTATAAGATGATCTCTCACTAAATTATCAAGAAGTGTTCTCCCTGAGTATGCACCGTTGCCAAGGTTCGTCGTGCCCAGACACCACGTGATGATCGGGTGTGATAAGCTCTACGTCCATCTACAACGGGTGCAAGCCAGTTTTGCACACGCAGAATACTCAGGTTATACTTGAAGAGCCTAGCATATGCAGATATGGCCTCGGAACACAGAGACCGAAAGGTCGAGCGTGAATCATATAGTAGATATGATCAACATGACGATGTTCACCATTGAAAACTACTCCATCTCACGTGATGATCGGTTATGGTTTAGTTGATTTGGATCACGTGATCACTTAGAGGATTAGAGGGATGTCTATCTAAGTGGGAGTTCTTAAGTAATATGATTAAATTGAACTTAAATTTATCATGAACTTAGTCCTGGTAGTATTTTGCAAATTATGTTGTAGATCAATAGCTCGCGTTGTTGCTTCCATGTGTTTATTTTGATATGTTCCTAGAGAAAATTGTGTTGAAAGATGTTAGTAGCAATGATGCGGATTGGATCCGTGATCTGAGGTTTATCCTCATTGCTGCACAGAAGAATTATGTCCTTGATGCACCGCTAGGTGACAGACCTATTGCAGGAGCAGATGCAGACGTTATGAACGTTTGGCTAGCTCAATATGATGACTACTTGATAGTTTAGTGCACCATGCTTAACGGCTTAGAATCGGGACTTCAAAGACGTTTTGAACGTCATGGACCATATGAGATGTTCCAGGAGTTGAAGTTAATATTTCAAGCAAATACCCGAGTTGAGAGACATGAAGTTTCCAGCAAATTCTATAGCTAAAATATGGAGGAGAATCGCTCAACCAGTGAGCATGTGCTCAGATCGTCTGGGTACTACAATCGCTTGAATCAAGTGGGAGTTAATCTTCCAGATAAGATAGTGATTGACAGAATTCTCTAGTCACCATCACCAAGTTAGTAGAACTTCGCGATGAACTATAATATGCAAGGGATAACAGAAACAACTCCCAAGCTCTTCGTGATGCTGAAATCAACGAAGGTAGAAATCAAGAAAAACATCAAGTGTTGATGGTTGACAAGACCACTAGTTTCAAGAAAAGGGCAAAGGGAAGAAGGGGAACTTCAAGAAGAACGGCAAGCAAGTTGCTGCTCAAGTGAAGAAGCCCAAGTCTGATCCTAAGCCTGAGACTAAGTGCTTCTACTGCAAAGGGACTGGTCACTGGAAGGGGAACTACCCCAAGTGATTGGCGGATAAGAAGGATGGCAAAGTGAACATAAGTATATTTGATATACATGTTATTGATGTGTACTTTACTAGTGTTTATAGCAAACCCTTAGTATTTGATACTAGTTCAGTTGCTAAGTTTAGTAACTCGAAACGGGAGTTGCAGAATAAACAGAGACTAGTTAAGGGTGAAGTGACGATGTGTGTTGGAAGTGGTTCCAAGATTGATACGATCATCATCGCACACTCCCTATACTTTCGGGATTAGTGTTGAACCTAAATAAGTGTTATTTGGTTTTTTGCGTTGAGCATGAATATGATTTGATCATGTTTATTGCAATACGGTTATTCATTAAAGTAAGAGAATAAATTGTTGTTCTGTTTACATGAATAAAACCTTATATGGTTACACACCCAATGAAAATAGTTCATTGGATCTCGATCTTAGTGATACACATATTCATAATATTGAAACCAAAAGATGCAAAGTTAATAATGATAGTGCAACTTATTTGTGGCACTGCCGTTTAGGTCATATCGGTGTAAAGCGCATGAAGAAACTCCATACTGATGGGCTTTTGGAATCACTTGATTATGAATCACTTGGTACTTGCGAACCGTGCCTCATAGGCAAGATGACTAAAACACCGTTCTTCGGTACTATGGAGAGAGCAACAGATTTGTTGGAAATCATACATACCGATGTATGTGGTCCGATGAATATTGAGGCTCGCGGCGGATATCGTTATTTTCTCACCTTCACAGATGATTTAAGCAGATATGGGTATATCTACTTAATGAAACATAAGTCTGAAACATTTGAAAAGTTCAAGGAATTTCAGAGTGAAGTTGAAAATCATCGTAACAAGAAAATAAAATTTCTACGATCTGATCGTGGAGGAGAATATTTGAGTTACGAGTTTGGTATACATTTGAAAAATTGTGGAATAGTTTCGCAACTCACGCCACCCGGAACACCACAGCGTAATGGTGTGTCCGAACGTCGTAATCGTACTTTACTAGATATGGTGCGATCAATGATGTCTCTTACTGATTTGCCGCTATCGTTTTGGGGTTATGCTTTAGAGACGGCCACATTCACGTTAAATAGGGCACCATCAAAATCCGTTGAGACGACGCCTTATGAACTATGGTTTGGCAAGAAACCAAAGTTGTCGTTTCTTAAAGTTTGGGGCTGCGATGCTTATGTGAAAAAGCTTCAACCTGATAAGCTCGAACCCAAAGCGGAGAAATGTGTCTTCATAGGATACCCAAAGGAAACTGTTGGGTATACCTTCTATCACAGATCCGATGGCAAGACATTCGTTGCTAAGAATGGATCATTTCTAGAGAAGGAGTTTCTCTCGAAAGAAGTGAGTGGGAGGAAAGTAGAACTTGACGAGGTAACTGTACCTGCTCCCTTATTGGAAAATAGTACATCACAGAAAACTGTTTCTGCGACACCTATGCCAATCAGTGAGGAAACTAATGATGATGATCATGAAGCTTCAGATCAAGATACTACTGAACCACGTAGATCAACCAGAGTGAGATCCGCACCAGAGTGGTACGGTAACCCAGTTCTGGAAGTCATGCTACTAGATCATGATGAACCTACGAACTATGAAGAAGCGATGGTGAGCCCAGATTCCACAAAGTGGCTTGAGGCCATGAAATCTGAGATATGATCCATGTATAAGAACAAAGTATGGACTTTGGTTGACTTGCCTGATGATCGGCAAGCAATTGAGAATAAATGGATCTTCAAGAGGAAGACGGATGTTGATAGTAGTGTTACTATCTACAAAGCAAGAATTGTCGCAAAAGGTTTTTCGACAAGTTCAAGGTGTTGACTACGATGAGAGTTTCTCACTCGTATCTATGCTCGAGTCTGTCCGAATCATGTTAGTAATTGCCACATTTTATGAAATCTGGCAAAAGGATAAAACAAAACTGCATTCCTTAATGGATTTATTAAAGAAGAGTTGTATATGATGCAACAGAAGGTTTTGTCAATCCGAAAGGGGCTAACAAAATGTGCAAGCTCCAGCGATCCATCTGTGGACTGGTGCAAGCATCTCGGAATTGGAATATACGCTTTGATGAGTTGATCAAAGCATATAGATTTATACAGACTTGCGGTGAAGCCTGTATTTACAATAAAGTGAGTGGGAGCACTACAGCATTTCTGATAAAGTTGATCGGAAATAATGTAGAATTATTCTGTAAAGCATAAAGGAGTGTTTGAAAGGAGTTTTTTCAAAGAAAGACTTCGGTAAAGCTGCTTACATATTGAGCTTCAAGATCTATAGAGATAGATCAAGACGCTTGATAAGTTTTTCAATAAGTACATACCTTGACAAGATTTTGAAGTAGTTCAAAATGGAACAGTCAAAGAAAAAGTTTCTTGCCTGTGTTACAAGGTGTGAAGTTGAGTAAGACTCAAAGCCCGACCACGGCAGAAGATAGAAAGAGAATGAAAGTCATTCCCTATGCCTTGGCCATAGGTTCTATAAAGTATGTCATGCTGTATACCAGATCTATTGTATACCCTGCGCTGATTTAGCAAGGGAGTACGATGGTGATCTAGGAGTAGATCACTGGACAGCGGTCAGAATTATCCTTAGTGAAATAAGGATATGTTTCTCGATTATGGACGTGACAAAAAGGTTCGTCGTAAAAGGTTACGTCGATGCAAGTTTTGACATTGATCTGGATGACTCTAAGTCTCGATCTAGATACATATTGAAAGTAGGGGCAATTAGCTAGAGTAGCTCCGTGCAGAGCATTGTATACATAGAAAATTGCAAAATACTTACGGATCTGAATGTGACAGACCCATTGACTAAAATTATCTCACAAGCAAAACATGATCACACCTTAGTACTCTTTGGGTGTTAATCACATAGATATGTGAACTAGATTACTGACTCTAGTAAACCCTTTGAGTGTTGGTCACATGACGATGTGAACTATGGGTGTTAATCACATGGTGATGTGAGCTATTGCTGTTAAATCACATGGCGATGTGAACTAGATTATTGACTCTAGTGCAAGTGGGAGACTGAAGGAAATATGCCCTAGAGGCAATAATAAAGTTATTATTTATTTCCTTATATCATGATAAATGTTTATTATTCATGCGAGAATTGTATTAACCGGAAACATAATACATGTGTGAATACATAGACCAACAGAGTGTCACTAGTATGCCTCTACTAGACTAGCTCGTTAATCAAAGATGGTTATGTTTCCTAACCATGAACAAAGAGTTGTTATTTGATTAACGAGGTCACATCATTAGTTGAATGATCTGATTGACATGACCCATTCCATTAGCTTAGCACCCGATCGTTTAGTATGTTGCTATTGCTTTTCTTCATGACTTATACATGTTCCTATAACTATGAGATTATGCAACTCCCGTTTACCAGAGGAACACTTTGGGTACTACCAAACGTCACAACGTAACTGGGTGATTATAAAGGAGTACTACAGGTGTCTCCAATGGTAGATGTTGGGTTGGCGTATTTCGAGATTAGGGTTTGTCACTCCGATTGTCGGAGAGGTATCTCTGGGCCCTCTCGGTAATGCACATCACATAAGCCTTGCAAGCACTGCAACTAATATGTTAGTTGTGAGATGATGTATTACGGAACGAGTAAAGAGACTTGCCGGTAACGAGATTGAACTAGGTATTGGATACCGACGATCGAATCTCGGGCAAGTAACATACCGATGACAAAGGGAACAACGTATGTTGTTATGCGATCTGACCGATAAAGATCTTCGTAGAATATGTAGGAGCCAATATGGGCATCCAGGTCCCGCTATTGGTTATTGACCGGAGACGTGTCTCGGTCATGTCTACATTGTTCTCGAACCGTAGGGTCCGCACGCTTAACGTTACGATGACAGTTATTATGAGTTTATGCATTTTGATGTACCGAAGGTTGTTCAGAGTCCCGGATGTGATCACGGACATGACGAGGAGTCTCGAAATAGTCGAGACGTAAAGATTGATATATTGGAAGCCTATGTTTGGACATCGGAAGTGTTCCGGGTGAAATCGGGATTTTACCGGATTACCGGGAGGGTTACCGGAACCCCCCGGGAGCCAAATGGGCCAACATGGGCCTTAGTGGAAAGATGAGAGGGCAGCCCACATAGGGCTGCGCCTCCCCCCTCTCCCTAGTCCTATTAGGACTAGGAGAGGGGCCGGCCACCTCTCTCTCTCTCTCCCCTTTGAAGGTTTCCTAGTTGGACTAGAATTGGAGGGGGGAGTCCTACTCCCGGTAGGAGTAGGACTCCTCCTGCGCCTACACCTCCTTGGCCGGCCAGCCCCCCTCCCTCCAACCTTTATATACGGAGGCAGGGGGCACCCCAAGACACACAACTTGATCCTTGAGATCGTTCCTTAGCCGTGTGCGGTGCCCCCTGCCACCAAATTCCACCTTGATCGTACCGTTGTAGTGCTTAGGCGAAGCCCTGCGTCGGTAGTACATCAAGATCGTCATCACGCCGTCGTGCTGACGGAACTCTTCCTCGACGCTTTGCTGGATCGGAGCTAGAGGAACGTCATCGAGCTGAACGTGTGCTAAGAACTTGGAGGTGCCGGAGTAACGGTGCTTGGATCGGTCGGATCGGGAAGAAGACGTACGACTACTTCCTCTACGTTGTGAGATCGCTTCTGCAGTCGGTCTGCGTTGGTACGTAGACAACACTCTCCCCTCTCGTTGCTGTGCATCACCATGATCTTGCGTGTGTGTAGGAAATTTTTTTGAAATTACTGCGTTCCCCAACACATGTGTCCCGGCAAGACCCAGTGAGCGACAAGCTCCTGGACGCGACAAGATAATAACCATGGCAAGGCGCTTGCCGCGGCAAGTTTCCATCCTGTACCTGCGCTCCAGCACATCCTCCAACGTGTCGCTCTTGGACCCTTCCAGGCGTACATGGCGGAAGGCTGTGCAGCCAGAGGTACACGGTGGCAAGCGGTGCTGACAAGATAGCCATCGTGGCAAGTAATGGCATCCCTAGCGGTCCCTTTCTGCACCGTCTAGGCGACACAGACAGGCATTTAATGCCTTTGTCCCCTGCCGTCAGGGTTAGGTACGATAACATTGTTGTAGGCGGCGGTGCCAACCACATGCCTTTTTACATTTTTACCCTCATCTACGTTGCCACCTGTCGGTGACCCCTTAGACATATAAAAGGAGGCCCGTGTGCAACGTAGAAGGGGGTCGGACAATCATTCTCACGCTCGGTCTCGCTAGCCATTCGAGCGTACTGTAGCAATCGACGCTCCCGAGCAAGAACACAAATACAAACCAAAGCAGGAGTAGGGTTTTACGCATCCGTGCGGCCCAAACCTGGGTAAACTGATCGTGTCGCTCGTGCGTATCGCCTCGATCTGCTCTTTGTGCTTTCTCCGCCCCCTGCCAAACTGAGAAGGGGCTCGGCCCGCCGATCCCCATAGGTGTCCGTGGGATCAGCACCCCCGACATCTTTGGCGCGGGGGGTGCGTCGAGGTTGTGCGAACCTGATCCGGCGTTCGCACGAGCCGAATCTTCATCATCCTCATCAACATGCCACCGAAGAAGAAGGCTTCGGAGGCAGCTGCTCCGTCTGCGCCAAGCCCACCATCGCTGGAGCGAACGGCTGGTGGATTGGGCGCCGGCGGAAGAACAGGCGCCGACGAGGAGGCTCATGGTGCTGCCAGGTCCATGGACAAGACTGCGCTGCACATCGGCGGCGCGGTCGGCTCCCACAACGACCGAGCGCACTCCAAGACCTCGGCGTCCGTACACGCACCGCGCCCATCTCAGGAGGCGCAGGACCAGCAGCGTCATGGTGCTCACGGTACCATACGTTTGCTGGGTCAAGATCAAGCTGGTGGATCCCGGAGTGCTCAAGACCGGCATGCGCGCCAACATGCTGGCGCGAGCGGGGCACGGTCGCCTAGATGAGGTACTGATCCTTCTAACGCAGTTAGAAGTCCGAGCATATCTCGTTCCTGACATTGTTCGCCGCCGCCGCCTGCCACTCTGGCAGAAGCCTTGGCGCGAGCTCAACTGCTCTTAGATTACCCTCCAGCGGCGGACAAGATCGACGACTGGAGGGCCACTATCCAGAGCCTCATCGGCTTCGCCAACGGTGACAACCCACGGCAGCCGAGCACATCGCTGCCGCGGCAAGTCAGCCAGGTGCGAGCCGGTGGCGACAAGACCGGCGAGGGTGCAACCACTGTGCACTCTCCGCCTCGAGGGCCAAGATTGCCGACTCGTCGGATCCACCACGACAGCGACTCCACCGCGTCATCAAATCCATGAGCTCGCCGCGATCAGTGCCAAGTTCTTCACGAACGACGGCAAGAAGACGCGCGTACTCGCATCGAGCGCCGAACAGAAGCGCGGCATCAATCAGACCTGCGCGCTGGGCCCTCTGTTGACATGCATGCACCCAGAGAACCAGGCGACTTGCCGTACGTGGTAGGTTGCCCTGCGTTTACCCCTGAGCTGTGGCAAGTCCAGTGGCCCAGCCAGAAACATTTCAAGCCAGACGTACCGGAGAAGTACGATGGCAAGTCGCACCCGTCGGAGTTCCTCAGCATCTACACCATTGCGGTGCAAGCTGCCGGGGGGCGAGACGACAAGGTCCTTGCCAACTACTTCCCGCTGGTACTCAAGCCCGAAGTCAGGTCCTGGCTCATGCACCTGCCGGACAACTCCATATCCTCTTGGGCGTACTTGTGCCATCAGTTTGTCGGCGCCTTTACGGGCGGCCACAAACCACATGGCCAAGAGAGTGACCTCCACCTGCTTGCCCAGAAGGAAGGAGCACCCCTGCGCAAGTATATCCAGAGATTCAGCCGTGTACAGGGCAACATCCCAGATATCCACCCTGCCGCGGTTATCAACGCGTTCCATCAGAACGTGCGTAACCGCAGGATGCAGGAGGAGATGGCGATGAGCAGGATCAGAGACGTCAGCGAGCTGTACGCCCTGGCTGACAAGTGTGCACGCGCTGAAGAAGGGAGGAAACTCCTCGGAGAAAATACTGGAGCGGGAGGATCTGACAGCGAAGATGCTGCCCCGGCAAAGAAAAACCGGAGACGCAACAGGAAGAAGAAAGGCAAAGATGTACTAGTCGTTGAGCAGTTCGGCAATGACGGTGGCGCCAAGCAAGCCAAAGTTGGCAGCTCCGGCAAGGAGGTTGCCGCATGCACCAACTACCAAGCTGTGGCGGCCGCCGACAAGCAGGACGGCTCCGACAAGCAGTAGTGCAAGATCCACCGCACCAAGGGCCATGATCTCCAGAGCTGCAAGAAGGTCGAGCAGCTTGTCCAGCAACAAAAAGCTGAGTACGAGCGGCGCGACAAGGAGAGAGCCCAAGGAGGCGGTGGAGAGGCCGGCAAGAAGCGCCCTGGCCGGGGAGGACGCCGCGGCAAGGCCAAGCAGCGGCAAGGAGACAGACCTCCCCGCGGCCGCGACAAGGATGAAGACGAAGACGACGACGAAGATATGGATGATGTCGAGAACAGTGAGCAGGAGTTTCAGAAAGCTACAGAAGTCTTGTGTGTTGACGGCGGTGCTTCTCTGCATACTTCTCACCGCCAGCTCAAATAGTGGGCGCGGGAAGTTAATGCGGCAGAACCACCTGTCGAATCGCGCAAACTTTTGAAATGGTCCAACACGCCTATCGTCTTTGATATTGAGGACCACCCTGATCGCAAAACTGCGGTCGGGTGCTTGCTGTTGTTGGTTTCACCGACAATCCGCAACCTCAAGGTCACTAAGATGTTAGTTGACGGCGGGGCCGGCTTAAATTTGATCTCCTCCGCTGTACTCCAGAAACTCCAGATCCCTGACAGCGAGCTCGAAGAGACCGGTACATTCCAAGGAATTAACCCGGGAAGGAGCAAGCCGAAGGGGAAGGTCACGTTGCCGGTAACATTTGGCAGCGAAATGAACTTCAGGACTGAGAGGGTCACTTTTGACGTTGCGAATTTCCCATTGCCTTACAATGGCATACTTGGCCATCCAGCGCTCGCCAAGTTCATGGCAGCCTCTCATTATGCATATAACATGCTCAAGATGCCAGGCCCGATAAGCGTCATCTCTGTCCCTGGCGACAAGAAAGATGCCCTTATCTGCACCGACAAGATCTACCGGGAAGCAGCAGCTGTGACAGATTGCAAGACACTTGCCGCTGAAGCTCCCGGGGGAAGAAGAAGACCAAGTCCGGCAAGAGCTCTGATGCCCACTCCGGCAAGCGCACCTCCTCGGAGTGCTGCGCTGCCGTCGAGGAGGCACCATCGAGCTCCACCGGCAAGTGTAAGAAGGCCATGGCAGCTCCACCACATACCAAGAAGGTGTCCGCCAAGGAGGACAGCGCTGGTGGTACCTTCACCATCAGTGCCACGCTTGACCCTAAATAGGAAAGCGCGCTCATTGCTTTCCTGCGGGCGAACGTCGATGTGTTGGCGTGGCAACCGTCTGACATCCCCGGTGTTCCCAGGAAAGTAATTGAGCACCATCTTGCCGTTTGTCCTCATGCACGGCCCGTCAAGCAGAAGGTCAGGAAACAAGCAGTGGAGCGCCAAGAATTCATAGCAGAAGAAATCAAGAAGTTGGAAGCAGCAGGCCTTATCAGAGGAGTGCTCCATCCCACGTGGCTAGCCAATCTTGTATTCGTGCGCAAGGCGAATGGAAAATGGAGGCTTTGTATTGACTTTACTAATGTTAATAAAGCTTGTCCCAAAGATCCATTTCCCTTGCCGCGCATTGACCAGATTGTTAACTCCACAGCCGAATGTGATTTGCTTTCATTTCTTGACGCATATTCACGACACCATCAGATCTTCATGGCAGAAGAGGATGAGGAGAAAACCGCTTTCATTACTCCATGTGGCACGTACTTTTTCGTACGGATGCCTTTTGGATTAAAGAATGCTAGTTCAACATTTGCCAGAGTAGTCCATGTCGCTTTGAAGCCACAGATACACAGAAATGTAGAGGCCTACATGGATGATATAGTGGTCAAGAGCAAGGACAGGGCAACTCTGATCCAAGATTTAGAAGAGACTTTTGCAAATCTGCGCAAGATCAACCTCAAGCTCAACCCCGAGAAGTGTGTGTTTGGAGTCCCTTCCGGCAAGCTTCTCGGGTTCTTTGTGTCTCAGCGGGGAATCGAAGCCAATCCCGACAAGATCAAGGCCATTGAGCAGATCGAAGCACCAAAGCGCGTCAAGGATGTACGGAAGCTTGCCGGTTGCGTGGCTCCTCTCAGCAGGTTTATCTCTTGGTCTGCTGAGCGCGCCCTGCCGTTTTTCAAAATTTTGAAAAAGGCAGGTCCAATGAAATGGACTCCGGAAGCGGAGGCTGCGCTGCAGGACTTGAAGAGATACCTATCCTCCACTCCAACACTTGTCGCACCTAAGCCACAAGAGAAGTTGCTGCTGTACATAGCGGCAACCAATCAAGTGGTTAGTGCTGCGTTAGTAGCGGAGAGGGAGGCAGATGACGAGCCAGCAACCACGGCAAGCACATCCAGCGACAAGCAGGGGGCTTCCCCGACAAGCTCTGGTCCCGACAAGCAAGGATCTGCGCAGATGCAAGAGGAGATACAGAAGAAGATGGTGCAGCGCCCAGTTTACTTTGTCAGTTCCCTTTTGCAGGGGGCTAGGTCAAGGTACTCTGGTGTGCAGAAGTTGCTTTTCGGCCTTCTCATGGCCTCGAGAAAGCTGCGCCATTACTTCCAAGCACATGAAATCACAGTTGTCACTCGCTTTCCGTTGAAGAGGATATTGCAAAATCCAGAAGCAACAGGCAGGATTGTCGAGTGGGCACTGGAACTGTCAAGCTTTGGCCTCAAATTTGAGAGTACATCAACAATCCAAAGCAGAGCATTGGCAGAGTTCATAGCAGAGTGGACGCCAACTCCAGATGAAGAAATTCCGGAGACGAGCATCCCCGCCAAGGAAACAAACAAAGAGTGGCTTATGTACTTTGATGGTGCCTTCTCGCTGCAAGGCGCCGGTGCTGGAGTGCTGCTTGTCGCACCCACCGGAGAGCACCTCAAGTACATAGTCCAGATGCACTTTCCCAAGGAGCAAGCGACAAACAACACTGCAGAGTATGAAGGCTTGCTTGCCGGTCTCAGGATCGCGGCAGAACTTGGGATTAAGAAGCTCATAGTCAGGGGTGACTCACAGCTTGTCGTCCGCCAAGTGAACAAGAATTATCAGAGTCCATTAATGGAAGCTTACGTCGACGAAGTGAGAAAGCTAGAAGAGCACTTTGACGGCCTGCAGATGGAGCACGTCCCAAGAGCTCAGAATGACATTGCCGATGGCCTGTCAAAGTGCGCCGCACTTAAATTACCTGTGGAACCAGGGATTTTTGTGCTCAAGCTGACTCAGTCGTCCGTAACACCACCAAATGGACAGAACAAAAAGAGGAAGTTGGTTTCTGACGACTATTTTCCGGTAGAGCTTCCCGAAGCCGCCGCCAAGAAGGTCCCCAGGATCAACACCAAGAATGCTAAGGAGCAGTCTGCTCCGGCAAGCCCCAGGGTTTAATCCGTTGAAGCAGACGCTCCCGACAAGTTCTGCTCTGGCAAGCTTGCCGGGGAACGTCAAGCTCCGGCAGAGCCGCGGGCTCTTGCCGAAGAAGCAGATGTTCCCGCAGCAGCAGATGTGCCTTTAGTCCTTGTTGTTGAGCCACAGGCTCCAACATGGGCGTAGCAGATCGTCCATTTCCTTCAGACAGGAGATCTTCCCGAAGAGCAAGAAGAAGCGGAAAGATTAGCCCGGCAGTCTAGTATGTACCAGTTTGTCAACAACACACTGTGCAGAAGAAGACTCAACGGTGTGAAATTGAAGTGTATTCCCAAGGAAGATGGACAAAAGCTGTTGGCAGAGATACATGGAGGCATATGTGGTCACCACATTGGCGCAAAAGCCCTTGTCGGAAAAGCATTCCGGCAAGGCTTCTTCTGGCCGACAGCCCTCCAGGATGCAACTGCACGAGTAACCAAGTGTGAAGCGTGCCAGTTCCATTCCAAGCAGATACACCAGCCAGCTCAAGCTCTCCAGACGATCCCTTTATCCTGGCCATTTTCGGTCTGGGGGCTCGACATCCTCGGCCCCTTTCCCCGAGCTGTCGGGGGCTTTGAGTACTTGTACGTTGCAATCGACAAGTTCACAAAGTGGCCGGAAGTGGAGCCAGTGAGGAAGGTGATAGCACAGTCAGCAGTCAAGTTCTTTAGGTCAATTGTTTGCCGTTTCGGGATCCCTAACAGGATAATCACCGACAACGGTACGCAATTCACGAGCCGCACCTTCATGCAGTACGTCCAAGATCTTGGCGCCAAGGTCTGCTTCGCTTCTGTTGCTCACCCGAGAAGCGGAGAGGGCAAATGCTGAAGTGCTACGCGGGCTCAAGACCAGCACTTTCGACAGGCTGCACAAGTGCGGAAGAAACTGGATCGAGGAGCTGCCGGTGGTTCTTTGGTCAATCAGGACGACGCCAAATTGAGCCACTAGCCAGACACCTTTCGCTCTAGTCTATGGAGCAGAGGTAGTTCTCCCCATGGAACTCGCATATGGGTCACCTCGAGTGCTCGCTTACGATGAGCTCGAGCAAGAGCAGCTACGACAAGACGACGCGCTGCTCCTTGAGGAAGACCGTCTTCAGGCTGCTGTGCGAGCTGCTCGCTACCAGCAAGCTTTGCGCCGCTACCATAGCCGCAAAGTTAACGCCAGAAGTCTCGAGGAAGGCGACCTTGTTCTTCGGCGTGTTCAGTCCGCCAAGAATTCAAACAAGTTGACGCCGAAGTGGGAAGGCCCTTACCGGGTGAAACGAGTCACTAGGCCTGGCGCTGTCCGCCTTGAGACCGAAGATGGCGTACCAGTGAGCAACTCCTGGAATATTGAGCATCTTCACAAGTTTTACCCGTAGGGCGCGGTTGTCGGAACCCGTTCCGGCAACCACCTTTTGTACAAGTATTGCCGCTGTTGCATGTAATCCTTTGTACAAAGCCGGGCGCAGATCCCGTGCATAAATATTATGTGCTCAGCACACCTTGTCTACTTCATGCTTTTTAAATTTTGCATGTATTATCTGACATTTTGTGCAGCGCTTACCCCCGGTAAGCAATAACGAGCCATAAGGCTCCATACTGTTATTTCGTCCTCTTTCTTTTTCGCAAGGAAAAGGAGGTTCCCTCGCGCACAAGTTTGCCGGGGGGGGGGGGGGAGGGAGAAGATACGGTATGGACCAGGCGTCGTTCAAGAAGGTTTTGCCTTGCCAGAAGCAAATAACAAAAAAGATAAGTTGCCAAAGTCTGAGCAATCAGATTTCCTTTAAATTTTTAAGTTATTTTCCCTGAACGACCGTGCTTTGTATGGAAAACCTGTGCGCGGAGGAACCAACTCGTAGCTAGTTGCGCCCTTACTGTTGTTTCGAGTCCGCTCAACAACTTAAGTGAGCTGCGACTAGCCGCGACAAGGTTTCTTGTCGGCTGCGGCACCACCAGCAGGCTGCTGACGTTCCGCACTCAGCGCTCGCGGCAAAGGTGCCTACGCCGGCAAGTTCCCTAAAAGCGTAGGGTAAAGACATACAAAGGAAAGAGTCAAGTAAAGGAAATAACATAGCAATTACTACCCAGGATAGAGTATATTACAAAATAACTTGTCGCATCTCTAACAGACTGTTTTTCATAACATGATTAACAGCGACAAGGAAAGAAGAAGATGGATGGCCTAGTCTACACGGTCACCTTCGACCCTCCTGATTCCACTCACCCTGTCCACAATGGGTGCGACAAGGGCCTTGAGCTCCTCCAGATCAGCATCTGGCGGCAGGCTTCAGAGGACGTTGGTGAGGCGGAGCCCTGGGTTGCGGAAGGCCACCTTCATCAGCACCTTCTGGAGAGCTCCCGTGCAAATCTTGCGCGACTCGTCGGCAAGCTGCTTTGGGATCTGCTCCCGGAGTCGCTGAAGCGCCGTCGCCACGCCTTTGAAGAACAGAGTAAGCTTGGCACTGGGTTGGAGGTTCTCGTCGGAGGAGTACCCGAGATCCACCATCCCCAATTGTGCCAGCTCCTTGCCGACATCTGCGGCGATGTTCACCAGACCCTCCGTCCAGTGCTCCACGTTCTCCGACAAGGTCTTCTGGGCGGCAGCAGCACTCGCCAGCAGCACCTTGCCGGCCTCGACTTCTTCCTTCAAGGCCGTCTCCTGCTCCTTGGCGCTGTCCAGAGATTTCGTCAGAGCCGCCAGCTTCACTTCGAGATCAGCGTTGGAGTTCTTGGCGGCGTCCAGTTCCTTGCCCTTCTCGGCGAGAAGGGCCTGCAGCTTCGAATAGCTGTTGGCGTCCTTCTCCCGCTCAAGCTTGAGCGCGGCAAGCTCGTCGCCGCTCGCCTTGAGGCCCGCCTCCAGCTGCACCACCTTCAGCTCCAGCTCAGTCTTGGCGGCCTCGGCAGCTGCGGCGGCGTCCTCGGCTTGCTTGAGGGCTTCGCCAACTGCTCGCTCACGCGCGGCAAGTTCCTCCTTGTGGCTGTCGAGGTGGACCTTCCCCTGCGCCAAGTCACCCTCCTGCGAAGACAACTTCTCCGTGGCAAGACGTTGGCGTTCTTCGACATCGGCCTTCTCGAGGAGGAAGGCCTGCTGCGCTTCGGCAAGATCTTCCCGCTCCTTTGCCAGGGAGCGGAGAGCTTCCTGATTGGCACCCCAGAGCTCCTCCGCGCGCTTCTCGATATCAGCCCCGGCCCTCGTGACGAGCACTTCGCGGGACTCCAGTTTGGCTTGCCGGGCACGGTAGAGTGCCACCAGCTTCCGCAGCAGACGCTCCTCTTCGGGTTCACTGCTGCTGCTTGGCGCGTCGACCAGCTTCAGCCCGGCGGAGGCAAGCACCTCTCCGTCAAGCATTTCTCCCTCGACCGGCGCCCTGGAGCTTGACGCCCAGGGGAGGTTGATGAAGACGTCGTCGCCGGCCTTCAGGTAGACGCCAGGCTGGGGCTCATCGGAGCTTGGCGCGGCGGCAGCGGCGGAGGAGTCGGTGGTCGAAGCAGCGCCTGGCGCTCCTACGGCCTCCGGGTCGTCAGTACGACCGCCAGACTCCCTGCCCGCCTCCACGGCGGCAGCCCTAGCGGCCTCCTCGCCAGCGCCGACTGCTTCCTCGGCGGCGACTTCAGTCTCCATCGGCTCTGCAGCAGATGGATCTGACGGCCGGAAGAGGGGAGAAAATTCAAGCGAAATTCGAGCAAAATCCAAGAGAAAGATTAAGAAGATGAAGAAGCCAAGGGGAGTTTGAAGCAAGGAAATTACCTGTGCCAGGCTCGGCAGTAGTGGTCTCCGTCGCCGAGGGGTCGCTGGCGCTGCCCTTTGCCTGAGACCCCTCCCTTGCCGGGGGCTCCTCCCTTGCCGGGGGCTCCTCCCTTGTCGGAGTCCCCTCCCTTGCCGGAGAGCTCTCCCTTGCCGGAGACCTCTCCCTTGCCAGAGGACTCTCCCTTGGCGCTTCGGGAGCGGCCTCCAGGCTCTCCTGGTGAGGCTGCTCTGCTCTTGCACAAGTCAACAAACAAGTATCAGCACAGCAAGGATCTTCGTGCGCGCCCAACAGCGGGAAGTAAACAAGACACTTACGCTGGGGGCTACTCTGAAGATCAGCCGCTGGGTCCGGCAAGTTTGTCTTGGGCGCGTCCCCTGCCGACGCGGTGGGCTCGTCCTCGATGACAATCACCGGGGCCTTGGCTCTCTTTGCTGCCCTCTGAGCCAGAGTCCTAAAAAGGAACAGATTTAGAGAAAAGCAAGTGAGATACGAGATAAAGCGGCAAAGATTGAAGAACTGCAAGTACAGTAAGGAAAACTTACTCTTCTTCTTCTTCCTCGTCGGAGCTGAACGCGGAGAAGTGAAAATCCGGCTCGCGTCCGGCGCGGGAAGGTGGAGGAGTAGGCTCCCTTGGTCGCTTGGCGGGAGCAGAAGCGGCAGTCCGGGAAGACCCCGCTCCAGTTGAAGCGGCAGCATGGGGCGCTCCCGCGGCAATGGTGCTTGCTGCGGTGGAGCGCGTCGTGCGGCGCGGCGACTGTCGGCCCGCCTGCCGCCTCGCCGCATCCCCGGCCCTGCGGAGACGCCTTCTTGGTGGAGACGGAGACGCTGCTGGCGGCGTGCTGTCTGAGGACGAAGCGGAGGAGGAGTCGATCTCCAATGAGCCGCTCGCATCCTCGGCAGGCTCGCTCGGCTCGGCGTCACGCCCGGCAAGATCTTCCTTGCCGGCAAGCTCCTCTTGCCGGGCAAGCTCTTTCTTGCCGGAGATTTCCTCTCGCTCGGCACGATTTTCCGCCTCTGCTGTCGCCGCCTCCTCCAAGGTAAACCCGAACTCGCCTACCGCTGCGGCTGTCGTCGCCTCTTCCAACCTAGTGGCTATGTACGCAAACTCCGCCTCGGTGGTGTCATGGATGAGGCCGTCCTTCTCGTCGGCGCGGATTGGCACCTCTACCAGGTTGTCGAAGAACTGCTGCACGACCTCGTCTTCGGGCTCTTGCCAAGTGGGCATGAGTCCGTGCGAGTTGCACAACGACATCATTGCCCTGATGCGATCGAGCGCAAAATTGTTGCACAAAGGGACGACGCCCTGCGGCAACCTGAAGATTTCGGGGTGGTCTGAATCATACTTGAAGAGTTCCTGCAGTATTCCGTTGAGCTCAAGGACAGTGAAGTTGTAGTTGAGGCCCGGGCGCAGCCTCATGATATCTGCCGCGTTCTTGAACTCCCAAGCAGGCCTCCTCCATTCCTGCAGGGGGGCGATGCGGCGGTGAATAAAGTTTGTGGCCACGGCGCCTACAGTGAGTCCGGCAAGCCTGGGGCGCTGGATCCTGGTGACGGCAATCTTCAACCTGCTGTCTTCCGGGGCCACATCGCTCCAGTCACTGCCGCGTACTACTGCTACTTGGCGTCAGGCGGTGAATGGCTGCGGGCTCTCCTCGACAATCCAGCACCAATCAGCCCTCCACTCGTCCCACTCGCCGCGGAATTCGCCCTCCAAATAAGAGTCCTTCTTGCCACTCTCCTCTCTCTACCCGGGGAATGAAGAAATGGCGGAAGAGGGCTACGCTAGGGTGGACTCCAACAAAGTTTTCGCAAAGGTGCGCGAAAACTGCCATGGTGAGGACGGCGTTGGGGGTGAAATCAAGGAGGCAAAGGACATATGTGTTCATGGTATCACAGAAGAATTCGGAAAAGGGCGGGCAGAGCCCGCGGTAGAAGAATACGGCAAAGAAGGGGTACCCGTCCGGAGCCGTCGCGTGAGCAGCGGCCGGTAGCACCTTGGTCCGCGGATGAGCTCGCGTCTCCGTCGACCAGAAGAGATAATAGTACTCCCGCAGCTCCTTGGCGCCGAGCTTGGGAGGGAAGATGGCTCGCTCCTTCCGCAGCGCCGCAAGCCGCTGCGCCTCGGTCGACTTCACGGTCTTCGCCTTGTCGGCCTTTGGAGCCATGGCGAATGTGGTGGAGGAGGCCGACGGCGTTGGTGGTGATGGTGGCAATGGGGGGGGGGCAGGAGGCTGCTCTCTTGCTGCTTTGAGAAGACGGAGGTGGGGCAGAGTTTTCTGAGATTGGAATGGGGCGAGTGGGCGCACTACCCCCGCTTCCCTTTGCTTATAAAGGGGGGGATGGCGGACGTTCCGCCTTTCCCAATAAAGAAACCGCCCACGATCTCTCCCACGATGCCGTGTTTGATGCGTGCCGTGTGGGGAGGGCGCGGTGGATGCGGAGTGAGATACGGCATAACCTAGGCCTCGCGTGCCCATGCCCTGTTTTGGGCCTGGCCCAACAGCGCTCAGCACCGTGTATGGCCCAGGCCCGGGGGCTCCTGTAGGTGTACTAAAGTAGGGGTACCTTAGTATCCCGAACTTGTGCACGGGCAGTCGTAGCGTCCCACAGCAAGGCTTGCCGGGTGACCGCCAAGATCCTCCACAATTCCTTTGGAGCCATTCAAGAACAAAGTATCCAAGACCCCGGCAAGAGGAGCTTGCCGGGAAGGAGACAAGACCCCGGCAAGAGGAGCTTGCCGGGGAGGCCAACCAAGGCATCTCAAGGAACTTGCTGCAACGCACCATGTGTCCCGGCAAGACCCAGTGAGCGACAAGCTCCTGGACGCGACAAGATAATAACCGCGGCAAGGCACTTGCCGCGGCAAGTTTCCATCCTGTACCTGCGCTCCAGCACATCCTCCGACGTGTCGCTCTAGGATCCTTCCAGGCGTACGTGGAGGAAGGCTGTGCAGCCAGAGGTACACGGTGGCAAGCGGTGCTGACAAGATAGCCATCGTGGCAAGCAATGGCATCCCTAGCGGTCCCTTTCTGCACCATCTAGGCGACATAGACAGGCATTTAATTTCTTTGTCCCCTGCCGTCAGGGTTAGGTACGATAGCACTTTTGTAGGCGGCGGTGCAAACCACATGCCTTTTTACATTTTTACCCTCATCTACGTTGCCACCTGTCGGTGACCCCTTAGACATATAAAAGGAGGCCCGTGTGCAATGTAGAAGGGGGTCGGACAATCATTCTCACGCTCGGTCTCGCTAGCCATTCGAGCGTACTGTAGCAATCGACGCTCCCGAGCAAGAACACAAATACAAACCAAAGTAGGAGTAGGGTTTTACGCATTCGTGTGGCCCGAACCTGGGTAAACTGATCGTGTCGCTCGTGCGTATCGCCTCAATCTGCTCTTTGTGCTTTCTCCGCCCCCTGCTGAACCGAAAAGGGGCTCGGCCTGCCGATCCCCATAGGTGTCTGTGGGATCAGCACCCCCGACAATCCGTCGGAAAGATATCCTAAGAGCTACTTGAATTCCCACTTATAAACTCCCGAAACTTTCCGGTTATGCAATCAGGTGTTGGGGATACAGGGGAAGCATAATATCTCACCCAAAACTACACAAATCCTACATCCAGCTGTATCCATCCTTCAACACATAACCAAGAAACCTTCGGAAATCGTTTACCTCAACCTTCGAAAAGCATCCGTTATACGAGTTATGGCAATACTCCCGAACTCCCGCCCCTGTATTGGGTGGCGTCGAGGTTATCTCACGAACAACTGCATAAAAGAGATTTTCGATGTCGGCGAACTCAGGTATTCCAGAACTGCGACGATAAAATTGTGACGACAACACCTCGGAGCTCAACTCCCCGGGACACTGCCACAACCCCTAAATGACAGGAGGCACCAAGAACAATGTTCTCGTCACAAATCGATCGGAACAATTCCAAGATACCCGTGTGATCCTAAATTTTTTTAGTGAAATTTGAGAAGAGAAGAGTCAAAACTCTACGTCAGGATGCCTTACCAGAGCGATGAAGGGACTGGGGAGTAAAATGAATTCCTAAACTCTCTGATATATAATTCCTAAATGACTCAAAACATTTTTCTAGACTCAACAACGCCAATGATTCGATCAAGCAGGGGGCTCCTAAGGTCGGGGAAGGCTCTGATTACCAACTTGTAACGCCCTCGATGCGGCTATATCTCCTACGTGTCGAAGCACGACTTAGAGGCACAACCACATTGAAAGCAATGTCGCAAGTAAGGTAATATTCACAACAACCCATGTAAAAAAATAAAAGGGGAAAAGATACATAGTTGGCTTACAATCACCACTTCACACAATACATGAATAAAGCATTACATCACCCAGATACACACAAGGTCCGACTACGGAACCAAAATAAAAGAAGACTACCCCAACTGCTACACAGATCCCCGATCGACCCCAACTTGGCTCCACTACTGATCAACTGGAAACGGAACGACATAACGAACACGATCTTCATCGAGCTCCTCCTTGAGCTTGGTTGCATCACCTGCTCAATAACATCGGCACCTGCAAACTGGTTTTGGAAGTATCCGTGAGTCACGGGGACTCAGCAATCTCACACCCTCGCGATCAAGACTATTTAAGCTTATAGGTAGGGTAAAGGTATGAGGTGGAGCTGCAGCAAGCGACTAGCATATTTGGTGGCTTACATACGCACATGAGGGCGAGAAGAGAAGGAAAAAAAGCACGGTTGAACAACTATGATCCAGAAGTGATCCTAGAGCAACCTACGTCAAGCATTACTCCAACACCGTGTTCACTTCCCGGACTCCGCCGAGAAGAGACCATCACGGTAACACACGCGGTATATGTATTTTAATTAAGGTCAACTTCAGGTTTTCTACAACCGGACATTAACAAATTCCCATCTGCCTATAACCGCGCGCACGGCTTTCGAAAGTTCAAAACCCTGCAGGGGAGTCCCAACTTAGCCCATCACAAGCTCTCATGCTCAACAAAGGATATTCCTTCTCCCAAGACAATCCGATCAGGCTCGGCATCCCGGTTACAAGACATCCTCGACAATGGTAAAACAAGTCCAGCAAAGCCACCCAAATGTGCCGACAAATCCCGATAGGAGATGCACATATCTCGTTCTCAGGGCACACCGGATCGTCCAAACTTCCGGTAGGCCAGCCCAGAGTTGCCCCTGGTGGCCACCGGAGGCTGACAGGTTGGACCAACACTCGGAGAAGCACTGGCCCGGGGGGTTAAAATAATGATGACCCTTGGGAGCGCGACTCCCAAGGGAAAAGAAAAGGCTAGGTGGCGAATGGTAAAACCAAGGTTGGACCTTGCTGGAGGAGTTTTATTCAAAGCGAACTGTCAAGGGTTTCCCATTATAACCCAACCGTGTAAGGAACGCAAAATCCGGGAACATAACACCGATATGAAGGAAACTAGGGCGGCAAGAGTGGAACAAAACACCAGGCATAAGGCCGAGCCTTCCACCCTTTACCAAGTATATAGATGCATTAATTAAATAAGAGATATTGTGATATCCCAACAAAATATCCATGTTCCAACAAGGAACAAACTCCAATCTTCACCTGCAACTAACAACGCTATAAGAGGGGCTGAGCAAAGCGGTAACATAGCCAAACAACGGTTTGCTAGGACAAGGTGGGTTAGAGGCTTGGCTTAACAATATGGGAGGCAAGATAAGCAAGTGGTAGGTATCGCAGCATAGGCATAGCAAAAGAGCGAGCATCTAGCAAGCAAAGATAGAAGTGATTTCGAGGGTATGGTCATCTTGCCTGAAATCACGCAAGGAAGAAGAACGAGTCCATGAAGAAGACAAACGGACGTAGTCGAATGGGTCCTCACAAACGCGAGCGTTATCGGAACCAACCCGAAGAAGCAACACCAGAAAGAAGCACACAACATAGTAAACAACAAACACACGAACATGGTATGATATGCGGGATGCAGTATGTGATGCATATGCATGATTTGGAAAGGAATGATTGGACCTGGCTCAACATGGAAATCCAAGAGTGCCACTGGAAAGGTGATATGATTTCGGTTGAAATCGATATAAAGATCACCAAAATCGGATGCACGGTTTGGAAATGGAAAGCAAAACAAATATGGCACCGGTCTGCGATAATTAGCAAGTGACCAACTAAATGTATTAAGATAAATATGCTATAGCACTCAAACATGACAACAAAATACATGGTAGGGATCCACTCATGATGCTTGACAAAACATGAACACTGAGCTACGGCTAGTTCATCCATTAACAGGTTTAAACAAGCATGGCAAAAGTGCAAATGATAACAGGTTTCAGACTTCGTGAAATTAACACAAGTCTGGAATTTATCATCACGAAGCACACTTTACAGCATGAAAACTACGTGCTACACGAACTTAACATGGCAAATCAAGGCATGGAATGAAGCTACTCAAAGCACTTAACAAAAGTCCCTTAGTGACCATGAGCCAAAAGAGATCAGAAAATACCATTGCAAGCATGTGAACATAGCAAAAACATAAACAGATTCAGACTTTGTGAAAAACTGGAGTATGCAAAACAGTTAATGAGTAGGCATGTTTACGAGCTCGATGCACTAACTACAGAGCATGGCATGACAAAATAAGCATACACCCATCAAGAAGACATGGCATAGAAGCTAGACATGGCAAGAACAACAATATAGCATGCACGGATCAACTACAACAAGCTTGGCAAAATTGCAAAACATGTTCACAATCTGCCAGGAACATTTTATAGCAAAAGTAGAGCTCAATTGACTCAAGCTAGGGTGCTCCATAATTGCAAACAAAGACAAGGATGGATAGAGCACCACAATGTTAACAAAACATCCTTACTGATCATCCTCAAAAGAGGTACGAATCACTGGGAAATAACATGAATATATGGCATAACAACAAAATCAGGACAAGGACTTAGTGAAATTCTAAGTCCCTGAAATGAGCATCAACGATTACGCTACTTTGCAAGCTTGTGCTAGTCACCACAAATATCACAAAAATACATCGCCTACACCCCTGTAAAGATGGCATGGCATATAACAAAACACATGTAGAGATCAGGATCATAGCATGCACACATTAATCATGGCAAAAATGGCAAAATGCCATTCGCTGAAACAGATCCGACAAATTCATCACATAGCCCTCTTCCAATAGCATTTCGGGCATCAAGATGAGCTCAAAAGAAAATGATGCAATGAGATGAAATGATGTACTCGTCGAGACGAACATTTTGATATGCTACACACACGAATCGGAGCAACGGTGATGAAGTTATGACATGATGAAGAGGGGCACAAATTATGAGAATCTGAGGACTTAGCCGATTTCTGAAAAAAAACAGAGACCAGCGGGGAATAGGGAAAACGTGCTCAGGGCAAGGCTTAGTGCATCTCACCCAGTGGGCTTGGCCCAGTAGACGTGGCAGCAGCGCGGTGGGCCGGATCTGGCCCGGCGGCCCACAAGCGCAGGAGGAGGTCAACGGGGCGCGCGGATCGGCCGGATCGGCTGCGCGTGTGCCCGCACGCGGGAACGACGACGGAGGAAGTCCGGCGGGCGCGGCGCGAGGGATTCCGGCGATGGGCGCGGCGGAGCTCGATGGGAACGGATAGATCCGGGCGTGGGGGTCCCGGATCCGGCGAAGGTAGAGGGCGAGGAGGCCGGCGATTGGCTTGGTGGCGGCGGCCTGGCTAACTCTGGCGACGGGGCCAGCGACCCTGTGCGAGAGAGAGAGACGGGGTCAGGGAGAGAGAGGAGGAAGCCGGACAGGGGCGAACGGGCTCCGCGGCTCACCAGCGAGTCCGGCGAGGGAGACGGGGCACGTGCGTCGAGTTCGCGGCCAGGTGATCACCGGCGGGGTGCTCTGGCGACGGGCGGCGAAGTCCGGTGAGCACGACGAGGCGGTGGCGGTGCACTGCGGGTGAGGCGGTGGCACGTGCTAGGGGAGAGTGGGCGGCGGCGAACGGGCTCCGCGGCGGGCTCGCGCAGGCCGGATCTGGGCCCAACGGCGAAGTGGGGCGGCGCGGCGCTGAGGTGGCGCACTATGAGTGGCTGAGGCGGCGGGGTTGGTGACGTGGCGGGGCGCCATTGGTCGGAGCGATGTGGCGGCAGCGGTGGACGCGTCCGATGACGGGCGGACATGTCCGGCGGCACGGAGGGAGTTGGATCTAGGGTTTTGACTGCGCGAAAATTTTGGGGAGAGTCACATATTTATAGGTAGAGGGAGCTAGGAGAGTCCAAATGAGGTGCAGTTTTCGGCCACGCGATCGTGATCGACCGACCGAGATGATGCAGGGGTTTAGGTGGGTTTTGGGCCACTTTGGAGGGGTGTTGGGCTGCAACACACACGAGACTTTTTCGGTCCCTCGGTTAACCATTGGAGTATCAAACGAAGTCCAAATGGCACGAAACTTGACAGGCGGTCTACCGGTAGTAAACCAAGGTCGCATGAGAAGTCTCGGTCCAATCCGGAAACGTTTAACACCCGCACACGAAAAGAGGTAGAAAGAGACACCGGCTGACATAGGAGCGCCGGATTGCGAAACGGGCAACGGGGAAAATGCTCAGATGCATGAGACGAACATGTATGCAAATGAAATGCACATGATGACATGACATGCAATGCATGACATGCAAGCAATGTCAAGGAAACAACAGCGAATAACTGGAGGACACCCGGCACATCGGTCTCGGGGCGTTACAGCCCCGTAGTTTATCCGATGCTGCAGAGTTCTTCCGAGCTAGGGAAGGGGATTCTTCGGAGAAGCTGTTCTGGTCGCAGTATGATGTGCCAGAACATCCGGTGGCCTTTTCCGATCAACTGAAGCAGTTGGTCGAGCAGGACTTTATTCTCGAATGAATACATCCATGTTTTGCCTTGTATAAACAAATCCACTGTCACATCCCTAGCTTTACCTTGGCCTTGGACTAGCTTGGTTGTTGCATCATGTTTAAATTCAAATGAAATTTGAATTGGGGAATTTTCAAAGCCTCAGAATCCCTTTAAAAATGATCAAGATAAAATTCCTTCAAATAAGTCCAAGAAAATGTTCCTGTTATTCTCTGGAAATATTGGCAAGGGGAAGAATCCAAACCAATAATCTTGGTTTCTCAGAAACATTTATTTTGGGCATTTGAATTAAATCAATACCTATTTGAATTGGATTTATATTTACTATTAAATAAATATAGGTCCAATAATTCTGAAATATTTTTGTGGAGCTTTGGTTTAATTCTTTTAGCTTCTAAAAAAATATTTTCAGAAGCAACAAAACTGAATTGGTTTCAAAACCAAATTCAAAACAAACCTGCAAAATAGAAAAAGAACAGAATTAGAAAAAAACAGAGTGAGAGGAAACCCACCTGGCCTCACCTAAGCAGCCCACCTACCTGTGCGGCCCAGCACCGCAGCTGGCCGGCCCAGCCAACTGGCCCAGCCCACTAGCACAGCTCCTCCTGCCGTCTTCCTCATCGAACAGAAGGACGGGCGTGTGCCCCATGCGCGCGGCCACGCGCTCCGGCCACCTCCTGCTTGCCGCCCCCCTCGATGCCTGGACGCCTCTGGGAGACGCCGCGACACCCCCTCGACCCTCTGCACCTCTTCCCTCCTCGTAGCTCTCTCCCCTCCCCTCGCTTTCCCGAAGCCGAGCGGAGCTCGTCACCGCCGTATGCCGTAGACGCGGCCTCCGTGCTCCCCTCGCCTCCTCGACGTGTCCACGAGCATCACCACGCCCCCCTCGTCTTCTCCGTTCAGCCACGCGTCGCCGGAGGCCTTGCATCGACGCCATCTTCCTCGTCTTTGTCGCTGGCCACCGGAGATGCCTCTCGCCGCCCCGCTCGCTCTGGTGCTTCCCCGATCACGCCGAGGCCACCTCCGAACTTGCGGTGAGCCCCTCTACCGACCCCCCTACTCCCATGCCCACTAGCTAATCGTAGCCCTCGTTTCCGTCGAGACCGAGACCTCACCAGCGCCGGACTTGTCACCGCCGTCGTTTTGGTACGCCTCCGTCCAAACCGAGCGCGTCACTGCAGTTAGTGCACCCCCAGGAGCACATTTCACCCACCGGCTCCTCCTCCCGTGCACCACAACGCCAAACCCGCAGGTGCCCGAACTCCGGCGGCCGCAACCAAGCTCGCCGTCGTTGACTCCGGCCACCCCAGGCTGAGCCACGGCGACCAACTGACGCGCCGTTGTGCCAGCTACCCGTAGAGCCCAACGGCGCCTCGAATGGTGCCCTGTAAGGCATTTTCGAGCTGCCCCACCGTCTCTGTCATCACCGGCGGCTAAACGCCAGCGACCGCTAACCCGTTGACCGGCGTGGGTTGACCCCACTGCCCGGTTTGACCTCCCCCTCTCTCTCACTGACTCACGGGCCCCGCCCGAATAATTATTCTAGTTAGCGCTAATTAGCTAGTTAGGTTAGTTGGGTTAGTCGCTGACCAGTGGGCCCAGCCCAGTTAGTTAGGGCTAACTAACTTAGTTAGTTGACTGTGTCACTTACGTGTGGACCCCACATGTCAGGTTTGACCTGGACTGAGCCGTTGACCTGCTGATGTCACTGTGAGGTCCTGCTGACGCAATAATTCCTTTCTGGAATTTAAATAAATCTTAAATGATTTATTTATTTTCAAAAAAATGCCCAAAACTTCTAAAAATCATAGAAAATCAACCGTAACTCCAAATGAAATAAATTATATATGAAAATTATCAGAAAAATTCAAGGAATCTGTTTATGGCATTTTCATGCATGTTAGAACAACTTATGGCTGCTGTTTAGGCCAATTCATATAAATGGAATTTAAACTCTCACATATGGAGTTTGAATTTGAACCTAGGGTTCAAACCAACTCCATTTAACATGTTGCTAGTTGCATTAGCTCAAACCACAGCATATTGACATGTCATGATCATGCATCATATTGTGCATTGCATTGATTGTGTTTCTTCTCTATTGCCGGTATTTGTCCCCTTTCAATAGACGTGGTTTCGACGATGGGATCAATGACACCGATGAAGAGTTATATTATCTTCAGAGGTGCCAGGCAAGCACAACCCCCTTGTTCATTCTGATACAAGCCCACTCTCTCGCTCCTGCTCTCTTTTACTGCATTAGGACAACAACGATTCATCTGTTACTTGTTGCGGTAGTTGAACCCCTTATCCTCTGCATGACCTGTCATTGCCACAGTAAATAGATGAAACCCACTAGCATGAGGAGGAGTTGTTTGAGCCCTGATGTGCCTACTCATTCATGCTTGTTTGTCATGCCTGCTACTGCTTAGAGTTGAGTCGGGTCTGATTCATCGGGGATGGATCGAAAATGTGTAAACATGTCCTACTGTGTGTGAGCTAAGTGTGTGAACACATTTTGGTAAAGGTAGAGGTGAGAGTCCATGTAGGAGTACATGGTAGGTTGTCTCATTTAAACCGTCCTCTGGAACTGAGCTCTGTGTTTGTGATCCTTGAAACAGCTACTACCACACATTGGGCCCTGAAATATGACCCCGCTCGACTTACTGACCCCTCTCGCCTCTGTCCAGGAGTTGCAACTAGTTTTTGGTGTTTGTAGGATATGTGTTGGCGGCCGTGCGTAGCGCCGACCCTAGGGGTGGGCTATGATGCGGTAGATACACTGTGGCCGGGTATGCCGGGCGCCCGTTTGGCGTCTCGGGACCCTGTACACATCGTTTGGGGCCGTTGAGGACACCCCGGCCGGATTTCCTTGCGGATGGAATCCGAATAGGCGATAAACCTGGACTAGAGACTTGTGTGGTTAGTCAGGTCATGGTCTACACCCACGTCGGCTTTCGCTTGAAGTCTGCCGAGCACATGTCGTGTGCAGACGCTAAGTGGTGGAAACATGTGTGACGAAGTACACCCCTGCAGGGTTATAAATGATCTATTCGAATAGCCGTGTCCGCGGTAAAGGACTTCTGGGTTACCTATAACAGTTCATAGACAAGTGAAAGTGGATACTCTAAAACTCGCAAGATAAGTGTGAGTGCTATGGATGGCCTTCTCGTAGGGAGACGAGAGCGGATCCATAGTGGTGTATTGAATGGTGAATAAGTGGACTCGTGTGCGCCACCTCAAAAGAGTTGCTTGCAGTCGTAGTTCAGATAGCCACCGAGTCAAAGCTGGCTTGCTATAGTTAAACTCCACCACCCCCCCTTTGTTGATACCGATGCATACGTAGCTAGTTCTGATGTAAGTCTTGCTGAGTAACTTTGTACTCACGTTTGCTTAATTTATGTTTTCAGAGAGACTTCAGTCTCGCTAGTAGTTCCGCGTGGACTTCGACGTTAGCTTGATACCTCAGCTATGATTTTGTGCCCTCGGCAGGATCTGGTAGATAGTCAGGCTTCTTAGCCTTTTTCATTTGTAGATGTCTGTTCTCAGACATGTTAAGCTTCCGCATGTGCTTTGACTTGTATGCTATGATTGTTGGGTCATCAGACCCATGTTTGTAATATGTCGCTCCTCGGAGCCTAGTGAATAAATACTTGAGTTGTAGAGTTATGTTGTGATGCCATGTTGTATTTACACATATCGAGCATATTGTGTGTATGATTGAAATGCTTGGTATGTGTGGGATCCGACAATCTAGTTGTTTATCCTTGGCAGTCTCTCTTCTGGGGAAATGTAGTCTGGTGCTTCCATGAGCCATAGTAGTCCGCTACAGCCCGATTCACCGGAGTCCTGTTAGCCCAGCACTACTGCTCAGGACACTTGACTGGCCGGCATGTGTTTCACTTCGCTCCTGTGTCTGTCCCTTCAGGGAAATGTCACGCGGTGACATCCGGAGTCCTGTTTAGCCTACTACAGCCCGGTTTCCCGGAGTCCTGTTAGCCCAGTGCTACAGCCCGGATTCACACGCTACTGACCGGCACGCTCGATGTGAATCATGTATGCCTGTCCCCATAGGTTAGTGCCGCTTTGGGTTCACGACTAGCCATGTCGGCCCGGGTTCTCTGTCATATGGATGCTAGCGACACTATCATATACGTGAGCCAAAAGGTGCAAATGGTCCAGGGCCATGGTAAGGCGACACCCGTGGGATACCTGCTGAGGCCGCAAAGTGATATGAGGTGTTACCGGCTAGATCGATGTGACTTGGAATCGGGGTCCTGACAGCGTTGGTATCAGAGCCTGACTGCCTGTAGGATTACCAAGCCAAACTGGTCGAAGTTGGGTCTAGAAATGCTTTAGTTATGTAAGGGAATTGATTGTGGAAGGGAACGTAGGATCTTTTTACTCCTTATCCTCGTGACCTTCTGATCTGAGTCATCTTATCCTTCCTACGGGGTTAAGAACTAGGTTTCTCTTCTATCTCCCAGGATGACGTGTTACTAAACTGTAGTTGCCTAGGATTGTTGAGTTAAAGCCTCAGTTCAGTTCCTACTACTTCCATATGTTCATAGCTGGCACCAGAACCTTGATATGATGTTGTTGAGTGGTTATGCCACCATTTTGCAGGATGTCTCAAATCATTTTGAGCATTTACAGCCGTTATGCTGTCCGAGTCATCCCAAGTGTCTAAATAGTCTGATGCATTTGCAAATTCCTTCTTTCCGTTCCCAATGTTTCTTCGGGCCAGTTTAACCACACTAATCAGTGAGTTGAGATACTCTGTTGCCTTGACATATATGTTGGAGCTATTATTATGACCCTGGGTGTCCTAGGGAGTCATCTAGTAATCTAGCAATGCTATGTGTTCCCAGTGTGATGATTCTGGCCACCATTCTCGAAAGCATCCCGTGATGCCATTTAGTAGTAGGTATTCTACTCCTGGGTTTTCGAACCCGAGATTCACCCTACTTCATGTTGTTAGTATTTGCTAGTTCCCTTAAGATATTAGTAACCTTTGCATCAGTCCTCGAGGTCCGTGGTATATCCTTCTTCCAATTATCATGAACCATTCTTGGTAGGAGTTCTTTTGAACCAAAAGGTCACGACAGAGTGCTCCTGATGAGTGACTCTGCCAACCCTACCTTTCTGCATGGGTTATCCGGAAGAAATATGTTGAACCCGTGATTCCTAATACAATAGCATGAACATCTCATACATCACATATATATCATTCATCATTCATCACAACTTTGGCCATATCATATCACAAACCACTTGCTGCAAAAATAAGTTAGACGTCCTCTAATTGTTGTTGCAAGTTTTACGTGGCTGAATTAGGGTTCTAGAAAGAACGTTTTCTTACCTATGTGAAAGCCACAACGTGATTTGTCAACTTCTATTTACCCTGTTCATCGAATCCGCTCCAACTAAAGTAGGAGAGACAGACACCCGCCAGCCACCTTATGCAACTAGTGAATGTTAGTCGGTGGAACCGGTCTCACGTAAGTGTATGTGTAAGGTTGGTCCGGGCCGCTTCATCCCACAATACCGCTGAAGCAAGAAAAGACTAGTAGCGGCAAGAAAGTTGACAAATCCACGCCCACAACAAATTGTGTTCTACTCACGCAAGAAGAACTACGCATAGACCTAGCTCATGATGCCACTGTTGGGGAACGTTGCAGAAAACAAAAAATTTCCTACTCGTTTCACCAAGATCCATCTAGGAGTTCATCTAGCAACGAGTCATCAGATGCATCTACATACCTTTGTAGATCGCGTGCGGAAGCGTTCAAAGAACGGGGATGATGTAGTCTAACACGACGTGATCCAAATCACCGATGACCAAGTGCCAAACGGACGGCACCTCCGCGTTCAACACACGTACGGGACGGGAGACGTCTCCTCCTTCTTGATCCAGCAAGGGGGAGGAGAGGTTGATGATGATCCAGCAGCACGACGGCGTGGTGGTGGATGCAGGGCGTCACGACAGCAGGGCTTCGCCGTGTACTACGAGAGAGAGAGACGTAACAGGGAGAGAGGGACGCACCAAAAGCCGTAGTCTCAAGTCCCTCCTCTCCCCCACTATATATAGGGGTGCCAAGGGGGGGCGCCGGCCCTAGGAGATGGATCTCCTAGGGGGGCGGTGGCCAAGGGTGGGGGGCTTGCCCCCCAAGCAAGGGGGCGCCCCCCTTTAGGGTTTCCCCTAAACCCTAGGCGCATGGGCCCTTAGGGGGTGGCGCCCCAGCCAATTAAGGGCTGGGTCCCTTCCTACTTCAGCCCATGGGGCCCTCCGGGATAGGTGGCCCCACCCGGTGGACCCCCGGGACCCTTCCGGTGGTCCCGGTACAATACAGGTGACCCCGAAACTTGTCCCGATGGCCGAAACAGCACTTCCTATATATAATTCTTTACCTCCGGACCATTCCGGAACTCCTCGTGACGTCCGGGATCTCATCCGGGACTCCGAACAACATTCGGGTTACTACATATACATATCTTCACAACCCTAGCGTCACCGAACCTTAAGTGTGTAGACCCTACGGGTTCGGGAGACATGTAGACATGACCGAGACGACTCTCCGGTCAATAACCAACAGCGGGATCTGGATACCCATGTTGGCTCCCACATGCTCCACGATGATCTCATCGGATGAACCACGATGTCGAGGATTCAATCAACCCCGTATGCAATTCCCTTTGTCAATCGATATATTACTTGCCCGAGATTCGATCGTCGGTATCCCAATACCTCGTTCAATCTCGTTACCGGCAAGTCACTTTACTCGTACCGTAATGCATGATCCCGTGACCAGACACTTGGTCACTTTGAGCTCATTATGATGATGCACTACCGAGTGGGCCCAGTGATACCTCTCCGTCATACGGAGTGACAAATCCCTGTCTTGATCCGTGTCAACCCAACAGACACTTTCGGAGATACCCGTAGTATACCTTTATAGTCACCCAGTTACGTTGTGATGTTTGGTACACCCAAAGCACTCTTACGGTATCCGGGAGTTACACGATCTCATGGTCTAAGGAAAAGATACTTGACATTGCAAAACTCTAGCAAACGAACTATACGATCTTTATGCTATGTTTAGGATTGGGTCTTGTCCATCACATCATTCTCTTAATGATGTGATCTCATTATCAATGACATTCAATGTCCATAGCCAGGAAACCATGACTATCTGTTGATCAACGAGCTAGTCAACTAGAGGCTTACTAGGGACATGTTGGTGGCTGTTATTCACACATGTATTACGATTTCCGAATAACACAATTATAGCATGAATAAAGACAATTACCATGAACAAGGAAATATAATAATAATGCTTTTATTATTGCCTCTAGGGCATATTTCCAACAGTCTCCCACTTGCACTAGAGTCAATAATCTAGTTACATTGTGATGAATCGAACACCCATGGAATTCTGGTGTTGATCATGTTTTTCCCTAGGGAGAGGTTTAGTCAACGGATCTGCTACATTCAGGTCCGTATGTACTTTACAAATATCTATGTCTCCATCTTGAACATTTTCACGAATGGAGTTGAATCGACGCTTGATGTGCCTTGTCTTCTTGTGAAACCTGGGCTCCTTGGCAAGTGCAATAGCTCCAGTGTTGCAACAGAAGAGCTTGATCGGCCCCGACGCATTGGGTATGACTCCGAGGTCGGTGATGAACTCCTTCACCCAAATTGCTTCATGTGCTGCCTCCGAGGCTGCCATGTACTCCGCTTCACATGTAGATCCCGCCACGTCGCTCTACTTGCAACCGCACCAGCTTACTGCCCCACCATTCAAAATATACACGTATCCGGTTTGTGACTTTGAGTCATCCAGATCTGTGTCGAAGCTAGTGTCGACATAACCCTTTACGACGAGCTCTTCGTCACCTCCATAAATGAGAAACATCTCCTTAGTCCTTTTCAGGTACTTCAGGATATTCTTGACCGCTGTCCAGTGTTCCTTGCCGGGGTTACTTTGGTACCTTCCTACCAAACTTACGGCAAGGTTTACATCAGGTCTGGTACACAGCATGGCATACATAATAGAACCTATGGCTGAGGCATAGGGGATGACACTCATCTCTTCTATTTCTTCTGCCGTGGTCGGACTTTGAGCCGAGCTCAATTTCATACCTTGCAGTACAGGCAAGAACCCCTTCTTAGACTGATCCATATTGAACTTCTTCAATATCTTATCAAGGTATGTGCTTTGTGAAAGACCTATGAGGCGTCTCGATCTATCTCTATAGATCTTGATGCCTAATATATAAGCAGCTTCTCCAAGGTCCTTCATTGAAAAACTCTTATTCAAGTAGGCCTTGATGCTGTCCAAGAGTTCTATATCATTTCCCATCAAAAGTATGTCATCTACATATAGTATGAGAAATGCTACAGAGCTCCCACTCACTTTCTTGTAAACACAGGCTTCTCCATAAGTCTGCGTAAACCCAAACGCTTTGATCATCTCATCAAAGCGAATGTTCCAACTCCGAGATGCTTGCACCAACCCATAAATCGAGCGTTGGAGCTTGCACACTTTGTCAGCATTCTTAGGATCGACAAAACCTTCCGGCTGCATCATATACAATTCTTCCTTAAGGTAACCATTAAGGAATGCCGTTTTGACGTCCATTTGCCATATCTCATAATCGTAGAATGTGGCAATTGCTAACATGATTCGGACGGACTTTAGCTTCGCTACCGGTGAGAAAGTCTCATCGTAGTCAACCCCTTGAACTTGTCGATAACCCTTAGCGACAAGCCGAGCTTTATAGATGGTCACATTACCATCCGCGTCTGTCTTCTTCTTAAAGATCCATTTATTTTCCATGGCTCTCCGTTCAACGGGCAAGTCAGTCAAAGTCCATACTTCGTTTTCATACATGGATCCTATCTCGGATTTCATGGCTTCTAGCCATTTGTCGGAATCCGGGCCCGCCATCGCTTCTTCATAGTTCAAAGGTTCACCGTTGTCTAACAACATGATTTCCAAGACAGGGTTGCCGTACCACTCTGGTGCGGAACGTGTCCTTGTGGACCTTCGAATTTCAGTAGGAGCTAGATCAGAAGTATCTTGATCGTTATCATTAACTTCCTCTCTAGTCGGTGCTGGCACCTCAGGAACATTTTCTTGAGTTGCGCCATTTTCCGGTTCAAGAGGCTCATCAAGTTCTACTTTCCTCCCACTTACTTCTTTCGAGAGAAACTCCTTCTCTAGAAAGGATCCATTCTTGGCAACAAAGACCTTGCCTTCGGATCTGAGGTAGAAGGTATACCCAATAGTTTCTTTAGGGTATCCTATGAAGACGCATTTTTCCGACTTGGGTTCGAGCTTTTCAGGTTGAAGTTTCTTGACATAAGCATCGCATCCCCAAACTTTTAGAAATGACAGCTTAGGTTTCTTCCCAAACCATAATTCATACGGTGTCGTCTCAACGGATTTCGACGGAGCCCTATTTAAAGTGAATGCGGCAGTCTCTAAAGCATAGCCCCAAAAAGATAGCGGTAAATCGGTAAGAGACATCATAGACCGCACCATATCCAATAGAGTGCGATTACGACATTCGGACACACCGTTACGCTGAGGTGTTCCAGGCGGCGTTAGTTGTGAAACTATTCCACATTTTCTTAAGTGTGTGCCAAATTCGTGACTCAAGTATTCTCCTCCACAATCTGATCGTAGAAACTGGATTTTCCTGTCACGTTGATTCTCAACCTCACTCTGAAATTCCTTGAACTTTTCAAAGGTTTCAAACGTGTGTTTCATTAAGTAGACATACCCATATCTACTCAAGTCATCAGTGAGAGTGAGAACATAACGATAGCCACCGCGAGCCTCAACACTCATTGGACCGCACACATCAGTATGTATGATTTCCAATAAGTTGGTTGCTTGCTCCATTGTTCCTGAGAACGGAGTCTTGGTCATTTTACCCATGAGGCATGGTTCGCACGTGTCAAATGATTCATAATCAAGAGACTCTAAAAGTCCATCTGCATGGAGCTTCTTCATGCGTTTGACACCTATGTGACCAAGGCGGCAGTGCCACAAGTATGTGGGACTATCATTATCAACCTTACATCTTTTGGTATTCACACTATGAACATGTGTAGCATTACGCTCGACATTCATTAAGAATAAACCATTCACCATAGGAGCATGACCATAAAACATATCTCCCATATAAATAGAACAACCATTATTCTCGGATTTAAATGAGTAGCCATCCCGAATTAAATGAGATCCCGATACAATGTTCATGCTCAAAGCTGGCACTAAATAACAATTATTGAGGTTTAAAACTAATCCCGTAGGTAAATGAAGAGGCAGCGTGCCGACGGCGATCACATCGACCTTGGAACCATTCCCGACGCGCATCGTCACCTCGTCCTTCGCCAGTCTCTGCTTATTCCGCAGCTCCTGCTTTGAGTTACAAATGTGAGCAACTGCACCGGTATCAAATACCCAAGAGCTACTACGTGTACTGGTTAGGTACACATCAATTACATGTATATCACATATACCTTTTGTTTTGCCGGCCTTCTTGTCCGCTAAGTATTTGGGGCAATTCCGCTTCCAGTGACAACTTCCCTTGCAATAAAAACACTAAGTCTCGGGCTTGGGTCCATTCTTTGGCTTCCTCCCGGCAGCTTGCTTGCCGGGCGCGGCAACTTCCTTGCCGTCCTTCTTGAAGTTCTTTTTACCCTTACTCTTCTTGAACTTAGTGGTTTTATTCACCATCAACACTTGATGTTCCTTCTTGACTTCTACCTCTGCTGATTTCAGCATAGCAAATACTTCAGGAATGGTCTTTTCCATCCCCTGCATATTGAAGTTCATCACAAAGCTCTTGTAGCTCGGTGGAAGCGACTGGAGGATTCTGTCAATGACCGCATCATCCGGGAGATTAACTCCCAGCTGAGTCAAGCGGTTATGCAACCCAGACATAGCGAGTATGTGCTCACTGACAGAACTGTTTTCCTCCATCTTACAGCTGAAGAATTTGTCGGAGACTTGATATCTCTCGACCCGGGCATGAGCTTGAAAAACCATTTTCAGCTCTTCGAACATCTCATATGCTCCGTGTCTCTCAAAACGTTTTTGGAGCCCCGGCTCTAAGCTGTAAAGCATGCTGCATTGAACGAGGGAGTAGTCATCGGTACGTGCCTGCCAAGCGTTCATAACGTCTTGTTTAGCAGGGAGGACAGGTGTGTCACCCAGCGGTGCTTGTAGGACATAATCTTTCTTGGCACCTATGAGGATGATCCTCAGGTTCCGGACCCAGTCCGTGTAGTTGCTGCCATCGTCTTTCAGGTTGGTTTTCTCTAGGAACGCGTTGAAGTTGAGGACTACGTTGGCCATTTGATCTACAAGACATATTGTAAATATTTTAGACTAAGTTCATGATAATTAATTTCATCAAATCAAATTATTTATGAACTCCCACTTAGATAGACATCCCTCTTTTAGTCATCTAAGTATAACATGATCCGAGTTAACTAGGCCGTGTCCGATCATCACGTGAGACGGACTAGTCAACATCGGTGAACATCTTCATGTTGATCGTATCTTCTATACGACTCATGCTCGACCTTTCGGTCTTCTGTGTTCCGAGGCCATGTCTGTACATGCTAGGCTCGTCAAGTCAACCTAAGTGTTTGCATGTGTAAATCTGTCTTACACCCGTTGTATGTGAACGTTAGAATCTATCACACCCGATCATCACGTGGTGCTTCGAAACAACGAACTGTCGCAACGGTGCACAGTTAGGGGGAACACTTCTTGAAATTATTATGAGGGATCATCTTATTTACTACCGTCGTTCTAAGTAAACAAGATGCAAAAACATGATAAACATCACATGCAATCAAATAACAAACGTGACATGATATGGCCAATATCACATAGCTCCTTTGATCTCCATCTTGGGGCTCCATGATCATCTTGTCACCGGCTTGACACCATGATCTCCATCATCATGATCTCCATCATCGTGTCTCCATGAAGTTGCTTGCCAACTATTACTTCTACTACTATGGCTAACGCGTTTAGCAATAAAGTAAAGTAATTTACATGGCGTTTCTCAATGACACGCAGGTCATATAAAAGAATAAAGACAACTCCTATGGCTCCTGCCGGTTGTCATACTCATCGACATGCAAGTCGTAATTCCTATTACAATAGCATGAACATCTCATACATCACATATAGATCATTCATCATTCATCACAACTTTGGCCATATCATATCACAAACCACTTGCTGCAAAAACAAGTTAGACGTCCTCTAATTGTTGTTGCAAGTTTTACGTGGCTGAATTAGGGTTCTAGCAAGAACGTTTTCTTACCTACGTGAAAGCCACAACGTGATTTGTCAACTTCTATTTACCCTTCATAAGGACCCTGTTCATCGAATCCGCTCCAACTAAAGTAGGAGAGACAGACACCCGCCAGCCACCTTATGCAACTAGTGCATGTTAGTCGGTGGAACCGGTCTCACGTAAGTGTATGTGTAAGGTTGGTCCGGGCCGCTTCATCCCACAATACCGCTGAAGCAAGAAAAGACTAGTAGCGGCAAGAAAGTTGACAAATCCACGCCCACAACAAATTGTGTTCTACTCGCGCAAGAAGAACTACGCATAGACCTAGCTCATGATGCCACTGTTGGGGAACGTTGCAGAAAACAAAAAATTTCCTACTCGTTTCACCAAGATCCATCTAGGAGTTCATCTAGCAACGAGTCATCAGATGCATCTACATACCTTTGTAGATCGCGTGCGGAAGCGTTCAAAGAACGGGGATGATGTAGTCGAACACGACGTGATCCAAATCACCGATGACCAAGTGCCGAACGGACGGCACCTCCGCGTTCAACACACGTACGGGACGGGAGACGTCTCCTCCTTCTTGATCCAGCAAGGGGGGAGGAGAGGTTGATGATGATCCAGCAGCACGACGGCGTGGTGGTGGATGCAGGGCGTCACGATAGCAGGGCTTCGCCGTGTACTACGAGAGAGAGAGACGTAACAGGGAGAGAGGGATGCACCAAAAGCCGTAGCCTCAAGTCCCTCCTCTCCCCCACTATGTATAGGGGTGCCAAGGGGGGCGCCGGCCCTAGGAGATGGATCTCCTAGGGGGGGCGGCGGCCAAGGGTGGGGGGGCTTGCCCCCCAAGCAAGGGGGCGCCCCCCTTTAGGGTTTCCCTAAACCCTAGGCGCATGGGCCCTTAGGGGGTGGCGCCCCAGCCCACTAAGGGCTGGGTCCCTTCCTACTTCAGCCCATGGGGCCCTCCGGGATAGGTGGCCCCACCCGGTGGACCCCCGGGACCCTTCCGGTGGTCCCGGTACAATACCGGTGACCCCGAAACTTGTCCCGATGGCCGAAACAACACTTCCTATATATAATTCTTTACCTCCGGACCATTCCAGAACTCCTCGTGACGTCCGGGATCTCATCCGGGACTCCGAACAACATTCAGGTTACTGCATATACATATCTTCACAACCCTAGCGTCACCGAACCTTAAGTGTGTAGACCCTACGGGTTCGGGAGACATGTAGACATGACCGAGAAGACTCTCCGGTCAATAACCAACAGCGGGATCTGGATACCCATGTTGGCTCCCACATGCTCCACGATGATCTCATCGGATGAACCACGATGTCGAGGATTCAATCAACCCCGTATGCAATTCCCTTTGTCAATCGATATATTACTTGCCCGAGATTCGATCGTCGGTATCCCAATACCTCGTTCAATCTCGTTACCGGCAAGTCACTTTACTCGTACCGTAATGCATGATCCCGTGACCAGACACTTGGTCACTTTGAGCTCATTATGATGATGAATTACCGAGTGGGCCCAGTGATACCTCTCCGTCATACGGAGTGACAAATCCCTGTCTTGATCCGTGTCAACCCAACAGACACTTTCGGAGATACCCGTAGTATACCTTTATAGTCACCCAGTTACGTTGTGATGTTTGGTACACCCAAAGCACTCTTACGGTATCCGGGAGTTACACGATCTCATGGTCTAAGGAAAAGATACTTGACATTGCAAAACTCTAGCAAACGAACTATACGATCTTTATGCTATGTTTAGGATTGGGTCTTGTCCATCACATCATTCTCTTAATGATGTGATCTCGTTATCAATGACATTCAATGTCCATAGCCAGGAAACCATGACTATCTGTTGATCAATGAGCTAGTCAACTAGAGGCTTACTAGGGACATGTTGGTGTCTGTTATTCAAACATGTATTACGATTTCCGGATAACACAATTATAGCATGAATAAAGACAATTACCATGAACAAGGAAATATAATAATAATGCTTTTATTATTGCCTCTAGGGCATATTTCCAACAAGTTGTCCCCCTTCCGTTATATTCTGATCTTCGTCTATCAATTGATAGTGAGGAGTATGTATGCATTCGTGTTCATCGATGCCTAGTATTCTTGTGGTTCGTCAAGCCGTTCTATTTCAGAATGACTGGGAGAAACAAACTCCAATACCTCATCCATATCCAGGGTTGGGTCAAAGCATTTGTATTCCGCAGATCAAATGCCAATCCAGCTTTTGCTCTGTACTACCTTGGAGTGTTACCATCTTTATGTCGAGAATGTCATGAGAATTGCACCACCTCTTATGAATTCTTGACGCAGTGATACTTCTCGCTATCATTATTCATTCCTCGGTCCCGTGTTGTTGCAACCGGAATGCCGGCAAGTGAGTTGTGATGTGTGAAATCAATACCCCTAGCAACTCCGTTGCTTGGTAGTTAATGGACAATATTCTCTTTCTTAGCGTGTTGGTTATTGAATCATCATTCTAAGATAGATTGTGCTACCTAGTCCTTATCTCCTGGTGCACTCTTCGATCAATGAGTTAGGATTTTGCCAAACCCTTGCTCTATCGATCATATCATCTTGCCCTGAAAAGCAAGATTGATCTCGAACTTAGTATCATATCAGTGGTTCATGATGTTCCGATTATCTTCTCGGAAGTATTATCTGGTTGTCACCTGACCGCTATGTTGAGTTCGTGATCATGTTGGTTTTCCTCCAACCACCCATTCTCCAAGAATCTGTGTTGGATACCCCCGAGCTAGTTGGTTAAGCTTAACAACAACTTGGAGAGTTGGAAGATAAAAGCTTGTCTGACTTAGTTCATGTTAAGGGATATCTTTGTGTTTGTGCGTGTGTTGAAGAAAGATGATATCTTCACCAATTGGTCCTCGTGATCGGTTTTTGGATCTATTATCTTGTCCAAACCTTGATTTGAGTGTGGGCTATCGTCAAATCAAATCAGACCCAACGATGTTCGTAATGTTGTCTTGCGATTGTCCCTCGAGCATACACCATTATATCTTTGGTCTGACCAATACTATCACATTGTTCACATAGTGGTGGAAGTCTAGTGATATGGAAATTCCAATGAGTTGCTGTTGAGCCCATCAGCGGCATTTTGTCTCCTCCATGATTGTGTTGAACATCCAGCTAGTGTTGGAAACTTTATAGGCATTGCCTTCATGTCACGATCATGAAGCATAGGTTGGTGTAAGAAGTGACTTCCTCTGGTTCACGTGCAATCGATGCAAGTTGCCGCCGTGAGTTCGAGAAAGATTGTTTTTGTTTCCTTTGGAATCTTCCCAAATCAGTCATGCATACGTGCGAAGTATTCTATGGTTTGGTAGATTGATTACCTCCACTCCATATGTATTCCCTAGCACACCAAGCCACTGATTGATTTGTTCAAGGAAAAGGAGTTGTTGTGCGAATACTAGTCCATGCACAAGGACCTCGATATCCTCAATGATGGTTCCCCACCAGAACTCGATAGTATTTTGTTGTAAGACTTCTACATGGTCATGCTTGTCTTGGACAACGTGTTCACATATATGTAGCAGAACCAGCTCATATTTTGGAGTTTACTATCGTAGTTCAATTCCCGAGAATCTTGCAACGTCGTCTCGTCGATTTGTGTTACAAACTTTCATCTTCCTTTCTAGACTCGATGAGTCTGGAATATCCTGACACCAACTAGATTTGAATCTCAGGCAGATATGATGGTTGGAGCATTTTCCAAGAACTATAATATTGGTCCCTCGATAACCGGTAAAGTGGATGTCGTGGCCAACACATCCAACCGGAAGGTCTATTATTGTAGTATCCTGGTTGAAGAAGTTAGTCACCTCCCCATAAGGATCTCACAGGATCTGCCTTTGTAGTATTTCCTTATGGATTCTTGAGCTTCTGAAGTCCGACCTTTTACCTGATGCTCTAGATGTCAAACCATATCCATGAAAGGATTACGCTAGCACATCAAGGAGAACATTAGAGGTGGAGTGCTAAATGTCTCTCGGTCGATCATCCAGATTCTGATCCCTTGGCCTCGCTAAGGTGAAATATGAGAAAGTGTTATCTTTCTTTGCATCTGCATCTTCCACCATTATTCATCATGGTAGTATGTTGTGTTGCCAGGATCCTTGACACGGATATTGGCAGAACCTTGATGAATACGGAAATGCTCAAGTTCTTGAGAGCACGCGCAAGCACTAGGATTTATCGTCGGCATTAATTGGGATCCGTTCCTAGTTTCTTCGATTATGCCATAACCTTTCAAACAGTGGAATCTCTCTCTACTGTTGGGTTTCTCCCCAGTTACTAGAATCATTCCTAGCATTTGCATTTTGTTCCCAGCTTGCACCGCCATTGTGTCATCCTACTACGGACTACCCTTCTCAGCAATTACTGTGGTCCTGTCATGATCCCATCCATTTCCGGTGATAAGCAAGGGTCATGCATTGCGTTATCTTCAACAAGGTAGTCCACATCATCCATTCTAGTCCGGGTATGCCATCCCTTCATTCTCCGCCAAACGATTGTTGTGGTTTTCCTTAGGCTGGTATAAAGAGTGTCAATGATCTCTGAATCAAAAGTAATTATTTTTGCCACTTAAGGTCATAATTCTATGAGTCACCCTTCTCGAAGATGTCTCGTTGTGGTATCATGGCTACCCAACTCCTCGCTACGTTGAAAACCGTTCACCACCCCCTTAGGTGTCAAATTGTTGTTTATCTAGTGAACCTTCATCATCTGTTTCACTCCATCCCTCTAGATGTATGCTTCGTGTCTCGTCTCGAGAGATGTTGCTATGTCTTGTTCTGTGAGCTGATCGTCAGTTGCTCGATCTTTGAGGAGATCAGTTCCATAGAATTTCTCTCTGTCATCGTTGTGTTGGATGAAGTTCTCAGAGCATGACGCCGAGACAAGATCGTGATCGGATCAATGTTCTTATGAGGCGCAACCTGGATCGTGAAGATTGTGTTAGTTTGCATTCCCCCTTCCATCTTACCCTACGCTTGAATCTCAGGACGAGATTCTTGTTTTAGTGGGGGTGAGTTGTCACATCCCTAGCTTTACCTTGGCCTTGGACTAGCTTGGTTGTTGCATCATGTTTAAATTCAAATGAAATTTGAATTGGGGAATATTCAAAGCCTCAGAATCCCTTTAAAAATGATCAAGATAAAATTGCTTCAAATAAGTCCAAGAAAATGTTCCTGTTATTCTCTGTAAATATTGGCAAGGGGAAAAATCCAAACCAATAATCTTGGTTTCTCAGAAACATTTATTTTGGGCATTTGAATTAAATCAATAGCTATTTGAATTGGATTTATATTTACTATTAAATAAATATAGGTCCAATAATTCTGAAATATTTTTGTGGAGCTTTGGTTTAATTCTTTTAGCTTCTAAAAAAATATTTTTAGAAGCAACAAAACTGAATTGGTTTCAAAACCAAATTCAAAACAAACCTGCAAAATAGAAAAAGAACAGAATTAGAAAAAAAAGAGAGAGAGAGGAAACCCACATGGCCTCACCTGAGCAGCCCACCTACCTATGCGGCCCAGCACCGCAGCTGGCCGGCCCAGCCAACTGGCCTAGCCCACCAGCGCAGCTCCTTCGGTCGTCTTCCTCGTCGGACAGAAGGATGGGTGTGTGCCCCGTGCGCGCGGCCACGCGCTCCGGCCACCTCCTGCTTGCCGCCCCCCCCCCTCGACGCCTGGACGCCTCTAGGAGACGCCACGACACCACCTCGACCCTCTGCACCTCTTCCCTCCTTGTAGGTCTCTCCCCTCCCCTCGCTTTCCTGAAGCCGAGCGGAGCTCGTCACCGCCGTACGCCATAGACGAGGCCTCCATGCTCCCCTCGCCTTCCCGACGTGTCCATGAGCATCACCACGCCTCCCTCGTCCTCTCCGTTCAGCCACGCCTCGCCGGAGGCCTTGCATCGGCGCCATCTTCCTCGTCTTTGTCGCCGGCCACCGGAGACCTCTCGCCGCCCCACTCGCTCCGGTACTTCCCCGAGCACGCCGAGGCCACCTCCGAACTCGCGGTGAGCCCCTCTACCGACCCCCTACTCCCATGCCCACTAGCTCATCGTAGCCCTCGTTTCCATCGAGACTGAGACCTCACCGGCGTCGGACTTGTCACCGCCGTCGTTTTGGTACGCCTCCGTCCAAACCGAGCGCGTCACTGCACTCAGTGCACCCCCAGGAGCACGTTTCACCCACCGGCTCCTCCTCCCGTGCACCACAACGCCAAACCCGCAGGTGCCCGAACTCCGGCGGCCGCAACCGAGCTCGCCGCTGTTGACTCCGGCCACCCCAGGCCCAGCCACGGCCACCAACGGACGCGCCGTTGCGCCAGCTACCCGTAGAGCCCAACGGCGCCTCGAATGGTGCCCTGTAAGGCATTTCTGAGCTGCCCCGCCGTCTCTGTCGTCGCCGGCAGCTAAACGCCGGCGACCGCTGACCCGTTGACCCCACTGCCCGGTTTGACCTCCCCCTCTCTCTCACTGACTCACGGGCCCCGCCCGACTAATTACTCTAGTTAGCGCTAATTAGCTAGTTAGGTTAGTTGGGTTAGTCGTTGACCAGTGGGCCCAGCCCAGTTAGTTAGGGCTAACTAACTTAGTTAGTTGACTGTGTCACTGACGTGTGGACCCCACACGTCAGGTTTGACCTGGACCGAGCCGTTGACCTGCTGATGTCACTGTGAGGTCATGCTGACGCAATAATTCCTTTTTGGAATTTAAATAAATCTTAAATGATTTATTTATTTTCAGAAAATGCCCAAAACTTCTAAAAATCATAGAAAATCAACCGTGACTTCAAATGAAATAAATTATATATGAAAAATTATCAGAAAAATTCAAGGAATCTGTTTATGATATTTTCATGCATGTTAGAACAACTTATGGCTGCTGTTTAGGCCAATTCATATAAATGGAATTTAAACTCTCACATATGGAGTTTGAATTTGAACCTAGGGTTCAAACCAACTCCATTTAACATGTTGCTAGTTGCATTAGCTCAAACCACAGCATATTGACATGTCATGATCATGCATCATATTGTGCATTGCATTGATTGTGTTTCTTCTCTGTTGCCGGTATTTGTCCCCTTTCGATAGACGTGGTTTCGACGATGGGATCGATGACACCGATGAAGAGTTATATTATCTTCAGAAGTGCCAGGCAAGCACAACCCCCTTGTTCATTCTGATACAAGCCCACTCTCTTGCTCCTGCTCTCTTTTACTGCATTAGGACAACAATGATTCATCTGTTACTTGTTGCGGTAGTTGAACCCCTTATCCTCTGCATGACCTGTCATTGCCACAGTAAATAGATGAAACCCACTAGCATGAGAAGGACTTGTTTGAGCCCTGATGTGCCTACTCATTCATGCTTGTTTGTCATGCCTGCTACTGCTTAGAGTTGAGTCGGGTCTGATTCATCGGGGATGGATCAAAAGTGTGTAAACATGTCCTACTGTGTGTGAGCTAAGTGTGTGAACACGTTTTGGTAAAGGTAGTGGTGAGAGGCCATGTAGGAGTACATGGTGGGTTGTCTCATTGAAACCGTCCTCAGGAACTGAGCTCTGTGTTTGTGATCCATGAAACAGCTACTACCACACATTGGGCCCTGAAATATGACCCCGCTCGACTTACTGACCCCTCTCGCCTCTGTCCAGGAGTTGCAACTAGTTTCTGGTGTTTGTAGGATATGTGTTGGCGGCCGTGCGTAGCGCTGACCCTAGGGGTGGGCAATGATGCGGTAGATACACTGTGGCCGGGTATGCCGGGCGCCCGTTTGGCGTCTCGGGACCCAGTACACATCGTTTGGGGCCGTTGAGGACACCCCGGCCGGATTTCCTTGCGGATGGAATCCGAATAGGCGATAAACCTGGACTAGAGACTTGTGTGGTTAGTCAGGTCATGGTCTACACCCACGTCGGCTTTCGCTTGAAGTCTGCCGAGCACATGTCGTGTGCAGACGCTAAGTGGTGGAAACATGTGTGACGAAGTACACCCCTGCAGGGTTATAAATGATCTATTCGAATAGCCGTGTCCGCGGTAAAGGACTTCTGGGTTACCTATAACAGTTCATAGACAAGTGAAAGTGGATACTCTAAAACTCGCAAGATAAGTGTGAGTGCTATGGATGGCCTTCTCGTAGGGAGACGAGAGCGGATCCATAGTGGTGTATTGAATGGTGAATATGTGGACTCGTGTGTGCCACCTCAAAAGAGTTGCTTGCAGTCATAGTTCAGATAGCCACCGAGTCAAAGCTGGCTTGCTATAGTTAAACTCCACCACCCCCCCTTTGTTGATACCGATGCATACGTAGCTAGTTCTGATGTAAGTCTTGCTGAGTACCTTTGTACTCACGTTTGCTTAATTTATGTTTTGCAGACAGACTTCAGTCTCGCTAGTAGTTCCGCGTGGACTTCGACGTTAGCTTGATACCTCAGCTACGATTTTGTGCCCTCGGCAGGATCTGGTAGATAGTCAGGCTTCTTAGCCTTTTTCATTTGTAGATGTCTGTTCTTAGACATGTTAAGCTTCCACATGTGCTTTGACTTGTTTGCTATGATTGTTGGGTCATGAGACCCATGTTTGTAATATCTCGCTCCTCGGAGCCTAATGAATAAATACTTGAGTGGTAGAGTTATGTTGTGATGCCATGTTGTATTTACACATATCGAGCATATTGTGTGTATGATTGAAATGCTTGGTATGTGTGGGATCCGACAATCTAGTTGTTTATCCTTGGCAGTCTCTCTTATGGGGAAATGTAGTCTGGTGCTTCCATGAGCCATAGTAGTCCGCTACAGCCCGGTTCACCGGAGTCCTATTAGCCCAGCACTACTGCTCAGGACACTTGACACAAATGGTCCAGGGCCATGGTAAGGCGACACCCGTGGGATACCGTGCGTGAGGCCGCAAAGTGATATGAGGTGTTACCGGCTAGATCGATGTGACTTGGAATCGGGGTCCTGACATCCGCCTTGTAATATGTAATTTTTATTATGTTTTGATCATTTCCTCCTATGCAGCCATGTTGTATGAAATCTGAGGGTTAACCAGTCGTCGGCTTCAGCCCTCGTGTAGGTAGTACGGAGGTGTTCGGGATGGAATATAAACAATCTTGATCCAATTATATGGTCCTTGAAGGAGTTGTTTAGCGCAGCGAACCAGACAACCAGACTATACGGCTTGAACGCCCTCACTTAGCCATAGGAGTTTTATAATAAAACATAGGCGCAACCCCTAGTATACGAACCAGAGTGCTGTCAGCGTCTGATCGGGAAGTATCGATCCTTCATGAAATGCAGAAAATCTCCAACAATTTGAGACCTCCGAATAGCTGACCAGCTCTCGCTGCATCATGACAGTCTGTTTTCGGCTTTCTCTACTGAGGTGCTATTTCGGTTTAGACCAGGACACAATCGCAGTAGTTCTCCCTTAACTACCCTAGCCGATGTAGCAGAACATAGGGTAGCAAGCACAGGAGCCGGGCAACCCAACTATTGACCAAAGACATGATTCGGAGCCAATGCATATAATGCTAAATTCGGGGTGCCAAACGATACTTATAGGAAGTGTTCGGACTTTTGTTGCCATAGTGTAAGGTGCTATAAAGCCCCTTGCAAACGTCAAACATACCAAAGTGTATGGGTGCTACCTAATGGGCTTATCCACAGGGAATCTGTAAAAGAAAAGAGAGAAAGAAAACAGAAAAAACGTAAAGGTAAAAAGATGGCATCCTAAAGCTCCAGCTACAAACTGTTTTCATTGTAATCTAATTAGTACGTCAAGGCGCATTGATACAAACAGTGCAATAAGCAATAGGCTATTTAACATGCTGAAACCAGGGGATAGCTGCATATGGGTCCTGGAAAACAGGCAGAGTTATCGTTAACGGAATTACCTAAAAGTTCCCCATATGTCCGCGTTTTGTCGCCGTCTTGGTGTATTTATCCTACAAGAGGACCGATGACCAGACCCCCCGATGGAGCCTGTGGGATTGAGACCTGAAAGAAAAACATGTAAAAGTGAAAGTATGTGTGTATCCGATGTCGGTTGAGCTGTGCCATGGGTCACAAGTTATCTGTGCCTCCGTCAATGCCCATGGAATTTTAAGTGCGTAGTTATGTACGCGCGGCACGAATGCCACCACTTGATCGGGACTGAGATGGAGGCTGGATTGCTAGTCGAGCTCCTGACGAGCCGAGCTCTCCTGCTGCAGAGTAGTTCGGACCCTCTTAAGGGTGTCTGCGGGCTCGACGGCTGAATGAAGGTTCTGCTTGAGAAGGCCGCTTTGTACTTCTCCTGCTAGGGCAGCTGTGTGCTCTTCTATATGGAGAGAGCGGTCCGTATTGCCATTGACTGTTATGACACCACGTGGACCGAGCATGTTGAGCTTGAGATAAGCATAGTGTGGCACTGCGTTGAATCGAGCAAACGCTGTTCGTCCGAGTAGTGCATGATAGCCGCTGCGGAATGGGACGATATCGAGGATTAACTCCTCGCTTCGGAAGTTGTCCGGAGATCTGAAGACAACCTCTAATGTGATTGAGCCCGTACAGCGGGCCTCTACACCTGGTATGACTACTTTAAAGGTAGTCTTTGTAGGCTTGATCCTTGATGGGTCAATGCCCATTTTCCGCGATGTATCCTGATAGAGCAGATTGAGGCTGCTACCACCGTCCATAAGGACGCAAGTCAGGTGAAACCCATCAATTATTGGGTCTAAGACTAGTGCGGCTGAGCCCCCGTGACGGATACTGGTCGGGTGGTCCTGGCGATCGAAAGTGATTGGGCACGACGACCATGGATTGAATTTTGGGGTGACTGGCTCTATCGCGTAGACGTCCCTAAGTGCACGCTTGCGCTCCCTCTTGGGGGTGTGGGTGGCATATATCATGTTCACCGTTTTGACCTGAGGGGGAAACTTCTTCTGTCCCCCCGTGTTTGGTTGTCGTGGCTCTTCGTCATCGTCCTTGCTTTGCGATCCTTTTTCCCTGTTCTCGGTGTTTAATTTGCCGACCTATTGGAAAACCCAGCACTGTCTATTTGTATGATTAGGAGGCTTGTCAGGGGTGCCGTGAATCTGGCATGGACGATCAAGTATGCAGTCTAAGCTGGATGGGCCCGAATTGTTCCTGTGGAACGACTTCTTCCGCTGACCAGACTTAGAGCCACTGAATCCGGCGTAGACCGCCGTATCCTCGGTGTTGTCACCATTGTTTAGACGCTTGTATCTATTGCGTCGAGACTTGTCTTTGTTACTTTTAACTTCAGGGGTGCCGGTGTCGCTTGCATTGTTCTTGCTACAAGCCAACCAACTGTCCTCACCCGCACAAAAGCGGGTCATTAGTGCCATGAGGGCCGCCATGGATTTTGGCTTTTCTTGGCCGAGGTGGCGAGCGAGCCATTCGTCGCGGATGCTATGTTTGAAATCTGCTAGAGCTTCAGCGTCCGGACAGTCAACGATTTGGTTCTTTTTAGTTAGGAATCTTGTCCAGAATTTCCTAGCGGACTCTCCGGGCTGCTGGACTATATGGCTTAAGTCATCAGCGTCCGGAGGTCGAACATATGTACCTTGGAAGTTATCGAGGAATGCCTCTTCCAAGTCCTCCCAACTGCCGATGGAATTTTCAGGCAGACTATTTAGCCAGTGCCGAGCTGGCCCCTTGAGTTTTAGAGGGAGGTATTTGATGGCATGAAGGTCATCTCCGTGTGCCATATGGATGTGGAAAATGAAGTCTTCGATCCACACCACGGGGTCCGTGGTCCCATCGTATGATTCTATGTTCACGGGCTTGAATCCTTCAGGGAATTCGTGGTCCAGGACTGCATCAGTGAAGCAATGAGGGTGTGCAGGGCCTCTGTATCGGGCTGTATTGGGATGCAGCTCTGATGGAGTCCGTCTGCGGTGTTTGGCTGCGCATGACTGGGTTTATCATGTCCGAATAGGTGGCCGTTGTCACGTGTCGAGGTGCGTCCTCGCGATCCGTAGATTGATCTGGTAGGTCCTGCTTTATTGTTTAGGTTCTGCCGGAGGTCATATGTATGGCCGTGGGCGAATTTACCTTTGCCTGAGTGACGAGGCGGGGCGGGCTGGTGTTCGGCATGAGCTGTCATTTTGTCCTAACCACGCGGTGGTCGGTCGGCCGCATTGTATGATGGTGGTATATATTCCGACGCCTCCTCATCGAACTGAGGTAGCAATTTATGCTTTGGGTAGCTTTTGGTTGGGCGCTTGAGGCCGTATTCTTCGGCTGCTAGGACATTAGTCCATTTATCGTTGAGCAGATCCTGGTCAGCTTGAAGCTGCTGCTGCTTCTTCTTCAGGCTCCTTGCGGTGGCTATTAGCTGGCGCTTGAAGCGCTCCTACTCAAGAGGTTCCTCAGGCACGATGAAATCCTCGGTGCCGAGGCTCACCACGTCCTCGGAGAGCGGAAGGTAACTATCGTTCTCCGAATCTTTGTACAAGGCCTGTTTAACAGGGCTAACCTGCGCATCTTCCTATTCATCTTGTTCGTTTGTTGTGTCGACGGGGTCTTCATTGTCTTCGGCACCTTCCGGAGTGTCATCTTCTCCTGTGCAGGTGTTGCTATCTTTACTGCGGCATGACTTAGAGCGGCGCCGCTGACGCCGGCGCTTCGACTATATTTTGGAAAGTTTATCCTCAACTGGGTTTTCCTTGTCATCGCCGCTGTTTTCCTTTGGTGCATCCACCATGTATATGTCATACGAGGAAGTGACCGTCCAGCGTCCGGTGAACGGCGGGTTCTGGTCTTCTTCTTCTCCGGCATCGTCGTCCATACCGTCAATGTCCTCGGAGTCATAATCAACTGCGTCGGTCAAATCCTCGACCGTGGCTATAAAGTGGGTGGCGGGTGGGAAGTGAAATTCTCCATCGCCAGTCCCTAGTTTGAGCCGGATATAGTTCGGCTGAGAGTCCTCCGCTAAGGACAGACTTTTTAACGAGTTTAGCACATCGCCCAGAGGCGAGTGCTCGAAGATGTCTGTGGCACTGAATTCGAAGATTGATAAACGATCAAGCTCGGTGTCCACGGGCTCACGTGGTTCGGAATCTACAGTAGGAGATGAGTCGGTGTTCTGGTTGCATACGCATCGGGTGAGACCAGGCCCATGTGCGGCTCCAACGCCATGGAATCTGCGTCCTCCGTGGTGGGGTTAATCCTCCCATCTTTGGATGGCGCGACCTACTCCGGCTCTAGAGCTAGAGCGGTTACAGGAGCGATCTCCTGGATGCGGCCCGACGACAGATTTAAGCCATGATCATTGGGCTGATCGGGAGCGGCTACCGTGGTAGTTCAAGCTTCCGAATCTGACCTGATGGCCAGGGGCATAGCTTTCGATCTGCTCCAGATGGCCAAACAAGTTGGCCCACAGTGCGAAGCCACCGAACACAAAGATCTGTCTGGGGAGGAAAGTTTCTCCGCAGACAACACCATTATTGACGATTGAGGGGGCCATCAAACCTTTCAGCGACAGCATAGAGGAACTCTCAATGAAAGCACCAATATCGGTGTCAAAATAGGCGGATCTCGGGTAGGGGGTCCCGAACTGTGCGTCTAAGGTTGATGGTAACAGGAGACAGGGGACACGAAGTTTTACCCAGGTTCGGGCCCTCTTGATGGAGGTAATACCCTACATCCCGCTTGATTGATATTGATGAATATGAGTATTACAAGAGTTGATCTACCACAAGATCGTAATGGCTAAACCCTAGAAGTATAGCCTATATGACTAAGGTATTGAGTATCCCCTATCCGGACTAAGTCCTCCGATTTATATAGACACCGAGGGGATCTAGGGTTACATAGAGTCGGTTACATAATATGGAATCTTCATGGTTGTTTGCCAAGATTTCCTTCCATGCCAAGGAGAGTCCCATCCGGACACGGGTACATTCTTCGGTCGTCATATGTTCACAGCCCACCAGTCCGGCCCATAGATAACAGGCGGGACGCCCGAGGACCCCTTAGTCCAGGACTCCCTCAAGGGTCGAAGTTTGTTCAGAGTCACAAATGAGATCACGGATATGACGAGGAGCCTCAAAATGGTCGAGAGGTAAAGATCAATATATTGGATGGTTATATTCGGACACCGGAATGGTTCTGAAGTGTTTCGGGTATTTTCTGGAGTACCGGGAGGTTACCAGAACCCCCCGGGGAAGTGGTGGGCCTTAATGGGCTTTAGGGGAAAGGAGGGAAGTGCCTCAAGGGGTGGCTGCACCCCCCATGGCTGGTCCGAATTGGACTAGGAGGGGGGCGCCCCCCTCTTTGTTTCTCCCCTCTTCCTCCTTCCCTCCTTCTCCTAGTTGGAATAGGAAACGGGGGTGGGGGAGAATCCTAATTGGACCGTGAGTCCAAGTAGGACTCCCCCCTTTGGCGCGCCCCCTTGGGCCGGCCTCCTCTTCACCCCTCCTTTAAATACGTGGGAGGGGGCACCCCAAAGGCACACCAAGTCTTCTCTTAGCCGTGTGTGGTGCCCACTCCACAGTTACACACATCAGTCATATTGTCATAGTGCTTAGGCGAAGCCCTGTGGCGGTAACTTCATCATCACCGTCGCCACGCCGTCATGTTGACGGAACTCTCCCTCGTCCTCAACTGGATCAAGAGCTCGAGGGACGTCATCGAGCTGAACGTGTGCTGAATACGGAGGTGCCGTACATTCGGTGCTAGGATTGGTTGGATCGAGAAGACATTCGACTACATCAACCGCGTTACTAAATGCTTCCACTTTTGGTCTACGAGGGTACGTGGACTCACTCTTCCCGCTCGTTGCTATGCTTCTCCTAGATAGATCTTGCGTGATCGTATGATTTTTTTTGAAATATTGTGTTCCCCAAGAGGGAGTGCCGACGCCTTTGATGTGACACCCCAAAATTTTGACCTTGTTTTAATGAATTAAAATTTTGCCAGGAATTAAAACTTTGATTTCTGAGCTCCATTTTGATTTTTTTTAAAATCATTTCTTCCCTGTTGTGATGAGTTTTTTTATAGAGAAAACTTTTCAAGTATGTTATTGGAATTGTTTAACCTCTCAAGAAAAACTTTTCTTTTATCAGTATAACTAATTAATAATTAAGTTGCCTGATCTTTACTTTCTTGAAAATGGTTTTTCAAGGTTAAATGGCCATATTTGAACTACAACCATTTGATGAATTCACTTAAAATTCCCACAAAAATTTGGAGATGTCATGTGATGTTATTAAATAACTTTTGTGCAAAAACATCTTTATTTCCTGAGATATTTTGAGCTCTACACCCCTTTTTTCTTCTCTGGTCCAGTGGGCAATTTTGCACTACAACTCATTTAAATATTTTCTTCTAGCCTCCACCAAAATTATGGGATGTGGGTAATAGCCTATGATTCCACTTTATGCAAAACCCAGTATTGTTCTTTGGAAATATTGAGTGAATCAACCTCTTCTCCATACTGGTCCAACCTGAGGATTTGTACAGCAACTACATCTTAAGTTGCTCTTTTACCCATGATTCCTTTTCCTACTTGTAGTGCTCCCTGCAAAACCCTTATGTCCAGGAGCATGCACCCTTTGGATCATCTTTGGTTCATGAAATAATGCCATTTATTCCCTGTCCAGAATTGAAGTTTTGTAAAACTTGCACTAACAAGTTTCTCCTTTTGCCAAACTAACCTTACCACTCTCTCTTGCATCTAAGGAGACACTGATCTGGAGAATTTGACCACTCCAAGAAATGCCTAAGTGCCTTTGGCATTCTGTCAAACACCTTATGGGCATGATCTGTTTTGGCATGACTCTTGACATTGCACTGTGATCCTGCACTCCTGATCAAACTAACATGTCCAATAGGCTTCCAGTTGCCCCTAGCCTGGGTCTGTTATTTGACAGCCTCACCCAAGCTCTGTAGCAGGCCCTGGCAATTCGTCGAGCACGTTTCGTGCGTGCTCTGGGCGCGCCCAGAGCGTGCGTTTGGCACGCACGTGCGCCCGAGCCGTTGCGTCCCGCCCCGCACTTACTCCAGTCCGTGACCGACCGTAGCCAGCACGCCGTGTCCCCTTCTGCACCCCACGAACCCCGCAGCCCTCGCCACGTCTCCGGCAAGCCAACAGCTAGCCGCCACCGCCGCCCGACAGCTCCTGCGCTGGCCAGCGCCGCCCAAGCCACCTCCGCTCGCCAGCTCGCCCTTGGAGCAGTAACCGCTCGTCCGCTAGCTACTACCGCCATCCCCAGCCTCGCCACGATGCCCTGCAGCTATAGAATGGCGGTCACCGGAGAGCTTATCCACGGCCGCTGCGGAACCGCCTCTGCCACGGTCGGCGCCGCCAAAGCCATCCACGCTCGCCACCTGGCCCCTAGAATAGCGCGAGCTCATCCACAAGGGTGTCGCCTAGCTCTCGTCGCCGCCACGTTCCCCTGCAGCTACAGAACGTCGGTTCGCCGGCGATCTTATCCCCACCGCCGCGGAACCGACCTCGTCGCACTATAAAAGGACGCCCCGAGGCCATTTGAGCATGCAGGCGACCTCAGGCTACCCCCATGGCACCCCCACAGCCCGCAATCGTCGAGGAAAGGCCGTCTTCCCCATCTCCGGCAACCGCAGCCGCCGCCACTGCTCCGGCCATTCCAGCGCCACCAGGGCCCCCCCCTCCCATTTCTCTTCACCAGGAACCTTCTCATCCTCCCATGAACTCGTTCCCCTACTTGATTTTGATCGGGAACCACCGTAGCCCCAAACTCACTTCGCCCCCGAAGCCACCTCCGCCGCGATGCTCGTCGCCGGTGACACCGTCCACGTCGGCGACCATGGCGGGTACCCCCGAGTTCGTCTCGACCTCCTGAGCACGCCCATGCACTCAGATCGCCGAGAGACACCGCCATTCACCGGCGAGCCTCGCCGGAGCTCCGCCTCTGTTCGGTCAGGGGAAGACGACGCGCGCGTGGACCAGTAAAACCTGACCAGTGGGCCAGGCGGGCCCACTGTCGGTGACCCACGCGCCGTCCACGTTGGAGTAAGTGAGAGCGCAAAACCCCAGTATGTATCTCCCGCGTATTTCCTCCTGAAACGTTTTCTTTTCTGTTTTATTTTTTAAAATAGATTTGACCAGAACTTTGACTGCCTATAACTTTTTAAATATAATTCCAAATGAGTTGATTCTTTTTCCTACCTTCCTAAAATTTGGTCTAGTTTATTTTAAGATTTATTTGAAAAATTTCCAAACAACTTTTTGTACTATTTTTGAAATGTGTGTTAAATCAAATATATTTTAAAATAGGATTTTGGAGAGAGAGAAGAAACTTTCAAAAGTTTTGGAGAGCACCTTACCCCTCCACAACTTAAAGGCAAGCATTCTGAACCCTGGCATAATGTTTTTGGTGTGTTATTTGACACGTTTATAACACCACCTTATTTCGGAGGACTTGTTAGTTCATGTGATATGATCATTTGCATGGAAGCATATTAGTGATTTCCTTGCTGTTGGAAATGAATAAAATTGTGATGGTAATCATCCTCATGTGCCTTGCATGCATGCCGGAAAGGAATCCGGGAAAGCCTCGGCCTTGGGTAGGCGTGAGCTTGTCGCCGGTCCCCGTCGGGACGGTTATGTCCGGTATGGCATGGTAAGGTACATTGAGTGGTGATTTCGTCGGTTGAAATATATTTGATATACATGTCATGCAGGGAACTTATAAACCTCCTGAGTCGACCGCAGATCGAGTCTTGTTCCAGTAACCCCCATACTTGCCTCGTACTACCACTCGTCCCCGCCGCAGGTAGGGTACGGTTCAGGAAGTCGTCAACCCCTTTCCAGCAGACACCGTACAGAGAGGCCATGGTGGAAGATATCGGTTGTAGCCGGTAGGCATGCCACCTGGTCAGGGGGCATGGGTGTTTTCCGGTTGGGACCGAGAGGGGAGGCCACCCCTTAGAGCGCGCGATATAAATTTGATCCCATGCTACGTGAGGTTGTAGCCTCCCCACTTAGAGTTTTGCTTAACAAGTGTCGTGGGTGATTCCAGACACCGATGAGTTAAGCTGGTGTGTGCAAGTTAGGCGTGTTTTCAACTAAAAGGCCGTAGACGGAATTAGTCCCGATGAACTAAAGGAATCCGTTACTCGTGGGTAAAGAGTACACCCTCTGCAGAGATTAAACTTATTCGAATAGCCGTGTCCATGGTTAAGGATTACAGTCTGGGATGGGTCAAGTGTTGGTCTTAGTGTCGGTCTTCGGAGGAGAAATTGTTAAACCAAACTTGGATACCGACCGGTGACTTGTGAGGACCATGATTATTATTTTGTGATGGACTAACCTGTTGTATTATTTGTATTATCAAGTATCCCCGGGATGGTTTTATCTCCTGGATATTCATTGTGATTATTTACTTTTATGCCCTTTATGTGGTGTCGCTCAGACGCCCGACTGTGGCATTTCTTTAAAGCCCTTTATGTGGTGTCGCTTAGACGCCCGACTGTGGCATTTCTTTTTAAAGCCCTTTATGTGGTGTCGCTCAGACGCCCGACTGTGGCATTTCTTTAAAGCCCTTTATGTGGTGTCGCTTAGACGCCCGACTGTGGCATTTCTTTTTAAAGCCCTTTATGTGGTGTCGCACAGACGCCCGACTGCGGCATTTTATTCCCACTCCATTATTGCTTATTCATGTTGCATATAAATAACCTGCTTGCATGCACAAAAGACATTTTTATTTGTGACTAACGATGTGATCATAGAAAATTTAAGTGCATAATTATCAATTATGTTATCCCAGTGTTCATAATGTTTGCGAGTACATTCAAAGTACTCACTGGCTTGTCCCTGGCTATTGTCTTGGCCAGATTTCCGCCTGGAGAGGAGCATTGCGATGACAGCCCCGGAAGCTAGGCAACGGTGATAGCAGCCTCGCGAAGATAGGAGTTAACCTGGTCAGCTGTTCCCGTGGGAAATGGAGTCCCATAGACCGTGGTGAACCACAAACCGCTTCCGCCATCAACCACTAGAAACCATTTGATGTACTCATAGGCCACAATGGCCTTGTACTGCATATTTTTGTACTTTTGCTTGGAATTTCTGTAACAAGTTGGTGCCTCATCATCTAACAATAATCCTAGGGCTGGTGAGCAAGACGGCCATTTTCTGGGAATTTGATGCCCGGAAAACCCGGTCGCGACATCTGACCCGCGGCCGGCGCCGCAGACTCGACCGACGAGTGCTTCTCGCTTGGTTTGGGCCCAAGGCTTCGCCTTGAGGAGGGGTTAGGCTCGACACCACCAGTCTGAGCTGGGCTCTGCCCGCTCGACCTGGCATGGCTCGCTGTTAGTGCTTTGTCCGCCCTGCCCCAACCTCTCGGACGCCGGCCATCATTGGCGTTGGTGCCCCGGCTCCCATCCTCCGTAGGTCTCCGTTCTGGCCGTTTATCGCGGCTTTCGGCTCATCGGCTCTTCAATTCCCGGCTTCCTCCCCCATGTGGCTCTGACTGGCCCTGCATCGCCCTCCTGCTCCGGCGACGGTGGTGGCGGCTCATCGAGGGGAAACCCTCCGAGCCTATGGCTCCCCCCGTTCGCAGCCCCCTGCGCTGGCAGGCCAAGGCATCCTGGGCTATGGCCCGTCTCCCCCTTCCCCTCCCCCCTCTGCTGGGCCGGACCGGGTGGGCCGGCCCCCCTCTCCAGGCCTTTCCGCGTGCCTTAGGCCCACCTCGCGAACACAGTGGATTTGGCCACCCAGCGGCTTCCCTGTGCCCCCATCTCCCCCCTGCAGCTGCCGCTTCACCCTCGTCGCCCCGCCCTCTCTCGTCGACTCCCCCTCTCGTCGCCACCCCACCTCCTCCTCCCGACCCGCCCCCACCCTCCCTTCTCCGGCCATGACCCAGGAGTGGGAGGACGGTGAGGCCCGCCGCAAACGCCGCTATGAGGACTGGCGTGACCCCCCACCCCTCCCCCGACGCGCCCCGTCGCGAGGATGACCTCCGGCGGGAGCTGCGCGACCGGGATGACCGTGGCTCCCCTGGGCGCTCCAAGCGTCCCCGGTCGTCCCGCTACCTGCTACCTCTTGAGCACGCGTTGGTTTTCCCTTGAAGAGGAAAGGGTGATGCAGCAAAGTAGCATAAGTATTTCCCTCAGTTTTTGAGAACCAAGGTATCAATCTAGTAGGAGACAACACACAAGTCACCTAGTACCTGCACAAACAATCAAGAACCTTGCAACCAACGCGATAAAGGGGTTGTCAGTCCCTTCACGGCCACTCGCAAAAGTGAGATTTGATAAAGATAATAAAGTAAATATTTTTTGGTATTTTTGTTGTATAGATTGGAAAGTAAAGATTGCACAATACTAAACGAGATGCGATGTAAATAAAAGAGATGCAATATAATAAGAAAGAGACCCGGGGGTCATAGGTTTCACTAGTGGCTTCTCTCAAGATAGCATGTATTACGGTGGGTGAACAAATTACTGCCGAGCAATTGATAGAAAAGTGCATAGTTATGAGAATATCTAAGGCAATGATCATGAATATAGGCATCACGTCTGTGTCAAGTAGACCGAAACGATTCTGCATCTACTACTATTACTCCACACATCGACCGCTATCCAGCATGCATCTAGAGTATTAAGTTCATAAGAACAGACTAACACATTAAGCAAGATGACATGATGTAGAGGGATGAACTCAAGCAATATGATATAAACCCCATCTTTTTGTCCTCGATGGCAACAATACAATATGTGCCTTGCTGCTCCTACTGTCACTGGGAAAGGACACCGCAAGATTGAAGCCAAAGCTAAGCACTTCTCCCATTGCAAGAAAGATCAATATAGTAGGACAAACTAAACCGATAATTCGAAGAGACTTGCAAAGATATCAAATCATGCATATAAGAATTCAGAGAAGAACCAAATAATATTCATAGATAATCTTGTTCATTAATCCACAATTCAGCGGATCTCGGCAAACACACCGCAAAAGAGTATTACATCAAATAGATCTCCAAGAACATCGAGGAGAACTTTGTATTGATTATCAAAGAGAGAGAAGAAGCCATATAGCTAATAACTATGGACTGGAAGGTCTGTGGTAAACTACTCACGCTTCATCAGAGAGGCAATGGTGTTGATGTAGATGTCCTCCATGATCGATTCCCCCTCCAGCAGATCGCTGGAAAAGGCCCTAAGATGGGATCCCACAGGTACAAAAGGTTGCGGCGGTGGAAAAGTGGTTTCGTGGCTCTCCTTGATCGATCTAGGGTATGAGAGTATATATAGGCGAAAGAAGTATGTCGGGGCACGCCTACCCCCTGGGCGCACCCTCCTACCTCGTGGCCGCCTCGCGGAGTTCCAGACTTCAATTCCAAGTCTTCTGGATTGATTTTGGTCCAAGAAAGATCATCGCGAAGGTTGCATTCCGTTTGGACTCCGCTTGGTATTCCTTTTCTGCGAAACTCTAAAATAGCCAAAGAAACAGAAACTAGCACCGGGCCTCCGGTTAATAGGTTAGTCCGAAAAATAATGTAAAAGGGCATATTAAAGCCCATTAAACATCCAAAACAGATAATATAGTAGCATGGAACAATAAAAAATTATAGATATGTTGGAGACGTATCAAGCATCCCCAAGCTTAATTCCTGCTCGTCCTTGAGTAGGTAAATGATAAAAACAGAATTTCTGATGTGGAATGCTACCTAACATAATTATCAATGTAATTTTCTTTATTGTGGCATGAATGTTCAGATCCGAAGGATTCAAGAGAAAAGTTTAATATTGACATAAAAATAATAATACTTCAAGCATACTAACAAAGTAATCCTGTCTTCTCAAAATAACATGGCCAAAGAAAGTTCATCCCTACAAAATCATATAGTTTGGCTATGCTCCATCTTCGTCAAACAAAATATTCAAAGCATGCACAACCCTGATGACAAGCCAAGCAATTGTTTCATACTATAGTATTCTCAAAAAATTTTAGCTTTCACGCAATACATGAGCGTGAGCCATGGACATAGCACTATAGGTGGAATAGAATGGTGGTTGTGGAGAAGACAAAAATGAGGAAGATGATCTCACATCAACTAGGCATATTAATGGGCTATGAAGATGCCCATCAATAGATATCAATGTGAGTGAGTAGGGATTGCCATGCAACAGATGCACTAGAGCTATAAATGTATGAACACTCAACAACAGAAACTAAGTGGGTGTGCATCCAACTTGCTTGCTCACGAAGACCTAGGGCATTTTGAGGAAGCCCATTGTTGGAATATACAAGCCAAGTTCTACAATGAAAATTCCCACTAGTATATGAAAGTGACAAAATAAGAGACTCTCTACCATGAAGATCATGGTGCTACTTCGAAGCACAGGTGTGGAAAAGGATAGCAGCATTGCCCCTTCTCTCTTTTCTCTCTCTTTTTCTCTCTTTTTTCTTTTTTTTGTTTGGCTTCTTTGGCCTCTCTTTTTTTCCTCACACAGGACAATGCTCTAATAATGATGATCATCACACTTCTATTTATTTACAACTCAAGGATTACAACTCGATACTTAGATCAAAATATGACTCTACATGAGTGCCATCGACGGTGTACCGAGATGTGCAATGAATCAAGAGTGACATGTATGAAAAAATTATGAATGGTCGCTTTGCCACAAATACGATGTCAACTACATGATCATGCAAGGAAATATGACAATGATGAAGCACGTCATAATAAACAGAATGGTGGAAAGTTTCATGGCAATATATCTCGGAATGGCTGTGGCAATGCTATAATAGGTAGGTATGGTGGCTGTTTTGAGGAAGGTAAATGGTGGTTTTATGGTATCGGTGAATGTTGCGCGGTACTAGAGAGGCTAGCAACGGTGGAAGGGTGAGAGTGCGTATAATCCATGGACTCAACATTATTCATGAAGAACTCACATACTTATTGCAAAAATCTACAAGTCATCAAAACCAAGCACTATGCACATGCTCCTAGGGGGATAGATTGGTAGGAAAAGACCATCGCTCGTCCCCGACCGCCACTCACAAGGAAGACAATCAAAGAAATACCTCATGCTTCAAATTTGCTACACAACGGTTACCATACGTGCATGCTACGGGACTTGCAAACCTCAACACAAGTATTTCTAAAATTCACAACTACTCAACTAGCATGACTGTAATATCACCATCTTCATATCTCAAAACAATCATAAGGAATCAAACTTCTCATAGCATTCAACGCACTTTATATGAACATTTTTATTATACCCATCTTGGATGCCCATCATATTAGGACTAGTTTTATAGCCAAAGAAAATTACCATGCTGTTCTAAAAGACTCTCAAAATAATGTAAGTGAAGAATGAGAGATCAATAATTTCTATAAAATAAAACCACCATCGTGCTCTAAAAAGATATAAGTGAAGCACTAGAGCAAAATTATCTAGCTCAAAAGATATAAGTGAAGCTCATAGAGTATTCTAATAAATTCGGATTCATGCATATCTCTCCCAAAAGGTGTGTACAGCAAGGATGATTTTGGTGAACTAAAAATCAAAGAATCAAATCATACAAGACGCTCCAAGGAAAACACATATCATGTGGTGAATAAATATAGCCTCAAGTAAAGTTACCGGTAGACAAAGACGAAAGATGGGATGCCTTCCGGGGCATCCCCAAGCTTAGGATTTTTGTTGTCCTTGAATTTTACCTTGGGTTTCCTTGGGCATCCCCAAGATTAGGCTCTTTCCACTCCTTATTCCAAAATCCATCAAATCTTTACCCAAAAACTCGAAAACTTCACACACAAAACTTCAACAGAAAATCTCATGAGCTCCGTTAGTATAAGAAAATAAACCACCACTTTAAGGTACTGTAATGAACTCATTATTTATTTATATTGGTGTTAAACCTACTGTATTCAAAATTTCTCTATGGTTCATACCCCCCGATAGTACTCATAGATTCATGAAAAAAAGCAAACAACACACAAAAACAGAATCTGTCAAAAACAGAACAGTCTGTAGCAATCTGATTTGTTCAAATACTTTTGTAACTCCAAAAATCCTTAGAAATTTGTAAATCCTATAGAAAAAGTATATTTATCTACCGCAGTTGGAATTGGTATTTTATCGCTCTCTGGTAAAAAATGATAATTATTTTCGTGAGCGCAAACTTTCTGTTTTTCAGCAGGATCAAATCAACTATTACCATAAGCTGTCCCAACGGTCTTACTTGGCACAAATACTAATTAAAACATAAAAAACACAATCATAAGAGAATCTAGATGAATTATTTATTACTAAACAGGAACAAAAAGCAAACAACAAAAATAAAATTGGGTTGCCTCCCAACAAGCGCTATCGTTTAACGCCCCTAGCTAGGCATAAAAACAAGAATAGATCTAGGTATTGTCATCTTTGGTATGCAATCCATAAGTGGCTCTCATAATAGATTCATAAGGCAATTTAATTTTATTCCTCGGAAAGTGTTCCGTGCCTTTCCTTAACGGAAATTGGAATCTAATATTTCCTTCATTCATGTCAATAATTGCACCAATCGTTTTAAGGAAAGGTCTACGAAGAATAATAGGACATGTAGGACTGCAATCTATATCAAGAACAATGAAATCTACGAGCACATAATTCCTATTTGCAACAATAAGAACATCATTAATCCTTCCCATAGGTTTCTAAATAGTGGAAACTGCAAGATGCAAATTTAAAGAACAATCATCAAATTCAAGGAAACCTAGCACATCACACAAAGTTTTTGGAATCGTGGAAATACTAGCACCCAAATCACACAAAGCATAGCATTAATAATCTTTAATATTAATTTTAATAGTAGGTTCCCACTCATCATAAATTTTTCTAGGGATAGAAACTTCTAGTTCAAGCTTTTCTTCATAGGATTCCATTAAAGCATCAACGATATGTTTAGTAAAAGCTTTATTTTGGCTATAAGCATGAGGAGAATTTAACACGGATTGCAACAAGGAAATACAATCTATCAAAGAGCAATTATCATAATTAAATTCCTTGAAATCCAAAATAGTGGGTTCATCGCTATGTAAAGTTTTGACCTCTTGAATCCCACTTTTATCAATTTTTGCGTCAAGATCTAAAAACTCCGAATTATTGGGATGCCTTTTAACTAAAGTTGACTCATCTACAGTACCATATTTATCAATATTAATATTGGAAAACAAAGATTTAATAGGAGTCACTTTAATCACTTTTAGATCTTCATCATTATTATCATGAAAACTAGAAGAACACGCTTTCACAAAGCAATATTTTTTAGCACACATCCTAGAGGTTCTTTCTTTGCACTCGTAAATGGAAATTCTCATGGCTTTGAGGGACTAATTGATGTCATGCTTAGGTTTAATATATCTAAGTTTCAAAGAATCAACATCAAGAGAAATTCTATCCATGTTCCTAGCCAACTCATCAATCTTAAGCAATTTTTCTTCAACCAAAGCATTGAAATTCTTTTGAGAACTCATAAATTCTTTAACACTAATCTCAAAATCAGAGGGCATCTTATTAAAATTTCCATAAGAGTTGTTGTAGGAATTACCATAATTATTAGAGGAATTATTAGGAAATGGCCTAGAATTAAAGTTTCCTCTATACGCGTTGTTACCAAAATTGTTCCTACCAACAAAATCACATCCATAGATTCATTATTATTCTCAATCAAAGTGGACAAAGGCATATCATTAGGATCAGAAGAAACACTTTTATGAGCAAACAATTTCAAGTTCATCCATCTTACCACTCAAAACATTAATCTATTCAATCACATGAACTTTTTTACTAGTGGATCTTTCGGTGTGCCATTGAGAATAATTAACCATAATACTGTCTAGGAGTTTAGTAGCTTCTCCTAAAGTGATTTCCATAAAAGTGCCACACGCATCTGAATCTAAAAGATCTCTAGAAGAAATATTCAATCCGGCATAATTTTTTTGTATAATCATCCGCAAATTCAAACCATGTGTAGGGCAATCACATATCATTAATTTCATCCTCTCCCAAGCTTGTGCAACATGCTCATGATCAAGTTGCTTAAAATTCATAATATCGTTCCTAAGAGAGATGGTCTTAGTGGGAGGAAAATACTTAGCAATAAAAGCGTCTTTGCACTTATTCCATGAATCAATACTATTTTTAGGCAAACAAGAGAACCAAGTTTTAGCATGTTCTCTAAGCCAAAACGGAAATAGCTTCAATTTAACAATATCATTATCCACATCTTTCTTATTTTGCATATCACACAAATCAACAAAGTTGTTTAGATGGGTAGCGGTATCTTCAGTAGGAAGGCTAGAAAATTGATATTTCATAACAAGATTCAACAAAGCGGTATTAATTTGACAAGATTCAACATTGGTACTTGGAGAAATTGGAGTGCTAATAAAATCATCGTTGCTGGTATTGGAAAAGTCACACAATTTAGTATTATCTTGAGCCATCATGACAAACAATCAACCCAACACACAAGCACACAAGAAGCTAGCGAAAAGAGACGAACGGAAAAGGGGGCGAAGAAAAGGCAAATGTTTTTGAAAATCGTTTTAGAAGTGGGGGAAGGAGGAAAACGAGAGGCGAATGGCAAATAATATAATGCGAGGAAGAAGAGTTTATGATGGGTACTTGGTATGTCTTGACTTGGCGTAGATCTCCCCGGCAACGGCGCCAGAAATCCTTCTTGCTACCTCTTGAGCATGCGTTGGTTTTTCCTTGAAGAGGAAAGGGTGATGCAGCAAAGTAGCATAACTATTTCCCTTAGTTTTTGAGAACCAAGGTATAAATCCAGTAGGAGACAACTCACAAGTCACCTAGTACCTGCACAAACAATCAAGAACCTTGCAACCAACGTGATAAAGGGGTTGTCAATCCCTTCACGGTCACTCGCAAAAGTGAGATCTGATAGAGATAGTAAAGTAAATATTTTTGTTATTTTTATTGTATAGATTGGAAAGTAAAGATTGCAAAATAGTAAACGAGATGCGATGTAAATAAAAGAGATGCAATATAATAAGAAAGAGACCCAGGGGCCATAGGTTTCACAAGTGGCTTCTCTCAAGATAGCATGTATTACAGTGGGTGAACAAATTACTGCCGAGCAATTGATAGAAAAGCGCATAGTTATGAGAATATATAAGGCAATGATCATGAATATAGGCATCACGTCCGTGTCAAGTAGACCGAAATGATTCTGCATCTACTACTATTACTCCACACATCGACCGCTATCCAGCATGCATCTAGAGTATTAAGTTCTGAAGAACAGAGTAATGCATTAAGCAAGATGACATGATGTAGAGGGATAAACTCAAGCAATATGATATAAACCCCATCTTTTTATCCTCGATGGCAACAATACAATAGGTGCCTTGATGCCCCTACTGTCACTGGGAAAGGACACCGCAAGATTGAACCCAAAGCAACGCACTTCTCACATTGCAAGAAAGATCAATCTAGTAGGCCAAACTAAACCGATAATTCGAAGAGACTTGCAAAGATATCAAAATAGGCATATAAGAATTCGGAGAAGAACCAAATAATATTCATAGATAATCTTGTTCATAAATCCACAATTCATCGGATCTCGGCAAACACACCGCAAAAGAGTATTACATCAAATAGATCTCCAAGAACATCGGGGAGAACTTTGTATTGAGAATCAAAGAGAGGGAAGAAGCCATCTAGCTAATAACTATGGACCCGAAGGTCTGTGGTAAACTACTCACGCTTCCTTGGAGAGGCAATGGTGTTGATGTAGATGCCCTCCATGATCGATTCCCCCTCCGGCAGATCGCCAGAAAAGGCCCCAAGATGGGATCTCACAAGTACAGAAGGTTGCGGCGGTGGAAAAGTGGTTTCATGGCTCTCCCTAATCGATCTAGGGTATAAGAGTATATATAGGCAAAAGAAGTACGTCGGTGGAGCTACGTGGGGCGCACGAGGTTGGGGGCGCGCTCTCCTATCTCGTGGCCGCCTCGCGGAGTTCCAGACTTCAACTCCAAGTCTTCTGGATTGCTTTCAGTCCAAGAAAGATCATCGCGAAGGTTTCATTCCGTTTGGTATTCCTTTTCCGCGAAACTCTAAAATAGGCAAAGAAAACATGAACTAGCACTGGGCCTCCAGTTAATAGCTTAGTCCCAAAAATAATGTAAAAGAGCATATTAAAGCCCATTAAACATCCACAACAGATAATATAATTGCATGGAACAATAAAAAATTATAGATACGTTGAAGATGTATGTCTCCCCCCTCCCGCCGCCCGCGATTGGCGGACGGCCCGGCGCTGCTCGTCTTCTCATGCGTGCCACCGGGGCCGAAGCCCCTCTCTGCCCCGTCCCTCCCGCGCCTCCCATCCCTGCCCCTTGGCCCCTCCGGCCGCTGCGCCCACCCGCAAGTATGTCCCTCCCCATGCCTCGGACCCCACTCCTCAAGCCGGCTCGGCTGCTAGGGCCGGTCCAAACTAAGGCCGCCAGGGGCAGGGACGCAAGAAGAAGCGCCGGCAGGCCCGGGGACCGGGCTCCTAGGCCGCTGCGGCCGCGGGTTTCGCCGCGGCTTCGGGGCCTGCCTCCGGCCTCCCCTCGCCTCCATGCTTCAACTGTGGGGAGGTCGGCCATGTGCAAATCAACTGCTCCAACCCGCCATGATGCTACATTTGCAAGGACCCGGGACACCCTACTCTACTCTGCCCCGACAGGCCCTTGACTGATGAGCTCCGGATGTATGGCCGCATGATCGAGGGGTTGGGCTTCTTCCATGTTGAGCTCCCTGACCTCGCCCCACCCACTCCATCCCTCTAGGCGATCGTGATGGTGGTAGATTGTGTGGCCTCGCCCGAGATGATCGAGGCCGAGCTCAACCACCTGTAGCGCTATTAGTGGGACTCGCAGGTCACCCCGACATCCGGGACGGTGTTCTTCGTGATCTTCCCCGACGCTCTCAGCCACGGCTATGCTACTCGCAGTGGTCAGATCACCCTCGCCCTCAACAAGATCGTCGTCGACATCTCCGAGCCGATTCTCGACCCTAAGGTGGTGGCGGTGGTGGACACGACCTGGATCCTCATTGCTGGCCTCCCGGACATTGCGAGGTCCGAGCGGGTCATTTGCCAGATGTCTCGGATCCTTGGCAAGGTGGTCGTGGTGGATGAGCTCTCCTTCCGCAAGGAGGAGGAGGTCCGGGTCAAGGTCAAGTGTCGGGACTCCTCCCGGCTCCGTGCCACCGTCCGGGTCTTCTTCAACAACCAGGTCTTCGACTTGCAGATTGCTCCTGAGCCCCCCACGCTTCTCCGTCGACGGCCCTCCACGAGGTAACACCGGCGGGGATTACCATGCCCGCCACCACCGCCACTCTGCCCGCTCGGATGATGAGGAGGCTTCAGACGACAGCCACTCCCGATCCCCCTCTCCCGACCCTCGCGCGCCTTCTGTGGGGCAAGGGGGCCGATAGGTCGGGCTCGGCTCCTCGGGACCACCGATGGCCTCCATTGGGGCTTCGGTGGACTTGCCGGCCGGTCCGTGAGCCGAGAGCGACACATCTAGTGTCGTGCTGCTGGTCATCCCCGCCTCCTCCCCGCGCTCCCCGGCCGGCCCTCCGCCGGCTCCTGCCGCTTCCGCTCCGGTGTCCCCGGCTCCGGTGCCGGTGTCCCCGGCTCCCCCGCGCCTCCCACCCTGCTCGGGACCCGTGGCCGTGGCAGACCCGGCCCCTGCCCTGGTGCCAGCGGTGGTCAACCCGTGGCCTCCCCGCCACCCCCTGCCGTGGACATCTCCCTGGAGGTGTCCCCCCCGTGCCGGCCGCTTCTCTGCCACCTGTGCCCCCTACTTCGAACGTATCTCCGCCCTCTGCACCACCCGCTTGTTGGGGAACGCAGTATTTCAAAAAAAAATCCCGCGATCACGCAAGATCTATCTAGGAGATCTATAGCAACGAGAGAGGAGAGTATGTCTACGTACCCTCGTAGACCGAAAGCGGAAGCGTTATGTAACGTGGTTGATGTAGTCGAACGTCTCCGCGATCCAACCGATCAAGTACCGAATGCACGGCACCTCCGTGATCTGCACATGTTCAGCTCGGTGATGTCCCTCGAACTCTTCATCCAGTTGAGGCCGAGGGAGAGTTTCGTTAGCACGATGGCGTGATGACGGTGATGATGAAGTTACCGACTCAGGGCTTCGCCTAAGCACTACAATGATATGACCGAGGTGGAAATCTGTGGAGGTGGGCACCGCACACGGCTAAACAATCAACTTGTGTGTCTATGGGGTGCCCCCTCCCCCATATATAAAGGGGTGGAGGAGGGGGCCGGCCGGCCACCTTGGGAGCGGAAGGAAGGGGGAGAGGGGGGAGGAAAGGGGTGCCGGCCGCCCTCCGAATTTGGATTGGGCTTGGGGGGGAGCCCCTCCTCTTGGCCTTCTCCTCTCTCTTCCACTAAAGCCCATGTAGGCCCATTAAGCCCCTTGGGGGTTCCGGTAACCCCCGATACTCCGGTAAATGCCCGAACTCATCCGAAACCATTCCGGTGTCCAAACATAACCTTCCAATATATCAATCTTCATGTCTCTACCATTTTGAGACTCCTCGTCATGTCCGTGATCACATCCGGGACTCCGAACTACCTTCGGCACATCAAAACACATAAACTCATAATACCAATCGTCATCGAACGTTAAGCGTGCGGACCCTACGGGTTCGAGAACTATGTAGACATGACCGATACTCATCTCCGATCAATAACCAATAGCGGAATCTAGATGCTCATATTGGTTCCTACATATTCTACGAAGATCTCTATCGGTCAAATCGCATAACAACATACGTTGTTCCCTTTGTCATCGGTATGTTACTTGCCCGAGATTCGATCGTCGGTATCATCATACCTAGTTAAATCTCATTACCGACAAGTCTCTTTACTCGTTCCGTAATGCATTGTCCCACAACTAACTCATTAGTCACATTGCTTACAAGGCTTATTGAAAGTGCTAGTTATCGACTAGAGGGGCGGGGCTGAATTGGCGATTTTTATGGAATTCTTCAAGACACGAGGGCTTTGAAGACAAACGATAGAAATGAACATGTTGATATGCAGCGGAAGATAGACTACACTAGACAAGACATAGTCAAGTAAGCAATGAAGTGAAAGCACGAAGACTATTAGTAGCTAGGTAGTATGGATCAGGATGGACACTAGTATGAAGCCAAACAACAACAGTCTTCACTCAGTGAAGTCAATCAGATCATGCAAGCAGGAAGCAGGAAATGACTTCACGAAGACAAAATGTAAGTAAAGAGAGGTAAAGGATAGAACCTGTTGTTTGGTGAGGACAACAATTTGTTGGACCAGTTCCAATTGCCGTGACAACTATACGTCTGGTTAGGGAGGCTGAGATTCAACTCAGAAGACCGTGTCTTCACCTTATTCCCTTGATCTAAGGACACACAGTCCTCTCCCAATCACTATGGTAAGTCTTCAAGGTAGACTTCCAAACCTTCACAAACTTCGTTCACCGGTGATCCACAATGACTCTTGCTCAGAACGCGACGCTTAACCGACTGGAGGATTCACAGTCCTCAAATGCAACAAGTCTTCAGATCACGCAGACAGAAAGACTTTAGTGACGCCTAACACTCTTTGGCTCTGGGTGTTTAGGCCTTTTTCCTCGCAAGGATATCTCTCTCTCTCTCTTAAATGCTTCAGAGGTGGGTTGTTCTCAAATGACAAAAGCCGTGCACTAACTCTGAGTAGCCACCAATTTATGGTGTAGGGGGTGGGCTATTTATAGCCAGGAGGCAACCCGACCTGATTTGTCCGAAATGACCCTGGGTCACTAAGGAAGTGACACGTGTCCAACGATCAAATTTCAAACACACGCGGCAGCTTGACTTGGGCTACAAGTAAAGTTGACTCATCCAGCTCTAGATAAGATTTGCTCTCATTGTATTCGCTCGAAGACATAGGATTTGGTTGAGAATCACTTCAGTCACTCTGACTTCGTTCACTTGGACCCCACTTAATAGTACGGTGGTTCCTATGACTCAACAAAGAAGAAAAGGAAACTACGAAAAAACTATGTCACTACTGCAGGATGCTGCTAACACGACACTATGATCAGAGACCCTTCGAGAAACTGTGTGCGATGCAATGATCGCAAACGGTGGTGTAGGAAAACCGCCAAAAATGTATAAAATGTTTGCGATGACGGATGCATCAAACACGGTTCAGGTTTTAGTTGCTTGTGTGATGAAGGGCATACGGTTCAGTTCAATTAACTGTTTGTGATGAAGAGGAACAAAAGAAACGGGCAGCCAGATGAAGGTGTGTGTGATGTATAGCATATGGTTCACTCGGATGAACTGTTTGTGATTAGGCAACACAAAAGAAACAGACAACCCGATCAAGGTGTGTGCGATGTAAATCATACGGTTCACTCGAATGAACTGTTTGTGATTAGGCAAGAGAACATAAATGGTTCTATATAGCAAGATGTGTGTGATACGCGGCAAACATGTCTATAATCAGAAATGTGGGCGAAGACCGACAATAACGCAGATGATTGCTTCTAATAAGACGTATGTGATATGCTCTGTCTACACAACATCTATTGGCCATTGTGGGACGGGTGGTCATCCAGGTAGGCCATAAGGATGTGAAGAGGCATTCCTATCAGCAAGGACTAGCTGTTCCACCAGTAGCTCATGTAAGAAAACTATCAAGTTAAGTGTGCTCAGGCTAGAGCAGCCATCGGATGGGTGACTGGATGGGAAGTTGTGTCGATGTTAAATTAGGTGATGGGAAATTTAACTCGAGGTCCTTGTTTTTTATTATTTTTATTTTTAACACATGTTAAAGAAGGTCTACCACATTACTTTTTGACATACAGTTGATCCATCCGACCTATTTGTGATGGAATAGGACGTGTGTGTTGTGGGCAAATGCTTGCTAGTATTCAACCATTTGGGATTGATGAATTCATCACCGACGGGATCCCTAGTGTGGTTTGTGTTCACCTGATAATCATCTACTTCTTGTGCTAGCTCGATGCTAAGCTTCCATTAATTGATGGCATTTTATGAACACACCACCGTTTCCCGCCACCCTGCTATATTGCGCATAGGGGGGGCGACGCACAGAGGCGACAAGCGCAACCTGTAGCACATCCACCTTTTCCAAGCATGCCAACCCACCAAAGCACCGCCTTTGACATCAACCTCGTCGATGAGGAAAACGAGCAGGCGCCACGACCCGTCAAGGCCGAGGCACTCCCCGGCAACACAATGGACGACGCTGTGATGCGCATCATCGCCAGGGTTGAGTAGACCTTTGGTGCATGGCACTTGGGCGGCACGGATCAAGATAGGCATGTCAGCGCCAACAGGCTGTAGCTCGCCGCACAACATGATCGATGGTGCACCATAGAGCAAGCTAGGCGCGTCCGCGCCGATAGACTGTGGCTCGCCGCACAGCGAGACCATTGGAGTGCCGCAGAGGGAGAGGCGCAGCGCGCCGCACAGCAAGAGCGGATCCATCGGTGCTTGCCTGCTGGCGACACGGCGTCACAGCTGGGTACACATCCCGTCAGTACCCCCATTCCTCGCCAGGAGTGGGCAGAGGCCCTCAACGCCGTACTTGCACCAGATGCATGCCATGTCGTACTTGCACCGGACGCCCGCTGCACCATTCGCATGGGTGCCGCCGTTCGCCTTGTCCGTGGCCCGCTGGATGCCAATGCGCTGGTTCTTAGGCTTGACCGCCTCTTTTTCCCAGGTGTCCACCTAGGCGCAGTAGAGAAACATGGCTGTCGCATCCTCGAGCTGGTGATCTACGATGAAATAGCCAACTTGGAGCTCGAGATCGCGCTCCAGATGTACCACGAGCGTGTCGACCGATTGGACGAACGCTTGCACGAGTTCAGGCAGAGCCAAGAGCTACCCTAGGCAAGGGCTGTTGGTCTTGGTCTCATGGACGCGTATTATTTTGAAAATTTGTTTCGACGTGGATAGCTTTGTATTCACAGCAATCATAGTATTGTTCTGTTTCAATGTGTGTACTCTATTTTCCATTCTTATATCTTCTATTTCAATGTATGTATATACGCTTTCCATTCTGTATATGTGGATGATAATAGCTAGATTCAAATTAGTATACAAAAATAGATAGAAAATGGAATTCATAATATATATATATATATTAATTGTTCATTAGATCATCACAGAATATATATATATATATAATATCATCACATATACATGATGATACTTAACTACTAGGTACAATGCATAAAATTGAAAATGAACAATACTAAAACTAATAATCCCTCCTAGGGCCAGTATTCCGGCAGCCCCTCGCCAGCAGCTCCCCGGTGTATGGCGTCTTCCCAGTGCGGAGGCAGTACTCCGACTCCTCCGCCTCGCAGCGCTTGACGTACCGATCTGCCTCTTGCTGGAGGACGCGCGCGACCGATCTTGCCATTTCGTTGGGCGCCCACCGGAGCTCCTTTTCGGTGGCACACTAGAGCTTATCGGCCCACCTCCACGCAGCGACGAGGCGCCTAGCGCCTATGACCTTCCTCGCTAAGTACCCTTCTTCGTACACCTCCTCGACACGACGACGCGCCTGCCCCCAAAGCTCCGCCGCCTCCTTTTTCCAAGCGGCATCACGGGCTTCACAGGCCGCCTAGTACCTGGCTTCCTCCTCTGCCATCTCCTTATTGAATGCCACTTGCCTGGCTTTCTTAGCCGCCGGTAGCGACTTCCATAGACAAAGATTGTACTGGCTCCAAAACCAATCCACAGTTGGGGGGTCCGGCGCAACCTCGTCAGGTGGCGCGTAGGGGTCCTTGTCGCTGCTAATCGAGTGAGCGTCCTTGGGGGGCGGCGACTCCTCGTCGATGCGTGGGCAGACCGACGGTGCCATGACAGAGATTTGAGAGAGAGAGAGGGCGAGCGAGGGGAGGATGTAGATGAGAATGTAGGCGGGATGACGTGAGCAAGGTAGTATTTATTGGTGGACGGAATATAGATTGACGGGGACAGTACAAACGCCGGTCGCCAGAATTTATGAGTACTGTAGTTTGAATTACACACGATTCCTGCAGCAACATCCGTGTGTGAACATAATAGCCAAAATCTGTGTGTGAATATAATAGCTGACGGTTTCCAATGCAGAACCGTGCCTAATTAATGATCCCCTCCATTCACCTACCAAACCTCGAGCTGCGAGATAGAGTGCCAATTGTGTGGGGGCCGGTTGTCTTGCCCGATCTTTACATTTTCTTTTTTGAACACCAGATATTTACATCGTCTCATGATTTTTTAACTCGCACACAAGTACACAAAAATATGATTTTTCAAACCGTTTAGGTTAGGCGTTGCATGTAGATGTAGTTCAAATTTGAATTACGATCATTAAATGGTTAGAAAATTACTTAAATTTCTTTAAAAGGTCAAATGACCCCTGAAAATTTCCAAATTATCACATGACAGTTGTATTAGTGCACGTTAAACATAGGAAAAAATTTGAAGGCCGTAAGAGGAAGCTATCTCCCGTCCATCAGCAAACATGCATTGTTCCCTCTCGGAATCGCGAACCTTCTAGTGAGTTGCTCCGATTTGTGAGGGGTGTGTGTCCAAACTTTCGTCAAACATGCCAATTTTTTTACCACATCATCTTGGCGGCATGACATTAAATCAAGCAAGGTTTCATGTTTTTCTGATCATTTTTTTATTTTTGGGAATTAAAATGCCATGGCATGCACTCCATGCATGTGCCCATGCCTTGACACCAATATGTTTGAAAATTCATTCGAATTTACTACACATGGAATTAACTCGCACACAAGTACACAAAATATGTTTTTTTAAACCATTTTGGTTAGGCGTTGCATGTAGATGTAGTTTAAATTTTAGTTACAGTCATTAAATGGTTAGAAGATCACTTAAATGTCTTTAGAAGGTCAAATGACCCCTGAAATTTACCAAATTTTCACATGACAGTTGTATTAGTGCACATTAAATGTAGGAAAAAATTTGAAGGCCGTAAGAGGAAGCTATCTCCCATTCGTCAGCAAACATGCATTGTTCCCTCTCGGAACCATGAACCTTCTAGCGAGTTGCTCCTGTTTGTGAGGGGCGTGTGTCCAAACATTCGTCAAACATGCCAATATCTTTACCACATCATCTTGGTGGCATGACATTACATCAACCAAGGTTTCATGTGTTTCTGATCATTTTCCTATTTGTTTTGAATTAAAACACTACAAAAAAATACACTTCCATGATGATACGTGTTTGTCACAGTAGGTCACATTTTTTGTCATGCATGTACATCCATGACGATTTTATGACAGAATCAAGATAGTCATACATGTGCTGTCGTAGAAGTGTTCCATGACATTACCAAAATTATCATCACGGAAGTGTCCACTTCCATGACGATAAATCGCGCGGCACAGAAGTGCTTTCGTCAAGGGTGACCGACACGTCGCATCCACCGTAACGGAACGCCGTTAAGCTATCGAGTCCGGTAACCCGTTAACAGCCCCGACCAATGGGGATTTTCCACGTGTAAAATCATCATTGGCTGGAGGAAAGACGTGTCGGCTCACCGTTCGGACAGATGTCATCCACTCATTGGACCCAAGGCGCCTATGATACGTCGACACATGCCACGACCCAATAGAGGCCCATTCTTGTGAAAATGACGGCCCGTTTGACTTGGTCAAAAGGTGGCGGGCCGGCCCACAAAAAGCCTGTTAATGGTCTGTTCGCATATAGCCCATTTATAGCCCGCTAACCCAAGGCCCGTTACGACTGATGGAGTCCTGGACTAAGGGGTCCTTGGGTGTCCAACCTGTTATCTATGGGCCGGACTGATGGGCTGTGAAGATATGAAGACCAAAGACTGTACCCGTGTCCGGATGGGACTCTCCTTGGCGTGGAGGCAAGCTTGGCGAACAACCATGGAGATTCCATATTATGTAGCTGACTCTATGTAACCCTAGATCCCCCCGGTGTCTACATAAACTGGAGGACTTAGTCTGGATAGGGGATACTCAAGACCTTAGTCATACAGGCTAGACTTCTAGGGTTTAGCCATTACGATCTCGTGGTACATCAACTCTTGTAATACTAATATTCATCAATATCAATCAAGCAGGACGTAGGGTATTACCTCCATCAAGATGGCCCGAACCTGGGTAAAACTTCGCGTCCCCTGTCTCCTGTTACCATCAACCTTAGACGCACAGTTTGGGACCCCCTACCCGAGATCTACCGGTTCTGACACCGACATTGGTGCTTTCATTGAGAGTTCCTCTATGCTGTTGCTGAAAGGTTCGATGGCCCCTTCAATCATCAATAATGGCGTTGTCTGCGGAGAAACTCTCCTCCCCGAATAGATCCTTTTGTTCGGTGGCTTTGCACGGTGGGCCAACTCATTTGTCCATCTAGAGCAGATCGAAAGCTACGCCCCTGGCCATCAGGTCAGATTCAGGGGCTCGAACTACGTCACGGACATCCGTGGGGACTTGATCTTCGCCGGATTCAATTCCGCGGTAGCCGCTCCCAATCACCCCGATGATCATGACCTAAATCTATCATCAGGCTGCATCTAGGAGATCGCTCCTGTAACTGCTTGGGCCCTAGAGCCGGAGCGGGCCGCACCATCCAAAGATGGGAGGATTAACCCCACCACAGAGGCCGTAGATTCCACGGCGTTGGAGCCGGACATGGATCCGGTCTCACTCGATGCCTATGCCATCGGAACACCGGTCTCGTCTCCGGGTGTAGGTTCTGAACCACGCGAGCCTGTAGACGCCGAGCTTGATCGTTTATCGATCTTCGAATTCAGCACCGCAGACATCTTCCAGCACTCGCCTCTAGGCGATGTCCTAAACTTGTTAAAAAGTCTGTCCTTAGCGGAGGACTCTCAGCTGAACTAGGGGCTGACGATGGAGAATTTCGCTTCCCACCCGCCACCCACTTCATAGCCACGGTCGAGGATTTGACCGACGAACTTGATTACGACTCCAAGGACACCGACAGTATGGATGATGATGCCAGAGAAGAAGAAGACCAGAACCCGGCATTCACCGTACGTTGGATAGCCATTTCCTCGTATGACGTATACATGGTGGATGCACCAAAGGAAAACAGCGGCGACGACAAGGAATACCCAGTTGAGGATAAACCTTCTGAAATACAGTCCAAGCGCCGGCATCAGCGGCTCCACTCTAAGTCACGCCACAGTAAAGATAGCAAGACCGGCACAGGAGAAGATGACACTCCGTAAGGTGCCAGAGACAACGAAGACCTTGTTGACACAACAAACGGACAAGATGAATGGGAAGATGCGCATGTTAGCCCTATTAAACATGCCTCACACAAAGATTCGGAGGATGATAGTTACCTTCCGCTCTCTAAGGACGAGGTGAGCCTCGGCACCGAGGATTTCATCATGCCCGAGGAACCTCTTGAGCAGGAGCGCTTCAAGCGCCGGCTAATAGCCACCACAAGGAGCCTGAAGAAGAAGCAACAGCAGCTTCAAGCTGACTAGGATCTTCTCAACAATAAATGGACTGATGTCCTAGCAGCCGAATAATACGGCCTCAAGCGCCCAACCAAAAGCTACCCAAAGCATAAATTGCTACCTCAGTTCGACGAGGAGGCGCCGAAATATATACCACCATCATACAATGTGGCCGACCAACCACCGCGTGGTCGGGACAAAATGGCAGCTCATGCCGAACACCAGCCCGCCTCGCCTCGTCACTTGGGCAAAGGTAAATTAGCCCACGGCCGTACATATGACCTCCGACAAGACCTGAACAATAAAGTAGGACCTACTAGATCAATCTACAGATCGCGAGGATGCACATCGACACATGACAACGGCCACCTATTCGGACGTGACAAACCCAGTCATGCGCAGGCCGAACACTGCAGACGGACTCCATCAGAGCTGCGTCACGATACGGCCCGATACAAAGGCCCCGCACACCCTTATTGCTTCACTGATGAGGTCCTGGACCATGAATTCCCTGAAGGATTCAAGCCCGTGAACATAGAATCATACGATGGGACCACAGACCCCGTGGTGTGGATCGAAGACTTCATTCTCCACATCCATATGGCACGTGGAGATGACCTTCACGCCATCAAATACCTCCCTCTAAAACTCAAGGGGCCAGCTCGGCGCTGGCTAAAGAGTCTGCCTGAAAATTCCATCAGCAGTTGGGAGGACTTGGAAGAGGCATTCCTCGATAACTTACAAGGTACATATGTTCGACCTCCGGGCGCTGATGACTTAAGCCATATAGTCCAACAGCCCGGAGAGTCCGCCAGGAAATTTTGGACAAGGTTCCTAACTAAAAAGAACCAAATTGTTGACTATCTGGACGCTGAAGCTCTAGCATCTTTCAAACATAGCATCCGCGACGAATGGCTCGCTCGCCACCTCGGCCAAGAAAAGCCAAAATCCATGGCGGCCCTCACGACACTAATGACCCGCTTTTGTGCGGGCGAGGACAGTTGGTTGGCTCGTAACAAGAACAATGCAAGCGACACCGGCACCCCTGAAGTTAAAAGTAACAAAGACAAGTCTCGGCGCAATAGATACAAGTGCCGAAACAACAGCGACAACACCCAGGATATGGTGGTCAACGCCGGATTCAGTGGCTCTAAGTCCGGTCAGCGGAAGAAGCCGTTCCAAAGGAACAATTCGGGCCCATCCACCTTAGACCGCATACTTGATCGTCCATGCCAGATTCAGGGCACCCCCGACAAGCCTCCTAATCATACAAATAGAGAGTGTTGGGTTTTCAAACAGGCCGGCAAATTAAACACCGAGAACAGGGAAAAAGGATCGCAAAGCGAGGACGACAACGAAGAGCCACGGCGGCCGAACACAGGGGGACAGAAGAAGTTTCCTCCTCAGGTCAAAACGGTGAACATGATATATGCCACCCACATCCCCAAGAGGGAGCGCAAGCGTGCGCTTAGGGACGTCTACGCGATAGAGCTAGACACCCCAAAATTCAATCCATGGCCGTTGTGCCCGATCACTTTCGATCGCCGAGACCACCTAACTAGTATCCGTCACGGGGGCTCAGTCGCACTAGTCTTAGACGCAATAATTGATGGGTTTCACCTGACTCGAGTCCTTATGGACGGTGGTAGCAGCCTCAATCCGCTCTATCAGGATACATCGCGGAAAATGGGCATTGACCCATCAAGGAGCAAGCCTACAAAGACTACCTTTAAAGGAGTCATACCAAGTGTAGAGGCCCGCTGTACGGGCTCAATCACATTAGAGGTTGTCTTAGGATCTTCAGACAACTTCCGAAGCGAGGATTTAATCTTAGATATCATCCCATTCCGCAGCGGCTATCATGCACTGCTCAGACGAACTGTGTTTGCTTGATTCTATGCAGTGCCACACTATGCTTATCTCAAGCTCAAGATGCTTGGTCCACGCGGCATCATAAAAGTCAATGGCAATACGGAACGCTCTCTCCGTACAGAAGAGCACACAACTGCCCTAGCAACAGAAGTACAAAGCGGCCTTCTCAAGTAGAACCTCCATTCGACTGCCGAGCCCGCGGACACCCTTAAGAGGGTCCGAACTACTCTGCAGCAGGAGAGCTCGGCTCGTCAGGAGCTCGACTAGAAATCCGGCCTCCATCTCAGTCCCGATCAAGTGGTGGCATTCGTGCCGCGCGTACATAACTACGCACTTAAAATTCCATGGGCATTGACGGAGGCACAGATAACTTGTGACCCATGGCACGGCTCAACCGACATCAGATACACACATACTTTCACTTTTACTTGTTTTCCTTTTAGGTCTCAATCCCATAGGCCCCATCGGGGGGTCCGGTCATCGGTCCTCTTGTAGGATAAATACACCAAGACGATGAGAAACGCGGACATATGGGGAACTTTTTAGGTGATTCCGTTATTGATAACTCTACCTGTTTTCTAGGACCCATATGCGGATCTCGCCTGGTTTCGACATGTTAAATAGCCTATTGCTTATTGCACTATTTGTATCAATGCGCCTTGATGTACTAATTACATTACAATGAAAACAATTTGTAGCTGGAGCTTTAGGACCCCAGCTTTTTACCTTTACGTCTTTTCTGTTTTCTTTCTCTCTTTTCTTTTTCAGATTCCCTGTGGATAACCCCATCAGGTAGCACCCATACACTTTGGTACGTTTGACGTTTGCCAGGGGCATTATAGCACTTTACACTACGGCAACAAAAGTCCGAACGCTTCCTATAAGTATAGTTCGGCACCCCGAATTTAGCATTATATGCATTGGCTCCGAATCATGTCTTTGGTCAATAGTTGGGTTGCCCGGCTCCTGTGCTTGCTACCCTATGTTCCGCTACATCGACTAGGGTAGTAAAGGGAGAACTACTGCAATTGTGTCCTGGTCTAAACCGGATGAGCACCTCAGTAGAGAAAGCCAAAAACTAACTGTCATGATGCGGCGAGAGCTGGTCAGCTGTTCGGAGGTCTCAAATCATTGGAGATTTTTTCGCATTTCGCGAAGGATCGGTACTTCCGGTCAGACGCTGACAACACTTTGGTTCGTATACCAGGGGCTGCACCTATGTTTTATTATAAAACTCCTATGGCTAAGTGAGGGTGTTCAAGCCATATAGTCTGGCTGCCTGGTTCGCTGCGCTACACAACTCCTTCAAGGACCATATAACTGGATCAAGATTGTTTAGATTCCATCCCGAACACCTCCGTACTACCTACGCGAGGGCTGAAGCCGATGACTGGTTAACCCTCAGATTTCATACAACACGGCCGCACAGGAGGAAACAATCAAAATATGATAAAAATTATATATTATAAGGTGGATTTGTTTATACAAGGCAAAACATGGATGTATTCATTCGAGAATAACGTCCTGCCCGCACTGCGTTGCTACAGGTTGAAATCCCTCCAGGACATCCGCAAAGTATCGCTCAGTTGTGCGGTGCTCCTTGCCCTCCGGCGGCCTCCTGGCCACCTCGACGGCATCCTTCTTTGCCCACCACATCTTGCAACGAGCGAAGGCCATGCGGGCACCCTCGACGCAGACGGATCGCTTGACGATGTCTAGCCGCGGACAAGCCTCCACCACCCGCTTCACAAGGCCGAAATAACTACTAGGTATAGCTTCGGACGGCCATAATCGGATTATGAAATCCTTCATGGCCAGTTCGGCCACCCTATGCAGCCCGACCAACTTCTTCAGTTGATCGGAAAAGGCCACCAGATGTTCTGGCACAACATACTGCGACCAGAATAGCTTCTCCGAAGAATCCCCTTCCCTGGCTCGGAAGAACTCCGCAGCATCGGATACACTGCACGGCAGATCCACAAAATCCCCTGGGCAACTCCGAATCCGGGTTAGTAAAAGGTACTTCCTCTCCACATACTTCCTTTGCATCTTAAATGCCTTACCTGATGCGATCTTCTTTGCCTCCTGGATCTCCTGGAGAGCATCCCGGGCCTCATTCTGTGCGGACTTTGAGCTCTGACGAGCCTTGGTAAGTTCGGCCTCTCGGGCCGACGCCTCGTGCTCCAAAGCTTCACACTTCTTCAACAAGTCTTGGAGCTCCTGCTGGACCTCCCCGACTCGAGCCTTGAGCTTCTTACGGGTGACTTTCTATTGGACAGCCTTCCCCTCGGCTTCGGCCAGGGCCTTTCTCAGGGCCTCGACCTTGGTCGTCACTTCTGTACAATCATGGCATTTTGGTCATCGCGTACAATTTTCTTCTTTTCGAATATATAACAGGTTATTGCTTACCTTATTTCTCTTGGAGCTGCCTCTTCTCTTGGACCAACTCCTCCTCGGCCTCTGTCAGTTTCTGCTTCAGTCTAGAAACTTCGGCAGTATGCGAGGCCGCGGCTAGCAACGACGCCTGCATGTCAAAAAAATTAAGTTAGTTCCCTGTTAAAACGAGATTGATGCTCTGTCCTCCTTTGTCTTTCCGAACATCGGACAGTGTCTCAGGGGCAACTTGGTCTACACTGTGTCCGGTTGAGGGCCGAACTGTGTGCGTCCCTTCCTGCCAGTCTCATTGGGGACTGAGTCCCCTTGGTGTCCGGCAACGGAGGTTTCTCCTTCGGGCGCCTCCTGAGCCTCTCCCCCGCTGGAGACAGTCCTTCGGGACAGCACCTATGCATCCTCCTTGGTCTTGGGGGAGTGTGCGTCTGGCAGGGAGTCATTGGCCATCGCCTTGGAATCCAGTGAGCCTCCTAACGAAGATCGCTGGGAGCTGTTGTGGGTCAGACTACAATAACATTTGCCAATCGTTTCAACACAATGAGGAGGATAAACTTTATGGGAGGATAACGTATTAGTACTTACGATGCGGCCCGAGGCTTAGCACGGGGGCGTCTCTCTGGACTGTCATCAACGTCCCATGCGGAGTTACCCACTAGGGAGCCCTTCCCCTTTTTGGGCGCCTCCGCCTCCAGAGTTGTGGAGGCCGCCCTCTTCTTCCTCCCCCCGTCGAGGGGAGAGTCGCTCTCCTCCTCCTCCTCATCTGTGTTGTCTTCGGCGGCTGGAGAATGGGCCTTGTCTTCGGACGCCGCATCCAAAGTGCCCTTGCGGCGGGGGCCACTCCGGACCCCCTTGGCCTTTCATGTGGCCTTCTTCTCTAGTGCCTTGTAAGGCGCCGGCTCCAGCATCTTCGCTAAGTGTGGAGTGACTAGATCCTCGGGCAAGGGAGCCGGACACCGAATCTTCGTTGCCTGCTTCAACTAGTACTGAAAAAGCAATGGTAATGAAAGCATTAGATATCACCCTTGAAACAAGCAAGTAAGGGATGTGTTAAAAATAACATACCTCATTGGGGAGGTTATTTATGTCGTGGCCACAATCCGAATCGGTGCCGGCGGTATCTCGTTTCCCTTGAAAAGCAACTTCCAGGCATCTTCATGAGTCGTTTCAAAGAGCCTTGTCGGATTTCGGGTTCCGGCAGACCCTTGAGGTTCGAACACTGGGGTGCGCGCGGAGATCTCTCCCCTACCGATCTACGTCTAATCTCCTCGCGTGATCTAAGTTGGAAACAATGAAGAACACAAGGGACACGAGGTTTATACTTGTTCGGGCCATCGTTTTGGTGTAATACCCTACTCCAGTGTGTGGTGTGGTGGATTACCTCAGGGGCTGATGATGAATAGTACAAGGGAAGAACAGCCTCGCGAGAGGCATTCTTGAGCTAGTGCGATGAACTACTTGGGTAAGTTCAGTCGCCTCTCTCTCTCTGCTGGGGTTCTACCAACTCTCTAGCTGTCTCTCTATCCGATCTCTCGATGTCTCTCCCTTCTGTCCCATCTCTAGATGTCTCTCCTCCGTGTGGTGGCTAGCTCTACTTATAGAGGCCCTCGGCCTCTCCCCAACTAATGAGCGGGAAGGGCACCAACAATTGGCCATTTTGAAGGGGAACATCTAGTACAAGTTATCCTGACCAAAGGTGGTCTTCGGCTGCAAAAAGTACTGGTGCTGACGCCGTCTTGGGCTCCACAGTGACCTCCGTCCTACCGCTCTGTTGGTCTTGGTCTCGTTGCACCGGAATGGTAACCTTTGCCCAATGCCTTGGCCTGGGAAACAAGGACACTGTGTAGGCCGGCGCCCACCTGGTCTCGATCGTCATGGCTTGCCTCACGGGCTCCTCGCGAGGTACCCCTGCCTTGATCTCACCACCTCCTCGCGAGCCTGCCTGATGAGGCTGCCTCTGAGGAAGCTTCCGGTCGTCTGCCCCGCGAGGCTTGGCCCCTCGCGAGGGTCTTGAGCTTGAGCTGATGAAGATGGGCCACGCTGGGCCCCCACTTGAGCCACACCACAGGCCATAGGCAGGCATGTCTGGGGACCCCCATTCCCAGAATGCCGACAGTAGCCCCCGGGCCCAAGGCGCGCCCGGGCTTGGCCTAGCAGGGAAGTGAAAGGGAGAGCGCGAAGCGCCGCGGGCCCCAACATCCTGCGGCCTTGGGTGCCGCGTGGCGATTGATTGGACTTGGGTGTCCGCGCTTCCCTATGATGCCTCGGCAACTGCACAACTTGACAAGTCCCTACATGTAGAGAAACTGGTCATGATTACCTGCGATCGTGGTGCTCGGCGGTTGGCCTCCTCCGGCTATAAGTACGGGGCTGCGTGAGCCCCTTCAGTCCATCCCTTCCGGCTGCTCCTTTCCTTCTTCTTCCTCGTTCTTGTTCCTCCTTACGCCAATGGCACCAATCCGCCGGTTTCTGCAGAAGAGAAGGGAAAAGGTCCCCCGAGAGGGTCCTGACCCACTTCCGTCGAAGAAGCGGCTGGTCCTCTGCCACCGAGATGAGGGTGCTCAGCAAGAGGCATCGAGGCCCTGGTACGAGCGGCCGCCGCCTGCGTTTCTGCTACCCTTGTACGCCCGCGTCATGGGTCCTGGGGGAGAAGGCGTCGAGCGACATCGACGGTGCCGCCCTCGACGCCGGCAAGTCACAGTGGTGCGCGTCGTTCCTCCTGGAGTCCACGCCGAGCGCTCGACTCGCGATCTCGTGCTCCACGCCACCATGCCTCCAAGATCTTGGATTCTCCTTCCTCCTTCCTTCGCCTTCGAGATGCCGCCAAGCAGGGCTCTGGAGCTTTGGCTGCAGCACGCTGACTGCAGTACCCTTGCGACCGGAGCGGAGGTCGCGGTCGTCGCTCCGGGCAAGGTCTTCATGACCCGGGGCTGGGGCGAAATCGCCCGGGTCTGCCGGACGGTAGGTGCCCTCGTAATTCATCTTGAATATGATGGCGCCTCCCTGATGTTCTTCAAGGTCTTCGATGCTAAAGGACGTCGGCTGGAGTCCTGCCCCAGGGAGAGCGGCAGGGGCAACGAACTTTCGAGGACCTGGCCCGCCCATGGGCAGTCCAGTAGCTCCTCAGGCAGCAGCGGAGGAGCTGGGGAATCCAGCGGCTCCCCCGAGATCCTCGCGACTCCGGAGACGAGCGACGACAGCTACGAGCCCTCGAGATCGCGCTGTGCTCGGAGCGGGGCAGCTGCGTCTAGCCGCCGACACCACTGATCTGGATGGGGTTGGCGCCGACGTTGGGCAGCCCACTGTTGATGATGGCGTCCCTTGCGGAGGTGCGAGCGATTAGTGTTCCTTGGGATTAGCACTTGTGTTCCCTGCAAGGAATCGAAGCAACACCCCGTGGGGGTATGTAAGGCGCCTGCCATGTCTTTTGCGGACATTATGTCTTAATATGAATCAATGCGAGGTGCTTGTCCTGTCTCGGCTCGGCTCCCCCTTTCTTTCCTCACGAGGACTTGGCGCTCTACGCTGACAGGTCCCAGTCCCCAGGCAGGCTTCAGCCGTCGCTGGTATGCCAGGTCGCGATGCCGTGGTCAAGGCCAGGAGGTGAGCGGCCCGAGGTCCGGCAAGAGCCCCCGAGTCGCGATGCTCGGGAGGTCCCCTTTAGCGCTCAAGCAGCCTTCCCTGGGCGAGAAAGGAAGGCAACGTCACCGTGACAGGGCCGCACTGGGCGAGGGTTTTGCGCTGCGTTGGTCCAACTCCTGTAAGGGCGTGACTTATCTCTTGAGTCTGGTGTAGTTCCTCGACGAGGCGCCCAGCCCGAGTGGTGGCAGCTGAGGCGCTACTGGGTTAGGTCCTCGCGAGCTTCTTCCCACCCCCCTGCCCCCCGCACTTTCCTTAATGCTCTACGTCCTCAGGTCCTGGCCCTCGAGCGAGTTCAGCCGCCGCTGGTATGATAGGTCGCGATGCCGTGGGTCAAGGCCAGGGGGTGAGGGCTGGAGAGCCAGTAGGAGCCCATGAGTCGCGATGCTCAGGCGCCCCCCTTTTAACGTGCAAGTGGTGCGTGCCGGAGAGAGGGAGAGGCAGCTCGCGACGTCCCTAGCGTTGCTCCTGGAGTAGGTCCTGCACACCAATCATGAAGAGAAACAAGACCTATTGTTACGGTTGCCAGCCAACCTTTGGTCGCTCCGGGGAAGTGATCGGGGCACTGAGGGCCTGGTGAGGTGGCGCCTTGCGGGACTGCCGCGGTCAGAGCTTGACCACTCAAATTTATCGGTGTTGCAGGGACGGACCCGTGCGCAAATGCTGTGCCAAAGCGAGCGGCTCCATAGGTAGTCGTCAATCGAGCAGGCGATTAGGTCGGGTGCGTTAAGCACGCAGGAGGAAATTCATTATAAATAGACGCGAGAAAAGCAAACGCTGCTGGGCCAGGCCCGAGCAGCTCGGGGATGATGTAGCCCAAGGGGCGCCCCCAACAAGGTAAGTAAGGAGCATAAGCAAAACGGATACATGCTGCAGGGACGAACCCACGCGACCTCGGAATGATGCGGTCCTGTGGGCGCTCCCAGCTAAAAACGGAACTTAGAAAGATGTCACCTGGTGCCATTGAAGATGAAGTGATGTTGAAGAAGTGGGCGATGCGCGATGATGACGTCGATGCTCATGAGCCCCCAGGCCCAAGAGCCTCGAGAGGCTCCGGAGGCGCATGTGGGTCTCCGAGGGCCATCTCCATCTCCGCCAGGATCGCACAATGCCTGACCTCCTGGTCCTCCTGAGTGCTCCTCAGAAGGCGCTGATGAGCGGCGACCGCGTTCGGCAGGCCGAAACGCATGCGAACATTGTCGGCATTCTGGGAATGGGGGTCCCCAGACTTGCCTGCCTACGGCCTACGGCGTGGCTCGAGTGGGGGCCCAACATGGCCCATCTTCACCAACACAAGACTCAAGACCCTCGCGAGGGGCCAAACCTCGCGAGGCGGACGACACGACACATCCTCAGGCGCAGCCTCCTCAGGCTGGCTCGCGAGGAGATGGAGATATCAAGGCGGGGTACCTTGCGAGGTGCCAGTGACGCAAGCCATGAAGATCGAGGGTGCCAGGCGGGCGCCAGCACGCGAAGCGTCCTTCTTTCCTCTTTGGTGCAAAGGGGGCAAGCGCAGCCGCGGAGTACCGAGGCATCAGGCAAAGGTTGCCAATCCGGTGCAACAAGACCAGGACCAAGCGGACTACGAGACGGAGGTCACCATGGAGCCCAGCACGGCGTCACCGCAGAGTCTTTCGCAGGCGAAGACCACCTTTAGTCAGGATAAGAGTACTTGTTGTCCCCCTTTAAATTAGCCCGCCTTTGTTGGCTCCCTTCCCGCTCAATATTTGGGAAGAGGACCAGGGCCTCTATAAATAGGACCAGCCACCCACATGGTAAGGGGGATCGAAATCAGAGAGAGAGAGAGAGAGAGAGAGAGAGAGAGAGAGAGAGAGGTGACTGAACTCTTCCCAGCAGTTCGTCGCCTCAGCTAAGAACTGACCCTCGCGAGGTTGTTCTTCCTTGTAGTGTTCATCATCATCAGCCCCAAGAGGCAATCCAACCACCACACACTGGAGTAGGGTATTACACCACAATGGTGGCCTGAACCAGTATAAATCTTGTGTCTCTTGTGTGATTCCTTTAGTAGTTTTAGATCTTTGTGAGGCGGGGAGGTTGAGGACGTGATTTCCGTGCGCACCCCAGTGTTCGAACCTTAAGGGTCTGCTGGAACTCGAAATCCGACATTTGGCACGCCAGGTAGGGGTGCGCCGGAATTCGTCTTCCACCGCTCCGTTCTCCTTTGACCGTCGCATACATGTCTCACGCTCGTCGGGCCCGCGCCGAGCGCCGGGCCGCCATCGCTTCTCGCGTCGCTCAGACGGCCCCCGTCGGTGGGCGTCCTCGTCGTTCCCCGTCGCCCGCCGTCAACGCCACCACCGGCCCGGCGGGGGGCGAGCAGCAAGCATCGTCTCAGCACCCGTCCGCGCGGCAAGACGGCCGCACCGCCACTCCATCGCTCGCACCGGCCGATTCTTCATCCCCCGCGCTCCGCGCACCCTTGGAGGCTCGAGCTGTGCTCCTAGCGGCAAATGAGCTCCTGCGCTACTGCCCCGTCGATGACGTCTACGAGGAGTGGCTCGACCGCGTTGCCGAGCTCGTCCGTGCCGCAGGGGGCTCTTCCGCGCCGTCTGTCCTTCTGCGCCACACTACGCCCCGCGCGGGCAACGAAGCTCCAGAGGCGCACCAGCCGCCTCCACTCCAAGAAGATGCCACGGCTCCAAGGCGCTTGGCCCCTGGGCGGAACCCGCTCCATCAGTCGCCAGCGCAGCAAGAGCGGAGCTGCCAAGAAGTTCCTCGCCTGCAAGGGGCTGCTAGGGCGCTCCCTGCTCCGGCACGCTGCGACCCTGCTCCGGCTCTGGCGCGCGAAGACCCCGCCCTGCTCCTAGCTACAGCGCGTGGGGACCCTCAAGACCAAGCTCTCCACCAACCGAAGCCTTTCGTGGCCACCGCGGGCTGCCATGCCTACACCACTGAGCTACGCAGCGTCGCATGGCCCGGCAAGTTCAAGCCCGACTTGCCTCCTCGCTACGATGGCACAACCGATCCCGCAGAATTCCTCCAGCTCTATGAGCTGGGCATCGAGGCTGCCGGCAGAGATGAGAAGGTCATGGCGAACTGGTTCCCCATGGCGCTCAAGGAAGGAGCTCGAACCTGGCTCCTGAATCTGGCTCCAGGCACGATCTCCTCCTGGGACCAGATGCGCACTTGCTTCATCGTCAACTTCCAAGGTACTCGCGACCGGCCGCCCGCCATGAGCGACATGCGCCGCATGAAGCAACAACCCAGAGAAACCCTGCAAAAGTACATCCAGCGCTTCAACAGCGCGCGCCTCAAGATCCCCAAGGTGTCCGAGGAGGCCATCATCTCGGCCTTCTCTGATGGCGTGCGCGACGTCAAGATGAAGGAGGAGCTGGCGATGCACGAAGACCTCTGCACCTCCCTGGAGCTGTTCAACTTGGCGAGCAGGTGCGCCAGGGCTGAGGAGGGACGCCTCTCCCTCCTCGAGCTGCCTGCCGCAGATCCAGAAGAGAAGAAGCCCAAGGCCAAGGACGTGAATCGCAGGGGGGCTGCCGTACTCGCGGCAGAACCAGACACGAAGCGGGGCAAGGACCTGCCCGAACCCTCCAGAGGCAGCCGGTACTGTGTGTACCACGACCTCCACACCCACAACACCAACGAATGTCAAGAACTCCACGCCGCGCGAGAAGGAAGGATCGGCCGTCACCCTGACCATGCTGACCGGGGCTACGACCGAGGAGGAGGAAGAAACCCAGGGCGCTGGGAAGATCATGGCCCGCGCCCGGGGTGGCGCGACCAGCCTCGCGAGGACCGATGGCGGGACCTGCCTCGCGAGGGAGACTGGAGGGATCAGCCTCGTGAGGATCGCCCTCACGGCAACGCAGGCCTACCTCCTCTGCCACCTCCGCCAAGAAGGAACGAAGACCGCCGTCAAGCAAGGGGGCTGGGGGCTTCCAGGAGCCGCGCGCAATCGCCTGCATCCTAGGTGGAGCTCAAGCCCCAGCCTCCCAATGCATCTTCAAGCAGTTTGCCCGCGAAGTGAATGCAGTTCTCCCCAAGCTCGAAGCAACGCGCCCCCTCAGGTGGTCAGCATGCGCCATCACATTCAGCTCGGCGGACCAGCTCAAGTGCGCAGCCACGGCAGGAGTCCTCCCGATGCTCTGCTCCCAAGTCATCAACAACGTGCTGGTCACCAAGACCCTCATCGATGGTGGGGCAGGGCTCAACTTCCTGTCCGTGGAAACATTCAACAATCTCCAAGTGCCCTATGACCAGCTTCAGCCAACCAAGACTTTCTCCGGGATCACCGACGGTTCCACGGTCCCGATCGGGCAGGTCCACCTGCCTGTCACCTTCGGGGCTCGCAGCAACTACCGCACCGAGCTCATCGACTTCGACGTCGCCCATATCCGCCTGCCGTACAACGCCAACCTCGGGTACCCAGCGTAGGCCAAGTTCATGGCTGTGACTCACCACGGCTACAACGTCCTCAAGATGCCAGGAAGTGGTGGCGTCATCACGGTGCCCTGTGAAGGGAAGGGTGCAGTGTGTTCCTTGGAGCGAGCCTATCAGGACGCATCGCTAGAAGACCCAGATCGCGGAGGCAGGAGGCTTCCTGAGACCATCCCAAGAAGAAGAAGACTTCGTCAGGCTCGGCCCCTCAGGAGGCAGGCCCTTGAAAGCCCGCCTCTTCCCAGGGGGACCCTCCTTCCATCACATAGGGAGGTGCGTCCGACGCCCTCCTCAGGCAGGGCTCGGGGGCTCTCACCTGGAGGGCCACCGACCTAGCCAGGGTCACGAGGGAGGCGCTTGGGCACCATGTGGAAGCGCGCTTCATGGCACATTTCCCCCGGGAAGGAGCCAGGCGAGGAAGGTCAGACCAGCAGAGGTTCGTTGACAAGGCCATTCAAGAACTACAGGAGTCAAGGATCATGAGAGGTTGCCGCCGCCTACCAGCTGTGGCTCCTCATCCAGGCGAGGATGGCGGGCTGCGCGTCTGCGTCGACGTACCAGGGCTCAATCAGATCGCTACAACGGAGCGCCTCTGGCCCTCGCGAGTGGGGCGCTGGGGGGGTCCACCCCACAGCTATGTTCGCATGCCCTACAGCCTGCCGAGCATGGCTGCGGCGCACCAGCGCCTCATGAGGGGCATCATGGAGGCTCAGGAGGACAGGCGCACCGCGGCCATGGCAGAGATGAAGACAGCTCGCGAGGAGTCACCAGTGCCTCTGAAGCCTCCCGAGGCCCCAGGGCCTAGAGGCTCGTGAGAATCGGCTTCCGCAGCCCACCGAGCCTACTGCACCAATGCCACTTCGCCAACGACATTCTCAGGTGACATCTTCCAAGCCTCATTCCAAGCTGGGAGCGGCCTCCCAGGGTTGCATCACTCCCAGGCCGCGTGGGTCCGTCCCCGCGGCATGTATCTACATTTACTTTTCGGTCGTTAGTTTGCCTTGATTGGGGACGCCCCTCGGGCTGCACCATCCCCAAGCCGCTGGGGCCAGGCCCAGCGGCCTGTATCTCCATCGCGTTTATTTCCAACTATGCATTTGCCTATCATGCTTGATTGCATGATGCCCGTCCACGGCATCCCTTCTTCTCCATGTCGACTACTTGCACGTTAAAGGGGGGCGCCTGAGCATCGCGACTCAGGGCTCTTACTGGCTCTCCATCCCTCACCCTCTGGCCTTGTCCACGGCATCACGACCTGGCATACTAGCGACGGCTGGGACAAGCTCGAGGGCCGGGACCTGAGGACGTAGAGTACCGGCATCTAACCAAATTTTGCAGGGACACATCTCAAGATACAGCCCAGTGCCGGGCGCAACCCGACTAGAGGTAGGGCCTCGTGAGTCCCGCGCTGGCTCACGGGTGCCCAGATACACCTCACCTAGCCCTACCGTGCCGGTCACGTGTCAGGGGGGGCTGTATACGCCCCGGGGGCTCCTCCCGGAGGGGAGCCCCCTCCCACGTTCCAGTGGAAGCACCATGCTCCGCGCTGGCTGACGACACTGCCGAGGCGCGGCTATGCCCGTACACATACAGAAGCGCTATGCTCCGCGCTGGTGATAAACAACTGGGGGTGGCCTCCGGGCCGCATTAACCTCAGGGAGCCCAGAGCTCAGTGGCTGGCCTCGTTGCAACGCCTCCCCTCGGGAGTGCCGCGCGAGGGGGCTAGCCACGGGGGCTACGAGTGGGTCACGCTCAGACGTACGCCGCCCAGCCAGGCCCCTCGGGCCTGGTTCGCCGCGCGTCTCTCCCCGAGCGGAGCCAAGGTATGAAGGCCATTTGCGCGTCAAGGGGGACTCCTGAGCATCGCGACTCAGGAGCCTAACTAGTCCCGTAGCCCCTCACTCCTTAGTTCCGAAAGGCTATGCTGGGTGAGGTACGCGCGGGGCCGGGCTCTGCAGACGTAGAACGGTAGCCCTGCTTACATCGTACCTCATGACCCGCTGTTTCAGCATCAAGGGGGACTCCTGAGCATCGCGACTCAGGAGCCTAACTGGCTCCGTAGCCCCTCACTCCTTAGTTCCGAAAGGCTATGCTGGGTGAGGTACGCGCGGAGTCGTGCTCTGCAGACATAGAACAGAAGATACACCTACATTGCGCTTCCCTACTTGTTGTTCGCGCGCCAAGGGGGACTCCTGAGCATCGCGACTCAGGAGCCTAACTTGTCACGTGGCCCCTCACTCCTTTGGTCCCGTCCTGGTTTCCGGTCGGGGCTAATGCTGGGTGAGGCATGCGCGGGGCCGGGCTCTGCCAGCGTAGAACACAAGCAAGTAGGGAAGAAAAGCATAAATCCAAGGAATTTAAAAGCAAATATTACAGTCCATACTGTCGTCTCAATGCCAAAAGCAAGTTTAAATGCCTCCCCGAGGCATGATGCATGTGCATGAACTGAAAGAAGAGCAGGGATGGAACGGAGTCACTTGTCGGCGGTGGCTTCACCTCGTGGAACGGCAGGGTCGGCAGCCTCTTGCTTCGGCCTGGTGCTGAAGAACCGGAACTTCTCCAGCAGCGCCTCCACACGCCCCTTCACGGCTTCGACAGCGGTGGCAGCACCGTCGCTGCTCACCGGTTCCAGCAGGCCGTCGAGGTCGGTGTTGCGATCACGAAGGTAGATGTGGGCGAAGACCCGCGTCAGTGCAGCAGAAGACAAGACGTGTTCCTCGGCCTCGGCCGTGGGGCCGATGCCAAGGGCGACATCCCCAAGAGCCTTAACCAGGAAGGGAAGCAGTTTGGCGGGGCCGTCCTCGTCACCAGCTAGCGGGTTGTCCACGCCGCTCTCATAAAGCATCTTCAGCGAAGCGCGGGCATCCTTCTCCATGTCTGCGAAGGCCACGCGATCCTCGGCGAGGACCTAAGCCTTGGCGTCCTGCTCGGCCTTCGTCACCTCCAGCTCCTTCTTCAACGCGCCTAGGTGGTCGCGGCGTTTCTTGAGCTTGGCCTCCAAGTCCTCGAGCGCCGCCTCACGCGCCTTCGCCCGCCTCTCCAGCTCTTGGCGAAGGCGGACCTCCTCCGCAAGCTGGCCTTGCAGCTCGTCCTTCAGCGCCTTGCAACGGCCACAGACTTCAACCACCTCTCCCAGGGCCGCATCTCGAGCAGCCTTCGCCTCGAGGGTGGCCTCCCTCTCTCCGTCACAAGCCGTTGAGGCCTGAACCAGCGCCGCCCGAACCGAAGCATCAGAGCGAATCCGTCCCGAAGCCAGTTCCAGGCGCCCGACCACCAGGCGAGGGTCGGCGCCGAGAAGGTTCTGCCGCAGCCGGTCTAGTTCTGCAGCGGCATGCTCCAAGATGGAAGAAGAAGACGGAGTAGCATCGGCACGCTCCAGGACAACCGGAGTAGCTGAGGAAGCAATAGCCAGTAGAACGGGAGGAGAAGGTAACGGCGGCGAGGCCGTAGTGTCACGAGGCGGAGCCCGCTGCACATCCACAGCCGTAGCAGCGGCGCCAGACGAGGGCACCTCCGAAGTCACTTGGGCCATGGGGGCTGAGCTCGCCCCAGCCAGCTCAGCCAAGCCTCGCAAGGATACGTGGGCAGGGGAGGCCCGCGCGTCACGATCTCCCTCCCCTGCAGCCGAAGGCGTCGCCGCAGGTGGGACCTCAGGAGCTCCCTTCGGCTTCTTCACCGCGGGCGCCAGCCTGTTCAAGAGAAGCAATCATCAAGCCTTGTCGGCGGAATGAGAAACAAAAGGGCAAGGATCCAGCACTTACGGGTCTTTGCCGGCGAGCTCGGGCAGCCTTCGGCCTATCTTGAAGCCTGACAGCTGGTTGGAAGGGTCAACCTTGGAAGCAGAAGGCCCGACTGCGGACTGCCTCGGGGTAGGGGCAGACCCGCGGGAGATCAGCCCGGTCCTATCCTTCTTCGGGATCAGGGGCGAGCTCCCGCTGCCCAGCACATCATCATCATCATCATCATCATCATCATCATCATCATCATCATCGCTCGGCAAGAGGCAGAGAGTATGGGGCGAGCGCCGAGGGAGGGGAGCCCTCGGCTCTCTGTCGGTCGCCCCAGAGTCGGGCCCCTCTCCCCGCTCCTCTTTGCCCTCCTCCCTGCTGGATCAGTTGTCGGAGGGCACCTCCATCGGTCCTTCAGAAGCCACCACGGGCACGAGCCCGTCCCCGTTGAAAACAGGCATGGACTTCACCACCCGCTTCCAGTCGTCACGAAGGAACAAGGGCTTGGGAACGCCCTTCGGCCTTGCCACCTCGCCCCCGACCAGAGATTGGAGAACCGCGGTCACATCCTCTACGTCCACAGCCTCGGGGCACGGATGAGGCCTCCACATTGGAGGAGAGTACTCCCGGAGCGGGGCCAGCTGGTGCCCCAGGAACTCCTTCAGCAGCGACGCACCGGTCAACTTCGCCGTCGCCATGTTGGCCGGCCTCAGGTCCGCGTCCATCTTCTCCAACACCAGTTTCGCGCGGGGGTCGGTGAGCTCCGCTCGGCACCAGTCGCTGGTGCTCATGGGTTGCTCCGTGGGCAAGATCAGCCGAGGGTGGATGCGCCCGACATCTGCCAAGACCCACTTGCTCCTGAAGCCCTCAATCCTCTTCCCGGGATTCGAGATGGCAATGGTGCTGCCATACGCAACAAAGCCCGCGCACCCGGAAAGAGAGCTGTCGGAGACCCGGAGGGAGAAGTAGTGGCGCAGCAAGGCCACCGAAGGCTGCGCCCCTACGTGCGCCTCGCAGTAGTAAGCAAAGATCGCCAGGAGAAGGACAGAGTTGGAATGGAGATGCAGAGCCTACAAGTTGTAGTGGCGGAGGACAGAGAAGAAGAATTCGGAGAAGGGAGGTACCAGGCCCGCAGCAATGGAGCTTACAAAGAGAGGATAAAAGGTGCTCCCTCGGTCCTCAGGGGTGGCGGAGCCAGTCTTGAACACCTCCGTCCCGTCGATGCCCTGCGCCGCCGCCATCCGGCGCAACCGAGCAAGGCTCATCTTGGGCACATTCGGCGGGTCCAGAGCAGGAGAATACCAAGCTTCGGCCGGAGGCTGGCGAGGCGCCATGGCTTCCTAGGTCGCGCAACCGGAGCAGATCTGGAAGTTTGGAGGAAGAAAGGGGAGGCGAGAGAAAGGGGATCTGAGCAGCAATAGGAGAGAGCAGGGGCGAACTCTGGGAAGATGCCTCTCCCTTATCAACCCACGCAGTTGCTAAGGCACCCACGTCCAGTCAACCACCATGCGGCGCCCAAGGCCGCAGGCTGTTAGGGCCCGCGGCGCTTCGCCCTTGCCCTTTCGCCTCTCGGCACAGCAAGTCCGTGTGCGCCTTGGGCCCGGGGGCTAGTGTCGGTGTTCTGGGAATGGGGGTCCCCAGACTTGCCTGCCTGCGGCCTGCGGCGTGGCTCGAGTGGGGGCCCAACATGGCCCATCTTCACCAACAGAAGACTCAAGACCCTCGCGAGGGGCCAAGCCTCGCAAGGCGGACGACACGGCGCATCCTCAAGCGCAGCCTCCTCAGGCTGGCTCGCGAGGAGACGGAGATATCAAGGCGGGGTACCTCGCGAGGTGCCAGTGACGCAAGCCATGACAATCGAGGGTGCCAGGCGGGCGCCAGCGCGCGCAGCGTCCTTCTTTCCTCTTTGGTGCAAAGGGGGCAAGCGCAGCTGCAGAGTACCGAGGCATCAGGCAAAGGTTTCCATTCCGGTGCAACAAGACCAGGACCAAGCGGACTACGAGACGGAGGTCACCATGGAGCCCAGCACGGTGTCACCGTAGAGTTTTTCGCAGGCGAAGACCACCTTTAGTCTGGATAAGAGTACTTTTTGTCCCCCTTTAAATTAGCCCGCCATTGTTGGCTCCCTTCCCGCTCAATATTTGGGAAGAGGACCAGGGCATCTATAAATAGGACCAACCACCCACATGGTAAGGGGGATCGAAATCAGAGAGAGAGAGAGAGAGAGAGAGAGAGAGGTGACTGAACTCTTCCCAGCAGTTCGTCGCCCCAGCTAAGAACTGAACCTCGCGAGGCTGTTCTTCCTTGTAGTGTTCACCATCATCAGCCCCAAGAGGCAATCCAACCACCACACACTGGAGTAGGGTATTACACCACAATGGTGGCCCGAACCAGTAAAAATCTTGTGTCTCTTGTGTGATTCCTTTAGTAGTTTTAGATCTTTGTGAGGCGGGGAGGTTGAGGACGTGATTTCTGCGCGCACCCCAGTGTTCGAACCTTAAGGGTCTGCCGGAACCCGAAATCCAACATTTGGCGCACCAGGTAGGGGTGCGCCGGAATTCGTCTTCCACCCCTCCGTTCTCCTCCGACCGTCGCATCCATGTCTGACACTCGTCGGGCCCGCGCCGAGTGCCGGGCAGCCATCGCTTCTAGCGTCGCCCAGATGGCCCCCATCGGTGGGCGTCCTCGTCGTTCCCCGTCGCCGGCCGTCAATGCCGCCACCGGCCCGGCGGGGGGCGCACCCTTGGAGGCTCGAGCTGCGCTCCTAGCGGCAATCGAGCTCCTGCGCTACCGCCCCGTCGACGACGTCTACGAGGAGTGGCTCGACCGCGTCGCTGAGCTCGTCCGCGCCGTAGGGGACTCTTCTATGCCGTCCGTCCATCTGCGCCACACTCCGCCCCGCGCGGGCAACGAAGCTCCAGAGGCGCACCAGCCGCCTCCACTCCAAGAAGATGCCATGGCTCCAAGGCGCTTGGCCCCTGGGCGGAACCCGCTCCGTCAGGTGCCAGCGCAGCAAGCGCGGAGCTGCCAAGAAGTTCCTCGCCCGCAAGGGGCTGCCAGGGCGCTCCCTGCTCCGGCACGTCGCGACCCTGCTCCGGCTCCGGCGCGCCAAGACCCCGCCCTACTCCTAGCTGCAGCGCGTGGGGACCCTCAAGACAAAGCTCTCCATCAACCGAAGCCTTTCGTGGCCACCGCGGGCTGCCACGCCTACACCATTGAGCTGCGCAGCGTCGCGTGGCCCGACAAGTTCAAGCCTGACTTGCCTCCTCGCTACGATGGCACAACCGATCCCACAGAATTCCTCCAGCTTTATGAGCTGGGCATCGAGGCTGCCGGCGGAGATGAGAAGGTCATGGCGAACTAGTTCCCCATGGCGCTCAAGGAAGGAGCTCGAACCTGGCTCCTGAATCTGGCTCCAGGCACGATCTCCTCTTGGGACCAGATCCGCACCCGCTTCATCGCCAACTTCGAAGGTACTCGCGACCGGTCGCCCGCCATGAGCGACATGCGCCGCATCAAGCAACAACCCGGAGAAACCCTGCAAAAGTACATCCAGTGCTTCAACAGCGCGCGCCTCAAGATCCCCAAGGTGTACGAGGAGGCCATCATCTCGGCCTTCTCCGATGGCGTGCGCGATGTCAAGATGAAGGAGGAGCTGGCGATGCACGAAGACCTCTGCACCTCCCTGGAGCTGGTCAACTTGGCGAGCAGGTGCGCCAGGGCTGAGGAGGGACGCCTCTCCCTCCTCGAGCTGCCTGCCGCAGATCCAGAAGAGAAGAAGCCCAAGGCCAAGGACGTGAAGCGCAAGGAGGCTGCCGTACTCGCGGTAGAACTAGACACGAAGCGGGGCAAGGACCTGCCCGAACCCTCCAAAGGCAGCCGATACTGTGTGTACCACGACCTCCACACCCACAACACCAATGAATGTCAAGAACTTCGCGCCGTGCGAGAAGGAAGGATCGGCCGTCACCCTGACCGTGCTGACCGGGGCTACGGCCGAGGAGGAGGAAGAAACCCAGGGTGCTGGGAATATCGCGGCCCGCGCCCGGGGTGGCACGACTAGCCTCGCGAGGACCGCTGGCGGGACCTGCCTCGCGAGGGAGACTGGAGGGATCAGCCTCGTGAGGATCTCCCTCACGGCAACGCAGGCCTACCTCCTCTGCCGCCTCCACCAAGAACGAATGAAGACCGCCATCAAGACGAGGGGGCTGGGGGCTTCCAGGAGCTGTGCGCAATCACCTGCATCCCGGGTGGAGCTCAAGCCCCAGCCTCCCAACGCATCTTCAAGCAGTTTGCCCGCGAAGTGAATGCAGTTCTCCCCAAGCTCGAAGCAACGCGCCCCCTCAGGTGGTCAGCGTGCGCCATCACGTTCAGCTCGGCGGACCAGCTCAAGTGCGCAGCCACGGCAGGAGTCCTCCCGATGCTCTGCTCCCCAGTCATCAGCAACGTGCTGGTCACACAAGACCCTCATCGATGGTGGGGCAGGGCTCAACGTCCTGTCCGTGGAAACATTCAACAATCTCCAAGTGCCCTATGACCAGCTTCAGCCAACCAAGCCTTTCTCCGGGATCACCGACGGTTCCACGGTCCCGATCGGGCAGGTCCGCCCGCCTGTCACCTTCGGGGCTCGCAGCAACTACCGCACCGAGCTCATCGACTTCGACGTCGCCCATATCTGCCTGCCGTACAACACCATCCTCGGGTACCCAGCGCTGGCCATGTTCATGGCTGCGACTCACCACGGCTACAACGTCCTCAAGATGCCAGGAAGTGGCGGCGTCATCACGGTGCCCTGTGAAGAGAAGGATGCAGTGTGTTCCTTGGAGCGAGCCTATCAGGCCGCGTCGCTAGAAGACCCAGATCGCGGAAGCAGGAGGCTTCCTGAGACCACCCCCAAGAAGAAGAAGACATCGTCACGCTCGGCCCCTCAGGAGGCAGGCCCTTCAGGGCCCGCCTCTGCCCAGGGGGACCCTCCTTCCATCGCATAGTGAGGCGCGCCCGGCGCCCTCCTCAGGTAGGGCTCGGGGGCTCTCACCTGGAGGGCGACCGACCTAGCCAAGGTCACGAGGGAGGGGCTTGGGCACCATGTGGAAGCGTGCTTCGCGGCACGTTCCCCCGGGAAGGAGCCAGGCGAGGAAGGTCAGACCAGCAGAGGTTCGTTGACAAGGCCATTCAAAAACTACAGGAGTCAAGGATCATGAGAGGTTGCCGCCGCCTACCAGCTGTGGCCCCTCATCCAGGCGAGGATGGCGGGCTGCGCGTCGGCGTCGATGTACCAGGGCTCAATCAGATTGCTACAACGGAGCGCCTGTGGCCCTCGCAAGTGGGGCGCTGCGGGGGTCCACCCCACAGCTATGTTCGCATGCCCTACGGCCTGCCGAGCATGGCTGCGGCGCACCAGCGCCTCATGAGGGGCATCATGGAGGCTCAGGAGGACAGGCGCACCGCGGCCATGGCGGAGATGAAGACAGCTCGCGAGGAGTCACCAGTGCCTCCGAAGCCTCCCGAGGCCCAAGGGCCTGGAGGCTCGTGAGAATCGGCTTCCGCAGCCCACCGAGCCTACTGCACCAACGCCACTTCGCCAACGACATTCTCAGGTGACATCTTCCAAGCCTCATTCCCAGCTGGGAGCGCCCTCCCAGGGTTGCATCACTACCAGGCCGCGTGGGTCCGTCCCCGCGGCATGTATCTGCATTTACTTTTCGGTCGTTAGTTTGCCTTGATTGGGGGCACCCCTCGGGCTGCATCATCCCCAAGCCGCTGGGGCCAGGCCCAACGGCGTGTATCTCCATCGCGTTTATTTCCAACTATGCATTTGCCTATCATGCTTGATTGCATGATGCCCGTCCGCGGCATCCCTTCTTCTCCATGTCGACTACTTGCACGTTAAAGTGGGGGCGCCTGAGCATCATGACTCAGGGCTCTTACTGGCTCTCCAGCCCTCACCCTCTGGCCTTGTCCACGGCATCGCGACCTGGCATACCAGCGACGGCTGAGACAAGCTCGAGGGCCGGGACCCGAGGACGTAGAGTACCGGCATCTAACCAAATTTTGCAGGGACACATCTCAAGATACGGCCCAGTGCCGGGCGCAACCCGCCCAGAGGTAGGGCCTCGTGAGTCCTGCACTGGCTCACGGGTGCCCAGATACACCTCACCTAGCCCTACCGTGCCGGTCACGTGTCAGGGCGGGGTTGTATACGCCCCGGGGGCTCCTCCCGGAGGGGAGCCCCCTCCCACGTACCAGTGGAAGCACCATGCTCCGTGCTGGCTGACGATACTGCCGAGGCGCGGCTATGCCCGTACATATATAGAAGCGCTATGCTCCGCGCTGGTGATAAACAACTGGGGGTGGCCTCCGAGCCGCATTAACCTCAGGGAGCCCAGAGCTCAGTGGCTGGCCTCGTCGCAATGCCTCCCCTCGGGAGTGTCGCGCGAGGGGGCTAGCCACGAGGGCTACTACTGGGTCACGCTCAGACGTACACCGCCCAGCCAAGCCCCTCGGGCCTGGTTCGCCGCGCGTCTCTCCCCGAGCGGAGCCAAGGTATGAAGGCCGTTTGCTCGTCAAGGGGGACTCCTGAGCATCGCGACTTAGGAGCCTAACTGGTCCCGTAGCCCCTCACTCCTTAGTTCCGAAAGGCTACGCTGGGTGAGGTATGTGCGGGGCTGGGCTTTGCAGACGTAGAATGGTAGCCCCGCTTACATCGCACCTCATCACCCGCTGTTTGCGCGTCAAGGGGGACTCCTGAGCATCGCGACTCAGGAGCCTAACTGGCTCCGTAGCCACTCACTCCTTAGTTCCGAAAGTCTATGCTGGGTGAGGTACGAGCGGAGTCGGGCTCAGCAAACGTAGAACAGAAGATACACCTACATTGCGCTTCCCTACTTGTTGTTCGTGTGCCAAGGGGGACTCCTGAGCATCGTGACTCAGGAGCCTAACTTGTCACGTGGCCCCTCACTCCTTTGGTCCCGTCCTGGTTTCCGGTCGGGGCTAATGCTGGGTGTGGCATGCGCGGGGCCGGGCTCTGCCGGCGTAGAACACAAGAAAGTAGGGAAGAAAAGCATAAAATCCAAGGAATTTAAAAGCAAATATTACAGTCCATACTGTCGTCTCAATGCCAAACGCAAGTTTAAATGCCACCCCGTGGCGTGATGCATGTGCAGGAACTGAAAGAAGAGCAGGGATGGAATGGAGTCACTTGTCGGCAGTGGCTTCGCCTCGTGGAACGGCAGGGTCGGCAGCGTCTTGCTTCGGCCTGGTGCTGAAGGCCCGGAACTTCTCCAGCAGCGCCTCCACGCGCCCCTTCACGGCTTCGACAGCGGCGGCAGCACCCACGCCGCTCACCGGTTCCAGCAGGCCGTCGAGGTCGGGTGTTGGGATCACGAAGGTAGCCGTGGGAGAAGACCCGCGTCAGCGCAGCAGAAGACAAGACGTGCGCCTCAGCCTCGGCCGCGGGGCCGATGCCAAGGGCGACATCCCCAAGAGCCTTAACCAGGAAGGGAAGCAGCTTGGCGGGGCCGTTCTCATCACCGGCTAGCGGGCTGTCCACCCCGCTCTCGTAAAGCATCTTCAGCGAAGCGCGGGCATCCTTCTCCATGTCTGCAAAGGCCACGCGATCCTCGGCGAGGACCTAAGCCTTGGCGTCTAGCTCGGCCTTCGTCACCTCCTGCTCCTTCAACGCGCCTAGGTGGTCGCGGCGTTTCTTGAGTTTGGCCTCCAAGTCCTCGAGCGCCGCCTCACGCGCCTTCGCCCCCCTCTCCAGCTCTTGGCGAAGGCGGACCTCCTCTGCAAGCTGGCCCCGCAGGCCTTGCAACTCGTCCTTCAGCGCCTTGCAATGGCCGCGGACTTCAACCACCTCTCCCAGGGCCGCATCTCGAGCAGCCTTCGCCTCGAGGGTGGCCTCCCTCTCTCCATCACAAGCCGTTGAGGCCTGAACCAGCGCCGCCCGAACCAAAGCATCAGAGCGAATCCACCCCGAAGCCAGTTCCAGGCGCCCGGCCACCAGGCGAGGGTCGGCGCCGAGAAGGTCCTGCCGCAACCGGTCCAGTTCAACAGCGGCACGCTCCAAGATGGAAGAAGAAGACGGAGTAGCATCGGCATGCTCCAGGACAACCGGAGGAGCTGAGGAAGCAACGGCAAGTAGAACGGGAGGAGAAGGTAATGGCGGCGAGGCCGTAGTGTCCCGAGGTGGAGCCCGCTGCGCCTCCACAGCCGTAGCAGCGGCGCCAGACGAGAGCACCTCCGGAGTCACTTGGGCCATGGGGGCTGAGCTCGCCCCAGCCAGCTCAGCCAAGCCTCGCAAGGATGCGCGGGCAGCGGAGGCCCGCGCGTCACGATCTCCCTCCCATGCAGGCGAAGGCGTCGCCGCAGGTTGGACCTCAGGAGCTCCCTTCAGCTTCTTCACCGCGGGCGACAGCCTGTTCAAGAGAAGCAATCATCAAGCCTCGTCGGCGGAATGAGAAACAAAAGGGCAAGGATCCAGCACTTATGGGTCTTCGTCGGCGAGCTCGAGCAGCCTTCGGCCTAACTTGAAGCCTGACAGCCAGCTGGAAGGGTCGACCTTGGAAGCAGAAGGCCCAACTACGGACTGCCTCGGGGTAGGGGCAGACCCGCGGGGGATCAGCCCGGTCCAGTCCTTCTTCGGGATCGGGGGCGAGATCCCGCTGCCCAGCACATCATCATCATCATCATCATCATCATCATCGCTCGGCGAGAGGCGGAGAGTACGGGGCGAGCGCCGAGGCAGGGGAGCCCTCGACTCTCCGTCAGTCGCCCCAGAGTCGGGCCCCTCTCCCCGCTCCTCTTCGCCCTCCTCCCCGCTGGAGTCGTCGGAGGGCACCTCCACCGGTCCTTCAGAAGCCACCACGGGCACGAGCCCGTCCCCGTTGAAAACAGGCATGGACTTCACCACCCGCTTCCAGTCGTCACGAAGAACAAGGGCTTGGGAACGCCCTTCGGCCTTGCCACCTCGCCCCCGACCAGAGATTGGAGAACCGCGGCCACATCCTCTTCGTCCACAGCCTCGGGGCACGGATGAGGCCTCCACATTGGAGGAGAGTACTCTCGGAGCGGGGCCAGCTGGTGCTCCAGGAACTCCTTCAACAGCGATGCACCGGTCAACTTCGCCGTCGCCATGTTGGCCGGCCTCAGGTCCGCGTCCATCTTCTCCAACACCAGTTTCGCGCGGGGGTCGGTGAGCTCCGCTCGGAACCAGTCGCTGGTGCTCACGGGTTGCTCCGTGGGCAAGATCAGCCGAGGGTGGATGCGCCCGACATCTGCCAAGACCCACTTGCTCCTGAAGCCCTCAATCCTCTTCCCAGCATTCGAGATGGCAATGGTGCTGCCATATGCAACGAAGCCCGCGCACCCGGAAAGAGAGCTGCCGGAGACCCGGAGGGAGAAGTAGTGGCGCAGCAAGGCCACCGAAGGCTGCACCCCTACGTGGGCCTCGCAGTAGTAAGCGAAGATCGCCAGGAGAAGGACAGAGTAGGGACGGAGATGCAGAGCCTGCAAGTTGTAGTGGCGGAGGACAGAGAAGAAGAATTCGGAGAAGGGAGGCACCAGGCCCGCAGCAATGGTGCTTACAAAGAGAGGATAAAAGGTGCTCCCTCGGTCCTCAGGGGTGGCGGAGCCGGTCTTGAACACCTCCGTCCCGTCGACGCCCTGCGCCGCCGCCATCCCGCGCAACCGAGCAAGGCTCATCTTGGCACATTCGGCGGGTCCAGAGCAGGAGAATAACAAGCTTCGGCCGGAGGCTGGCGAGGTGCCATGGCTTCCTAGGTCGCGCAACCGGAGCAGATCTGGAAGTTTGGAGGAAGAAAGGGGAGGTGCAAGAAAGGGGATCTGAGCAGCAACAGGAGAGAGTAGGGGCGAAGTCTGGGAAGATGCCTCTCCCTTATCAACCCACGCAGTTGCTAAGGCACCCACGTCCAGTCAACCGCCACGCGGCGCCCAAGGCCGCAGGCTGTTAGGGCCCGCGGCACTTCGCCCTTGCCCTTTCACCTCTTGGCACGGCAAGTCCGTGCGCGCCTTGGGCCCGGGGGCTACTGTCGGCGTTCTGGGAACAGGGGTCCCTAGACTTGCCTGCCTGCGGCCTGCGGCGTGGCTCGAGTGGGGGCCCAACATGGCCCATCTTCACCTACACAAGACTCAAGACCCTCGCGAGGGGCCAAGCCTCGCGAGGCGGACGACACGGCGCATCCTCAGGCGTAGCCTCCTCAGGCTGGCTCGCGAGGAGACGGAGATATCAAGGCAGGGTACCTCGCGAGGTGCCAGTGACGAAAGCCATGACGATCGAGGGTGCCAGGCGGGCGCCTGCGTGCGCAGCGTCCTTCTTTCCTCTTTGGTGCAAAGGGGGCAAGCGCAGCCACGGAGTACCGAGGCATCAGGCAAAGGTTTCCATTCCGGTGCAACAAGACCAGGACCAAGGGGACTACGAGACAGAGGTCACCATGGAGCCAGCACGGCGTCACCACAGAGTCTTTCGCAGGCGAAGACCACCTTTAGTCAGGATAAGAGTACTTCCTGTCCCCCTTTAAATTAGCCCGCCATTGTTGGCTCCCTTCCCGCTCAATATTTGGGAAGAGGACCAGGGCCTCTATAAATAGGACCATCCACCCACATGGTAAGGGGGATCGAAATCAGAGAGAGAGAGAGAGAGAGAGAGAGAGGTGACTGAACTCTTCCCAGCAGTTCGTTGCCTCAGCTAAGAACTGACCCTCGCGAGGCTGTTCTTCCTTGTAGTGTTCATCATCATCAGCCCCAAGAGGCAATCCAACCACCACACACTAGAGTAGGGTATTACACCACAATGGTGGCCCGAACCAGTATAAATCTTGTGTCTCTTGTGTGATTCCTTTAGTAGTTTTAGATCTTTGTGAGGCGGGGAGGTTGAGGACGTGATTTCCGCGTGCACCCCAGTGTTCGAACCTTAAGGGTCTGCCAGAACCTGAAATTCGACAAACATAGCTGTGAGGTGGACCCTCACAATGCCCCACGCGCGAAGGCCAGAGGCGCTCCTGAGACGCGGCTCAGTTGAGCCCTGGCACGTCGATGCAGACGCGCAACCCACCATCCTCACCTGGATGTGGGGCCACGGTGGGCAAGCGGTGGCTGCCGCGCATGACTCTCGACTCTTGTAGCTCCTGGGTGCTTCTTGCGATGAAGTCCTGAGGGTTTGGTCTTCCTTGCCTTGTACCTTCCTGAGGGAAACGTGCCTGGAAGCACCCCTCCAAGTGGTGCCCGAGCGCCTCCCTCGCGACCTTGGCAAGGTCGGTGTCTCTCCAATAAAGAGCCCCGAGCCCTGCCTGAGGAGGGTGCCGGGCGCGCCTTCCTATGCGAGAGAGGGTGGCGCTCCCTGATTGGGCACAGATCCTGACGCAACACCTCCGGAGGCGCCTTCCTCCTTATGGCTTGGGCCAGGCGAAACCTTCTTCTTCTTAAGGGTCACCTCGGGAAGTCTTCCATTCCTGTGGTCCGGGTCTTCGATTGCTGCGGCTTGGAACGCGCGCTCAAGTGAACACACTGTGTCCCTTTCTTCACAGGGCACGGTGATGACTCCACCGCTTCCTGGCATCTTGAGGACATTGTATCCATGGTGAGTCACTGCCATGAACTTCGCCAGGGCTGGGTACCCAAGGATGGCGTTGTATGGCAGACGGATGTGGGCGACATCGAAGTCGATAAGCTTGGTGCGGTAGTTGTTGCGCTGCCCGAAGGTGACTGGAAGGCGAACCTGCCCTATTGGAACAATGGAACCATTAGTGACTCCTGAGAAGGGCTTGGTTGGCTAAAGCTGATCATATGACACTTGGAGATTGTCGAACGTCTCGACGGACAGGACGTTGAGTCCTGCTCCGCCGTCAATGAGGGTCCTAGTGACCTGCACGTTGCTGATGACTGGAGAGCAAAGCATCGGGATGACTCCGGCCATTCCCCCTCACTTGAGCTGATCCGCTGAGCTGAACGTGATAGCGCACGTAGACCACCTGAGAGGGCACGTGGCCTCAAGCTTGGGGAGGACTGCATTCACCTCGCGAGCAAACTGCTTGAAGATGCACTATGAGGCTGGGGCCTGCGCGCCACCCAAGATGCAAGCGATCGCGCGCGGCTCCTGGCAGCCCCCAGCCCCCTCATCTTGATGTTGGCCTTCGTTCCTCCATGGCGGTGGCTGTAGAGGAGGAAGGCTTGCGTTGCCGTGCAGGCGATCCTCACGAGGCTGATCTCTCCAGCCTCCCTCGCGAGGCTGGTCCTGCCAGTGATCCTCGCGAGGTCGGTCACGCCACCCTTGGCAAGGGTCACCGTCTTCCCATCGTCTGCCACCTCTTCCTCCTCCTCGGCCATAGCCCCTGTCGTTGCGCTCGGGGCGTCGGCCGACACGTCCATCTCTCACGCCCCTGAGCTCTTGACATTCGTTGGTGTTGTGGGTGTGGAGGTCGTGGTACACGCAGTACCGGCTGCCCTTGGATGACTCAGGCTGATCCCTGCCTCGCTTGGTGTCTAGCTCCGCTGCAAGCACGGCAGTCCCCTTGCGCTTCACGTCCTTGGCCTTGGGCTTCTTCTCTTCTGGGTCAGCAGCCGGGAGTTCAAGGAGGGAAAGACTTCCTTCCTCAGCCCTGGCGCACTTGGTCACCAAGTTGAACAGCTCCAGGGATGTGCATAGGTATTCATGGATTGCTAGCTCCTCCTTCATCTTGATGTCGCGTACGCCATCGGAGAAGGCCGAGATGATGGCTTCTTCAGTCACTTTGGGGATCTTGAGGCGAGCATTGTTGAAGCGCTGGATGTATTTCTGCAGGGTTTCCCCTTGCTGCTGCTTGATGCGGCGCAGATTGCTCACGGCCGGGGGCCGGTCGCGAGTGCCCTGGAAGTTGGCGATGAAGCGATTGCGCATCTCATCCTAGGAGGAGATTGTGCCAGGAGCCAGGTTCAGGAGCCAGGTGCGGGCCCCGTCCTTGAGCGCCTTGGGAAACCAGTTCGCCATGACCCTTTTGTCTCCGTTGGCAGCTTTGATGCATAGCTCGTAGAGCTGCAGGGACTCTGCGGGGTCCGTCGTGCCATCGTAGCGAAGGGGCAGGTCAGGCTTGAACTTGCCTGGCCATGTGACGCCGCGTAGCTCGGGGGTGAGGGCGCGGCAACCTGCTATGGCCATCGGTGCCTTTTGCTGGTACTGGGCTTGTTCCTGGGGATTACCACGCGCCGCCGCTTGGAGCAGCGCGGGGGCTTGGTGTGGAGGTGCAGGGACGCGATCTTGGCGCGTCGGCGCTGGGAGCGCACGAGCACCTTCTTGGGGACGAGGGATCTCTTGGAAGCTCCTTTCTTGCTGCGCAGGCGCTGGACGTAGAGGGTCTCACCCTGGGGCTGCGCGCCTTGGAGCCAGGGTGCCTTCTTGGGGAGGAGGTGGTGGAAGCACCTCCTGATCCTCGCCTCTTGCGCGGAATGGAGGGCGAGGCACCGAGAAGGAGGCAAGGGGAGCCCCCTGCGACACTGACGAGCTCGGTGGTGCAGGCGAGCCAGTCCTCGTAGAGGTCGTCAACGGGGCGGTAGTGCAAGAGCTCTCTTGCCAGGAGCAGCGCGGTGTGCGCGTCCGTGGGGGCGCGATGGGCGTGGGACGACGAAGCGGCTGGAGTCAGCGATAGTGTGGCGGTGCGGCCCTCTCACCGCAATGTAGGATGCTGGGACGAGGCCTGCTGCTTGTTCCCCACCGGGGCGGTGGCGGCTTTGGCGGCAGGCGACGGGGAACGACGAGGGCGTCCGCCGACGGGCGCCATCTGGGCGACGCGGGTGGCGAGAGCAGCCCAGCGCTCGGCGCGAGCCTGACGAGCGTCAGCCATGGACACGACGGAAGATCACACGCGAACAGCGGAAGAAAGATTCTGGTGCACCCCTACCTGGCGCGCCAAATGTCGGATTTCGGGTTCCGGCAGACCCTTGAGGTTCGAACACTGGGGTGCGCGTGAAGATCTCTCCCCTACCGATCTACGTCTAATCTCCTCGCATGATCTAAGCTGGAAACAACGAACAACACAAGGGACACGAGGTTTATACTGGTTCGGGTCACTGTTGTGGTGTAATACCCTACTCCAGTGTGTGGTGTGGTGGATTGCCTCAGGGGCTGATGATGAATAGTACAAGGGAAGAACAACCTCGCGAGAGGTGTTCTTGAGCTGGTGCGATAAACTGCTTGGGTGAGTTCAGTCGCCTCTCTCTCTCTCTGATGGGGTTGTACCAGCTCTCTAGCTGTCTCTCTGTCCGATCTCTCGATGTCTCTCCCTTCTGTCCCATCTCTAGATGTCTCTCCTCCCTGTGGTGGCTAGCTCTACTTATAGAGGCCCTGGGCCTCTCCCCAAATAATGAGTGTGTAACACCCCAAAATTTTGACCTTGTTTTAATGAATTAAAATTTTGCCAGGAATTTAAAACCTTGATTTCTGGGCACCATTTTGATTTTTAAGTTATTTCTTGCACTGTTATGAGGAGTTTTTCCCAAAGAGAAAACTTTTCAAATATGTTATTGGACTTATTTAATCTCTCAAGAGAAACTTTTCCTTATTTAATATAACTAATTAAATAATTAATTTGCTTAATCCTTGCTTTATTGAAAATGGTTTTTCAAGGTTAAATGGCCATATTTGAACTACAACCATTTGACAAATTCACTTAAAATTTCCACAAAAATTTGGAGATGTCATGTGATGTTTTTAAATCACCTTTGTATAAAAACATCTTTATTTTACGAAATATTTTGAGCTCTACACCTTTTTTTTCTTCTCTGGTCTAGTGGGTAATTTTACACTACAACTCATTTAAATATTTTCTTCTAGCCTCCACCAAAATTTTTGGATGTTAGTAGTATCTTATGATTCAACTTTATGCAAAAACCCAGTGTTGTTATTTGCAAATTTTGAGTAAATCAACCTCATTTCCATTCTGGACCAACTTGATGGTTTGTACAGCAACCATATTTTTGCTTGCTCTTTAACCCTTGATTATTTCTCCTACTTGTAGTCCTCCATGTTAAACCCTTAAGTCCAGGAGCATGCACCCTTTGGATCATTTTTGGTTCATGAAATACTGCCATTCATTTCCTGTCCGGAATTGAAGTTTTGTAAGACTTGCACTAACAAGTTGCTGCATTTGACCAACTAACCTCACCACCCTCTTGTCCATCTAAAGAGACCCCAATCTGGAAGTTTTGGCCACCCCAAGAGATGCCTAGGTGCATGTGGCATTCTGTCGAGCACCCTGTAGGCATGACCAGTTTTGACATGAGTTTTCGCATTGCACTGTGAGCTTGCACCTTGGATCAAACTAACATGTCCACTAGACTCCCAGTTGCTCCTAACCTAGATCTGCTAAATGCCAGCCTCACCCAAGCTCTATAGCATGCTCTGGCATTGCGTCGAGCACGTCCCGTGCACGCCCAGAGCGCGAGCAGCGCGCGCGTTTTGCACGTGCTCGTGCCCGAGCCAGCGCGCCCCTGGATAGGCCTCCCCGAGCTCGTCCTGATTCTCTCCCTCGTCCGCTACCTCCTGTCGTTAGCCCCTGGAGCTGGCCAAGCACCGCCACGCCGCCCGACCACCCTGGCACACTACAGCGCCGGCGCCAGGGCATTTTGGTGGCACACCGGTGTCCGCAGCGGCTCCAGCCACGGGCAGCGCCGCCCAAGCCCCTCCCGCTCGCCACCTGGCCCCTGGAGCAGCGCGAGCTCATCCGCAGCCATGTCCGCTAGCGCTCGTCGCCGCCACGATGCCCCGGAGCTATAGAAAGACGGTCGCCGACGAGCTCATCCGCGACCGCCGCTGAACCGCCTCGACTTGCCTATTTAAGGAGCCCCGAGCTGATCTCCGCACGCAGGCAGTCCCAAGCCACCTCCCGAGGACCCCCATTGGCAGCCAATCGACCCGGGGAGGCCTCCTCCCTCATCTCCGGCAACCGCAGCCGCCACCACCGCCCCGGCCATTCCGGCACCAACAGGGCCTCCCCCTCTCCATTCTCTTCGCCAGAAACTTCCTCATCCTCCCGTGAACCTATCCCCTACTCAATCTTGATCGGGAACCACCGTAGCCCCAAATCCACCTTGCTCCCGAAGCTTCCCTCTGCCGCGGAGCTCGCCGCCGGCGATTTCCTCCACCTCCGACGACCCTACGACTACCGAAGTGACCACCTCGGCCCCCTGAATCCGCTGGTGGCCTCAGCTTTCCGAACGGAGCCACCGTTCGCCGGCGATGATCGCCGGAGCCCCGCTCCACTCGTGCAGAGGAGGGAGACGACGCGGGCGACTGGTCAAACCTGACCAGTGGGCCAGGCGGGCCCACCGTCAGAGACCCAGCGCCGGTCCACGTGGTTAAGTGGAGGCGTAAAGGGCGCAAATACGTTTTCTCTGCACCGAAAGCGTCATCTCGTTTGAAACGTATTAGTGATTTCCTTGCTGTTGGAAATGAATATTATTGCGATGGTAATCATCCTCGTGTGCCTTGCATGCATGCCGGAAAAGCCTTGGCCTTGGGTAGGCGTGAGCTTGTCGCCGGTCCCCGTCGGGACGGTTATGTCCGGTATGGCATGGTAAGGTATATTGAGTGGTGATTTTATTGATTGAAATATATTTGTTACATGTCATGCAGGGAACTTATAAACCTCCTGAGTCGACCGTAGACCGAGCCTTGTTTCCAGTAACCCCCATACTTGCTATGTACTACCACTTGTCCCTGCCGCAGGTAGGGTATGGTTCAGTAAGTCGTCAACCCCTTTCAAGCACACACCGTACAGAGAGGCCATGGTGGAAGATATCGGTTGTAGCCGGTAGGCATGCCACCTGGTCCGGGGGCATGGGTGTTTTCCGGTTGAGACCGAGAGGGGAGGCCACCCCTTAGAGCGCGCGATATAAATTTGATCCCATGCCATGCGAGGTTGTAGCCTCCCCACTTAGAGTTTGCTTAACAAGTGTCGTGGGTGATTCCAGACACCGATGAGTTAAGCTGGTGTGTGCAAGTTAGGCGTGTTTTCTACTAAAAGGCCGTAGACGGAATTAGTCCCGATGGACTAAAGGAATCCGTTACTCGTGGGTAAAGCGTACACCCTCTGCAGAGATTAAAACCTATTCGAATAGCCGTGTCCATGGTTAAGGATTACAGTCTGGGATGGGTCAAGTGTTGGTCTTAGTGTCGGTCTTCGGAGGAGAAATTGTTAAACCAGAACTTGGACCGTGACTTGTGACCTGTGAAGATTATGATTATTATCTTGTGATGGTCTAACCCATTGCATTATTTATGTTATTGAGTATCCCTGGACGGTTCTACCTCCTGGATATTCATTGTGATTATTTATCTTGTAAGCCCTTTATGTGGTGTCGCTCAGACGCCCGACCGTGGCATTTCTTTTAAAGCCCTTTATGTGGTGTCGCTCAGACGCCCGACTGTGGCATTTCTTTTAAAGCCCTTTATGTGGTGTCGCTCAGACGCCCGACTGTGGCATTTCTTTTAAAGCCTTTTATGTGGTGTCGCTCAGACGCCCGACTGTGGCATTTCTTTTAAAGCCCTTTATGTGGTGTCGCTCAGACGCCCGACTGTGGCATTTCTTTTAAAGCCCTTTATGTGGTGTCGCTCAGACGCCCGACTATGGCATTTCTTTTAAAGCCCTTTATGTGGTGTCGCTCAAACGCCCGACTGTGGCATTTCTTTTAAAGCCCTTTATGTGGTGTCGCTCAGACGCCCGACTGTGGCATTTCTTTTAAAGCCCTTTATGTGGTGTCGCTCAGACGCCCGACTGTGGCATTTCTTTTAAAGCCCTTTATGTCTTGTCGCTCAGACGCCCGACTGTGGCATTTCTTTTAAAGCCCTTTCTGTGGTGTCACTCAGATGCCTGACTGTGGCATTTCTTTTAAAGCCCTTTATGTGGTGTCGCTCAGACGCCCGACTGTGGCATTTTATTCCCACTCTTTTACTACTTACTCATATTGCATATTAATAACCTGCTTGCACGCATAAGAGATATTTTTTTGTGACTGACGATACGATCATAGGATATTTCAGTGCATGATTATCCTTTATATTATCCCAGTGTTCATAATGTTTGCGAGTACATTCAAAGTACTCACTGGCTTGTCCCTGGCTATTGTCTTGGCCAGATATTTGCATGGAAAGGAACGTTGCGGTGACAGCCCCGGAAACTAAGTAGCGGTGATAGCAGCCTCGCGAAGATAGGAGTTAACCTGGTCAGCTGTTCCCGTGGGAAATGGAGTCCCACACACTGATGATTCACAAACCGCTTCCGCCATCGACCACTAGAAAACCATTTGATGTACTCACAGGCCACAATGGTCTTGTACTACACATTTTGTACTTTTGCTTGGAATTTCTGTAACAAGTCGGTGCCTCATCAGCTAACAGTAATCCTGGGGCTGGTGAGCACAACGGCCATTTTCTGGAAATTTATGTCCGGAAAACTGGTCGTGACAGACTTGGTATCAGAGCCAGGCTGACCATTGGCTAATCCTATCTTAGCCAGGTCAATAAACATAAGTAAACCAGCCAACCAGACTTTGACCAAACCCCAGTCAAGCATCCCTAGCAAGATAGCCACACCATGACCCGACACCCTTATCGGTAGTCGATGCCCAACCTATCCATCTAACGCGTCAATCATGCACCAGTGACCGAGTCCTAAATAGTCCTTTTTCGCAAGCGTGTGGAGGAAGACTCCGTCCCCTTTTTCCTATAAAAAGGGCACGCTAGCCCCAACCCAGCACAGCAGCCGCTACCCCAAACCGAGCCACAATGCCTGGACCTGTCGTGCACAATGAGACCACAACAACCAACCTTGGAGGCTTTGTGACCATACTCGCAAACCTCACCCGTCGTGCCTATGCGTTAGAAGAGCCCCCAGAATATGTTGTGTACCAAGGACCCATGAGCGGCGAGAGCCGTCAATTCTGGGCCACTGTGCACATTTATGGTAGGGGACTAGAGCCCGAGCGCCCCTACACGTTCACCGGAAGGAGAACTTCCTTTGAGCCACAAGCCATCCAACTAGCTGCTCGAGAAGCTATAGTTCATCTCCGACACTTGTCGCCCAGAGTTAACTGTCGCTCGTTCCACTACTACCCCAGACGTGAAGGGTATGGTAGACCACCCTAAGTTGTCAACGGAGATCACGAGACGGACCCTGCATTGTTGCACCTAGTGCGCTAGGTAAGTGCACTAGAGGAACTATGCGATCAAATCACTATTGATCTAACCGCAGCTCGTGGAGAGCTAGTTCGTCGAGCCCCGGCGAGAGGAGAGGACGAGCCCAACGCCGACAACCCAGTCGTGCTGTTTGGACACCCGATCGAGTCCCTGAGGACTGCCCCAGCCGTCGGCCAAGGTGCTGCGATAACCCCAGAAGTGCTTCGTCGCATATTGGGAGCACACTCCAACGGGGTTGTGGCCAACAATCCCCGAGATGGTCATTATCGCTACCCCGAGCCTGCAGCCCCTCAGACCACTCCAGTTAATTCAGACGACGAGACCCGTGGAGGAGCCTCAAGGCACGCCCGCTTGGATGTAAACGAGGTAGACTAAGTCACCCGAGTCGTATCGAGTCCCAGCGTACCCTCACTTTGTAATCATGTGGCCTTGTTTTTAAACGACGCCTGTTGTCGTACCTCTATTTTAAATAGTATCCTTGTCTGGATACGCCAGTATGCAGTATAAGATTTCTATCCCAGACACAGTTACCAAAAATCACCCCGTCAACCCCCACAGTAACACATCACTATAGTGAAATGTGTGAATCTGTGGCTTGACCTCGACCCTTGGAAGAGAGCTGAAAATTTTCTTTACCATTCACCACGGTAAAAATGACCCAGCTCCAGTGCTATAAAAGGCCACCGCGTGACCTTGCCAAGCACCCCTCATCTTGTGCACCATCCTCACAACCATTTCTTGCCATGCCGAGCCCCAGCATTTACCTGAGAACCCCAGATGCAACCCCGGGTAGTTTTGTCAAGTTATTGTGGGATTTTACCTGCAATACCATGGGCGCTACCCAGCCACCCCAGTACGAGCTGTTCAAATCGAGGATCACCTCTTCCACCTCAAGATATTGGGCAGCAGTGCACATCCCTCCCGTAAACTCAAACCAAGACCCCACAGAGGTCTCCTTCGTGGGGAAATCTATGCCAACCCCACAGATGGCCGTGGAAGCTGCTGCATATGAAGCGCTTGCTCGCGTTCGATTCGCAGTGCCTTATGCCAGCGAACGAGGATACTATTACTTTCCGAGCCGTGCAGAACCCGGAGGAGTGACATCTTTTCCTGGTGGACGAATTGAGAGAGACCCAGTCCTGGCCAACCTTGTCCAGTACGTCATTGCTCAAGAGCGTTTAACCCAACGTGTGATGGGTTATCTCCAGAGCCTCGCAGATTTAAATCCTCAAATCGCCATAGGCAGAGCAGTAAGGCCCGACCAGGAGAGACACGTGCATCGACTGGTCAATCCACTTTCTCCGATAGAAGAGGAGTGTATCCCAGTACCAGAGACGTTTTCTAGGGACCCCATCCAATTACCGTTTCCATTTTAGACGTTGCTGCGATGTTCACTATTACAACACTTATTTATGTGTGTGACTTATGCGTAATGCCCTGAGTTTGTACGACAAGTTAATTAATTGGCTTCTACTAATGGATGTAGTTTTTGTTGTGGTTTATGCTCTTTTAAATTAACTGCTTTTCTCGCAAAATCCTGGAGTGAGAATTCCTTTTCCTGAGTTGCCACATCTGCACTTTCTCGCGGCGTGGATTTATTAATTTCACGCAGCACCATGGCAGCAACTCACAACCATAATCATTCGAGCACATACACTGTTTGCAAAAACTTTGCAACGGTGTTGCATCCAGCTAATCACCCCCTAACAACGGTTAGCACCTAGCACACCCCATCTACTCCTCGTGATCACCACCACCGCGGAGAGCCAACACCCGAGCAGCAGCGTCGCGACGATCGTCGAGGATCATCGCGCACAGGAGCACGGAGAGCCCCAGTAGTGTCGCCAGCCCTCCGAATATCAGGATCGCAAACCAGTCCGGCATCGCCTCCGCCATCACCTGAGCTTCTGTAAGCAGTAATGGAAGAAGAAGGAGGAGGAGAAGTGAGGCCAGGAGTGAGGAAGAAGAGAGGAGAACACCCCAGCCATTTTATAGCTCGAGCTCGGTGTACGGTGGGCGAAGTCCACCAACCCCGCTCGTCGCCGATCGCCGGTGTTTGGAGACGAATCCGCAAGCAGTGCCGACAGCACGCTGGCCCGCGAGGTGAGTGCACGCTGCAACGGCAGCTAGCACGCCGCGCACTACCGCGGTACGGCCTAGATACCCTACGCGCTAAATGTCGCCGGTGGAGAAAGCGCGCGGAAGCGCGCGAGAGAGAGGAAGAAGAGAGAACCAGAGGGAGAAGAAGAGGCTGACAGTGGGCCTCGGGTCCACCTGTCGGCCAGGGAGAGCACTGTGCTCTCGGGTACGACCAGCGTATATTTAAATTTAGAAGTTATTCTAAATTTATATCCAGCGTAAAAATCTCATGTTTTGTCCCGAACCGTAGATTTCTCATGCAGCACCAGTATCCACACGGTGGTTTTACACCACTTATTGCCCTCTCACTGTAGCAACATCTTGTTGCATAAATTTTTTTTTTGAAACGGCTTTTGACAAATCTCGAGGACGAGATTTTTCTTAAGGGGGGTAGTGTTGTAACACCCCAAAATTTTGACCTTGTTTTAATGAATTAAAATTTTGCCAGGAATTTAAAACCTTGATTTCTGAGCACCATTTTGATTTTTAAGTTATTTCTTTCCCTTTTATGAGGAGTTTTTCCCAAAGAGAAAACTTTTCAAATATGTTATTGGACTTATTTAATCTCTCAAGAGAAACTTTTCCTTATTTAATATAACTAATTAAATAATTAATTTGCTTAATCCTTGCTTTATTGAAAATGGTTTTTCAAGGTTAAATGGCCATATTTGAACTACAACCATTTGACTAATTCACTTAAAATTTCCACAAAAATTTGGAGATGTCATGTGATGTTTTTAAATCACCTTTGTATAAAAACATCTTTATTTTATGAAATATTTTGAGCTCTACACCTTTTTTTTCTTCTCTGGTCCAGTGGGTAATTTTACACTACAACTCATTTAAATATTTTCTTCTAGCCTCCACCAAAATTTTTGGATGTTAGTAGTATCTTATGATTCAACTTTATGCAAAAACCCAGTGTTGTTATTTGCAAATTTTGAGTAAATCAACATCATTTCCATTCTGGACCAACTTGATGGTTTGTACAGCAACCATATTTTTGCTTGCTCTTTAACCCTTGATTATTTCTCCTACTTGTAGTCCTCCATGTTAAACCCTTAAGTCCAGGAGCATGCACCCTTTGGATCATTTTTGGTTCATGAAATAATGCCATTCATTTCCTGTCCAGAATTGATGTTTTGTAAGACTTGCACTAACAAGTTGCTGCATTTGACCAACTAACCTCACCACCCTCTTGTCCATCTAAAGAGACCCCAATCTGGAAGTTTTGGCCACCCCAAGAGATGCCTAGGTGCATGTGGCATTCTGTCGAGCACCCTGTAGGCATGACCAGTTTTGACATGAGTTTTGGCATTGCACTGTGAGCTTGCACCTTGGATCAAACTAACATGTCCACCAGACTCCCAGTTGCTCCTAACCTAGATCTGCTAAATGCCAGCCTCACCCAAGCTCTGTAGCATGCTCTGGCATTGCGTCGAGCACGTCCCGTGCACGCCCAGAGCGCGAGCAGCGCGCGCGTTTTGCACGTGCTCGTGCCCGAGCCAGCGCGCCCCTGGATAAGCCTCCCCGAGCTCGTCCTGATTCTCTCCCTCGTCCGCTACCTCCTGTCGTTAGCCCTGGGAGCTGGCCAAGCACCGCCACGCCGCCCGACCACCCTGGCACACTACAGCGCCGCCGCCAGGGCATTTTGGCGGCACACCAGCGTCCGCAGCGGCTCCAGCCACGGGCAGCGCCGCCCAAGCCCCTCCCGCTCGCCACCTGGCCCCTGGAGCAGTGCGAGCTCATCCGCAGCCATGTCCGCTAGCACTCGTCGCCGCCACGATGCCCTGCAGCTACAGAAAGACGGTCGCCGACGAGCTCATCCGCGGCCGCCGCTGAACCGCCTCGACTCACCTATTTAAGGAGCCCCGAGCTCATCTCCACACGCAGGCAGTCCCAAGCCACCTCCTGAGGACCCCCATTGGCAGCCAATCGACCCGGGGAGGCCTCCTCCCTCATCTCCGGCAACCGCAGCCGCCACCACCGCCCCGGCTATTCCGGCACCAACAGGGCCTCCCCCTCTCCATTCTCTTCGCCAGAAACTTCCTCATCCTCCCGTGAACCCATCCCCTACTCAATCTTGATCGGGAACCACCATAGCCCCAAATCCACCTTGCTCCCGAAGCTTCCCTCCGCCGTGGAGCTCGCCGCCGGCGATTTCCTCCACCTCAGACACCCTACGACTACCGAAGTGACCACCTCGGCCCCCTGAATCCGCTGGTGGCCTCAGCTTTCCGAACGGAGCCATCGTTCACCGGCGATGATCGCCGGAGCCCCACTCCACTCGTGCAGAGGAGGGAGACGGCGCGGGCGACTGGTCAAACCTGACCAGTGGGCCAGGCGGGCCCACCGTCACAGACCCAGCGCCGGTCCACGTGGTTAAGTGGAGGCGTAAAGGGCGCAAATACGTTTTCTCTGCACCGAAAGCGTCATCTCGTTTGAAACGTATTAGTGATTTCCTTGCTATTGGAAATGAATATTATTGCGATGGTAATCATCCTCGTGTGCCTTGCATGCATGCCGGAAAAGCCTCGACCTTGGGTAGGCGTGAGCTTGTCGCCGGTCCCCGTCGGGACGGTTATGTCCGGTATGGCATGGTAAGGTATATTGAGTGGTGATTTTATTGATTGAAATATATTTGTTACATGTCATGCAGGGAACTTATAAACCTCTTGAGTCGACCGTAGACCGAGCCTTGTTTCCAGTAACCCCCATACTTGCTATGTACTACCACTTGTTCGTGCCGCAGGTAGGGTATGGTTCAGTAAGTCGTCAACCCCTTTCAAGCACACACCGTACAGAGAGGCCATGGTGGAAGATATCTGTTATAGCCGGTAGGCATGCCACCTGGTCCGGGGGCATGGGTGTTTTCCGGTTGAGACCGAGAGGGCAGGCCACCCCTTAGAGCGCGCGATATAAATTTGATCCCATGCCACACGAGGTTGCAGCCTCCCCACTTAGAGTTTGCTTAACAAGTGTCGTGGGTGATTCCAGACACCGATGAGTTAAGCTGGTGTGTGCAAGTTAGGCGTGTTTTCTACTAAAAGGCCGTAGACGGAATTAGTCCCGATGGACTAAAGGAATCCGTTACTCGTGGGTAAAGCGTACACCCTCTGCAGAGATTAAAACCTATTCGAATAGCCGTGTCCATGGTTAAGGATTACAGTCTGGGATGGGTCAAGTGTTGGTCTTAGTGTCGGTCTTCGGAGGAGAAATTGTTAAACCAGAACTTGGACCGTGACTTGTGACCTGTGAAGATTATGATTATTATCTTGTGATGGTCTAACCCATTGCATTATTTATGTTATCGAGTATCCCTGGACGGTTCTACCTCTTGGATATTCATTGTGATTATTTATCTTGTAAGCCCTTTATGTGGTGTCGCTCAGATGCCCGACCGTGGCATTTCTTTTAAAGCCCTTTATGTGGTGTCGCTCAGACGCCCGACTGTGGCATTTCTTTTAAAGCCCTTTATGTGGTGTCGCTCAGACGCCCGACTGTGGCATTTCTTTTAAAGACCTTTATGTGGTGTCGCTCAGACGCCCGACTGTGGCATTTCTTTTAAAGCCCTTTATGTGGTGTCGCTCAGACGCCCGACTGTGGCATTTCTTTTAAAGCCCTTTATGTGGTGTCGCTCAGACGCCCGACTGTGGCATTTCTTTTAAAGCCCTTTATGTGGTGTCGCTCAGACGCCCGACTGTGGCATTTCTTTTAAAGCCCTTTATGTGGTGTCGCTCAGACGCCCGAGTGTGGCATTTCTTTTAAAGCCCTTTATGTGGTGTCGCTCAGACGCCCGACTATGGCATTTCTTTTAAAGCCCTTTATGTGGTGTCGCTCAGACGCCCGACTGTGGCATTTCTTTTAAAGCCCTTTATGTGGTGTCACTCAGATGCCTGACTGTGGCATTTCTTTTAAAGCCCTTTATGTGGTGTCGCTCAGACGCCCGACTGTGGCATTTTATTCCCACTCTTTTACTACTTACTCATATTGCATATTAATAACCTGCTTGCATGCATAAGAGATATTTTTTTGTGACTGACGATACGATCATAGGTTATTTCAGTGCATGATTATCATTTATATTATCCCAGTGTTCATAATGTTTGCGAGTACATTCAAAGTACTCACTGGCTTGTCCCTGGCTATTGTCTTGGCCAGATATTTGCATGGAAAGGAACGTTGCGGTGACAGCCCCGGAAACTAAGCAGCGGTGATAGCAGCCTCGCGAAGATAGGAGTTAACCTGGTCAGCTATTCTCGTGGGAAATGGAGTCCCACACACTGATGATTCACAAACCGCTTCCGCCATCGACCACTAGAAAACCATTTGATGTACTCACATGCCACAATGGTCTTGTACTACACATTTTGTACTTTTGCTTGGAATTTCTGTAACAAGTCGGTGCCTCATCAGCTAACAGTAATCCTGGGGCTGGTGAGCACAACGGCCATTTTCTGGAAATTTATGTCCGGAAAACTGGTCGTAACAGACTTGGTATCAGAGCTAGGCTGACCATTGGCTAATCCTATCTTAGCCAGGTCAATAAACCTAAGGAAACCAGCCAACCAGACTTTGACCAAACCCCAGTCAAGCATCCCTAGCAAGATAGCCACACCGTGACCCGACACCCTTATCGACAGTCGGTGCCCAACCTATCCATCTAACCCGTCAATCATGCACCAGTGACCGAGTCCTAAATAGTCATTTTTCGCAAGCGTGTGGAGGAAGACTCCGTCCCCTTTTTCCTATAAAAAGGGCACGCTAGCCCCAACCCAGCACAGCAGCCGCTACCCCAAATCGAGCCACAATGCCTGGACCTGTCGTGCACAATGAGACCACAACAACCAACCTTGGAGGCTTTGTGACCATACTCGCAAACCTCACCCGTCGTGCCTATGTGTTAGAAGAGCCCCCAGAATATGTTGTGTACCAAGGACCCATGAGCGGCGAGAGCCATCAATTCTGGGCCACTGTGCACATTTATGGTAGGGGACTAGAGCCCGAGCGCCCCTACAGGTTCACTGGAAGGAGAACTTCCTTTGAGCCACAAGCCATCCAACTAGCTGCTCGAGAAGCTATAGTTCATCTCCGACACTTGTCGCCCAGAGTTAACTGTCGCTCGTTCCACTACTACCCCAGACGTGAAGGGTATGGTAGACCACCCTAAGTTGTCAACGGAGATCACGAGACGGACCCTGCATTGTTGCACCTAGTGCGCTATGTAAGTGCACTAGAGGAACTGTGCGATCAAATCACTATTGATCTAACCGCAGCTCGTGGAGAGCTAGTTCGTCGAGCCCCGGCGAGAGGAGAGGACGAGCCCAATGCCGACAACCCAGTCGTGCTGTTTGGACACCCGATCGAGTCCCTGAGGACTGCCCCAGCCGTCGGCCAAGGTGCTGCATAACCCCAGAAGTGCTTCGTCGCATATTGGGAGCACACACCAATGGGGTTGTGGCCAACAATCCCCGAGATGGTCATTATCGCTACCCCGAGCCTGCAGCCCCTCAGACCACTCCAGTTAATTCAGACGACGAGACCCGTGGAGGAGCCTCAAGGCACGCCCGCTTGGATGTAAACGAGGTAGACTAAGTCACCCGAGTCGTATCGAGTCCCAGCGTACCCTCACTTTGTAATCATGTGGCCTTGTTTTTAAACGACGCCTGTTGTCGTACCTCTGTTTTAAATAGTATCCTTGTCTGGATACGCCAGTATGCAGTATAAGCTTTCTATCCCAGACACAGTTACCAAAAATCACCCCGTCAACCCCCACAGTAACACATCACTATAGTGAAATGTGTGAATCTGTGGCTTGACCTCGACCCTTGGAACAGAGCTGAAAATTTTCTTTACCATTCACCACGGTAAAAATGACCCAGCTCCAGTGCTATAAAAGGCCACCGTGTGACCTTGCCAAGCACCCCTCATCTTGTGCACCATCCTCACAACCATTTCTTGCCATGCCGAGCCCCAGCATTTACCTGAGAACCCCAGATGCAACCCGGGTAGTTTTGTCAAGTTATTGTGGGATTTTACCTGCAGTACCATGGGCGCTACCCAGCCACCCCAGTACGAGCTGTTCAAATCGAGGATCACCTCTTCCACCTCAAGATATTGGGCAGCAGTGCACATCCCTCCCGTAAACTCAAACCAAGACCCCACAGAGGTCTCCTTCGTGGGGAAATCTATGCCAACCCCACAGGTGGCCGTGGAAGCTGCTGCATACGAAGTGCTTGCTTGCCTTCGATTCGCAGTGCCTTATGCCAGCGAACGAGGATACTATTACTTTCTGAGCCGTGCAGAACCCGGAGGAGTGACATCTTTTCCTGGTGGACGAATTGAGAGAGACCCAGTCCTGGCCAACCTTGTCCAGTATGTCATCGCTCAAGAGCGTTTAACCCAACGTGTGATGGGTTATCTCCAGAGCCTCGCAGATTTAAATCCTCAAATCGCCATAGGCAGAGCAGTAAGGCCCGACCAGGAGAGACACGTGCATCGACTGGTCAATCCACTTTCTCCGATAGAAGAGGAGTGTATCCCAGTACCAGAGACGTTTTCTAGGGACCCCATCCAATTACCGTTTCCATTTTAGACGTTGCTGCGATGTTCACTATTACAACACTTATTTATGTGTGTGACTTATGCGTAATGCCCTGAGTTTGTACGACAAGTTAATTAATTGGCTTCTACTAATGGATGTAGTTTTTGTTGTGGTTTATGCTCTTTTAAATTAGCTGCTTTTCTCGCAAAATCCTGGAGTGAGAATTCCTTTTCCTGAGTTGCCACATCTACACTTTCTCGCGGCGTGGATTTATTAATTTCACACAGCACCACGGCAGCAACTCACAACTATAATCATTCGAGCACATACACTGTTTGCAAAAACTTTGCAACGGTGTTGCATCCAGCTAATCACCCCCTAACAACGGTTAGCACCTAGCACACCCCATCTACTCCTCGTGATCACCACCACCGCGGAGAGCCAACACCCGAGCAGCAGCGTCGCGACGATCGTCGAGGATCATCGCGCACAGGAGCACGGAGAGCCCCAATAGTGTCGCCAGCCCTCCGAATATCAGGATCGCAAACCAGTCCGGCATCGCCTCCGCCATCACCCGAGCTTCTGTAAGCAGTAATGGAAGAAGAAGGAGGAGGAGAAGTGAGGCTAGGAGTGAGGAAGAAGAGAGGAGAACACCCCGGCCATTTTATAGCTCGAGCTCGGTGTACGGTGGGCGAAGTCCACCAATGCCGCTCGTCGCCGATCGCCGGTGTTTGGAGACGAATCCGCAAGCAGTGCCGACAGCACACTGGCCCGCGAGGTGAGTGCACGCTGCACCGGCAGCTAGCATGCCGCGCACTACCGCAATACGGCCTAGATACCCTACGCGCTAAACGTCGCCGGTGGAGAAAGCGCGGGGAACCGCGCGAGAGAGAGGAAGAAGAGAGAACCAGAGGGAGAAGAAGAGGCTGACAGTGGGCCTCGGGTCCACCTGTCGGCCAGGGAGAGCACTGTGCTCTCGGGTACGACCAGCGTATATTTAAATTTAGAAGTTATTCTAAATTTATATCCAGCGTAAAAATCTCACGTTTTGTCCCGAACCGTAGATTTCTCATGCAGCACCAGTATCCACACGGTGGTTTTACACCACTTATTGCCCTCTCACTGTAGCAACATCTTGTTGCATACAATTTTTTTTTTTGAAACGGCTTTTGACAAATCTCGAGGACGAGATTTTTCTTAAGGGGGGTAGTGTTGTAACACCCCAAAATTTTGACCTTGTTTTAATGAATTAAAATTTTGCCAGGAATTTAAAACCTTGATTTCTGAGCACCATTTTGATTTTTAAGTTATTTCTTTCCCTATTATGAGGAGTTTTTCCCAAAGAGAAAACTTTTCAAATATGTTATTGGACTTATTTAATCTCTCAAGAGAAACTTTTCCTTATTTAATATAACTAATTAAATAATTAATTTGCTTAATCCTTGCTTTATTGAAAATGGTTTTTCAAGGTTAAATGGCCATATTTGAACTACAACCATTTGACAAATTCACTTAAAATTTCCACAAAAATTTGGAGATGTCATGTGATGTTTTTAAATCACCTTTGTATAAAAACATCTTTATTTTATGAAATATTTTGAGATCTACACCTTTTTTTTCTTCTCTGGTCCAGTGGGTAATTTTACACTACAACTCATTTAAATAATTTCTTCTAGCCTCCACCAAAATTTTTGGATGTTAGTAGTGTCTTATGATTCAACTTTATGCAAAAACCCAGTGTTGTTATTTGCAAATTTTGAGTAAATCAACCTCATTTCCATTCTGGACCAACTTGATGGTTTGTACAGCAACCATATTTTTGCTTGCTCTTTAACCCTTGATTATTTCTCCTACTTGTAGTCCTCCATGTTAAACCCTTAAGTCCAGGAGCATGCACCCTTTGGATCATTTTTGGTTCATGAAATAATGCCATTCATTTCCTGTCCAGAATTGAAGTTTTGTAAGACTTGCACTAACAAGTTGCTGCATTTGACCAACTAACCTCACCACCCTCTTGTCCATCTAAAGAGACCCCAATCTGGAAGTTTTGGCCACCCCAAGAGATGCCTAGGTGCATGTGGCATTCTGTCGAGCACCCTATAGGCATGACCAGTTTTGACATGAGTTTTGGCATTGCACTGTGAGCTTGCACCTTGGATCAAACTAACATGTCCACTAGACTCCCAGTTGCTCCTAACCTAGATCTGCTAAATGCCAGCCTCACCCAAGCTCGGTAGCATGCTCTGGCATTGCGTCGAGCACGTCCCATGCACGCCCAGAGCGCGAGCAGCGCGCGCGTTTTGCACGTGCTCGTGCCCGAGCCAGCGCGCCCCTGGATAAGCCTCCCCGAGCTCGTCCTAATTCTCTCCCTCGTCCGCTAGCTCCTGTCGTTAGCCCCTGGAGCTGGCCAAGCACCGCCACGCCGCCCGACCACCCTGGCACACTACAGCGCCGCCGCCAGGGCATTTTGGCGGCACACCAGAGTCCACAGCAGCTCCAGCCATGCGCAGCGCCGCCCAAGCCCCTCCCGCTCGCCACCTGGCCCGTGGTGCAGCGCGAGCTCATCCGCAGCCATGTCCGCTAGCACTCGTCGCCGCCACGATGCCCTGCAGCTACAGAAAGACGGTCGCCGACGAGCTCATCCGTGGCCGCCGCTGAACCGCCTCGACTCGCCTATTTAAGGAGCCCCGAGCTCATCTCCGCACGCAGGCAGTCCCAAGCCACCTCCCGAGGACCCCCATTGGCAGCCAATCGACCCCGGGAGGCCTCCTCCCTCATCTTCGGCAACCGCAGCCGTTGCCACCGCCCCGGCCATTCCGGCACCAACAGGGCCTCCCCCTCTCCATTCTCTTCGCCAGAAACTTCCTCATCCTCCCGTGAACCCACCCCTACTCAATCTTGATCGGGAACCACCGTAGCCCCAAATCCACCTTGCTCCCGAAGCTTCCCTCCGCCGCGGAGCTCGCCACCGGCGATTTCCTCCACCTCCGACGACCCTACGACTACCGGAGTGACCACCTCGGCCCCCTGAATTCGCTGGTGGCCTCAGCTTTCCGAACGGAGCCACCGTTCGCCGGCGATGATCGCCGGAGCCCCGCTCCACTCGGGCAGAGGAGGGAGACGACGCGGGCGACCGGTCAAACCTGACCAGTGGGCCAGGCGGGCCCACCGTCAGAGACCCAGCGCCGGTCCACGTTGTTAAGTGCAGGCGTAAAGGGCGCAAATACGTTTTCTCTGCACCGAAAGCGTCATCTCGTTTGAAACGTCTTCTTTTTCTTTCTTTTTTAAAAACAGTTTTGACCGGAACTTTGACTGGCTATAACTTTTTAAATATAACTCCAAATGAATTGATTCTTTTTCCTACCTTCCTCAAATTTGGTCTAGTTTATTTTAAGATTTATTTCAAAATTTGCCAAACAACCTTTTTGTACTGTTTTTGAAATGTGTGTTAATTCAAATATATTTTTAAAATAGGATTTTGGAGAGAGAGAAGAAACTTTCAAAAGTTTTGGAGAGCACCTCACCCCTCCACAATTTAAAGGCAAGCATTCTGAACCCTGGTATAATGTTTTTGGTGTGATATTTGACACGTTTATAACACCACCTTATTTCAGAGGTTTTGTTATTTCATGTGACATGATCATTTGCATGGAAGCATATTAGTGATTTCCTTGCTGTTGGAAATGAATATTATTGCGATGGTAATCATCATCGTGTGCCTTGCATGCATGCCGGAAAAACCTCGGCCTTGGGTAGGCGTGAGCTTGTCGCCGGTCCCCGTCGGGACGGTTATGTCCGGTATGGCATGGTAAGGTATATTGAGTGGTGATTTTATTGATTGAAATATATTTGTTACATGTCGTGCAGGGAACTTATAAACCTCCTGAGTCGACCGTAGACCGAGCCTTGTTTCCAGTAACCCCCATACTTGCTATGTACTACCACTTGTCCCTGCCGCAGGTAGGGTATGGTTCAGTAAGTCGCCAACCCCTTTCAAGCACACACCGTACAGAGAGGCCATGGTGGAAGATATCGGTTGTAGCCGGTAGGCATGCCACCTGGTCCGGGGGCATGGGTGTTTTCCGGTTGAGACCGAGAGGGGAGGCCACCCCTTAGAGCGCGCGATATAAATTTGATCCCATGCCATGCGAGGTTGTAGCCTCCCCACTTAGAGTTTGCTTAACAAGTGTCGTGGGTGATTCCAGACACCGATGAGTTAAGATGGTGTGTGCAAGTTAGGCGTGTTTTCTACTAAAAGGCCGTAGACGGAATTAGTCCCGATGGACTAAAGGAATCCGTTACTCGTGGGTAAAGCATACACCCTCTGCAGAGATTAAAACCTATTCGAATAGCCGTGTCCATGGTTAAGGATTACAGTCTGGGATGGGTCAAGTGTTGGTCTTAGTGTCGGTCTTCGAAGGAGAAATTGTTAAACCAGAACTTGGACCGTGACTTGTGACCTGTGAAGATTATGATTATTATCTTGTGATGGTCTAACCCGTTGCATTATTTATGTTATCGAGTATCCCTGGACGGTTCTACCTCCTAGATATTCATTGTGATTATTTATCTTGTAAGCCCTTTATGTGGTGTCGCTCAGACGCCCGACTGTGGCAATTCTTTTAAAGCCCTTTATGTGGTGTTGCTCAGACGCCCGACTGTGGCATTTCTTTTAAAGCCCTTTATCTGGTGTCGCTCAGACGCCCGACTGTGGCATTTCATTTAAAGCCCTTTATGTGGTGTCGCTCAGACGCCCGACTGTGGCATTTCTTTCAAAGCCCTTTATGTGGTGTCGCTCAGACGCCCGACTGTGGAATTTCTTTTAAAGCCCTTTATGTGGTGTCGCTCAGACGCTCGACTGTGGCATTTCTTTTAAAGCCCTTTATGTGGTGTCGCTCAGACGCCCGACTGTGGCATTTCTTTTAAAGCCCTTTATGTGGTGTCGCTCAGACGCCCGACTGTGGCATTTCTTTTAAAGCCCTTTATGTGGTGTCGCTCAGACGCCCGACTGTGGCATTTTATTCCCACTCTTTTACTACTTACTCATATTGCATATTAATAACCTGCTTGCATGCATAAGAGATATTTTTTTGTGACTGACGATACGATCATAGGATATTTTAGTGCATGATTATCATTTATATTATCCCAGTGTTCATAATGTTTGCGAGTACATTCAAAGTACTCACTGGTTTGTCCCTGGCTATTGTCTTGGCCAGATATTTGCATGGAAAGGAACGTTGCGGTGACAGCCCCGGAAACTAAGCAGCGGTGGTAGCAGCCTCGCGAAGATAGGAGTTAACCTGGTCAGCTGTTCCCGTGGGAAATGGAGTCCCACACACTGATGATTCACAAACCGCTTCCGCCATCGACCACTAGAAAACCATTTGATGTACTCACAGGCCACAATGGTCTTGTACTACACATTTTGTACTTTTGCTTGGAATTTCTGTAACAAGTAGGTGCCTCATCAGCTAACAGTAATCCTGGGGCTGGTGAGCACAACGGCCATTTTCTGGAAATTTATGTCCGGAAAACCGGTCGTGACAGAGTGGGAAGGGCGCCAACAATTGGCCATTTTGAAGGGGACATCTAGTACAAGTTATCCTGACCAAAGGTGGTCTTCGGTTGCCAAAAGTACTCATGATGACGCCGTCTTGGGCTCCACGGTGACCTCCGCTTGCCGCTCTGTTGGTCTTGCTCTTGTTGCACCGGAATGGTAACCTTTGCCTGATGCCTTGGCCTGTGCTTGCCCCCTTTGCACCAAAGGGGAAACAAGGAAACTACGCAGGCCGGCGCCCGCCTGGTCTCGATCATCATGGCTTGCATCACGGGCTCCTCGCGAGGTACCCCTGCCTTGATCTCTCCGCCTCCTCGTGAGCCTGCCTGATGAGGCTGCCTCTGAGGAAGCTTCCGGTCGTCTGCGCCGCAAGGCTTGGCCCCTCGCGAGGGTCTTGAGCTTGAGCTGATGAAGATGGGCCGTGCTAGGCCCCCACTTGAGCCACGCCACAGGCCACAGGTAGGCAAGTCTAGGGACCCACGTTCCCAGAACGCCAACAAGCCTCACCAAGGTATGGTGTTTCTTCGGGTTGAAGTCCCATAGAGGGCAGCTTCGGATCTGACAGGGGAGGATCTGGCACACCAGCATGACTAGGATTATGTCGACGAGCTTGATATCCCTATCGATCATGCTTTGAATGCGCGTTTGCAGCGCAATCAACTTGTCCGACGAACACCAGTTTGGGCTCTTCTTGACCAAAGAGGTGAGCCGCACGGGAGCACCGGAGTTGAATTTGGCAGCTTCGGCCCAGGTGGCGTCGCGGGGTTCGGTGATGTAGAACCATAGCTTCTGCCATTCCTTGATAGATTCCACGAATGTGCCTTTTGGCCAGGAAACATTGGTGAGCTTGCTCACCATTGCACCCCGCACTCTGCCTGATGTCCGTCCACCGCCTTGGGCTTCACGTTGAAGGTTTTGAGCCATAACACGAAGTGGGGGTGGATGCAGAGGAAAGCCTCGCACACGACGATGAATGCCAAGATATTAAGGAAGGTGTTCGGGGACAAATCGTGGGAATCTATCCTGTAGTAGAACATAATCCCGCGGACGAAGGGGTGGATTGGAAACCCTAGCCCGCGGAGGAAGTGGGGGATGAAAACTACCCTCTCTTTGGGCTTCGGTGTGGGGATGATCTGTCCCCGGGCTGGAAGACGGTGGGCGATTTCCTTCGCCAGGTACCCGGCTGCCCGAAGCTCGGCGATGTTCTCCTCCTTAATGGAGGAGGCCATCCACTTGCCTTGACCTCTGGATCCGGACATGGTTGAGTGCTTTCTTGAGACTTCGGGAATGAGAACCCGGGCGCTGGAGCTCAAGGACGGAGAGGCAGGAGGAAAGTGTGGGGGAAGAAGGAAGAATCTTATCTGCTTATAAGGGCGGTGAATATCGAACGCCCCCCATTCCTTAAAATTCGCCTGCTCCCAAGGCTGTGTAAATGGTGAGCGGACACGATCTCTGCTTTGACAACAAGTGCCAATGACAACCGCGTCTCGAAAAGTGGGGCAAAAATCGGTTCGAAATTATAACCGGACAGGCGTGACGTCACATTACTAAAGTTGTCAGCGGATGGGGCTCGTGTGTTATTATATTCTCTCTACGGTTGTGTGTGGTGTGTGTTACAGGTCCGGACACAATCAATTTTTCCGAAGACTATTTGAGAATTCGGAAGGAGGAACCCGCCTTGCAATGTCGAAGACAGCACTACGCGCCCGATACCTTGTCATTGAAGCCAGGTTCAGGGGCTACTGAGGGAGTCCTGGACTAAGGGTCCTCGGGCGTCCGGCCTGTTATCTATGGGCCAGACTGATGGGCTGTGAAAATATGAAGACCGAAGACTGTACCCGTGTCCGGATGGGACTCTCCTTGGCGTGGAAGGCAAGCTTGGCAAACAACCATAAAGATTCCATATTATGTAACCGACTCTATGTAACCCTAGATCCCCCCGATGTCTATATAAACCGGAGGACTTAGTCCGGATAGGGGATACTCAATACCTTAGTCATACAGGCTAGACTTCTAGGGTTTAGCCATTACGATCTCGTGGTAGATCAACTCTGGTGCAGGTATTCTGCATCTTCACAGACATGTCTATTTCACCGAGCCTCTCTCCGAGACAGTGCCCAGATCGTTACGCCTTTCGTGCGGGTCGGAACTTACCCGACAAGGAATTTCGTTACCTTAATACCGTTAATACTCATATTCATCAATATCAATCAAGCAGGACATAGGGTATTACCTCCATCAAGAGGGCCCGAACTTGGGTAAAACTTCGTGTCCCCTGTCTCCTGTTACCATCAACCTTAGACGCACAGTTCGGGACCCCCTACCCAAGATCTGCCGGTTTTGACACCGACAACGACCTCTCCGAATTAGGCCCAGTACCGTCATCTGGGCCGTCCAATATGATTCCAACCTGTTTTAACTTCCGGCCCATGTATGGCCCATGACGTCTTTCGGCCCATATGAGGCCCTTTGTAACTCTTGGCCCATTAACGGCCTGTGGTGAAACTGGCCCGTAATGAACAGTGTATCACTTCATACCCATTAACGGCCCATTATTCCATTGGGCCGTTTCTAGCCCAGGTTATCTTTCGGTCTTCTCAGGGCCCATTTATTCTTGGGATCATTTCCAACATTTGGTTACTTACGGCCCGTTACTGTCATTTTCTTCTTGTGGGCCAAATTCAGCCCGTGGTTATAGTCGGCCCATTTGTAGCCTGTTAATACGTTGGGCCGTTTTCATGTCAAAAAAACCCGTTGGGCTATTTTCATAGAGCTATCAAATACGGCCTATTAACAGCCCGTTATGGTCCACGAATAGTACGACCCATGATTGGCGAAATGATGATACGCCCCATAGAAGGCCCATGGATCCTACGACCCGTAAAAGGCCCATGGATCGTAGGGCCCGTAGAGGGCCCATGGATCATACGGCTCGTAGAAGTCCCATGGATCCTATGGCCCATATAGAAGGACAATGGATCCTATGGCCCATAGAAGGCCCATGGATCATACGGCCCGTAGGAGGCCCATGGTTACAACAGTCGGTGTGTTGCCATGATTATTTTGGCCTAGTTTCCAAAAATAGGTTATTGTGACCACTAGAATAACATAGAAAAAGAACTGCAGTGACTACAAGCAAACAACTAAACAAGACAATAAGGAAATAAATAAGCAAGCAATTAATGCTAGCCTATTACCGCTATTACACATATTACATCCACTGGGGATCAAAGTTCGCCACCAGTGCAAATATAGGGAACAAAGCAGCATATTACATACACTGGCCGTCAAAATTGGCCACCAGTGCAAATAAACGCGTCAGCAAAATAGGAGCATAACTGAAACAACTTCAGAAGAGCTCAAGAAATGTTATCCTGGGTATCCACCATGTTGGCAATAAGCTTAGCAAGCTTATTAGCTTTGTCCTATTTGGCGCTAAAATCCTCCAACGCTTGCTGTTGCAGAAAGTATCCATCTGAATGCTCCAGGGACTTCCGCAGTCCTTCCGCTTCTTGTCGCAGCACAACTAATCGATGTCTTTTAGCTTTTAGTTGAGACTCAAGAAACCGAACTGATTCACACAGTGAGTTTGAATAGCTTGTGCAAGTGGTAGTGGCCAGTAACTCGAACACTAAACCAAGACAGGACTTTGGGGTTGTCTCACTGTCTTCGAGATAGTCTTCCTTAGCTATTTTATCAGCTTTGTTGGAGACCAACAAGGATGTGTCACTATCCTGAACCTTATCTGCATTACTTCCTTTACCATTGCTTAATAAGGCTCTCTTCCCTAATATTCGGCCAGCATTCTAAAAGAAGAAACAAGCAGACACATAACATGTTTAGCATGTACTAGTATATGAAACTCATTTCGGTGAACCAGTTCATTAGTAAGGTGGATAGGATTAAACTACCAAGTCTTCTATTGGCAAGTACTAGTACATAATAAAAGCATCAAACAAACATATATCTATGTCCTATGGTCACTGCATTGTCTTGCCTAATCAAAATAGAGACATGCTTCAAACCATATCAGTTCAAGACAAAGCAGCGGTGAAAGAATACAAAGCGTGGGAAACTACACGGCACAACAAGATTTCAAATGAGTACCACGTGTCTACATGTACAACAACACTATTGGCTCTGTTGTGATGCTAGTAATGTGCATGATATGAGAAGTCAACTGTATACACAATTGAAATTGAAATCAACAGAGCTATTGATAAGAGCAAACCTGTTAAAGAAACATGCGTGAACATACCTGCTGTGCCATTCAAGTTTTGATTGGATCCTTCAATTTAAAAATAAGTTTGTATGAGTAAATACAGTGATACAAGAGCAAAGCAGTATGCATGATAGAAATCATAGTTAAAAAAAGGCGCGCCTAAGCGAGCGCTTAAGTGCGCCTAGGCTCTAGGCGTTGGCAAAACACATTGCGCATAACTACGCTTAATCTGTGCATAACTGCACATAAGCATGCGCTTTGGTCAGTAAAGCGCAAGGCGGTGGCAAAACGCACAATTAACGCCTAGCGCTTTTTTGAACTATGATAGCAATGGAATCTTAAATTAGAACAGTTGTTCTTCAGGTTTAGGCACTTGTTCTACATGAACAGACTACAGTAAGATGCAAGAATATAGTACTTAAAAAAATAGAAAATGAGCTCATAGACCTTACCACATTCTTGGTTCCGGACCAGTATAGAACAAGGCGTTCCCTAGTCATCGTCCAGTAAATGTGTCTCAAGAGAATGTAAGGGAATTTGATGAGTTTCTTTGCTGGTGAAGCACGTTTTCTTCAGGTAATTCCGATACTGCCACCAAGCATTCTTGAAGATAACAAAGGTATTAGCACATGTTACCTCATCCTAAGTTTCCAAATCGGTCCTTCTCTATAAGTATCAGTTCTGACAATTCATCACATTTCTTACTGACGAATAAAGTGACACAGTTTAAAATATCATTAACACAATATGGTATTGTTCAGGTCAAGACATGGCAGGAAATGACATTGTGAAGGAGTTGGCAGCTTCACGACACCACTGTATTACAGATCAAGAACTCATAAGTATCAGTGGTTAGTGTGTTGTCAATTTATCCCATTTCAGATTGGCAAAATAAGATCACTTGCTCTGTATAGTTTAATTTACATGGTATGAAGAAGGAACTTGGTTGTACAACTGAAAACTTAAATTGAGAAGGACAAACTTTTGTTTATGAAGTACATAATAAACTTTAAACATGCAATTTGATGCAAACACCAAAAATAAACAGTTGTGGCAGTCATGCCTAACCAAATATACACAACAAAGTTTGAAGGCTTGAGAAGGACAAACTTACATTATTGGTGAAGGCAGGCTCTATAAAGCCCTTGTCCATGCTGATGGGGGGGGGCAATTCAAGAAGTCTACCATAGAATCTTCTTCATAACCATTGCCTTTATTCTACATTTTGTTAAGAGCAAATATAGATGTGACAATATAAGAAAAAATGAAGAATATTTAAGATAAGATGAAGAATGATGCTACATAACCAAGTAGCTATAAATGTAAGTACAACGATACACACAAAAGGTAAAGCCAAGAGCAATGCAGAGCTAAACTTCTTCAGTATGGTTGGTGTTATCCAACCTTATGGTAAGAGTAAATATAGATCTTATGTGTAGAAAATGGAGGGCAAAGGAAAATAAGCTGCAGAGTGAAGGTACATGAAGAACTACTTGTCAATATAAGTACAATAATAAAGGACAACAGGTACTTACAAGAACAATGCAGAGCTAAAAAAATTCATTGGCATTGGATATATTCTACACTAATGTAACCATTCATACAGATCAGATAATTTGGAGCGAACAATTGATAAGCAAGCTATCATGCATACTCCTGTCACATAAGGATTTATCGGTGGTATGGAATTGCAACGGCGAAGGACACAAAGGTCTCGGGGAAACATCGGAGAGTATTGTCAGAATCTTCTGTTGCAGCAGGCGATCATCTGGCCTGAAGGGGCTCTCCGGGAGGAAGTATTTTCGAGAACCTAAAGTTAGATTTTAGCAAAATCACTTAACCCGAATAGAAGAGAGTTCAGAGTCCCAGAGTAAAGGTCGAGGAATAAAAAGATCCTACTATCACCCAAATGGCGACGTGGGCCCATGGGCCACACAGCCATGTTAGTAAAACAGTTTTCATCGACTAGACTCAACTTCGGCCAAGGAGTTTGGAAAGGGGATTCCTACAGGCAGTCGGCTCTGATACCAACTTGTGACGCCCCCGATTTAATCGTACACTAATCATACACGCAAATGTGTACGATCAAGATCAGGGACTCACGGGAAGATATCACAACACAACTCTACAAATAAAAATAGTCATACAAGCATCATATTACAAGCCAGGGGCCTCGAAGGCTCGAATACAAGGGCTCGATCATAGACGTGTCAGCGGAAGCAACAATACATGAGTACAGACATAAGTTAAACCAGTTTGCCTTAAGAAGGCTAGCACAAACTGGGATACAGATCGAAAGAGGCGCAGGCCTCCTGCCTGGGATCCTCCTAAACTACTCCTGGTCGTCGTCAGCGGGCAGCACGTAGTAGTAGGCACCTCCGGTGTAGTAGGAGTCATCGTCGATGGTGGCGTCTGGCTCCTGGGCTCCAACATCTGGTTGCGACAACCAGGTAGAAGGAATAGAGGGAAAAGAAGGAGAAAGCAACCGTGAGTACTCATCCAAAGTACTCGCAAGAAAGGAGCTACACTACATATGTATGCATTGGTATCAACTGGGATAAGGCTATTATAAGTGGACTGAACTGCAGAATGCCAGAATAAGAGGGGGATAACTAATCCTGTCGAAGACTACGCTTCTGGCAGCCTCCGTCTTGCAGCATGTAGAAGAGAGTAGACTGAAGTCCTCCAAGTAGCATCGCATAGCATAATCCTAACCGATGATCCTCTCCTCGTCGCCCTGTTAGAGAGCGATCACCGGGTTATATCTGGCACTTGGAAGGGGTGTGTTTTATTAAGTATCTGGTTCTAGTTGTCATAAGGTCAAGGTACAACTCCGGGTCGTCCTTTTACCGAGGGACACGGCTATTCGAATAGATAAACTTCCCTGCAGGGGTGCACCACATACCCCAACACGCTCGATCCCCTTTGGCCGGACACACTTTTCTGGGTCATGACCGGCCTCGGAAGATCAACACGTCGCAGCCCTACCTAGGCACAACAGAGAGGTCAGCACGCCGGTCTAAATCCTATGGCGCAGGGGTCTGGGCCCATCGCCCTTTGCACACCTGCACGTTGCGTACGTGGCCGGAAGCAGACCTAGCCTAGTGGCTTTCCAGTCCAATCCGGCGCGCGCCACTCAGTCGCTGACGTCACGAAGGCTTCGGCTGATACCACGACGCCGGGATACCCATAACTGCTCCCACGTAGATGGTTAGTGCGTATAGACCAAATGGACAGACTCAGATCAAATACCCAGATCTCGTTAAGCGTGTTAAGTATCCGCGAACACCGAACAGGGCCAGGCCCACCTCTCTCCTAGGTGGTCGGAACCTGCCCTGTCGCTCCGCCACAAGGATCCACTCGCGGGTGCTCCTTCGAGCCGTCCCGTCTTTAGTCACCACATGTATCATGTATAAAGTATATAGTATATACCCGTGATCACCTCCCGAGTGATCACGGCCCGATAGTATAGCATGGCAGACGGACAAGAATGTAGGGCCACTGATGATAAACTAGCATCCTATACTAAGCATTAGGATTGCAGGTAAAGGTAACAATAGTGGTAGCAAGGACAGGCTATGCATCAGTATAGAATTAACGGGAAGCAGTAACCTGCTACACTACTCTAATGCAAGCAGTATAGAGAAGAGTAGGCGATATCTGGTGATCAAAGGGGGGGCTTGCCTGGTTGATCTGGCAAGAGAGGGGGGTCGTCAACTCCGTAGCCGATCACAGGGGTACCGGCAGCGGTCTCGGGGTCTACCGGAAAAAGTAACGGAGGGGGAACATAATAAATAACAGAGCAATCAAAGCAACACAAAGCATAACATGGTGATACGCCGTGCTAGGGGTGACCTAACGCAGTAGGAGATGATACCGGCGAAGGGGGAAAACATCCGGGAAAGTATCCCCGGTGTTTTGCGTTTTCGGGCAGAGGAGCCGGAGGGGGAAAGTTGCGAGTTTGCTATGCTAGGGATGCGTAGCGGACGAACGGGCTGCGTATCCGGGTTCGTCTCCTCGTTCTGAGCAACTTTCATGTACAAATTTTTTCGATCCGAGCTACGGTTTATTTTATATTAATTTTAAAAGATTTAAATCAATTTTAGGATTTATTTAATTAATTTAACCAACATTATCCAGAATAGTGTCTGCTGACGTCATCATGACGTCAGCATGACGTCAGCAGTCAACAGGGAGTTGACTGGGTCAACTGACGTGTGGGTCCCACATGTCATTCACTGTTAGTTAATTAAACACAGTTAATTAGGTGAACTAGTTAATTAGGTTAATTAGTTAGGATTAAGTAAGTTAATTAATTAATTTAATTAATTAATTAATATCTTTATTTTTATTTTATTTAGTAGTTTTTTTAACCTCTCTTTTTTTAACGTTCTGGGGCGTGGGCCCCTCTGTCATAGGCCCCAGGGAGCCTAGCGGGTTCGGGCGCTAGCGGGCGTCGGGCGCAACTCGAACGGGTGCAGCGGGCAAACAGGCACATGCGCCTGGTGCGGGTGCAGCCCGGCTAGGACAGGGGAGGGAAGGGCGCCGGGTGCTGGCAGCTGCGGCGAGCTGCGCCGGGCAGGAGGCAGCAAGGGAGGTGGAGCGGCCCGAGTAGAGGAGGGGGCGCTTGCGGGGAAGTAGGGGGGCGACGGAGGCGAGGGGCGTCAGCAGCGGCGCGAGCGGCCGGTTGTGTGTGCGAGGCCGTCGGGCGCGGCCGAGGCAACCGGCGCGCGTGCGGGCGCCGATGTGGGGCGGCGACTAGGCGAAGGCCGCGGCGGAGAGGGGCGGAGGATGGTGGCTACAGAGGTGGGTGCGGGAGCGGCGACGCGGCACGCGACGAGCGGGACGGCGCACGCGCGGCGGAAGCAGAGGGGCGGAGGTGAGGCCAGCACGGGCCGGCCGGAGCCGCGAGCGGCAGCGGGCGTGGCCCCGCGTGGGCGGGCTAGCGGTAGGACGACAGCAGGGGGCACGAGGCGCTCACCGCGGCGAGGGGGTGCGATGCGCGGCACCGGTTCGAGCGCGTGCGCGGGGAGGAAGAGAGGAGGATCGGCGCGGGGTTGCTCACGGGGCCGGAAGGGTCTGGGCAGCGGGGGTTTGAGGAGGAAGACGGCGACGACGGCATTGGGGAGGCAGGCCGGCGGGGAGGTCCTCAGGCGGCGGCGAAGTCGAAGAGGAGGACGGCAGGGCAGCTCCGACGACGGCGGGGTCCAGCGGCGTCGGGGCGATGGGCGTCGCGGTCGGCTCGGGAGAAGGGCGACGGGGTTCGGTTCCCCTCCTCGATCCAGATCGGATCGGGAGGTGGGGGCTGACGAGGGGGAGTGGGGGGGGAGTGGGTGGTGGCTAGGGTTGGATCGGGGGGAAGTGGGGGTTATGGGGAGTGGGGGAATGGCCGGTTGGGCCATGGTGGGTTGGCCCAGTTGGGCCACGGCCCAGGGAGGGGGGGGGGCTTTCTCTTTCTTTTTTTCTGTTTGTTTTCTGTTTTTGTATTTTCTTTTCTTTTTTTAATTTCTTTTAGTTTTTGTTTTATAAAATATAAATACAACTCCTAAATTAATGTTATAACTTATCCTACTGCCCCAAAAAGTTTGACACCTAAATAAAATAGTTTGCCTTATTTTAATTTTTAAAAGGCATTTAATTAATGGTTTTAGCTACTGATTTAATTAGTTTAGTGCATTTAAACATTTTATAACGACTTGGCTTCTTCACCAACATTACATATGATTTATTTGTCACTTTTAGAACATTTTAGTTTTGACATTTGAAAACTTTTATTGTTTGTTTGATTTTTAATTTTTAAATTTGAATCGTTTTTGAACTAACTCGAGTTTAGCAACTATAAACGAGGTGACGTGGCACCATTAGCAGAGGATCACTGTAGCTTAATTACACGGGCGTCACAAATCTCCTCCACTACAAGAAATCTCGTCCCGAGATTTAAGAGGGGAGTAAGGGGAAAGTTCTGGTTACGATATGCTAATGGATCTTCTCGAAGAAGTTAATTCCCTTCGTTGATGTCTTCAGTTCTTTATTCCAATGCATCATGATGAAGTTGTCGTCCTTTCTTCGAGGAACTCCATCGTACTTACGAATAGGTAAGGGGCAGCTTTACAACAATTGAATGTTATAAGGGAAATTCATTTAGGGGGTATCCCAAGAATGATCATAAGAGTATCTCTCGAGTTGAACAATTAAAACACATCGAGAGCAAAGTAAGAAGGTACCATAAGAGGTTTGAAACGGATAGACAATCTTCGTTGCCTGAAACAAGGCAACGGTATAGGTATTGTGTTTAATACCAGAATCGATGATTTTCGGAAGGTGGCTCATGAATCACAAACGAGGCCAAGTGCGAGGAATTAAATTTGGAAACCGGGGGTGTATAGGAGGGTCAGGTTTCGATCCTGTGTAACTGTGGGTTATGGGCCCACCATGTGGTTAAAAGTAGGTAAAGCATTGACATCTTGCTCGGTCGTGATAGCAAGACATGTCAGAGGGTAGCCTATCATTTATGTTGGCAACAATGTCGGTACCAAGGGCGAGGGACGAAGAGAACCATTTTCCTGCTCGTTGAATGAGGCGGACCAATAGGCAAAGTTCTCGTCCACCGGTGGTTACCGGGATGCTATCAACAATGGTAACAGGGTCTTACTGACAGAGTTGTACGCCGAGGTGCTTATAAAAGCAGTGACATATTACTGCTTAGATCATATAAACCTCAAGAAGGTTAAACAGAACAATGGAAAGGAAAATATGATTATCAGATTTAACAAAAGAAGGGAAAGGAAAATGTGTTTAAACACATATTTCAGGGGTATATCCTTCCCAAGGACAATCAGAGCATGATATCCGTGGCAGGATATCATGTAGAAAACCCTTTAAGTAAGGGGAGAGAAATTTCATGACAGTACCCATACAACGGTGTTTGGATAATGGTTAAAGAAAACTTAGCATTGCGCTTTCAATGCTCTTATTGAAAATCGGAGTACCACAAACATGCTTCAAGAAGCATTGACATGGTATTCAAGCAAAAGTCAGACTTTGGATACATAAAGGATCCATCAGGAATAGCTTGTGAAATAAGTCTTACAATTTCCTCACGGAAGAATGGCTAAACTTGCTAAAAAGGATACTACAACAATAGGTCCTCCGGCCAGGTGTGCTAGGCCTGACATAACCTTACCGGGTCATATATAAAGACCAACATTATAACTCTTGGATATAAGTTCCAACCATCATATCTGACCGAGATTCAGATCTGATTGGTGTCACGATACCTCAGACTTAGGATGCCTGAGAAGAAAAGGTGCGGCACAATTTGACGAGATGACATTGTAAGATTCTCGGGAAATGAACTATGGAAGCGAGTTCCGAAACAAAAGTCCATCAGTAAACCAAGGAGAGGATGAGGAGGTGGCTGATAGGCTCAGCAACAAATCATCGCGATTTCCAAAGGATTGATTTCCACAATTATGTGAACAAGGAAATATCATTTGTTGGATCAAATGTAATAATGATGTATGCTCGAGGGAAACATACACAACTGAACAATGATAGAAGGGTGCAACCAGGAATCTGGACTAGGTAGCACGATCAATGTTTGAATGTTGATTCAATAATCAATAGACTTAGAATGAAACTGTAGACCAATAACTTCAAGCAATAGGGGTGCTAGAAGTTTCGAATTTGCACAACACAGACCATTAGTTGGTATTCCGGTTAGAAACAATACGGAGACCAAGAGATGAACGCAAAAGGTGAGAGATATTACTATATCGAGAATTCTCAAGAGGTGGTAAAATTACCACGACATTCTTGACATAAAAGGTGGTAACATTCCAAGGTAAGGAAGAACAAATGCTGTATAGCAAGGACCTCAAGGTATAACTCAAAACACGAATAAGTTTGTGTTGGAGGGAAGGCAATAAAGTGGCCGATGATAATACAATTCATCGGGGGCAAGGATGGTATTTCTCATCATGAATTCAATTGATATCCAGGAAGACCTCATAAGGTTGATGATCTTCACGGCACATTGGTCGAGAGATTTCAAGATGTAATCAATCAGTGACAACATCAAATCAAAGGAATGATGAAGCGGAAGGTTATTGGAACCATGGGTAGGGCACAAACTTGAAATCAAGCTTGTTGTTCAAGGTGAATTGATATGACGAGGAAGATCGACGTAAGCTTAGCTCATCATCGAAAGTTGTGCTCCGGGATTAAGGACCAGGTAGCACAGTTAAAATTTAGCACGATAATGATATAGCCGATCAGGCTAGGAATGACATGATCGAGTACAAACTCGGACTTAAAGAAGATTATCAAGAGTTGCTGAACCGTAGGGCAGACTCGGTTCAGTTATCGGTGTCTTTGAGTGTTTAATAATTCAGAGCCCATGAAAACTGTAATCAGTGAGAATGTAGTACTTGATGAAGAACTCATAAGAAGTTATGCAGTTTCAAGATAATCTCGAGATACCAGGGGGTAATACTCGAAGACGGATCAAAGTAGAGGTTGGACCGAGGTATTGATCCACATGAGACAAGTGCTTACACTTGCATCGAAAATGGTATTTAAAAGAGAACATGGTCGGAACCACGATTGTAAAAGGCCGGTTCCCAGATATAAGATGAACTTATACCAAGGGAACTAATATCATTTACAAGAAGCTTCGATGATAAGTTTCACATCGGGTCCATGGGCATGAACGCAAAGGCTCAAGGTCGACTCCCAATTCTTCCATGCATAACCTTTCATTTTACTTCTCGCTTTTGATGAAGCTGTAGTATAGAAATTTTATCTAGCAAAATACCAGAAGAGTATGACTCGTGAAAACTTTCGAGTTCACACAGTTTAGAGAAGGCATATGTTCAACCCATCAGGGCATCTTAGGGGTATATACCACAAATTTCAAGAATAAATAACACCAGCTCGATAGTAGAGCATGTTTGAGAGAGCAGAGGATACAATTTACCAAAGGTATTATGTATCCGAGGAAGGCTCACAGACTTATTGAATATGAAGGACGCTGTCGGATAAAATCCAGCAAATGATCTGGTGGTCCTCAAGGGATCTGGTGCGAGCATCGTACTCAATCAGAGGGAGAAACAACGCAGGGAGATCAGACTTTAGAAACAACTGACTAATTCAAGGCTCAAATGCCAAGGAATTATCAATTCCAAGACAAGGGATCAGAAGCAATGCTCTGATCAGGGATGGATAGGTTGAATGGCCTTAAGGGTACATTCGGCAGCAATTTGATTGGTCGAGATCCAGCTCATGTTTTAAAATAACGCCTGAGCCGGAAAGATAATTTAAAAGGATCAACTGATGATTGCGTGCATTCGCACTCATGTTGAATCAATAGGATCAAAAAGACGATGCCTAAGGATACTAACGAATATCGCCAGACATATGGGACGCATCCATAATGCAAGCAGAAAAGTATTGCAGAGCAATAAGCTACTAAGGATTATTGGAGGATCGAATAGTATTTCGAAGACCATTGTGAAACACATGAACAACTGGGGATGAGTGGATACTCGACAAGTGCGAGGATTTAATTGAAGGGGTATTCATGTGGCAAGGAACTGCTAGGCAGTAGGCACAAAGTATCCTCGGAACAATAGAGAAGACTCCGGGGTATCTCGTAATAACAAGATCAATGGGGGATGATCGTATGAATGGCAAGTGTAAGTAGTTATCCATAAGGATTTATCGGTGGTATGGAATTGCAACGGTGAAGGACACAAAGGTCTCGGGGAAACATCGGAGAGTATTGTCAGAATCTTCTGTTGCAGCAGGCGATCATCTGGCCTGAAGGGGCTCTCCGGGAGGAAGTATTTTCGAGAACCTAAAGTTAGATTTTAGCAAAATCACTTAACCCGAATAGAAGAGAGTTCAGAGTCCCAGAGTAAAGGTCGAGGAATAAAAAGATCCTACTATCACCCAAATGGCGACGTGGGCCCATGGGCCACACAGCCATGTTAGTAAAACAGTTTTCATCGACTAGACTCAACTTCGGCCAAGGAGTTTGGAAAGGGGATTCCTACAGGCAGTCGGCTCTGATACCAACTTGTGACGCCCCCGATTTAATCGTACACTAATCATACACGCAAATGTGTACGATCAAGATCAGGCACTCACGGGAAGATATCACAACACAACTCTACAAATAAAAATAGTCATACAAGCATCATATTACAAGCCAGGGGCCTCGAAGGCTCGAATACAAGGGCTCGATCATAGACGTGTCAGCGGAAGCAACAATACCTGAGTACAGACATAAGTTAAACAAGTTTGCCTTAAGAAGGCTAGCACAAACTGGGATACAGATCGAAAGAGGCGCAGGCCTCCTGCCTGGGATCCTCCTAAACTACTCCTGGTCGTCGTCAGCGGGCAGCACATAGTAGTAGGCACCTCCGGTGTAGTAGGAGTCATCGTCGACGGTGGCGTCTGGCTCCTGGGCTCCAACATCTGGTTGCGACAACCAGGTAGAAGGAATAGAGGGAAAAGAAGGAGAAAGCAACCGTGAGTACTCATCCAAAGTACTCGCAAGAAAGGAGCTACACTACATATGTATGCATTGGTATCAACTGGGATAAGGCTATTATAAGTGGACTGAACTGCAGAATGCCAGAATAAGAGGGGGATAACTAATCCTGTCGAAGACTACGCTTCTGGCAGCCGCCGTCTTGCAGCATGTAGAAGAGAGTAGACTGAAGTCCTCCAAGTAGCATCGCATAGCATAATCCTAACCGATGATCCTCTCCTCGTCGCCCTGTTAGAGAGCGATCACCGGGTTATATCTGGCACTTGGAAGGGGTGTGTTTTATTAAGTATCCGGTTCTAGTTGTCATAAGGTCAAGGTACAACTCCGGGTCGTCCTTTTACCGAGGGACACGGCTATTCGAATAGATAAACTTCCCTGCAGGGGTGCACCACATACCCCAACACGCTCGATCCCCTTTGGCCGGACACACTTTTCTGGGTCATGACCGGCCTCGGAAGATCAACACGTCGCAGCCCTACCTAGGCACAACAGAGAGGTCAGCACGCCGGTCTAAATCCTATGGCGCAGGGGTCTGGGCCCATCGCCCTTTGCACACCTGCACGTTGCGTACGCGGCCGGAAGCAGACCTAGCCTAGTGGCTTTCCAGTCCAATCCGGCGCGCGCCACTCAGTCGCTGACGTCACGAAGGCTTCGGCTGATACCACGACGCCGGGATACCCATAAATGCTCCCACGTAGATGGTTAGTGCGTATAGACCAAATGGCCAGACTCAGATCAAATACCCAGATCTCGTTAAGCGTGTTAAGTATCCGCGAACACCGAACAGGGCCAGGCCCACCTCTCTCCTAGGTGGTCGGAACCTGCCCTGTCGCTCCGCCACAAGGATCCACTCGCGGGTGCTCCTTCGAGCCGTCCCGTCTTTAGTCACCACATGTATCATGTATAAAGTATATAGTATATACCCGTGATCACCTCCCGAGTGATCACGGCCCAATAGTATAGCATGGCAGACGGACAAGAATGTAGGGCCACTGATGATAAACTAGCATCCTATACTAAGCATTAGGATTGCAGGTAAAGGTAACAACAGTAGTAGCAAGGACAGGCTATGCATCAGTATAGAATTAACGGGAAGCAGTAACCTGCTACACTACTCTAATGCAAGCAGTATAGAGAAGAGTAGGCGATATCTGGTGATCAAAGGGGGGGCTTGCCTGGTTGATCTGGCAAGAGAGAGGGGTCGTCAACTCCGTAGCCGATCACAGGGGTACCGGCAGCGGTCTCGGGGTCTACCGGAAAAAGTAACGGAGGGGGAACATAATAAATAACAGAGCAATCAAAGCAACACAAAGCATAACATGGTGATACGCCGTGCTAGGGGTGACCTAACGCAGTAGGAGATGATACCGGCGAAGGGGGAAAACATCCGGGAAAGTATCCCCGGTGTTTTGCGTTTTCGGGCAGAGGAGCCGGAGGGGGAAAGTTGCGAGTTTGCTATGCTAGGGATGCGTGGCGGACGAACGGGCTGCGTATCCGGGTTCGTCTCCTCGTTCTGAGCAACTTTCATGTACAAAGTTTTTCGATCCGAGCTACGGTTTATTTTATATTAATTTTAAAAGATTTAAATCAATTTTAGGATTTATTTAATTAATTTAACCAACATTATCCAGAATAGTGTCTGCTGACGTCATCATGACGTCAGCATGATGTCAGCAGTCAACAGGGAGTTGACTGGGTCAACTGACGTGTGGGTCCCACATGTCATTCACTGTTAGTTAATTAAACACAGTTAATTAGGTGAACTAGTTAATTAGGTTAATTAGTTAGGATTAAGTAAGTTAATTAATTAATTTAATTAATTAATTAATATCTTTATTTTTATTTTATTTAGTAGTTTTTTTTAACCTCTCTTTTTTTAACGTTCTGGGGCGTGGGCCCCTCTGTCATAGGCCCCAGGGAGCCTAGCGGGTTCGGGCGCTAGCGGGCGTCGGGCGCAACTCGAACGGGTGCAGCGGGCAAACAGGCACATGCGCCTGGTGCGGGTGCAGCCCGGCTAGGACAGGGGAGGGAAGGGCGCCGGGTGCTGGCACCTGCGGCGAGCTGCGCCGGGCAGGAGGCAGCAAGGGAGGTGGAGCGGCCCGAGTAGAGGAGGGGGCGCTTGCGGGGAAGTAGGGGGGCGACGGAGGCGAGGGGCGTCGGCAGCGGCGCGAGCGGCCGGTTGTGTGTGCGAGGCCGTCGGGCGCGGCCGAGGCAACCGGCGCGCGTGCGGGCGCCGATGTGGGGCGGCGACTAGGCGAAGGCCGCGGCGGAGAGGGGCGGAGGATGGTGGCTACAGAGGTGGGCGCGGGAGCGGCGACGCGGCACGCGACGAGCGGGACGGCGCACGCGCAGCGGAAGCAGAGGGGCGGAGGTGAGGCCAGCACGGGCCGGCCGGAGCCGCGAGCGGCAGCGGGCGTGGCCCCGCGTGGGCGGGCTAGCGGTAGGACGACAGCAGGGGGCACGAGGCGCTCACCGCGGCGAGGGGGTGCGATGCGCGGCACAGGTTCGAGCACGTGCGCGGGGAGGAAGAGAGGAGGATCGGCGCGGGGTTGCTCACGGGGCCGGAAGGGTCTGGGCAGCGGGGGTTTGAGGAGGAAGACGGCGACGACGGCGTTGGGGAGGCAGGCCGGCGGGGAGGTCCTCAGGCGGCGGCGGAGTCGAAGAGGAGGACGGCAGGGCAGCTCCGACGACGGCGGGGTCCAGCGGCGTCGGGGCGATGGGCGTCGCGGTCGGCTCGGGAGAAGGGCGACGGGGTTCGGTTCCCCTCCTCGATCCAGATCGGATCGGGAGGTGGGGGCTGACGAGGGGGAGTGGGGGGGGGGAGTGGGTGGTGGCTAGGGTTGGATCGGGGGGAAGTGGGGGTTATGGGGAGTGGGGGAATGGCCGGTTGGGCCATGGTGGGTTGGCCCAGTTGGGCCACGACCCAGGGAGGGGGGGGGCTTTCTCTTTCTTTTTTTTCTGTTTGTTTTCTGTTTTTGTATTTTCTTTTCTTTTTTTTAATTTCTTTTAGTTTTTGTTTTATAAAATATAAATACAACTCCTAAATTAATGTTATAACTTATCCTACTGCCCCAAAAAGTTTGACACCTAAATAAAATAGTTTGCCTTATTTTAATTTTTAAAAGGCATTTAATTAATGGTTTTAGCTACTGATTTAATTAGTTTAGTGCATTTAAACATTTTATAACGACTTGGCTTCTTCACCAACATTACATATGATTTATTTGTCACTTTTTGAACATTTTAGTTTTGACATTTGAAAACTTTTATTGTTTGTTTGATTTTTAATTTTTAAATTTGAATCGTTTTTGAACTAACTCGAGTTTAGCAACTATAAACGAGGTGACGTGGCACTGTAGCTTAATTACCCGGGCGTCACAAATATGTATTGATAATGGATGGGCATGGCATATCGACATATATGATGAGTAAACTAAGCAGATGGTGGTGCAACAAAGTAGAAGAAATGCAAGACAACATATGCAAGATACACGCAATCAATAAAACCTTGCCAAATTAGAACAGGCAACTTGATGGGTGAACAGGACAGGCCATCTACCTTTGACTCCTCGAGGTTAGAATAGTCATTAGGATCATATTGTGAACAAGAATCAACTGGTGGGGAGCGTATGAGTTTCATTGCAACCATAATGGCACTCAATGCCTTGGTGCCAATTTTGTAAGTCATTGCAGTGTTTAGCTTCAAGAGTGGGCTGCTGCTAGTGTGACACAAAGCAGCTACACAGATCATAGTGTACTTATAACGGGAAAACCGTTAGCATCAGAGTAAAATCAGCAAAGTGGAACTTTCTGGAATATATGTGCTAGTATTGCCGATACGGCTAGAAAGGCTTCAGATACCAGCTCTCTTCAACTGAAGGTGCGGTACTGTTAATATCAGTGTAACTCTCAAAGGCGACATAGATCCCCACATTTCCTTGCTATTCTTATAGGATTCAAGTGGGCAGGCCACTACAAATCCTATTCCCATGTTTACAAAATCCTACGAATCAAAGAGGCCCGAAGAGTTCAAAGTGTCCATCACAACCGACCGTATAGACCTCTACACTGCAAATGTCCCTGCTCATCTTCACTACAAGGAACATACTATACTACTATCATACTCCCTCCGTTCCAAAATATATGTCTTGGTAGAGATTTCCACTATGGATCACCTACAGATGTATCCAGATACATTTTAGAGTGTAGATTCACTCATTTTGCTCCATATGTAGTCCATGGTGGAATCTATGCAAAGACTTGTATTTAGGAACGGGGAGAGTACCTATTAAAGAAGAATGGAAGAGGAACATGCTAAAGAAGAGCAAGCAGATTTTGGATAATAAAATGTTCCTTGCATAGTGCCCGCGCATGATGAATCAGAGCGCATTAAGAAAGCAACTCCCTGATGTCTCTCTATATGTGGTGCACGTGCTTTTTCGAAAGTAAAGTAGGAACATTAGCCAACCAATTAAATGTTATCTATTTTAGTAATATCAGCATCATATCATATCCGTACTTGAGCAACAAGTTTGGAATTATGAGTGGCACGTTGTTTAGCTTGATGGATTCAAGAGCAGTGCTAAGCAGGTATGATGATGGTACTTAATATAAAGGCATGTCTGCATGCAAGTCATGTGACTTTTGTCATTTGGGTCAGTTGACCATTTCAGGCGGTTGGATGAAGATCCTATGTCTCCTAACCCTTCTTCTTCCTCATCTCTGATTCTTCCCATATAGAACACCGCACGGGCCGCCGGCTGGACCACCAGCCCCCACCGCCTGTGTTCCTCCGCCACCCCCATCCCCACCCCCGCCCCACACGCATCGAGTTTTCTTCGTTCGGTGAGGCCCCACCACCTCCCGCCCACAACCACCGTCCCCACCCGAGCCCCTTCGTTCGCACCGGCGAACTCTGACGAGCTCTGAGAAACCGACTGACCCAATTTTGAAATTTAGTATACTATGATTTAACTAGTGTGGAATAAAGGGCAAAACCATAAGCATTGCGAGTATAGTGTTGAGCGTGCCATGGCGGATCTGAAGGTGCAAACCGGACAAAGGCAACTTCGCAACCAATGTTTGCTTTCAACTAGCAAGTAAGTGATGGACAAGAAATCAGAGTAAAGCAGTGGCGATCTATTTTCTTGCTGTGATAAATAAGTTGAGAAGACACAAAAGAGTACCGCCTCTAGTGCGGCGCCGTGTATGCATCTGCTGAGAATTTGATGGTGATGCGGTAGCGTTGGCTATCGGCGGCGTGGAAGCAGATCTAGGAGGGTAGACGGTGGCAGCAGGGCGCGGTGGACAAGATGGTCGTAGGAGCGGCGCCGGCAAGGTGGACGACGGCGGGGATGAAGCGAAAGGATGGGATGCAAGGATCCCGGTCCGAAGCCGTGGATGAGAGAGGTCGATCTCTTGTAATGGACGGTGGTGTCGAGGTATCAGCTCCGGCTTGGTGGAGGAGGACAACTGTGGATGGGGTGGCGAACGGACGAGGCTGGGGTGGAGAGGGTGTTTTGGCGCCCACGGAGTATGAATGGGGAAATGTAGGTGGAGAGGATGGGGGGAACCATGTCTTCAGGGCGCGCTTGTCTCAAATGCGAGGAAATTTACAAACTTAGCCCCCGTTTCAAATTTCCTACATCACAGCAATATCAGTCGGTTGGGGATAGGACGGTAATCTCGCATACACCAAATATTTGCCGACGAGAGTTTGTTTTTGGCGCCCACCGTTTATGAATATGAATCGGGGAGGGAGTCGATTTCGGCCGAGGACACACTGTGTTTTGGCGCCAACCGTGTATGAATCCGGGTGAGAGGCGGTTATGTCAAGTTTGAGTGAAATTACAAACCTACCCCTATCTAAACCTATAGAAATCGAGCAGATAGGCTTTGCGTGGCACGGATAGGCAATAGTAATTGCCATCTCGCAGATTTTGGTTTCGGGAGGTTACTGCGACTTTCCCCGCTTCGTTCAAATTTTGCAGAGTGCACGTTTACCATGCCAACTCAATTCGAATACTGTTTGTATTCTATTTTTTGGGCAGGATCCATTTTAGATTGGAATAAAATTCTATATACATCATTTTTTATATGAATTCATATGAGTATGCATGTTTGATAGATCAATTTTGGTTCGAGTATGGATTACATGTATCATCATCTCGAATTCAAATATTTGAATCCCTTTTATGTTCACTCCTTTCACGCCCATCTCTCTCGCATGCATGCTCCTTCATGTAGCTATCACTCTCTTTTCTCCAGCTCACCCGCACACTCACTTCATGTTTTTCCTATCCTCTCAAACATGGTCGCTCGATGTCTCCCATGAGAAGTGTCACACTCTCCTTATCATTATACATTACACGGTTTTCATTATCTCTCACGTCTCTACCGTTCTCTCGTATCACTAGGTACCTAAGCTTTCTTTTTCACCGCCACACACACAGTCTCCACTCTTCTTTCACTTTTTTCTCTCTATGGGATTCTCTCACGTACCCTATATGTCTCTAGATATGAATCATACCACTAAAATTATTCTCTTTCTCTCTCCTATAGACAAAACATTTGTTGCGGTCTCCTTTTCATCTCCATCCCAGACTGACATTATTCATTTGTTTACTGATCAGACAAAATCCCCCTCTCTCTCACACACACAACTCCTGCTTCCACTCCCCTTCCCGACTACCGTCTCTTTCTCTCTCTCTCTCACACACACACACAACTCCCGCTTTCACACCCCAACTCGTATTTCTCTCACAAACATTTATAGACTAGCCTCTAGATAGGTTTATACACCCGCACACTCGTGCTTCCACTATCGCATACATGTCTCTCTCCCGCTCCTTGTATCTATGTAGATTTTTCTTCCCTTCTTGAGACACACCCTCTCGATCGTGCACATAGTATCACCTCATTTTAAGCCGATACCTCTCGCACACACACTCTTTGTGTCTTTGTCACACATGCACTCCGTCCTCCTCCTCTCTCCCGCTCTCTCTCACACACATGGGCCTTTTGCAACAACTAGCAAGATGCCCATGCGTTTCACGGACCATAAAGATGCATTTGTATGAGTAGTTTATCTTGTGGGAGAAAAGTATGTACAAGGGAAGGCCTTATTTGCAAGTGTGGAGGGGGTGTGGGTATCTTTTTGCAAAACTGCCATAGTTTCCTGCCTATCCGTCAGATATAGATCGGACGGCCTATATTGCAGGATGGCAGGCACACGATCATCACCGACTATGCTTTTTATAAGAGTAGGGATAAAAACAAAGTTGGTGATGATGGTGGGCCTGTCATCCTACAATATAGGCCGTCCGATTTATATCTGACGGATAGGAAAGAAACGACTACGGTCGTGGGAGATGCCGGTTGGCCTTCTCTTGTTATAATTGGGGAGGGGGCGGAGCCCCCGTCACCCATCTCTTCCTCGCTTGCTTGCTTCCTCCTCCTTGCTCCACTGCTGACAACAATGGCGCCCATCATAAAGTTTTCTACTGAAGAGAAAGGAAAGGCTTCCCGTGATGATCCGGGGCCTCTTCCGCCGAAGAAAAGGTCGATCCATTGCCGTGATGAAGCGGTGATTCAGGTTGTGTCGAGGCCTTGGTGCAAGCGGCCTCCTCCGGTGTACCCGCTGCCCTTGTACGCCCGAGCCGAGGGCTCAGGAGGACAAAGTGACGAGCAGCGCCGCCCATGTCGCATCCGGGGTCACCGCTCCACGGCGACGCGTGCCGTCGCCCCTGGGGTTCACGTCGCGGACTCCTCGCGCGAGTTGGTGCTGTGGGCGTCGATGCCTCCAAGCTCCTGGATCCGCTTCTCGCGGTTCTTCTCCGATGTGATGCCGTCGAGGGGGCCTCTCGAGCTCTGGCTGCAGCACGCCGAACGCAGCGCTCCAGCGACCGGAGCGGAGATCGCAGCGGTCCCCACCGGCAAGATCTTCATGACTCACGGCTGGGGCGAGATCGCGTGGGTCTGCCGTGTGAGGGGCGCCCTCGCGATCCACTTTGAGTACGACGGCGTCTCCATGCTCTTCTTCATGGTCTTCGATGCTGAGGGCCACCACCTGGAGTGCTGTTCCGAAGAGGAGCATGAGGCTGATGCGCGCTCCCCTCGCGACCACTCCAACAACAGCAGCCCTTGGGAGTCTAGCAGCTCTCCTGAGCTCTACGTGACTCCAGAGACGCGCGATGATAGCTACGTGCCCCCGAGCTCTCGCCACGCTCGGAGCAGAGCTGCGGCGTCCGGCCGTCACCGCCGCTGATCTGGATGGGGTTGGCGCCGGCCTCCCGTGGCCCACTGTTGATGATGGTGTCCATCACGGAAGGATGTAGATAGGATTCCCCTTAGTATCAGCTTTTGTTTCCTGCGAAGAATCATGAATTACCCCGTGGGGGCATGTAAGGGTCCATGCTGTCTTTTGTGCTTATCTTCCCTGTTATGAGAATTTGGTGAACGCATGTCCTGTTAAGGCTCGGTCCCCCTTTCTTTCCTCGCAATAGCTTGTTGCTCTATGCTGACGGGTCCCGGTCCCCAGGCAGGCTACAGCCGTCGCTGGTATGCCAGGTCGCGTGCCGTGGTCAAGGCCAGGAGGTGTGCGACCCAAGGTCCAGTAAGAGCCCCTGAGGCACGATACTCAGGAGGTCCCCCTTAGCGCTCAAGCAGCCATGGTAAGGCGAGAAAGGGAATCGACGTGACCGCAACGGGGTTGCGTCAAGGCGTGAGTGACCGTTAGGCCCAAACATTTAGACGATCTGAGTGCGGGACTTATCTTGTTTATCTCATGGCGACTCCTGACGTTGCGCTAGGGCTACGCGCCTACTTGTGCGGCATAGCTAGGCCAGCCCATACGAGTTTCTCTCCCCTCATGTTCTCCTTAGTGCTCTACGTCCTCAGGTCCCGGCCCTCGAGGGAGCTCAGCCGCCGCTGGTATGCCAGGTCGCGATGCCGTGGTCAAGGCCAGGGGGTGAGGGCTGGAGAGCCAGTAAGAGATCCTGAGTCGCGATGCTCAGGAGCCCTCCTTTTAATGCGCAAGCGAATTGCATGAGAGAAAAGGAGACTCGCGGTGCCGCCTGCCATCCTCCCCTCGGGGTCCCTATGAATAGGCACAAGAAGAACATGGTTTGTCGTTACAGCCGTCTGCCTGCCCTTGGTTGGTCCGGATGAAGTGAAGGCACTGAGGGCCTGGTGAGGTGACGTGCGCGGGGCGTGCCGCGAGCCAGAGCTCGAGCGCTCAGATTTGTCTATGTGGCAGGGATGAACCCATGCACCAGCGGCGTGCCTGTGAGGAGGCCCCGTGGGAGGCGATGATCGAGCAGGTGATAACCGTAGGCAGGTTAATAAGGGAAGGCAAATTAGCTTGGGTAAATGCAGGAGGATACATGCCATCGGGTCCGGCCCGAGCGGCTTCGGGATGATGCAGCCTGAGGGGTGCCCCCAACAAGGTAAGCTAAAGACATAAGCAAAAGGGATACATGCCGCAGGGACGGACCCACGCGGCCAGGGAATAATGTAGCCCGAGGGGCGCTCCCGGCTAAACGAGCTTGGAAGATGTCACCTGGTTCTGTAGACGAAGTAGAGTTGGTGCAGCTGAAGGCATACGTTGAAGAAATGACTCCTCATGAGCCGCTAGAACCCTGAGCCTCGGGAGGCTCTGGGGGCTCGGGAGGTTCCCTGAAGACCGTCTCCATCTCCTCCAGAACGACGTGGTACCTGGCTTCCTGACCCGCCAGGACACATCGCATATTGCGCTGGTTGGCTGATGCCGCGCTCGGCAAGCCAAAAGGCATACGAACGTAGTTGTGCGGCGGGCCCTCGCAGTGGCCCACACACGAAGGGCAGAAATGCTCCTGAGATGCGGCCCTATTGAGCCCATGGATGTCGATGCAGACACGCAGCCCAGCATCCTCGCCAGGATGCGGAGCTGCGCCTCATGGGCGGCTGTCGCCACGCATGGCTCTTGCTTCTTGCAGTTCCTGGGTGGTCCGGATGATGAACTCATGAGTGGTGGGCACTCCTTGCCCTGTGCTCTCCTAAGGGTCACGTGCTGCGAAGCACGCCTCCAAGTGGTGCCCAAGCTCCTTCCTCGTGAGGTTGGCAAGGTCTAAGTCCCTCCAGAAGAGAGTCCCCGATCCCTGCTTTAGCCGGGCGCCGAGCACGCCTTCCAATGCGATGGAGAGAGGCGTCCCGGGAGCAGGCGCTGGTCTTGACGAGGCTCCTGCCGCGACGCCATCCTCCTGAGGTCCTGCATGGCGCGACTGTTTCTTCTTGGGGATGGCCTCCAGAGGGCCTTCATTTCTGCTATCGGGGTCGTTGATTGCTGCGGCTTGAAGGCGCGCTCGAGGGAGCACACCGCATCCCTTTCTTCACACGGGACCATGATGATTCCTCTGCTTCCTGGCATCTTGAGAACGTTGCACTACTAGGAAAAGGGCTATAGATGAAATTGACACTAATGGCGCACTAGACAAGTGGTGTGCCACTACTCTATACTAATGGCGCACCATGTGCTAATGCGCCATTAGTGTGGAAGACACTAATGGCGCACCAGACACAAGGTGCGCCTCTAGTAACAATTTTTTCCATTTTTCCAAACATACTAATGGTGCATCTAGGTAAAGTGCGCCATTACTAGTTCTAACTAGTAATGGCGCACCAGCCACACAGTGCGCCACTACTGTATTTTTTTTGCAAAACTACTAATGGCGCACCGTGGCATAGTGCGCCATTACTAGTTTAAACTAGTAATGGTTCACTATGCAATGGTGCGCCATTAGTATATATATATATTTTTTATTTTTTTTTGCAAAACTACTAATGGCGCACGGCCATCAGGTGCGCCATTAGTATATTGGGTTACTAATGGCGCATGTGTGGGTGGTGCGCCATTAGTAACCTGGGACCAGCTAGATATTTTGGACAGCCACACCTACACACTCACTTTCCCCACTTCATTCCCTCCACCTCCTTCTCCAAGCTTGTCGGCTGCCTCCTCCTCCCCACCTCATTTGCACCATAGATTCATCAAAATTAAGTGGTTAAATTACCTTTTTTGATAGGTAAGTAAGGGGAAAGCTATCTTTATGTTGTAGATCTACTTTTTTTTCTCCCTAGCTCGCTCTAACAACGTGCACATGCACTTTCTGTGGCCTAGCTAGATCTATGTATGTTTGTGGTGTTGCATATGTTTGTGGTGTTCCATATATGTTTGTGTTTGCAGGTACCGGTATTTGAAATGCGATAGTTGCCAATATTTTGCCGGAATGTTGATTCATTTCCGTTTCAGCGAGAATTTTGGCACTATGCATTCTTTTTGGTCCTATTTTTAGGGAAAGTCATGCCAATTTTTTCTTGGTTCTAAAATATCATTTTGCTCTACCCCGCAGGCGACCATGGTCCGCACGATGACCGAAGGCATTGTGAATAGGTTTTTGAGCTCTGCGAAGGCCGAGATGCTTCAAAAGAACGAGACGGAGATAAGATGTCCATGTCGAAGATGCAAGCTGAAGAGCCTTATTGCGGACCCGGATTCCGGGCAGGTGCGGGACCACCTGCTCTTGCGTGGTTTCATGGATGGCTATCGGTGGCAACGTGATGAAGATGACTATGAAATCGTCCATGGGGGCGGGCAAGAAATGAGGAAGGGCAGCAAGACAACCACCGTGGCTCGGGCAGGCGAGAAGACGAAGAATCTCTAGGACATGATCACGATCGTGATGCTGTACACAGTCATCATGTAGAAGATGCCAGAGATGATGATGAGGAAGATCAAGATGAAGGGCATGATCATGAAGATGAAGATGCCGGAGTAGACGATGATGGAGGCTGGGTGCAGGACCCTCATATTCAAGAGCTGCTTCTCAAGCAGACGAATAACGCAAGAGCTGCCGCCCGAGAGAAAGCCAAGCTGGATCAACTGGAGATAGACGCGGTTACTCCATTGTATGAAGGATGCAGGCCCGAGGATTCCCGCCTGAAAGTAACGCTCATGGCTCTGGAGATGAAGGTAAAACACAAAATGACCGACGCATGCTTCGATGAGAACATGTCATTCTGGCATGAACGTCTTCCCAAGGGGAACAAGTGCCCTACCAGTTTTGAGGAGGCGAAGAAAATCGTGTGTCCTCTAGATTTAGGCACGTGAAATACCATGTGTGCATGAACAATTGCATCATTTATCGGGACGAGCACGCGGAGTCTACCATATGTTCGGTGTGCGGCGTCACTCGATACAAGAAGAGGAAGAAAGCTCCTCGAAAAGTGGTGTGGTACTTTCCGATCACTCCTCGTCTGCAGTGGTATTTCACGGACCCTAAGGTAGCAAAGCTCCTGTGTTGGCACGCGGATAGGGAGGAGAAGAAGCGGGAAGATGACGGAAATGATCCGGAGATAAATAAGAAGGACAAGATGCTGAGTCACCCTAAGGATGCGAGCCAGTGGCAAGCATTGAACTTTGAAGACCCAGATTTTGGGAACGATCCAAGGAACGTCGTGCTGGGCGCAAGCACCGATGGAGTCAATCCGTTTGGCAGCCAGAGAAGCACACATAGCACCTGGTCTGTGTTTGTGTGGATGTACAACCTCCCCCTGGTTGTGCATTAAGAGGAAGTACATTCACATGAGTATGCTAATTGGAGGGCTGAAACAACCAGGGAACGACATCAATCTGTATCTAGGGCTGCTGAAAGAGGAGCTAGACACGCTGTGGAAAACGCCAGCCAATACATGGGACGCTGCAGAGAAAGAATATTTCCCTATGAGAGCCACACAGCTCACGACGGTGCACGACTATCTCGGTTACGGATATCTCGCGGGCAGGTGGTCCACGGATTTTCTAGATGCGTCAGGTGCATGAATGACACAATGTATCGCCAGCTAGATAGAGATCCCGGGTCTTCTAAAACCGTGTTCATGGGACATCAAAGGTGGCTTCGCGACGATGACCCGTGGAGGAAATGCAAGGATCTGTTCGATGGTGAAACCGAACCCCGAAGACGCCCGCTTACGAGGAGCGGCGAGGAAATAGACGAGCTGTTGAAAAATTGGAAAGATTGCCCACTGTCGGGAAAGAAGCAAAAGGCGCCAGAGCTGGGAAAGAAGCGAAAGGCGCCAGAGCCGCTGCTGAAGGTATGGAAAACGAGGTTTGTTTTCTGCGACTTGCCGTACTGGAAGATCCACCGTGTGCCTCACAGCCTTGATGTCATGCATATCACAAAGAACGTGTGCGAGAGTCTGCTTGGTACCCTGCTCAACATGCCAGAGAGGACCAAAGATGGGCCGAAAGCAAGGGCAGACTTGAAATCAATGGGCATCAGGCAGGAGATCACGTTAATGATGATGATGATGATGAGGCAAAGCAGGACACAGAAAGTCGTCGTAAAGGCAAAAAGGCCAAGAAGACCGGAAATGACTACCCTCCCGCGTGAGCAAGACTTTGACAAGTACAGCGACCCGAAGATCGAACATGATGACGATGATGAAGTAGCAGCATACACCACAAGAAGAAGCAGGACCACCCTACCTAAAGGACGACCGTTCCACAGAAGAACTCCATTTGCGACAAAGACGGGCAAGAAGATTGTGAACAGATAGCTAGCTAGCTAAGATCGATTGTATTTAAATTCTAGTCTTCATTTCTCAATTTCATTTCATGGGCACTTTTTGAACTATCATGAATATTTTTAAATTTCATGGGCACTTTTTGAATTCATGAAAAAATATTGAATATTCATGAGGACACTCGATCTCGATCCCCCTCCATCTCGATCGCTATCCCCCCTCACCAGATCCCCCTTGCCAGATCCCCCTCGCCGCCGAGCACCCCCTGCACCCTCCCCCGCTCCACCACCGCCGACGACCCACGTACCCTCCCCCGCTCCACCATCACAAATGAATGCAACTAAAAAAAATTGATTATATTTTCAAAAAAAAAATTGATTATATTTTCAAATAACAAACTTGATGATATTTTTTATATTCATAAATATTTTCAAATAATTTGATGATATTTTTAAAAAAATTATTACTATTTTTATAAAAAAATATTACTGTTTCATATTCATATTAATTTTGTATTAAATTATTAGATGCAACAAAAAAATAATAATAATAAAATCTTACTTATGGCGCACGGCTGGCTGGTGCGCCATTGCTATCAAAAAAAGAATACTAATGCCGCAAAACATACTAATGGCGCACCGCCAGGGGGTGTGCCATTAGTAATCTTCCCGCTAGTCGCCCGATCCCTTCGTCCCTCCCTCGCCAGATTCACTCCCCCCTCGCCACACCCTCACGCCCCTCCTTTCGCCGCTCCACACCCGCTCCGACGACCCCCGCGCCCCGCCTCGCCGTCTCGGTCCTCCCCGCCGATGGCCTGCCCCGCCCCTTCCCTCCACCCCGAGCGCGGCCGCCGCACGTCACCGCGGCCACCGACCGGCCTGTCCTCCGTCGTCGTACCTAGGAGCTGCGCCAGGAGCAAAACCATCATCACCTTCAGCGCCTACGTCCATGGATTGGAGCCGGGTCATCAAGGATCGAGCGCATCGACCTCTTATTCCTCATCACCGACCACTGCTTCTCGGCGTCGATCCGCGCTGCCCCGACCACCCTCGGCCTCACCGTCTCCTTCCCAGCTCTGCAGTGAGCATCTCCATTGATTCCCCTGCTTTTCTCCTTGTTTAGTCGCCGTTTGTGCCTGCGGGCTCGTGCTCACCACGCCGGCCGCCCCTCGCTGTAGATTCTCTGATGTCCTTACCTGAAACTGAATATAAAGTTAATTTAAAATTCAGTCTCTTGATCTGAATATAAACTTTATCTGAAACTGAAATTGAAACAGATGCAGTCGTAAAAATGCAGTTAAAAATTCAATTTTAGAGCTTAGCTCCTGATCTGAATATAAAGTGTACAGCAAGCTTATATTGCAAGAAAGTTTAAAATTCAATCTAAAACTCAATGTAAAATTCAGTTAAAGTGATCTGAATATAAAAACTCTTGGAGTAAAAATTCAGTCTAAAAGTTAGTTAAAGTTTCAGTTTTAGAGTAATTTTCAGTTTGTAAAACCGAGAAGCGTATTTTTTATTTTGAAACTTAGTGTAACTATTTTCAATTTTGATGGAAAATCAGTCTAAAAGTCAGTTTAGACTGCATTTAATCAGAAAATGTTGCATCATCATGCACACATGTATCCCCTACTTCATGGTCCAATCTTCAGTTAGGTAGCAGCACAACTGGCCCAATTTGGTCATGGTTTCAGACCTAACTATTGCAGCTGGACCCATTCACCACATGTGCGCTAAAACCAAACTAGATAGATTAAATCAACTGTCACCACCACCATCTACTTAAATAATACACACTTTTTGAAATAATCTGATTGGATGGCAGGTGATCTATGCATTCATATAATGATATAGCAGCATATATAATGATCTAGCATCTAGATCAACATCCATGTGCTTTGTACTTTGTATACCAGCAGGTCAATGGCCAGCAGTATCTCTGTAGATTGCATATACAGATTTCTTGAACAGTGCTATTAATTACAAATAGAGCAATGTTGAAAATGAAACAAAAGGAATTGGAAAACCAGAAAGATAGGCATTCTGTTGTAAGTAAGCTAAGATAAAAAAGTGTTCACTTTAAGTAATTATTTACAACAAGCATTGTGTAGGAAAATGTCATGCAGGCTGTAACTTGAACTTGAAGAACTCCTTAGATAGTTTTTTATTCTCCTTATACAAAGTAAGCTGAAGTTTGAAACCTATTCCTCCTAAGCAGACACCGCAAAATTGCAGATAAGTAGACACTGAAAATTGCAGCCATGTCAAAGTTTCATTTCATTTGGGAGCAGTAACGAAAACTATATGTGCTGTCATAGGTGTTGTGCTGTCAAAAACTGTATGTGCAATCTCCAGAACAATTATGCTTATGTGAAAATTGTATGTGCAATCTCCAAATGTATCATCATAATGTAGGTGCTGTGTTGTGTGATTCTTCATGCTGAGAACTTCAGCTTTTTCAACTTGCTAGACTATATGTTCATTGGTACTACTTGTGATGCTGCTGCTATACTACTTGGGAATTTTGTCAACTTGTGATGCTCCTGCTGTACTACTTGGGAATTTTGTCAACCTGTGATGCTGCCGATGTACCCCGAGAGGCCCTTGAGTTTGCCGGAATGTCGATTAACTTCCGTTCCGGCAAATTCGGGTACTCCATATGTCCTATTTTCAGCAAAGGTCATGCTGAAATTTTTCGTGAATTTTAGCATGACTTTGCTAAAAATAGGACATATGGGGTACTTGCGACTAATGGATCGCCCGGGGTATCTTAGTACTTAGTTAAGTAGGATCAACTGCCCCGCCATTCTTGCTGCGTTAAACCATAGATGGCAATAGAGCCAAGTGATTAGGCCCAACTTAGAATTCTCCTTAGCATCGATAAACCCTAGATGATAAACCCAACATAGGTGGCAATAGAGCCAAGTGATTAGTGCCAAGTGATTAGGCCCAACCTAGGGTGCCTCGGCATCGATAAACCCTAAATGATGAAAACTTAACTTGGCTTCTATAGGGTGCCTCAGTGTCGATGAGAACCTAAATGATGTACTCTTAGGCCTTAGGCTTTTAGGGTGCCTCAGCGTCGACAAACCCTAAATGACAAAAGCTTAGCTTTTACGATGCCTCAGTGTCGAAAAACCCTTAATGATGAGACCATGATCTTGTTCCTTGACAATAACCAACTTTTTGACCAAACTTTTTTCCTATTTAGAGCGAAACATGGCCCACAACAATGAGGCCGGAAGTTCGGGCCGCAAGCAATTCTGGGAGCTGCCCCAGGAGTTGGAGGAAGAACCTCACCGCTATGAGGACATCGCGGAAGACACCGATCCTGACTACACAACCACTAGTGGCGTTGGGGATGACACCACTGATGATGGCGCCGCAGATGCCACCACTGATGACGGCGGCACACGCACAGATGGCAGCCAACCGAAGAGGCAATGGAAGGACCGGCGCCCGAGCGTGCTCGGCACCGTCAGGGAGGAATTTACTGAAGTGAACTCCACCGGGCATCCGACGGCGCCCAAACAAATAGTCAAGGGGTACTCAGTTCAGCTCAGGTGCATTCTCCGAAGCACCGTCTCGATCAACACTGAGAACCTAAGGCATAAGGACCGAGGGAATTTGCACAGCCTCCTCTTCACAAAGCTGCACGAACGATACAAGTTCCTCGCTGAGTTTCCAAACACACGCCTCTCAGGGAATAAAGTGAACGGTGCCGCCCTCACGAGGATGAGCACGGCCCTGTCTACTTGGAAAAGCACGGTGAAGGCAATGATTGAAAAAGGTGATAGTTATGAGAAGATCAAGGCGAAATATCCTTTGGTGAGCGAAGATGACTACAAGGAGTTCAAGATCAAGTGCGAGAGCAGCGTAACCTCCGAATGAAGTCAGTGGGGGAAAGAAATGCGGAAGTTGAATTTAGGGGTCCACGAACTCGGTCCCGGCGGTTACAGAGTGGCGGAGCCTATATGGGACAAGGAGGATGCGGAGCATGTTGAGCAAGGCCTACCGCCCCGCTTCGAGAAATACCGTGACAAGCAGACCAGGAACTTTCTCAGGGCCCGGTACAAGGAGGACCCGGTAATAAAGGAGCTTACCACGGATCCGAAGACCAGGGCGCTTGAGCATGTTCTGGTAAGGAATACATCCCCCACGTAATTAGCTCCATATGGTTGCATTCTAATTAATCCCCAATATTTCTAAATGGTTCACGCTCCTTCCGCAGGACAATGAAAGCAGTAGCGTGGGGTCCTCTCAGAGCTCGCCTTTCGACACCCCTTTAAATAGGGCGTTGAACATAATGAAAAACAAGGATAAGCTTAGTAAGCCGACGTCAGCTAGTCGTCATACTATACCGCTGGCGGGTGAAAGGAGAAAAAGACCATCTTGGAAAGCCAGTCACGCGAGGTTGAATCACTCAAGGCACAAGTGGTGCGGATTCCGGAGATTGTCCAAGAGCAAGTGCAACAACAACTAGGAACGACGCTCAACGCCATGGTGCCTACGTTGATTCATGGGCTGACGACGTGGATTGCGGGCGGCCAACAGGGGCCTCCCCCGGTTCCCAGCTTCATGGCCAGCAACTCGCACAACGCGTAGGCGGCGCCATTGGTGTCTCCGGTGGCGCCATTGGTGTCTCCGGCGGAGGCGGTATTCGTGTCTCCGGTGCCGGCACGGGCATTGGAGCTTAATGCACCCGGGTGTACGCCGGCCGGCACCTCCCTAGCAAGCAGCCCCTTCGTCAGTTGCACGCCCGCCGTTGGCGGTGCCTCAACATTAGCCGAGCTCGATGGCATCACGGTAACTAAGCCTCTCGGCCGATGACTTCATCTCCTTGCCTTTGACTGGGCATCCCTGACGCCCTACATGTTTTCGCAGGGCACAGCCGACGTTTCGTGCACTCTCCTGCACTTCGTGGGCGGCGAGTTGGTCGATGTCGCCAAGGGCAAAATCGTTCAACCGGGCAACCCCGTGTTCCACGGTAATCCGATGCCACCCACAATGTATAGGGTTGAAGTGGTTCGGGTGCTGCTAGGCTGCGACGAGTTGTTACCTCCAATTCAACCCGCTGGGGCTGACGAAGAAGAAGAGATGACCCTCAACACCTGCGTAAGCTGGCCCCTGCTAGGGCCGAAGAGCCAGATTCGTTTAGGGGCGGGGGACACCACCCCACAGACAAGACCGCTAGTCGTGCTGGCGCCAAGCCATGGCAAGAACGCCGCAATGCTACCGGACATGCCAGACATCCCTATGGCACAGGATCCGGACATGCATATGGCACAGGATCCGGACGACGACGACAACGATGATGGTAAATTTACCAACGTCAATAAGTACTTTGCCGAACATGGGTACGGTGACGAGTTCTGTGGGCCTCCTTCTCAAGAACCCAACCAAGACGACCGCGATCTAGCTGGTACGGCGGAGAAACCCAATTGCAACAGGCGTCGTCTGGCGTTTAGTTCTCAGGAGACGCCTCCAGCTGCCGCCTTCACCGAGCCTCAGATAGCCGAGGTGCCAAATATTATCAGCCCCAACATGCTCAAGAAGGCGGTCTATGAGCAGAAGTCGGTCCCATTACAACAGATCAAGAAGAAGGGATGGAAACGAAAGGCTAAAAAGGGCACCGGTACGAGCCAGCCGGCACCAAGTACGATCCATGCTTAGGGCGGGCCACCTTCACCTAAGGATATCTCGAGGAGGGTGCAAGTGGCGGGTAGGGCGATGCTACCGACAAATATGCTCAATGTTGCAACCGGTGCTATGCGGAGTCTGCATGACAGTGTTCTTTCTTTGGAGAAGTGGCGTCTCAGAGAGAATGATGTGGCATACCCGGTTTTCGTGGCCAAGGTGCCAGAGGGCAAGGGCTTTGTGGATGGCGCCATCGGGGGTACGATCGTCCTGCGTGTTGATGACATCTTTGCTATGTTTAACCTTCATCCGCTACACTACACCTTCGTTCGGCTACTTTTGCTGAGTATGGAGATGCGGATCATTAGAGACAAGACCCCAGACATCGTGATAGTCGACCCCTTCTACATGCGTGCCAAGCTCTTGGGCAGCGCTGGGGACCGCCAAGTCGCGAGTTCACACCTCGAATGCATCATTCTGGCAAACCCAGATAAGGATAACTTCCTCGTGTCTTACTTTCCCGAGTAACTCATCCCTTAACCGCCTCGAAACAAATGATTTCTTAGATTTCGATCGTTGTTTCTTTTTTCTAACATTCTGTGTTCTGTGCAGTGACACACATTGCACACTCATCCTCTTAAGCCAGAAATATTCCATGGCCACGTATTTCGACCCGAACCGTGACTCCAAGATAGACTACACAAATATCAAGAAAGTTGTTGATGATGTTCTCCCCGGCTACGCCAAATCTGGAGGCACCTTCACCAGGCCAGTTCGTAGGTACGGCAGGCACGTGTTCGCCCACAATACTAAGTTTTGCTGCGTCAAGCAGCCGCCTGGCGGTCAGAAGGATGCCTACTACGCCCTCCATCACACGCGGGCGATCGTACGGGACCATCATCACCTTCTGCTACCAGATAATCTCAAAGATTGGGCCACGAGCTTGTCGGCAATCCAGGACGCGAATGTCAGACAAGAATTCTTTCACATCCAATCGGAGTTAGCAGAAATCATCCATCAATATGTCCTTCATACCTCGGGTAGTTCTACCTCAGATATCAACCGTCCAACAGTGAGATAGACACAACGCTACAAATGCAGGCTGACAACGCCCACGATTTCATGACCATCATGACAGACGGCGGCTTCATCCACGCTCGGGTCCCATGAGTCGAGTCGAAAGTAGTGATGCTATGTGTAGTTCTGCAACATTGATTGGCTCATGTTGTAATTAAAATTTAATGAATTGTATGTCTCTTTGGTTTGGACAGTCGTTCAACTTAGATGTAATCGATGCTATTTATTAGTAGGACCATGAATCATGCTATTAATGTCTTGCTTTTCTCTTCCGATCCTTTTGTTGCATACTTATATATTGCTTATGTATTGTCTGTTCTTTGGCTTGTGCATAGAGATGCCGTCGTATGTCTTGTACAAGGGTAAGGTTCCCGGAGTCTTCGACGACTGGGAGGAGTGTCGGAGACAGGTTTACCATTTCAGCGGTAACAGTTACAAAGGGTACACCACTAGGGCAGAGGCGGAATCTAGATACGCCCGCTATCTAGCGGGAGAGAGGAGGGAGCGTTGGAGGAACCGGATGAAGACCAGTTTCATCGCGATGATGCTCATCGTGATGACCGCAGCTCTCTTCTATGTGATGGTAGTTTAGATGATCGATATTGACTTGTAGTGTAAAGAGAAACTCGCTACTCGCGGTCTTGAGACTTGTAATTTTTTATCTTTGTTCGGTCTTTTGAATTCGGAGACTAATATGATGAATTGTATTCGGAGACTAATCTTCTATTGTATTCGATGAATCTGATGTTGCTGCGTGCTGCTGTCTATATTTTGTCCAATAATATATTTTGTAATATGTGCAAAAATCAGAAAAGTAAAAAAATAAAATAAAACCTAATATTCATACTAATGGCGCATCACGTCAAAGTGCGCCATTGGTATGCCAAAGTATACTAATGACGCATCACTACGCAGTGCGCCATTAGTATGCCAAAGGATACTAATGGCGCATCACACCATAGTGCGCCATTAGTATGCCAAAGCACGTGGGGAAATATGGCCCCCTGGGAGGCATACTAATGGCGCATGGTGGTCTATACTAATGGCGCACGGCGTGGTGAGCCCTTAGTATACCAGATACTAATGGCGCGCCAGTGGTGCGCCATTAGTAAAAAATACTAGTGTCGTGGTACTAGTGGTGCACCAGTAGTGCACCATTAGTAGGCAAAACTGGTGCGCCACTAGTAGGCCTTTTCCTAGTAGTGTTGTAGCCGTGATGAGTGACTGCCATGAACTTGTCTAGGGCTGGATACCCGAGGATGGCATTGTACGGCAGGCGGATGTGCGCGACGTCGAAGTCGATGAGCTCGGTGCGGTAGTTCTTGGGCTCCCGGAAGGTGACGGGCAGGCGGACCTGCCCTATCGGTGTGGTGGACCTGTCGGTCACTCCTGAGAAAGGCTTGGTGGGCTGGAACTGTTCATAGGCACTTGGAGGTTGTCAAACATGTCGACGGACAGGATGTTAAGCCCTGCGCTGCCGTCGATGAGGGACTTGGTGACCTGCACATTGCTGATGACTGGGGAACACAGCATAGGGAGGGCGCCGGTGGTGGCTGCACACTTGAGCTGATCTGCCGAGTTGAAAGTGATGGCGCATTGGGACCACCTGAGCGGGCGCGTAGCCTCAAGTTTGGGGAGCGCCGCATTCACCTCACAAGCGAACTATTTGAAGGTGCGCTGAGAGGCTGGGGCTTGGGCGCCACCCAAGATGCAGGCGATCGCATGCGGCTCCTGGAAGCCCCCAGCCCCCTCGTCCTGGTGGTTGTCGTCGTTCCTTCTTGGTGGCGGCAGTGGGGGAAGACCGGCGTTGCCCTGGGGGCGATCTTCACGCGGTGGGTCCCTCCAGGCGCCCTCGCGAGGCTGGTCCTGCCAGCGGTCGTCACGAGGCCGATCGCCACTCCTGGCATGGGCCACGGTCATCCCAGCGTCCGCCTCCACGTCCTCCTCCGCGGCCATAGCCCCGGTCATTGCGCTCGAGGCGTCGACTGTAGCATCCTTGTCATATGGCTCTGAGCTCTTGACAGTCGCTGGTGTTGTGGGTGTTCATGTTGTGGAAGGCACAGAACGGTCGGCCGTTCTTGGATGACTCGGGCTGATCTCTGCCCCGCTTGATGTCAGGCTCCACTACGAGCACAACTACCTCCTTGCGCTTCATGTCCTTGGCCTTGGCCTTCTTCTCCTCCGCGCCCACGGCTGGCAGCTCAAGGAGAGAGAGGTGCCCTTCCTCAGCTCTTGCGCACTTGGTCGCCAGGTTGAACAACTCCTGAGATGTGCAGAGCTCCTCGTGGATGGCGAGCTCTTCCTTCATCTTAATGTCACGGACGCCGTCGGTGAACGCGGACATGATGGCCTCGTCCGTGACCTTGGGGATCTTGAGGCGGGTGTTGTTAAAGCGCTGGATGTAGTTCTGGAGGGTCTCTCTTGGTTGCTGCCCGATACGGCGTAGATCACCCGCAGCCGGTGGGCGGTCGCGAGTGCCTTGGAAGTTGGCAACGAAGCGGTCGCGCATCTCGTCCCAAGAAGAGATCAAGCCGTGCTATAGGTTCAGGAGCCAGGAGCGAGCTCCATCCTTGAGAGCCATGGGAAACCAGTTCGCCATGGCCTTTTTGCCGCCTTTGGCCGCTTCGATGCTCAGCTCATAGAGCTGCAGGAACTCCGCGGGGTCGGCGGTACCGTCGTAGCGAGGAGGCAGATCCGGCTTGAACTTTCCCGGCCAGGCGACGCTACGCAGCTCGGGGGTGAAGGCGCGGCAGCCAGCCGTGGTTGTCGGGGCCCGCTTCAGAGGAGGAGCTTGGTCTTGACGAAGTCCGTGCTGCGCCCCTCCGGGCGGTGCATGGTCTTGACAAGGTGGTGCAGCTTCTCGCGGCCGCGGAATTTCTTGGCAGCTTCTCTCTTCGCGCGCGGGCGCCGGGCGCGCCAGATCATGCCTCGGAGCCGCGCGCCTTGGTGCCAAGGCGCCGTCTTGGGGCTGAGGTGGTGGAGGCATGCCATGAGCCCCGTCGCCCGTGGCTGGTCGAGCGGGAGGCAGAGAGGGAGACGGCGCCGGAGAGCCCACTGCGGCGCGGACGAGCTCGGTGACGCGGTCAAGCCACTCCTCGTAGAGGTCGTCGATGGGGCGGTAGCGCAGGAGCTCATTCGCCGCGAGGAGCGTGGCCCGTGCCTCCATGGGAGCGCGGTGCGCGTGAGACAATGAACCGGCAGGGGTCAGCGATGGAGTGGCAGTGCGGCCGTCCTGCCGCACCGAAGGATGCAGCGAGGATGCCTGCTGCTCGTTCCTCGTCAGGCCGGTGGCAGCATTGGCGGCGGGAGACGGTGAACGGCGATGCGGCCCGCCGACGGGAGCCGTCTGAGTGACGCGGGCGGTGAGGGCAGCTCGACGCTCAGGTCGAGCACGGCGAGCATCCGCCATGGAGACGACGGAGCGACGAACTGATGGAAGGGAAGCTACAGCACACCCCTACCTAGCGCGCTAAATGTCGGAGATGGGGTTCCGGCAAACCCTTAAGGTTCGAACACTGGGGTGCGCGCGAATTCTTTCCTTCCCACCAATCTACGAACTAGCTCGCTAAGATCTCGTGGACGAACTCGACGAACTCGCAACATAGAAAGACACGGGGTTTATACTGGTTCGGGCCACCGTTGTGGTGTAATACCCTACTCAAGTGTAATGATGGTGGATTGCCTCTAGGGCTGATGATGAACAGTACAAGGGAAGAATAGCCTCCTGAGGTTGAGGTGTTCTTTTGAGTAGGCTCTCGATCGGGTTGGATCAAGCTAAGATGAGATGCTTGAGGCTCTATTTTCCCTCTCTCTCCACTGTGGTGGCTAGCTCTACTTATATAGGCCCTGGCCCGCTTCCCAAATATCGAGCGGGAAGGGATCCAACAACGGCGGGCACACTTGAAGGGGGGCAGCTAGTACAAGCTATCCTGACAAAAGTGGTCTACGCCTGCGAAAGGCTCTGGTGGTGACGTCGTCTTGGGCTCCACGATAACCTCTGTCTTGCCGTCCTCCTGGTCTTGGTCTCGTTGCACCGATATAGCAACCTTTCCCTGATGCCCCGGTGCTCTTCGCCTGCGCTGGCCTCCTTAGCACCAAAGGGGAAACAAGGACACTACGCGCGCTGGCGCCCGCCTGGTGTCATGCGTCATGGCTCACGTCACGAGGGCCTCGTGAGGTTTGCCCCGCCTTGATATCTCTGCTCCTCGTGAGCCTGCCTGGCTAGGCTACTCTAGAGGAGGTCTTGCATCGTCCGCCTCGCGAGGTTTGGACCCTCGCGTAGGTCTTGGATGCCTTGGTAATGAAGATGGACCGTACGGCCTGATGGCTTAGCCACACCATGGGCCACAGGCAGGCAAGTCTGGGGACCCCCATTCCCTGACAGTTTCCTCCTTCCTTCCTTGCTAAGCTATAGCCGCTTCCTCGCTCTCGTCGTCTCACATCCTACCGTCGGGGTCGCCATGGTCTTCTTCAAAGACATCTCCAGCGGTTCCTCCTCCGGAGACTACTCCTTCACCACCCGGTTATGCCTCTCTTCTCTTTCTCGGGCTATGACTTGGAATGAATGATTTTTACCCAGAGGTCGATTTGAGTCGTTTCTTCCTCTTCTAGCTCCCTAAGATCATAAGTGGCAATATATGGAGCAGGGTGGCTGAAGATCTATCTGCTCGTTGTCACCATCAATCTCCATGCGTGAAGCTACTTGCGTTTCATTCTATGGACACTGGGAGGAAGTTTTTGGCATGTGGAGAGAAGGTTCAACCCTCTTCCATTGTTACAAATCATTTGTTAGACGTGATTCAGAAACTGTCACGGTCCCAACCCATTCATACCACACCTTCAACCAAACGCATCCTAAGACAGTGTCACAGTTTGTACCTAGTATCTTAAATTGTTGCCATCTCATTCAATGGTGCCATTAGAAAATTATTTGGCACCGCTTCAGCAGTTTGTGCAGCCAACTTTGATCCACACATCTGAGCAGCCAAGCAGTAAAATACTAAATGGCACGAAGGAACTGGGCATCGAAGCAACTACGTGCTCTGGAGTCCGGGTCCCTGATTTTTTTTCCGCTACATCGGCTCGCCAGTTCAGGGCACCAGTGCGAGATGTAGCAACAGTTGTCTTTACACCAGTTTTGGCATACATAGTGGACGGCCTTAGTGCTATTAGTTCTATGTTACTAAATTTGTGCATGTACACACCTGTTAGTATCAATTTGCTGTCATCCAAACACTATTGCTATGTTGTTGCAGTTATATTTACCTTCCTCATAAAATGTTCAATTTGTTGTTTATTGTACATGAGTAAGAACTTGTAGCGTCGTTGTAGTTAATTATAGCTTCTGATGTTCCAGAATTTGGTTGTTGTCTCAGTACCAATTATTTCATTTACACATTGATCTTTTTGAGAAGATATGTCATATTTAACATGTTTCTTCAATTTTTCAAAATAAGCATTGGTAATTTTCTGTGTTTCTATAAACCCATTTCCCCTACAATTGTTACTGATCTAGTTTTAAATATTATAGGATGAATGAAGTGTTCTTACTTGGAGTGGGTTAATCAAGTGTGGCCACTTTCTTTGAAGATGTGCCTAACGAAGCTCTGGAGCATGTAGGAGGAAGTGAACACAGCTAGGCTTACAGAAAGTCTTGTCAACGCTGAAGCATATTTCAAGATGCGGGATAAAAATTTGAAGGTGTAGAATGAGCTCATGTTTTCAAAAAAGACTTTTCTAAGATGGTGTTGGCGAAGGAGGAGGCACTTTCCTAGTTGGCCCATGCAAAACGGGTTCTTACTGAACTGAAAGCAAAGGTGGATAAGACGAGCCTGGATGATCTCGATTAGGGAAATGAATATATTGTTCTTATGAAGTTGAACTAGCTATATGTTGTACTGTGTTGTTTTCATGTAGCTACCATACTGTGATGTTATAATATATTTATGTGCCTGATATGAAATTGGCAAACAACTGCTCGATATGAAATGTGAATTTGCCTAATACTGGAATTATTAATTGTAAACTAATAAACCTGCTAAATGTGTCATGGACCTTTGCAAACAGTTCTAGCAGTAAAAGCGGTTGCGATGGATAGCCCAATGCCACACGGTTTTCTTCATCAAATCGTGTGTGATATAGTTAATAAAAGCAAACAGTTAACCAAGGAAGACCGTGTGTGATAGTCACACCTTTCACACACGAGCCTACACATAAAATTGTGTGGGATTTACGTCTGAACAGAAACGTTTTCCCTGGATTGACTGTGTGGGATGTACATAAGAACGGAAACGTATTCCTTGGATTGACTGTGTGTGATATACATAAGAACGGAAATGTTTTTCTGGGATTCACCGTGTGGGATGTACATACCTACTGAAATGATTTTCTTGGATTACCGTGTGGGATGTACATACCTATGGAAATGTATTCTGGGATTCACCATGTGGGATGTACATACCTACGGATATGATTGGGTTTCCATGCCTCCCCCGATTGCACACGGCCGCAGCCTGGGTCCCAGGAGGGCCTATCCCTGACGATTTCTGGGTCGTGTGGGAAGGACCCCCCTATCGCCCACACTCACTTGGCGACGGTTCCAAATGCCGTCGCGGAAAGGGGTTTTAAACCGTTAGTTTAGGACCGACACGCACCAGTGTGTCTCCGTACTCCATAGTCTTCATACGATGTCTTCTCATGTCATAGTCTTCAATGTGAATCTCTTCATAGACCACCATTGTCTTCAATGTCTTCACACATTTTTAGGGGTCATCTCTAGTAGGTAAACCGAATCAATGAGGGACTACTACCTGTGTTATCCTGCAATTCTCACAAACACATTAGTCCCTCAACCAAGTTTGTCGTCAATACTCCAAAACCAACTAGGGGTGGCACTAGAAGCACTTACAATCTCCCCCTTTTTGGTGTTTGATGAAAAACTGGTTGAAGTTTTCAACGGGGATAAAAATATGTGAAAGTTTGAGAATTAGGCATTGTCTGCATAAGTAGTGAAAGGCTCCCCCTAAAGATGTGCATATATCTTCAACTTATGAAGACAATTCATCATGCATGTAAAGATACAACGAAGATAATGACATGCATAATGAAAAATGGATGTCTGCGAAATGACTTCATGCGGAATTTATCGTCGCATCACAGAGTAGCAGAGAAAGCAGCAGACGACCATCGAGTTTAAGTGTTACTACCCAAAGAACCAAATGTATCAAAAAAACTAGAGTTGTAAACACTTGGCAAAAATAGGGCAAACACCCATTAGGACCCATTTGAAGACTATCAACTCATATGCTTCTCCCCCTTTTGTCAGTAATGGCCTAAAAGGTTTGAAGACATAGAGTATCTACTCGTTCCCATCAGGAGTAGATGAAGGTGCAGGGTCGACATTGGAGTTCGGTGGTGCAGAAGGGCCTGGTGCAGTATCGAGATGCAGTGAAGCCATGGTTGGTGAAGTGGCATCGTCTTCTTCATCAATGACTCTTGCAACAACAGTTGCAGCCGAAGATGAATACTCATAAGCTACAATGGATGGAGTGCGGTGCCGGCTTGCATTGCGTGGAGGAGTGGAATCAAATTTGAAACCCTCAGCGAAGCCATCTTCGCGAAGATCTTATTCAGGGCATAGTAGTGTGAGACTCTTTTAGGACCTCCGACAGGCTTCATGGGCAACAAATGAGTTCTTGATGGCCAAGTTTCTGATGTGATTGATGTCCACCAAGATACTCTACATCTGACACTTTGGCCAGTCCTGATTCTTATCCTACTTCTGATGTAGGGCCACAAGAAGCTCTCGGTCATTGAGTGCACGAGAACGCTTGAGAGGCCTTTCAGCAATTGTACTCTTAGTGCCTTCAGTGTTTGCACGATGGGGCACACGCATATTGCCAGCCAGAGGATAAGTAGGAGTTGCAGCATTTGGAACATGAATCCCTTCCATTGGTTGTGTGAAGCTTTGATGATCAGCATTGTGATGATATAGCGGCTCCTTGGCAGGCTCTGGGTAGATGGCTTCAACGGACAAATCAACCTTAGGCAGAAAGACAAGATGGTTGCGCGGCTGATAGTGAATAGTAGGGTGAAGCTTGATCAGGCGCATCACCCATGGAGCATAAAACTTTAGGCCAAACTGATCAATCCCAGATGTAGCAAGTTGTCTGATGAAGAATTCCTGGGTGTTGAATCTGATTCCATTGATGATGTAAAACACCAAGGTCTTCATGGCTCCTTCAAGTTTGGCTTAAGTACTGTATCCCTTGATCAACCATAGAATACGCCACAGAATGTGATAGACTATGCGGGGAAAGTACTCGAGGTCCTTGATGAAGAATTCCTTGGGATATTCAGCATCTTGAGGCAATGGCTTCATCATGCTGAGCATCTGACTCACATTTGGTTCAGGCCGCTGAAAGATACTCTACAATTCATTATTGTGAAGCTGACAACCAGGCTCATACAAGTCACCTGGAGTGTGCAGGGAAGTAAGCTCAATAATGTCTTGAGCTTTGGCTTCATGGTGCACATCGCCTGACATCCACTCAAGGATCCATGTCTTCGGATCCCTGTTGTATCCACGAATGTGAAGAGTGGCATAGAACTGCAGCAAGAGCTCTTCATTCTAGTGCTCCTTGTTAGCGACGAACTGTAGAAGACCAACCTCCCTGAAGCAATCAGGGGCTTCTTCCAGACAGGGCAGCCCAGCAATGGCTTCACAATCAAGATGCATGTGTTGAAAGATTCGCTCTTGATTGTATAGGATGCATGAGTAGCAGCTGCGCTACTGATAGCTCCAGAAGCGATCAGAAGAGATCTTAGGCTTCGAGTATGGAATCTTGGCACTGTCAAAGAAGGTATTGTGTGCCCTGAAGCTATTCATGTTGAATGATCCTGGGGAGGTTGCAACTCCTAGAAGCCTTGGCAGCCTCGGGTTTGGCTTCTGAACTTGTGGCCTACATGATAGTCATATTGAGGTCCGGGAGCAGTGGGAGGCACCATGACAGGCCATTTCACAGTGGCCGGTTGTCCATGATCAAAGGCCTGTTCAATTGTGTGAGGCCTTGGAGATGGAACAGTGGCTTCAGCTTGCAAAATGGCTTCAGGTTGAACTTGAGCTTCGGGCAGCACATTGGCTTCAGATTCCATATTATCTTCAGTGCCATATTGTTGTCAGGCGCCACATGGTCTTCAGCCATGACAGTGTCATTGGCTTCAGCATCAGTGTTTGTGGCCGCCTCAGTAGTTTCAACCTCCGTCTGATGAATGATAGGAGGGTCGGGCACAGACTCATTCTCCCCGAGAATGACTGGTTCAGTAGGAGGGGGTGTAGCAACTACTTCTTCTCTTCTTTCTTCTTATTTTTCTTCATCGGCTGATGCAGCCGGAATGTCTTCAGCAGCTTTGGCTTCAGACTCAGAGACATTCACAGTTGGGGTGGCTTCAGGGAACACTTGATGTGCTACCGAGCTTTGTTGCACGTCCCCTTCTGGAATGCTCGACATGGTGACCTGTGGCCTAGGGCCTTTGTGAAGCCTGCGGAAAGCGAGCGACGTCTGTGGTGACGAAGTGGTCTGGATGATGTGGTTATCTTCGTCAATCAGTGGAGTGGCGTCTTGATGTGGTGGAGTTCTAGGAGTGTCATCAAGAATGGGGGTGTCTTGTTGAGGGCGATCGACCCACGAAGCATCCCGAGTGATTGGCGTCAAAGGACGACCAATACTGATCAGTTCGCTGTTTGTATGAACAGGCGATGATACCATGTGGTGCTCAATTTGAGGAAGGACTTCATCATCTTCAACATTGTCTTCATGATCAATGTCTTCAGCTGTGGTGGGGTCGACAGCTGGTACTTCTTCATCTTCAGGAGCCTTTGTGGTAGCAGGCTCGTGAATCACTAGACGACGCTCTTGGCTCGTGGAGGTAGGACGGGAAACAGAAATTGGCTCAACCATAAGGGGCTCAAAGGCAGCAGCAATAGCATGCTCTTTCTTTGAAGAATTAGTCTTCAGCTTCCTCTTGGATGGAGCAACATCTGAAGCATCCTTGTGCTTGTGCTTCTTGGCTTCGGCTTCAGCTGCCCTTGTCTTCACTAGTTCTGAAGCTGCTAAGGGGGCCTTAGGCTTCGAGCCTGTCATGCTGGCAGGGAAGACAATGTGAGGTTCTTCCTGGCTTGGTGCTTCGGTTCGGGCCGCAACTGACTTCTTCTTCTATTTGACAGCCATTCTAGGGTCGATACCAGGACGCCCAGAGCCTTGCACTTCTCAGCCTCATTGTGAGCTTGAACGCATTTCTGCGCAAAGTACTTCATGCGCTCTCTAGACCCTTTCCTTCTCAAAATCAATCTTGTTTTTCAACTCGATGATTTTCTGAGCCACGGCTAGCTCATTTGCAATGGCTCCATGAAACGTGATGCTTATGCTGATTGGCAGCTGAAAGTCATCAATATTGAGGGTTTGATTATTGAACCATTCATCAATGAAATTGTTCAGTATGTCAACGTCAAAGAGGGGCAGATCGTTTAAGATCTCCACCTCTAGCTTCCTCTTGATCAGCTGTTCAAGGGCTTCATCACCAAGCTCCTCATCACTGGATAGATCTATAGTATCTTCCTCGTTCCTTAGAACGGCAGCTGGTGTCAGTTCATGCCCAGAAATCTTCATGGGTTTCTTCTTGGGCTTCTCCGTCTTCTTGGAGACACGAGAAAGATCTTCAGGTTGCACATTGGGTTCAGGAGGTGCAGTTGCCAATGGTTTCACACGCGAAACTTTTGGTTGGACAGAGGGCTTCATAGCCTTTGTCTTCTTCTTCTTCTGCGGCTTTGGTGGAGCTGGCGCTTTGTCAGAATCTGCAGCATCAGCTGAGTGCTCCATGGTGGCCCCCTGTACATCTATGTGAGTGATGAGGCCTTAGAGTTGTAGAAGGGGCCAATTTCATTGGGATTAGCATCACGGGTGCCATCAGCCCTTGGAGCAGATGGACCAGGGTTGAAGTCGAGTCCCAGGTCCTTCTTGTTCTTAGCAGCAGACTCCTTGGTAAATTGATAATTGCGCTTGAAGAGATTATCGTCGCGACACCATAACAGTGATGATGGGTCGGCATTCTCTGGCTGTGGCCCTCAGAACATGCAAGGGTAGAAGTCTTGAGCAATGGCTTCAGACTTGGACTTGGGCTGCAGATTTTTGTATAGAATATCTCCCCAGGGGCCTTTGATGCCGTTCTTTTCAGCATATTCAGCAGCCACAAATCTGTATTTGTACCATTCCTCAACCCAATATCTTTGAATCCATTGGATTCGGGTGTTGCGCTCGCCGTAGGTTTCCTCTGGGTCTGTCTTGTACATTTCAAACAGATCAGGAGGTAAATCCTTAGCGGTATCCCCACGGCGCTGCCTGCCTCCCTTCCTTACAGACTTTTTGGTGGCCATTGGATTCAGATTGAACGGCTTCAAGATTGTGAATGGCTTCCTCTTGCTAGTCAGACAAGAACTGGCTTCAGGAGAGTGGATGTGACACTGCAAGAACTCTACAAATGAATGCAGACTATGAGAACCAAGGGATTCTCCCACGGACATGTACCTCTGACAGCATTAAGGTGCGAGGGAAGTGGAAGAGGTCATATGCATTCTCAGAAGATTTTGAAGATAAATCAGTTTGAAGACATTGACCCCATAGTGCGAAGACATTCACTTATTTGAAGAGAGTCGGTTCCAGATTTGTACGAATCCATGAATATGTACAAGTGAGGAATCTAATTATTTATGAAGCATAAGTGAATATACTTGGCATGATATGAGATGCGGACATGGGCAGATCTAGATTTGGAAGTTGAGAAACCACGTTCAGTTGAAGTGGATGGATTTGACGGATCAAAAAGGCAGTAAAAGGTAGGTTTTATTTACCGCTTATGAACTGCTAGACGAGGTCGAAGATAGAGTGGCCGAGCAGTGCAATCTCCCGCGCCCTAACTTGGCGGCGGAAGACACCTACGGCGTCGGCAGAGAGGATAAGGTACGCGGCCGGCGTGAGGACAGTGTCGAATAAGTCACGACTGCTAAGTGCTTCGTCTCTGGCATCGACGCGAGCTAGCGGAGGCGCTTGGGTTTTGGTGCGAGGAGAAGAGGTGGAAGAAGAGATAATGATCATGGTGAGTTGTGTATTTATAAGGATAGGGGCGGCATAGCATAATTACGCAGGTGCCCCTGGCGGTTCACATCTGAAGGACATGTCGCATGCATGCAACTTATTGGAAGTTGTTCCACATTCCCACGCACGCCTAGATTGTCGGGTGGTCGTTCTGGCTTCTCTGGTATTCAGGCAAAAAGGATATGGCATTAAAAACAGATTTAAACATTTGTCACTTTGTCTTCTACTAACAAGGACTCAAGAAGACAAATGACATGTTTCAATAGAATGCATATGATTTGGATTGCGACGACTATGCAATCAGGACGCCATTGAAACACACCAAACAAGAATTTGGTGGTGGTGTTACCCACCGTATAGGAAGTATTAGACCCAGACACGGCGCACAATTATCGTGGCGCTCCGAAGTCAAATTCCCCATTAATGTATTCACACTTAGAGTGTACGTCTTCATTGATTGAAGATATACGTTACTTCATGTGTTGCACATCTAAGTCATCAACGTGCATAAGCGTTAGGATGTGTGTCCAATTATAGGACATTCAAGGATTATAAGATATTTAGCTCACACCGCAACTTGCAAAACCTTTTATCATCCAAGGGCTTTTTGAGGATATCTGCCAATTGCTCTTCAGTGTTGACGTGAATGATATCGATATCTTCCTTCATGACATGATCTCTGAGAAAGTGATGACGGATCTGAATGTGCTTTGTCTTCGAGTGATGGACTGGGTTGTTGGCAATCTTGATGGTGCTTTCATTGTCGCAGTAAAGTGGCACTTGCTTCAGATGGATGCCATAGTCCTTGAGAGTTTGCTTCATCCATAGAAGCTAAGCGCAGCAAGATCCAGCAACAATGTATTCAGACTCAGTAGCGGGGAGAGATACACAGTTCTGCTTCTTCGAAGACCAACAGACAAGAGATCGTCCAGGAAAGTGACATGTTCCTGATGTGGACTTGTGATCAACCTTGTCACTAGCATAATCAGCATCTGAGAATCCAACTAGATGAAACTCTGAGCCCTTTGGATACCATAATCCTAGAGTTGGGGTGTAAGCCAAATATCGAAGAATTCGCTTCACAACTAAGTGATGCGACTCCATTGGTGCCGCTTGGAATCGGGTACACACACAAACGCTAAGCATTATATCTGGCCTAGATGCACATAAATAGAGTAAAGAACCAATCATGGAGCGGTATAACTTTTGATCAAACTCTTTACCATTGTCGTCGGGACCCAGATGACCTTTGGTTGGCATTGGCGTCGTATATCCTTTGCAGTCTTGCATTCCAAACTTCTTCAGGCAATCTTTGAGGTATTTCTCTTGTGATATGAAGATGACATTGCTCTATTGACGGGTTTGAAGACCGAGTAAGAATTTTAGCTCACCCATCATGTAGATCTGATATTGTTCTCGCATCATGTGTCCAAACTCATCACTGTATCTCTTGTCAGTGCAGCCGAAGATAATGTCATCCACATAGATCTAGCATACAAATAGTTCTCCATCATATGTCTTCATGAAGAGCGTAGGATCCAAAGAACTAGGTTTGAAGCCTTTGATCTTCAGAAAGTCTTTGAGTATGTCATACCAAGGGCGAGGGGCTTGTTTGAGGCCATACAGTGCCTTGTTGAGCTTGTATGCCATATCATGACATTTTTTGGGTCTTCAAAGCCAGGTGGCTATGCGACATACACTTCTTCTTCAATCTTGCCATTCAGAAAGACACTCTTCACATCCATTTGATATAGAAGTATGTTGTAATGATTGGCATAGGCTAGCAGTATGCGAATGGCTTCAAGCCTAGCCACTGGAGCAAATGTTTCATCGAAGTCAATCCCTTCAACTTGAGTGTATCCTTGAGCAACAAGACGAGCCTTGTTTCTGACAACTTGACCATGCTCATCTTGTTTGTTGTGATAGATCCATTTGGTGCCTATGATATTATGCTTCCGTGGGTCAGGATGCTTAACCAATTCCCACACATTGTTTAACTCGAACTGTTGAAGCTCTTCTTGCATCACTTGAATCCATTCAGGTTCCATGAAGGCTTCGGCAACTTTCTTGGGTTCAGATATAGAGACAAATGTGTCGGCGTTCTGGGAACAGGGGTCCCCAGACCTGCCTGCCTGCGGCCTGTGGCGTGGCTCAAGTGGGGGCCCAGCGCGGCCCATCTTCATCAACACGAGGCTCAAGACCCTCGCGAGGGGCCAAGCCTCGCGAGGCAGACGACGCGGCGCATCCTCAGGCACAGCCTCGTCAGGCTGGCTCATGAGGAGGCGGAGAGTTCAAGGCGGGGTACCTCGCGAGGTGCCCATGATGCAAGCCATGACGACACGGGGCACCAGGCGGGTGCCAGCGCGCGCAGCGTCCCTCTTTCCTCTTTGGTGCAAAGGGGGCAAGCATATCCGCGGAGTACCGAGGCATCAGGCAAAGGTTGCCACTTCGGTGCAACGAGACCAAGACCAGGAGGACTACGAGACGGAGGTCACCATGGAGCCCAGCGCGGCGTCATCACCAGAGCCTTTGGCAGGCGAAGGCTGCTTTTGTTAGGATAGATGTACTCGATGTCCCCCTTCAAATTAGCCCGCCATTGTTGGATCCCTTCCCGCTCAATATTTGGGGAGAGGACCAGGGCCTCTATAAATAGGACTAGCCACCCACATAGCAAGGGGTTCGATTCCTAGGGGTTTGATTCCTAGGTGTTCGATTCCTGGTTGTTCGGTCCGGGATCTGAGAGAGAAAGAGAGAGAAAGGTGACTGAACTCTTCATAGCAGTTCATCACCACAGCCAAGAACAGACTCCCGCGAGGCTATTCTTCCTTGTATTGTTCATCCACACCAGCCCCAGGAGGCAATCCATCCACCACACACTGGAGTAGGGTATTACACCACATCGGTGGCCCGAGCCAGTATAAATCTTGTGTCTTTCGTGCAGCTCTTTTAGTAGTTTAGATCCCATCGAGATGGAGAGGTTGAGGGTGAGATTTCCGCGGGCACCCCAATGTTCGAACCTTAAGGGTCTGCCGGAACCCGAAATCCGACATTTGGCGCGCCAGGTAGGGGTGCGCCGGAATTCGTCTTCCACCACTCCGTGCCCCGTCGCGTCTTCATCGCCATGCCCGGCGACCAGGAGGTCAACCCCGACCCGTGGGCTGCATGGCCCAAACGCGCGGAACCGCTCGCCTTGGGTGACCCCACGCCCCAGGCAGCTCGCGGTCAGCAGGGCACTGCGGGCCGCGGGCAATGCGGACAGACTTCGGCAACTCTTACGCCGCGGCAGGCTCGGTCGGCAGCAAGGGCCTCCAATCACGTTGGGACAACGACACCATACACCCGCCGGGAGCAGGCGAATTCGAGGGCCGCGCTCACGGTGGCCCGAGAGCTGCTACGGTGCAGGTTGCTGGAGGGCGGCCACGACGTGCTGCTAGAGCGAGTGGCGGAGCTCCTGGGTTCGCCGCCTCGGGGGCTCACCCCTTCTCCACCGAGCTCCCATCTCAAGCCTAGAGCGACCCGCACGGGGGCTCCGCGCGCGCCCGCGGGCTTCAAGGCTAATCCGACGCCAGCGAAGCTGTCAGCACCAGACCGGTGCCGGCACTGCCCCCGCCCCTGGCCCGCGAAGGAGAAGGACTCGACGCGACCCGCGGCCCCGGAGGGCGGCCGCATTGCCACCCAGTGGCAGGCATGACAGGTGGGGCCGCATGGCATGCGGGGCGCCACGGCATGGCTTACGGGATGACGGCGACGGAGGAGTGCGTGCCCCTCATGATGGACCAAGGACACCCTCACGAGGACGGGCAAGGCTCACTCCTCGGCCCCAGCTGGGGGGACGAGGTGATGGAGGCTGAGCCCTTCGAGGCGCTCCAGGATGAGCCCGCTGGCCACGCTGGAGGCAGCGATCACCGGGCGCCGCTAACTCTTCAGGGGCAGGTATATGCTAACCGTGGATCGCAGGAGGTGCAGGTCGCCGCGGCGAGTGGCTGCCCCGCTCCTACAGTCCCTCACCCCTCGGGAGGAGGGTGCAGGGGGCTGCAGGGGAGGGGCCAGGATCCGACATCACCACCATGGCGTTCGGAGCAAGGCGTTCTCAGGAAGTGGGCCCTCTGTTGGGGAGGTGCCTCAGGGCCTGCCCCTGGCAGAGGACCCGTGGTCGTCGGGGGAACCGCTGGCGACCGCTCTACCCCATTGGGCGGCGTCCTGGGTTCTGGTCGTTGCTGATGGCACTAGAGTGTGGCGCAAGGCGGGGCCCTCGTCTGGCGATATGAAGCAAGGCCAGTACCTGTGAAGAAGGCCCAGTGCCTGTGAAGCTCGCTGCCCCGTGACACTCTCACGTAATAATGAGTGGGGTTGTACCCGTCCAATGGACATCACTTAGCTCCGCACTAGTGAGAAGACGTCCAAGACTAGATTAGGTGCCGGACGCGGCCTTTTTTCTGCCTTTTGTTGCCCTTCCCTTTGGTTGTAGCATTTCTCTCGCTGGATTTAAGTTGGATTCGAATTTGAAATTTGCATGTGTTTGGGGGAGGGGTGCTTGTTCTCGCTCGAGCTGTTCTCGCGTTCTAGTTGCCGCTTCGTCACAACTGCCTCCCCTCGCGAGCCCCTCGCCAGCCGGGTCAGGCCAGGCTAGTGCGCAGCCCAGGCTGCCGCTGTTGCTCCCTCTCGGGAGGATTTTCGGGTGCCTGCAGAGGTTGTCCTATCTGGAAAAGGCCCAGAGCCTATGAAGCAAGGCGAGTGCCTGTGAAGCTCTCGCGCTCGAGGAAAAGGCCCAGAGCCTGTGAAGCAAGGCGAGTGCCTGTGAAGCTCTCGCGCTCGAGGAAAAGGCCCAGAGCCTGTGAAGCAAGGCAAGTGCCTGTGAAGCTCTCGCGCTCGAGGGAAAGGCCCGGAGCCTGCGAAGCAAGGCGAGTGCTTGTGAAGTCATCGCGTTCGGGAGAAGGCCCAGGGCCCGTGGAGAAGGCCAACGCATGAGGAGTTTCTCATCAGTGACAACCTCACATCCTGAGGACCCAGCTAGAGAGTGCCCAAGGCGTCGCGCCCTCCTGCAGGCCGCCTCGGAACCAGCATGGGACAAAGGTAAACCAGCCCACCGTCAAGCGCGAGCGCAATTTGGTTATTACTGATATGATAGACACAGGTTTTTACATGAGGGGCTTCCCCTCCCAAAATGCTCTCACACACCACCAGGTCAAAAGCCCGAGTTCTATTCATGCAGAGTTAAAAAGACAGGAGCGATACGCTCTCAGTCGGACCAATCCCCCAATGCGTCCCCAGAAGCACCTCCTGAGCCCTCGCCGGAGTCGCCGAGCTCACCATCGACGCCTGCGTCGCTGCCGGCGGCGTCGGGGCCGCTCGCCGCGCCATCCTCGTCAGCACCCACGACCACGTCGCTGTCGTCCGAAGTGAAGGCCCTGACGAGGGCGTCCACGTTATCCTCCACCCAGCGCGACAGGTCGTCTCGGATGGCCTGGGGGACTGGGGCGATGACGGCGTTGAAGTCGAAGCGGGGATTCATGTTCTGAAGATGGCTAAAGACACGGGAGAAGGCGCGCTTGAGCAAGGCGCGGCTCCTCTCCTCCACCAACCCGTCGGCCCTAACCGACCGCGCCTCCAGCTGCGCCACCATGGCGGTGAAGAACTGCAGGTTACCGACGTAGTTGATCGTGTGTGGCTCATCGACGGACGCCTCGCAGATGTTGCCCAAGGCCAAGTTGGCCCTCTCCCTGAGCGTGGTGAACATTGGGCCATGCGCGTGCTCCAGGAGCCGCCGCTGGCGTATTTTGTCGGCGTTCTGGCGCTCGACGGCCTCGGCCTCTTCCATCCGTTGGCGAAGGCGGAGCACCTCGGCTTGAGAGGCGGCCAGCTCTTTCTGCGCTGCCTCAAGGGCGGCCCGGGAGGCGTTGGCCAGCCGCATCGCCTCGTCCCGCTGGGCCCTCAGGGCTGCCGTTCTGCCTTCGGCTTCGACCTGGATCATCCCCAGCTTCCCCTCGAACTCACGCTCGAGGCCTTGGCGCGCCATCGCCACCCGACGACAAACCTCCTCCAGGACACGTGCTTCCCGCGCAGCAACGTCGTCCTCCGCCCGCGTCACTAGGCGCTCCCTCGTCTCCAGCCTCTCGTACTCACGGGAGCGTTCGGCGGCCTCCAGCACCAACGCTTCCTCGCGCTTCTGAAGCTCAGCTGGGTCACTGGAGGCCACCTCCATCGACGCGAGGGCTGCCTCGCGCAGCTCCGCTTGCTCCTCCAATGAGTGGCATCGGGCCAGGAGCTCGTGAGCTCGCTCCTCCACCGCCTCTCGCTACCCGTCAGCTCTCCGGGCCTCCTCGATGGCCTGGGAGCGGGCCACTCAGGAGGCCTCCAGCGACGCCTTTGTTTCTTCATCATCAAGGTCGCGTTGGCGGCGCGCAAGGGCGACGGCGGCCTCCAGCTCGCGCCTCCCTACAGCTAGGTGCAGGCCCTCGGCCTCCAGGCGAGCATCTTCAGCGGCAAGCTCTTCCCCAAGCAGGTCCACCGCGTCGGCCGCTCATTGAAGGAACCCTTGGTGGCGAGAGCGGCGCTCCCGAGCGCGCTCGAGCACATCTTCCACATCATCCTCCGCCCCAAGCAGGCGCCGGGGGCTACGGGTCATCGTTCCCCCTCCGGGCAGGGGGCTGGGGGCTGGCGACCTCGCAACGGCCGGACGCGCCACATCAGAAGCCCGACCCAGGGCCAGCCTGCCTCCAGATGAGGGGCGTAGGTGGCGCCTTAACCAGTCGCAGTCCAGGGCCATACGGGAGGTACCCGACAGACTGGCTATCCCCTGAGAAGGCCCGCGAAGGAGAAGCGCGGGGAATGAAGGGCCGCGGTGCACCTCGGGATGATCCGCCCCATCAGACGCCCTCACCACAAGGGCAGAGCTGCTCGGAGCACTTGAGGATGGCGGAGGAGGCGAAGCCGAGGGAGGTGGTGCCTCGGCGACTCCCGCGATCTCAGTTGGAAGGGGCCTGCGGAGCAAGAATCAGCGAAAGCAAGAAGAGGATCGGGAGTCAGAGAGGAAAAAGACTTACTCGTCAGTGGCGAAGTACTTCCTGCGCTTCAGCATGCGACAAGGGGAGTCAACACCCAGAGCCTCCCTCTTCCTGCGGAGGGCCTCGAAGTCCATGCGGAAGCGGCCCAAGAGAAGAGTGCAAGGATCAACCTGCCGCGAGGACGAGGCACCAGGACGGCCCGCGCCGGGAGTGCCCGCCTGGCGCGTGCCACCAATCACCTCGTCAGAGGCCGGGACCAGGGCCTCCAAGGCTCCAGCCCCGGGCGCTGGGAGCGGCTGCCTACCACCTTCAGCCGCAGCAGTACGGGCCTCAGGAGCTGTCTCCTCACGAGCGGCCTCGGGCGCCGCACCCTCCTCCGGAGTCGTCCCCTCACGAGCGGCGCACAACGCTGCCCCCTCCTCCGGAGCCTCCTCGGCCTCAGGTGCCTCCTGCCTCCCTTCTCCGCCGCTTGAGGAGGAGTCGGCTTGGCCGATTGGGAGGGGAGTCACCACTACAGGGTTCTCGGGAGGCCCTTGGAGACCGGCGGGGCGCAGCCCCCACTCATCAAAGGCGGGCATCTGCTTCATGAAGTCAGCCTTGCTCTAACAGAGATATAGCAAGGCCCCACCTTGCCGGATGTTGCCAGGATTGGGGTCCCCGGCCAAAGTCAGGAGCGTCGACTTCAGCGCCGCGGGAGCCAGGTCTTCTTCCTGGAGCCTCATGTCATCCTCGCGCCCCCGGAAGGCCCACATTCGGCGAGAGTGCCGCTGCAGGGGAGCGACACGGCACAACAGAAACTCCTTCACCACTTTGGGCGCTGTCACGCCGAGTTTCCTCAGGAGCGCGAGGCGGGGCCAGACGAAGACAAGCCAAGAACTCTTCAGCGTCTCCTGGCCCCAACCCGAATTGGGGACGGCAGGTGAGGTCGGCTCCGATAGCAGGGGGCTGGGCACCCCTGCGTCCACATACAACCACTGCTCGCGGAACCCGGCCGCGGGCTGGGGGAGTTGGAAGTCAATTCCAGACGCCTCGGACACAGGCTCAGCAGCAAAGCTCGCGCATTCCCAGCACTGGGAAGGATCTACAAGACGCAGCAAGAAGAAGTGGTGCAGCAGGGCGACCGAAGGAGGGATGCCCACCATGGCTACGCAAACAAAGGCAAAGACCGAAAGGAGGGTGGTGGACTCAGGACTTAGATGCATTAAGTGGATCTGATAATGCGAAAGCACGGCATTGAAGAAATCGGAGAAAGGGGGAACCAGACCCGCCGACAAGGCATCGGTAAAACATGGGACCTCAGTGGCTGTCCTATCAATGGAGAAGTGGGACACGGGCCAGGCAGTCGTCCTTCCGCACTTGTTGAAGACGGTGGCCAGGGCCAAGCTGTCCCTGCCCAGGCACTCTTGGTTGAGCACAGTCGACCGGCCGACGAGGGGGGCCACCGTTGGCGGCGCACAAGACGAAGGCATGGGTTTCTCTGCTCTCTCCTTCCCCGTCGAAGCCATGGCGATGGGAAGGAGGGGGGGATTTGAGATTGGATTGAAGGCAGGGGGAGGCGCTCGAAAGAAGGAAGAGCAGAGGACACCCGAGAAACAGGAAAGGGGACGGCTGTGTACAACTACCAGTCCGCCTAGCAGGGCGCACAATAAGGAAGCATGGGGGAACGGTGCCGCCCACGTCCAATCAACCGCCATGCGGCGTCCAAGGCCGCAGGCTGTTGGGGCCCGCGGCGCTTCGCCCTTGCCCTTTCGCCTCTGGGCACGGCCAAGTCCATGCGCGCCTTGGGCCTGGGGGCTACTGTCAGCATTCTGGGAACGGGGGTCCCCAGACTTGCCTGCCTGCGGCCTGCGGCGTGGCTCAAGTGGGGGCCCAGCGCGGCCCATCTTCATCAAAACGAGGCTCAAGACCCTCGCGAGGGGCGAAGCCTCGTGAGGCGGACGACGCGTTGCATCCTCAGGCACAGCCTCGTCAGGCTGGCTCGCGAGGAGGCGGAGAGTTCAGGCAGGGTACCTCGCGAGGTGCCCATGACGCAAGCCATGACGACACGGGGCACCAGGCGGGTGCCAGCGTGCGCAGCGTCCCTCTTTCCTCTTTGGTGCAAAGGGGGCAAGCGTATTCGCGGAGTACCAAGGCATTAGGCAAAGGTTGCCACTTCGGTGCAACGAGACCAAGACCAGGAGGACTACGAGATGGAGGTCACCATGGAGCCCAGCGCGGCGTCATCACCAGAGCCTTTGGCAGGCGAAGACTCCTTTTGTCAGGATAGATGTACTCGCTGTCCCCCTTCAAATTAGCCCGCCATTGTTGGATCCCTTCCCGCTCAATATTTGGGGAGAGGACCAGAGCCTCTATAAATAGGACTAGCCACCCACATAGCAAGGTGTTCGATTCCTAGGGGTTCGATTCCTAGGTGTTCGATTCCTGGTTGTTCGTTCCGGGATCTGAGAGAGAAAGAGAGAGAAAGGTGACTGAACTCTTCATAGTAGTTCATCACCACAGCCAAGAACAGACCCCCGCGAGGCTGTTCTTCCTTGTATTGTTCATCCACACTAGCCCCAGGAGGCAATCCATCCACCACACACTGGAGTAGGGTATTACACCACATCGGTGGCCCAAACCAGTATAAATCTTGTGTCTTTCGTGCAGCTCTTTTAGTAGTTTAGATCCCATCGAGACGGAGAGGTTGAAGGAGAGATTTCCGCACGCACCCCAGTGTTCGAACCTTAAGGGTCTGCCGGAACCCGAAATCCGACAAAATGCAAAGTGCCCATAGAAATTTGCTAGATGTGTTGCTCTTGAACCAGTGAGTGGACTAGGTGCATTGATGCTATCAATTATCTTCTCAATCTATACTTCATTTGTAACATGAGGATATATTGGACGAAGACTTTGCTCTGGCTGACCATTGTCTTCATCATCAGTATTGACTTCGGGCTGAGCAGTGTTTTCGGGTTGATTAGGTGCAGAAATTATGAGTTCCTCTTCAGCCTATTCCTCTAAAGGTATGATTTCTCCAGTACCCATAAGCTTGATGGATTCACTTGGTGAGACTTCATCAAGCACATTTGGCAGGTGCTCTCTTTGTGAGCCGTTAGTTTCATCGAACCGTACATTCACAGTTTCAGCCACTTTATAGTGAAAGAGGTTGAAGACTCTGTGAATCCTTTCTGTAACCAAGCATGAAACCTTCATGTGCTTTCGGTGCAGATTTTGAAGTGTGATGCGGATCCTTGATCCAGCACCTAGCACCAAATACCCTAAAGTAGCTTATGTTTGGCTTCTTACCAGTTAGTAGCTCATATGATGTATTCTTTAGAAGCTTGTGAAGATAAACATGGTTGATGATGTGGCATGCAGTATCAATGGCTTCAGGCCAGAACTTCCTTGGACTCTTGTACTCGTCAAGCATCGTCTGAGCCATCTCAATGAGGGTTCTGTTCTTGCGCTCCATGATGCCATTCTACTGAGGTGTGTATGGAGCTGTGAACTCAGGAGTGATGCCCAACGTATCAAGATAGGTGTCGAGGTCGGTGTTCTTGAACTCTGTGTCGTTGTCACTTCTGATGTGCTTGATCTTGATGCCATAGTTCGTCATGGCACGATTGCCAAATCATCTAAAGACATCCCGCACTTCAGTCTTGTAGGGAATTATATGCACACAGGTATATCTTGAGTAATCATCAACAATAACAAAGCCATAGAGACAAGCAGTGGTAGTAAGAGTAGAGTAATGAGTAGGGCCGAATAGGTCCATGTGAAGCAGCTCGAAAGGATGTGATCTCATCATGATTGTCTTTGAGGGATGCTTGGCCCTCATCATCTTTACAGCTTCACAAGCACCACACAGATGATCCTTCTTGAACTTGAAGCCCTCAATGCCTACGACATGCTTCTTCTTCGCGGGAGTGTACAAGTTCCTCATGCCAGCATGCCCTAGCCTCCGACGCCAAAGCTAGCACTCTGAAGCTTTTGCTAGAAGACATACGGCCAATTGTGGTCCTACTGAGAAATCTACCATGTACACATCGTCCTTTCGATATCCTTCAAAGACTTGCTTTTACCAGTGTCAGCAAATGTGATGTGACTCTTGTCAGATGGTCGTAGGGTTGAGTCCATGAGAAGACTCCGATCACTGGTCATGTGGTTAGTGCATCCACTATCCATAATCCACTCAGAAGCCTTTGGTGTCGTACCCTACAGTGTAGTTTGGGGGATAGTGAAGGAAATATGCCCTAGAGGCAATAATAAAGTTATTATTTATTTCCTTATATCATGATAAATGTTTATTATTCATGCTAGAATTGTATTAACCGGAAACATAATACATGTGTGAATACATAGACCAACAGAGTGTCACTAGTATGCCTCTACTAGACTAGCTTGTTAATCAAAGATGGTTATGTTCCCTAACCATGAACAAAGAGTTGTTATTTGATTAACGAGGTCACATCATTAGTTGAATGATCTGATTGACATGACCCATTCCATTAGCTTAGCACCCGATCGTTTAGTATGTTGCTATTGCTTTCTTCATGACTTATACATGTTCCTATAACTATGAGATTATGCAACTCCCGTTTACCGGAGGAACACTTTGGGTACTACCAAACGTCACAACGTAACTGGGTGATTATAAAGGAGTACTACAGGTGTCTCCAATGGTAGATGTTGGGTTGGCGTATTTCGAGATTAGGTTTTGTCACTCTGATTGTCGGAGAGGTATCTCTGGGCCCTCTCGGTAATGCACATCACATAGGCCTTGCAAGCATAATAACTAAGATGTTAGTTATGAGATGATGTATTACGGAACGAGTAAAGAGACTTGCCAGTAACGAGATTGAACTAGGTATTGGATACCGATGATCGAATCTCGGGCAAGTAACATACCGATGACAAAGGGAACAACGTATGTTGTTATGCGGTCTGACCGATAAAGATCTTCGTAGAATATGTAGGAGCCAATATGGGCATCCAGGTCCCGCTATTGGTTATTGACCGGAGACGTGTCTCGGTCATGTCTACATTGTTCTCGAACCGTAGGGTCCGCACGCTTAACGTTACGATGACAGTTATTATGAGTTTATGCATTTTGATGTACCGAAGGTTGTTTGGAGTCCCGGATGAGATCACGGACATGACGAGGAGTCTCGAAAAGGTCGAGACGTAAAGATTGATATATTGGAAGCCTATTTTTGGGCACCGGAAGCGTTCCGGGTGAAATCGGGATTTTTCCGGATTACCGGGAGGGTTACCGGAACCCCCCCGGGAGGTAAATGGGCCTATTGGGCCTTAGTGGAAAGGTGAGAGGGCAGCCCACATAGGGCTGCGCCTCCCCCCCTCTCCCTAGTCCTATTAGGACTAGGAGAGGGGCCGGCCACCTCTCTCTCTCTCCCCTTTAAAGGATTCCTAGTTGGACTAGGATTGGAGGGGGGAGTCCTACTCCCGGTAGGAGTAGGACTCCTCCTGCGCCTACACCTCTTTGGCCGGCCAGCCCCCCTCCCTCCAACCTTTATATACGGAGGCAGGGGCTCCCCAAGACACACAACTTGATCGTTGAGATCGTTCCTTAGCCGTGTGCGGTGCCCCCTGCCACCAAATTCCACCTCGATCATACCGTTACAGTGCTTAGGCGAAGCCCTGAGTCGGTAGTACATCAAGATCGTCACCACGCCGTCGTGCTGACGGAACTCTTCCTCGACGCTTTGCTGGATCGGAGCCCGAGGAACGTCATCGAGCTGAACGTGTGCTAAGAACTCGGAGGTGCCGGAGTAACGGTGCTTGGATCGGTCGGATCGGGAAGAAGATGTACGACTACTTCCTCTACGTTGTGAGATCGCTTCCGCAGTAGGTCTGCGTTGGTACGTAGACAATACTCTCCCCCTCGTTGCTATGCATCACCATGATCTTGCGTGTGCGTAGGAAAATTTTCGAAATTACTGCGTTCCCCAACAGTGGCATCCGAGCCTAGGTGTTATGGTTTGATGTTATTTGCACGAGTAGAACACAAGTGAGTTGTGGGCGATACAAGTCATACTGCCTACCAGCATGTCATACTTTGGTTCGGCGGTATTGTTGGACGAGACGATCCGGACCAACCTTACGCGTACTCTTACGCGAGACCGGTTCCCTCGACGTGCTATGCACACAGATGGCTTGCGGAAGACTGTCTCTCCAACTTTAGTTGAACCAAGTGTGACTACGCCCGGTCCTTGAGAAGGTTAAAACGGAGTCTATTTGACGAACTATCGTTGTGGTTTTGATGCGTAGGTGAGATGAGTTCTTACTTAAGCCCGTAGCAGCCACGTAAAACTTGCAACAACAAAGTAGAGGACGTCTAACTTGTTTTTGCAGGGCATGTTGTGATGTGATATGGTCAAGGCATGATGCTGATTTTATTGTATGAGATGATCATGTTTTGTAACCGAGTTATCGGCAACTGGCAGGAGCCATATGGTTGTCGCTTTATTGTATGCAATGCAATCGCGATGTAATGCTTTATTTTATTACTAAGCGGTAGTGATAGTCGTGGAAGCATAAGATTGGCGAGACGACAACGATGCTACGATGGAGATCAAGGTGTCGCGCTGGTGACGATGGTGATCATGACGATGCTTCGGAGATGGAGATCACAAAGCACAAGATGATGATGGCCATATCATATCACTTATATTGATTGCATGTGATGTTTATCCTTTTAAGCATCTTATCTTGCTTTGATTGACGGTAGCATTATAAGATGATCTCTCACTAAATTATCAAGAAGTGTTCTCCCTGAGTATGCACCGTTGCAAAAGTTCTTCGTGCTGAGACACCACGTGATGATCGGGTGTGATAGGCTCTACGTTCAAATACAACGGGTGCAAAACAGTTGCACACGCGGAATACTCAGGTTATACTTGACGAGCCAAGCATATATAGATATGGCCTCGGAACACGGAGACCGAAAGGTCGAGCGTGAATCATATAGTAGATATGATCAACATATTGATGTTCACCATTGAAAACTACTCCATCTCACGTGATGATCGGTTATGGTTTAGTTGATTTGGATCACGTGATCACTTAGAGGATTAGAGGGATGTCTATCTAAGTGGGAGTTCTTAAGTAATATGATTAAATGAACTTAAATTTATCATGAACTTAGTCCTGGTAGTATTTTGCAAATTATGTTGTAGATCAATAGCTCGCGTTGTTGCTTCCCTGTGTTTATTTTGATATGTTCCTAGAGAAAATTGTGTTGAAAGATGTTAGTAGCAATGATGCGGATTGGATCCGTGATCTGAGGTTTATCCTCATTGCTGCACAGAAGAAATATGTCCTTGATGCACCGCTAGGTGACAGACCTATTGCAGGAGCAGATGCAGACGTTATGAACGTTTGGCTAGCTCAATATGATGACTACTTGATAGTTTAGTGCACCATGCTTGATAGCTTAGAATCGGGACTTCAAAGACGTTTTGGACGTCATGGAACATATGAGATGTTCCAGGAGTTGAAGTTAATATTTCAAGCAAATACCCGAGTTGAGAGATATGAAGTCTCCAACAAGTTCTATAGCTAAAAGATGGAGGAGAATCGCTCAACTAGTGAGCATGTGCCCAGATTGTCTGAGTACTACAATCGCTTGAATCAAGTGGGAGTTAATCTTCCAGATAAGATAGTGATTGACAGAATTCTCTAGTCACCATCACCAAGTTAGTAGAACTTTGTGATGAACTATAATATGCAAGGGATGATAAAAGAAATTCCTAAGCTCTCCGTGATGCTGAAATCAACGAAGGTAGAAATCAAGAAAAACATCAAGTGTTGATGGTTGACAAGACCACTAGTTTCAAGAAAAGGGCAAAGGGAAGAAGGGGAACTTCAAGAAGAACGGCAAGCAAGTTGCTGCTCAAGTGAAGAAGCCCAAGTCTGATCCTAAGCCTCAGACTAAGTGCTTCTACTGCAAAGGGACTGGTCACTAGAAGCGGAACTACCCCAAGTGATTGGCGGATAAGAAGGATGGCAAAGTGAACATAAGTATATTTGATATACATGTTATTGATGTGTACTTTACTAGTGTTTATAGCAAACCCTCAGTATTTGATACTAGTTCAGTTGCTAAGATTAGTAACTCGAAACGGGAGTTGCAGAATAAACAGAGACTAGTTAAGGGTGAAGTGACGATGTGTGCTGGAAGTGGTTCCAAGATTGATATGATCATCATCGCACACTCCCTATAATTTCGGGATTAGTGTTGAACCTAAATAAGTGTTATTTGGTGTTTGCGTTGAACATGAATATGATTTGATCATGTTTATTGTAATACGGTTATTCATTTAAGTAAGAGAATAAATTGTTGTTCTGTTTACATGAATAAAACCTAATATGGTTAAACACCCAATGAAAATAGTTCATTGGATCTCGATATTAATAATACACATATTCATATTATTGAAACCAAAAGATGCAAAGTTAATAATGATAGTGCAACTTATTTGTGGCACTACCGTTTAGGTCATATTGGTGTAAAGCGCATGAAGAAACTCCATGCTGATGGGCTTTTGGAATCACTTGATTATGAATCAGTTGATGCTTGCGAACCATGCCTTTTGGGCAAGATGACTAAAACGCCGTTCTCCGGAACAATGGAGCGAGAAAAGATTTATTGGAAATCATACATACTGATGTATGTGGTCCGATGAATATTGAGAATCGCGACAGGTATCATTATTTTCTGATCTTCACAAATGATTTGAGCAGATATGAGTATATCTACTTGATGAAACATAAGTCTGAAACATTTGAAAAGTTCATATAATTTCAGAGTGAAGTGGAAAATCATCGTAACAAGAAAATAAAGTTTCTACGATCTGATCGTGGAAAAGAGTATTTGAGTTACGAGTTTGGTCTTCAGTTAAAACAATGTGAAATAGTTTCACTACTCACGCCACCTGGAACACCACATCATAATGGTGTGTCCGAACGTCATAACCGTACTTTATTGAATATAGTGCAATCTATGATGTATCTTACCGATCTACCACTATCGTTTTGGGATTATGCATTAGAGACAGCTGCATTCACGTTAAAAAGGAGAACCATCTAAGTCCGTTGAGACGACACAATCTGAACTGTGGTTTAGCAAGAAACCAAAGTAGTCGTTTCTTAAAGTTTGGGGTTGTGATGCTTATATGAAAAAGTTTCATCCTGATAAGCTCAAACTCAAATCGGAGAAGTGCGTCTTCATAGGATATCCAAAGGAAACTATTGGATACACCTTCTATCACAGATCCGAAGGCAAGACTTTTGTTGCTAAAATTCGGAAACTTTCTGGAGAAGGAGTTTCTCTCGAAAGAAGTGAGTGGGAGGAAAGTAGAACTTGACGAGGTAACTATACCTACTCCGTTATTGGGAAATAGTACATCACAGAAAACTGTTTCTGTGAGAACTACACCAATAAGAGAGGAAGTTAATGATGATGATCATGAAACTTTAGATCAAGATACTACTGTACCTCGTAGATCAACCAGAGTAAGATCCGCACCAGAGTGGTACGGTAATCCTGTTCTAGAAGTCATGCTACTAGATCATGATGATCCTACGAACTATGAAGAAGCGATGGTGAGCCCAGATTCCGCAAAGTGGCTTGAAGCCATGAAATCTGAGATATGATCCATGTATGAGAACAAAGTTTGGACTTTGGTTGACTTACCCGATGATCGGCAAGCAATTAAGAAAAAATGGATCTTCAAGAGGAAGACGGACGCTGATAGTAGTGTTACTATCTACAAAGCTAGAATTGTCGCAAAAGGTTTTCGACAATTTCAAAGTGTTGACTACGATGAGTTTTTCTCACTCGTATCTATGCTTAAGTCTGTCCGAATCATGTTAGCAATTGCCGCATTTTATGAAAACTGGCAAATGGATAAACAAAACTGCATTCCTTAATGGATTTATTAAAGAAGAGTTGTATATGATGCAACAGAAGGTTTTGTCAATCCGAAAGGTGCTAACAAAATGTGCAAGCTCCAGCGATCCATCTGTGGACTGGTGCAAGCATCTCGGAGTTGGAATATACGCTTTGATAAGTTGATCAAAGCATATAGTTTTATACAGACTTGCGGTGAAGCCTGTATTTACGAAAAAGTGAGTGGGAGCACTACAGCATTTCTGATAAGTATATGTGAATGACATATTGTTGATCGGAAATAATGTAGAATTATTCTGTAAAGCATAAAAGGAGTGTTTGAAAGGAGTTTTTCAAAGAAAGACTTCGGTAAAGCTGCTTACATATTGAGCTTCAAGATCTATAGAGATAGATCAAGACCCTTGATAAGTTTTTCAATAAGTACATACCTTGACAAGATTTTGAAGTAGTTCAAAATGGAACAATCAAAGAAAAAGTTTCTTGCCTGTGTTACAAGGTGTGAAGTTGAGTAAAGACTCAAAGCCCGACCACGGCAGAAGATAGAAAGAGAATGAAAGTCATTCCATATACCTCATTCATAGGTTCTATAAAGTATGCCATGCTGTGTACCAGATTTATTGTATACCCTGCACTGATTTGGCAAGGAAATACAATAGTGATCTAGGAGTAGTTCACTGGACAGCGGTCAGAATTATCCTTAGTGAAATAAGGATATGTTTCTCGATTATGGACGTGACAAAAAGGTTCGTCGTAAAGGGTTACGTCGATGCAAGTTTTTTGACACTGATCCAGATGAATCTAAAGTCTCAATCTGGAAACATATTGAAAGTGGGAGCAATTAGCTAGAGTAGCTCCATGTAGAGCATTGTAGACATAGAACTTGCAAAATACTTACGGATCTGAATGTGACAGACCCGTTGACTAAAATTATCTCACAAGCAAAACATGATCACACCTTAGTACTCTTTGGGTGTTAATCACATAGATATGTGAACTAGATTACTAACTCTAGTAAACCCTTTGAGTGTTGGTCACATGACGATGTGAACTATGAGTGTTAATCACATGGTGATGTGAACTATTGCTGTTAAATCACATGGCGATGTGAACTAGATTATTGACTCTAGTGCAAGTGGGAGACTGAAGGAAATATGCCCTAGAGGCACTAATAAAGTTATTATTTATTTCCTTATATCATGATAAATGTTTATTATTCATGCTAGAATTGTATTAACCGGAAACATAATACATGTGTGAATACATAGACCAACAGAGTGTCACTAGTATGCCTCTACTAGACTAGCTTGTTAATCAAAGATGGTTATGTTCCCTAACCATGAACAAAGAGTTGTTATTTGATTAACGAGGTCACATCATTAGTTGAATGATCTGATTGACATGACCCATTCCATTAGCTTAGCACCCGATCGTTTAGTATGTTGCTATTGCTTTCTTCATGACTTATACATGTTCCTATAACTATGAGATTATGCAACTCCCGTTTACCGGAGGAACACTTTGGGTAGTACCAAACGTCACAACGTAACTGGGTGATTATAAAGGAGTACTACAGGTGTCTCCAATGGTAGATGTTGGGTTGGCGTATTTCGAGATTAGGTTTTGTCACTCTGATTGTCGGAGAGGTATCTCTGGGCCCTCTCGGTAATGCACATCACATAAGCCTTGCAAGCATAATAACTAAGATGTTAGTTATGAGATGATGTATTACGGAACGAGTAAAGAGACTTGCCAGTAACGAGATTGAACTAGGTATTGGATACCGACCATCGAATCTCGGACAAGTAACATACCGATGACAAAGGGAACAACGTATGTTGTTATGCGGTCTGACCGATAAAGATCTTCGTAGAATATGTAGGAGCCAATATGGGCATCCAGGTCCCGCTATTGGTTATTGACCGGAGACGTGTCTCGGTCATGTCTACATTGTTCTCGAACCGTAGGGTCCGCACGCTTAACGTTACGATGACAGTTATTATGAGTTTATGCATTTTGATGTACCGAAGGTTGTTCGGAGTCCCGGATGAGATCACGGACATGACGAGGAGTCTCGAAAAGGTCGAGACGTAAAGATTGATATATTGGAAGCCTATGTTTGGGCACCGGAAGCGTTCCGGGTGAAATCGGGATTTTTCCGGATTACCGGGAGGGTTACCGGAACCCCCCCGGGAGGTAAATGGGCCTATTGGGCCTTAGTGGAAAGGTGAGAGGGCAGCCCACATAGGGCTGCGCCTCCCCCCCTCTCCCTAGTCCTATTAGGACTAGGAGAGGGGCCGGCCACCTCTCTCTCTCTCCCCTTTAAAGGATTCCTAGTTGGACTAGGATTGGAGGGGGGAGTCCTACTCCCGGTAGGAGTAGGACTCCTCCTGCGCCTACACCTCTTTGGCCGGCCAGCCCCCCTCCCTCCAAGCTTTATATACGGAGGCAGGGGGCACCCCAAGACACACAACTTGATCCTTGAGATCGTTCCTTAGCCGTGTGCGGTGCCCCCTACCACCAAATTCCACCTCGATCATACCGTTACAGTGCTTAGGCGAAGCCCTGCGTCGGTAGTACATCAAGATCGTCACCACGCCGTCGTGCTGACGGAACTCTTCCTCGACGCTTTGCTGGATCGGAGCCCGAGGAACGTCATCGAGCTGAACGTGTGCTAAGAACTCGGAGGTGCCGGAGTAACGGTGCTTGGATCGGTCGGATCGGGAAGAAGACGTACGACTACTTCCTCTACGTTGTGAGATCGCTTCCGCAGTCGGTCTGCGTTGGTACGTAGACAATACTCTCCCCCTCGTTGCTATGCATCACCATGATCTTGCGTGTGCGTAGGAAAATTTTCGAAATTACTGCGTTCCCCAACAGATAGGCTTCACCAAGGGAAGTGTGAAGCAAAAACATTTGTCGAACAAGCATATTATCAAAGTTCAGATCACGGTTAGGATTAGTAGGATGTATGTCAAGGAATCTTGGGATGAAATACATAATAAGACCATTTGGGAATTTTATCTTGCGCCCCACAAGATGTGTAAGGTCCCCAGCATAAGCATCAGACGCCTTTGATTTCAAGTTGGAGACCTTTCCCTGCAAAAGAGACTTAATTTTTCTTAGCCACCCACATCCTCAAGGGTGGCTTTGAAGCAATGAGTCTAAGTGCAGCATCTAAGAACTTTGGCTTTGGATCCCTAGCAAATATCCTTGCAACAGGTGAATAATACTCATAAGAATAATCAGAGTAGTTCTTGGTCTTATTAACATGGCGGTTTGATGAAAGACGCTCATATTCATAGGCCTGAGTATGGTTTCCCTGCAAAACATTGGTGTTAGGGTGACTCTGGCGAGTCATCTGCCTGTATGAAGCCTTTGGACCATATGAAGCCTTTGGTTTGGGGTTTGTCTTCTTCCCAGGTGGTGTCATGATGACATTCACCTGAAGATTCTCAAGACAACTTTTGGGTACCCAAATCTTCTTCAAAGGTGGTCCATTCCTGCAGTTAGTACCAATATACCTGGTAAACACTTCACCATTCTGATTCTTAAACAGTTTATAGTTTGCATCAAAGGATTCATCAATGATAATCGGGTTAGCACAAGTGAAACCAGATAAGGTAGATGGATCCACTAAAGGTCCCTTTGTAGCAACCCATGTGGTTTTGGGGTACCGTTCAGGCTTCCAGTAAGAACCATCAACATTCATTTTCCTCTCGAATCCTACACCCTCTTTCCTAGGGTTTCTGTTCAGAATCTATTTCTTGAGGACATTACATAGTGTTTGATGCCCTTTGAGACTTTTGTACATTCCTGTCTCAAGAAATGTCTTCAACCTTGCATTGTCATCATCAATAGTAGTGATATCCTCAGCAGAGGGGTTAGTTACCACATCAGCAGTTGAAGATATTGCAATAGTAGCAGCAGTAGAACATCCAGCAACAAAGACAACATTATCATGCTCAAGACATTTTAAACATGGTGGCTCAAAGTCTTCCTGAGCGAAGCTGATCTGTTGAGCGCAGAGTGACTCGTTCTCCTTTTGAATACCTTCATGAGCCAATCTCAAGTTCTCAAGCTCTTGCTTCCTTTGAAGATAATCATAGGAGAGCTTTTCATGAGTAGTTGAGAGCGTATCATGACGACTTTCAAGTTCCTCGTACTTGACTTGAATATTTTTAATGTCTTCAATTAAGGACTGAGTCCGAGTTATTTCCACGTCCAACAAGTCATCGCTTTTATCTAGCAACTTTTGAATTTGTTCCATAGCATTTTGTTGTTCTGTTGCAATGTTAGGAAGTGTTTTGTAGCTAGGTTTAGATTCACATTCACATTCAGCGTCATCTTCACTTGATGTTTGAAAGTAAGAATCGCGTAAGTTTACCTTGGCACCACGTGCCATGAAGCAGTAGGTAGGAGAAGATGGCTCAGGTTCGGGAGTCAACATTTTGAGAGACTCCTTGAATTCGAGGAACCATGGGTCCTGACATGTTCGATGACCTTCATAGACGTCAGAGATCCGGTCCCATATAAGCTTTGCATTGCATAGATGCATGACGCGCCTGAACTCGTCTCTTAACAAATAGGGGCATATAACAACCTTCGCCTTTGTATCTAGAAGGGTGTACTTCTGAATATCGTCAACACGCGCCATCTTGCATAAATCGGTGAGACCAATCTGTGTAACAGTCCAAAGCTCACTATCCATAGCTAGAAGGCGCTTCCTCATCATAGCCTTCCATCGGGGATAATCATGACCATCAAAAATGGGGCATGCAGCGGAGACCTTGATTGTCCCTGCAGTTGACATACCTAAAACTCCAGGTGGTTAAACCGAATCACACAGAACAAGGGAGCACCTTGCCCTGATACCAATTGAAAGTGCTAGTTATCGACTAGAGGGTGGTGAATAGGCGATTTTTATGGAAGTCTTCAAAACACGGGGGCTTTGAAGACAAATGATAGAAATGAACCTATTGATATGTAGCGGAAGGTAGACTACACTAGAGAAGCCATAGTCAAATAAGCAATGAAGTGAAAGAATGAAGACTATCAGCAGCTAGGTAGTATGGATCGGGATGGAAGCTAGTATGAAGCCTAACAACAACAGTCTTCACTCAGTGAAGTCAATCAGATCATGCAAGCAGGTAATGACTTCACGAAGAAAAACTGTAAGTAAAGAGAGGTAAAGGATAGAAACAGTTGCTTGGTGAGGACAAGGATTTGCTGGACCAGTTCTAGTTGCTGTGACAACTATACGTCTGGTTAGGGAGGCTGAGATTCAACTCAGAAAACTGCGTCTTCACCTTATTCCCCTTGAGCTAAGGACACACAGTCCTCGCGCAATCATTCTAGTAAGTCTTCAAGGTAGACTTCCAAACCTTCACAGACTTCGTTCACCTACTATCCACAATGACTCTTGGACGCTAAGAACACGAGCCTAACAAGCTGGAGGATTCACGGTCCTCAAGTGTAACAAGTCTTCAGATCACGCAGACAGAAAGACTTCAGTGATGCCTAACACTCTTTGGCTCTGGGTGTTTAGGGCTTTGTCCTCGCAAGGATCTCTCTCTCTCTCAAATGCTTCGAAGGTGGGTTGCTCTCAAACGACAAAAGATGTGCACTAACTCCGAGCAGCCATCAATTTATGGTGTAGGGGGATGGGCTATTTATAGCCAAGAGGCAACCCGACCTGATTTGTCCGAAATGACCCAGGGTCACTAAGGAACAGACACGTGTCCAACAGTCAGATTTCAAACACACATGGCAGCTTGACTTGGGCTACTAGTAAAGCTGACTCATCCAGCTCTGGATAAGATTTGCTCTCATTGTCTTCGCTCGAAGACATAGGATTTGGTTGAGCATCACTTCATTCACTCTGACTTTGTTCACTTAGACCCCACTTAACAGTATGGTGGTTCCTATGACTCAACAAAGAAGAAATGGAAACTACGAAACAACTATGTCTTTGTACTCCATAGTCTTCATACGATGTGTTCTCATGTCATAGTCTTCAATGTGAATCTCTTCAGAGACCACCATTGTCTTCAATGTCTTCACACATTTTTAGGGGTCATCTCTGGTAGGTAAACTGAATCAATGAGGGACTACTACCTCTGTTATCCTGCAATTCTCACAAACACATTAGTCCCTCAACCAAGTTTGTCGTCAATACTCCAAAACCAACTAGGGGTGGCACTAGAAGCACTTACACTTATAGTGATGTGCATTACCGAGAGGGCCCAGAGATACCTCTTTGATACTCGGAGTGACAAATCCTATTCTCGATCTATGCCAACCCAACAAACACCTTCGGAGACACTTGTAGAGATCTTTATAATCACCCAATTATGTTGTGACGTTTGATAGCACACAAGGTGTTCCTTTGGTATTCAGGAGTTGCATAATCTCATAGTCAGAGGAACATGTATAAGTCATGAAGAAAGCAATACCAATAAAACTCAATGATCATAATGCTAAGCTAATGGATGGGCCTGGTCCATCACATCATTCTCTAATGATGTGACCCCGTTCATCAAATGACAACACATGTCTATGGTCAGGAAACATAACCATCTTTGATTAACGAGCTAGTGAAGTAGAGGCATACTAGGGACACTCTGTTTTGTCTATGTATTCACACATATACTAAGTTTCCGGTTAAGACAATTCTAGCATGAATAATAAACATTTATCATGATACAAGGAAATATAAATAACAACTTTATTATTGTCTATAGGTCATATTTCCTTCAGTCTCCCACTTGCACTAGAGTCAATAATCTAGTTCACATCGCCATGTGTTTTAACACCAATAGTTCACATCATCATGTGATTAGTTCACATCGCCATGTGACTAATACCCAAAGGGTTTTACTAGATTCAATAATCTAGTTCACATTGCTTATGTGATTAACACCCAAATAGTACTAAGGTGTGATCATGTTTTGCTTGTGAGAGAAGCTTAGTCAATGGGCCTGTCACATTCAGAGCCATATGTATTTTGCAAATATTCTATGTCTAAAATGCTCTGCATGGATCTACTATAGCTAATTGCTCCTACTTTCAATATGTATCTATATTGAAACAAAGAGTCATCTGGATCGGTGTAAAAGCTTGCATCGACGTAACTCTTTACGACAAACTCTTTATCACCTCTATAACCGAGAAATGTCTCCTTAGTCTTCTAAGGATAATTTTGACCACTGTCAAGTGGCCCACTCCTGGATCAATATCGTACCCCCTTGCCAAACTCATGGAAAGGTACACAATAGGTTTGGTACACAGCATATCATACTTTATAGAACCTATGGATGAGGCATAGGGAATGATTTTTCATTCTCTTTCTATTTTCTGTCGTGGTCATGTTTTGAGTCTTACTCAACTTTACACCTTGCAATACATGCAAGAACTCCTTCTTTGACTGTTCCATTTTGAACTACTTCAAAAAAATCTTGTCAAGGTATGTACTCATTGAAAAATCTTATCAAGCGTCTTGATCTATCTTTATATATCTTGATGCCCAATATGTAAGAAGCTTCACTGAGGTATTTCTTTGAAAATACTCCTTTCAAACACTCCTTTATGCTTTCTAGAAAAATCTACATCATTTCTGATCAACGATATGTCATTCACATATACTTATCCGAAAGGCTGTAGTGCTCCCACTCACCATTTTCTAAATACAGGCTTCACCGCAATTCTGTATAAAACTATATGCTTTGATCAACTCATCAAAGCGTATATTCCAACTCCGAGATGCTTGCGCCAGTCCATAGGTGGATCGCCGGAGCTTGCACACTTTGTTAGTACCTTTAGGATTGACAAAACCTTCTTGTTGTATCATATACAACTCTTCTTTAAGATATCCATTAAGGAATGTAGTTTTGACATCCATTTGCCAGATTTCATAAAATGTGGCAATTGCTAACATGATTCGGACAGACTTAAGCATCGCTACAAGTGAGAAAATCGTAGTCAACACCTTGAACATGTCAAAAATCTTTTTGCGACAATTCGAGCTTTGTAGATAGTAACACTACTATCAGCGTCCGTCTTCCTCTTGAAGATCCATTTATTCTCAATGGCTCGCCGATCATCGGGAAAGTCAAACGAAGTCCATACTTTGTTCGCATACATGGATCCCATCTCAGATTTCATGGCCTCAAGCCATTTGCGGAATCTGGGCTCATCATTGCTTCCTCATAGTTCGCAGGTTCGTCATGTTCTAGTAACATGAGTTCCAAAATAGGATTAGCGTACCACACTGGTGTGACACGTACTCTGGTTGACCTACGATGTTCGGTAGTAACATGATCTGAAGTTTTATGATCACCATCATTAACTTCCTCACTGATTGGTGTAGGCATCACTGGAACTGATTTCAGTGATGAGCTACTTTCCTATTTGAGAGAAGGTACAATTACCTCATCAGGTTCTACTTTCCTCCCACTCACTTCTTTCAAGAGAAACTCCTTCTCTAGAAAGGATCCACTTTTAGCAACAAAGATCTTGCCTTCGGATCTATGACAGAAGGTGTACCCAATAGTTTCTTTTGGGTATCCTATGAAGACACACTTCTCCGATTTGCGTTCGAGCTTATCAAGTTGAATCTTTTTCGCATAAGCATCGCAGTCCCAAACTTTAAGAAATGACAGCTTAGGTTTCTTGCCAAACCACAGTTCATATGGTGTCGTCTTAACGTGTTAGATGGTGCCCTATTTTAACATGAATGTAGTTGTCTCTAATGCATAACCCCAAAACAATAGTCGTAAATTGGTAAGAGACATCGTAGATCGCACCATACCTAATAAAGTACAATTACGATGTTCGGGCACACCATTACACTGTGGTATTCTAGGTGGCGTGAGTTGTGAAACTATTCCACATTGTTTCAAATGAAGCACAAACTCATAAATCAAATATTCACTTCCACGATCAGATCGTAGAAACTTTATTTTCTTGTTATGATGATTTCCTACTTCACTCTGAAATTCTTTGAACGTTTCAAATGTTTCAGACTTATGTTTCATTAAGTAGATATACCTATATCTGCTCAAATCATCTGTGAAGGTCATAAAATAATGATACCTGCCGCGAGCCTCAACACTCATCGGACCGCATGCATCGGTATGTATTATTTCCAATAAGTCAGTTGCTCGCTCCATTGTTCTAGAGAACGGAGTCTTAGTCATCTTGCCCATGGGGCATGGTTCGCAAGCATCAAGTGATTCATAATCAAGTGATTCCAAAAGCCCAGCAGCATGGAGTTTCTTCATGCGCTTTACACCAATATGACCTAAACGGCAGTGCCACAAATAAGTTGCACTATCATTATTAACTTTGCATCTTTTGGCTTCAAAATTATGAATATGTGTATCACTATGATCGAGATTCAATAAACCATTTACATTGGGTGTATGACCATAGAAGGTTGTATTCATGTAAATAGAACAACAATTAGTCTTTGACTTAAATGAATAACTGTATTGCAATAAACATGATCCAATCATATTCATGCTCAACGCAAACACCAAATAACTTTTAGGTTCAACACTAATCCCGAAGGTAAAGGGAGTGTGCAATGGTGATCTTATCAACCTTGGAATCACTTCCAACACACATCGTCACCTCGCCCTTAACTAGTCTCTGTTTATTTTGCAACACCTGTTTCGAGTTACTACTCTTAGAAACTGAACCGGTGTCAAGTACCGAGGGGTTGCTATAAACACTAGTAAAGTACACATCAATAACATGTATGTCAAATATACCTTTGTTCACTTTGCCATCCTTCCTATCCGCCAAGTATTTGGGCAGTTCCACTTCCAGTGACCATTTCCTTTGCAGTAGAAGCACTCAGTTTCAGGCTTGGGTCTAGCTTTGGGCTTCTTCATGGGAGTGGCAACTTGTTTGCCATTCTTCTTGAAGTTACCTTTCTTTCCCTTGCCCTTTTACTTGAAACTAGTGGTCTTGTCAACCATCAACACTTGATGCTTTTCTTGATTTCTACCTTCGCTGATTTCAATATCGCAAGAGCTCGGGAATCATTCTCTTCATCCCTTACATATTATAGTTCATCACGAAGTTCAAGTAACTTGGTGATAGTGACTAGAGAACTCTGTCAATCACTATCTTATCTGGAAGATTAACTCCCACTTGATTCAAGCGATTGTAGTACTCAGACATTCTGAGCACATGCTCACTGGTTGAGCTATTCTTCTCCATCTAGTAGCAAAATACTTGTCAGAGGTCTCATACCTCTTGACTCAGGCATGAGTCTGAAATGCAAATTTCAACTCCTGGAACATCTTATATGTTCCGTGGCGTTCAAAACATTTTTGAAGTCCTGGTTCTAAGCCGTAAAGCATGGTGCACTAAACTGTCAAGTAGTCATCATACCGAGCTTTGCCAAACATTCATAACGTCTGCATCTACTCCTGTAATAGGTCCGTCACCTAGCGGTGCATCAAGGACATAATTCTTCGATGCGGCAATGAGGATAATCCTCAGACCATGAAGCTAGTCCGCATCATTGCTACTAACATCTTTCAACTTATTTTTCTCCAGGAACTTATCAAGAATAAAACAGGGGAGCTATATGCGAGCTATTGATCTACAACATAGACATGCAAAATACTATCAGGTACTAAGTTCATGATAAATTAAATTTCAATTAATCATATTACTTAAGAACTCCCACTTAGATAGACATCCCTCTAATCATCTAAGTGATCACATGATCCATATCAACTAAACCATGTCCGGTCATCACGTGAGATGGAGTAGTTTTCAATGCTGAACATCACTATGTTGATCATATCTACTATATGATTCACGCTCGACCTTTCTGTCTCAGTGTTCCGAGGCCATATCTGCATATGCTAGGCTCGTCAAGTTTAACCCGAGTATTCCGCGTGTGCAAAAAATGGCTTGCACCCGTTGTATGTGAATGTAGAGCTTATCACACCCGATCATCATTTGGTGTCTCGACACGACAAACTGTAGCAACGGTGCATACTCGGGGAGAACACGTATACCTTGAAATTTAGTGAGAGATCATCTTATAATGCTACCGCTGTACTAAGAAAAATAAGATGCATAAAGGATAAACATCACATGCAATCAATATAAGTGATATGATATGGCCATCATCATCTTGTGCCTTTGATCTCCATCTCCAAAGCAATGTCATGATCACCATCGTCACCGGCTTGACACCTTGATCTCCATCGAAGCATTGTTGTCGTCTCGCCAACTATTGCTACTACGACTATCACTACCGCTTAGTCATAAAATAAATCAATTACATGGCGATTGCATTTCATACAATAAAGCGAGAATCATATGGCTCCTGCCAGTTGCCGATAACTGTTACAAAACATCATCCTATCATACAACAGTTTATATATCATCATGTCTTGTCCATATCACATCACAGCAAGCCCTGCAAAAACAAGTTAGACGTCCTCTACTTTGTTGTTGCAACTTTCACGTGGCTGCTACGGTCTTAGCAAGAACCGTTCTTACCTATGCATCAAAACCACAATGATTTTTCGTGAAGTGTGTTGTTTTAACCTTCAACAAGGACTGGGCGTAGTCACACTCGATTCAACTGAAGTTGGAGAAACAGACACCTACTAGCCACCTGTGTGCGAAGCACGGAGGTAGAACTAGTCTCATGAACGCGGTCATGTAATGTTGGTCTGGGCCGCTTCATCCAACAATACCGCTGAGGGAGTCCTGGAATAAGGGGTCCTCGGGCATCCGGCCTGTTATCTATGGGCCGGAATGATGGGCCGTGAAGGTACGAAGACCGAAGACTACACCGTGTCCGGATGGGCCTCTCCTTGGCGTGGAAGGCAAGCTTGGCGATGGAATATGTAAATTCCCTTCTTTGTAACCGACCTTGTGTAACCCTAGATCCTCCCGGTGTCTATATAAACCGGAGGACTTAGTTCGGATAGATATACTCAATACAGTAGTCATACAGGCTAGACTTCTAGGGTTTAGCCATTACGATCTCGTGGTAGATCAACTCTTGTAATACTCATATTTATCAAGATCAATCAAGTAGGAAGTAGGGTATTACCTCCATAGAGAGGGCCCGAACCTGGGTAAACATCGTGTCCCCTGTCTCCTGTTACCATCAACCTTAGACTCACAGTTCGGGACCCCCTACCCGAGATCCACCGGTTTTGACACCGACATTGGTGCTTAGGGCAGATCTTCTTGTTCGGCGGCTTCGCACTGTGGGCCAACTCGTTTGGCCATCTGGAGCAGATCGAAAGCTACGCCCCTGGCCATCAGGTCAGGTTTGGGAGCTTGAACTATGTCGCGGACATCCATGGAGACTTGATCTTTGCCGGATTCAATACCGTGGTGGCTGCTCCTGGTCACCCCGATGATCATGACATAAATCTGTCATCGGGCCGCATCCAGGAGATCGCTCCTGTAACCACTCTGGCCCTAGAGCCGGAGCAGGCCGTGCCATCCAAAGACGGGAGGATTCACCCCACCTCAGAGGTGCAGATTCCATGGCGTTGGAGCCGCACATGGTCATGGTCTCACACGATGCCTATGTCACCGGAACGCTGGACTCATCTCCGGCCATAGATTCCGAACCGCCTGAGCCCGCGGACGCCGAGCTTGATCATTTATCGATCTTCATATTCAGCACCGCAGACATCTTCCAGCACTCGCCTTTGGGCGATGTGCTAAACTCATTAAAAACCCTGTCCTTGGCGGAGGACTCTCAGCCGAACTATATCCAGCTCAAACTAGGGGCTGGCGATGGAGAATTTTACTTCCCACCTGCCACCCACTTTATAGCCACAATCGAGGATTTAACCGAGGAACTTGATTACGACTCCGAGGACATCGATGGTATGGATGACGATGCCAGAGAAGAGGAGGCCCAGAACCTGTCGCCGTTCACCGGACGCTGGACGACCACTTCCTCGTATGATGTATACATGGTGGATGCACCAAAGGAGCACAGCGGCGACAATAAGGAAGACCCAGTTGAGGATAAACCTTCCTAAATACAGTCCAAGCGCCGGCGTCAGTGGCGCCGCTCTAAGTCACACCGCAGTAAAGACAGCAACACTGGCACAGGAGAAGATGACACTCTGAAGGTGCCGAAGACAATGAAGACCCTGTCGATAAAGCAAACAAACAAGATGAACGTGAAGATGAGCAGGTTAGCCCTGTTAAACAGGACACACACGAAGCTTCAGAGGACGGCAATTACCTTCCGCTCTCCGAAGATGAGGTGAGCCTCGGCACCGAAGATTTCATCGTGCCCGAGGAACCTCTTGAGTAGGAGCGCTTCAAGCGCCAGCTAATAGCCATGACAAGGAGCCTGAGAAAGAAGCAGCAGCAGCAGCTTGAAGCTGACCAAGATCTGCTCAATGATAAATGGACTGATGTCCTAGCAGCCAAAGAAGACAGCCTCAAGCGCCCAACCAAAAGCTACCCAAAGCAAAAATTGCTACCTCAGTTTGACGAGGAGGCGCCGGAGTACATACCACCATCGCACAATACGGTCGGCCGACCGACCACCACGTGGTCGGGAAAAAACGGCAACTCATGCCGAACACCATCCCGCCCCGCCTCATCACTCAAGCAGAGGTAAATTTGCCCACGGCCATACATATGACCTCCGGCAGAACCTGAACAATAAAGCAGGACATACAAGATCAATCTATGGATTGAGAGGATGCGCCTCGACACATGACCATGACCACCTATTCGAACGTGACAAACCCAGTCATGTGGGGGCCGAACACCGCAGACGGACTGTCGGTGTCAAAACCGACGGATCTCGGGTAGGGGGTCCCGAACTATGCGTCTAAGGCAGATGGTAACAGGAGGCGGGGGACACGATGTTTACCCAGGTTCGGGCCTTCTTGATTGTCGCGACCGGGTTTTCCGGGCATTAAATTCCCAGAAAATGGCCGTCGTGCTCACCAGCCCCAGGATTACTGTTAGCTGATGAGGCATCAACTTGATACAGAAAATCCAAGCAAAATACAAAATCTGCAGTACAATACCATTGTGGCCTATGAGTACATCAAATGGTTTTCTAGTGGTCGATGGCGGAAGCGGTTTGTGAATCATCAGTGTATGGGACTCCATTTCCGACGGGAACAGCTGACCAGGTTAACTCCTATCTTCGCGAGGCTGCTATCATCGTTGCTTAGTTTACGGGGCTATCACCGCAACGTTCCTTTCCATGCAAATATCTGGCCAAGACAATAGCCAGGGACAAGCCAGTGAGTACTTTGAATGTACTCGCAAACATTAAGAACACTGGAATAATATAATTGATAATTATGCACTTAAATATTCTATGATCACATCGTTAGTCACAAATAAAATATCTTTTATGCATGCAAGCGGGTTATTTATATGCAGCATGAACAAGCAATAATGGAGTGGAAATAAAATGCCACAGTCGGGCGTCTGTGCGACACCGCATAAAGGGATTATAAGGTAAATAAATAACAAGCAATGCCACAGTTGGGCGTCTGAGCGACACCACATAAAGGGCTTAAAAAGAAATGCCACAGTCGGGCGTCTAAGCGACACCACATAAAGGGCTTAAAAAGAAATGCCACAGTCGGGCGTCTAAGCGACACCACATAAAGGGCTTTAAAAAGAAATGCCACAGTCGGGCGTCTAAGCGACACCACATAAAGGGCTTAAAAAGAAATGCCACAGTCGGGCGTCTAAGCGACACCACAGAAAGGGCTTAAAAATAAATGCCACAGTCGGGCGTCTGAGCGACACCACATAAAGGGCTTAAAAAGAAATGCCATAGTCGGGCGTCTAAGCGACACCACAGAAAGGGCTTAAAAATAAATGCCACAGTCGGGCATCTGAGCGACACCACAGAAAGGGCTTAAAAAGAAATGCCACAGTCGGGCGTCTAAGCGACACCACAGAAAGGGCTTAAAAATAAATGCTACAGTCAGGCGTCTGAGCGACACCACAGAAAGGGCTTAAAAATAAATGCCACAGTCGGGCGTCTGAGCGACACCACAGAAAGGGCTTAAAAAGAAATGCCACAGTCGGGCGTCTGAGCGACACCACAGAAAGGGCTTAAAAAGAAATGCCACAGTCGGGCGTCTGAGCGACACCACATTAAGGGCTTAAAAATAAATAATCACAATGAATATCCAGGAGGTAGAACCATCCCGGGGATACTCGATAATACAATAATGCAACAGGTTAGTCCTTCACAAAATAATAATCATGGTCCTCACAAGTCACCGATCAGTATCCAAGTTTGGTTTAACAATTTCACCTCCGAAGACCGACAGTAAGACCAACACTTGACCCATCCCAGACTGTAATCCTTAACCATGGACACGGCTATTCGAATAGGTTTTAATCTCTGGAGAGGGTGTACTCTTTACCCACGAGTAACGGATTCCTTTAGTCCATCAGGACTAATTCCGTCTACGGCCTTTTAGTTGAAAACACGCCTAACCTTGCACACACCAGCTTAACTCATCGGTGTCTGGAATCACCCACGACACTTGTTAAGCAAAACTCTAAGTGGGGAGGTTACAACCTCGCGTAGCATGGGATCAAATTTATATCGCGCTCTCTAAGTGGTGGCCTCCCCTCTCGGTCCCAACCGGAAACACCCATGCCCCCGGACCAGGTGGCCTGCCTACCGGCTACAACCGATATCTTCCACCATGGCCTCTCTGTATGGTGTGTGCTGGAAAGGGGTTGACTGGAACAAGACTCGATCTGCGGACGACTCAGGAGGTTTATAAGTTCCCTGCATGACATATATATATATATATATATATCAAATATATTTCAACCGAAGAAATCACCACTCAATGTACCTTACCATGCCATACCGGACATAACCGTCCCGACGGGGACCGGCGACAAGCTCATGCCTACCCAAGGCCGAGGCTTTCCCGGATTCTTTTCCGGCATGCATGCAAGGCACATATGGATGATTTCCATCACAATAATATTCATTTCCAACAGCAAGGAAATCACTAATATGCTTCCATGCAAATGATCATGTCACATGAAATAACAAGTCCTCCGGTATAAGGTGGTGTTATAAACGTGTCAAATAACACACCAAAAACATTATGCCAGGGTTCAGAATGCTTGCCTTTAAGTTGTGGAGGGGTAAGGTGCTCTCCAAAACTTTTGAAAGTTTCTTCTCTCTCTCCAAAATCCTATGTTAAAATATATTTGAATTAACACACATTTCAAAAACAGTACAAAAAAGTTGTTTGGAAATTTTTCAAATAAATCTTAAAATAAACTAGACCAAATTTGAGGAAAGTAGGAAAAAGAATCAACTCATTTGGAGTTATATTTAAAAAGTTATAGGCAATCAAAGTTCTGGTCAAATCTGTTTTTTAAAAAATAAAACAGAAAAGAAAACGTTTCAGGAGGAAATACGCTTTCTAAGCAGGAGATACGTACTGGGGGTTTTTGCGCTTTCACTTAAACACGTGGACGACGCGGTGAGACACTGACAGTGGGTCCAGGAAGTCCCACTAGTCAGGTTTGACTAGTCTCTCTTAGCCCCTCCTTCCTCTGTCCCGAGCGGAGGCGGAGCTCAGGCGATCGTCGCCGGCGACTGGCAGCTCTTCGCGGGGCCCCGAGGGCGGGGATGGATCCGCCACTCCAGTGCGGTCCTCCCGGTGGTTTCCAGGCCGGTGGGGACGGAGGGAGCTGCCGACGGCGAGCTTCGCGGCGGAGGAGGCTTCGGGGGCGGAGTGAAAATTCTCCCGCAGTGAGCCTCGATCGAAATTGAGTAGTGGAAAAGATTCATGGGAGGGAGAAGGTGTTCTTGGTGAAGACAAGTTTGAGGGAGAGGCACTGGTGGCGCTGGGAGAGCGGGAGCCATGGCGGCGGCCGCTGCTGTCGGAGTTGGGGAAGACGGCGCTTCTCTGACGATTGCGGGCCGTGGGGGTGCCCTGGAGGTAGCCTGAGGTCGCCTGCATGCTCGAATGGTTTCGGGGCATCCTTAAATAGGCGAGGCAAGGTGGTTCCGCGGCGGCCGTGGATAAGCTCTCCGGCGAACCGCCTCTCTGTAGCTAGGGCGACATGGCGGCGACGAGGGCTAGCAGACACGCTTGCGGATGAGCTCGCACTGCTCCAGGGGCCAGGTGGCGAGCCGGTGTGGCTTGGGCGGCGCCGACATGAGCAGGGGCTGTCGGGCGGCCGTGGCGTGCCGCCAAGGGGACTCTGGTGGCGGCGCTGTTGGCTGCCAGGGCGGCTTGGCGCGTTGCTGCGAGGAGGGTAGCGCGTGGCGTGGCGCTGCAGAGCGGGCCCAAACCAGGGGGGCCAGCGTGTCGGCTCGGGCGCGGCATCGTGCAATACGCGCGCTCTAGGCGCGTCCAGTGCATGCACAGGAGATGTTCGACACAATGCCACGGCATGCTACAGGTCACAGGTGAGGTTGGGGTTTTGCAGATCGAGGTTAGGAGCAACTGGGAGTCTAGTGGACATGCTAGTTTGATCAGAGGTGCAAGATCATAGTGCAATGTCAAGAATCATGCCAAAACAGATCATGCCCATAAGGTGTTTGACAAAATGCCAAGGGCACTTAGGCAAGTCTTGGAGTGGTCAAAAACTCCAGGTAAGTGTCTCCTTAGATGCAAGAGAGAGTGTAGGGTTAGTTTGGAAAAAGGAGAAACTTGTTAGTGCAAGTTTTACAAAACTTCAATTCTGGACAGGAAATAAATGGCATCATTTCATGAACCAAAAATTACCCAAAGGGTGCATGCTCCTGGACTTAGGGGTTTGGTAGGGTGGTCTACAAGCAGGAAAAGGAATCATGGGTAAAGGAGCAACTTAAGATGTAGTTGCTGTACAAATCCTCAAGTTGGACTAGAATGAAAATGAGGTTGATTCACTCAAAATTTGCAAATAACATCACTGGGTTTTTGCATAAAGCTGAATCATATGATACTACTAACATCTCAAAATTTTGGCGGAGGCTAGAAAGAATTATTTAAATGAGTTGTAGTGCAAAATTGCATTCTGGACCAGAGAAGAAAATTTGTTGTAGAGCTCAAACTATTTCATTAAATAAGGATGTTTTTGCACCAAAGTTATTTAATAACATCACATTACCTCTCCAAATTTTTGTGGGAATTTTAAGTGAATTTATCAAATGGTTGTAGTTCAAATATGGCCATTTAACCTTGAAAAACCATTTTCAAGAAAGTAAAGATCAAGCAACTTAATTATTTAATTAGTTATATTAAATAAGGGAAAGTTTCTCTTGAGAGATTAAACAATTCCAATAACATATTTGAAAAGTTTTCTCTTTGGGAAAAACTCATCATAACAGGGAAGGAAATGATTTAAAAATCAAAATGGAGCTCAGAAATCCAAAGTTTTAATTCCTGGCAAAATTTTTAATTCATTTAAAACAAGGCCAAATTTTTGGGGTGTCACAACACTACCCCCCTTAAGAAAAATCTCGTCCTCGAGATTTGTCAAAAGCTGTTTCAAGAAAATTTTATGCAACAAAGATGTGGCTACAGTGAGAGGGCAATAAGTGGTGTAAAACCACAGTGTGAATACTGGTGCTGCGCGGAAAAATCTACGGTTCGGGACAAAACATGGGATTCTTACGCTGGATATAAATTTAGAATAATTTCTAAATTTAAATATACGCTGGTCATACCCGAGAGCACAGTGCTCAGTCTGGCCGACAGGTGGATCCGGGGCCCATTGTCAGCCTCTTCTTCTTCCTCTGGCTCTCTCTTCTTCCTCTCTCCCGCGTGCTTTCCCGCGCTTTCTCCACCGGCGACGCCTAGCGCGTAGGGCATCTAGGTCGTACCACGGTAGTGCGCGGCGTGCTAGCTGCTGGGGCAGTGTGCACTCACCTCGCGGGCCAGCGTGTTGGCGGCACTGCTCGAGGATTCGACTCCGAACACCGGCGATCGGGCGACGAGCGGCACTGGTGGACTTCGCCCACCGTACACCGAGCTCGAGCTATAAAACGGCCGGGGTGCTCTCCTCTCTTCTTCCTCACACCTGGCATTACTTCTCCTTCTTCCTCCATTATTGTATTACAGAAGCTCGGGTTGGGCTCTAATGGCGGAGGCGATGCCGGACTGGTTTGCGATCCTGATATGCGGAGGGCTGGCGACACTGCTGGGGCTCTCCATGCTCCTGTGCGCGATGATCCTCGACGATCGTCGTGACGCTGCTTCTCGGGTGCTGGCTCTCCGCGGTGGTGGTGATCACGAGGAGTAGCTGGGGCGTGCCGGGTGCTAACTGTTGTTAGGGGGGTGATTAGCCGGATGTAACACCGTTGCAAAGTTTTGCAATCAGTGTATGTGTTCGAAAGGTAATGGTTGTGAGTCTGCTGCCATGGTGCTGTGTGAAATTAATTAATCCACGTCGTGAGAAGGTGCAGATGTAGCAACTCAGGGAAAATAAATCTCACTCTAGGATTTTGCGAGGGAAAACAGTTAATTTAAAGGAGCATAAACCACAACAAAAACTACACACATTAGTAGAAGCCAAATAATTGACTCGTCGTACAAACTCAGGGTATCATGCATAAGTCACAACACATAAATAAATGTTGCAATAATGAACACTGCAACGACATCTAAAATGGGAATGGTAACTGGACGGGGTCCCTAGAAAACGTCTCTGGTACTGGGATACACTCTTCTTCTATCGGGGAAAGTGGATTGACCAGTCGATGCACGTGTCTCTTGGTCGAGCCTTAGAGCTCTGCCGATGGCGATTTGAGGATTTAAATCTGCGAGGCTCTGGAGATAACCCATCACACGTTGGGTTAAACGCTCTTGAGCGATGACGTACTGGACAAGGTTGGCAAGGACTGGGTCTCTCTCAATTCGTCCACCGGGAAAAGATGTCACTCCTCCGGGTTCTGCACGGCTTGGAAAGTAATAATACCCTCGTTCGCTGGCATAGGGTACCGCGAATCGAAGGCGAGCAAGCGCTTCGTATGCAGCAGCTTCTACGGCCATCTGTGGGGTTGGCATAGATTTCCCCACGAAGGAGACCTCCGTTGGATCTTGGTTTGAGTTTACGGGAGGAATGTGCACTGCTGCCCAATATCTTGAGGTGGAAGAGGTGATCCTCGATTTGAAAAGCTCGTACTGGGGTGGCTGGGTAGCGCCCATGGTACTGCAGGTAAAATCCCACAATAACTTGACAAAACTACCCGGGGTTGCATCTGGGGTTCTCAGGTAAATGCTGGGGCTCGGCATGGCAAGAATTGGTTGTGAGGATGGTGCACAAGATGAGGGGTGCTTGGCAAGGTCACGTGGTGGCCCTCTTATAGCACCGGAGCTGGGTCATTATTACCGTGGTGAATGGTAAAAAAAATTTTCAGCTCTGTTCCAAGGTCGGGGTCAAGCCACAGATTCACACATTTCACTATAGTGATGTGTTACTGTGGGGGGTTGTCGGGGAAGGTTTTTGGGTAGTTGTGTCCGGAAAAATATGCAACTGTGTGCTGACATACCCATGCAAGGATACTATTTAAAACAGAGGCACGACAACAGGCGGCGTTTAAAAACAAGGCCGCATGATTACAAAGCAAGGGTACATTGGGACTCGATACAATTTGGGTGACTTAGTCTACCTCGTTTATATCCAAGCGGGCGTGCCTTGTGGGTGTCGAGGCTTCTCTTCGGGTCTCGTCGTCTGAATTAACTGGAGTGGTCTGAGGGGCTGCAGGCTCGGGGTAGCGATGATGACCATCTCGGGGATTGTTGGCCACAACCCCGTTGGTGTGTGCTTCCAATATGCGGCGAAGCACTTCTGGGGTTATCGCGGCACCTTGGCCGATGGCTGGGGCAGATCTCAGTGGCTCGATCGGGTGTCCAAACAGCACGACTGGGTTGTCGGTGTTGGGCTCGTTCTCTTCTCTCGTCGGGGTTCGACGAACCAGCTCTACACGAGCTGCGATTAGATCAATCGTGATTTGATCGCATAGTTCCTCTAGTTCACTTACATAGTGCACTAGGTGCAACAATGCAGGATCTGTCTCGTGATCTCCGTTGGCAACTTGGGGTGGTCTACCATATCCTTCACGTTTGGGGTAGTAGTGGAATGAGCGACAGTTAACTCTGGGCGACAAGTGCTGGAGATGAACTATAGCTTCTCGAGCAACTAGTTGTATGGCTTGTGGCTCAAAGGAAGTCGTTCTTCCGGTGAACCTGTAGGGGCGTTCGGGCTCAAGTCCCCTACCATAAATGTGCACAGTGGCCCAGAATTGACGGCTCTCACCGCTCATGGGTCCTTGGTACACAACATATTCTGGGGGCTCTTCTAACGCATAGGCACGACGGGTGAGGTTTGCGAATATGGTCACAAAGCCTCCAAGGTTGGTTGCTGTGGTCTCATTGTGCACGACGGGGCCGTGCATTGTGGCTCGGTTTGGGGTAGAGGTTGTGCTGTGCTGAGTTGAGGCTAGCGTGCCCTTTTTATAGGAAAAAGGGGACGGAGTCTTCCTTCGCACGCTTGCGAAAAGACTATTCCGGATTCGGTCATTGGTGCATGATTGACAGGTTAGATGGATAGGTTGGGCACCGACTGCCAAAACCGTGTCGGGTCACGGTGTGGCTATCTTGCAAGGGAAGCTTGACTGGGGTTTGGTTAAGGTCTGGTGGGTTGGTTTACTTAGGTTTATTGACCTGGCTAAGATAGGATTAGCCAATGGTCAACCTGGCTCTGATACCAAGTCTGTCGCGACCGGGTTTTCCGGGCATTAAATTCCCAGAAAATGGCCGTCGTGCTCACTAGCCCCAGGATTACTGTTAGCTGATGAGGCATCAACTTGATACAGAAAATCCAAGCAAAATACAAAATCTGCAGTACAAGACCATTGTGGCCTATGAGTACATCAAATGGTTTTCTAGTGGTCGATGGCGGAAGCGGTTTGTGAATCATCAGTGTATGGGACTCCATTTCCCACGGGAACAGCTGACCAGGTTAACTCCTATCTTCGTGAGGCTGCTATCACCGTTGCTTAGTTTCCGGGGCTGTCACCGCAATGTTCCTTTCCATGCAAATATCTGGCCAAGACAATAGCCAGGGACAAGCCAGTGAGTACTTTGAATGTACTCGCAAACATTAAGAACACTGGAATAATATAATTGATAATTATGCATTAAATATTCTATGATCACATCGTTAGTCACAAATAAAATATCTTTTATGCATGCAAGCGGGTTATTTATATGCAGCATGAACAAGCAATAATGGAGTGGAAATAAAATGCCACAGTCGGGCGTCTGTGCGACACCGCATAAAGGGCTTATAAGGTAAATAAATAACAAGCAATGCCACAGTCGGGCGTCTGAGCGACACCACATAAAGGGCTTAAAAAGAAATGCCACAGTCGGGCGTCTAAGCGACACCACATAAAGGGCTTAAAAAGAAATGCCACAGTCGGGCGTCTAAGAGACACCACATAAAGGGCTTTAAAAAGAAATGCCACAGTCCGGCGTCTAAGCGACACCACATAAAGGGCTTAAAAAGAAATGCCACAGTCGGGCGTCTAAGCGACACCACAGAAAGGGCTTAAAAATAAATGCCATAGTCAGGCGTCTGAGCGACACCACATAAAGGGCTTAAAAAGAAATGCCACAGTCGGGCGTCTAAGCGACACCACAGAAAGGGCTTAAAAATAAATGCCACAGTCGGGCGTTTGAGCGACACCACAGAAGGAGCTTAAAAATAAATGCCACAGTTGGGCGTCTGAGCGACACCACAGAAAGGGCTTAAAAATAAATGCCACAGTCGGGCATCTGAGCGACACCACAGAAAGGGCTTGAAAATAAATGCCACAGTCGGGCATCTGAGCGACACCATAGAAAGGGCTTAAAAAGAAATGCCACAGTCGGGCGTCTGAGCGACACCACAGAAAGGGCTTAAGAAGAAATGCCACAGTCGGGCGTCTGAGCGACACCACATAAAGGGCTTAAAAATAAATAATCACAATGAATATCCAGGAGGTAGAACCATCCCGGGGATACTCGATAATACAATAATGCAACAGGTTAGTCCTTCACAAAATAATAATCATGGTCCTCACAAGTCACCGATCAGTATCCAAGTTTGGTTTAACAATTTCACCTCCGAAGACCGACACTAAGACCAACACTTGACCCATCCCAGATTGTAATCCTTAACCATGGACATGGTTATTCGAATAGGTTTTAATCTCTGGAGAGGGTGTACTCTTTACCCACGAGTAACGGATTCCTTTAGTCCATCGGGACTAATTCCTTCTACGGCCTTTTAGTTGAAAACACGCCTAACCTTGCACACACCAGCTTAACTCATCGGTGTCTGGAATCACCCACGACACTTGTTAAGCAAAACTCTAAGTGGGGAGACTACAACCTCGCGTAGCATGGGATCAACTTTATATCGCGCGCTCTAAGGGGTGGCCTCCCCTCTCAGTCCCAATCGGAAACACCCATGCCCCCGGACCAGGTGGCCTGCCTACTGGCTACAACCGATATCTTCCACCATGGCCTCTCTGTACGGTGTGTGCTGGAAAGGGGTTGACGACTTACTGAACCATACCCTACCTGCGGCAGGGATGAGTGGTAGTACGAGGCAAGTATGGGGGTTACTGGAACAAGACTCGATCTGCGGTCGACTCAGGAGGTTTATAAGTTCCCTGCATGACATATATATATCAAATATATTTCAACCGAAGAAATCACCACTCAATGTACCTTACCATGCCATACCGGACATAACCGTCCCGACGAGGACCGGCGACAAGCTCACGCCTACGCAAGGCCGAGGCTTTCCCGGATTCTTTTCCGGCATGCATGCAAGGCACATGAGGATGATTTCCATCACAATAATATTCATTTCCAACAGCAAGGAAATCACTAATATGCTTCCATGCAAATGATCATGTCACATGAAATAACAAGTCCTCCGGTATAAGGTGGTGTTATAAACGTGTCAAATAACACACCAAAAACATTATGCCAGGGTTCAGAATGCTTGCCTTTAAGTTGTGGAGGGGTAAGGTGCTCTCCAAAACTTTTGAAAGTTTCTTCTCTCTCTCCAAAATCCTATTTTAAAATATATTTGAATTAACACACATTTCAAAAACAGTACAAAAAAGTTGTTTGGAAATTTTTCAAATAAATCTTAAAATAAACTAGACCAAATTTGAGGAAGGTAGGAAAAAGAATCAACTCATTTGGAGTTATATTTAAAAAGTTATAGGTAGTCAAAGTTCTGGTCAAATCTGTTTTTAAAAAATAAAACAGAAAAGAAAACGTTTCAAGAGGAAATACGCTTTCTAAGCAGGAGATACGTACTGGGGGTTTTTGCGCTTTCACTTAAACACGTGGACGACGCGGTGAGACACTGACAGTGGGTCCAGGAAGTCCCACTAGTCAGGTTTGACTAGTCTCTCTTTCCCCCTCCTTCCTCTGTCCCGAGCGGAGGCAGAGCTCAGGCGACCGTCGCCGGCGACTGGCAGCTCTTCGCGGGGCCCCGAGGGCGGGGATGGATCCGCCACTCCAGTGCGGTCCTCCCGGTGGTTTCCAGGCCGGTGGGGACGGAGGGAGCTGCCGACGGCGAGCTTCGCGGCGGAGGAGGCTTCGGGGGCGGAGTGAAAATTCTCTCGCAGTGAGCCCCGATCGAAATCGAGTAGTGGAAAAGATTCACGGGAGGGAGAAGGTGTTCTTGGTGAAGAGAAGTTTGAGGGAGAGGCACTGGTGGCGCTGGGAGAGCGGGAGCCATGGCGGCGGCCGCTGCTGTCGGAGTTGGGGAAGACGGCGCTTCTCTGATGATTGCGGGCCGTGGGGGTGCCCTGGGGGTAGCCTGAGGTCGCCTGCGTGCTCGAATGGTTTCGGGGCGTCCTTAAATAGGCGAGGCAAGGCGGTTCCGCGGCGGCCGTGGATAAGCTCTCCGGCGAACCGCCTCTCTGTAGCTAGGGCGACGTGGCGGCGATGAGGGCTAGCAGACACGCTTGCGGATGAGCTCACACTGCTCCAGGGGCCAGGTGGCGAGCCGGGGTGGCTTGGGCGGCGCCGACATGAGCAGGGGCTGTCGGGCGGCCGTGGCGTGCCGCCAAGGGGACTCTGGTGGCGGCGCTGTTGGCTGCCAGGGCGGCTTGGCGCGTTGCTGCGAGGAGGGTAGCGCGTGGCGTGGCGCTGCAGAGCGGGCCCAAACCAGGGGGGGCAGCGTGTCGGCTCGGGCGCGGCATCGTGCAATACACGCGCTCTGGGCGCGTCCAGTGCATGCACAGGAGATGTTCGACATAATGCCGCAGCATGCTACAGGTCACACATGAGGTTGGGGTTTTGCAGATCGAGGTTAGGAGCAACTGGGAGTCTAGTGGACATGCTAGTTTGATCAGAGGTGCAACATCATAGTGCAATGTCAAGAATCATGCCAAAACAGATCATGCCCATAAGGTGTTTGACAAAATGCCAAGGGCACTTAGGCAAGTCTTCGAGTGGTCAAAAACTCCATGTCAGTGTCTCCTTAGATGCAAGAGAGAGTGGTAGGGTTAGTTTGGCAAAAGGAGAAACTTGTTAGTGCAAGTTTTACAAAACTTCAATTCTGGACAGGAAATAAATGGCATCATTTCATGAACCAAAAATGACCCAAAGGGTGCATGCTCCTGGACTTAGGGGTTTGGTAGGGTGGTCTACAAGCAGGAAAAGGAATCATGGGTAAAGGAGCAACTTAAGATGTAGTTGATGTACAAATCCTCAAGTTGGACCAGAATGAAAATGAGGTTGATTCACTCAAAATTTGCAAATAACATCACTGGGTTTTTGCATAAAGCTGAATCATATGATACTACTAACATCCCAAAATTTTGGTGGAGGCTAGAAAGAATTATTTAAATGAGTTGTAGTGCAAAATTGCATTCTGGACCAGAGAAGAAAATTTGTTGTAGAGCTCAAACTATTTCATTAAATAAGGATGTTTTTGCACCAAAGTTATTTAATAACATCACATGACCTCTCCAAAATTTTGTGGGAATTTTAAGTGAATTTATCAAATGGTTGTAGTTCAAATATGGCCATTTAACCTTGAAAAACCATTTTCAAGAAAGTAAAGATCAAGCAACTTAATTATTTAATTAGTTATATTAAATAAGGGAAAGTTTCTCTTGAGAGATTAAACAATTCCAATAACATATTTGAAAATTTTTCTCTTTGGGAAAAACTCATCATAACAGGGAAGGAAATGATTTAAAAATCAAAATGGAGCTCAGAAATCCAAAGTTTTAATTCCTGGCAAAATTTTAATTCATTTAAAACAAGGCCAAATTTTTGGGGTGTCACATTGATGGAGTTAATACCCTACGTCCTGCTTGATTGATCTTGATGATATGAGTATTACAAGAGATGATCTACCACGAGATCGTAGAGGCTAAACCCTAGAAGCTAGCCTATGGTATGATTGTTCTTGTCCTACGGACTAAACCCTCCGATTTATATAGACACCGAAGGGGGCTAGGGTTACACAGAGTCGGTTACAAGGGAGGATATCTACATATCCATATTGCCAAGCTTGCCTTCCACGCCAAGGAGAGTCCCATCCGGACACGGGACGAAGTCTTCAATCTTGTATCTTCATAGTCCAACAGTCTGGCCAAAGGATATAGTCTGGCTGTCCGGAGACCCCCTAATCCAGGACTCCCTCAGTAGCTCCTGAACCAGGCTTCAATGATGATGAGTCCGGGACGCAGATTTGTCTTCGGCATTGCAGGACGGGTTCATCCTCCGAATACTCCACAGAAGATTTTGAACACAAGGATAGTGTCTGGCTCTGCAAAACAAATTCCACATACCACCGTAGAGAGAATAATATTTCCACAAATCTAATCTGCTGACATGTTTAGAAACATGACATCACGCCATGTCCCCGTCATTATTTGAACCGTTTTTCTCAACCAGCACTACACATATCGTGAGGCGGTTTTCTTGACATGTCTTGTCGAAGCAGAGATCATGTCCCCCTATCACGGGATTCTCATCAATATGGATGTGGGTAACCCAATCGCCCCATCAATTACGACGCTTGGGGAATAAGCTATTTTATCAGGTAAGTGGGGAGGCGCATCGCCTCTTCCACCCTTATAAAGGGACAAAGGTTCACCTTTTTTACCCATGCCTTCTTCCTCCTTGCTTGTCCATTCTCGCACACTAGAGCTCCAGTGCCCAAGTTCGCGATTTTCTCCTCAAACCACTCCAAGCATGTCCGGAGCGGGAGGCAAGTGGATGGTGATGGAGGAGAACATCACAAAGCTACGGGAAGCCGGATATCTGGCCACGGATATCGCGCACCGGCTGCCAGATGCGGGGCAGATCATCCCTAGGCCCAAACCCCCTAAGAGGGTAGTTTTCCTTACCCACTTCGTCTGCGGACTGGGATTTCCGCTTCACCCGTTTGTCCGTGGGCTCATGTTCTACTACGGGCTAGATTTTCATGATCTAGCCCCCAATTTCATCCTCAACATCTCAGCGTTTATGGTCATGTGTGAGGCCTTCCTCCGCATCAAGCCCCACTTCGGCCTGTAGCTGAAGACCTTCAATGTTAAACCGAAGGTGGTGGTCGGCCAGCAAGTAGAGTGCGGAGGCGCCATGGTGGAAAAAATGCCTAACGTCACCTGGCTCAAAGGCTCCTATGTGGAGACCATAAAGGGGTGGCAATCGGGTGGTTTTACATCACCGAGCCGCGCAACACCAACTGGGTGGTGGCCCCCGAATTTCGATCCGGAAGCCCCACACGGCTCACCTCCTGGAAAGAGAAGGGCATGTCCTGGGGTTCCCTGGTAGAGCTGACCGGACTCCAGACCTGCATCAAGAACATGATGAGCAAGAAAATCAAGCTCGTCAACGTGGTCCAGGTCATGCTCTTCCGCCGGATTCTCCCGTGTCAACAACGTGTATTCAATTTGTGGGAGTTCGACCCAGCCAAGCACCAGACGCTACGAGAGCTCTTCGACACGATGCACAAGGACGTCTAGAGGGTGCTATTCAAGGGCACCGAGGTACCTCCTCCCCTTACCGAGGACTGCGGACTCAGCGCAAAGCACCATGCCAATCCGATAAGTTTATATCACACAGGATATTTATTTGCCCCGGTTTAATCATGTGCGGGATCTAAGCTCCCATGCAATTAACAGGACTGGGTAGAGACAGCGGAGCAGATCGATTCCCCAGCCCCCAGCCTAAAGATCCTGCAGATGCTCTCCTAATGCAGATGCTGGTTCCGGCGCCTTATGAGGTGCCGGCGAAGAAGGACATGGGGACCCGAAAGGGTCTCCGGCGCAAGGTTATATCGGACTCATCGTCCAATAACTCCGAAGCACACACCTCCCACGAAAACGAGGAGGAAGAGGAAAGTCCCCCCCCCAGCTGGGGGAGACAATAAAAGGAAGGCCGCCCCAACCGGGGAGGTCGAAGGGTCCAAGAAAGGAAGGACCCTCCTTCTGGACTTCTCCACGACGGCTGCCTACAGCGGCAACGAGTGGTTACCCAGGGAGAAGCCCCTGTCGAAGTCGTAAGTATCTAGATACCATAGTAATTCATGGTATGTTTTATTGCACTACTTCTCCTCACGCCGAATATGATTATGCAGTCCGTCCCGATCCTATCTCGACATATCTTCATCGGGCGGTTCTTTGGAATCGTCAGATATGAATAGCGATTCACTTCCGACCGCTTCCACCCCTTGCCTTACGGACAATGTCGAGGTGTTGCCTCAAAAGGCACCGAGCCGAGGGGAGGTAGTCCTGGGGGCGCCTCGAGGCGACCTTCCGGACCCTGGGCGCAAAGGGAGCAAGACTCCCACAGGCTCCAAGTTCGGCCCCCAGCTAAACACTGTGCCGGCAGGCGACCCCCAGCTAAGAGGGGCAAGCCGCCGGTGCTGGTGGCCTCTGTCCATCCAGAGGCATCGGACAACTTCCTGGAAGTGCTTCGCGGTGCATCCATCGATGAAGAGCACCGCACTATCATGAGTGCGGTGATCGAGAAAGTTCAGTCCACCAAAAACAGACTAACCGAAGCTTGTGCCAGCCTCCTAACTGGCTTTCAGGTAAGCAATCAAAATATAGGAAAATATTACCACATAGACAGTAGCCCGTGATGCTCTGTTTGGCGTTCGCGAAGAAAGGCCGAATAGAGGATCAAATAATGACTCAGGAGTCTAATCAGAATATGTCCATGTGCATATGCAGGCTTCACTGCTGGTCGCTGCCGCACGTACTGCGGATGTCGCTTCATTGAAGCAGGACCTTGAGCGGTCTGAGGAAGAGCTCGGCCTTACCAAGAGGCAGCTCGAGGAGAGCAAGGTAAGCAATACCTTGTCTATATATTAAAAAGAAATTCGGTTGTAAAGTAATAGGATCATCATGAATTTGCCAGGGGCCATGACCGAGGTGGCGACCCTGAAGAAGGCGTTGTCCGAGGCCAAAGACAAAGCGGCCTAGGGGCGCATTGAGCGGGAAAAGCAAGAAGCCCGGGTAGGCGAGGTGCAATAAGAGCTCGAGGCTCTTGCCAAAAAACATGAGTCCTTAGAGCTTGACTCTAAGACGCGAGAGTCCGACCTTGCGAAGGCGCTTGAAAGCGCACGGAGCGCCAAGGCTGAAGCCCACAAGGCGCTCCAGGAGATTGATGCGATGAAGAAGATAGCGGCGGGTAAGGCATTCATTATGCAAATCAAGCGTGTGAAGGAAACTTTCCTTTTACTTACCCGAGTTCGGAGCTCTCCGGGAGCGTTCGCAGATCTTCCCCGTAGTGTACTGGATGCCGCGGGGTTTTACCGAGCTGAGGAGGGGAGTTTGACGGAAAATTTGTTCTGGTATCAGTATACTGGGACCGAACACCCAATGCCCTTGAGCGACCAGCTAAAGCAACTAGTTGAGCTTCACAAGGCGGCCTAACAGGCCATGAAGGGTCTTATAGTCCAGATGTGGCCTGGCAATCCCCTGCCTAGCAGCTACTTCGGTCTGGTGAGGCGGCTTGTGGATGCGTACCCATGGCTTGAAGTCATAAAGCGGTCCGTCTGCATCGAGGGTGCGCGCAGGGCTTTTGCCCGGGTGAAGGTGCATTGGGCGAAGCTGGACGCCGTAAAGCTGGTGAAGAGGGGCCGCCGGAGGGCAAGGAGCATCGCTGCCCCGAAATGTATTATGACAGTGTCCTGAAGGGTTCCCGCTTTGTGGCGGATGAATGTGCTAGAGATGTAATTTTTGATTGAACGTGCTCATGTGATCCTGTAATGTGAAATGAGTTCATTTGCGCTATGCAACGCCTTTTGAATTTAAAATATTACCTTATGTGCGGCCATTTATAAAATCTGAGAGTTGGCCAGTCGTCGGCTTCTGCCCCCATGTAACTAGTACTGGGGTGTTCGGGATAAACCTGAGCACTCTTTTTCCCAATTTTGGGTCCTTCGAGGGAGGTGTTCAGCACAGTGAACCAGGCAATTGGACTATAAGGCTTTATCGCTCTCACTTAGCCATAGAAGTCTACAATTTAAATTTTGGTGAAGCCCCTAGTATTCGGAAGACCGAATTTGGGGCGCTATATAAGCCTAAGTCGGGCAAGGCCGACTCCTCGCCCGAAGCGGAAAAAGTCTTTAAGGACTTGAGACCTCTCAAACAGCGACCAGTTCTCGCCTTATCATGATAGTCAGTTTTCGGCATTCTCTACTGAGGTGCTCGTCCGGAAGAACCAGGACACAATCGCAGTAGTTCTCCCAGCGCTACCCAACTATTGACCCAAGACATGATTCAGAGCTGATGCATATAATGCTATAAGTTCGGGGTGCCGCACTGTCGAAAGTGTTCGGACTTCTCATGTCGTATTATGGGGTAAACGAAAGCCCCTGGCGTACTGACCATACCAGAATGTACGGGTGCAAGTTGTTGTAAATGAACATATAAGAAAAAGGAAAGGATGGATAATGCAATAATAGACTAATGCCATGCATTGTTATTTAAATAATACGTCGAAGCGTACTCGTACAAGTAGTGCAATAAGCAAAAAATAGGACTATTTGACATGTCCTATCCAAGGGCAAGCTGCGTGTGGGTAGTAAAAAAGCGGGTATATCGATTGTCATTAGAGACCACCTGGGGGTTCCCTTTGTACGTCTTAGCTTCTTGCCTCCTTGGTTGTTCCTTCCCGTAATGTGTCCGGCAATCATACTGCCAGAAAGGGCTTCCAGAGAGTAAGGTCCTGAAAGAGAAAAAATGATAAAGGTATGCAGCTCCTAGGGCGGTTAAGACGCATTGCGGGACGTGCCCTGGTCGTGCCCCCGTCTATGCCCATGGTATTTTCAGTGCGTAATTATGTACGCACAACACGGATTTCGTCGCTTGACTGGGACTAGGATGGGGGCTGAATTGCTAGACGAGCTCTGAACGTGCCAGGTGATCCTGTTGCAGGTTAATCTGGACTCGCTTGACGGTGTCCGGGGGCTGTATCGCCGAATTGGTGGTTTGCCTTAAAAGGCTGCTTTGTGCCACTACAAAAAAAAGACACATCCGTGACATTTTGGGCCGAACGAAATTTTTTTCTGTCATACATATGACACTTCTATGACGATAATTGTGAAAAAACCTGGTATCATCATAGATGTGGTGGGCTCCTACTTCTATGACAAAAAATCATGACAGAAAATGGGCTTTTCGTCCTAGGCGGGCCGGAGACGCAGCTGCATGACATTCTTTGGGCCGTCCATGACGAAAAAAATCGTGGTAGAAGCAAGGGGGAGGAAAATTTCAGGGAGTTCCCGGTTATGGTGGGAGGTCGGGGGCCGAGCGATGCACGTTTCTCTCATACACATACGCGCGTGTGTGCGAGGCGTTGGCTCTAACTGAACCCGAGCGGGGCATTGGGCTCTAACTGAACCCGAGTGATTGCCTCTGGATGAAAAGTGAGCATTGCACGCGGGGGGGGGGGGGGGGTTGGATGAACAGTGAGTGGTGGCGTTGCCTCTTGATGAACAGGACCCCGTGGTGTGGAGGGCTGGATGAACATTAGACGGTGGAGGGGTGCCCGTGGAGGGGTGGTTGAACAGGACCCCGTGGCATGGAGGGCTGGATGAACAGTAGATGGTGCAGGGATGGTTGAATAGTAGCCGGTGGAGTAGCGCGCGGTGGAGGCTGGATGAATAGGAGCCCGTGGAGGCTGGAGGAGGTCGAAGGTAGCCCGCGGAGGCTGGAAGAGGTCGACGGTGGAGGTGAACAGTATCCCATGGAGTCCTGTTTTGCGTTACGCCACACCCCTCCCGATGAATAGGACCCCTGTTTCGACCGTAGGAGGTCCGTTTCGTCCGTTTTGCGGTACGCCACACCCCTTCCCGATCAACAGGACCCCCGTTTCGACCGTAGGAGGTCCGTTTCGTCCGTTTTGCGGTACGCCACACCCCTCCTGATCAACAGGACCCTGTTTCGACCGTAGTAGGTCCGTTTCCTTTGTTTTGCGGTACGCTAGGCCTCGTTTCCATCGTCTGTTCCATCCAAGCCCTCCCAATGAACACGACCACGCATTCCGTTCCGACCCAGCCGATTGGCTCCCACGCGTTCCATTGCCTCCCGATGAACATGATGCATTCCGTTGCCTCCCCATGAACATGACGCATTCCGTTGCCTCCCCATGAACACGACACATTCGGTTGCCTCCCCATGAACACGAGGACGATGATGTTTCTCCGTTTCGACCCAGCCATGTACAAGAGCGCTGGCCATATGTATGCGCGAGTAGGCGTTCGAGACCCCGCCCATATGTACACATATGTGGCTGTATTTTCTTTCTTGCACCCTGGCCACTGTACGTACTTGTACATGCTACGTGCGCGCCTCTACTATGACACGTGCGCGCCTCTACATCCACTAGTATATATCTACATACACGTTCGCGAACAGAATGACAACGCTATGTATGCTTCGACCAGGTGGGTCCCGGCTGTCAGGCACTTCCTTGCGTGCGAATATGTAGCTGGTGGGTCCCAGTAGTCAGGGGGGAATAGTTTTTTCACGAAATATGGTGGCGGTGGGTCCCCGCTGTCAGGTGGAGGAATAAGGAGGCACCTCCTTGCTGGCCGTGGACCGAGCTATCAGCCTCTCCACGTACAGTCCACGTCCGATGGAAGCCATTCCTTGACCATGTTGACCATGCCGCACCGAGAGCACCAGGGCGGTGGACGATGGCGAGGCCTAGGAAGGGGATGACACGGAACCGGGGAAGACGCGGCAGTCGTTGCCCACGTGTAGAGGAGTATGAGGGTTCACTGGTTCGCTGCGGTGTGAGGCTACCGTTGCCGCAGAATAACAGGGGGTGTGGGTGAGTAGAGGGATGGCCTGGCCAGCGGTGGGAGTAGTAGGGGCCGGTGACGCCTCCACCGCATCGCAGCCGGCCACGGGAGGCAGGAGCACGAGGCACGACCGACGCTGGTTTGGGCGGCTGGAACAAGAAGACCAGAGGTTGAAGAAGCACTACTGCCGTTGGATGGACATCGTACGGTCACTAGAGCTAGATTCGTGCATATTGACTAAGTTGACAAAGCCCTCCGTCCCCGTCAACTTAGTAGGCCCACAAGTCGGCCTGCCACTATACTGGGTCCCAGCTAACAGGGGGAGTATTCATTTTTTTTGTGCGTAATAAGGAGGCACTTCCTTGCATGTGAAGATATAGCTGGTGGGTCCGAGCTATCAGCGGCCGTAACATTTTTTTGTGAAATACAGAGGCCCTTTCGCTGGGTCCCTGATGTCAGGTGGAGGAATCATTATTTTGCGTGTAATAAGGAGGCATTTCCTTGCGTGCGGCCGTGGACCCAGCTGTCGGCCTCTCCACGTACAATCCACTTCAGATGCATGTCGGTCGTTGACCACATTGACCAGGCCGCGCTGAGAGCACCAGGGCGGTGGACGACGACGAGGCCTAGGAAGGGAACGACATGGAGGCAGGGAAGACTCGGCAGTTGTTTCCCACGCAAAGGGGAGTACGACTGTAGGAGGGTTTACTAGTTCGCCTGCCGTCGCCGGAGAATAACAGCAGGTGTGGGTGAGTAGAGGGATGGCTAGGCCAACGATGGGAATACGGTGGGCCGGTGAGGCCTGCGCGGCAGCAGAGCCGGCCGCGGGGAGGAGGGAGCAGGCAGTCCCGCCGGCGCTTGTATGAGCGGCTGGAGCAGGAAGATCAGAGATTGAAGAATCACGACGGCCGTTTGATGGCCATCGAACAGTCACTGCTTGTGCGTCAAACTTTTTTTAGGAAAGCCTCAAATATGTGGAAAACAGCATACGGCCCATCTGCCATTATTTCTAATAATGTACAACTCATTTGCCAATTATTAAGGTTTTTTGGAGCCCATATTATTTTTGTTAGCATTACAGCCCATATTGTTGCCACGGTTAAAAAATTATACGAAATTTTGCATATTTCGGTGCAGTCCGAACTGTTTTTAATCCCAAAATTTTGACTCACATTCAAACTGATTTTAAAAATAAATGTATATCAATATAAAATCCAACAAATTATCCATGCATAAAAATTGATGCAATTTAAAATCTTGAAATGAAAAAAATATTTGAAAATAATTGCCGGTTTGATGTGTTTTAAAAATCTACAGCCCATATCTCATTACTAATGGGCCATTTTCTCGGCCAGCCGAATGAAAGCTCTCCTCGTCTTGAAAGATTTGCAACCCAACAGGCCTGACAAAGCGACTTACTTGGCAAATCACAAAAAAACTGGGCTGTGGCTGTGGACCCAGCTGTCAGCCTCTCCACGTACAGTACTCTTCCGATGGAATGTCATTGGCCACGTTGACCATGCCGCGCCGAGAGCACCAAGGCGGTGGACGACGGCGAGGCCTACAAAGGGGATGACGCGGAGCCGGGGAAGACACGGCAGTGGATGCCCACGCGGAGAGGAGTGCGAGGGTTCACTGGTTCGGCTGCGGTGTGAGGCTGCCGTCGCCGCCGGGCCTGACTAGCGGTCGGAGTAGTAGGGGGCAATGAGGCCTCAATGGCAGCACAGCCAGCCACTGGAGGCAGGAGTAGGCGGTCTCCCGGTGTTGGTTTGGGCGGCTGGTGCAAGAAGAGCAGCGATTGAAGAAGCAGCAGGACCGTTCGATTCAAATCCAACGGTTACTGTTGCTAGAATCGTTTGTTGACTAAGTTGACAAGCCCTGCGTACGCGTCAACTTAGTTGGCCCACAGGTCAGCCTCCCAACCAGTGCGCCCCAGATGTCAGTGCAAGGAATCATTTTTTCGCGTAATAATGAGGCAGTTGATTGCGTGCAGCCAGACCAGTGGAGGGAGTAGGGTGGGCTGGGGAAGCCTATGCGGCATCACAGCGGGCCACAAGAGGAGGGAGCAGGCAGTCCCGCCGGCGCTAGTTTAGGCGGCTGGAGCAGGAAGATCGGAGATTGAAGAAGCACGTCGTCCGTTGGATGGACATCCAACAGTCACTGCTGCTAGAATCGTGTGTTCACTGACAAAGCCTTGCGTAAACAAGTCAGCCTCAAAATCTGTGGCGTGTACAGCCCATTTGCTATTATTTTTACAATTTTTACTCGTTTACTAATTCATATGGAATTTATTGCAGTATGTTTTCCATTTTTAGAATTGCTGGCCATTTTCTGGTCAGTACCAGGGTAAAAAAATTAACTAAATATGTGGGAAATTTTGAAAAAGTTCGCAAGTTTTTGCTGGGGAACAAAATATTCTTAATCCAAAAAGTTAATAGCCATACTAAAACAAATTTAAAAATAAATTAGTACTATGTCATGTTAAATCCAATGAATACGTATAAGATATCAGTGAAGAACAAAAACAAAAAAAAGAAACTTATATCCCATTTGCTATATTTTTTTGGAATTTTCAACCCCTTTTGATATTACTTTTAACAGACATTGACCATACTCTTAAGCCAGGCCGGAATTCATCCCTCCTCATCTTGAAAGATTTATAGCCCAGTAATTCAGAGAAAACAAATAGGCCTAGCTTGGGTATTCTTCAAAAAGAAATACTGGGCTACCTATTTTCCCAAAGAACTGGTGCATGAGCATTTAGCTTTATTTATTTATTTATTTATTTATTTATGTTTAGGGGACCATGAGCATGTACCTGGGCCGGATTCATGTGAGAACCTCCCTTCCAGTTAATTATGGGCTTCTCTATTGGGCCTTCATCAGTGGGCTGCATGTTATCAACAAGTGGAAAATGTGTTCCATACAAAAAATAGTATGCGCTACGTACGGTGCGGGGCACTAAAGGATCGAACCATGCAACGACTTCCAAAACATTGTGTTTGTCGTTCTAACAACACATTTATTCAACCAACAGAGGAAATATACTACTGATTGTACAATGAAAATAGCAGCAGCAGCAGCAACCAGGCCTGGGGGTATAACAGAAGCAGTAAGTAGGCCAGAAGAGTGAAGACCTCCACGAGAATCCACGAGCATCCAGCTGCCGTGACCGTCGACGAGCACCATCCAAGACGTGTTCATGCCAACCCAATACATACCGTTAATGTAGTTGAGGCTGACGAGGATCGGATCGCAGTCAAGGGGGTTGATGCTCGCCACCCTACGATCGTTATGCTGCGTGACATGCCGTTTCTGAAGATCAGGCGGCATCAACAAGCAAGGAACTGGCTTAAAAAGCTCCGTCCTGAGGGCTTTGAGTAAACGGTACAGCCCCGACAAGCACGCGGCGAGCGGCATGGTACTGAGATTGTCCACACGCGAAACAATGAGCTTGATTACCTCTATGGGGGGCGAATTCTAACCACTCTTTCAGCGGACGCTGCTCGGTTCTGCCATTGTTAGTGCTTGGGTTTTCGGACGAGGGGGGAGGCGCCTTAGCGGGGATGGAAGATTGGACGAGATTATGTGTGGACAAAGATGGAGAAGCGAATATGTGATGCAGGAAGTGGATAGGTGATGATGCCTATAGCACGCCGCTTGACTTACGAGACACATACCAGCAACGTAGGGTCATGTCGATGCTAGACAACTTGCTTGAGTGATCACAGTACTGGTACTCCCTACAGTGCTATGCCCTAACTTGCTTGAGTAGAGTAGTAGAGTAGTAGAGTAGGACTCTGCTCTACTACTAGCACCGGAGGAGTAGTGGTACAACCCCGACAAGCACGCGGCAAGCGGCATGGTACTAAGATTGTCCGCACGCGAAACAATGAGCTTGATTACCTCCGTGGGGAGCAAATTCCAGCCACTCTTTCGGCGGACGTTGCTTGGTTCTGCCATTGTTAGTGCTTGGGTTTCGGACAAGGGGGGAGGCACCTTAGCGGGGATGGAAGATTGGACGAGATTATGTGCGGACAAAGATGGAGAAGCGAATATGTGCTACATGAAGTGGATAGGTGATGATGCCTAGAGCACGCCGCTTGACTTATGAGACACATACCAGCAGCGTAGGGTCATGTCGATGCCAGACAACTTGCTTGAGTGATCACAGTACTGGTACTCCCTACAGTGCTATGCCCTAACTTGCTTGAGTAGAGTAGTAGAGTAGGGCTCTGCTCTACTACTAGCACCAGAGGAGTAGTATATTCTAATCTAAAATAGATACAAACTTCAATGCCCGAGCATGGAACGACTACGAACCATGCTCAAAGACCGTGTCTACGTGGTGTTTGGACATGGGCGACAACCTCAACACCAACGGTGCTGCTCCCGTTGCACCGTATGTGTTTCTGTCCTTCCTGTTCGAAATCGTGGTGGAATTCATGATTTATTTTGTGCTTATTCGGATTAAATCTCGTAGTAACTTGCTCATATATTCAACTGGCGCAATGTCCCCTATAGCCACTCCCGTTTCATGGACGGCCTGGTCGATGCCTCCAAGGAGCGCTTCGTCCACTCCTATGAGTGCCCGATGCCATTTTGTGGCTCGCCGGCGGACATGGTGCATCACCTCACGGATGTGTGCAGCGGTCACTGCTGGCCCTTGGCAGAGAACATCAAGTACGAGTCGTGCTACCCGTTCACCATGCCGGAGTCACTGGAGGATCACCACCGCCTGCTAGTCTCGGAGGAGGACAACATCGTATTCCTCTTGATCGTGGGCACTGGGGAAGCTCGCGCAGGCCGCCGCCCCATCTCTGTAATGTGCATCAGGGGCGACGCCGCTGACGTTGACGCTGACGCTGACAGTGACACGAGGCCAATGTACGGGTGCGTGGTTAGTGTTACTACCCCTCCGGGTCGCGTGGGCGGCGACACCGGCCTCATCGAACGGACTTGGACTTTGGGGAGCTGGGACTATCCCATCAATGTGGACTTGGAAAACCCATGGCATCCTTTACCCGCCGACGCGGTGCACGGGGACTCCAAGGAGGTTCACCTAGACATACGCATTATCAAGCTAAATGTTGATCATTAGTCTTCGCTCAATGTAATCGGCTATCTAAGCATGTGGATACTTCCATGCAGGATCTTGCTCTATTGGAGTATCGCGCATGAATAAAAGTTTATCCATTTATGGTTTAGTCTAGAATCTTCCATGTCTGAATTTTTACTACAGTACTGGTGAAAGACTTACGATGAACCATTTCTTACATCTCCTCTGCCCGCTTGCAAGTCATCCTGATTTAATCCCTCCGTCTAGGTGTATAAGGGCATGGTTAATATTACTTAATAGTACAGCCAACTATTGACTATAAGAAAGTGCCATGTCATATGTAGCCAACATGTATAACAATCGATACTCAAAAACCGATTCTTAAAGATCATTTCTTGCAAAGCACAATAAGTGTTATTTCTTCACAAGTTTTGGATGCAGGTTGAACAGTTGAACGCTTTTGTTTGCAAAAGATACCTTTTTATCTATTTCACCCGGATGTTTGTGAGCTCTAGAGATGAAATAATATCCGAAGAAACCTATCGATACCTGTTACACATGAGATGACCCCCACATCCTTTGTCAAAATAAACAACTCCCCGATCAATGCATTTCACTCTTTGGTGCAACGCACGGACACCTTACTACTATAGATTAGTACAACAAAAAATTGAAGTAACATTATATATAGTACGATAAATGCTGGTGCATGTCACCTAAAATCATATCATTCAAAACTATGTTCAAATACGAATCCAACGATATAGTTTTTGTTGACATGCACTAACATTTTGTCAGTTAAATCCTCAGTCAAATTCAATGGGGGACTAATAAACCACGACCGATGTAGTATAAGTGTAGAGGGCGGCGCTGCACGGGAGTCGCACCTCTCACCCTGCTCGTGGCGCGGCAGTAAAGCTGACATATCACAAAACCCAACCACTCCCAGTAATAAGTGGCCTGGTAAAATAAACGAACAAGCAACCATCACATCCCTCCGTCTTTTTTGCATTTCATCTCTCTGCATTTACTTTCTCCGGTTCATCTCGCACACTCGATCCCTAGCTACTACTCCTAGGGCCAGTTCTTTTGGCGGCTTCCCCAGCTTTTCCCACAAGACTAGTCACAGTGGAGAGTAACAATAAGGCGCCTCACTCATTTATTTGGGCTTCTAAACTACTACTCCATCCTAGTTTATTCCTCACCATTGTAATTTGTGCTAAATTTTGACCAAAGATTTAACTGGTTTATTCCTCACCATTGTAATCCCTCCGTCTAGGTGTGTAAGTCATCTTACGAAAACCAAATAATCCCAAAATACTTAGGCGCGGTGCATTAAATTATACCTCGTTTCTTGTTTCTTGACATATCAACCAATAAGAGATAAAGAGTGTGCATGCTTTTAATGACTTGAGATATCAAACACGACATGCAGTGGTTAGTTCATTGCATGCTATACTATTAATTAGCAAATAAACATTAATGTTTCTCATTTTCTCCTCCTCCTTGGTCACGGTGCACAGCCTAAGATGACTTACTCACCTAGACGGATGAAGTAGTGCATGTGACATGCACTAACATTTCATTAGTTAAATTTATGATCAAAATTTGACACTGATTACAATGGGGGCCAATAAACCAGGACGGAGGTAGTAGTTATGGGATTAATAATCTAGAAGCCCAAAAGAACTGGCCCCTGGTACTCCTACTAGTAGTAGTACTCAAGTTGGAATTCCAATTGCACAACACAACTTGTTAGGCAAAAAATTCGATACAGGGTGCAGGAAGCGGTTTGGGAATTTGCATGCCTTTCCAACCAGTGAGATACTCCATACAAAGTACGACAGAGAAATAACCACACAGAAGGAAGCTAAAATTAAACAATTAAACGAACATTTTTGCATTTGTTTTGCATTGAATCGTTTCACAAGCTTGACTAGTGTTGTTTTTCTACTTTTACAAAAACCGCATCGTAATGTTAAAACGTGCATTTGCATGTACTCCCTCCGTCCGGGTTTATTAGGCCTAAAGACAACTTCTCTTAGACCAAGACACATAGTAATTTGCTCACATTAATTCTTCCATTCCACTCCCAATGCACACTCTCGCATGCATGCAGCCAATGAAAAAGCACACATGAAGTGTATTAACTTTTCAGCCATGGCACCAACAACAATAGCTTTCAATACAACCAATGAAATGGTTGCATGCATGCACCTTTCCAACGCGGGCCATATAAAAGGGGACATGCTTGTGATGCTGAGAGGCCTAATAAACCCGGACGGAGGGAGTACATAAGTAATAGTAGTACTCCCTCCGTCTAGGTGTATAAGTCTTCCCTCCTTCTTGGTCACGGTGCACAACCAAAGATGGCTTATTTTCCTGGATGGAGGGAGTAGCACAGTCTGCAAGCATATATCGAGAGAGACGTGTAGTGCGATAGTATATAGTAAAGTTTGTGCTATATGCACGTACTTGCAAAATGCGTACGAATACACAAGGTTTCCAAACTTTCCCTTTTACATACTTAATTAAGGACGCTAAAAATTCCTAAACGTTCGGGATTTATCATTTGTGTCCCAAAAATAATGAGATCGCCTTACAAAACAAAAATTATACTCCTCCTAAAAGCCACGGTGCTCGCAGGAGCGCTTATGGCGCGCCACGAGTGCCCTGGTGTGCGGCCGTTTCCCAGCACGCCGACACAACGCCTCTTCCTCAGCCTCGCAACTCGCGAGGTGCTGATTGGCGGCTTGCCGGCGGGCGAGCGCGATCTCACCAGTGTGGTGATCCGGCGCCAACAGGTAATCCTCCTCGCTGGAAGCATGCACCCGGTCCACGTACCGCCAAGCGTAGATGACGTGCTTGGGCCCGACTGCACTCAGGGCGTCGGCACGGGCATCCTCCGCCACCCTCACGGCCCTCGCATGAGCCTTTTGCCAAAGAGCCAATTGCCTGACTCTCTCGGATGCAACATAGGCCTCCCAGGCAGCTTGTTCCGCGGTGCGCTTCTCTTCCTTGTCCTTCTTCTCCGCCTCTATTTTGGCGCACTCTGCTGGAGGCAAAGCCTCCCACAAGGCGACATCCATTTCTTTCCAAAGCTCCTCAAGGCTGGGGGGGGGGGGGCACGTGTAACATCCCAAATTTTCAATTTGGAATGTTATACATAGATCATTCTTGCATATCATATTTTATTATATTTTGTCTCGCGATCCTCGAAATCCTAAACAACTCAAGGACCCTCGGAGAGAGTTGGGGATTTCCCCGGTTTTCAAATTTGATTTTATCAAATTTTGAAACGAGGATTTTGGTTTTAATTATTTTTCTCTCCGAAAATATTTCATATTAAAATATATGAGAGGAGATAATATGACTTCTCCAAAATAAATGAAATATTTTAGGAAAAATATTAAAATCAATATTTGTTTTTATTTGGATGTTATTGCAATTTTGTTTGCATTAGAAAAATTGCACGTTTTCAAAAATGCATTTTAGGGCCAAGAAAATGTTCATCTCGTTCTAAATATTTAATTTAGACTGTGAAAATTTGTTTTGGTATTTTTAGATTTTTATTTTATTTTATTTTCTACGTTTTTCTTAGTTTCGGCAGAATTATTTAAAAAAAATTTCCGAACCAAGCTGGGCCGAAGCCACGTCGGCCCGTTCCGCCGCCGTCACCCTCACGCGCGCCGCCGTGCGCGGCACGGATGCCGAGGGGAATCTGAGCCGAACTGCTCCCCGCGTGCCCCCTCGCCCAAGCCACGCCGCCCCTCGCCCCCTTTAAATGTCGCCGCCACCACCCCGCCTCGCTACCACCATCGCCGCCAGCCCCGCCGCCTGCCGCAGCCCGCGCCACCGCCTGAGCCCCGCCCGCCCACCAACCCCGCCAGAGCTGCACCCCGCTGGATCCGACGAGGTAGTGCGCCATCACCGTCGTTTTTTTAGAAAAACTGATTTGTTTTATTTAGAAAACCCTAACTCGTTTTTTTCCGGTTCGCCGGTTTTTTTTTCTGGTTTTTCTTTTTAGCGGACGTTCATTTTACCGAACGGTTTTCGCTCGTTAGTTACAGATAACAAATGCTCGTTCGTTAGCCTGTTCGTCAGTTTTCTTTTATCGGACTTTTCCGCGGTTATTTCTGACCGCGATTTCTGATCCGATTTTCGTTCTAGTTTATCTTTTCGCTCGTTAGTCGGAATCAGGCGATTCAAGCACCTATATCTTCGTCTCAATACCCTCTTTCCGCTTAACTAACTTGCACAAGTTTTTGCTACTGTAAAATTTGACCTAGGTCCAGATTAGTAATTGGATCTTGTTTCTTTTGCCGTTTGAGTTTCGTTGCTCCTTTTGATTTGATTCTTTTTGCGAACCGGAGTTCTTAAGTTGAACTTTCTGGTTAGATCTTCTTATTTGAGTTTTACCCGTGCTTCTTAGCTTGATTGCTTATGTATGCTATTGTTTGTTTGCGATAGAATTCCCGGAGTGCGAAGCGTGTTATTTGGAGTCTCTAGGTTACGCAGATCGTCAGCAAGGCAAGTAACACTTTTATCATACCCCTTTATCACCCAGTTTTTATGCATTAGTTCCAATCCTCAAACATTGCATGACTTGGATGTTATTAACATGTGCGTTGGGAAGCAGTTGATGAGGTAGAACCTATTACCCTGTCACATTCAAACCCTTGGGAGTTACTCTTACGAATTGCTTATATTGCTATGATATGCTCGTAGACGAGGTTTGGGAGAGTGAAATCCATGACGGATGTGAGATTGTTAATTAATGGTTCAACTTAAGGTGGCAACTTAAATACACATCTGGGTGGATTGAGGCACCTGGAGTACCCAGTGTTGCATGTATTTTTTGGAAATCCCGGAGTACCTGTGTGATCTTCCTATGGACCGCCACCCAGGCTCAAAGGGAACTGAGATTATTCATGCTAGAAACTTCCGTGTGTAGCCACAAGCTAATATGGGCTCTAGCATAGTTGAGTAAGTTACATGAAGCTCTTGAAGAGGTGGAACAGCAGGTAGTGGCATTGGAGGTTTGGTATGGTCTGCCCGGAGTAGAGAGTTAATGTTTCTGAAAGACTGTGTCTCGGTCATCCATTTCTCAAACACCATGTAGTGCGACAAATCCAACGGAGACGATCGAGTCTTGTGGGGAAAAGTGCGCAAACCTCTGCAGAGTGTACAAACTAATCATGGTTAGCCGTGTCCCCGGTTATGGACAATCTTGAGTATATAGTACTTGGAGTATCTTAAGTATCTCATCACTCTAAGTTAATATTGTTGGGTTGTTAAATTAACTTAATTGGGATTGAGTTGGAGGAACCTTCTCAATGATGTTTCAACTACCATGATAGTTAAATTAAAATCTATTCCTTTGTTGTAGGAAAAAATTGGCTTTTCGCCAAAACTTTAACCATAGAGCTTTCCACCAGCCAAATATGCTTGTGGTGATAGCATTATTCTGTTCTTGCTCTACTGTGTTACTTTGCCAGCATATTACATGTGCTGACCCGTTTTCGGGCTGCAACGTATTATGTGGCAGACTTTTTAGACGAGGAGTAAGGTTCGTTAGGTCGTTGCCGTGCAGCTCAGCTATGCCATTGGAGTTGATGGACTCATTTTATCTTCCAAGCCTTCCAATGTTATCGTATTAGATGGCCTTAAGCCATATTTATTGTAGTAAGTTCTCTTTGGAGACATCCAATGTAATAAGTGTGTGATTGCTACTCTGTTATAAATCCTCAAGTACTGTGTGTGTCAGCATTATCAATCCATGGATGACACTAAAGCACAGAGACTTGACCGTTTGAGGTCGGGTTGCTACAAGATGGTATTAGAGCACACGCTGAGTGTAGGACACGACCACTAAGCTAAAGTCGTAGATCACCACTCTCTTCTCATTTCTGACTCCTCTCCATTTTCTAGGAAAGAGTATGGCAGCTCACATCACCATGGGACGCATTGGAGAAGTTTATCACAAGGAGCTTAAGGATACTATCTACGAGATCTGTGGGCGCCGAGATGAGCAATGGGAGATGATCAATGCCAGGAAGGATAGATCAATTGCAGCTTTCATCCAGGAACTAAACCAAAACATTCGACGCCAGGAGAACCAGATGTGCGCAGGCATGATAGAACTGAAGAAGGCAATGACTAGGATCGCGGAACTGGAGGAAGAACTCAAGGCTACACGTGAAGATTATGAGGAGGAAATCGTCGTACTAGTGGAGAAGAATGACGACTTGATTAAGAACATCAAAATATTCATGGGAGACCCCACACCAGTAGAAGAAGACAAAGAACCCAAGGAGATTCTCCCGGAGGACTACATCATCATCGACGACACTGACTCCGACCTTAGCAATGATGACTTTGAAGACGAAGTTGGAGCACATTCATGGAGTCTGCAACCGAGGAATATTTTTAGTAGACCACCACATCAGTAGTAGTATTCCACCATGTAAATAGTATAGTCCGAGCACTTTTACGATAGTTAGACCGATTGTATGCCTTGCTTGATTGATTGACTAAAATGTTTGTGTTTGTCTCATGTGCATATGGGTAGTGCTTTCTCCTTAGACCTCATTCTATTCTAATCTCTCCCCTCTAAACCCATCAGATGCCTCCGAGACGTGACCCCGGATTTGCTTTCCCACCGAAGCTCACTCAGTTGATCTAGCAGCAGAATACCCTGATGCAGTTGTTAGTTCAAAACCAAGGCAACAACAACAACAACAACAACAACAACAACAATCCACCACCACCACCACCAGTTGACAACTTAGCCTATTTTCTGACGTTGTAGCCGCCGGTGTTTTCCAGTAGCACCGAGCCTATAGTAGCAGATGATTGGCTCCGTGGGATTGGAAGGGAGTTCACCACTGCAGGATGTACTCATGTTGAGAAGGTGCGTTTTGCCGCACATTAGTTGGATGGACCAGCAGCCTCATGGTGGGAGAATTACACTGTCACCTACCCTATAGCCACGGTGACATGGGATCGGTTTCAGCAAGCATTCCGTACAGCCCATGTCTCAACTGGAGCCATGAATTTCAAGAAGCGTGAGTTTTGCAACCTACGCCAGGGGAACCGTACTATGGCTCAGTACGCGGATGAGTTTAGCAGGTTATCTCGCTATGCCCCTGATGATGTGGCCACAGATGCCGCAAAGCAGGAGAAGTTCATGGAAGGGCTGAGTGATGAGATGAGTATGCAGATGATGGTGGCAACATTCACCAACTACCAGGAGTTAGTAGATAAGGCTCTTATGATTGAAGGGAAACAGCAGCAGATTGAGAGCCATAAGAGGAAGTATGGACAAGGGAGGTATAACTCAGGAGCTCAGCAGAAGCCTCACCTAACCCCGAACTCGGGAGGACTTGTTCATAACCATGGAGGCCACACCCATAATGGAGGAAGTAACCATAATCATACTGGACCTAGGAATGGGAATGGGAATGGAGCAAGCAACAATCAGAACCGCCCCAATCCAGCCACACACACCAAGAGAGACCTAAGCCATGTTACTTGTTTCAAGTGCGGGAAGACTGGACACTATGCCATGGAGTGCCCTGAAGGGAAGAATGGAAACGGAAATGGGAGCATTAGGAAGAAGCCCAGTCCATTCAACAAAGGACAAGTGAACCGCGTTAACGTGGAGGAGGTTGAAGAGCAGCCAGATGTGGTTATAGGTAAGTTTTTGGTTAAGTCATTTACCACTCTTGTTCTTTTTGATACTGGTGCATCACATTCATACATATCAAGGGAATTCGTGGATAATTTTAAACTACCGACCCAAACCCTTAGGACCCCTCTGTTAGTAAGCTCACCTAGAGCAGAGTATATGGCTATTCGATGGTGTGACCAGATACCCTTGACCATTGGCAACCATGTTTTTCCGTCCGACCTAATTATCTTCAAGTCACAAGGATTGGATGTGATATTAGGAATGGACTGGATGTCAAAGTATGGAGGAAACATTGACTGTGTTAGTAAGTCAATTTGTCTCACCACCCCGGAGGGAAAAAGGATCAAGTATGTGTCCAGGCATGTGCCAAGAAGTAGCCAAGTAAATACCCTCACGGGAGTTGATCAGAAAGAAGTGCCTATAGTAAAGGATTGCCTGAATGTTTTCCCAGAGGAGGTACCAGGCATGCCACCAGACCGAGATATGAGTTTTTGATAGAGCTTTTGCCAAGCACATGGCCAATATCCAAGAGACCCTATAGGATGCCCGCGAATGATCTGGAGGAGATTAAGAAATAGATCAAGGAGTTATTAGAGAAAGGTTACATTCGACGGAGTTCATCACCATGGGGATCCCCAGTGCTTTTGGTTGAGAAGAAGGATAAATCCCTAAGAATGGTTGTTGATTATCGAGCCTTGAATGAAGTGATGATTAAGAACAAGAACCCATTGCCGATGATCAATGATCTGTTTGACCAGTTGCAAGGAGCTAAGGTGTTTTTAAAGATCGATCTGCGATCAGGATATCATTAGTTGAAGATACGAGAAAAGGATACACCAAAGACAGCCTTCACCACACGGTACGGGCTATACGAATATACTATCATGTCATTTGGACTGACTAACGCCCCTGCCTATTTCATGAGCATGATGAACAAAGTATTCATGGAATATTTTGACAAGTTTTTTGTGGTGTTCATTGATAATATAATGGTATATTCGAAGAACGAAGAGGAACACAAGGAGCATTTGCGTTTAGTTCTCGAGAAACTCAGGGAACATCAGTTGTATGCCAAGTTCAACAAATTGGAGTTTTGGTTGAAGGAAGTCGGATTACTTGGACATGTTATATCAGCAGAAGGTATAGCAGTAGATCCCACCAAGATTTAGTCAGTCACTGAATGGTTGGCACCCACTTCAGTTAGCAAGATCCGCAGTTTTCTTAGACTCACAGGATACTACTGTAGATTCATTGAGAATTTTACCAAGATCGTGAAGCCCATGATAGAATTATTGAAGAAGGATACCAAGTTTAAATGGACAGAAGATTGCGAGGCAAGTTTCCAGGAGCTGAAGAAATGTTTGACTACAGCCCCAGTGCTGACACTGCCATATATACGTAAGGATTTTCTAGTGTTTTGCGACGCCTCTCGCTTAGGACTTGGAAGTGTGCTTATGCAGGACGGAAGAGTTGTTTCGTATGCCTCACGACAACTAAAGCCACACGAGTTAAATTATGCCACGCATGATTTGGAACTAGCAGCCGTAGTGCGTGCGTTGAAGACTTGGAGACATTACCTTATTGGAAACCATTGTGATGTGTACACGGATCATAAGAGTTTGAAGTACATTTTCACCCAGAAGGAACTGAACCTTAGGCAGAGAAGATGGTTGGAGCTCATAAAGGATTATGACATGAAGCTTCACTATCATCAAGGAAAGTCCAATGTCGTAGCCGACGCTTTGAGCCAGAAGAGTTATGCTAATACCCTAATAAGCATGGGATTGCCGAAGGAGTTAGCAGAGGATCTCCAGGAACATCGATTGGAGATTGTTCCTAGAGGTTTTTTTGCAACAATGGAGGTGCAGTCTACATTGTTGGGAAAAATCGAGAAGCTCATAAGGATGACAAAGAGATTGCCGAGATAAAGGAGAAAATGAGCGAAGGAAAGGCCAAAGGTTTTCGTGAGGATGAACACGACACCTTATGGTCTGAGGACCGTGATTACGTGCCCAATAACATAGAGATCGGGAAGTTAATACTCCAGGAGGCTCATGACTCACCATACTCGATACACCCCGGAAACACCAAGATGTATTTGGATTAGAAAGAACGTTTCTGGTGGACAGGGATGAAGAAGGATATCGCCGATTATGTGGCCGTATGTGATGTATGTCAGAGAGTGAAGCCAGAGCATCAAAAGCCAGCAAGATTGTTACAGCCTATGTTGATACCTGAATGGAAGTGGGATAAACTTGGCATGGATTTTACCACAGGATATGATTCTATATGGGTAGTAGTTGACCGTTTAACCAAAGTGGCACACTTTATCCCAGTGAAAACAACTTATACCAGTGCCAAGTTGGCCAAGATATATAGGACCAGGATCGTATGTCTACATGGAGTTCCGAGGACCATTGTATCAGATAGAGGAACACAGTTTACTTCAAAGTTTTGGCATCAGCTGCACCAGACTTTGGGAACGAGATTGGAGTTCAGTACAGCATTTCACCCACATACGGATGGACAAACCAAGAGAGTAAACTAGATTCTGGAGGACATGTTGAGAGCCTGTGCGCTAGATTAAGGATCTAGTTGGGATGACAATCTGCCATACGCAGAGTTCTCATACAACAATAGTTACCAAGCCAGTTTGAAAATTGCACCGTTTGAAGCCCTGTACGGCCGAAGGTGCAGAACACCATTGATGTGGGATGAAGTTGGAGACCAATAGTTGTTTGGACCAGACTTGATCAAAGAGTCTGAGGAGAAGGTTAAACTGATTCGGGATAGACTGAAGATAGCTCAGTCCAGACAGAAGAGTTATGTAGATTGAAAACACAAGGAGGTAACCAATGAAATTGGAGATAGAGCATATCTACGAGTATCACCTTTGCGAGGAGTAAAACGTTTTGGAGTTAAGGGAAAGTTAGCCCCGAGATTTGTAGGACCGTATTGTGTTTTGGAACGGATGGGAGAAGTTGCCTACAAGTTGGAGTTACCTGAAGGACTGTTAGGAGTTCACGATGTGTTTCACATTTCCCAGTTGAAGAAGTGCCATGCTGAGATGGCCGACATACCGCTAAGAGATACCGTACCCTTGGAGGCGATTCAGTTGGACAATGACTTGACTTATGAGGAGAAACCAGTCAAGATTTTGGAATTTGCCAGTCGAGTCACCCGCAGCAAGGTTATTAAGTTTTGCGAAGTTCAGTGGAGCCACCATACCGAGGACGAAGCCATGTGGGGACGAGAGGATGATCTTCGCAAAGACCACCCACACCTATTTTCTAGCCAACCCGAATCTCGAGGGCGAGATTCATCTTAAGGGGGGTAGGTTTGTAACAACCCAAATTTTCAATTTGGAATGTTATACATAGATCATTCTTGCATATCATATTTTATTGCATTTCATCTCGCGATCCTCGAAATCCTAAGCAACTCAAGGACCCTCAGAGAGAGTTGGGGATTTTCCCGGTTTTCAAATTTGATTTTATCAAATTTTGAAACGAGGATTTTGGTTTTAATTATTTTTCTCTCCAACAATATTTCATATTAAAATATATGAGAGGAGATAATATGACTTCTCCAAAATAAATGAAATATTGGAGGAAAAATATTAAAATCAATATTTGTTTTTATTTGGATTTTATTGCAATTTTGTTTGTATTAGAAAAATTGCACGTTTTCAAAATTGCATTTTAGGGCCAAGAAAATGTTCATCTCGTTCTAAATATCTCATTTAGACGGTGAAAATTTGTTTTGGTATTTTTAGATTTTTGTTTTATTTTATTTTCTAGGATTTTTCTTAGTTTCAGAAGAATTATTTAAAAAAAAGGAGTTTCCGGACCAAGCTGGGCCGAAGCCCAGTCAGCCCGTTCCGCCGCCGTCTCCCTCGCGCGCGCCGCCATGCGCAGCACGGACGCCGAGGGGAGTCCGAGCCGGACTCCTCCCCGGGCGCCCCCTCGCGCAAGCCACGCCACCCCTCGCCCCCTTTAAATGCCGCCACCACTCCCCTCGCCACCACCGCTGCCGCCAGCCCCGCCGCCGCAGCCCGCGCTGCCGCCTGCCGCAGCCCGCGCCGCCGCCGAGCCGCCACCGCCTGAGCCCTGCCACCCGCCAGCCCCGCAGGAGCCGCACCCCGCCAGATCCGACAAGGTAGCGCGCCATCGCCGTCGGTTTTTTTAGAAAAACTGATTTGGTTTTCTAGAAAACCCTAACTCGTTTTTTCGGTTCGCCGGTTTTTTCCAGTTTTTCTTTTTAGTGGACGTTCCTCCGGACGTTCGTTTTAATGAACGGTTTTCGCTCGTTAGTTACAGATAGCGAATGCTTGTTCGTTAGCCTGTTCGTCAGTTTTCTTTTATCGGATTTTTCCGCGGTTATTTCTGATCCGATTATCATTCTAGTTTATCTTTTCGCTCGTTAGTCAGAATCAGGCGGTTCAAGCGCCTAGATCTTCGTCTCGAGACCCTCTTTCCGCTTAACCAACTTGTACAAGTTTTTGCTACTGTAAAATTTAACCAAGGTCCAGAGTAGTAAACGGATCTTGTTTCTTTTGCCGTTTGAGTTTCGTTGCTCCGTTTGATTTGATTCTTTTTGCAAACCGGAGTTCTTAAGTTGAACTTTCTAGTTAGATCTTCTTATTTGAGTTTTACCCATGCTTCTTAGCTTGACTGCTTATGTATGATATTGTTTGTTTGCGATAGAATTCCCGGAGTGCGAAGCGTGTTATTTGGAGTCTCTAGGTTACGCGGATCGTCAGCAAGGCAAGTAACACTTTGATCATACCCCTTTATCACCCAGTTTTTATGCATTAGTTCCAATCCTCAAACATTGCATGCCTAGGATGTTATTAACATGTGGGTTGGGAAGCAGTTGATGAGGTAGAACCTATTACCCTGTTACATTTAAACCCTTGGGAGTTACTCTTACGAATTGCTTATATTGCTATGTTATGCTCGTAGACGAGGTTTGGGAGAGTGAAATCGATGACAGATGTGAGATTGTTAATTAATGGTTCAACTTAAGGTGGCAACTTAAATACACATCTGGGTGGATTGAGGCACCTGGAGTACCCAGTGTTGCATGTATTTTTTGGAAATCCCGGAGTACCCGTGTGATCTTCCTATGGACCGCCACCCAGGCTTAAAGGGAACTGAGATTATTCATGCTAGAAACTTCCGTGTGTAGCCACAAGCTAATATGGGCTCTAGCATACTTGAGTAAGTTACGTGAAGCTCTTGAAGAGGTGGATCAGCAGGTAGTGGGATTGTAGGTTTGGTATGGTCTACCTGGAGTAGAGAGTTAATGTTTCTGAAAGACTGTGTCTCGGTCATCCGTTTCTCAAACACCATGTAGTGCGAGAAATCCAACGGAGGCGATCGAGTCTTGTGGGGAAAAGTGCGCAAACCTCTGTAGAGTGTACAAACTAATCATGGTTAGCCGTGTCCCCGGTTATGGACAATCTTGAGTATCTAGTACTTGGAGTATCTTAAGTATCTCATCACTCTAAGTTAATATTGTTGGGTTGTTAAATTACCTTAATTGGGATTGAGTTGGAGGAACCTTCTCAATGATGTTTCAACTACCATGATAGTTAAATTAAAATCTATTCCTTTGTTGTAGGGAAAAATTGGCTTTTCGCAAAAACTGTAACCATAGAGCTTTTCACCAGCCATATATGCATCTAGTGTTAGCATTATTCTGTTCTTGCTCTAATGTGTTACTTTGCCAGCATATTCCGTGTGCTGACCCGTTTTTGGGCTGCAACGTATTATGTTGCAGACTTTTCAGACGAGGAGTAAGGTTCGTTAGGTCGTTGCTGTGCATCTCAGCTATGTCGTTGGAGTTGATGGACTCACTTTATCTTCCATGCCTTCCATTGTTATCATATTAGATGGCCTTAAGCCATATTTATTGCAATAAGTTCTCTTTGGAGACATTCTATGTAATAAGTGTGTGATTGCTACTCTGTTATAAATCCTCGAGTACTGTGTGTGTCAGCATTACCTATCCAGGGATGACACTGAAGCATAGAGACTTGACCGTTTGAGGTCGGGTCGCTACAGCTCGGCGGGCGGCGCGGCTTTCTCCTCGTAGCGGGGAGCCGACGCATCCTCCGGCGCGCGTGCTGGCGAGATTGGGAACGTCGACGCGTCCACCTCGACGCGTCATGGCGAGGAGCAGAACACCGACGCGTCCTCCTCGACTAGTGGCGGCGAGGAACGGAATGGCGACGCGTCGCGGTGAGGTGCGGAACGCCAACGCGTCCTCCTCGACTAGTGGCGGCGAGGAACGGAACGGCGATGCATCGCGTAGCGGCGAGGAGCGGAACACCGACGCGTCCTCCTCGACTAGTGGCAGCGAGGAACGGAATGGCGACGTGTGACCATCCGCGCGATGCAGCAAGGGGCTCCTAGGGCTTGGGAGGGGCGATGCCATGGTGGTCGACGTGAGAGGGAGGGGGAGGAGATAGCGATGAACGTGAACATGAGGGGGAGGAGATATCGATGCCGTGGGGGGTGCAGTATTTATAGCGAGCAATGGCACACCTACGTAAGATATGGACTGAGCTGCACTTACTTAACTGCAGGTCCAGTTGCGTCACTGACATGTGGGCCAGACCCCTGTTGGGCCCATATGTCAGTGACCCAATGCACCTGCCATTAAGTAACAGCTACGTGGGCATATTTTTTGGAGTAAATTACGGGGGAGCGAAGGGGTGGAAATATTGCTGGTCACAACGGATTGGATGAGCGTGGGGGGAGGAGAGTCATGCATGCAGATTAAATTAACCCTGCTAAAAAACGATATTTTAAACGTGGCTACTCGATCTGTGGCAACTGGCGAGCCACCGCGCTCCAAGTCGTTCACCTGTGGTCCCGACCATCAACTCCTACGGATCAAATTATCACGTGAGCTGACTATTCATAAAAATGTGCTCCACCACGTACCCGGTACCCGCGAATGCAGCAATCATGCACCTAGGGTTTTCGGGTTTATTTGTTAACGTCGCCTTTACGTAACACTCATGTGTGCGAGACAGCGAGAGGCCGACTGCGTGTGTGCGCCTCTTCTCTTCGTATATGTACTCCACCGTTTGTTTGGTGTCCAAAAAATTATAATAACTACTAGCAACGTGCCAATGCATTGCCACACGATCAAAGTAGATTAATACATATTCACCGATTTGATAGAAAAAAAGTCTAGTTTTGAAATACGTATATCACTAAAAATATGTTATGTTTCACTACAAATATATTCCTTTGGCGGTTTTGATGAGATAAGGGACGAATGTTGTTGGTTTGAAGATTCAAGAAGTGGTATATGTCTAATTTCTACTCTTACTAGCAAGATTCCCGTGTGTTGCATGGAACATCAAGATCTTGTGGGAGAAAAGGATGAACAAGGGAAGGCCTTATCTGCAAATGTGGTGAAGAGTGCGGGTAAATTGCCATATTTTCCTTCCTATCCGTCAGATATAAATCGGACGACCTACATTGCAGGATGGCAGGCCCACCATCATCACCAACTCTATTTTTATCCCTGCTCTTATAAAAAGTATTGTCGGTGATGATCGTTTGCCTGCCATCCTGCAATATAGGCCGTCCGATCTATATCTGACGGATAGGAAGGAAACTATGGAAACTTTGCAAAAAGATACCCACACCCCTCTCCACATTTGCAAATAAGGCCTTCCCTCGTTCATCCTTTCCCCCACAAGATAAACTACTCATACAAATGCATCTTGATGTTCCATGCAACGCACGGGCATCTTGCTAGTTGTTGCAAAAAGCCCATGTGTGTGTGAGAGAGAGGGAGAGTGGAGGAGGACGGAGTGCATGTGTGACAAAGACACAAGGAGTGTGTGTGCGATAGGTATCAGCTTAAAATGAGGCGATAGTGTGTGTGTGCACGATCGAGAGGGCGTGTCTCAAGAAGGGTAGAAAAATCTACATAGATACAAGGAGCGGGAGAGAGACATGTATGTGATGGTGGAAGCACGAGTGTGCGAGTGTATAAACCTATCTAGAGGCTAGGTAGTCGATAAATGTTTGTGAGAGAAATACGAGTCGGGGTGCGAAAGCGAGAGTTTTGTGTGTGAGAGAGAGACGGTAGTCGGGAAGGGGAGTGGAAGCAGGAGTTGTGTGTGTGTGTCTGAGAGAGAGAGAGAGAGGAGACGGTAGTTGGGGTTGTCTGATCGGTAAACAAATGAATAATGTGAGTTTGGGATGGAGACCAAATGGAGACCGCAACAAATGTTGTGTCTACAGGAGAGAGAGAGAGTAATTTTAGTGGTATGAGTCATATGTAGAGACATATAGGGTGTGTGAGAGAATCCCATAGAGAGAAAGACAAAGTGAAAGACGAGTGGAGACTATGTGTATGGCGGTGAAAAAGAAAGCTTAGGTACCGAGTGATACCAGAGAATAGTAGAGACATGAGAGATAATGAAAACCGGGTAATATATAATGATAGGGAGAGTGTGACACTTCTCAAGGGAGACGTCGAGAGACCATGTTTGTGAGGATAGCTGAAACATGAAGTGAGCGTGCGGGTGAGCTGGAGAAAAGAGAGTGATAGCTACCTGAAGGAGCATGCATGCGAGAGATATGGGCGTGAAAGGAGTGAACAAAAAAGGGATTCAAATATTTGAATTCGAGATGATGATACATGTAATCCATACTCGAACCAAAATTGATCTATCAAACATGCATACTCATATGAATTCACGCACATCTATGTTATTTAATATGTAGATATTACTGATCCATACATTTTAGTGGAACATAATTTGGTTAAATTTTTCGAATTCAACATTAAGATTTCGAGATCGTTCTATTTGTAAATCATATTATACATATAAAGGAGCAGACTTCTTTGATGTGCATTTCAAAGTATATATAAAAATGATGTATATAGAATGTAATTCCAATAGAAAATGGATCCCGCCAGAAAAAAATAGAATACAAAAGGGATTCGAATTGAGTTGGCACGGTAAACATGCACTCTACAAAATTTGAACGAAGCAGGGAAAGTCGCAGTAACCACCCAAAACCAAAATCTGCAAGATGGAAATCACTACTGCCTATCCCTGCCACGCAAAGCCTATCTGCTGGATTTCTATAGGTTTCGATAGGGGTAGGTTTGTAATTTCACCCAAACGTGACGTAACCGCCTCTCACCCGGATTCATACACGGTGTGCGCCAAAACATAGTGTGTCCTCGGACGAAATCGACTCCCTCCCCGATTCATATTCATACACGGTGGGCGCCAAAAACAAACTCTCGTCGGCAAATATTCGGTGTATGCGAGATTACCGTCCTATCCCCAACCAACTAATGTTGTTGTGATGTAGTAGAAATTTGAAACGGGGGCTAAGTTTGTAAATTTCCTCGCATTTGAGACAAGTGCGCCCTAAATACATGGTTCCCCCCTTCCTCTCTACCTCCCTTTTCCCCATTCGTACTCCATGGGCGCCAAAACACCCTCTCCACCCCACCCTCCTCCGTCCGTCGCCGTCCGCCACCCCATCCACCGCCGTCCTCCTCCACCATGCCGGAGCTGATACCCTAATGCCGCCGTCCATTACAAGAGATCGACCTCTCTCATCCACGGCTTCGGACCAGGATCCTTGCATCCCGTCCTCTCGCTTCATCCCCGCCGTCGTCCACCTTGCCAGCGCCGCTCCTATGACCGTCTCGTCCACCGTGTGCCGCCGCCACCGTCTACCCTCCTAGATCTGCTTCCACGCCACCGATAGCCATCGCTACCACATCACCGTCAAATTCTCAGCAGATGCGTACACGGCGCCGCACCAGAGGCGGTACTCTTTCGTATCTGCTCAACTTATTTATTGCAGCAAGAAAATAGATCGCCACTGCTTTACTCTGATTTCTTGTCTTGGTTGCGAAGTTGCCTTTGTCTGGTTTGCACATTCAGATCCGCTACGGCACACTCAACACTATACTCCCAATGCTTATGGTTTTCCCCTTTTATATTCCACACTAGTTAAATCACAGTAGACTAAATTTCAAAATTGGGTCAGTCGATTTTTCAGAGCTCGCCGGAGTTCGCCGGTGCGATCGAAGGGGCTCGGGTGGTTGTGGGGCCTCTCTGAATGAAGAAAACTCGACGCGGGTGGGGGTTGGGGCTGGGGTGGGGGTGGGGTGGCGGAGGAACACATGCGGTGGGGGTCGGTGGTCCGGCCGGCGGCCCGTGCGACGTAGGATCTTCATCCAACCGCCTGAAATGGTCGAGAGACAGCTGGGAGTTGCATTCTTAATGCGCTCTGGTTCATCATGTGTGGGCACTGCGCAACCAACATTTTTTTATCCAAAATCTACTTGCTCTTCTCTACCATGTTCCTCTTCCATTCTTCTTTAATATGTACTCTCTCCATTCCTAAATACAAGTCTTTGTATAGATTCCACCATGGACTACATATGGAGCAAAATGAGTGAATCTACACTCTAAAATGTATCTGGATACATCTGTATGTGGTCCATAGTGGAAATCTCTACCAAGACATATATTTTGGAATAGAGGGAGTATGATAGTAGTATAGTATGTTCCTTGTACTGAAGATGAGCAAGGACATTTGCAGTCTAGAGGTCTATACGGTCAGTTGTGATGGACACTTTGAGCCTCTTTGATTCGTAGGATCTTGTAAACATAGGAATAGGATTTGTAGTGGCCTGCCCACTTGAATCCTATAAGAATAGCAAGGAAATGCGGGGAGATGTGTCGCCTTTGAGAGTTACACTGATATTAACAGTACCGCGCCTTCACTTGAAGAGAGCTGGTATCCGAAGCCTTTCTAGCCGTACCGGCAATACTAGCACATATATTCCAGCAAGTTCCACTTTGCTGATTTTACTCTGATGCTTAAGGTTTTCCCGTTATATCTACACTATGATCTGTGTAGCTGCTTTGTGTCGCACTAGCAGCAGTCTACTCTTGAAGCTAAACACTGCAATGACTTACAAAATTGGCACCAAGGCATTGAGTGCCATTCTGGATGCAATGAAACTCATACGCTCCCCACCTGTTGATTCTTGTTCAGAATATGATCCTAATGACTATTCTAACCTCGAGGAGTCAAAGGCAGATGGCCTGTCCTGTTCACCCATCAAGGTGCCTGTTCTAATTTGGCAATGTTTTATTGATTGCGGGTATCTTGCATATGTTGTCTTGCATTTCTTCTACTTTGTTGCACCGCCATCTCCTTAGTTTACTCATCATATATGTCGAGATGCCATGCCCATCCATTATCCATACGTATTCCATCTGTCATCATACCATGTTTTTCCACTCAAATGTTGTTCTTGTTCATAAGACATCAAAAAGGAAGAGGTTGATTGCCGAACCTGAAGGAGCACCAGCAAAGTCCTTGAAAAATGTGGTGGTGCCGAAGAAATCAGACAGCACCCCACTTATATTGGCTATACAACTACTACATCTTGAGCTTGCGTTAGTTTTCCCCGAAGAGGAAGGGATGATGCATCAGAGTAGCGTAAGTATTTCCCTCAGTTTTTGAGAACCAAGGTATCAATCCAGTAGGAGGACACGCTCAAGTCCCTCATACCTACACAAAACGATAGCTACTCGCAACCAACGCGATTAGCGGTTGTCAAGCCCTTCACGGTCACTTACGAGAGTGAGATCTGATAGATATAATATTTTTGGTATTTTTGATATGAAGATGCAAAGTAAAAAGTAAAGGCAAAGTAAATAGCACAACAATATTAAAGTGATGGAGATTGATATGATGAGAATAGACCCGGGGGCCATAGGTTTCACTAGTGGCTTCTCTCAAGAGCATAAGTATTCTACGGCGGGTGAACAAATTATTGTTAAGCAATTGATAGAATTGAGCATAATTATGAGAATATCTAGGCATGATCATGTATATAGGCATCATGTCCATGAAAAGTAGACCGAAACGATTCTGCATCTACTACTATTACTCCACTCATCGACCGCTAACCAGCATGCATCTAGAGTATTAAGTTAAAAACAGAGTAACACCTTAAGCAAGATGACATGATCTAGAGAGATAAATTCATGCAATATGAAATAAACCCCATCTTGTTATCCTCGATGGCAACGATACAATACGTGCCTTTCTGCCCCTTCTGTCACTGGGTAAGGACACCGCAAGATCGAACCCAGAGCTAAGCACTTCTCCCATGGCAAGAACTACCAATCTAGTTGGCCGAACCAAATGGATAATTCAAAGAGACTTGCAAAGATAACCAATCAGGCATAAAAGAATTTAGAGAAGATTCAAATATTATTCATAGATAGACTTGAGCATAAACCTACAATTCATCGGTCTCAACAAACACACCGCAAAAAGAAGATTACATCGAATAGATCTCCACGAGAGAGGGGGAGAACTTTGTATTGAGATTCAAATAGAGAGAAGAACCCATCTAGCTACTAACTATGGACCCGAAGATCTGAGGTAAACTACTCACACTTCATCGGAGGGGCTATGATGATGTAGAAGCCCTCCGTGATGATGACCCTCTTCCAGCGGAGCTCCGGAACAGGCCCCAAGATGGGATCTCGTGGATACAGAAAGTTGCGGGGTGGAATTAGGTTTTTGGCTCATGTTCTGATCATTTGGGGGTACGTGTGTATATATAGCAGGAAGAAGTACGCCGAAGGAGCAACGAGGGGCCCATGAGGCAGGGGGCGCGCCCTAGGGAGGGGGCGCGCCCCCACCCTCGTGACCGCCTCTTTTGTTCCTTGGAGCAGGGTCCAAGTCTCCTGGATCACGTTCGGTGAGAAAATCATGTTCCCGAAGATTTTATTCCATTTGGACTCCATTTGATATTCCGTTTCTTCGAAACACTGAAATAGGCAAAAAAACAACAATTCTGGGCTGGGCCTCCGGTTAATAGGTTAGTCCCAAAAATAATATAAAAGTGTAAAATAAAGCCCAATATAGTCCAAAACAGTAGATAATATAGCATGGAGCAATCAAAAATTATAGATACGTTGGAGATGTATCAGTCATCCCCAAGCTTAATTCCTGCTCATCCTCGAGTAGGTAAATGATAAAAAGAGAATTTTTGATGCGGAGTGCTACTTGGCATAATTTCAATGCAAATCTTCTTAATTGTGGTATGAATACTCAGATTAGAAAGATTCAAGACAAAGGTTTATATTGACATAAGAAATAATAATACTTCAAGCATACTAACAAAGCAATTATGTCTTGTCAAAATAACATGGCCAAAGAAAGTTATCCCTACAAAATCATACAGTCTGGCTATGCTCCATCTTCCCCACACAAAGTATTTAAATCATGCACAACCCCGATGACAAGCCAAGCAATTGTTTCATACTCTAACTTTTTCAAAACTTTTTCAATCTTCATGCAATACATGAGCGTGAGCCATGGATATAGCACTATGGGTGGAATAGAATGGTGGTTGTGGAGAAGACAAAAAGGGAGAAGATAGTCTCACATCAACTAGGCGTATCAACGGGCTATGGAGATTCCCATCAATAGATATCAATGTGAGTGAGTAGGGATTGCCATGCAACGGATGCACTAGAGCTATAAGTATATGAAAGCTCAAAAAGAAACTAAGTGGGTGTGCATCCAACTTGCTTGCTCATGAAGACCTAGGGCAATTTGAGGAAGCCCATCATTGGAATATACAAGCCCATCATTATAATGAAAGATTCCCACTAGTATATGAAAGTGATAACATGAGAGACTCTCTACTATGAAGATCATGGTGCTACTTTGAAGCACAAGTGTGGTAAAAGGATAGTAACATTGTCCCTTCTCTCTTTTTCTCTCAATTTTTATATGGCCTTGCTCTTTTTTATGGCCTTTCTCTTTTTTTATTTGGGCTTCTTTGGCCTCTTTTATTTTATTTTATTTTTGTCCGGAGTCTCATCCCGACTTGTGGGGGAATCATAGTCTCCATCATTCTTTCCTCACTGGGACAATCCTCTAATAATGATGATCATCACACTTTTATTTTTCTTACAACTCAACAATTACAACTCGATAGTTAGAACAAAATATGACTCTATATGAATGCCTCCGGCGGTGTACCGGGATATGCAATATGACAATGATGGACTGTGTCATAATAAACGGAACGGTGGAAAGTTGCATGGAAATATATCTCGGAATGGCTATGGAAAAGCCATAATAGGTAGGTATGGTGGCTGTTTTGAGGAAGGTATATGGTAGGTGTATGATACTGGCGAAAGGTGTGTGGTATTAGAGAGGCTAGCAAAGGTGGAAGGGTGAGAGTGCGTATAATCCATGGACTCAACATTAGTCATAAAGAACTCATATACTTATTGCAAAAATCTAGAAGTTATCAAAGCAAAGTACTACGCGCATGCTCCTAGGGGGATAGATTGGTAGGAAAAGACCATCGCTCGTCCCCGACCGCCACTCATAAGGAAGAAAATCAATAAATAAATCATGCTCCGACTTCATCACATAACGGTTCACCATACGTGCATGCTACGGGAATCACAAACTTCAACACACGTATTCTTTAAATTCACAACCACTCAACTAGCATGACTTTAATATTATCACCTCCATATCTCAAAACAATTATCATGCTTCAATCTTTTCTTAGTATTCAACACACTCAGAAGAAAGTTTAACAAATCTTGAATACCAAGCATATTATTATTAAGCAAATTACCATGCTATTAAGAGACTCTCAAAATAATTTAAGTGAAGCATGAGAGATCAATAGTTTCTTTAAAACAAATCCACCACTGTGCTCTAAAAGATCTAAGTGAAGCACAAAGAGCAAAATTACTTAGCTCAAAAGATATAAGTGAAGCATGTAGAGCAAAATTATAACGCTCAAAAGATATAAGTGAAGCACATAGAGCAAAACTACTTAGCTCAAAAGATATAAGTGAAGCACATAGAGTATTCTATAAAATTTTAATTCATGTATGGCTCTCTCAAAAGGTGTGTACAGCAAGGATGATTGTGGTATACTAGCAAACAAAGACACAAATAATACAAGACGCTCCAAGCAAAACACATATCATGTTGGTGAATAAAAATATAGCTCCAAGTAAAGTTACCGATGGAAGTGGACGAAAAGAGGGGATGCCTTCCGGGGCATCCCCAAGCTTTGACTTTTTGGTGTCCTTGGATTATCTTGGGGGTGCCATGGGCATCCCCGATCTTAGGCTCTTGCCACTCCTTGTTCCATAATCCATCAAATTCTTACCCAAAACTTGAAACTTCCCAACACAAAACTCAAAATAGAAAACTCGTGAGCTCCGTTAGCGAAAGAAAACAAAAGACCACTTCAAGGTACTGTAATTAACTCATTCTTTATTTATATTGGTGTTAAACCTACTGTATTCCAACTTCTCTATGGATTATAAACTATTTTACTAGCCATAGATTCATCAAAATAAGCAAACAACACACGAAAAACAGAATCTGTCAAAAACAGAACAGTCTGTAGTAATATGTAGCTAGCGCAAGATCTGGAACCCCAAAAATTCTAAAATAAATTCCTGGACGTGAGAAATTTATCTATTAATCATCTTCAAAAAGAATTAACAAAATAGCAGTCTCCAAATAAAAATGACAGCAGTTCTCATGAGCACTAAAGTTTCTGTTTTTTACAGCAAGTTCAGCAAGACTTTCCCCAAGTCTTCCCAACGGTTCTACTTGGCACAAACACTGATTAAACACAAAAAACACAACCAAAACAGAGGCTAGATAATTTATTTATTACTAAACAGGAGCAAATATCAAGGAATAAAAATAAAATTGGGTTGCCTCCCAACAAGCGCTATCGTTTAACGCCCCTAGCTAGGCATAACGAGCAAGAATAGATCTAGGTATTGCCATCTTTGGTAGGCAATCCATAAGTGGCTATCATAATAGTTTCATATGGTAATTTTATTTTCTTTCTTGGAAAGTGTTCCATGACCTTTTTGAACGGAAATTTAAATATAATATTCCCTTCCTTCATATCAATAATCGCACCAACCGTTCTAAGGAAAGGTCTACCAAGAATAATAGGGAAAGAAGGATTGCAATCTATATCAAGAACAATGAAATCTATGGGCACATAATTCCTATTTGCAACAATAAGAACATCATTAATTCTTCCCATAGGTTTCTTAATAGTGGAATCCGCAAGATGCAAGTTTAGAGCGCAATCATCAAAATTACGGAAATCTAGTAAATCACACAAAGTCTTGGGAATAGTAGAGACACTAGCACCCAAATCACACAAAGCATAAAACTCATGATCTTTAATTTTAATTTTAATAGTTGGTTCCCACTCATCATAAAGTTTTCTAGGGATAGAAACTTTCAACTCAAGTTTTTCTTCATAAGATTGCGTTAAGGCATCAACAATATGTTCGGTGAAGGCTTTATTTCGACTATAAGCATGTGGAGAATTTAGCACGGATTGCAACAAGGAAATACAATCAATTAAATAGCAACTTTCATAATTAAATTCTTTGAAATCCAATATAGTGGGTTTAGCAACATCTAGATTTTTATTTCTTTCAATCCCACTTTCATCAATTTCATCATTAAGATCTAAATACTCCAAATTTTTAGAATGCCTTCTAGGTAAGGGAAGATCATATTCAGCTTCATCAAGATTCATATTGCAAAACAAAGATTTAATAGGAGACACATCAATAACTTTTAGATCTTCATCATTATTTTCATAGGAATTGGAAGAACACGCTTTAATAAAGGCATCTTTGGAAGTGCGCATCCTAGTGGTTCTTTCTCTACATTCATCAATTGAAATTCTCATGGCTTTAAGAGACTCATTGATATCATGCTTAGGTGGAATAGATCTAAGTTTCAAAGCATCAACATCAAGAGAAATTCTATCAACGTTCCTAGCCAAATCATCAATCTTAAGCAATTTTTCTTCAATCATAGCATTAAAATCATCAGAGGGCATTTTATTATAATTTCCATAAGAGTTGTTGTAGGAATTCCCATAATTATTAGAAGGATTACTAGGATATGTCCTAGGATTAAAATTCCCTCTATAAGCGTTGTTACCAAAATTATTCCTACCAACAAAATTCACATCCATAGATTCATTGTTATTCACAATCAAAGTAGACAAAGGCATATCATTAGGATTAGAAGAAACACTCTTAGTAGCAAATAATTTCATAAGTTCATCCATCTTTCCACTCAACACATTAATTTCTTCTATCGCATGCACTTTTTTATTAGATGATCTTTCAGTGTGCCATTGAGAATAATTAACCATAATATTATCTAGGAGTTTAGTAGCATCTCCTAAAGTGATTTCCATAAAAGTACCTCCTGTGGCTGAATCTAAAAGATTTCTAGAAGCAAAATTCAATCCGGCATAAAATTTATGTATAATCATCCACAAATTCAAACCATGAGTAGGGCAATTACGTATCATTAATTTCATTCTCTCCCAAGCTTGTGCAACATGTTCATGCTCAAGTTGTTTAAAGTTCATAATATCGTTTCTAAGAGAGATGATCTTAGCGGGAGGAAAATACTTAGAGATAAAAGCATCTTTGCACTTGTTCCATGAATCAATACTATTCTTAGGCAAAGACGAAAACCAAGCTTTAGCATGATCTCTAAGCGAAAAAGGAAATAGCTTCAATTTAACGACATCGTTATTGACATCTTTTTTCTTTTGCATATCACATAAATCAACGAAGCTATTCAGATGAGTAGCGGCATCTTCACTAGGAAGGCCGGCTAATTGATCTTTCATAACAAGATTCAACAAAGCAGTACTAATTTCACAAGATTCAGCATCGGTAAGAGGAGTAATCGGAGTGCTAAGGAAATCATTATTATTGGTATTGGTGAAGTCACACAATTTAGTAGTATCTTGAGCCATCGCGACAAACAAGCAATCTAACACATGAGCAAACAAGAGAAAACGGGCAAAAGAGGCAAATAGAGAGGGAGGATAGAGAGAGAGAGGGAAAATAAAATGGCAAGGGTGAAGTGGGGGAGAGGAAAACGAGAGGCAAATGGCAAATAATGTAATGCGAGAGATAGGGATTGTGATGGGTACTTGGTATGTTGACTTTTGCGCAGACTCCCCGGCAATGGCGCCAGAAATCCTTCTTGCTACGTCTTGAGCTTGCGTTGGTTTTCCCCGAAGAGGAAGGGATGATGCAGCAGAGTAGCGTAAGTATTTCCCTCGGTTTTTGAGAACCAAGGTATCAATCCAGTAGGAGGCCACGCTCAAGTTCCTCGTAGCTGCACAAAACGATAGCTACTCGCAACCAATGCGATTAGGGGTTGTCAAGCCCTTCACGGTCACTTACGAGAGTGAGATCTGATAGATATAATAATTTTGGTATTTTTGATATAAAGATGCAAAGTAAAAAGTAAAGGCAAAGTAAATAGAAAAACAATATTAAAGAGATGGAGATTGATAGGATGAGAATAGACCCGGGGGCCATAGGTTTCACTAGTGGCTTCTATCAGGAGCATAAGTATTCTACGGTGGGTGAACAAATTACTGTTGAGCAATTGATAGAATTGAGCATAATTATGAGAATATCTAGGCATGATCATGTATATAGGCATCACGTTAGTGACAAGTAGACCGAAACGATTCTGCATCTACTACTATTACTCCACTCATCGACCGCTATCTAGCATGCATCTAGAGTATTATGTTAAAAGAGGAGTAATGCCTTAAGCAAGATGACATGATGTAGAGTGATAAATTCATGCAATATGAAATAAACCCCATCTTGTTATCCTCGATGGTAATGATGCAATACGTGCCTTTCTGCCCCTTCTGTCGCTGGGTAAGGACACCGCAAGATCGAACGCAAAGCTAAGCACTTCTCCCATGGCAAGGACTACCAATCTAGTTGGCCAAACCAAACGGATAATTCGAAGAGACTTGCAAAGATAACCAATCATGCATAAAAGAATTCAGAGAAGATTCAAATATTATTCATAGATAGACTTGAGCATAAACCCACAATTCATCGGTCTCAACAAACACACCGCAAAAAGAAGATTACATCGAATAGATCTCCACGAGAGAGGGGGAGAACTTTGTATTGAGATTCAAAGAGAGAGAAGAAGCCATCTAGCTACTAACTATGGACCCGAAGGTCTGAGGTAAACTACTCTCACTTCATCGGAGGGGCTATGATGATGTAGAAGCCCTCCGTAATGACAGCCCTCTTTCGGCGGAGCTCCGGAACAGGCCCCAAGATGGGATCTCATGGATACAGAAAGTTGCGGCGGTGGAATTAGGTTTTTGGCTCCTGTTCTGATCGTTTGGGGGTACGTGTGGATATATAGCAGGAAGAAGTACGCCGGAGGAGCAACGAGGGGCCCATGAGGCAGGGGGGCGCGCCCTAGGGGGGCCCACCCTTGTGACTGCCTCTTTTGTTCCTTGGAGCAGGGTCCAAGTCTCCTGGATCACGTTCGGTGAGAAAATCACGTTCCCGAAGATTTTATTCCATTTGGACTCTGTTTGATATCCTGTTTGATATTCCGTTTCTTCGAAACACTGAAATAGGCAAAAAACAGCAATTCTGGGATGGGCCTCTAGTTAATAGGTTAGTCCCAAAAATAATATAAAAATGGAAAATTAAGCCCAATATAGTCCAAAACAGTAGACAATATAGCATGGAGCAATCAAGAATTATAGATACGTTGGAGACGTATCAACAACCTGTGACACAAAACATAGGACCAAGTCCAGCAGACTGTACCCATACTTCACTGGCCACACCACTAGCCCCACCACACAGGACCTGCACTCCAGGAAAAGGTATACCAATTTCATTTGCCATAGCACCAACTGTACCACAGAAAAATCCCGCTCCAGCAAAAAGTACAGCAAGTCCACCAGCCGAAGACCTATCCCAACTGCAGAGACGGCCAATTCCTGCAGATTGGAAGCCCATTCCATTTATTCCCAGTTTAAAAGACAATGCTTTCAATGGTGTTAGGGACTACGTGCATATATTCCCATCATGGGAAGATTATTGTGAAGACAAACACCATTTTCACATCTTCCTGTCCAACTTACGTGTAAGTGCTATTATTCATGGTTATTATTTTCTTGTTTTCTGCTGATTGAACACAACAATGATTTACATTACATTGTTGTAACTAGGCGAGGGTCAATCTGGATAGTCATGACGAGCAAAGCTTGCTTGTGCTTTTCAAGGAAGCATTGCAGCAGTATCCGTGTTACCTGAGGAAATCACACTTTCATGGAAAGTCTATAAACGAATTTCTGGTGAAGTCTCCTATGCTAAATTTAGAAGACATTGAATGGAAAAACCTTGTTATGCACTGGTCTCGTTCCCAGGATGAGGTACTGTCTACGAAATCACATGACAATTTGAACTTCTACTTTTCCGCATCTGCCTTACGGATCTTTTTTGCAGGAAATCTGCTCGAAGAAGAATTCCGGTTTGACAAGAACGACATGATATCGCAAATATGCTGCCCGCTGCTTTGCTCTTGTTAGTACCTGTTATCCTATATCACTATACTTGCATACATACCTGGTTCATTATGTGACAGCAGTATGCATGATAGCTTGCTTATCAATTGTTCACTCCAAATTATCTTATCTGTATGAATGGTTACATTAGTGTAGAATATATCCAATGCCAATGTTTTTTTAGCTCTGCATTGTTCTTGTAAGTACATGCTTTCCTTTATCAGTGTACTTATAATGATAGGTAGTTGTTCATATACCATCACTCTGCAACTTATTTTCCTTTGCCCTCCATTTTCTACACATCAGATCTATATTTACTCTTACCATAAGGTTGGTACTGAAGAAGTTTAGCTGTGCATTGCTCTTGGCTGTACCTTTTGCCTGTATCGCTGCACTTACATTAATAGCTACTTGGTTATGTAGCATCACTCTTCATATTATCTTAAATATTCTCCATTTTTTCGTATATTATCACATGTATATTTACTCTTAACAAAATGTAGAATAAAGGCAGTGCTTTTGAAGAAGATTCTGTGGTAAACTTCTTGAATTGCACCCCCATCAGCATGGACAAGGCCTTTATAGAGCCTGTCTTCTCCAATAATGTAAGTTTGTCCATCTCAAGGCTTCAAACTTTGTTGTATATATTTGGTTAGGCATGACTGCAACAGCTGTTTATTTTTGGTGTTTGCATCAAATTGCTTGTTCAAAATTTATTATGTAGTTCATAAACAAAAGTTTGTCCTTTCTCAATTTAAGTTTTCAGTTGTACAACCAAGTTCCTTCTTCATACCATGTAAATTAAACTATACACAACAAGTGATCTTCTTTTGCACTGCATGTATGCTTCTGTTCTTCATCCGTAATCCAGTGGTGTGGTGAACCTACCCACTACAGCACAATGTCGTATTCTGCAATGTCTTAACTATGAACAATGTCATATCATTCTACTATTATTTAAACCGTCTCTTTATTTGCCAATCTGAAATGGTATAAATTGACAGCACACTAACCATTGATACTTATGAGTTCTTGATCTGTAATCCAGTGGTGTCGTGAAGCTGCCAACTCCTTCACAATGTCATTTCCTGCCATGTCTTGACCTGAACAATACCATATTGTGTTAATGCAATTTTAAATTGTGTCACTTTATTCGTCAGTAAGAAATGTGATGAATTGTCAGCACTGATAATTTTATGTGCAAAACCTGTCATCTGTCTGCTTGTTAATCTTTCAGAGTGAGGAAGATATAAGTGTTGAACAAGCGCAATCTCATCATCTTGCTCAACTGCTTGCGCTACAGCTCCCCAGCAGGGCTAACCTTTCTTGAACTCTATGGAAGTGCTATCGGTTTTGTATATTATTTTGTTGGCATGTTTATTTGCACTGGTGGCGATCTTTGATGCCCAGTGTATGTAATCTGTTGTCTGCTTGTGCTTTATTATCATAGTGGCAAACTTTGATGCCCAGTGTATGTAATCTGCCGTAATTTATTTATTGTATAGTCTAGGTTTTTTCTTATTCATGATGCTGCAGTTATTTTACTGTATATCTATATCTTGTCTTCCCAGTAAACCGGCCAAACCGTAAAATTACGGTACATAATCGGGCCGTCATGCAATCACGATGTAGGTTGGGCCTAAAATGTGCCGAACATCTCACGGGCCGGCAGCAGCCCAAAATGAACCCCGGCCCATGATTGTGCGAATTAAATCACGGGCTTTTAACTGGCTAAAATTGTCTCGGTCCTTGTCTGGCCCAATCAGATATCGGCTGCGAGCAGGCCGGATGCAAACCGGGTCATAGTTAGGCCCAACTATATGACGGGCTTTTAACAGGCCGAAATTAATATAGGGCCGAAATGTTAAACGGGCCCTTAACAGGCCAAAACTAATATCAGGCCGAATTACTAAGTGGGCCCAAAAGCATAGTGTCCAGTTGACGGGTCGAATCTGATATGGGCCATAATTGAGCCCAAAGCCTCTTAAAGGGCCGGGCCTGATCTGGGCCGTAATTTGGCCCAGAACATGGTAGGCTTTTAACGGGCCGGATCTCATATGGGCCACTATTAGGCCCGGAGCATGGTAGGCCATTAATGGACCGGATCAAATATGGGCCGGCATTTGGCCCAAAACATGGCAGCCAGTTAATGGGCCGACCTGCTAGGGTCCTCAAAATCTTGTGGGCCTACAGCTGGCCCAGCCCATTAATGTCGGCGAAATTTCATGGGCCTTTAGCTGGGCCGGCCCATTATGATCCGCAAGAATCTTGTGGGCCTTTACCTGGGCTGGCCCATTATGGCACACAAAAATCTTGTGGCCTTTACCTGGGCCGGCCCATTATGGCCTGCAAAATCTTGCGGGCCTTTAGCTAGGCCAGACCATTATGGTCCACAAAATATCATGGGCCTTTAGCTGGGCCGGCCCATTATGGTCCGCAAAATCTTGTGGGCCTTCAGTTGGGTCGACCCATTTAAACTTGATGGGCCGGTCCACATGTCAACATATCATAGGCGCGTCTCGCCCATTGGATGAGTGGCACCTGTGCCAACACGGACCTGACACGTGTCTCCTCCAGCCAATGATGATTTTACACGTGGAAAATCCCCATTGGTCGGGGCTGTTAACGGGTTATCGGATCCAAAACCCGACTCGATAGCTTAATGGTGTTCCGTTATGGTGGATGCCACGTGTCGGTCACCCTTGACGAAAGCACTTCTGTGATGCACGATTTAATGTCATGGAACACTTCTACGACAGCACAGGTATGACTATCTTGATTCTATCATAAAATCTTCATGGATGTACATGCATGACAGAAAACGCGACCTACTGTGACAAACACATATCATCACGAAAGTTTATTTTTTTGTAGTGTGCTTCTGATGCGAGGGCCGCAGTGTGCTCTTCCGTGCGGAGCGAGCGTTCTGTGTTTTCATTGACTATTATGACCCCCCTAGGTCCTAGCATCTTGAGCTTGAGGTATGTGTAATGCGGTACCACATTGAATTTTGCAAATGCGGTTCGCCCGAGCAGTGCGTGATAGCCACTGCAGAACAGGACGATATCGAAGATTAACTCCTTGCTTCGGAAGTTGTCCGGAGATCTGAAGACCACTTCCAGTGTGATTGAGCCCGTGCAATGGGCCTCTACACCTGGGACGACGCCCTTAAAGGTGGTTTTGGTGGGTTTGATCCTCGAGGGATCTATACCCATTTTGCGCACTGTATCCTAATAGAGCAAGTTCAGGCTACTGCCGCCGTCAATAAGGACTCGAGTGAGGTGAAATCCGTCGATGATTGGGTCTAGGACCAATGCGGCGGATACGCCATGACAGATACTAGTGGGGTGGTCCCTACGATCGAAGCTGATCGGACAAGAGGACCATGGGTTGAACTTTGGGGCGACAGGCTCTATCCCGTAGACGTCCCTTAGTGCACGCTTCCGTTCCCTCTTGGGAATGTGGGTTGCATATATCATGTTCACCGTCTTCACTTGTGGGGGGAACCTCTTCTGTCCTCCCATGTTCGGCGACCGAGGCTCCTCCTCGTTATCACTATGCAGCCCCTTGTCCTTGTTTCGGCATTCAACTTGTCAGCTTGCTTGAACACCTAGCATTCTCTGTTGGTGTGATTGGCTGGCTTATCGGGGGTGCCGTGGATTTGACACGAGCGATCAAGTATGCGATCCAAACTAGATGGGCCCAGAGTACTGCTTTTGAATGGCTTGTTCCGCTGACCGGATCTAGAGCCTCTGAATCCGGCGTTGACTGTCGGCGTTATCGCCGTTGTTGTGGCGCTTGTGTCTGTTACGACATGGTCTGCCGTTGGCATCTTTAGTATTCGAAGTGCTCGGATTCCTTGATGTGTTGTTGCTGCGAGCTAGCCAGCTATCCTCGCCCGCACAAAAGCGGGTCATGAGTGTCGTGAGGGCTGCCATAGACTTCGGCTTCTCCTGGCCGAGGTGCCGGGCGAGCGACTCGTCATGGATGTTATGCTTGAATGCCACTAAGGCCTCTGCATCTGGATAGTCGACAATTTGATTTTTCTTAGCTAGGAACCGTGTCTAGAATTGCCTGGCCGATTCCCCTGGCTGCTGAGTTATATGGCTCAAGTCATCAACATCCAGTGGTCGCACATAAGTGCCCTGGAAGTTGTCAAGGAATGCATCTTCCAAATCCTCCCAACTGCCGACAGAGTCTGCTACCAAGCTATTTAGCCAACGCCGAGCTGGTCCTTTTGAGTTTTAGTGGGAGGTACTTGATGGCATGCAGATCATCACCGCGAGCCATGTGGATGTGGAGGAGGAAATCCTCAATCCATATAGCGGGATCTGTTGTACCATCATATGATTCGATATTTACGAGTTAAAAACCCTCCGGGAATTCGTGATCCATAACTTCATCCGTGAAGCATAGGGGGTGGTGCGGAGCCTCTGTGCCGGGCTATATCACGACGCAGCTCATATGAGTCTTGTCTGCTGTATTCCGCCCGACCGGATTTACTTTTAGTGTATCCAGCGTGACGGTCATCGTCCCACGTTGGCGCGCGTCCCAGTGACCCGTATATCGACCTTGCATGTTTTGCCTTGCTTTCCAATACGTCTCACAGGTCCTGTGTGTTACCCAGGGCCTTGGTATTTTTGTTTGAGTGGCGGCGGGGTGCAGGCTGAACTTCAGGCTGAAATGCCTCTTTGGCTCGGCCACGAGGTGGCCGGTCAGCCGCATCGTACACTAGTGATGTAGGTTTCAATGCTTCCTCCTCAGGGTGAGGTAGCAACCTGTGCTTTGGGTAACTCTTGGAGGGGCGCTCGAGTTCGTATTCCTCGGCCGTAAGGACTTTGGTCCATCTGTCTGCTAGCAAATCTTGAACAGCTCGAAGCTGTTGTTGATTTTCTTCAAGCTATTTGTTGTGGCCATAAGACGGTGCTTGAAGCGCTCCTGCTCGATGGGATCCTCAGGCACGATAAATTCTTCATTGTCGAGGCTCACCTCGTCTTCGGAGAGAGGCATGTAATTGTCCTCCTGCGATTCTCCATCTACTGCCCGCTCTGCAGGGCTAGCTTGTTCACCCTCCCGCTCTAAATCGTGCTGGAGGGGATTGTTGTCGTCTTCGGCACTATCTGGAATGTTATTGTCTCTTGTGCCGGTATCACTACTTTTGCTATGGCGGGACTTAGAGCGGCGCCGCTGACGTCGGTGCTTGGGTTGCTTCTTGGAGGGGTCATCCTCCGCAGTCTCGTCGCCATTGCCTTCTTTGGGGATGTCCACCATGTATATATCATATGATGAGATGGCGGTCCAACGCCCTGTGGGCGGTGGTTCCTGTTCATCTCCTCCGTCGTCATCCATACCGTCGATGTCTTTGGAGTCGAGCATGCCGGTTAAATCGTCGACAGTGGCTACTAATTGGCTGGTGGATGGGGAGTGAATTTCTTCGTCGTCCGCATCCCATTCTAGCTGGACGTAGTTCGACCAAGGATCTCCTGACAAGGAGAGATACCTTAATGAATTTAGCACGTCGCCGAAAGGTGAGTGCTCAAAGATATCCGCGGAGGTGAACTCCATGATCGGCGCCCAATCGGATTCGATAGGCAAGGACGCAGGCGGCTCGGAGTCCATGGCCGGAGACGAATCCAGTGGTTCGGCAACACGGCTCTCATATGGGGTAAAGTCCGTATCCGGCTCCATCGCCACTGGGAGTGCGGCTTCCATGGCGGGGTCTATCCACCCGTCCTCGGATGGCGCAATTTTCTCCGAATTGAAGGCCGGAGTAATTGCAGGTGTGATCTCCCAAACACTGTCTGACGGTAGAGTTACGTCATGCTCATCATGATTGTGCGGCGCACCAGACATGGGCTCAAATCCGTCGAAGATCAAGTCTCCGCGGATGTCGGCAGTGTAGTTTAAGTTTTCGAACCTGACCTGATGGCTAGGGGAGTAGATTTCGATCTTCTCCAGATGGCCAAGGGAGTTGGCCCGTAGTGCGAAGCCGCCGAATACAAAGATCTGTCCAGGAAGGCAAACCTCACCCTAGACCACATCATTACCGATGATCGAAGAAGACATCAAGCCTTATGGTGATGACACAGTGGAACTCTCAATGAAAGCACCAATGTGAGTGTCAGAACCGGCGGATCTCGAGTAGGAGGTCCCGAACTGTGCGTCTAAGGCAGATGGTAACAGGAGGCGGGGGACACGATGTTTACCCAGGTTCAGGCCCTCTTGCTGGAGGTAATACCCTATGTCCTGCTTGATTGATCTTGATGATATGAGTATTACAAGAGTTGATCTACCACGAGATCGTAGAGGCTAAACCCTAGAAGCTAGCCTATGGTATGATTGTTCTTGTCCTACACACTAAACCCTTCGGTTTACATAGACACTGCACTACAAAAAAATACACTTCCGTGATGATACGTGTTTGTCACAGTAGGTCACTTTTTTTGTCATGCATGTACATCCATGACAAATTTATGACAGAATCAAGATAGGCATACCTGTGCTGTCGTAGAAGTGTTCCATGATATTACCAAAATTATCATCACGGAAGTGTCCACTTCCATGACAATAAATCGCGCGTCGCAGAAGTGCTTTTGTCAAGGGTGACCGACACGTGGCATCCACCGTAACGGAACGCCGTTAAGCTATCGGGTCGGGTTTTGGATCCGATAACCCGTTAACAACCCCGACCAATGGGGATTTTCCACGTGTAAAATCATCATTGGCTAGAGGAAACACGTGTCGGCTCATCTTTGGGACAGATGTCATCCACTCAATGGACAGAAGGCGCCTATGATACGTCGACACGTGGCACGGCCCAACAGTGTCCCATTCCTGTGAAAAGGCCGGCCCATTTGACTTGGTCAAAAGCTAGCGGGCCGGCCCATGGAAAGCCTGTTAACGGCCTATTCGCATATAGCCCATTTACAGCCCGCTAACCCAAGGCCAGTTACGCCCTATCCGAATTAGGCCCAGTAGTGTCATCTGGGCCGTCCAATATGATTCCAGCCCGTTTTCACTTCTAGCCCATGTATATCCCATGACGTCTTTTGGCCCATATAAGGCCCTTTGTAACTCTTGGCCCATTAGCGGCCCGTGCTGAAACTGGCCCGTAATGAACAGTGTATCACTTTACACCCATTAACGGCCCGTGGTGAAACTGGCTCGTAATGAATAGTGTATCACTATATACCCATTAACGGCCCGTTATTCCATTGGGCCGTCTCCAGCCCATGTTATCTTTCGGCCTTCTCAGAGCCCATTCATTCTTGGGCTCATTTCCAGCATTCGTTTACTTACGCCCGTTACTGTCATTTTCTGCTTGTGGGCCAAATACAGCCCATGGTTACAGTCGGCCCATTTGTGGTCCGTTAATACGTTGGGCCGTTTTCATAGCGTCATCAAATACAGCCTATTAACGACGGCCCGTTAGGGTCAGCCCATGAACGGACGATTCCAACTCTAGCCCGTTTATGGCCAGAATGCGGTATGTTTGGCCCATGTTTGGCCAATCGATCATACGGCCCGTATAAGGCCCATTGATGATACAGCCCATAGAAGTCCCATTGATGATACGGCCCGTAGAAGGCCCATTGTTTCTACGGCCCGTAGAAGGCCCATTATTTCTACGGCCCATAGAAGGCCCACTGTTTCTACAGCCCGTAGAAGGCCCACTATTTCTACGGCCCGTAGGAGGCCCAGTGTCACTACAGTAAATATTAGCCCATGGTTATTGTGGCCTAGTTTTAAAAAATAGGTTATTGCAGCCACTAGCAAACCGCAGAAAAAGAACTGCACTGACTACAAGCAAACAAATAAACAAGACAACAAGGAAATAAATAAGCAAGCAACTTACACTAGGCTATCACGGCTATTACACATATTACATCCACTGGGCATCAAAGTTCGCCACCAGTGCAAATATAGGGAACATAGCAGCATATAAACGCCGCAGCAAAACAAGTCCAGAAGTAAAACCACTTCAGAAGAGCTCAAGAAACAATATCCTAGGTACCCATAATGCTGGCAAGATGCTTAGCAAGCTTATTAAGTTTCTCTTGTTTGGCGCTTAAGTCCGCCAGCACTTGCTGTTGCACCAGAAAGTATGCATCTGAATTCTGCAGGGACTTCCTCAGTCCTTCGGCTTCCTGTCGCATAACATCTGATCGATGTCTTTCAACTTGAAGTTGAGACTCAAGAAGCCGAACTAATTCCGGCAATGAGTTCGAAGAGCTGGTGCCAGCAGTGGTAGCTAGTAACTCGAACACTACATCAAGACAGGACTTTGGGGTTGTCTTAGTGTCTTCAATATAGTTTTTATCATCTTTCTTGGAAACTAACAGGGATGTCTCACTATCTTGAACCTTATCTGCATTACTTCCTTTACCATTGCATAACAGGGTACTCTTCTCCAATATTTTATCCGCGTTCTAAAAGAGAAACAAACAAACACATCTCAGGTTTACAATGTAGTATATGAAACTCATTTTGGTGAACTAGTTCAGTAGTAAGGTGGACAGGATAACAGCATGAAACAAACATATATCTATGTAGTATGGTCACTGTATGGTCTATATCATTCTAGTTTATGTTGCCAAATCAAGATAGATACAGTTCGAATCATATCTATTTAAGACAAAGCAGCATAGACAGAATATAAGCGTGGAAAACTACACAGCAATAACAACACTTGTAATGTGCATGGCATGAGAACATAACTGTTTATTCAATTGAAACTGAAATCAACATAGAGCAAGTTACAACAGTAAACAGCCAAACACGTTGAAGAAACAGGTTTAAAACATACCTGTTGCGCCATTGGAGTTTCAATTGCATCCCTCAAATTTGAAATTAGTTGGTATCAGTAAATACAGCGATGCAAGAGCAAAGTATTATGAAACATAGCTACGGAACCTGACCTGAGAACAATTCTTCTGCTTTAAGCGTTGACTTCGGGTTCGGAGTGGTGGTCCTCGTGATTTGGGCACTGCAGTTGCCTTACTAACTGCTCGTGTTTGGGTGCTCTGTGGTGGAGACGGTGCTGTGTCAACAGGAATTGGGTGTCTATCTGCTGGGGTTGGGGTTAGAAGGGGTGTAGCTGGTTCTTTGTCCAACTGGGTAGGGGTACAATCTGCATGAGTGTGGGTTATGTGTGGTGGGGCTGGTTCTTGGGCAAGTACAACCGTGGTTCTATCTGCATCGACATGTAGCACGATCTTTTCTAAAGACCGTGTTTTTACTCCCACAAATACTGCCATCACTCCCTCCAATTGAAATGGCTGATAAACAAGAAAAGTAATTGAATGTACAGACATTGTAAGATAGACAGGTGCAATGGATAGTAGGGAAGAAAACAGGGCATGAAATAATTCACATTTATGTTGTCTAAGCAAACAGAATAGCAGGACATAATTTCACATATATGATGGCTAATTAAACAGGATAGCATGACACAATTTCACATGTATGATGGCTAACTAAACAGGATAGATTGACATACTTCAAAATATGATGACTATGTAAACAGGATGACATGATATAACTATACGATGTGTCTATTAAAGTGGTTGGCATGCCATAAATCACAAACATGCCGTCGATGGAAACATGATGGCATGATATAATTCACGGATAGAATGACATAATTTAAATATGATGACTATGTAAACAGGATGAGATGATATATCTATATTATGTCTTTGGAAAATGGGTTGGCATGCCATAATTCAGATACATGCTGTCTATGTAAACATCATGGCATGACATAATTCAAATATATGATTTATATACTAAGGAAGTGAGCAGAGGGCAATCGCATATATGATGTAAAAACTAAGCATTGCAATACAACATATGCATTATATGAGTAATATAACCCTGCCAAGTTTGAGCATACACCTCAGGGGGATAATAGGACTGGTCATCTGCCTCTGAATCCTCCTCTGAAGAGCTATCTGTAACCAGCAAGATATCTGCTTCAGCAGGTAGCATTGTCTGCTCTGAAGACCTTGTTTTCACTCCAGATTTCTCCATTACCAATTCAAATGGCTAATGCACAGGAAGAGCAGTTGAATATACAAACATTGTCGACAAAAGCAATGAGAAATACAAAAAAAGGACGACATGATATAATTCACATATATGACGCTTGCCTAAACAGCATGGCATTGCATAATTCACATACATAATGCCTTGCAACAAGATAACATTGCATAATTCACATATATAATGTCTTGCAACAAGATGGCATTGCATAATTCACATATAGGGTAATTAGACACTAAACAGGTGGCATTCACACAAAGCATGTCTAAACTAAGGAAATGACATAGCAATGCAAGATACCATACACACGATATGAGCAACATAACCCTGCCAAGTTAGGGCATGCACCTCGGGGGGGGGGATATGACTGGTTATCTGTCTCTGAATCCTCCACTCAGGAGCTATCGGTAAACAGCAAGACATGCACTTCGTATGATAGCATTGTCTGCTCTGAAGACCTTGTTTCCACTCCAGATTTTTCCATGACCGTGCCAAATGGCTGATGCACAGGAAGAGTAATTGAATGTACTAAAATTGTTGACAAATTCAACACGTAATAAAAAAATGATGGCATGATATAATTCACATATAAGATGACTGGCTAACCAGGGTGGCATTGCAAAATTCACATATATGATGCCTGGCTAGACAAGATGGCATTGCATGATTCACATATACGATAAAGAAACTAAACAGATGGCATTGACACAAAGCATGTCTAAACTAAGCAGATGACATCTTTAATGTATACAGTAAGCAATGCAAGGCACCATATGCATGATATTACCAACATCAGCATGCCAAGTTAGAGCGAAGACCTCATGGGGTAAATAGGAGTGGTCTTCTCCTTCTGAATCCACCTCATAACAGTTATCTTCCTCTTGATTACGATCCGAAATGGGTGGAGGGGAGGCTGCCTGTGCGCCCACCATGGAATGATGTCTGCATGAAATTTTATTGCCACGCAAGGCTCGTCTCTTTTGCTCTACATGATCAGTTCCATTGTGTACAATAACTGGCATGCAAAGGAATAAAACATAGTGAGATTATGTAAGGAGTGCATGCACAAATCCAGAGTGATGGTAGCAAACTGTGGATAGACCCAAAACCAATGATAGCAGGCAGATAATAGCTTTAGTTAAAAAATACAGACAATGGCTCCTGTAATGTTTGTTTGCACCCAACATGAAACTCACAGTAGACACCGAAGATTAACCAGATAGTAGACAGATAGTACTGATTGCTGCCCTAATATGTACCCGACAACCATTTAAAAACTCAAGTTTCAGCATTAGTTTGGACCTGACTCGGAGTCTAATAGGTGAACACGGCGATAATGTAGCATGTCATCATATTAAGCGATGCATAACGTAAGCAGACACGAAAGAGTGCAACCTCTCTTGCGGACCCGTGTAGTCCTCAAGGTCATCTGCTCAGTTGATGATGGTAATGCAGTTGCCATGGCTGCCGGCGGTGGGGAAGAAGATCTGAGACGGCGAAAGACAGTATGGAGAGCGGACCCCTGCTCTGGTGAACCCTTCTGTCGTTGGAGCAGCTAAGCTGGGGTGGAACACAGCGCCGCAGGAGCAGGACAAACCACAAAAGGTTTTCTTTGACACATATCTGTAACAGAAGTAATTGAGTAAGGGCTTGTTTGAATTTGAGGATTCTAACAATGCAGGGATAGGAAATAGATAGGAATAGGATAGGAATGCACGTGCAAAACAGAGAATTTAAAAACACAGGATTTCTGCCAATCTGGGTGTTTGATTCACAACAATTGGAAGATCACAGGATGCAAAAAAGCATGGTGAGATTAAGTCAAACCACAAGATAATGTACGGTTATAATGCTATTATGCTACTATCTCTTAGTCTTGTGCTTGATGAATAGGGATATGAAAAGGAGGAGAAGTGGAAATTAGAATTCCTACGATTTTTATTTCAAGGAGACACTAAAGGAACAAATCCCAAAGTTTTCCTTTGCTCCATTCCTTTGCACCAAATTCATGAAAAGTAGTACCATAGGAAACTTTCCAATTCCGATGTTTTTCATTCACTTTTCCTTTCAAGCACTGGAGATTCTAGTAGGCAGGCTTGAGCAAGGAAAATCCTACACTAAAAAAATGTTTTTGTGCTACTACTATTACTTTGGTCCCACGCAACTGCCATACTAGCTCAACTCCCAGGCCCATCGACAAATGCACAGCTCAAACGCGCAGAGATAAATAATGATGGCGTTCAAGAGAGTCCATCACGGATAGCTAAGTTGCCTGGTACCTCACTGCTTGTCATATAGTAGGATAAAATAATCGTATTTCCAGTTACTACGAGTGCTCAGTGGACAATATATATAACATGTAGAGTAAAAAAGAGATGCAGCAAGTGTACAACCTCTTTGGCGAAGCCATGTCGATCTCAGCGTGATTGGATTGGCCGATGAGGATGCTCCGACTGACTTGGCTGTCGGAGGAGGGGAAGAAGATCTTAGGCATCCAGAGATGGAGCCTGAGGTACTGCTCCGCTGTGATGGAGGGTTTCGTCGTTGGAGCAGCTCTGGTGAGTTGTACGACGTCGAGGCTGAAGCAGGACAAGAGAGACAACGAACAACGTTAACCTGAGTGGAATTCTAATAGCATCTCCAATACATGACATAAAATACATAAACATAAAGTGCTAGATGTAAAATACATCAGCCGCTCATCTCAGAACTTAACTGTCGAAACAGAATTTCACTATCGAAACTGAACTTAACCGTCGAAACTGAACTTAATTGTCGAAACTGAATTTTGCTGTCGAAACTAAACGCACTAGCAAGGCGAGGCTACACGTCGGTCGACTGACTTTTTCATGTCTGGTCAGTCGATTTTGCAGCCATTGGATACGAAATCAAGGGCATGCGGTTCATCTTCAACCTCCACCCCCCTGAGCCGGCCAAACAGCAGCCCCCCGCCGCCCGCGGTCGGCGGTGCGCCGCCCCGCCCGCCCCGAAAACACTCCCCACCGCCGGTCCACCGCTGCCCCAACCATCCCTCTAGGCCCCCCGTGCCGAGCTTTTTCTCCGGCGATCCCCACGCCACCGCCCCGCCAACGCCCCGCCACCGCCGGCGACCACCGCCCCCATCCTGAACCCTAAGATAGATAGTGGGGTACCTCTCCGGCAAGCCCCCCTCCCCGCTGCGGCTGGTTCTTCCTTCACCCTGGCGGCATCGGAGTGAAGTGTAGCTAAATCGGAGCAGCATCGCAAGCAAGAGCAAGAGTGAGAGCTGCAGTGTGAGCAAGAGCAATAGCAAGAGCAGACCAGGCAAGGGACCAAGAGCAAGAGCAGAGCAGCAGCGCGAGCGAGAGCTAAAGCAGCAGCAGGTCCTACTGATGTGGACGTCGCCGCCGAGGGAGCGACGCCGTGGAGGAAGTGGTCGGCGACGCCGCCGTGGATGGAGCCGTGCCGTGTCGGCTCGGGACCGAGCACCGGCAGCACCATGAGATCGAATCAAGAAGAAAATGCGGCGATTAGTGTACAACCTCTTTGGTGGCGCCGATTAGGCCGCAGCTTCATCCGAGGAAACGGTGATGATGATGCTCTTCCGGTGGTGCAGGTGAAGACGGCGGTGTGGGAATGGAGGTGGCGCGAAAGATGAGGGGAACATCGGGGCAGCTCCTTCGAGGTGGAGGACGGTGTGGCTGAACCGGCGGGATGATGAGATCGACGACAGATCCTCATCCGGTACGGTGGATGAGGGACGTCGAGGTGTTGCTGTGGACGATGTCGTCGGGGAAGACGCTCCGGCTGGGTGGCGGATGGAGCAGGGTGTGGGGTTTCGTCGTGGGTTTTCGCGGCCTCGGTGTACGAATGGGTGGGCAGATGTGATGGCAGTGGGGAACCATGGCTTAGAGATGCGCTTGTCCGAAATGTGGGGTAAGTTATGAAAGTACCCCCACCGATTTGAGGCGGTTCTTTTGGTTCAGGGGTACCATGGGCATTTCACGTGTCGGGATTTCACAGGAGGTGGGAGTTTTCGTGCGCATTGTAATTTTGGAATAGCAAGGCGCAGGTTGAGATGGAGGGAGTTGTCGGAGCACAACAAGACAAAGATATATCTTAAATATTTCGGGCTAACAAGGCGCGGGTTGAAGAGGCGGGAGTTTCGCAGCATGATAGACAGAGATGCTAGCTTGAATTTTCGGCATAACAAGGCGCGGCTTGAAATTTCGGAAGAACAAGCTTAATGTGCACCCAAAAAGACAATTTGCACCTGAACACGCACAACACACACACAAACACCATTTAGACTAGAGTAAGGTACACGTGCATTGCACGCATGAGATTTGGCAACCAAATTATGAATAAATACCACATTATAGCATGCAAGATTTGAGTCATATATGCATGATGTAGATGTTTGTTTAATTCTTATAGTTCATTTCATTCAAAATCATCTAGTTTTTATAAAAAGCTAATCTATTTTAAGATTCATGGAATTGTGCGTCGTAAGACATAAAGTAAAAACAAATAATGGAAAATCATGTAGAAAAACATTTGGGCAATTCTGATACGGAAGATTCTAGAACAAATAAGAAGTGCTTGTGTTTCGATGTTTGTGCATTATGCTTAAGTTCAACCATGGAGTCTTCTAGATTATACATGTGGCGAAATCTGGTGGAATCTAGATGATATCCAATGGCCAGTAGTGCTCAAATTTGCCATCTTTGAACCATCGGATTCGCCTCATCCAACAACCATCTTTCAAAGTTAAAGTTACCCGCACAAAATATAATATATATATATATATTATAATATATATATATACATATATATATTGGGGTATAGATATAGATATGTGATGCAAAAGCCGCCCATCATCTCCAATTAGAATAGTGTGTCCATGCACGGATGCGACATGGCCAAATCATGTCTGCCATCAGTATCTCAAATTCAAATCAGCCCAACCTTGTTCAATGTGTATACATTACAACATGCTCGTTTCCAAACCACACCGCACAGATCTCCGTTATATTCATGCATGCATTGGTTTCAAACATCAGGATCTCTTATTCAAATATTTGAATTCAAATTTACATTTATTGTGACCTCACCTATTCAGCTATTCTTTTACACCCACACAGTAGTCTTCTCTTTATAATTGTACCACTAACTTTCTCCCGTGCATGCATGCACACACACTACCAGTCGGCATTATCCATCGCACGCATGCAATCTTTTTCTTCAGGTCGGTCTCCCATGAAGGCACACACCAACACACATCCCCCTCTCCATCATATCGGGCATTCTATATCTCTCACGCGTGCATGTGCAACGATTGATGTTCCTCTATGTATGTGTGTATATAGCTAGGTCTTTCATAGTTTTCCACACAAACCGATCAATCGATATATCCAGTGAGGTCTCACCCTCTTTCCCACGTCCACATCGATCAATCTATACCTCTCTATATAGGATTAACATATATAGCTAATACACCCACATTAATTATGTATCCAACGTCCCCCTCTCATCATCCATGCCTTCCACTTCATCTCTCGGACGCGTGCACAATGGCGAAGACAGGGGGCAGTAAGGGCCCTGCCCCCTCTCCCCTAACATCACTATATATCAAGGCTAATATGAACGTGATCATTAGAAAATTGCTGCTAAAATGGTTTAAGTTCATGAATTGACCCTCCTCGTAAAGGATTAGCAATGCTTGGCCCCCTAGCTCATTTATTTTTCATGGCTTCGCCACTGCGTGCATCAGCGCACGTGTTCGCCCTCTCTCTCTAAATATCGATCTCGCACTTGTGCATTCCTTCATAGTCTCCCTCCACTCAGCCCCTCGCACCATCTTCTAGCCCCCCACCGGATTTTGCCACATGTACAATCTAGCAGACTCCATGGTTGAACTTAAGCATAATGCACAAACCTCAAAACAATAGTGGTTCTCTTTTGTTCTAGAATCTTCCGTATCATAACTGCCCAAACTTTTTTCTAGTTGAATTGCCATTATTTGTTTTTACTTTATGCTTTACAATGCACAATTCCATGAATCATAAAATTGATTAAGGTCTTCTTTGATTCAAAGGATTCTCAAAGGAATTTTGGAGGATTCTAATCATTAGGAATTTTTCCTATCTTGGTTGTTTGATTCGTAGGATTGTAAACCATAGGAATTTTTCCATATGATTCATTTGCACTAGATTTCATAGGAAACATCCCATCCACTCAAACCTCTTGAAAGAATTCTGCATTTTTTCTATGCACAATCAAACACTCGTACAATCCTGTAGGATTCAAGATGACATTCCACTATAATACCATGTTTTTCCTATTCCCGCATTCTTAGCTTTTTTATAAAAACTAATTGATTTTGAATGAGATGAACTATAAGAATTAAACGAAGGGCTACATCAGGCATATATGACTCAGAGCTTACATGCTATAGTGTGGTATTTATTCATAATTTGGTTGCAAAATATGATGCGTGCAATGCACGTGTACCTTACTAGTACTTCGAGTATGTGCAAAAGACGTAAATTAGAATACCAATGGCACGCTACACAGTGTCTCTCTTACAGTTCATGAAGCCATGTGGCACATGTGTAGGCATTGTCGCGACCTCCTTGCGTGGATTGATCACAGTGATGTGCTGCTGGTTCCAGAAGAACGTACTCGTCCTCCCTGAGCCATACTGGCGGTACATGCACGAAGCGAAGATGTGCACGCACGCCATGCACGCACTCATTCCTCGCACGCACACGCGGGTACACGGGCGGACGCAATTTTGTACCAAGGACCACCCCATGTGATAATTTGACGCGTGTAAAGTCGTTCACTTCATTGATGGTCAATTAATACAGCGCATGCAAATTGAGTGGACGTGAGGGCGGAAGAAAGACATTATTACTCCACTGCGCGCATGCGAGTAGTTAAATCGTGGGTTTCTAGTAGTACTTCCATTGGTCTCCTTCGTATTTTGTGCCAATTTTTGACAGTAACATAATATTTACGCATTTAAGCAGTGTAGTAGTACTTGAAATTTATGTTCCGCTAAACTCATCAGGAGCCATTTCGGGCCTCGAAACCAAAACCATCAATTAATCTTTACCTTGTTCCCATCACATTCGAAAGCCTGCTCACACCTACTAGTAGTACGTACCAAACCTAAACGTGTTCCCACTATGCATGTATTAGTACTAGTGCTAGAACTTAGGTTATAAAAAGGGGAACTACCTAACCGAAAATCACTCTACCTTTCCTCCTCATAAGTGCTTCTTCTTCGTCCGTCGTTTCCATGGCTAGTGAGCAGAGCTCTAGGTCGAGAACTACTCGTAACAAGGGAGCAGCAACCAAGGCTGCAGAAAAAAAGAGGGCTCGCCGCCACGCAGAGACCTCGAAAGATCTCTCACGGGCAGGCGATGGCTCCCAGGAGTGCCCTAGCCGCGGAGGCGAACATGCCGAGCCGGCGGAGCTGGAGTCGTTATCCCTCGACGGCATGCTCGATCAGCTCAATAAGCAGAAGGAGTTCATCCAAGGCTTGATGGAGTTGCTGAAGGAGAGCCTCGACGACATGACCGTTGAGCTCAATCAGTAGGGGGAGTTGACCGCCAGCTTGGTGATGCTGCTGAAGAAGAGCATTGCCTCGGAGAAGAAGGCGACTGGAGAAATCCTGCGACTTCGGGAGGACAATGCGAAGCTCTGCCACGAGATCGACCTGTTGAAGGAGAAGAACGCTGGCTAGAAGAAGATGCATGATAATAGTAGTTCCTCGATGAAGATGCTGCAGGCCCTCGCCATGGAACAGAAGGAAGAGTTGGTGAAGCTCCGCATCGAGCACCAGGCTGCTGTCAAGGTACATAATATGGTCGTGGAACAGATGCTGAAGGCTCGCGTCGAGAAATGTCGCGTCATGGACACAATGATGAAGATGGCGGAGGAGACGCGCAAGGTGATGGAGGTCGTGGAGGGAATGAAGAAGCAGTTACGACTCCACGGGGAATTAGATCATTTGGGGTGATAATCTTCCTTCTTCTTTTGCTCCTGTGTTTCATCTTTTGCTTCGGGTGTTTTGCCGCACGTGTCACGTTCTCTGCGAGGCATGAATAGAACAATGCTTTTTTTGAGGGAATGAATAGAACAATGCTAACAATGAGATGACTAGAAAATTAGATCATTTTTATCGCCATATGGCACTGGGCTGCCGTGTTTCGTGCTCCTCCGTCGCAGTACTACTCCAGTGGAAAACTTGAGTATACCCCACGGTTCTTTGCTCCTCCTCGATCAGGTCGTCGGCACATTTATATGAGCAGTCAAATCACAAGGCCCCGCCTTCCAGAAGTAATGAGCCGTCAAATCACAAAGGCCCTCGCCCCTCGTGAAACCGACCAAGCTAGACTACCCCGCCCTCTAGCCTTTTAAAAAATGTATACTTTTGTACAGCAGTAGTATCGATGGATTGCGCCATGGAGCAAAACTTGAAATTAAAAAAAAGGTGGTACATATAGAGAGCGCTCGTCGCCAAATTATGCATATAGTACTATTAAAAAGGCTAGTCACAATAATGGTGTCCAGCACAACCCACCCCTCAAATAAAACTAAGAGGGTGCTTGGATACGTTTTAGTCCCATGACTAAAAGTAGTGGGACTAAAACATGCTAGCCTCACCCATGCTTGGATCCAAATACTAAAAAGGCTAAAATCAAGTTAATGAGCATTTATTATCCTCCAAACCCTCCAATCCAGAACTCGCCTGTGTTAAAGTAGAGGAGTTAAATGAGTAGAGAGAGGACTAATCCACATTTTAGTAGGGGTACCCCTGACTAAAAAAATTTAGTCTCAAGACTAGTTTTAGCCCCTCTTTAGTCAGGGGTGCTTGGAACTTTAGCCTTTTAAAGAGACTATTTTTAGTCAGACTAAAATAAGTCCCTTGGATCCAAGCACCCTCTAAGCATCCTGGAATTCTTTGACAAAACTAAGCACCCTGAAATTCTTTGACAACTATACTGCTGGCTATATGATGTTGGCCATATATATTGTACGTATATAATGTGAAGAAACAAGTGGTAGTACTATACCAATTAAAAGATGAAATGTAAGAAATACTAGTATGTACGTACTGAAGAGTTAAAGTAACGAGAAGAAACATAACATAGTTCTGCTGGGGGCTTAGCACAACACACCCCTCAAATTAAATTAAGCACACCTGAAATTAAACTTTGCAACTATTCTGGTAGACACTGCATTAGAACCACCATGAGCAACGACACTACCACCTTACTCGGAGTCCTCGTCCACGTCCTCGACTTCGTCCTTGCCCTGTTCCTCTTGGCCGATACTTCTTTGCTTGAACCGCACACTTGGTGTTGCTCTTCATCCAACCCTTGTAGATATTGAAGCAAAGGTAGCCATCCATTGCAGCGTAGTGGATCTGGTCTATATCTAGTAAATTCCGCTGCCATGCATGACGATGAAACGTGTAATGAGGTTTCTCCAGTTTACCGTACAAAGGATGAACCATGGCTCCTGCCAGGGTCAGCATTGAAGGCTGACGAGAGGACACCAGCCAATTCTTCTGGAGGTCGAAGGTGTTGCCTGCAACGAGGCCTATCCGATGCAGGACTTCTTTGTCGTTACCAAAGTCTACAGTAATGAATTTGACTAGGTTGCTCTCGAGGAAGTCCTTAAAATACTGGCACTCAACGTCGGCATGGCATATGTGGTAGACCAAGCATAAGTCATGCACGCAAACCCGGATCACGGCGGGCTTCTTCCTCTCTTTGTCCTTTAGGTCCTTCTATCGTCCCAGGACTGTGGTGTACTCAACATCTAGCCCAGCGACCCACTCATCATCTGAGTCTTCGAACATGCGTCTGAAGTGAGAAAGGCATCCTTTCACCGTCGCGGAAGAACGGGTGTAGATGACGTCGAACTCATCGTCGGTGATGGTTCTAACCTTGTACTCACCGCCGATCATCGAGATTTGGGACGCCATGGATTTGGGAGGAGGGTTGGGATTAGTGGAACTGCCGTAATGTGAATGGACGGGACGACTAGGAGCAAACCGCCATAGTATTGAAGGACGTGCGGGAATGAGTAGGAGCGAATTGCCAGCGTGCGAACGGCAGGGTAGTGGCTTTCCATTCTCCCATGATACGGGCTTCCGAGAGCCTTGGATCTAAGATCGAACGGTTGCATGGCGTGATTCTAGACCTATGGGTGAATATCCTATCCTGGAGGGTTATTCTGCAGATTTTCAGCAACTTAGCATGCGACCGTTTGATCTCAGATCCAAGGGCTGCCAGCAGCCCGTATCATGGTCGCGCCTACCACGACCGTCGCGTCGCTCGCGCGGTCGCGCCCTTGGAGATTTAACACGGTGCATTAGGCTATCTGATGTTGGCATGTCATACATAGTCATCACTTAGTCACTCATACTACAATAAGGTTGTCTATAAGTGTATTTTTTACTCCTCTCTATCTCTTTCTTCATACTCAAGGAGGAAACAATGCTAAGCGCATGTATTTATTGCATTTTCCAAGGAGTGACCTCTTCCAATGAAATGGTGTTGCTAAGTTTGCTTCATTTAATTAGCTATAGACTCAAAATTGTCTTTTCACCTAGGTACACGCGCTTAGCACCGTTTCTTCCTTGGGTCACCAAACTAGTGTCTCTCTTCTTGATTAACTTGCCACATCAGACTTTATGCTTATGTTGCAAGCTTAAGCACCTGTAGGAGCAAGTAAAAGTAAGTACAATAGTGTGCTTTACATGGCATTTTTGTATATGTCGAGGAAAGAGAGGCAAGGAAAAAGTGGAGAAGTGGGCTCTCATGCAAGAGCCAGCCTCTACTACATGCTGGAGCATTGGGAGAGGCACCTGTACGGAGGTGGTCAAGAATCTGGGAGACTCACGCCGGTCATAGCGCCGCAGTTAAAATGATAATGGCAAGTCAAATCATGGGGCCCCACCTGTCCAGCAGTAACTCGTTGTCAAATCACACAGCCCTACGTTTGCAGCAGCCTACTCCCTCGTCTTCTCGCGTCTCTGTCGAACCGACTAGGCGGAACTGCCGCGCCACCTACCGCGCAGGAAAAGCCCCGCCCTCGACTTTTAAATAGTATACAATATACTAATTTTGTATCCATGGATTGCGCCCATGCCATGGAGCAAAGCGTCTAGAAATAGAGAAGAGGGAGAGGCGAGACGGTGGTTTTGGAATGGAGATGATGGAGAGGAGAGGAGGTGGTTTTGCAATGGAGAAGAGGGAGAGGAGCGTGCGGTAGTGATTTAGGATTGGACGAGAGGGCCGGCATGCTCTGACTGGATCAAAATCAAAATCAATTTGGTGACATGCATTCACATTTTGCTTGTCAAATACAGTACATGGTCAAACTTTGACCCAAAATACGTGAAACAACAAAAAAATACTTCCAAGACCAGCGCCGCTCTTCCGCTCTTCTGCTCTTAAACCACCGCCGCTTCTCTCCTGTCCCAATCTAAATGCAGCGCCGCTCCTCTCATCTTCCATTTCAAAACCACCGCCCCTCCTCTCCTGTTCTAGCCCAAGACCAGCGTCGCTCCTCTCCCATTCTAATCCAAAACCAGCGCTGCTCCTCTCCTCTTCCATTCAAAAACCACCGCCGGCGAGTGAAGGTGATGTGGAGAAGTAGATCGATGGAGGAGTACAACCGATAAGTGAGGATCGCAGACGGTGACCCTGTGAGGCTAGCTAGGATGTTGGAGATATAGTCTTGGTTTGACAACAAGGACCAACTAGCGGCGACGGCGACATCCATGGCCAAATATCTGCAACAGAGCGAAAAGGTGGTCATGGAGCAAACAGATTCACCGAATCTGATCGTGAGGGAGCGGTGGTGGGAGTATCGATCCCAGATGGAGCTTAGGGTTGTCAGCAAGAGTTGTTTTATCTGCAAAATGGTTACCCATAAAGTTGAGAATTTCCCTGTCAGAAGGAAAACCCACAGTTCTGCTAGATATGTTGGAAGTGCTGCTCCAGGATTGTGTACACCATTGACAGAATTTTCTATGACATAGGATTAGATAGCTTTCCCCTTTCTAGTTGTAGAGCTCTGCCCAGATGTGGTAGTGACCACACTCCTTTGCTCTGGGACTCTGGTCTTAACCAAACTCCAAAGAGCAATAGTTTTAAATTTGAAAAGTGGTGGTTGCTTAGAGAAGATTTTACTAAGCTAGTCAAGAAAATCTAGAATGAGCCTACTGGGAGCAGCTGCCCCCTAGAAAATTGGCAGATCAAAACCAGGAGATTTAGAAGAACTACCAAAGGGTGGAACTCCAATGAGGAAGCTAATCTTAGAAGATACAAAAGGCTTCTCCTCCTTGAGTTTGATTCTCTAGATATTAAGGCAGAAACCACTGACCTCTCTGAGGCTAAGACTAATAGATTAAACTTTGTCCATGGAGAGCTCAAGAAAATTTGGCTTCAAGAAGAAATCAAAGCCAAACAAAGGTCTAGAGATAGGAACATTAAGGAGGGTGATAGAAATACTGCTTATTTCCATGCAGTAGCTAACCAGAGGAGGAGGAAAACCTTTATTCACTCCCTTGATGGCCCAAATGGCCCTGTTACTGAGGTAGATGAGATGTTGAAAGTGGCTAGTGACTTCTACAAAGACCTGTCTAAGAAATAAAACCCTTCTGGGTTCTCTCTACAAAACAATTTTTTCTCTGCTTCTGAAAAAGTCTCTCCTGCTGAAAATGAGCTGCTAGAAGCCCCCTTTTTCAGAGACAGAGGTGAAGGAAGCCAATTTTAGCTCTTATCCTGATGGGGCTCCTGGTCCTGATGGGATTCCCTTCTTGTTTTACTAGCTTTTTTGGGACTTGGTGAAAAATGATCTCTTAGATCTTTTCCAAGCCTTTCATAGAGGAGAGTTGGATCCAGCAACTTACTCATGGGGGGGTCTATTGGGGTCAAGTTAAATAACTGTGAAAGTGATTTTTCCTTGCTGGTAAAGGCCTTAGGCAAGGTGACCCCATCTCCCTGCTTTTGTTTAATTTAGTAGTGGACGTTCTTACTAAAATGCTAAGCAAAGCTGCTAATCATAGTCTGATTGCAGGGCTCTGTCCTGAGGTCTGCCCTGGTGGCATCATCTGCCTTCAATATGCAGATGATACCATCCTTTTCTTAGACAATGACTCCACACATGCTAGCAATCTGAAAACTGTTCTAACCTGGTTTGAACAACTCTCAGGCATGAGAATCAACTACTCTAAAAGTGAACTCATCCCTATCAACATGGAGGATCAGGAGTTAGCTGACTTCCTCTCTATTCTAGTCTGTAATAAAGGTAACTTCCCCATTAAGTACCTAGGTATCCCTCTCCACTATGATAAACTAAGGAGAGAGGATATCCAACCCCTTCTGGATAAAATCATTAAAAGGATTGCTGGGTGGAGGGGAAAACTTCTCTCTTACAGACGTAGATTGATCCTCATACAAGCTTATTTGGCTAGCATTCCAGTGTATCTCCTCTCCTTCTTCAAGTTCCCTAAATGGGCAGTGAACCTCATCAATTCTCAGATGTCTCATTGCTTGTGGAATGATTTTGAGGGAAATAGGAAGCTACACCTTGCTAATTGGGCCCTAGTCTCTATGAAAAAAGATTTTGGAGGCCTAGGCATACCTAACCTCCAAGAAATTAACATCTGTCTTCTAGGGTCTTGGATTAAAATATTCTATGAGGAAGACCTGAAACCCTGGAAGCTTCTTATTGCCCATAAATACCTAGGAAATAAACCTAATATTTTTGTCCCTTCCTCCAACCCTAAGACCTCTAGATTCTAGAAAGGATTAAAATCTATTGTGCATGCTGTGCAATTTGGCTACAGATGGAACATAGGGGATGGGAGCAGAACCAGGTTCTGTGAAGATACTTGGTTTGGCACATCCCCCCTAGTAGTCCAATTTTGCCCTATTTACTCTGTCCGCAATGAGCTTAACAAAAGTGTCAATGAAGTTTGGGATGGTAAATGCCTAAAACTCTCTTTTAGAAGGAACTTTAGTGATAGTCTCATGGAACAATGGTTCCCGTTGGAGGAAATTGCCAAAAGCATTACCTTTACTGCCGAGCCGAATGCCCTGATTTGGCAGCTGGACAATAAGGGGAAGTATTCCTCCAGCTCCCTCTATCATGTTATCAACTTTAGAGGGGTTCAACCCGTGTTTATCCCTGCTGTCTGGAAATTGAGAGTTCCCCCTAAAATTCATGTATTTCTCTGGCTTCTCTCCAAAAACAAATTGATGACTAGGGATAACCTTAGGAAGAGACACATCATCAAACCCCTTGATTGTGTTTACTGCTTGGAACAAGAGTCTTGTTCTCACCTATTTTTTGAATGTATAGTTGCTAAACATCTCCGGGCCCACATTAAGGAATATTTCTCTAGTCAGATTGGCTTATCCTTCGAATCTGTCGCCAGATTCTGGATTGCTACCAAAAAGTGCTTAGTTTTAAACACTGTTAGCTCAGTTGTCCTTTGGTGCCACTGGAAATATAGAAATGCTATGATTTTCAGTAACACCTCCTGGATTTCCATTCCGCAGGTATTGAGGTTGATCAGGAACATGGTGAGGAACTGGGCGATTCTCTCCTTCGGATCTGACAAGGACAAGTTGATGAGCTTCGTGGAAACCCTAACAAGATCCCTCTAGAAACCGTTGGTGATCACTTGTGGCTGAACAAGGCTCGACCAGCTCTGGGGCTGGACCCGTGGGCTCATCTTAAGATCTCTGATGAAGATGATGGGCATCTGGCGCTGAAAAAGAGGGACATCCACCATGCTACGCCTTCCAGCTCGGTGTCTCCGCTTGCTTACTAGTCGCCGCAGGCTGACACGGCCCCTCGGCTGAAGACCATGAAGGCTTGATACGTCTCCAACATATCTATCATTTTTGATTGCTCCATGCTATATTATCTACTATTTTGGACTATATTGGGCTTTATTTTCCACTTTTATATTATTTTTGAGACTAACCTATTAACCGGAGGCCCAGCCCAGAATTGCTGTTTTTTTTGCCTATTTCAGTGTTTCGGATAAACAGAATATCAAACGGAGTCCAAACGGAATAAAATCTTTGGAAATGTGATTTTCTCACCGAACGTGATCCAGGAGACTTGGACCCTACTGCAAGGGGTCAAAGAGGAGGTCACGAGGGTGGGGGCGCCCCCCTAGGGCATGCCCCCTGCCTCGTGGGCCCTCGGTGCTCCACCGACGTACTCCTTCCTCCTATATATACACACGTACCCCCAAACAATCAGAACAGGAGCCAAAAACCCAATTCCACCGCCGCAACTTTCTGTATCCATGAGATCCCATCTTGGGGCCTGTTCCGGAGCTCCGCCAGAAGAGGGCCGTCATCACGGAGGGCTTCTATATCATCCTAGCCCCTCCGATGAAGTGTGAGTAGTTTACTCAGACCTTAAGGTCCATAGTTAGTAGCTAGATGGCTTCTTCTCTCTCTTTGAATCTCAATACAAAGTTCTCCCCCTCTTTTGTGGAGATCTATTCGATGTAATCTTCTTTTTGCGTGTGTTTGTTGAGACCGATGAATTGTGGGTTTACGATCAAGTCTATCTATGAATAATATTTGAATCTTCTCTGAATTCTTTTATGCATGATTGGTTATCTTTGCAAGTCTCTTCGAATTATCCGTTTGGTTTGGCCAACTAGACTAGTAGTTCTTGCCATGGGAGAAGTGCTTAGCTTTGGGTTCGATCTTGCGGTGTCCTTACCCAGTGACAGAAGGGGCAGCAAGGCACGTATTGTATCGTTGCCATCGAGGATAACAAGATGGGGTTTATTTCATATTGAATGAATTTATCTCTCTACATCATGTCATCTTGCTTAAGGCGTTACTCTGTTTTTAAATTAACACTCTAGATGCATGCTGGATAGCGGTCGATGAGTGGAGTAATAGTAGTAGATGCAGAATCGTTTCGATCTACTTGTCACGGACGTGATGCCTATATACATGATCATGCCTAGATATTCTCATAATTATGCTCAATTCTATCAATTGCTCAACAGTAATTTGTTCACCCACCGTAGAATACTTATGCTCTCGAGAGAAGCCACTAGTGAAACCTATGGCCCCCGGGTCTATTCTCATCATATCAATCTCCATCACTTTAATATTGTTTTGCTATTTACTTTGCTTTTACTTTTTACTTTGCATCTTTATATCAAAAATACCAAAAATGTTCTATCTATCAGATCTCACTCTCGTAAGTGACCGTGAAGGGCTTGACAACCCCTAATCGCGTTGGTTGTGAGTAGCTATCACTTTGTGCAGGTACGAGGGACTTGAGCGTGGGCTCCTACTGGATTGATACCTTGGTTCTCAAAAACTAAGGGAAATACTTACGCTACTCTGCTGCATCATCCCTTCCTCTTGGGGGAAAACCAACGCAAGCTCAAGACGTAGCAAGAAGTATTTCTGGCGCCGTTGCCGGGGAGTCTACGCAAAAAGTCTATATACCAAGTACCCATCACAATCCCTATCTCTCACATTATATTATTTGCCATTTGCCTCTCATTTTCCTCTCCCCCCAATTCACCCTTGCCATTTTATTCGCCCTCTCTCTCTATCCTCCCTCTCTGTTCGCCTCTTTGTTTGCTTGTCATCATGGCTAGTCTCATATCTTCTCCAATGTCTCCCGAGAGTGAAGTTCTAAATTTTAAACAAAGGGAGGGAGAAAATCTAAAATATGCTTGGTATAGAATTTGCAATGCTCAAAATAGATCTACCAGGAAACAATCTACCTTAGTTCTTCTTCGCAATTTTTATGTAGGTGTTAATCCTTGGTATAGATATATTCTCGATACCATTACTGGAGGGAACTTCTTGGGTAGCCATACTTTTAATTCTTATAATGCTATGATAGATTTATTTGGCTCACCACCTCTTTTGGTTAATGGAACCATGTTAACCTTGGAACATGTTATGCAAAGACTAGAAATTATTGAAAATAAAGTTGCTACTATTGAATCAATTGAAAATCTAGATAAAAAGATCCACAATCAAATTACTCAATATGGATCTAAGGTAGGAATGACTTCGAAAAATCTTAAGGAAAAGGAACCTGTAGTTAATGAGAAGATAAACCTAGATTCTACGAGAATTGATAAACTTGAGGGTATCATTACAAATTTGGGAACCGCTTTTTCTTCCGTAAAGAATAATCCTAGTCCTCCTACTAAAATTGCCAAGCTTATGTATGTTCCTACAAAAATGGGTGAATCATCTAGCAAGGAAACTGCTGATCTTAAATCTATAAGTATTCATCCCAATCTTTTTGCTATCATTAAGGAAACATTTATTACAAATTAATTTTTAGATCTTTTGCCTAAAAGTTTGATAATTAATAAAAATAAATAAATTCCTAAAGATTGTAGATGCCTAATTGAAGAATTGCCTACCAAAGATGGCAATACCTAGATCTATTCTTGCTCGTTATGCCTAGCTAGGGGCGTTAAACGATAGCGCTTGTTGGGAGGCAACCCAATTTTATTTTTATTCCTTGCTTTTTTCTCCTGCTTAGTAATAAATAAATTATTTAGCCTCTGTTTTGGTTGTGTTTTTTGTGTTTAATTAGTGTTTGTTCCAAGTAGAACCATTGGGAAGACTTGGGGAAAGTCTTGTTGAACTTGCTGTAAAAAACAGAAACTTTAGTGCTCACGAGAACTGTTGTCATTTGTATTTGAAGAGTGATATTTAGTTAATTATTTTTTCAGATGATTAATAGATAAATTCCTCACGTCCAGAAATTTATTTGAGAATTTTTGGGGTTCCAGATCTTGCTCTATCTACAGATTACTACATACTGTTCTGTTTTTGACAGATTCTGTTTTTCGTGTGTTGTTTGCTTATTTTGATGATCTATGACTAGTAAAATAGTTTATAATCTATAGAGAAGTTGGAATACAGTAGGTTTAACACCAATATAAATAAATAATGAGTTAATTACAGTACCTTGAAGTGGTCTTTTGTTTACTTTCGCTAACGGAGCTCACGAGTTTTCTATTTTGAGTTTTGTGTTGTGAAGTTTTCAAGTTTTGGCTGAATTCTTTTGATGGGTCATGGAACAAGGAGTGGAAAGAGCCTAAGCTTGGGGATGCCCATGGAACCCCCAAGATAATCCAAGGACATCAAAAAGTCAAAGCTTGGGGATGCCCCAGAAGGCATCCCCTCTTTTCGTCCACTTCCATCGGTAATTTACTTGGAGCTATATTTTTATTCACCAACATGATATGTGTTTTGCTTGGAGCATCTTGTATTATTTTTGTCTTTGTTTGTTAGTATGCCACAATCATCCTGGCTTTACACACCTTTTGAGAGAGCCATACATGAATTAAAATTTGATAGAATACTCTATGCACTTCACTTATATCTTTTGAGCTAAATAGTTTTGCTCTATGTGCTTCACTTATACCTTTTTGAGCGTTATAGTTTTGCTCTATGTGCTTCACTTATATCCTTTGAGCTAGATAATTTTGCTCTGTGTGCTTCACTTATATCTTTTGAGCTAGATAATATTAATTTATGTGCTTCACTTAGATCTTTTAGAGCACGGTGGTGGATTCGTTTTAAAGAAACTATTGATCTCTCATGCTTCACTTAAATAATTTTGAGAGTCTCTTAATAGCATGGTAATTTGCCTAATAATAATATGCTTGGTATTCAAGATTTGTGAAACTTTCTTTTGAGTGTGTTGAATACTAAGAAAAGATTGAAGCATGATAATTGTTTTGAGATATCGAGGTGATAATATCAAAGTCATGCTAGTTGAGTAGTTTGAATTTAAAGAATACTTGTGTTGAAGTTTGTGATTCCCGTAGCATGCACGTATGGTGAACCGTTATGTGATGAAGTCGGAGCATGATTTATTTATTGATTGTCTTCCTTATGAGTGGCGGTCGGGGACGAGCGATGGTCTTTTCCTACCAATCTATCCCCCTAGGAGCATGCACGTAATACTTTGCTTTGATAACTTCTAGATTTTTGCAATAAGTATATGAGTTTTTTATGACTAATGTTGAGTCCATGGATCATACGCACTCCCACCCTTCCACCCTTCCTAGCCTCTCTAATACCGCGCAACTTTTGCCGGTATCATACACCTACCATATACCTTCCTCAAAACAGCCACCATACCTACCTATTTGGCATTTCCATAGCCATTCCGAAATATATTGCCATGCAACTTTCCACCATCTAGTTCATCATGACATATCCATCATTGTCATATTGCTTAGCATGATCATGTAGTTGACATAGTATTCCTGGCAAAGCCACCATTCATAATTCTTTCATACTGTCACTCTTGATTCATTGCATATCCTGGTACACCGCCGGAGGCATTCATATAGAGTCATACCTTGTTTTAGTATCGAGTTGTAATCATTGAGTTGTAAATGAATAGAAGTGTGATGATCATCATTCAATAGAGCATTGTCCCAAATAAAAGAGAGAGAAAGGCCAAAGTAAAAAAAGAAGGCCCAAAAAAATATAAATAAATAAAAAAGGGGCAATGCTACTATCCTTTTTTCCACACTTGTGCTTCAAAGTAGCACCTTGATATAGTGAGTCTCATATATTGTGCTTCAAAGTAGCACCATGATCTTCATATAGAGAGTCTCATATGTTGTCACTTTCATATACTAGTGGGAATTTTACGTTATAGAACTTGGCTTGTATATTCCAATGATGGGCTTCCTCAAATTGCCCTAGGTCTTCGTGAGCAAGCAAGTTAGATGCACACCCACTAGTTTCTTTTGTTGAGCTTTCATACATTTATAGCACTAGTGCATCCGTTGCATGGCAATCCCTACTCACTCACATTGATATCTATTGATGGGTATCTCCATAGCCCGTTGATACGCCTAGTTGATGTGAGACTATCTTCTCCTTTTTGTCTTCTCCACAACCACCATTCTATTCCACCTATAGTGCTATATCCATGGCTCACGCTCATGTATTGCGTGAAGATTGAAAAAGTTTTGAAAAAGTTAGAGTATGAAACAATTTCTTGGCTTGTCATCGGGGTTGTGCATGATTTAAATACTTTGTGTGGGGAAGATGGAGCATAGCCAGACTATATGATTTTGTAGGGATAACTTTCTTTGGCCATGTTATTTTGAGAAGACATAATTGCTTTGTTAGTATGCTTGAAGTATTATTATTTTCTACGTCAATATAAACTTTTGTCTTGAATCTTTCTAATCTGAATATTCATACCACAATTAAGAAGATTTGCAATGACATTATGCCAAGTAGCACTCCGCATCAAAAATTCTCTTTTTAACATTTACCTACTCAAGGACGAGCAGGAATTAAGCTTGGGGATGCCTGATACGTCTCCAACGTATCTATAATTTTTGATTGCTCCATGCTATATTATCTACTGTTTTGGACTATATCAGGCTTTATTTTCCACTTTTATATTATTTTTGGGACTAACCTATTAACCGGAGGCCCAGCCCAGAATTGCTGTTTTTTTTTGCCTATTTCAGTGTTTCGGATAAACTGAATATCAAACAGAGTCCAAACGGAATAAAATCTTCGGAAACATGATTTTCTCACCGAACATGATCCACGAGACTTGGACCCTACAGCAAGGGATCAAAGAGGAGGTCATGAGGGTGGGGGCGCCCCCCCTAGGGCGCGCCCCCTGCCTCGTGGGCCACTCGGTGCTCCACCGACGTACTCCTTCGTCCTATATATAGACACGTACCCCCAAACGATCAGAACGGGAGCCAAAAACCTAACTCCACCGCCGCAACTTTCTGTATCCATGAGATCCCATCTTGGGGCCTGTTTCAGAGCTCCGCCGGAAGAGGGTCGTCATCACGGAGGGCTTCTACATCATCCTAGCCCCTCTGATGAAGAGTGAGTAGTTTACCTCAGACCTTCGGGTCCATAGTTAGTAGCTAGATGGCTTCGTCTATCTCTCTTTGAATCTCAATACAAAGTTCTCCCCCTCTCTTATGGAGATCTATTCGATGTAATCTTCTTTTTGCGGTGCGTTTGTTGAGACCGATGAATTGTGGGTTTATGATCAAGTCTATCTATGAATAATATTTGAATCTTCTCTGAATTCTTTTTGTGCATGATTGGTTATCTTTGCAAGTCTCTTCGAATTATCCATTTGGTTTGGCCAACTAGATTGGTAGTTCTTTCCATGGGAGAAGTGCTTAGCTTTGGGTTCGATCTTGCGGTGTCCTTACCCAGTGATAGAAGGGGCAGCAAGGCACGTATTGTATCATTGCCATCGAGGATAACAAGATGGGGTTTATTTCATATTGCATGAATTTATCTCTCTACATCATGTCATCTTGCTTAAGGTGTTACTCTGTTTTTAACTTAATACTCTAGATGCATGCTGGAAAGCGGTCGATGAGTGGAGTAATAGTAGTAGATTCAGAATCGTTTCGATCTACTTTTCATGGACGTGATGCCTATATACATGATCATGCCTACATATTCTCATAATTATGCTTAATTCTATCAATTACTCAACAGTAATTTGTTCACCCACCGTAGAATACTTATGCTCTTGAGAGAAGCCACTAGTGAAACCTATGGCCCCCGGGTCTATTCGCATCATATCAATCTCCATCACTTTAATATTGTTTTGCTATTTACTTTGCTTTTACTTTTTACTTTGCATCTTTATATCAAAAATACCAAAAATATTCTATCTATCAGATCCCACTCTCGTAAGTGACCGTGAAGGGCTTGACAACCCCTAATCGCGTTGGTTGCGAGTAGCTATCGCTTTGTGTAGGTACGAGGGACTTGAGCGTGGGCTCCTACTGGATTGATACCTTGGTTCCCAAAAACTGAGGGAAATACTTATGCTACTTTGTTGCATCATCCCTTCCTCTTCGGGGAAAACCAACGAAAGCTCAAGATGTAGCAAGGCTTCGCTGGACCCTCCTTGTGTCATTTGAGTGCTCTATCCGCTCTGCCCTTGGCACCACTCGGTTGATTTGTGTTATTCAAAGAACTTGTTCATCCCCCCCTTGTTTGTAGCTTTTCTACCTTTGCTTTCGAACTACTCTTTGAGCTACTGTATCAGAATATGTTGTGGTTTTCTTCTCAGCAATGGAACCGGGGAGATGCTCCCTGTTTTTCTAAAAAAATATTTTATATGTTATTATATAAAGATTGGTAAGACTGTAAATTTAAGGACGAATGTAATAATATCACTTATTATTTAAATATATTTATAACAAAATGCTCAGCCCCTTTTTATTTTTTTGATAACATTGCTGGCCCAACCCAACATTATAATTAGAATCAGCCCAGCAAAATCGTGTATTTCGAGAAAGTGCAAATGGGCTGTAATTTTTTAGGAAATAAAATAAACGGGCCGCATGGATGCTACATTATTTGTTCACCCAGCCCAGCTAATGGCTGTAATTCAAAAAAAGATCAAATTGACTGTAAATTCTATCGCGCAAAAAAAGACTGTAAATTCTGAAAAAATGGGTTGAATACGTGCCACATTTTTGGAGGCTGAAATGTGGGCCAATAGGTCAAAGCCAATGCAAGTCGTTGTCAATTTAGTCAACAAATGATTCTGACATGTTAGCCGTTGGATTTACATCCAACGACCGGCATCCATCTTCAATCTCTCGTCTTCTTCCTCCAGCACCGCCGGGACCACCTCCCGCCTCCTGCTGCTAGCAGCTCTGCTTAGCACGCTTCGCTATGAAGCGCTACTCCACCATTGGCCAGGCCATCCCTCCACCCCTCCACACCTCCTGTTCTTCTCCATTGACTGCCGAACCACACCGCACTAGAACCAGTTAACCATCGTACACCTCTCTGTCTGCGACTCTACTCCCGCGTCTTCCCATCTCCGGCTCATTGCTGTCCGGGGCCTCGCCGTCGTCCACCACCTTGGATGCGCTCGGCGCGGTGTGGTCAACGTGGTCAACGAACGACACCATCGAAAGTAGACTGTGCGTGGAGAGGCTGACAGCTGGGTCCATGGCTGCACACAAGGAAATGCCTCCTTATTACGCACAAAATAATGATTCCTCCACCTGACATCTGGGACCCACCAGAAGGGCCTCTGTATTTCGTGAAATAAAGTGCCCCCGCTGACATGTCGGACCCACCAGCTATCTTCGCACTCAAGGAAGTGCCTCCTTATTACGCACAAAAATGAATATTCCCCCTGCCAACTGGAACCCAGCACAGTGGGAGGCTGACTTGTGGGCCTACCAAGTTGACGGGGACGGAGGGCTTTGTCAACTTAGTCAATATGAACGATTCTAGCTCCTGTTACCGTACGATATTCATCCAACGGCCATAGTGCTTCTTCAACCTCTGGTCTTCTTGCTCCAGCCGCCCAAACCAGCGCCGATCGTGCCGCGTGCTCCTGCCTCTCGTGGCCGGCTGTGATACCACGGAGGCCTCACCGCCCCCTACTACTCCCACCGCTGGCCAGGCCATCCCTCTACTCACCCACACCCCCTTTTATTCTGCGGCGACATCAGCCTCACACCGCAGCCGAACCAGTGAACCCTCGTACTCCTCTTCGCGTGGGCATCCACTGCTGCGTCTTCCCCGGCTCCGAGTCGTCCCCTTCCTAGTCCTCCTCGTCGTCCACCGCCCTGGTGCTCTCGGCGCGGTGTGGTCAACGTGGTCAGCGACCGACAGCTGGGTCCATGGCAGCCGCAAGGAAGTGCCTCCTTATTACGCGGAAAATAATTATTCCTCCACCTGACAGCGGGGATCCACCGGACGGGCCACCGGTATTTTGCAAAAAAAATCGTTTCCCCCTGACTGCTAGGACCCACCGGACGGGCACCATATTTCGCGAAAAAATTGTTCCCCCCGCTGTCAGCTCGGACCCACCGGAAGTGCCTCCTTATTACGCTAAAAAAAATGAATACTCCCCCGGCTAGCTGGGACCCACCTTGCTGGGAGGCTGACTTGTGGGCCTACTAAGTTGACGGGGACGAAGGGCTTTGTCAACTTAGTCAATATGAACGATTCTAGCTCCAGTGACCGTACGATGTCCATCCAACGGCCGTAGTGCTTCTTCAACCTCTGGTCTTTTTGCTCCAGCCGCCCAAAGCAGCGTCGGTTGTGCCGCATGCTCCTGCCTCCCGTGGCCGGCTGTGCTGCCGCAGAGGCCTCACCGCCCCCTACTATTCCCATGGCTGGCCAGGCCTTGCAGCGATGGCAGCCTCACACCGCAGCCGAACCAGTGAACCCTCAGAGTCCTCTCCGTGCGGGCTTCCACTGCCACGTCATCCCCTTCCTTGGCCTCGCCGTCGTCCGCCGCCGTGGTGCTCTCCACGCGGCGTGGTCAACGTGGTCAAGGAACGACTTCCATCGGAAGAGTACTGTACGTTGAGAGGCTGACAGCTGGGTCCACGGCCACAGCCCAGTTTTTTGTGATTTCCCAAGTAAGTCGCTTTGTCAGGCCTGTTGGGCTGCAAATCTTTCAAGACGAGGAGAGCTTTCATTCGGCTGGCCGAGAAAATGGCCCATCAGTAATGAGCAATGGGTTGTACATTTTTAAAACACATCAAACTGGCAATTAGTTTCAAATATCTTTTTTATTTCAAGATTTTAAATTACATTAATTTTTATGCGTGGAGAATTTGTTGGATTTTATATTGATATACATTTATTTTTAAAATCAGTTTGAATGTGAGTCAAAATTTCGGGATTAAAAACAGTTCGGACCGCACCGAAATATGCAAAATTTCGTATAATTTTTTAGCCGTTGCCACAATATGGGCTGTAATGCTAACAAAAAGAATATGGGCTCCAAAAAAACCTTAATAATTAGCAAATGGGCTGTCAATTATTAGAAATAATGGCAGATGGGCTGTATGCTGTTTTCCACAGATTTGAGGCTTTCCTAAAAAAAGGTTGACGCACAAGCACTGACTGTTGGATGACCATCCAACGGCCGTCGTGCTTCTTCAATCTCTGCTCTTCCTGCTCCAGCCGCTCAAACAAGCGCCGGCAGGACTGCCTGCTGCCTCCTCCTCGCGGCCGGCTGTGCTGCCGCGCATGCCTCACCGCCCGACCGTACTCCCATTGCTGGACTAGCCATCCCTCTACTCACCCACACCTGCTATTATTCTCTGGCGATGGCAGACGAACGAATAAACCCTCGTATAGTCGTACTCCCCTCCGCGTGGGAAACAATTGCCGAGTCTTCCCTGCCTCCGTGTCGTCCCCTTCATAGGCCTCGCCGTCGTCCACCGCCCTGGTGCTCTCGGCGCGGCGTGGTCAACGTGGTCAAGGAACGACTTCCATCAGACGTGGACTGTACATGGAGAGGCTGACAGCTAGGTCCACGGCTGCAGCAAGGAAGTGCCTCCTTATTACGCGGAAAATAATGATTCCTCCACCTGACAGCTGGGACCCACCGTACGGGCCACTGTATTTCGCGAAAAAAACGTTTTCCCCTGACTGCTGGGACCCACCAGCTACATCTTCGCACGCAAGGAAGTGCGTCCGGGAAAAAAAACAAAACGATTCGCCCCCTGACTGCTGGGACCGACCAGCTACATCTTCGCAGGCAAGGAAGTGCCTGACAGTCGGGACCCACCTGGTCGAAGCGTATGTAGCGTTGTCATTCTGGTCGCAAACGTGTATGTACATACTGGTCGATGTAGAGGCGCGCACGTGTCGTAGTAGAGGCGCGCGGGTAGCATTTACACGTACGTGCCACGGCCAGGGTGCAAAAAAGAAAATACGGCCACGTATGTGTACATACGGGCGGGGTCTCGAACGCCTACTCGCGCATATGTACGGCCAGGGCTCGTGTGCATGGCTGGGTCGGAACAGAGAAACAACGTCGTCGTCATGTTCATGGGGAGGCAACGGAATGCGTCGTGTTCATGGGGAGGCAACGGAATGCGACGTGTTCATGGGGAGGGCTTGGATGGAACAGGCGATGGAAACGAGGCCTGGTGTACCGCAGCATGGAGGAAACGGCCTTGTGTTCGACCGGCCACGTTCGAAACGGGATCCTGTTCATCGGGAGGGGTCTGGCGTACCGCAAAACGAAGGAAACGGGCCTCCTATGGTCGAAACGGGGGTCCTGTTGATCGGGAGGGGTGTGGCGTACCGCAAAACGGAGGAAACGGACTTGTGTTGGAGCACTATGGTCGAAACAGGGGTCCTGTTCATCGGGAGGGGTGTGGCGTAACGCAAAATGGGACTCCACGGGATACTGTTCATCTCCACCGTCGACCTCCTCCAGCCTCCACGGGCTCCTGTTCATCCAGCCTCCACGGGCTCCTGTTCATCCAGCCTCCACCGCGCGCTAGTCCACCGGCTACTGTTCAACCACCCCTCCACCGTCTACTGTTAATCCAGCCCTCCACACCACGGGGTCCTGTTCAACCACCCCTCCATGGGCACCCGTCCACCGTCTACTGTTCATCCAGCCCTCCACACCACGGGGTCCTGTTCAACCACCCCTCCACCATCTACTGTTCATCCAGACCATGGGGTCCTGTTCATCCACCCCTCCACGGGCACCCCTCCACCGTCTACTGTTCAACCATCCCTCCACCACACCACGGGGTCCTGTTCATCTAGAGGCAACGCCATCACTCACTGTTCATCCACCCCCCCCCCCCCCCCCGCCCCCCGCAATGCTCACTGTTCTTCCCATCGATCGGCTTCAGTTAGCAGCAGTAGCGAAGGAATTGCTCGATCGGGTTCAGTTAACAGCCATTGATCGATCGCTCGGGTTCATTAACGCGTAGCCTGCAGTGCAATCGCTCGGGTTCAGTTAGAGCCCAACGCCTCACTCGGGTTCAGTTAGAGCCAACGCCTCACGTACACGCGCGTACGTGTACGAGAGAAACGTGCATCGCTCGGCCCCCGACCTCCCACCGTAACCGGGAACTCCCCGAAATCCCCCCCCCCTCGCTTCTACCATGGTTTTTTTCGTCATGGACGGCCCAACGAATGTCATGCAGCTGCGTCTCCAGCCCGCCCAGGACAAAAAGCCCATTTTTCTGTCATGATTTTTTGTCATAGAAGTAGGAGCCCACCACATCTATGATGATACCGGGTTTTGTCATAATTATCGTCATAGAAGTGTCATATGTATGACAGAAAAACAAATTCGTTCAGCCCAAAATGTCATGGATGTGTCTTTTTTGTAGTGCCGGAGGGGGCTAGGGTTACACAAGGTCGGTTACAAGGGAGGAGATCTAAGGAGAGTCCAATCCGGACACGGGACGAAGTCTTCAATCTTGTATCTTCATAGTCCAACAGTCCGGCCAAAGGATATAGTCCGGCTGTCCGGAGACCCCCTAATCCAGGATTCCCTCACGGACTCTATCAGAGCTCTGTCACGATACGACCCGTTATAGAGGCCCCGCACACCCTCATTGCTTCACTGATGAGGTCCTGGATCACGAATTCCCCGAAGGATTCAAGCCCGTGAACATAGAATCATACGATGGAACCACGGAACCCGTGGTGTGGATCGAGGACTTCATTCTCCACATCCATATGGCCCGCGGAGATGACCTCCACACCATAAAATACCTCCCTCTAAAACTCAAAGGGCCAGCTCGGCATTGGCTAAACAGTTTTCCTGAAAATTCCATTGGCAGCTGGGAGGACTTGGAAGAGGCTTTCCTCGATAACTTCCAAGGTACATATGTTCGACTCCGTACGCTGCTGACTTAAGCCATATAGTTCAATAGCCCAGAGAGTCCGCCAGGAAATTCTGGACAAGGTTCTTAACTAAAAAGAACCAAATTGTCGACTGTCCGGACGCCGAAGCTCTAGCGTCTTTTAAGCATAGCATCCGCGACGAATGGCTCGCTCGCCACCTCGGCCAAGAAAAGCCAAAATCCATGGCAGCCCTCACGACACCCATGACCCGCTTTTGTGCGGGCGAGGACTGTTGATTGGCTCATAGCAAAACCAATGCAAGCGACGCCGGCACCGCTGAAGTTAAAAGAAACAAAGACAAGTATCGACACAATAGATACAAGCACTGAAACAACAGTGACAACACCGATGATACGACGGTCAACGCCGGATTCAATGGCTCTAAGTCCGGTCAGCGAAAGAATCCGTTCCAAAAGAATAATTCGGACCCATCCAACATGGACCGCATACTTGATCGTCGGTGCCAGATTCATGGCACCCCTGACAAGCCTCCTAATCATACAAATAGAGAGTGCTGGGTTTTCAAATAGGCTGACAAATTAAACGCTGAGAGCAGGGAAAAGGGATCGCAAAGCGAGGACGATGACGAAGAGCCACGACAACCGAACACAGGGGGCCATATGAAGTTTCCCCCTCAGGTCAAAATGGTGAACATGATATATGCTACCCACATCAACAAGAGCAAGCGCAAGCGTGCGCTCAGGGACATCTACGCGATGGAGCTAGTCGCCCCAAAATTCAACCCATGGTCGTCACGCCCGATCACTTTTGATCGTCGAGATCAGCCGACAAGTATCCGTCACGGAGGCTCAGCCGCACTGGTCTTAGACCCAGCAATTGATGGGTTCCACCTGACTCGTGTCCTTATGGATGGTGGTAGCAGCCTCTGAGGGAGTTTTGGATTAGGGGGTCCTCGGACTGCCGGACTATATACTATGGCCGGACTGTTGGACTATGAAGATACAACACTATAGACTTCGTCCCGTGTCCGGATGGGACTCTCCTTTGCGTGGAAGGCAAGCTTGGCAATTCGGATATGTAGATCTCCTCCCTTGTAACCGACTCTGTGTAACCCTAGTCCCCTCCGGTGTCTATATAAACCGGAGGGTTTAGTCCGTAGGACAACAACAATGATAATCGTAGGCTAGCTTCTAGGGTTTAGCCTCTACGATCTCGTGGTAGATCAACTCTTGTAATACTCATATCATCAAGATCAATCAAGCAGGAAGTAGGGTATTACCTCCATCAAGAGGGCCCGAACCTGGGTAAACATTGTGTCCCCCGCCACCTGTTAGCATCCGCCTTAGACGCACAGTTCGGGACCCCCTACCCGAGATCCCCCGGTTTTGACACTGACATTGGTGCTTTCAATGAGATTCCACTTTGTATTCACCATAAGGCTTGGGGGCTCCTTCGATCATCGGCAACGATGCGATCTAGGGTGAGGTTTTTCTCCCAGGACAGATCTTCGTATTCGGCGGCTTTGCACTGCGAGCCCACTCGCTTGGCCAATTGGAGCAGATCGAGAGCTACGCCACTGGCTGTCAGGTCAGGTTTGGAAACTTAAACTATACTGTTGACATCCGCGGAGACTTGATCTTCTACGAATTCAAGCCCGTGTCAGGTGCACCGCACAGCCACGACGAGCATGACTTAGCTCTGCCGCCGGACAGTGTTCGGGAGATCACACTTGTGGCAACTCTGTCCCTTGATCCGGAGCAGATCGCGTCGTCCGAGGACGGGTGGATGGACCCCGCCATGGAGGCCGCACACTCAGCGGAGACAGAGTCGGGTACTGACTTCACCTGCTACAAGACCTGTGTTGCCGGACCCTTGGATTCGTCCCCATCCACGGGCTCCGAACCGCATGCGTCTGTGCCTATCGAATCTGATTGGGCGCCGATTATGGAGTTTTCCTCCATGGATATCTTTCAGCACTCGCCCCTGGGCGACGCACTGAATTCATTAAGGTCTCTCTCCTTGTTAGAAGGACCTTGGCCGAACTATGTCCAGCTGGAGTGGGAAGCGGATGACGAAGAAAATCATTCCCCACCCACCACCCACTTAATAGCCACTGTCGACGACTTAACCGACATGCTTGATTTCGACTCCGAAGACATCGACGGTATGGACGACGATGCAGAAGAGGAGCAGGAACCACCGCCCACAGGGCGCTGGACAACCACTTCATCACACGATATATACATGGTGGATACACCCAAAGAAAACAATGACGAGGAACGGAAGGATGCAGCGAAGGATAAACCCCTCGAGAAGCAACCAAAGCGACGACGTAGGTGCCTCTCCAAATCCTGCCTCGGCAAAAACAGCGATAGCAGCGCAAGAAAGAATAATGCCCCGGTCGACTCCAAAGCAAAGAACGACCACATGGACCCAGCGACAGAGCAGGATGAACCAGTGGACGGCGAACATAGTACGGAGCCGCTGTCCCATCACGGCGACCCTGAGGGTAAAGCTCATCAACCTGTCTCCGGAGAGGAGAACAGATCGGACGACGATGCACACATCATCCCGGAAAGGCAGTTGGAGCAAGAGGACCTCCACAGAAGGATTATTGCCACCGCGAGGAGTCTGAAGAAGTAGAAGCAAAGGCTTAAGGCCGTGCAAAATACACTCAATAGTAGATGGAACAAAGTGCTCGACACTAAAGAAAAGTACGGTGGCAACCGCCACACAAAGAGCTATCCAAAGCACAAGCTGCTGACTGAATTCGATGACGAGGCTTTAGAGCCTATACAGCCGAAAAATAAAACGGTCGATTAGCCGGATCGACCACCCCGTGGCCGCGATAGGGCGTCTAACGATGTCGCACATAAGTCAGCACACGATTTACGTGAGGACTTGCCCCAAAAAGCCAGTATGACCAGGTCCATCTACGGATCTAGTAAGCGCACTCCGGCACAGAATCAAAACCGAATAGTACAACCGTCAGAATGCCATCACACATCCAAATACAAGGGTGCCGCGCACCACCTAGGCTTCACCGATGAGGTTCTAGATCACGAATTTCCAGAAGGATTCAAACCCGTGAACATAGAGGCATACGATGGAACGACAAACCCTGGGCACTGGATTGAGGAATTTATCCTTCATATCCACATGGCTCACGGAGATGATCTCCACGCCATCAAATACTTGCCCCTCAAGTTGAAAGGACCAGCTCGGCACTGGCTAAAGCGCCTCCCCGAAAACTCAATAGGAAGTTGGGAGGAGCTTGAGGATGCTTTTAGGGCTAATTTTCAAGGGACCTATGTCCGACCTCCGGATGTAGACGATTTAAGTCATATAATTCAACAGCCCGGAGAGTCGGCCCGAAAGCTTTGGAACAGATTCCTCACTAAGAAGAATCAAATTGTCGACTGCCCGGACGCCGAAGCCTTAGCGGCTTTCAAACACAGTGTCCGGGACGAATGGCTCATGAGACACCTCGGCCAGGAAAAACCGAGGACAATGGCAGCCCTAACAAGCCTGATGACCCGCTTTTGCGCGGGCAAAGATAGTTGGCTAGCCCGTAGCGGCACCAGCAACCCAGGCACATCCGAAGTCGGGGATGGCAATGGAAAACCACGACGCAATAAAACCAAGTGTCGAAACAATGAAGACCGCCCAGACAACACGGCGGTAAATGCTGGATTCAGGGGCTCTCGACCCGGTCAACAGAAAATGCCATTCAAAGGCAGCAGAGATGGACCGTCTAGCCTAAACAAGATTCTAGACAAATTATGTCAGATTCATGGCACCTCCGACAAACCGGCAAATCACACCAACAGAGAATGCTGGGTCATCAAGCAGGCCGGTAAGCTAAACGTCGAACACAAGGGGAGGGAGACACCAAGTGAAGACGAGGATGAGCCTCGCCAGCAAAACACTAGGGGACAGAAAAAATTCCCACCAGAGGTCAAAACAGTGAACATGATTCACATAACAAAGAGGAGGAGCAAACGCGCACTATGAGACATATGCGCCGTGGAGCCCGTCACCCCCAAGTTCAACCCCTAGTCGGCCTGCCCGATCACTTTTGATCGCAGGGATCACCCGACTAGTATCCGGCATGGAGGATCGGCTGCCTTGGTACTAGACCTAATAATTGACGGATACCATCTCACCCGACTCCTTATGGACGGCGGCAGTAGTCTTCATCTGATATATCAGGACACAATCCGCAAAATGGGGATAGACCCGACAAGAATCAGCCAAAGCCATACTACCTTTAAAGGAGTAATACCAGGCCCAAAGGCCCGCTGCATGGGCTCACTAGTACTAGAGGTTGTATTCGGTTCTCCTGACAACTTTCGAAGTGAAAAGTTAAGCTTCGACATCGCTCAATTCCAAAGCGGCTATCAAGCACTACTCGGAAGAACGACCTTCGCTCATTTTAATGCAATACCGCATTACGCTTATCTTAAGTTTAAGATGCCCAGTCCACGTGGCATCATCACAGTTAGCGGAAACACACAGCGTTCCTTACGTGCGGAAGAATGTTTGGTGGCTTTAACAGCCGAACACTGAACGGCCTCTCCAACCAGAATAAATGATCGGTCGTCAAGACCGCGGACACGGCTAGATGAGTCCGGCGCACCACTAGTTGTAACAGCTCAGATAAACCTAAGACTGGGTCGATGAATATACCCCCATAGGTGGTGCTAGGGGCTTCCCACATGTAAAAAGGACTACAGTTTGGCTTGACCTTATTTAGATTGAATTTTAATGGTTTATTAACAATAACCAATTTTTCGCACGAAAACTTTCACCTGGGCTTTTCTCTCTTATAGATAATCATCGTGCTACACCCTTCCAGGATACGGCACAATGGAGACACAGGCGCAGATGTCCAACAAGGCCCCATTCAAAGGTTTCTTTTTAGATTAAGACCCTGTGTAAACCTTTTTTTACTGTCTCTTGTTGCTTCACACCCTCCGGATACTCAACATAACCAAGAGGGATGCTGGCGTTATTGGCATTTCTTCGCGTCATACTAATGCACATACCTGGAAATTCAGGGCTTATTATCGCGGGCGTTACTCAGCCCAGTATACGTTGTAAAGACCGAATACCTTAGGGAGTTTTCGGCGTCGCGAGTTTGGCCTTATATACATCAGCTCCGAATCAGGTCTTTGGTCAATAGTTGGGTTTGCCTGGCTCCCGTGTTTTGCCACCTTACATTCCGCTCTACCGGCTAAGGTGGCACCGGGAGAACTACTGTGATTGTGCCCTGGTTCATCTGGATGAGCACCTCAGTAGAGAAAGCCAAAAACTGACTATCATGATAAAGCGTGAGACAGGTCAACCACTCGAGAACTCAGCGGAATCTTCATGATTCCTCCGCGTTAACGAAGGACCGGTTTCCCGGTCATGTATTGAGACGTCTCCGTCGTATCTATAATTTTTGATTGTTCCATGCCAATAGTCTACAACTTTCATGTACTTTTGGCAACTTTTTATACTATTTTTGGGACTAACATATTGATCCAGTGCCCAGTGCCAGCTCCTGTCTGTTGCATGTTTTTGGTTTCATAGAATATCCATATCAAATGGAGTCCAAACGGGATAAAAACTGATGGAGATACTTTTTGGAATATTTGGAAAATTCCAGAAGAAAAATACACGTGAGACGGTGCCTGAGGGTGTCACGAGGCAGGGGGCGCGCCAGCCCCCCTAGCCGCACCCCCTACCCTCGTGAGGCAACCGTAAGGCGCTTGACGCTCTTCTTTTGGAACAAGAAAGCTAATTTTCATAAGAAAAAATCACGGCGAAGGTTTTAGGCCAATCGGAGTTATGGATCTCCATATATACACAAAACGGTGAAACAGAGCTAGGTAGAATGCAGAAACAGAGAGAGACAGAGAGACAGATCCAATCTCGGAGGGGCTCTCGCCCCTCCCACGCCATGGAGGCCAAGGACCAGAGGGGAAACCCTTCTCCCATCTAGGGAGGAGGTCAAGGAAGAAGAAGAAGAAGAAGGGGGGCCCTCTCCCCCTTGCTTCCGGTGGCGCCAGAGTGCCACCGGGGGCCATCATCATCACCGTCATCTTCACCAACAACTTCACCGCCTTCACCACCAACTCTTCCCCCCCTCTATGCAGCAGTGTAACCTCTCTCTTACCCGTTGTAATCTCTACTTAAACACGGTGCTCAACGCTATATGTTATTTCCCTATAATGTATGGCTATCCTATGATGTTTGAGTAGATCCGTTTTGTCCTAATGGCTATTTGATGATCAAGATTGGTTTGAGTTGCATGTTTTATTATTGGTGTTGTCCTATGGAGCTCTCTGTGTCGCGCAAGCATGAGGGATCCCTGATGTAGGGTTTGCAATATGTTCATGATTTTCTTATGGTGGGTGGTGTGAGTGACAGAAGCACAGACCCGAGTAAGTAGGTTGTTTGCGTATGGGATAAAGGGGACTTGATGCTTTAATCTTATGGTTGGGTTTTACCTTAATGAATCTTTAGTAGTTGCGCATGCTTGCTAGAGTTCCAATCATAAGTGCATATGATCCAAGTAGAGAAAGTATGTTAGCTTATGCCTCTCCCTCAAATAAAATTGTAATAATGATTACCGGTCTAGTTATCGATTGCCTAGGGACAAATAACTTTCTCGTGACAACAAGCTCTCTACTAAACCTAACTTAGTTGTGTGTTTATCTAAACAGCCCCTACTTTTTATTTACTTGCTCTTTATTATCTTGCATACCTATCCAACAACACCTACAAAGTATTTCTAGTTTCATACTTGTTCTAGGTAAAGCGAACATCAAGCATGCGTAGAGTTGTATCGGTGGTTGATAGAACTTGAGGGTATATTTGTTCTGCCTTTAGCTCCTCGTTGGGTTCGGCACTCTTACTTATCGAAAGAGGCAAAAATTGATCCCCTATGCTTGTGGGTTATCAAGACCTTTTGCTGGCACCGTTGCCGGGGAGCAATAGCGTGGGGTGAATATTCTCGTGTGTGCTTGTTTGCTTTATCACTAAGTAATTTTTATTTGCTGTTCTTAGTTGTTCTCTATCTTTAGTTATGGATATGGAACACGAAATACCAAAAAATTAGCTGTACTTGCTACTCATGGAGATGGGGAACCTCCTAAAACCCTCGATGCTGGTTATGTGAAAATATTGTGTACTACTTTAATAATCCTGAGAAAACCCCATTTAATTATGTAATGGGAGTAACGTTGGATCAACGTGAATACTTTAGGGATTACCGCTTGACACAAAAAGGGAAACTATTATGGGATCAAATTCATATATTGAAGTGGTATGCTCGGCAAGTATGCTTGAGTTATGATATTACTTGTTGCTCTAGGATGAAGGCTCCACACCTTTCCTTTTCATGTGAATTTAATGATAATGAAACCTTGGCTTCTTATGCTAGAGGTATATATATTACTATGATGTGGAACAAATAGAAGAATTTGTTGCTTTTAAGGGTGCCTATGAAATTGAATATTTGTTTGAAAAGAATGAAGCTTATGATGATGATGTTTATAGGCCTGAAAATTTAGCTATCTTAAAATATTGCTATGATAATTATGAATATAATTCCTATATTAATGCGCTTATTGAGAAAGTCTCCGATGTCCAAGAAGAGACTAATACTTTGCAGGAGTCTATGGAAGAAGAAATTGACGAAACCGTGAGCTCATTGGATGAAAAAGATGAGGAAGAGAGCGAAGAACAAAAGGAGGAAGAGCAGATTGATCACCCGTGCCCACCTTATAATGAGAGTAACTCTTCAACTCCTACATTGTTTAATTCCCCTTCGTGCTTACCGAAGGATGATTGTTATGATGACTGTTATGATCCCTTGCATTCTTTTGAAATATCCCTTTTTGATGATGCTTGTGGCCAAGATGCCAATATGAATTATGCTTATGCAGATGAACTTGCTATAGTTCCTTATGTTAAACATGAAATTGTTGTTATTGCACTCACGCATGATAGTCCTATTATCTTTTTGAATTCTCCCAACTACACTATATCGGAGAAGTTTGCACTTATTAAGGATTATATTGATGGGTTGCCTTTTACCATTGCACATGATGATTTTGATGAATATAATATGCATGTGCTTGCTTCTCCTACTTGCAATTATTATGAGAGAGAAACTATATCTCCACCTCTCTATGTTTCCAATATGATAAAATTGCAAGAAACTATTTATACTATGCATTGGCCTTTACTATGTGTACATGAATTGTTCTTTTATGACATGCCGATGCATAGGAAGAGAGTTAGACTTTGTTGTTACATGATATATGTTACTTTGTGCTCACTACCAAATGCTAAATCATTGTTAATTAAAATTGGCTTTGATATACCTTGGGATCCGGGTGGACTCATTACTTAAGCACTATATGCCTAGCTTAATGGCTTTAAAGAAAGCGCTGCCAGGGAGACAACCCGGAAGTTTTAGAGAGTCATTTATTTCTGTTGTGTGCTTTTATAAAGTTTATAAATAAAAATAATGTGCCAAGGTTTGCCTTTAGGATGTTTACATTTGCTTGATGGTTTGTACGGTGCAGGACAGAAACTTTGGCTGTAGTGTGCGATTTTACATTTTTAGCTGGAACGTCAAATGGTTCTGATCCTTTTTGCACTGTCTTACTATACAAATTTTTTATTTGTCCTAATTTTGGTAGAAGTTTTCATGTATCAGAAGTATGGTGAATGTTCAGATTATTACAGACTGTTCTGTTTTAGACAGATTCTGTTTTTGATGCATAGTTTGCTTGTTTTGATGAAACTATCAATTTATATTAGTGGATTAAGCCACGAGAAAGTTATATTACAGTAGACACAATGCAAAAACAAAATATGAATTGGTTTGCAACAGTACTTAGAGTAGTGATTTGCTTTATTATACTAACAGATCTTACCGAGTTTTCTGTTGAAGTTTTGTGTGGATGAAGTGTTCGATGATGGAGAAGATTTTGATGTGAGAAGAAGGAAGAGAGGCAAGAGCTCAAGCTTGGGGATGCCCTAGGAACCATAAGTAAATATTCAAGGAGACTCCGGCGTCTAAGCTTGGGGATGTTGGGAAGGCATCCCCTCTTTCTTCAACAAGTATAGGTATGTTTTCGGATTCGTTTCGTTCATGCGATATGTGCAATCTTGGAGCGTCTTTTGCTTTAGTTTTCACTTTTCCTTTATGCACCATGCTGGTATGAGATAGTCCTTGGTTGTTTTTTAGAATGCTCATTGCACTTCACTTATATCTTTTGAGTATGGCTTTATAGAATGCTTCATGTGCTTCACTTATATCATTTGAAGCTTGGATTGCCTATTTCTCTTTACATATATAACCGCCATTTGTAGAATGCTCTTTTGCTTCACTTATATTTGTTAGAGTGTGGGCATATCTTTTTTAGAAAGAATTAAACTCTCTTGCTTCACTTATATCTATTTAGAGAGATGACAGGAACTGGTCATTCACATGGTTAGTCATAAAATCCTACATAAAACTTGTAGATCACTGAATATGATATGTTTGATTCCTTGCAATAGTTTTGCGATATAAAGATGGTGATATTAGAGTCATGCTAGTGGGTAGTTTTGGATTGTAGAAATACTTGTGTTGAGGTTTGTGATTCCCGTAGCATGCACGTATGGTGAACCGTTATGTAACGAAGTTGGAGCATGATGCATTTATTTATTGTCTTCCTTTTGAGTGGCGGTCGGGGACGAGCGATGGTCTTTTCCTACCAATCTATCCCCCAAGGGGCATGCGTAGTAGTACTTTGCTTCGAGGGCTAATAAACTTTTGCAATAAGTATGTGAGTTCTTTATGAATAATGTTGAGTCCATGGATTATACGCACTCTCACCCTTCACCATTGCTAGCCTCTCTAGTACCGCACAACTTTCGCCGGTACCATAAACCCACCATATACCTTCCTCAAAACAGCCACCATACCTACCTATTATGGCATTTCCATAGCCATTCCGAGATATATTGCCATGCAGCTTCCATCATCATCATCATATACATGACTTGAGCATTCATTGTCATATTGCTTTGCATGATCGTAAGATAGCTAGCATGATGTTTTCATGGCTTGCCCATTTTTTGATGTCATTGCTACGCTAGATCATTGCACATCCCAGTACACCGCCGGAGGCATTCATATAGAGTCATATCTTTGTTCTAGATATCGAGTTGTAATATTGAGTTGTAAGTAAATATTAGTGTGATGATCATCATTATTAGAGCATTGTCCCAGTGAGGAAAGGATGATGGAGACTATGATTCCCCTACAAGTCGGGATGAGACTCCAGACGAAAAAAATTAAAAAAGAAAGAAAAAAAGAAAAAAGAGAGAAAGGCCAAAAAAGAGAAGTCCCAAAAAAATGACAGAAAAAGAGAGAAGGGACAATGTTACTATCCTTTTACCACACTTGTGCTTCAGAATAGCACCACGTTCTTCATATAGAGAGTCTCTTGAGTTATCACTTTCATATACTAGTCGGATTTTTCATTATAGAACTTGGCTTGTATATTCCAACGATGGGCTTCCTCAAATGCCCTAAGTCTTCATGAGCAAGCAAGTTGGATGCACACCCACTTAGTTTTAGTTTGAGCTTTCATACACTTATAGCTCTAGTGCATCCGTTGCATGGCAATCCCTACTCACTCACATTGATATCTATTGATGGGCATCTCCATAGCCCGTTGATACGCCTAGTTGATGTGAGACTATCTTCTCCTTTTTGTCTTCTCCACAACCACCATTCTATTCCACCTATAGTGCTATATCCATGGCTCACGCTCATTTACTCTGTGAGGGTTGAAAATACTGAAGCGCGTTAAAAGTATGAACCAATTGCTCGGCTTGTCATCGGGGTTGTGCATGATGTGAGTATTTTGTGTGAAGAAGATGGAGCATAGCCAGACTATATGATTTTGTGGGATGACTTTCTTTCGCCTTGTTATTTTGAAAATACATGATTGCTTTATTAGTAGGCTTGAAGTATTATTGTTTTTATGTCAAATAATAGACTATTGCTTTGAATCACTCGTGTCTTAATATTCATGCCATGATTATACACATGATCAAGATTATGCTAGGTAGCATGCCATATCAAAAATTATTTTTTTATCATTTACCTACTCGAGGACGAGATGGAATTAAGCTTGGGGATGCTGATATGTCTCCGTCGTATCTATAATTTTTGATTGTTCCATGCCAATATTCTACAACTTTCATATACTTTTGCCAACTTTTTATACTATTTTTGGGACTAACATATTGATCCAGTGCCTAGTGCCAGTTCATGTCTGTTGCATGTTTTTGGTTTCGCAGAATATCCATATCAAATGGAGTCCAAACGGGATAAAACGGACGGAGATACTTTTTGGAATATTTGGAAAATTCTGGAAGAAAAATCCACGCAAGACGGTGCCTGAGGGTGTCACGAGGGAGGGGGCGTGCCTGCCCCCCTAACCGCGCCCCTACCCTCGTGAGCCACCCGTAAGGCCATTGACGCTCTTCTTTTGCTACAAGAAAGCTAATTTTCAGAAGAAAAAAATCACGGCGAAGGTTTCAGGCCAATCGGAGTTACGGATCTCCATATATACACAAAACGCTGAAACAGAGCCAGGGAGAACACAGAAACAGAGAGAGACAGAGAGACAGATCCAATCTCGGAGGGGCTCTCGCCCCTCCCACGCCATGGAGGAGGCCAAGGAAGAAGAAGAAGAAGGGGGGCCCTCTCCCCCTTGCTTCCGGTGGCGCCGGAGTGCCACCGGGGGCCATCATCATCACCATCATCTTCACCAACAACTTCACCGCCTTCACCACCAACTCTTCCCCCTCTATGCAGCGGTGTAACCTCTCTCTTACCCATTGTAATCTCTACTTAAACATGGTACTCAACGCTATATATTATTTCCCTATGATGTATGGCTATCCTATGATGTTTGAGTAGATCCATTTTGTCCTAATGGCTATTTGATGATCAAGATTGGTTTGAGTTGCATGTTTTATTATTGGTGCTGTCCTATGGTGCTCTCCGTGTCGTGCAAGCGTGAGGGATCCCTGTTGTAGGGTTTGCAATATGTTCATGATTTTCTTATGGTGGGTGGCGTGAGTGACAGAAGCACAGACCCGAGTAAGTAGGTTGTTTGCGTATGGGATAAAGGGGACTTGATGCTTTAATGCAATGGTTGGGTTTTACCTTAATGAATCTTTAGTAGTTGCGGATGCTTGCTAGAATTCCAATCATAAGTGCATATGATCCAAGTATAGAAAGTATGTTAGCTTATGCCTCTCCCTCAAATAAAATTGTAATAATGGTTACCGGTCTAGTTACCGATTGCCTAGGTGTAAGTGCATCTAGTGCCACCCCTAGTTGGTTTTGGAGTATTGATGACAAACCTAGTTGAGGGACTAATGTGTTTGTGAGAATTGCAGGATAACATAGGTAGAAGTCCCTCATTGATTCGGTTTAGCTACCAGAGATGACCCCCAAAAAATGTACGAAGACATTGAAGACAATGGTGGTTCATGAAGACATTCGTGTCGAAGACAATGACATATGAAGACTCCCCATGAAGCTTTTGGAACTCGAAGACTTAGATCCTTTGTAGCTTTACTTTATTCATGTTGTGTCAGAGGAACCACCGTACTGTTAAGTGGGGTCCAAGAAAACCAGTCAGGATGACTGAAGTGATGCCTAATTCAAATCCTATGTCTTCGAGTGAAGACAATGAGAGAAAATCTTGTCCAGAGTCAGACAAGTCAACTTTACTTGCAGGCCAAGTAAAGTTGCCGTGAGAGTTCAAAATCCGACCGTTAGTACACGTGTCAGTTCCTTAGTGACCCAGGGTCATTTCGGACAAATCAGGTCAGGGTTGCCAAGTGGCTATAAATAGTCCACCCCCACAACCATAAACGGTTGGCTGCTCAGATTTCAGTGCACGGCTTTTGTCGTTTGAGAGCAACCCACCTCGAAGCCTTTGAGAGAAAATCCTTAGTGAGGAGAAAAGCCCTAACAACCCAGAGCCAGAGTAATTGGGCATCACTTAAGTCTTCTTGTCTGAGTGATCTGAAGACTTATTACACTTGAGGACTGTGCATCCTCCAGACGGTTAGGCGTCGCGTTCTGAGCATCCAAGAGGAATTGTGGATTGCCGGTGAATGAAGTCTGTGAAGGTTTGGGAGTCTACCTTGAAGACTTACCAGAGTGATTGGGCGGGGTCTGTGTGACCTTAGCTCAAGGAGAAAACGGTGAGGACTGGGTGTCCTGAGCTGCATGTTCAGGACTGGGTGTCCGGGACTGTGTGTCCTTTGGTTTAAATACCTAGCCGCTCCAACCAAACGTACAGTTGTCACAGCAACTGGAACTGGTCCAACACATCATTGTCTTCAACGTGTCACTGGTTTCATCTTCACCTCCCTTTACTTACCAGTACACATTGTGAAGCTATTGCATGCCTGCTTAATCTTCTGTCTTCACAACCTGACTGTATGATCTGTTTGGCTTCATAACTTCTTCCAACCTAATCCTCATTACACTGAAGCTATTTGTCTCTGTGCTTTCACTGTACTGTATATTTGACTATGGCTTGCGTTGTGTAATCTACCTTCCGCTGCATAGTGATAGGCTTGTTCACTCTATTTGTCTTCATAACTTCCACGTTTTGAAGACTTTCTTAAAAATCGCCTATTCACCCCCCCTCTAGTCGATATAACGCACTTTCAATTGGTATCAGAGCAAGGTGCTCCCTTGTTCTGTGTGATTCGGTTTAACCACCTGGAGTTTTAGCTATGTCGACTGCAGGGATAATTAAAGTCTCCGCTGCGTGCCCTGTCTTCGATGGAACTGAATATCCCTACTGGAAGAATAAGATGCGCATGCATCTTGAAGCCATTGACGTCGACCTATGGTATGTCGTCGAAAACGGCGTTCCCAAGGCTGGAGAAGGTTTCACTGCTGCTGATGTCAAGAAGTTCACTCAACTGGACTCCACTGCCAAGAATATTATCTGTGGTCATCTGACCAAGGGACAGTAAGGCCGTGTGAGTGCCTTGAAGACATCCAAGCTGGTCTGGGACTGGCTCTCCAAGGTCAATGAAGGCATCTCAACCCAGAGAGATCAGAGAATCAGTGTTCTTCGCAATCTCTTCAACCGCTTCAAGCGAAATGACAATGAGAATGTCCAGCACACATTTGACCGGCTCACTAACATCACAAATGAGCTTCAAGCCCTCGGCGCCACTGAGATCACCAAACATGAAATCGTCAAGACGCTGCTAAGATCACTTGACAGTTCATTTGACATTCTAGCCCTGATGATTCAAGAACGTCCAGACTTCAAGACACTCGATCCGTCTGACATACTTGAGAGGCTCAACACACATGAGTTTCAGCTTTCTCAGAAAAGAGATATCTACGGTCCAAACTATGGGCGAACTCGTGCCTTGAAGGCAAAAGCTGTGTCATCATCTGAAGAGGAATCTGACAGCAGTTCTGATGATCCTGAAGACATTGGAAGGGAACTTGCAATGCTAGTGAAGAAGTTCCAGAAATTCACCAAGAAGAAAGGCTTCAGAAAGTCTTCACAATCAAGCTCAAGGAATGATGAAGCTTCTGCGCATGACTACAAGAGGAAAACTTGTCACAAATGCAAGAAAACTGGACACTTCATCTCTGAATGCCCACAGTGGGACAATGAGAACAGAAAGAAGAAGAAGAGCAAGGAATATGACTCTGACGATAAGAAGACGAAGAAATACTCAAAGTCTTCGTCCAAGTCTTCCTCAAAGTCTTCATCACACAAGAAGAGTTCATCTGGCAAGGCTCGTGCATTTGTTGGCAAGGAAATGGATTCAGAGGAGGAGTCCGCTTCTGAGGAAGCAGAGGTGGAGTCTGAGGAGGAGTCTGATTCAGGCATTGCAAGTTTGGCTACAGCCTATGTCGCCAAGTCCATCTTCAACACTGAAGACAATGACTCCATCACCATCACCGATGCAAATGACAAGGACGACTCTACTCCCACCTACTGCTTCATGGCACGTGGTGCCAAGGTAAACACACGCACCACTCACTATCGAACATCTAGTGACGATGACTCTGATTGTGATTCAAAACCCAGTTACAAAACACTTGCTAAAATTGCAACTGAACAACAAAAGGCCATGGAACATATTCAAAAACTGTTAGACAGAAGCGATGATCTGTTGGGTGCTGAAATGACTCGTTCTGAATCCTTAATTGAAGACATAAAAAATGTTCATGTTAAGTATCAGGAACTCGAAGATCGTCTTGAGACTCTCTCAACTACTCATGAAAAGCTTTCCTATGATTATCTACAGAAGAAGCAAGATCTTGAGAAGTTGAGAGCGGATCATGAAGATCTTCAAAAGGAAAACGAGTCACTTCGAGCCGAACAGATCAGTTCTGCTCAGGAAGGATTTGAACCACCATGCCTTAAATGCATTGAGCGTGATAATGCTATTTCTGTTGCTGAATGTTCCACTGCTACTGCTGTTGCAATATCTTCAACTATTGAAGTGGTAACTAACCCCTCTGCTGAGGATACCACTGCTATTGCTGATGAAAATGCTAGGTTGAAGACATTGCTTGAAACAGGGATGTACAAAAGTCTCAAAGGACATCAGACACTATGTGATGTCCTCAAGAAGCAGATTCTGAACCGAAACCCTAGCAAAGAGGGTGTTGGGTTCGTGAGGAAAATTAATGCAGATGGCTCCTACTGGAAACCTGAGCAGTACCCCAAAACCACATGGGTTGCTGCAAAGGAATCCTCATCAGATCCATCCAATCTATCTGGCTTCACTTGTGCTAATCCAATTATCATCGATGAATCCTTTGATGCAAACTATAAACTGTTTAGGAATCAGAATGGTGAAGTATTTGCCAGGTACATTGGTACTAACTGCAGGAATGGACCGCCTATGAAGAAGATCTGGGTTCCAAAAACGTGTCTTGAGAATCTTCCTGTGAATGTCCTCATGACACCTCACATGAAGAAGACAAACCGTAGACCAAAGGCTTCATATGGTCCAAAGGTTTCATACAGGCAGAGGGCTCATCTGAGTTGCACTAACACAAATGCTTTGCAGGGAAACCATGCTCAGGCTTATGAGAGCGGTTCTTCAAACCGTCATTCTCATATGACCAAAAATTATTCTGCCTATTCTTATGAGTATTATTGCCCACCTGCTAAACTGTTTGCTAGGGCTCCAAAGCCAAAATTCTCAGATGCTGCACTTAGACTTATTGCCTCTAAGCCACCCTTGAAGATGTGGGTGGTTAAGAAAGCTTAACTCTCTTTTGCAGGGAAAGGTCTCCAGCACAAAACCAAAATCTTCTGATGCTATTGCTGGGGACCTTAAAAAACTCGTGGGATGCACGATCAAATGCCCGAATGGCATCACTATGTATTTCATATCTGAATCGCATGCTACTCTCCCTGCTTGTCCTAACCTGGATCTCAGTTTTCATAATCCACTGGTTCGTCAAATGTTTTTGCTTCACAACACTCTTGGTGAAGCCTATCCCCCTAACTGCACTGTAGGGTACGACACCAGTGACTTCAGAGTCTTCAGTATGGATTATTGACAGCGGGTGTACAAATCACATGACTGGCAAGAGAAGTCTCTTTATGGACTCAACCTTACGTCCATCTGACAAGAGCCACATCACATTCGCTGACACTGGTAAAAGTAAAGTACTGGGTCTAGGTAGAGTTGCAATCTCAAAGGATCAACACATGGATAAAGTCATGTTTGTTGAATCCCTTGGCTTCAACTTAATGTCTGTCTCAATGCTTTGCGATTTAAACATGATTGTAATCTTTGGAAAATATCGTTGTCTAGTACTAATGGAATCTGACAAGTCTCTAGTGTTTGAAGGGTATCGAAAAGATGATTTGTACGTGGTAGATTTCTCAGCAGGGCCACAGCTTGCAGTTTGTCTTCTCGCAAAGGCTTCAGAATGCTGGCTTTGGCATCGAAGACTTGGGCATGCTGGCATGAGGAACCTCCACACCCTTGCTAAGAAGAAGCATGTCATAGGCATCGAGGGCGTCAAGTTCAAGAAAGATCACTTGTGCGGTGCCTGTGAAGCTGGGAAGATGACAAGGGCAAAACATCCTTCGAAGACAATCATGACCACTACTCAACCCTTCGAACTGCTTCACATGGATCTCTTCGGTCCTACCCACTACTCAACTTTCTCCACTACTGCTTGCCTCTATGGATTCGTCATTGTTGATGATTACTCTAGATATACTTGGGTGCACATAATCCTTTACAAGACTGAAGTACAGGATGTCTTCAGATGCTTCGCAAATCGGGCAATGAACAATTATGGCGCCAAGATAAAGCACATCAGAAGTGACAATGGCACAGAATTCAAGAACACCGGCCTTGACACATATCTTGATACATTGGGCATCACTCATGAATTCTCAGCTCCATACACGCCACAACAGAATGGCATCGTCGAACGCAAGAACAGAACACTCATTGAGATGGCCAGAACAATGTTAGATGAGTACAAGACACCAAGAAAATTCTGGACTGAAGCCATTGACACTGCATGCCATACTATCAACCGTGTATATCTTCACAAGCTGCTGAACAAGACATCTTATGAACTTCTGACTGGCAAGAAGCCAAATGTAAGTTACTTCAGAGTATTTGGATCAAGATGCTGGATCAAGGACCCTCACCACACCGCAAAATTTGCTCCAAAAGCACATGAGGGTTTCATGCTTGGATATGGAAAGGATTCGCACTCCTACAGAGTCTTCAATCTCTTTCACTACAAAGTGGTTGAAACAGTGGATGTGCGATTTGATGAGACCAATGGGTCACAAAGAGAGCAACTACCAGATGTACTAGATGAAGTTCCAGCCAGTGAATCAATCAAGCTAATGGGAACTGGAGAAATTATACCTTCTGAAGCTCGTCCTGAAGAAGAACTTATCATCTCAGCACCTGATCCACATGAAGACAATGCTCAGCCTGAAGACATTCCTCCCCAGGACAACGTAGATCAGCAAGAGCAAAGTCTTCGACCCCTACATCCTCGTGTTGCCAATGAAGTGCAAATTGACAGAATAATTGATAGCATCAATGCACCTGGTCCACTGACTCGTTCAAAGGCAACTCAACTGGCAAACTTTTGCGGACACTTCGCATTTGTTTCAATCACAGAACCCAAGAAAACTGATGAAGCCTTTATGGAACCTGAATGGATTCAAGCTATGCAAGAAGAGCTTCAACAATTTGAGCTGAACAATGTATGGGAGTTAGTTAAGCGTCCTGATCCACGGAAGCATAACATAATAGGCACCAAATGGATATACCGCAACAAGCAAGATGAGCATGGCCAAGTCGTCAGAAACAAGGCTCGTCTCGTTGCTCAAGGATATACTCAAGTGGAAGGCATCGACTTCGACAAAACATTTGCTCCTGTGGCCAGACTTGAAGCCATCCGTATACTGCTGGCCTATGCAAATCATCACAACATAATTCTGTATCAAATGGATGTAAAAAGTGCCTTCCTCAATGGCAAAATTGAAGAAGAAGTGTATGTTGCGCAACCACCTGGGTTTGAAAATCCAAAACATCCTGACATGGTGTACAAGCTCAAAAAGGCACTATATGGCCTCAAACAAGCCCCTCGGGCCTGGTATGATACACTCAAATACTTCTGGAAGAGCAAAGGCTTCATACCTGGTTCCCTGGATCCCACTCTCTTCACAAAGACATATGATGGTGAACTGTTTGTGTGCCAAATATACATGGATGACATTATCTTCGGCTGCACCAATCAGAAGTACAGTGAGGAGTTCGGATATATGATGCAAGAGCAATATCAGATGTCTATGATGGGGGAGCTGAAATTCTTCCTCGGTCTTCAGATAAGGCAACAACGCAATGGCATCTTCATATCTCAAGAGAAATACCTCAAAGACTGCCTGAAGAAGTTCGGTATGCAAGATTGCAAAGGCTTCACAACACCAATGCCAGCCAAACATCATCTGGGTCCTGACGACACTGGTAAAGAGTTCGATCAAAAGGTATACCGCTCCATGATTGGTTCTTTGCTTTATTTATGTGCATGTAGGCCAGATATTATGCTTAGTGTTTGCATGTGTGCTCGGTTTCAAGCGGCACCAAAGGAGTCGCATCACTTAGCAGTGAAGCGAATTCTTCGATATTTGGCTCACACACCAACTCTAGGGTTATGTTATCCAAAGGGCTCAGAGTTTGATCTGGTTGGATTTTCGGACGCTGATTACGCTGGTGACAAGGTTGATCGGAAGTCCACATCAGGCACATGTCATTTCCTGGGCCGATCTCTTGTCTGTTGGTCTTCAAAGAAGCAGAACTGTGTATCTCTCTCCACTGCTGAATCTGAATACATTGCTGCTGGATCCTGCTGCGCTCAGCTTCTATGGATGAAGCAAACCCTCAAGGATTATGGCATTCATCTGAAGCAAGTGCCACTTTACTGCGACAACGAAAGCGCCATCAAGATCGCCAACAACCCAGTTCAGCACTCGAAGACAAAGCACATTTAAATTCGTCATCATTTTCTCAGAGATCATGTTACAAAGGAAGACATTGATATCATACACGTCAACACTGAAGAGCAATTGGCAGATATCTTCACCAAACCCTTGGATGAGAAGAGATTTTGCAAGTTACGGTGTGAGCTAAATATCTTGGAATCCTCAAATGTCCTGTGATCAGGCACACATCCTAACACTTATGCATGATGATGACTTAGATGTGCAACACACAAAGTAACGTATATCTTCAATCAATGAAGACATACATTCTAAGTGTGAATACATTAACGTGGAATTTGACCTCGGAGCGCCACGATAATTGTGCGCCGTGTCTGGGTCCAATACTTCCTATACGGTGGGTAGCGCCACCACCAAAATTTTTCTGCTTGAAGTATTTTACTCATGGCGTTACATTTGCTATGTCTTCACATTTGGTTTGGCTTCAATCTCAACATGTCTTCATGATTATCTTCACTATGTTGATTATATATGCACTGGTGTTCTGTCCTCCACAGCATTCACTTATAGCTATGTCTTCTTGTCTGAATCTTTTGAACTAAGTGAATGTGATCGGACCCTAACCTCTCCATGCTTCCTACCTCAAACTCTATCTCTCCAAGTCATATGCACTCTATTGAAACTGTCGAATGTCTTCACTACATCCTTGTCAGAAGAAGACACAGAGACAAACTTTAAAACAGCTTTCAATGTTTTTCCATCAACTAGAATTCCGGAGAAGTAGGAACGACTCCCGACAAACCAGGCATGCGTGGGGTGAAACTGCCCCCACAATTCCGCATGCTGGCCACGTACTGATCAGATGCGAATCGCCAGGGGCACCTGAGTAATAGCGCAGTGCCGCCCATATCCCTATAAGTACACGTTTCACTGCGGTCATTATCTCTTCTTCCTCCCTCGCACAAGCCCTAGCACCACCGCTAACTCTCAACGACACCGGCGACGAAGTGCTTCACTGCCGCGACCTCTCCGACGCCGTTCTCACGCCGACCGCGGACACCAGTCTCTCCGCCGTCGTCCTAAGTGTCGTCCGTCGCCAAGTTAGGGCACGGAGGATCGAACTGCTCGGCCTCACCTCTCTTCTCATCTAGCAGTTCCAAGTCTGGTAAATAACAAGCTTTTTACAGCCTCTTTTGATCCTATTGATCCATCACTTTCTGCCAAAAGAGGTTTCTATTCCTTCAAGTTTCATTCCTCTTGTCTGAATCTCATAACTTGCCTAGCATATTCACTTGTTCTTCATGAAGTAGTTAGATTCCTCACTTGTACTGATCTATGGGTTCGTACAAATCTAGAACCAACTTCTTTTCTATAAAGTGAATGTCTTCGCATGATGAGGTCAATGTCTTCTACACTGATTTATCTTCAAAATCTTCTGAGAATGCATATGACCTCTTCCCCTTCCCTCGCACTTTAATGCTGTCACAGGTACATGTCCGTGGGAGAATCTTTTGGTTCTCATAGTCTGCATTCATTTGCAGAATTCCTACAGCGTCACATCAATTCACCCGAAGCAAGTTCCTGTTGGTCAAGCAAAAGGAAGCCTTTGAAGCCTTTGAATCTTTTGAAGCCTTCCAAGTTAAGCTTCATGGCATCCGAGAAACCATCAAGGAAGGGAGGCAGACAGAGACGGGGTGACACATCTAAGGATCTGCCTGAAGATTTGGCAGAAACGTACCAAACAGATCCTGAAGAAACCTATGCTCAGCGCAAGACACGAATCCAATGGATTCGCAGGTATTGGGCAGAGCAGTGGTTCCTATACCGCTTCGTCACCAAAGAATATGCAGAGAAGTGCGCCATCAAGCGGCCATGGGGAGATGCCTTGTACAAGAATCTCGTACCCCGAACCAGAGACGAAGCCATTGCTCAAGGTTTGTTTCCATGCATGGTCAGGGGACAACAGCCAGCTGATGCACATCCATCGTCCCTTCTCTGGTGTCGCGATGACACTCTGTTCAAGCGCAACTTCCAATTTGCACAGAACTCTGCGAAGCAAAACAAGAAGGAGTTTGGATTGGACTTTAACCCTGGTCCCTCCAGACCAAGGGTAGATGGCACACGCGACGCTAATCCCAATGTCATCGGGCCATTTGCCAATCTCGACGGCCTCATCACTCACATTATAGTCCAAGGGACTGCCGTGAACGACCCTCCAGCAGACACTGAGTCTAATGATGCTCCTACTGCCCCAGAGCCGAAGCAGATGAAGAAGAAGCCAAAAGCTTCCAAGCCAGTCGCCTTCCCCAAGATCTCCAAAGCGAAGCCATTGGCCACTGCACCTCCTGAAGCCAGTATGCAGTCTGAAGACTTATCAAGAGTCTCCAAGCCTCAAGAAGCAAAGAAACCACAGCCACACACCAGCAAAGAGCTAACTGTCGCTGCCATTCTTCGCTGCGAAGCCATTGATCTGTCCAGTGACGAAGATCTTGGTGATGACGCTCTTGAGCAGCTCATCAAGAGCAAGGAGGAGGCTGAAATCTTCAACAATCTGCCTCTGTTCGATGCAAAAATCATCCACAACTTCATAGATGAGTGGTTTGACACGCCCAACATCAGCTTTGATGATCTGCAGCTGCCCATTGGCCTCAGCGTAGCCTTCCAAGGAGCTATCGCTTCAGAACTCGCTATTGCCCAGCGCATCGTGGAACTGAAGCAAAAGATAGATTTTGAAAAGGCTCAGTTTAAGCAGAACATGGCCACGCTCAGCGTCCAAGAGATCAAAGACTTCAAAGTCATGCTGCATGAGCTGAAGGAAAACTTCATGCAGAAACGTGCAGAGGCTCAGGGTTCACGCGAGCGCATGAAGAATTTGGCTGATCTCTGCGTACAGGCCTACAATGAGGCCGAGAAGCGAAAGGCACTTGGGCGTCCCGGCATCGACCCCAGGATGGCCGCCAAGAAAAAGAAGACGCCCACCGTGGCTGAAGAAGAGGCCCCACGCCAAGAAGCTATTCCAATTGTCTTCCCCACCGCCAAGCCTAGCTCGAAGCCAAAGCGCTCACCTGCTTCAGAGCTTAAGAAGACAAGGATAGCCGAAGCTAAAGCAAGGAAGAGGAAACACTCTGAAGCCTCTCCTTCAGACCCCACCATCAAAAAGCGCAAGTCCAAGAAGTCTCGGGCTGCTCCCACAGAGCCCTTGATAGTCGAACCCCTTTCCGTTCGCCGTCCTCATGAAGATCGTCAGATGACCGTCCATGAGCCTGCTCTCATCGAGGCTCAGCATGATGAAGACATTCCAGCAGCCGACCCCACCGCTGCTGAAGACATTGGTCTCCAAGACAATGTACAAGATGATGCAGTCCTTCCTCAGCTCGAATCGAGTGAATTGCTCAGCATTGGTCGTCCCCTGACGCCAATCACACAAGATGCATCGTGGGCAGATCGCCCACAGGAGGAAGAGGATGAGCCCCGGCCCACTGCAACTCCACCGGCGTCGCCTGCATTCCGTAGGCTTCGCAAAGGACCAAGGGCTCAGACTGCTGATGACATTCCGGCTGCATCAGCCGAAGCACAAGCAGAAGAGCATGAAGAACCTCAAGCTCCATCTCCCCCACACCAGCAAGAAGAAATTCTCAAGGAGGCTGACACCACTACGGCTGCCACACATAATACTGAAGCATTTGTGGAGCCAGACCAACCAACAGCTTCAAGAGATACTGAAGCAACTGCCTCTGACCCTTCTGTGCCTGTGTCTGCTGCCGGACCACAGTTCAATTATCATATTGCGCACAGGCCCCAGGTACAGAAGCCAATCCCACGAATGCCAAGGTTCCCAGGTCCAGTCACTGCTCCTGGCTCCTTCAATGTCAATAGCTTCAGGGCAGACAACACTTTCTTCAACCGCTCCAAGAACCCTTACTCAAGGGAAAAGATTGTGTCAGATAGGTTCTGGAGCTACCCACAACGCAGCTACTACTCCTGCGTCCTCTACAACCAGAGCCGTATCTTTCCACATCAGCGCCTTGAAGTTGAAGCTTTTGCTGGTCTGCCTGGTCTGGAAGAAGCCCTGGACTGCTTCAAGCAAGTTGGCCTGCTGCCGTTTGTCACGGATGAAGAGCACTGGAACGAAGAGCTTCTGCTTCAGTTCTATGCAACATTGCACATCAAGGGCTACAACAGAGATCCGAAGACTTGGGTCCTGGGGTGGATGACCGGCAACGTCCATCATGAAGCCAATGCGTTTGATATCATTGAGCTCACCGGCCTACCCACTCCAGGCGAACACTTCGAAGAAGGCTGCCAACTCCATACTAAAGCAGTTGAGAGCCTATTTCAGCGACCTGAGCCGAATATGAGTCAGATGCTCTCAATGATGAAGCCATTGCCTTCTGACGCAGCTTACCCAACGGAGTTCTTCGTTGAAGACTTAGAGTACCTGCCTAGAACTATCTATCACATCATCAGGCGGACTCTTTGGCCTATTAAGGGGCACTCTCGATATGCCAAGGTTGAAGGTGCCATGAAGACTCTCATCTTCTGCATCCTACACGGCAAATGCTTCAATGCCCAGGATCTCTTCATACGTCAACTTGCTGCGTCTGGCTCAGATCTCTTTGGTCTGAAGACTTATGCTCCATGGGTTATGAGGCTAATCAAGCTCCACTCTGCGATATCATATCAGCCCTCAGCCCGCAACCACAGAATCTTCTTACCCGATGTGGACACCTCTGCTGAAGCTATTTATCCTGAGCCTGCCAAACAGCCACTAAGTCTTCAGAATGCAGAACACTAAAGCTTCACTCAACATGATGAAGGTGTTGAAGCCATTTCCAGAGTCTATCCAATGGCTGGCACCACACGTGCCCCTGCATCCACTGAAGCCACTGACAGCGAAGCTGGGCAGAGACCCAAGAAACGCGCTCGTACACTCACTGATCCTGAACTTCTTGTGGCTCTGCATCAAAAGCAAGATAGGCATCACGACTGGCTCAAGAGGCAGATGCACAGTCTCATGCAAGACGTCAATCGCATCAGGAATCTGGCCACCAAGAACGCCTTCGTCGCACACGAAACCTGTCGCCGCACTTGGAAAGGCCTCACTATGATGTGCACTGAAGCTGAATTGCAAGAGGATGGCTTCAAGGAGCGTTTCAAGTTTGACTCCACACCCCCCAGAAGAGCTGTGTTGCGTGGGACTCCTTCACTTGAAGAATCCGAGTTCTCTTCCTCTGCTGCCACCGTGACGGGAAAAATCATTGAGGAAGAAGACGACGCCACATCACCACCAATGTCTTCACCGCGCGTCGTCACTGCCCCAAGCTCGCCTGCACCACCAAACGTCTCCACCGACCCTGCTGCGCCTGGGAACGCATAGAAAACTCTATGTCTTCAAACCTTTTTGGTCATCACTGACAAAAGGGGGAGAAGCATATGATGTTTATAGTCTTCAAGCGGGTCAATAATATGGGCGGGTGCTTTATATTTTGCATTTTGCTTCGTGCTTACAACTCTCGTTTTGCTACATTTGGTTCTTTGAGTTGTAACACTTAAACTTGATGGCCGTCTGCTACTATGTTTGCCACTGTGTTCTTGCGAAGATAAATTCCGCATGTACGACGACAATTTCCGCACTCTTATCATTTCGCAGACGTCCATTTTTCATTATGCATATCATTATCTTCATATATCTTTACGTGCATGATGGATTGTCATCATAAGTTGAAGCGGATTCCCACAAATACAACCTGCTGTGTGCATTTGCATTCCAGAAGCAAATCACTTAATATGCACATCTTCAGGGGGAGCCCTTGCAGCTTATGAAGACAATTCCTTTACAATTTCACAAATTATATTCCCCGTTGAAAACTTCAACTAGTTTGTCATCAATCACCAAAAAGGGGGAGATTGTAAGTGCATCTAGTGCCACCCCTAGTTGGTTTTGGAGTATTGACGACAAACCTAGTTGAGGGACTAATGTGTTTGTGAGAATTGCAGGATAACACAGGTAGAAGTCCCTCATTGATTCGGTTTAGCTACCAGAGATGACCCCCAAAAAATGTACGAAGACATTGAAGACAATGGTGGTTCATGAAGACATTCGTGTCGAAGACAATGACATATGAAGACTCCCCATGAAGCTTTTGGAACTCGAAGACTTAGATCCTTCGTAGCTTTACTTTATTCATGTTGTGTCATAGGAACCACCGTACTGTTAAGTGGGGTCCAAGAAAACCAGTCAGGATGACTGAAGTGATGCCTAATTCAAATCCTATGTCTTCGAGTGAAGACAATGAGAGAAAATCTTGTCCAGAGTCAGACAAGTCAGCTTTACTTGCAGCCCAAGTAAAGTTGCCGCGAGAGTTCAAAATCCGACCGTTAGTACACGTGTCAGTTCCTTAGTGACCCAGGGTCATTTCGGACAAATCAGGTCAGGGTTGCCAAGTGGCTATAAATAGTCCACCCCCACAACCATAAACGGTTGGCTGCTCAGATTTCAGTGCACGGCTTTTGTCGTTTGAGAGCAACCCACCTCGAAGCCTTTGAGAGAAAATCCTTAGTGAGGAGAAAAGCCCTAACCACCCAGAGCCAGAGTAATTGGGCATCACTTAAGTCTTCTTGTCTGAGTGATCTGAAGACTTATTACACTTGAGGACTGTGCATCCTCCAGACGGTTAGGCGTCGCGTTCTGAGCATCCAAGAGGAATTGTGGATTGCCGGTGAACGAAGTATGTGAAGGTTTGGGAGTCTACCTTGAAGACTTACCAGAGTGATTGGGCGGGGTCTGTGTGACCTTAGCTCAAGGAGAAAACGGTGAGGACTGGGTGTCCTGAGCTGCGTGTTCAGGACTGGGTGTCCGGGACTGTGTGTCCTTTGGTTTAAATACCTAGCCGCTCCAACCAGACGTACAGTTGTCACAGCAACTGGAACTGGTCCAACACATCATTGTCTTCAACGTGTCACTGGTTTCATCTTCACCTCCCTTTACTTACCAGTACACATTGTGAAGCTATTGCATGCCTGCTTAATCTTCTGTCTTCACAACCTGACTGTATGATCTGTTTGGCTTCATAACTTCTTCCAACCTGATCCTCATTACACTGAAGCTATTTGTCTCTGTGCTTTCACTGTACTGTATATTTGACTATGGCTTGCGTTGTGTAATCTACCTTCCGCTGCATAGTGATAGGCTTGTTCACTCTGTTTGTCTTCATAACTTCCACGTTTTGAAGACTTTCTTAAAAATCGCCTATTCACCCCCCCTCTAGTCGATATAACGCACTTTCACTAGGGACAAATAACTTTCTCGTGACAACAAGCTCTCTACTAAACCTAACTTAGTTGTGTATTTATCTAAACAACCCCTACTTTTTATTTACTTGCTCTCTATTATCTTGCATACCTATCCAACAACACCTACAAAGTATTTCTAGTTTCATACTTGTTCTAGGTAAAGCGAACATCAAGCGTGCATAGAGTTGTATCGGTGGTTGATAGAACCTGAGGGAATATTTGTTCTGCCTTTAGCTCCTCATTGGGTTTGACACTCTTACTTATCGAAAGAGACTACAATTGATCCCCTATACTTGTGGGTTATCATGTATGTACGCGCAGCGTATTCGGATAAGCGCGGAGGTACGTGGGGCTATATAGTAGCCCCACTGTCAAACTCCTATGGCTAAGTGAAAGTGTTAAAGCAATATAGTCCGATTGCCTTGTTCGCTGCGCTATCACCTCCTTAATGGACCAAGACGTTGGATCAAGTGTGAATACGCGCTTTTCTGAACACCCCCGTATTATATGTGTGGGGGCTAAAGCCGATGACTGCAAACTTTCAGGTTATATACATACATAAACGGCCACACAGGAGGCATCATAATACTTTCAGGAAAAAGTATAAACAAAGCCTTTATAATCCAAATAGCATTGGTTTTACAATTGGGATACATGTCACTCGAACATGATACTCTTTGAGCACTGAGCCTCTATTAAACGAGCGCCTTCTAGGACTTCTTCAAAATAGTGCTCGGCCGAGACCTGGCCTACAGCCGGACCCCGGGTTGCAGTAGCGGTGGCATCCATCTCTGCCCAGTATGTCTTAACACGGGCAAGAGCCATCCGCGCACCCTCTATGCACGCCGACCTCCTTACAGCATCGATATGCGGCACAACACCAGGGAATCATTGCACTAAACCAAAATAACTATTCGGCCTTGGTCCTTCCGGCCAAAGATGATCCACGACAGACCTCATGGCAAGCCTGGACAACCTATGGAGCTCAGCCCACTCGGCCATTTTCTCATTTAACAGCAGTGAACGCGTTGGTGCACTGAACTGCGACCAGAACAACTTTTCCACTTCGTGATCTTTTTGATCTTTGAAAAAATCAGTCGCATCAGCAGCACTCGTTGCCAAGTCCAAGTACGCGTCTGCAGCACTCCATAATTGATCCAGAGGGGCATACATTGGATCTCCAAACTTCGTCCGCAACAAAAAGGGCTTCCCAGCCGTGATATCTCTGGCTTGACGAAGCTCCTCCTTCGCCGCTCTGATTTTAGAGCGGGTTTCCTTGGCTTCTACCATGGCTTTCTTCAGGTCTTCCTTTTTCGCTTGGCTTTCCTTTTCAAGAAGCTCATACCGGGCAGCGGCATCCTTCAGCTCAACAGCCATCTTGGCTATTTTATCTTCGCTCTGGCGATGTGCAGCCCGTTCGGCTATTAACTCTTCGGCCACCTTTAGGGCGGCTGCATCACTTCTCCTGGCTTGTTCCTTGGCTCGGGCAAGCTCCGCCCGAAGGGTCTCCACAGTGGCAGCTCCATCTGCAGGCACAACATGTTATAGATACTACCATGATGCTCCTCTTAATATCTGTTGACCACCGAAGAATACATTCACAAGCACGATGTCGGCATATGTCGTATCAAGCTGCCGCCTTAGTTTGGCAAACTCACCAATCCGGCCAGCCACCGGACCCTCACCTGCCTGCACATGTGAGCAGCATGATCGTTACCTGGGACTATGATCCTCTGTTTGCCGCCTCTGGACAGCAACCAGAGTCTCAGGGGCTACTATGTGTATAGGGCACACCTAGCATGTGTGGTACCGTCAAGAAATATATATATATATATATATATATATTACTTTGCATACCTCAAAGCCTTTTAGCAGGCTCATAAAAGCTTCATGCAACCCACTTTTGGCGGATGAAATCCTTTCAACCACCGTACCCATTAAAGTACGATGCACCTCTGAGATAGCCGCTTGCTCCAGAAGACCCATTAGTGCGTCCGGTCGTGCACCGGACAGTCCCGGACTCTTTCTGTTGCTCCCCTTAGGAGCCGAATACTCTGGACTTTGGGTGGACGAAGGGTTACCTTCCGGCCTTGGCGGATCAGGAGAAATCCTCCGTGACGACACCTCGGGGTCATTCGCCTCATAAGGCGGGGAGACAGGGGAGGCATTTCGCTCTCCATCGTCTCCGGAAGAAGATCCCCCGAAGACGAACTCTATCGAGAAGGGCGACGATCCGAACTACAAGACATACATATCGGTTATTGTCCTCGGAGATGAAGTAGGATATATTTACCAAAAGTACTCTGGTCCACTTACAGCTCAGTGGAGGGTAGATCCCCTTGCGGGCACTGTGCGGTAAGGATGCCCTCGGCTAGTACAGGATCCAGTGAGCCTTCGGGAAGGGGGGCTGAACACCTGATCATCTTCTCCTTTCTTATCCAGTCCTGGCCAAGAGCAATTTTTTTAGAATTATGTTATGACAAATGAAAAGACGGCGTGTTCGGCCGCAGAATTACTTACGTGGGTATCTGGACGATTGCAGTTTAGACCCGCATCCTCGGTGGTGTCCGGACACTTTATTCATGATCCGAAGAACAATCCATACATCCCTTCGAGCGTCACGCCAAAGAATTGCTGAATAGTTCACGGTCCTTCCGGGTTGAACTCCCACATACGGAAAGGTCGACGTTGGCATGGCAGGATCCGACGAAGTAGCATGACTTGCATTACCTTGACAAGGCTGACATCTCTCTTGAGGAGATCTCGGATGCGACTCTTCAATGTTGGCACGTCATTAACTGGCCCCCAGTCCATCCCCTTGTTGATCCATGACGCCAGTTGTGGCGGGGGGGGGGGGGGGCAACAGAAGGCGGGGGCAGCTACCCACTTAGTACTTCAGGGAGCTATGATGTAAAACCACTCCCGCTGCCATAAGTCCGACATCTCCGGGAAGGAACCCTTTGGCCATGGAGCATCGACACCTTTACTTATTATGGCGCCTCCGCATTCTGCGTGTCACCCATCGATCATCTTCGGCTTCACATTGAAGGTCTTAAGCCATAAGCCGAAGTGCGGGGTGATGCGGAGGAAGGCCTCACACATGATGATAAACGACAAGATGTGAAGGATGGAATTTGGAGCTACATCATGGAAGTTGAGCCCGTAATAGAACATAAGCCCTCTAACAAAGGGGTCAATACTGAAGCCTAGCCCTCAGAGGAGGTGGGAAACAAATATGACACTCTTGTTGGGTTCAGGAGTGGGGATGACCTGCCCTTGAGCAGGTAGCCTATGTGAAATTTCGGCGGTCAGATACCTGGCTTCTCTTAGCTTCTTGATGTCCTCCTCTGTGACAGAAGAGGCCATCCACCGGCCTTGAAGGTTGGATCCGGACATGATTGAAGGTCCGAAGTGCTTAGCCTGAGCCTTGGGTGTTGGAATTCGAGGTGGGGGAAGGGAAGGATCGAGCGTGAGAAGAAAAGGACAGGCCTTGGCCCCTTTATAAAGAGGATGAATATCAAGCGTCCTCCACGTGGCTGTTTGGAACTTGCCTAAAATCAAGGAGTCATACCAGCAGGCGCAATTGGGTTACCCACACCCGTATTGATGAGAATCCCGTGATAAGGGGACACGATCTCTGCTTCGACAAGATGTGCCAAGAAAACTGCCTCGCAATATGTGCAGTAGCTGGTTGAGAATAATGACCGGGCCATGGCATGATGTCATGTTATGAAAATTTGTCAGCGGATTAGATTTATGGAAATATTATAGTCTCTACAGTGGTATGTGGAATTTGTTTTGCAGAGCCGGACACTATCCTTGTGTTCGAAATCTTCTATGGAGTATTCGGAGGAGGAACCCGCCTTGCAATGCCGAAGACAATCTGCGCGCCGGACTCATCGTCATTGAAGCCTGGTTCAGGGGCTACTGAGGGAGTCCTCGATTAGGGGGTCCTCGGACTACTGGACTATATACTTTGGCCGGACTATTGGACTATGAAGATACAAGATTGAAGACTTCCTCCCATGTACGGGTGGGACTCTCCTTTGCGTGGAAGGCAAGCTTGGCAATTCGGATATGTAGATCTCCTCCCTTGTAACCGACTCTATGTAACCCTAGTCCCCTCCGGTGTCTATATAAACTGGAGGGTTTAGTCCGTAGGACAACAACAATGATAATCATAGGCTAGCTTCTAGGGTTTAGCCTCTACGATCTCGTGGTAGATCAACTCTTGTAATACTCATATCATCAAGATCAATCAAGAAGGAAGTAGGGTATTACCTCCATCGAGAGGGCCCAAACTTGGGTAGACATTGTGTCCCCCGCCTCCTGTTACCATCCGCCTTAGACGCACAGTTCGGGACCCCTACCCGAGATCTGCTGGTTTTGACACCGACAGCCTCAATCTGCTCTATCAGGATACACTGCGAAAAATGGGCATTAACCTATCAAGGATCAAGCCTACAAAGACCACCTTTAAAGGACTCATTCCAGGCATAGAAGCCCGTTGTACGGGATCAATCACATTATAAGTTGTCTTCGGATCTCTGGACAACTTCCGGAGCGAGGAGTTAGTCTTCAATATTGATAACCCACAAGTATAGGGGATCGCAACAGCTTTCGAGGGTAGAGTATTCAACCCAAATTTATTGATTCGACACAAGGGGAGCCAAAGAATATTCTCAAGTATTAGCAGCTGAGTTGTCAATGCAACCACACCTAGAAACTTAGTATCTGCAGCAAAGTATTTAGTAGCAAACTAATATGATAGTAGTGGTAGGACAACAAAAGTAAAGACAGCAAAAGTAATGTTTTCGGTATTTTGTAGTGATTGTAACGGTAGCAGCGGAAAAGTAAATAAGCGTAAACCAGTATATGGAAAACTCGTAGGCACCGGATCAGTGATGGATAATTATGCCGGATGCGGTTCATCATGTAACAATCATAACATAGGGTGACACAGAACTATCTCCAGTTCGTCAATGTAATGTAGGCATGTATTCCGTATATAGTCATACGTGCTTATGGAATAGAACTTGCATGACATCTTTTGTCCTACCCTCCCGTGGCAGCGGGGTCCTATTGGAAACTTAGTGATATTAAGGCCTCCTTTTAATAGAGAACCGGGACAAAGCATTAGCACATAGTGAATACATGAACTCCTCAAACTATGGTCATCACCGGGAGTGGTCCCGATTATTGTCACTTCGGAGTTGCCGGATCATAACACATAGTAGGTGACTATAGACCTGCAAGATAGGATCTAGAACTCACATATATTCATGAAAACATAATAGGTTCAGATCTGAAATCATGGCACTCCGGCCCTAGTGACAAGCATTAAGCATAGAAAGTCATAACAACATCAATCTCAGAACATAATGGATACTAGGGATTAAACCCTAACAAAACTAACTCGATTACATGATAAATCTCATCCAACCCATCACCGTCCAGCAAGCCTACGATGGAATTACTCACGCACGGCGGTGAGCATCATGAAATTGGTGATGGAGGATGGTTGATGATGACGACCGCGACGAATCCCCCTCTCCGGAGCCCCGAACGGACTCCAGATCAGCCCTCCCGAGAGGTTTCAGGGCTTGGCGGCGGCTCCGTATCGTAAAACGCGATGATTTCCTCTCTCTGATTTTTTTTCACCGAAAGCAAATATATAGAGTTGGAGTTGGCGTCGGAGGGTCTCCAGGGGGCCCATGAGGTAGGAGGCGCGCCCTAGGGGGGGCGCGCCCCCCACCCTCGTGAGAAGGGTCTGGGCCCCCTGGTCTTCATATTTGGCGAGGATTTTTTTTTTATTTTTTCTAAGACCTCCCGTGGAGTTTCAGGTCATTTCGAGAATATTTGTTTTTTGCACATAAAACAACATCATGGCAATTCTGCTGAAAACAGCATCAGTCCAGGTTAGTTCCATTCAAATCATACAAATTAGAGTCCAAAACAAGGGCAAAAGTGTTTGGAAAAGTAGATATGACGGAGACGTATCAGATATCATCCCATTCCGCAGTGGCTATCATGCACTGCTCGGACGAACTGCGTTTGCTCGATTCAACGCAATGCCACACTATGCATACCTCAAGCTCAAGATGTCCGGTCCATGTGGCGTCATAACAGTCAATGGCAATATGGAACGCTCTCTCCGTACAGAAGAGCACACGGCTGCCCTAGCAGTAGAAGTACAAAGAGGCCTTCTCAAGCAGAACCTTCATTCGGCCGCCGAGCCCTCAGACAGCCTTAAGAGGGTCCGTACTACTCAGCAGTAGAAGAGCTCGGATCGTCAGGAGCTCCACTAGCAATCCGGCCTCCGTCTCAGTCCCGATCAAGCGGTGGCCTGTGTGCCACGCATACATAACTACGCACTCAAAATTCCATGGGCACCGACGGAGGCATACCTAGCTTGTGATCCACGGCACGGCTCAACCGACGTCAGATACACACATACTCTCACTTTTTCTTGTTTTCTTTTAGGCTTTAATCTTACAGGCCCCATCGGGCGTCTGGTTATCGGTCCTCTTGAAGGAAAAATACACCAAGATGGCAAGGAGCGCAGACATACGGGAACTTTTAGGGGATTCCGTTAACGATAACTCTACCTGTCTTCCAGGACCCACATGCAGCTCTCCCCTAGTTTCAGCATGTTAAATATCCTGTTGCTTATTGCACTACTTGTATCAATGCGCCTTGACGTACTAATTACATTACAATGAAAACAGTTTGTAGCTGGAGCTGTAGGTCCCCAGCTTTTTACCTTTTCATCTTTCCTGTTTTCTTTCTCTTTTCTTTTTTTCAGTTTCCCTGTGGATAACCCCATCAGGTAGCACACGTACACTTTGGTACGTTTTCATGTTTGCCAGGGGCTTTATAGCACGCCACATTACTGCAACAAAAGTCCGAACACTTCTTATAAGTATAGTTCGGTACCCCGAATTTAGCATTATATGCATTGGCTCCGAATCATGTCTTTGGTCAATAGTTGGGTTGCCCGGCTCCTATGCTTGCTACCCTGCGTTCCGCTACATCGGCTTGGGTAGTAAAGGGAGAACTACTGCGATTGTGCCCTGGTCTAAACCGGATGAGCACCTCAGTAGAGAAAGCCGAAAACTGACTGACATGATGCGGCGAGAGCTGGTCAGCTGTTCGGAGGTGTCAAATCATTGGAGGTTTTTCCACATTTCGCGAAGGATCGTACTTCCTGATCAGACGCTGACAGCACTCTGGTTCATATACCAGGGGTTGTGCCTATGTTTTATTATAGAACTCCTATGGCTAAGTGAGGGCGTTCAAGTCGTATAGTCTGGTTTGCCTAGTTCGTTGCACTAAACAACTCCTTCAAGGACCATATAATTGGATCAAGATTGTTTAGATACCATCCCGAACACCTCCATACTACCTACGTGAGGGAACAAGCCGATGACTGGCCAACCCTCAGATTTCATATAACACGGCCGCACAGGAGGACACAATCAAAACATAAATTATATTACAAAGCGGATTTGTTGTCATCATACAAGACAAAATATGAGTGTATTCATTCGAAAATAATGTCCTGCCCGCACCGCGTGGCTACAATACGAGACCCCTATAGGACATCCGCAAAATAGCGCTCGGGTGTACCATGCTCCTTGCCCTCCGGCGGCCCCTTGGTCAACTCGACGGCGTCCATCTTCGCCCACCACATCTTGCAACGAGCAAAGGCCATCCGGGCACCTTCAATACAGACCGACCGCTTTATGACCTCAAGCCATAGGCAGGCACTAACAAGCTGCTTCACAAGCCTGAAGTAGCTGCTGGGTACCGACGCGGCAGGTCGTAGCCAGACTATCAGGTACCTCATGGCCAGCTCGGCCGCCTTGTGCAGCTCGACCAACTGTTTCAGTTGGCCGCTGAAGGATACCGGATGTTCTGGTCCAAGATATTGAGACCAGAACAACTTCTCCGTCGAACTCCCTTCCTCGCCTCGATAGAATTCAACAGCATCGGATACACTGTGCGGCAAATCTGTAAACGCCCCTGTAGAGCACCAAATTCGGGTAAGTAAAAGGAGTGTTTCCTTCAGAGACTTCCTTTGCATAATGAAAGCCTTATCCGCTGCAATCTTCTTAGCCGCCTGGAGTTCCTGAAGGGCGCTCTGGGCCTTGGCGCGAGCCTCTTGTGTGCTCTGGTGGGCCTTTGCAAGTTTGGACGCCTGCATCTTACAATCATGCTCCAGGGACTCGTACTTCTTGACGGCATCCTGAAGCTCTTGCTGAACCTCGCTGACCTGGGCCTCGTGCTTTTCGCGTACAACATGTTCATTGGGTGCTATGTCCTCAGCCTCGGCTAATGCCTTCTCGAGGGCCGCCACCTCAGTCATGGCCCCTAGCATAGTCCATGACACTTTAGTCAGCATGAAGTATTCATCCTTCGTAACATACACACACAGGTTACTGCATACCTTGGCTGTCCTCCAGTTGCTTCTTCACAAGGTTGAGCTCCTCCTCGGCCCACTCCAGGCTCCGCTTCAGTTCAAAGATCTCCGTAGTATGAGCGGCAACAGCCAGCAGCGACACCTGCTTATTTACATAGACATCATATGTTAAGACTCTTGCGAAAATTGTTTTGATCCTATGTTCGGCTTTTCTTCCCGAACACCGAACAGAGCATCAAGGGCTACTGTCTATGTTGTGATATTCTTCCTACAATTATTATTACCTCAAAGCCTGTTAAAAGGCTAGTGCAGGCTTCGGTCAGCTTGCTTTTGGCAGACTGAAGCTTTTTGATCACCGTACCCATGAGGACACGGTGCTCATCTACAATGGAAGCGCCTCGCAGTGCTTCCATCAGATCATCCGACGCCTCTAGTTGGACGGAGGTCACCAGCAGAACAGGCACACCCCCTCCTTTCGGGGAAGGCCGTTCGCCGGACTCTAGGACCGTGCAGGTCTCCGGAATGATATCCGGCTGAGGGCCGAATTGAATTCGGCCCCCACCATGAGTCCCCATGGGGGCTTCTTCCCCCATGTGTCCGGTGGCCATGGCGTCATCCTTGGACGCCGCCCTAACGATCTCCGGAGCCTCCCCTTGATCTCCGGAGCCTCCCCTTGATCTCCGGAGCCTCCCCTTGGGGACACCGCCTCGTCACCGCCTTTGGGCAAGGTAGAGTGAGCACGTGGCGGCGACATGCTAGCCATCTCCTTTGAGTCTAGTGAACCCTCTATCAAGGATTGCGGAGAACTGTCGTGGGCCGGACTGCAATAGCATAAATTAAACATATTAATATGGCAAAGGGGAAGGGCCATACATTTGGACGATCATAAGGTCTTTGGTACTTATGAAGCGGCCCGAGGCTTGGTCCGGGGCATTCGTTCTGGACTGCTATCGACATCCCACGCGGAGTTATCCGCGAGGGAACCCTTCCCCCTCTTGGGTGCCTTCACCTTCAGGTTCGTGGAGGCCACCCTTTTCTTCCTTCCCCCCTTCAGGGGGGAAGTTTTCGTCTTCCTCCTCCTCCTCGTCATCTTCGGCAGGTCAGTCTCGTCTTCGGACGACAGCTCCGAAGTATCCTTTCGATGAAGGCCACTCCTGGTCCCCTTGGCTGCCTTCTTGGTCTTCTTCTCTGGCACATCATAAGGCGCCGGGAACAACATCTTCGTGAGGAGTGGGGTCTCTTTGTCTTCGGGTAGCGGGGCTGGACAGTTAATCCGCCTCGCTATGTCAGCTCGCCGGGAGAACCCCAGGTTAGGCCCTTCTCTTGCCAGGACGTGAGCCGCATCAGAGCTCCGGATCGGAATTCGGGGGCCGCCGTCCAGTTGGTGTCGTGCGGCTCCGTGATGTAGAACCACCCTGATTGCCACCCCTCCACTGTTTCCACGAAAGAGCCTTCGAGCCAGGTGGCATTGGGCATCCTACCCAACATAGCTCCTTCGCACTCTTTGCCTGTTGACAGCTCACCACCTTCGGCTTCACATTGAAGGTCTTCAGCCATAGGCCGAAATGAGGTGGGATCCGGAGAAAGGCCTCGCACACGACTATAAATGCCGAGATGTTGAGGATAAAGTTGGGGGCTAGATCATGGAAATCTAGCCCATAATAAAATATCAGTCCGCGGACAAACGAGTGGAGAGGGAATCCTAGCCCGTGGACAAAATGCGGGAGGAACACCACTCTCTCATGAGGCTCAGGGGTGGGGATTATCTGTCCCTTGGCCGGAAGTCGGTAAACGATCTCCTTGGCCAGGTATCCGGCCTCTCAGAGCTCCTCTATATCTTTCCTCTTAACGGAGGAGGCCATCCACTTGCTGCCGGCTTCGGATCCGGACATGGTTGGCTATTTGTTTGAATGAGAACGGATGAGGACTTGGGTGTTGGAGCTCAAGAACAAAGAGGAAGTAAGAAAGCGTGGGAGAAGAAAGGGGAATCTTATCTCCTTATAAGGGCGGTGAATATCGAACGCCCCCCATTCGCCTTAAAATTCACCTGCTCCCAAGGGCTGTGTAAACGGCACGGTTGGGTTACCCACGCCCATATTGATGAGAATCCCGTAATAAGGGGACACGATCTCTGCTTTGACAAGACGTGCCAATGACAACCGCATCTCAAAACATGGGGCGAAAAACGGTTCGAAATTATGACCGGACAGGCGTGACATCGCATTACTAAAGTTGTCAGTAGATTGGACTTGTGTGTTATTATATTCTCTCTGTGGTTGTGTGCGGTGTGTGTTACAGGTCCGGACACGATCAATTCGTCTGGAGACTATTCAGGAGTTCGGAAGGAGGAACCCGCCTTGCAATGCCGAACACAGCACTACGCGCCGGATACCTTGTCATTGAAGCCAGGTTCAGGGGCTATCGAGGGAGTCCTGTACTAAGGGGTCCTCGGGCATCCGACCTGTTATCTATGGGCCGGACTGATGGGCTATGAAGGTACAAAGACCGAAGACTACACCCATGTCCGGATGGGACTCTCCTTAGCGTGGAAGGCAAGCTTGGCGACGGAATATGTAAATTCCCTTCTTTGTAACCGACCTTGTGTAACCCTATATCCTCCCGGTGTCTATATAAACCGGAGGACTTAGTCCGGATAGATATACTCAATACCATAGTCATACAGGCTAGACTTCTAGGATTTAGCCATTACGATCTCGTGGTAGATCAACTCTTGCAATACTCATATTTATCAAGATAAATGAAGCAGGAAGTAGGGTATTACCTCCATAGAGAGGGCCCGAACCTGGGTAAACATCGTGTCCCCTGTCTCCTGTTACCATCAACCATAGACGCACAGTTCGGGACCCCCTACCCAAGATCCGCCGGTTTTGACACCGACAACCGCCGAATCAAAGTATGACATGCTGGTAAGCAGTATGACTATTATTGCCCACAACTCGTTGTGTTCTACTCGTGCATATAACATCTACGCATAGACCTGGCTCGGATGCCACTGTTGGGGAACGCAGTATTTCAAAAAAATTCTTACGATCACGCAAGATCATAGCAACGAGAGGGTAGAGTATGTCTACATACCCTCGTAGACCAAAAGTGGAAGCATTATGTGACGCAGTTGATGTAGTCGAACGTCTTCGCGATCCAATCGATTAAGTACCGAACGCACAGCACCTCCGCGATCTGCACATGTTCAGATTAGTGATGTCCCTCAAACTCTTGATCTAGTTGAGGCCGAGGAAGAGTTTCATCAGCACGATGGCGTGATGACGGTAATGATGAAGTTACCGATGCAAGGCTTTGCCTAAGCACTACAACGATATGACCGAGGTGCAAATCTATGGAGGAGGGCACCGCACATGGCTAAACAATCAACTTGTGTGTCTATGAGGTGCCCCCACCCCCGTATATAGAGGGGTGGAGGAGGGGGCCAGCCGGCCACCTTGGGCGCGACCCAAGGGGGGAATCCTACTCCTACTAGGAGTAGGTTCCCCCCTTTCCTAGTCCTACTAGGAGGGGGAAGGAAGGGGAAGAGGGGAGGAAGGAAAGGGGGGGCGGCCCCCCTCCCAACTCGCATTGGGCTTGGGGGTGCGCGCCCCTCCTCTTGGCCTTCTCCTCTCTTCCACAAAAGCCCATATAGGCCCCCCCCGGTACTCCAGTAAATGCCTGAACTCATCCGAAACTATTCCGGTATCCAAACATATCCTTCCAATATATCAATCTTCATGTCTCGACCATTTTGAGACTCCTCGTCATGTCCATGATCACATCCGGGACTCTGAACTACCTTCGGTACATCAAAACACATAAACTCATAATACCGATCGTCATCGAACGTTAAGCGTGGAGACCCTATGGGTTCGAGAACTATGTAGACATGACCGAGACTCATCTCCGGTCAATAACAAATAGCGGAACCTAGATGCTCATATTGGTTCCTACATATTCTATGAAGATCTTTGTCAGTCAAACCGCATAACAACATACATTATTCCCTTTGTCATCAGTATGTTACTTTCCCGAGATTTGATCATCGGTATCATCATACCTAGTTCAATCTCATTACCGGCAAGTCTCTTTACTCGTTCCGTAATGCATCGTCCCGCAACTAACTCATTAGTCACATTGCTTGCAAGGCTTATAGTGATGTGCATTACCGAGAGGGCCCAGAGATACCTCTCCGATACTCGAAGTGACAAATCCTATTCTCGATCTATGCCAACCCAACAAACACCTTCTGAGACACCCGAAGATGAAAGTGCATTATATCGACTAGAGGGGGGTGAATAGGCGATTTTTATGAAAGTCTTCAAAACGTGAAGGTTATGAAGACGAACAGTAGAGATATGCCTATCACTATGCAGAGGAAGTTAGATTACACTAGGCAAGCCATGGTCAATTATTCAATAGAGTGAAAGCACAATGACAAGTAGTTGCAGTGTAATAAGGATCAGGTAGGAAGAAGTTATGAAGCCAATCAACTCATACAGTTACGTTGTGAAGACAAAAGATAGAGCAAGCATGCAATGGCTTCACAAAGAGTAACAGTGAGTAAAGGGAAGTGAAGATGAAACCAGTGACTCGTTGAAGACAATGATTTGTTGAACCAGTTCCAGTTGCTGTGACAACTGTACGTCTGGTTAGGGCGGCTAGGTATTTAAACCAAAGGACACACAGTCCCGGACACCCAGTCCTGAACACGCAGCTCAGGACACCCAGTCCTCACCGTATTCCCCTTGAGCTAAGGTCACACAGACCTCACCCAATCACTCTGGTAAGTCTTCAAGGTAGACTCCCAAACCTTCACAGACTTCGTTCACTGGCAATCCACAATGTCTCTTGGATGCTCAGAACGCGACGCCTAACCGTCTGGAGGATGCACAGTCCTCAAGTGTAATAAGTCTTCAGATCACTCAGACAAGAAGACTTAAGTGATGCCCAATTCTCTCTGGCTCTGGGTGGTTAGGGCTTTTCTCCTCGCTAGGAAATTTTCTCTCAAAGGCTTCGAGGTGGGTTGCTCTCAAACGACAAAAGCCGTGCACTGAAATCTGAGCAGCCAACCGTTTATGGTTCTAGGGGGTGGACTATTTATAGCCACTGGGCAACCCGACCTGATTTGTCCGAAATGACCCTGGGTCACTAAGGAACTGACACGTGTACCAACGGTCAGATTTCAAACTCACACGGCAACTTTACTTGGGCTACAAGTAAAGCTGACTTGTCCGACTCTGGACAAGATTTGCTCTCATAGTCTTCGCTCGAAGATATAGGTTTTGAACTAGGCATCACTTCAGTCATTCTGACTGGTTCTCTTGGACCCCACTTAATAGTACGGTGGTTCCTATGACTCAACACAAATGAAAAAGAACTACGAAACATCTAAGTCTTCGAGTTCCATAGGCTTCACGTGGTGTCTTCTCTTGTCATAGTCTTCAATGTGAATATCTTCATATACCACCATTGTCTTCAATGTCTTCGTACATTTTTAGGGGTCATCTCTGGTAGTAAAACCGAATCAATGAGGGACTTCTACCTGTGTTATCTTGCAATTCTCACAAACACATTAGTCCCTCAACTAGGTTTGTCGTCAATACTCCAAAACCAATTAGGGGTGGCACTAGATGCACTTACAATCTCCCCCTTTTTGGTGATTGATGACAAACTAGTTGAAGTTTTCAACGGGGAATATAATTTGTGAAATTGTAAAGGAATTGTCTTCATAAGCTGCAAGGGCTCCCCCTGAAGATGTGCATATAAGTGATTTGCTTCTGGAACACAAATGCACATGGTAGGTTGTACTTGTGGAAATCCACTTCAACTTATGATGACAATCCACTATGCATGTAAAAGTATATGAAGAGAATGACATGCATAATGAAAAATGGACGTCTGCAGAATGATCTACGTGCGGAATTTATCGTCGCACATGCGGAATTTATCTTCGCAAAACATAGTGGCAAACAAGTAGCAGACGGCCATCAAGTTTAAGTGTTACAACTCAAGGAAGCAAATGTAGCAGAACGGGAGTTGTAAGCACGAAGCAGAATATAGCAAAATATTAGGCACCCGCCCATATTGACCCGCTTGAAGACTAACAACATCATATGCTTCTCCCCCTTTTGTTAGTGATGACCAAAAAGGTTCGAAGACATAGAGTGTTCTACGCGTTCCCAGGCGCATCAGGGTCGTTGGAGTTGTTTGGCGGTGCTGAAGAGCTTGGTGCAGGGTCGACGCGCGCTGAAGGAGGTGGTGGTGATTTAGCATCGTCTTCTTCCTCGATGATTCTTGCAGTCACCGTGGCAGCAGATGAAGAGAACTCAGAATCTTCAAGTGATGGAGTTCCGCGCAGCACAGCTCTTCTGGGGATGTAGAGTCAAACTTGAATCTCTCTCTGAAGCCATCCTCATGAAGATCAGCTTCAGGGCACAGCATTGTGAGGCCTTTCCAGGTGCGGCGACAAGTTTCATGAGCAACGAATGCATTCTTGGTGGCAAGATTTCTGATGCGATTGACATCCACCAAGAGGCTTTTCATCTGTCTCTTCAACCAGTCGTGATGCCTATCTTGCTTTTGGTCCAGGGCCACAAGAAGCTCTCGGTCATTGAGGGCACGAGCGCGCTTCTTGGGTCGCTGAGCAGTTGCGCTGTCAGTGGCTTCAGTGGATGCAGGTGCACGTGTAGTGCCAGCCAACGGGTACACCCTAGAGATGGCTTCAACACCTTCAACGTTCTGCGTGAAGCTCTGGTGTTCTCCATTCTGAAGACTTAAGGGTTGCTTGGCAGGCTCAGGATATACAGCTTCAGCAGAGGTGTCCACATCTGGCAAGAAGATCCGATGGTTGCGGGCTGAGGGCTGATATGAAATCGCAGAGTGAAGCTTGATCAGCCTCATTACCCAAGGAGCATAGAACTTCAAACCAAATAAGTCTGAGCCTGACGCTGCAAGTTGGCGGATGAAGAAATCCTGTGCGTTGAAGCATTTGCCATGAAGGATATAGAATATGAGAGTCTTCATTGCACCCTCAACCTTGGCATGTGGAGAGTGTCCCTTAATGGGCCAGAGAGTCCGCCGGATGATGTGATATATGGTTCTGGGCAGGTACTCTAGGTGTTCAACGAAGAACTTAGTTGGATAGGGTGCATCATGGGGCAATGGCTTCATCATTGAGAGCATCTGACTCATATTTGGTTCAGGCCTCTGGAATATGCTCTCAATAGCTTCAGCATGTAGTTGACAGCCCTCCTCGAAGAATTCACTAGGAGTGGGTAGGCCGGTAAGCTCAATGATATCAAATGCATTGGCTTCGTGATGGACATTGCCGGTCATCCACTCCAGGATCCAAGTCTTCGGATCTCTGTTGTATCCTTTAATATGGAGGGTGGCATAGAATTGAAGCAGAAGCTCTTCATTCCAGTGCTCTTCATCAGTTACGAACTGCAGCAGACCCACTTGCTTAAAGCAATCCAAAGCTTCCTCCAAACAGGGCAGTCCAGCAATGGCTTCAACATCAAGGCGCTTGTGCGGGAAGATGCGACCTTGGTTGTAGAGGATGCAGGAGTAGTAGCTGCGCTGAGGATAGCTCTAGAACCTATCAGATACAATCCTTTCCCTTGAATAGGGGTTCTTGGAGCTGTTGAAGAACGTGTTGTCGGCCTTGAAGCTAGTGATGTTGAAGGAGCCAGGAGCTGATGCAGGACCTGGGAACCTTGGCAGTCGAGGGATTGGCGTCTGGACCTGAGGCCTGTGCTCATCATGGTAATCAAATTGAGGACCTGCAGAAGCTTTGGGTGGGGAGGGCGCCACATTGGCTTCGGTGTTGGTTGTGGCAGCCTCAACATTTTCAGCCTCCACTTGTGTAGTTGGAGGGACAGACTCCGGCATGTTCTCCTGGAGAACAGTTTCTTGTTGGAGCGGCGGAGTTGGAGCTTGTGGTACTTCTTCATGCTCTTCGGCTGATGCAGCCGGAATGTCGTCAGTAGAGTCCTGAGGCCTTGGACCTTTGCAAAACCTGCGAAATGCAGACGACGCCTGTGGAGTTGGAGTGGGCTGGACCTCAGATTCTTCTTCCACTTGTGGGCGATCCGCCCATGATGCATCTTGTGCAATTGGCGTCAGAGGACGACCAATGCTGATGAGTTCGCTTGTCTCAAGCTGAGGAAGGGCTGCATCATCTTGTACATTGTCCTGATGACCAATGTCTTCAACAACGATGGGGTCGGCTGCTGGAATGTCTTCAGCTTCAAGAGCCTCTGTGGAAGCAGGCTCATCAACTGTGAGTTGGCGTTCTGCGTCAGGATAGATGACAGAGAGGGGTTCAACCATCAAGGGCTCTGTGGGAGCAGCCCGATCTTTCTTGATCTTGCGCTTCTTCTTGGTGGGGTCAGAAGGAGAGGCTTCAGAGTGTTTCCTCTTCCTAGCTTCAGCCTCTGCAGTCCGTGTCTTCTTGAGCTCTGAAGTGGTTGACGGGCTCTTTGGCTTCGAGCCAGTCGTAGTAGTGGGGAAGACAATCGGAACAGCTTCTTGCCTTGGTGCCTCTGGTTTAGCCATAGCAGGCTTCTTCTTTTTCTTCGCGGCCATCCTGGGGTCAATGCCGGGACGCCCAAGTGCCTTGCGCTTCTCAACCTCGTTATAGGCTTGCACACATCTATCGGCCAGAGTCTTCATTCGCTCCTGCGAACCCTGAGCTTCTGCACGCTTCTTCAGAAAGTTTTCCTTTAACTCATGCAACATGATCTTGAAATTCTTCACTTCTTGCACGCTGAGCTTAGCCATGTGCTTCTTGAACTGAGCCTTTTAAAAATCATTTTTCTGCTTCAGTTCAACAATGCGTTGAGCAATTGCGAGTTCTGAAGCAATAGCGCCTTGGAAGGCGACGCTGAGGCCTATAGGCAGCTGCAGATCATCAAAGCTGACATTTGGTGTAGCAAACCACTCGTCAATGAAGTCATGGATGATGGCGACATCAAAGAGAGGCAGATTATTGAAGATTTCTGCCTCCTCTTTGCTCTTGATGAGTTGCTCAAGAGCGTCATCTGCAAGGTCTTCATCGCTTGACAGATTGATGGCGTCGTTGCGCAGAATGGCAGCAGCTGTGAGCTCTTAGCCGCTGTGTGGCTGAGGCATCTTGGCCTTCTGGGGCTTGGAGACTCGTGATAAGTCTTCAGACTGCACACTGGCTTCAGGAGGTGCAGTTGCCAATGGCTTCACCCTTGAGATTTTGGGTGAAGGGGCCTGCTTTGAAGCTTTTGGCTTCTTTGACTGCTTTGGCTTCGGTGCAGCAGGCGCTTCATCAGATTCAGAGTCAGCAAGACGGTCATTGACTGCAGTCCCTTGGACTAAGATGCGGGTGATGAGGCCCTCAAGATTTGCATACAGACCGATGATATTGGGGTCTGCCTCGCATGTGCCATCTGCCCTTGGTGCGGAGGGACCAGGGTTGAAGTCTAAGCCCAATTTCTTCTTGTTGTGCTTCGCTGATTTCTGGGCAAACTGGAAGTTGCGCTTGAACAGATTGTCGTCACGACACCAGAGTAGTGACGACGGATGTGCTTCAGCTGGTTGTGGCCCACGAACCATGCACGGGTAGAAGCCTTGAGCAATGGCTTCATCTCTGGACCTGGGCACGAGATTTTTGTATAGTACGTCTCCCCATGGTCTCTTGATGACACTTTTCTTAGCGTACTCCTTGGTGACGAAGCGGTATTGGAACCATTGCTCCGCCCAATAGCGTCGAATCCATTGGATTCGTGTCTTGCGCTGATTGTAATCCTCTTTAGGATCTGTCTTGTACAGCTCTGAGAGGTCATCGGGCAGATCTCTTGATGTTTCCCCTCAACACTTTCTGCCACCCATCCTTGCTGGTTTTTCTGCAGCCATGAACTTTAAACTGGATGGCTTCAATACGTTCAAAAGCTTCAAAGGCTTTCTCTTGCTGGTCAAACAGGAACTGGCTTCGGGAGAATTTATATGATGCTGTAAGAATTCTGCAAATGAATGCAAACTATGAGAACCAAGGGATTCTCCCACGGACATGTACCTATGACAGCATTAAGGTGCGAGGGAAGGGGAAGAGGTCATATGCATTCTCAGAAGATTTTGAAGATAAATCAGTTTAGAAGACATTGACCTCATCGTGCGAAGACATTCACTCATAGATAAGAAGTTGGTTCCAGATTTGTACGAACCCACAGATCAGTACAAGTGAGGAATCAAACTACTTTATGAAGCAGAAGTGAATATTCTAGGCATGTTATGAGATGCAGATTGAGAGAGATCTAACTTGTATGAATAGAAACTTCTTATGGCAGAAAGTGACAGAACCATAGGTCAAAAGAGTCTGTAAAAAGAGGTTTTATTTACCACACTTAGAACTGCTTAGACGGAGTGGGAGATGAGGCCGAGCAGTTCGATCCTCCGTGCCCTAACTTGGCGATGGAAAACAACTACGACGACGGCGGAGAGGACGATGTCCGCGATCGTCGTGAAGACGGCGTCGGAGAGGTTGCGGAAGTGAAGCGCTTCGTCGCCGGCATCATCGAGAGCTAGCGGTGGTGCTAGGGTTCATGCAAGGGAGGAAGAAGGAGATAATGACCGCTGTGAGGGTGTATTTATAGTTACAGGGGCGGCACGGTGCTATTACACAGGTGCCCCTGGCGATTCGCCTCTGAACAACACGTGGCCATCATGCGGAATCTCGGGGGCAGTTCCACATCCCACGCACGCCTGGATTGTCGGGTGGTCGTTCCTACTTCTCCGGATTTCTTATGGATGAATGAGCATTAAAAATGGTTTTAAATTTTATCTCTATGTCTTCTGCTGACAAGGACGTAGAGAAGACATTCGACAGTTTCAATAGAATGCATATGACTTGGAGAGATAGAATTTGAGATAGAAAGCATAGAGAGATTAGGGTCCGATCACATTCACTTAGTTCAAAAGATTCAAACAAGAAGACATAGCTATAAGTGAATGCTGTAGAGGACAGAACACTAGTATATATATATATAATCCACGTAGTGAGGTAATCATGAAGACATGTTGAGATGTAAGCCAAACCAAATGTGAAGACATTGCAAGGTATCGCCATGTGTGAAACACTTCAGAATAGAACGTTTGGTGGTGGCGTTACCCACCGTATAGGAAGTATTAGACTCAGACACGTCGCACAATTATCGTGGCGCTCCGAAGTCAAATTCCACATTGAGTTATTCACACTTAGAATGTATGTCTTCATTGATTGAAGATATACGTTACTTCGTGTGTTGCACATCTATGTCATCAGTATGCATAAGTGTTAGGATGTGTGCCTGATCACAGGACATTTGAGGATTCCAAGATATTTAGCTCACACCATAACTTGCAAAATCTCTTCTCATCCAAGGGCTTGGTGAAGATATCTGCATATTGCTCTTCAGTGTTGACGTGTATGATATCAATATCTTCCTTTGCAACATGATCTCTGAGAAAGTGATGACGAATTTCAATGTGCTTTGTCTTCGAGTGCTGAACTGGGTTGTTGGCGATCTTGATGGCGCTTTCATTGTCGCAGTAAAGAGGCACTTGCTTCAGATGAATGCCATAGTCCTTGAGAGTTTGCTTCATCCACAGAAGTTGAGCACAGCAAGATCCAGCAGCAATGTATTCAGATTCAGCAGTGGAGAGGGATACACGGTTCTGCTTCTTTGAAGACCAACATACAAGTGATCATCCCAGAAAGTGACATGTGCCTGATGTAGACTTCCGATCAACCTTATCACCAGCATAATCAGCATCTGAGAATCCAACCAGATCAAACTCTAAGCCCTTTGGATACCATAACCCTAGAGTTGGGGTGTGAGCCAAATATCGAAGAATTCGCTTCACTGCTAAGTGATGCGACTCCTTTGGTGCCTCTTGAAATCGAGCACACATGCAAACACTAAGCATAATATCTGGCCTAGATGCACATACATAAAGTAAAGAACCAATCATGGATCGGTATACCTTTTGATCGAACTCTTTACCATTGTCGTCTGGACCCAGATGATGTTTGGCTGGCATTGGTGTTGTGAAGCCTTTGCAGTCTTGCATACCGAACTTCTTCAGGCAATCTTTGAGATACTTCTCTTGAGATATGAAGATGCCATTGCGTTGTTGCCGTATCTGAAGACCGAGGAGGAACTTCAGCTCCCCCATCATAGACATCTGATATTGCTCTTGCATCATATATCCAAACTCCTCACTGTACTTCTGATTGGTGCAGCCGAACATAATGTCATCCACATATATTTGGCACACAAACAGTTCACCATCATATGTCTTCGTGAAGAGAGTGGGATCTAGGGAGCCAGGTATGCAGCCTTTGCTCTTCAGGAAGTATTTGAGTGTGTCATACCAGGCCCGAGGGGCTTGTTTGAGGCCATACAGTGCCTTATTGAGCTTGTAAACCATGTCAGGATGTTTTGGATCTTCAAACCCAGGTGGTTGTGCAACATACACTTCTTCTTCAATCTTGACATTGAGAAAGGCACTCTTCACATCCATTTGGTATAAAAGTATATTATGATGATTTGCATAGGCCAGCAGTATACGGATGGCTTCAAGTCTGGCCACAGGAGCAAATGTTTCATCGAAGTCAATGCCTTCCACTTGAGTATATCCTTGAGCAACGAGACGAGCTTTGTTTCTGACAACTTGACCATGCTCATCTTGCTTGTTGCGGTATATCCATTTGGTGCCTATTATATTGTGCTTCCGTGGATCAGGATGCTTAACCAGTTCCCATACATTGTTCAGCTCAAACTGTTGAAGCTCTTCTTGCATAGCTTGAATCCATTCAGGTTCCATGAAAGCTTCTTCAACTTTCTTGGGTTCTGTGATTGAAACGAATGCGAAGTGTCCGCAGAAATTTGCTAGTTGAGTTGCCCTTGAACGAGTCAGTGGACCAGGTGCATTGATGCTGTCAATTATTCTGTCAATCTGCACTTCATTGGCAACACGAGGATGTATAGGTCGAAGACTTTGCTCTTGCTGATCTATGTTGTCGTTGGGAGGAATGTCTTCAGGCTGAGCATTGTCTTCATGTGGATCAGGTGCTGAGATGATAAGTTCTTCTTCAGGATGAGCTTCGGAAGGTATAATTTCTCCAGTTCCCATTAGCTTGATTGATTCACTAGCTGGAACTTCATCTAGCACATCTGGCAGTTGCTCTCTTTGTGAACCACTGGTCTCATCGAACCGCACATCCACTGTTTCAACCACTTTGTAGTGAAAGATATTGAAGAGTCTGTAGGAGTGCGAATCCTTTCTATATCCAAGCATGAAACCCTCATGTGCTTTTGGTGCAAATTTTGAGGTGTGGTGTGGGTCCTTGATCCAGCATCTTGCGCCAAATACTCTGAAGTAACTGACATTTGGCTTCTTGCCAGTTAGGAGTTCATAAGATGTCTTGTTCAGAAGCTTGTGAAGATAAACACGGTTGATTGTATGGCATGCAGTGTCAATGGCTTTAGGCCAGAATTTTCTTGGAGTCTTGTACTCATCTAGCATCGTTCTGGCCATCTCAATGAGTGTTCTGTTCTTGCGTTCGACGACGCCATTCTGCTATGGCGTGTACGGAGCTGAGAATTCATGTGTGATGCCCAAGGTATCAAGATATGTGTCAGGGCCAGTGTTCTTGAATTCAGTGCCATTGTCACTTCTGATGTGCTTTATCTTGGCGCCATAATTGTTCATAGCTCGATTAGCGAAGCATCTGAAGACATCCTGCACTTCAGTCTTGTAAAGGATTATGTGTACCCAAGTATATCTAGAGTAATCATCAACAATGACAAAGCCATAGAGGCAAGCAGTAGTGGAAAAAGTTGAGTAGTGAGTGGGACCAAAAAGATCCATGTGAAGCAGTTCGAAGGGTCGAGTAGTGGTCATGATTGTCTTCGAGGGATGTTTTGCCCTCGTCATCTTCCTGCTTCACAGGCACCGCATAAGTGATCTTTCTTGAACTTGACGCCTTCGATGCCTATGACATGCTTCTTCTTTGCAAGGGTGTGGAGGTTCCTCATGCCAGCATGCCCAAGCCTCCAATGCCAAAGCCAACATTCTGAAGCCTTTGCCAGAAGGCATACTGCAAGTTGTGGCCCTGCTGAGAAATCTACCACATACAGATCATCTTTCCGATACCCTTCAAACACTAGAGACTTGTCAGATTCCATTAGTACCAGGCAACGATATTTTCCAAATATTACGACCATGTTCAAATTGCAAAGCATTGAGACAGACATTAAGTTGAAGCCAAGGGATTCAACAAGCATGACTTTGTCCATGTGCTGATCCTTTGAGATTGCAACTCTACCTAGACCCAATACATTACTTTTACCAGTGTCAGCAAATGTGATGTGGCTCTTATCGGATGGACGTAAGGTTGAGTCCATAAGAAGGCTTCTTTTGCCAGTCATGTGATTTGTACACCCACTGTCAATAATCCATTCTGAAGACGCTGGTGTCGTACCCTACAGTGCAGTTAGGGGGATAGGCTTCACGAAGAGAATTGTGAAGCAAAAACATTTGACGAGCCAGTGGGTTATGAAAACTTAGATCCAGGTTAGGACTAATAGGGAGAGTAGCATCTGATGCAGGAACGAAATACATAGTGATGCCATTCGGGCATTTGATCTTGCGCCCCACAAGATTTTTAAGGTCCCCAGCAATAGCGTCAGAAGATTTTGGTTTTTTGCTGGAGACCTTTCCCTGCAAAAGAGAGTTAAGCTTTCTTAACCACCCACATCTTCAAGGGTGGCTTAGAAGCAATAAGTCTAAGTGCAACATCTGAGAATTTTGGCTTTTGAGCCCTTGCAAACAGTCTAGCAGGTGGGCAATAGTACTCATAAGAATAGGCAGAATAGTTCTTGGTCATATGAACATGACGGTTTGAAGAACCTCTCTCATATTCATATGCCTGAGTATGGTTTCCCTGCAAAACATTTGCGTTAGTGCGACTCAGGTGAGTCCTCTGTCTGTATGAAGCCTTTGGACCAGATGAAGCCTTTGGTCTGAGGTTTGTCTTCTTCATGTGAGGTGTCATGAGGACATTCACAGGAAGATTCTCCAGACACGTTTTTGGAATCCAGATCTTCTTCATAGGCGGTCCATTCCTGCAGTTAGTACCAATGTACCTGGCAAACACTTCACCATTCTGATTTCTAAACAGCTTATAGTTTGCATCAAAGGATTCATCAATGATAATTGGGTTAGCACAGGTGAAGCCAGACAGATTGGATGGATCTGCTGAGGATTCCTTTGCAGCAACCCATGTGGTTTTGGGGTACTGCTTAGGTTTCCAGTAAGAGCCATCTGCATTTATTTTCCTCACGAACCCAACACCCTCTTTCCTAGGGTTTCGGTTCAGAATCTGCTTCTTGAGGACATCACATAATGTCTGATGTCCTTTGAGACTTTTGTACATCCCTGTTTCAAGCAATGTCTTCAACCTAGCATTCTCATCAGCAATAGCAGTGGTATCCTCAGCAGAGGGGTTAGTTACCACTTCAACAGTTGAAGATATTGCAACAGCAGTAGCAGTGGAACATTCAGCAACAGAAGTAGCATTATCACGCTCAATGCATTTAAGGCATGGTGGTTCAAACCCTTCCTAAACGGAACTGATCTGTTCGGCGCGAAGTGACTCGTTTTCCTTTTGAAGATCTTCATGAGCCGCTCTCAATTTCTCAAGATCTTGCTTCCTTTGAAGATAATCATAGGAGAGCTTTTCATGAGTTGTTGAGAGAGTATCATGACGATCTTCAAGTTCCTGATACTTAACGTGACGATTTTTTATGTCTTCAATTAAGGATTCAGATCGAGTCATTTCAGCACCCAACAAATCATCGCTTCTGTCTAATAGTTTTTGAATATGTTCCATGGCTTTTTGTTGTTCAGTTGCAATTTTAGCATGTGTTTTGTAGCTGGGTTTTGAATCACAATCAGAATCATCATCACTGGATGTTTGATAGTGAGTAGTGCGTGTGTTTACCTTGGCACCGCGTGCCATGAAGCAGTAGGTAGGAGTGGAGTCGTCCTTGTCATTTGCATCGGTGTTGGTGATGAAGTCATTGTCTTCAGTGTTGAAGATGGACTTGGCGACGTAAGCTTTATCCAGACTCGCAATGCCAGAATCAGATTCCTCCTCAGACTCCGCCTCTGCCTCCTCAGAAGCGGACTCCTCCTCTGAATCCATTTCCCTGCCAACAAACGTGTGAGCCTTGCCAGTTGAGCTCTTCTTGTGTGATGAAGACTTTGAGGAAGACTTGGAAGAAGACTTTGAGTATTTCTTATTCTTCTTTCTGTTCTCATTGTCCCACTGTGGACACTCAGAGATGAAGTGTCCAGTTTTCTTGCACTTGTGACATGTTTTCTTCTTGTAGTCATGAGAAGACGCTTCATCATTCCTTGAGCTTGATCGTGAAGACTTTATGAAGCCTTTCTTCTTGGTGAATTTCTGGAACTTCTTCACTAGCATTGCAAGTTCCCTTCCAATGTCTTCAGGATCACCAGAACTGCTGTCAGATTCTTCTTCAGATGAGGACACAGCTTTTGCCTTCAAGGCACGAGTTCGCCCATAGTTTGGACCGTAGATATCTCTTTTCTCAGAAAGCTGAAACTCATGTGTGTTGAGCCTCTCAAGTATGTCAGACAGATCGAGTGTCTTGAAGTCTGGATGTTCTGGAATCATCCGGGCTAGGATGTCAAACGAACTGTCAAGTGATCTCAGCAGCGTCTTGACGATTTCATGTTTGGTGATCTCAGTGGCGCCGAGGGCTTGAAGCTCATTTGTGATGTCAGTGAGCCGGTCAAATGTGTGCTGGACATTCTCATTGTCATTTCGCTTGAAGCGGTTGAAGAGGTTGCGAAGAACACTGATTCTTTGATCTCTCTGAGTTGAGATGCCTTCATTAACCTTGGAGAGCCAGTCCCAGACCAGCTTGGATGTCTTCAAGGCACTCACACGGCCATACTGTCCTTTGGTCAGATGACCACAGATGATATTCTTGGCAGTAGAGTCCAGTTGAGTGAACTTCTTGACATCAGCAGCAGTGACACCTTCTCCAGCCTTGGGAACGCCGTTCTCGACGACATACCATAGGTCTACATCAATGGCTTCAAGATGCATGCGCATCTTATTCTTCCAGTAGGGATATTCAGTTCCATCGAAGACGGGGCACGCAGCAGAGACTTTGATTATCCCTGCAGTCGACATAGCTAAAACTCCAGGTGGTTAAACCAAATCACACAGAACAAGGGAGCACCTTGCTCTGATAACAATTGAAAGTGCGTTATATCGACTAGAGGGGGGTGAACATGCGATTTTTATGAAATTCTTCAAAACGTGAAGGTTATGAAGACGAACAGTAGAGATATGCCTATCACTATGCAGCAGAAGTTAGATTACACTAGGCAAGCCATGGTCAATTATTCAATAGAGTGAAAGCACAATGACAAGCAGTTGCAGTGTAATAAGGATCAGGTAGGAAGAAGTTATGAAGCCAATCAACTCATACAGTTACGTTGTGAAGACAAAACATAGAGCAAGCATGCAATGGCTTCACAAGGAGTAACAGTGAGTAAAGGGAAGTGAAGATGAAACCAGTGACTCGTTGAAGACAATGATTTGTTGAACCAGTTCCAGTTGCTGTGACAACTGTACGTATGGTTAGGGCGGCTAGGTATTTAAACCAAAGGACACATAGTCCAGGACACCCAGTCCTGAACACGCAGCTCAGGACACCCAATCCTCACCGTATTCCCCTTGAGCTAAGGTCACACAGACCTCGCCCAATCACTCTGGTAAGTCTTCAAGGTAGACTCCCAAACCTTCACAGACTTCGTTCACCGGCAATCCACAATGTCTCTTGGATGCTCAGAACACGACGCCTAACCGTCTGGAGGATGCATAGTCCTCAAGTGTAATAAGTCTTCAGATCACTCAGACAAGAAGACTTAAGTGATGCCCAATTCTCTCTGGCTCTGGGTGGTTAGGGCTTTTCTCCTCGCTAGGAAATTTTCTCTCAAAGGCTTCGAGGTGGGTTGCTCTCAAACGACAAAAGCCGTGCACTGAAATCTGAGCAGCCAACCGTTTATGGTTGTAGGGGGTGGACTATTTATAGCCACTGGGCAACCCAACCTGATTTGTCCGAAATAACCCTGGGTCACTAAGGAACTGACACGTGTACCAACGGTCAGATTTCAAACTCACACGGCAACTTTACTTGGGCTACAAGTAAAGCCGACTTGTCCGACTCTGGACAAGATTTGCTCTCATAGTCTTCGCTCGAAGATATAGGTTTTGAATTAGGCATCACTTCAGTCATTCTGACTGGTTCTCTTGGACCCCACTGTTGGGGAACGTAGTAATTTCAAAATTTTCCTACGCACACACAAGATCATGGTGATGCATAGCAACGAGGGGGAGAGTCTGATCTACGTACCCTTGTAGATCGCAACGGAAGCGTTGACACAACGTAGAGGAAGTAGTTGTACGTCTTCTTCCCGATCCGACCGATCCAAGTACCGTTACTCCGGCACCTCCGAGTTCTTAGCACACGTACAGCTCGATGACGATCCCTGGGCTCTAATCAAGCAAAGTTCCGGGGAGGAGTTCTGTTAGCACGACGGTGTGGTGACGATCTTGATGTTCTACCGACGCAGGGCTTCGCCTAAGCACTACCACGATATGATCAAGGTGGAATATAGTGGCAGGGGGCACCGCACATGGCTAAGGAACGATTACAATGATCAACTTGTGTCTAGAGGTGCCCCCTGCCCCTGTATATAAAGGAGCAAGAGGGGAGAGGTGCGGCCAGCCTTGGGGCGCGCCAGGAGGAGTCCTACTCCTACCGGGAGTAGGACCCCCCCCCCCAATCCTAGTTGGAATAGGAATCCTCAAGGGAGAAAGAGAGAGAGGGGGGGCCGGCCACCACTCCTAGTCCTAATAGGACTAGGGGAGGGGGGAGGCGCGCGGCCACCTTGGGCTGCCCCCTTCTCCTTTCCACTAAGGCCCACTATGGCCCATATGATTCCCGAGGGGTTCCGGTAACCTCCCGGTACTCCGGTAAAATCCCGATTTCACCCGGAACACTTCCGATGTCCAAACATAGGCTTCCAATATATCAATCTTTATGTCTCGACCATTTCGAGATTCCTCGTCATGTCCGTGAACACATCCGGGACTCTGAACAACCTTCGGTACATCAAAATGCATAAACCCATAATAACTGTCATCGTAACATTAAGCGTGCGGACCCTACGGTTCGAGAACAATGTAGACATGACTGAGACACATCTCCGGTCAATAACCAATAGCGGGACCTGGATGCCCATATTTGTTCCTACATATTCTACGAAGATCTTTATCGATCAGACCGCATAACAACATACGTTGTTCCCTTTGTCATCAGTATGTTACTTGCCCGAGATTCGATCGTCGGTATCCAATACCTAGTTCAATCTCGTTACCGGCAAGTCTCTTTACTCATTCTATAATACATCATCCCGCAACTAACTCATTAGTTGCAATGCTTGCAAGGCTTAAGTGATGTGCATTACCGAGAGGGCCCAGAGATACCTCTCCCACAATCGGAGTGACAAATCCTATTCTCGAAATACGCCAACCCAACATCTACCATTGGAGACACCTGTAGTACTCCTTTATAAGCACCCAGTTACGTTGTGACGTTTGGTAGCACCCAAAGTGTTCCTTCGACAAACGGGAGTTGCATAATCTCATAGTTATAGGAACATGTATAAGTCATGAAGAAAGCAATAGCAACATACTAAACGATCGGGTGCTAAGCTAATGGAATGGGTCATGTCAATCAGATCATTCAACTAATGATGTGACCTTGTTAATCAAATAAAAACTCTTTGCTCATGGTTAGGAAACATAACCATCTTTGATTAACGAGCTAGTCTAGTAGAGGCATACTAGTGACACTCTGTTTGTCTATGTATTCACACATGTATTATGTTTCCGGTTTAATACAATTCTAGCATGAATAATAAACATTTATCATGATATAAGGAAATAAATAATAACTTTATTATTGCCTCTAGGGCATATTTCCTTCAGTCTCCCACTTGCACTAGAGTCAATAATCTAGATTACACAGTAATGATTCTAACACCCATGGAGCCTTGGTGCTGATCATGTTTTGCTCGTGGAAGAGGCTTAGTCAACGGGTCTGCAACATTCAGATCCATATGTATCTTGCAAATCCCTATGTGTCCCACCTGGACTAGATCCCGGATGGAATTGAAGCGTCTCTTGATGTGCTTGGTCCTTTTGTGAAATCTGGATTCCTTTGCCAAGGCAATTGCACCAGTATTGTCACAAAAGATTTTCATTGGACCCGATGCACTAGGTATGACACCTAGATCGGATATGAACTCCTTCATCCAGACTCCTTCATTCGTTGCTTCCGAAGCAACTATGTACTCCGCTTCAAATGTAGATCCCGCTACGACGCTTTGTTTAGAACTGCACCAACTGACAGCTCCACCGTTTAATGTAAACACGTATCCGGTTTGCGATTTAGAATCGTCCGGATCAGTGTCAAAGCTTGCATCAACGTAACCTCTTATGGTGAGCTCTTTGTCACCTCCATATACGAGAAACATATCCTTAGTCCTTTTTCAGGTATTTCAAGATGTTCTTGACCGCTGTCCAGTGATCCACTCCTGGATTACTTTGGTACCTCCCTGCTAAACTTATAGCAAGGCACACAACAGGTCTGGTACACAGCATTGCATACATGATAGAGCCTATGGCTGAAGCATAGGGAACATCTTTCATTTTCTCTCTATCTTCTGCAGTGGTCCGGCATTGAGTCTGACTCAACTTCACACCTTGTAACACAGGTAAGAACCCTTTCTTTGCTTGATACATTTTGAACTTCTTCAAAATCTTGTCAAGGTATGTGCTTTGTGAAAGTCCAATTAAGCGTCTTGATCTATCTCTATAGATCTTTATGCCTAATATATAAGCAGCTTCATTGAGGTCTTTCATTGAAAAACTCTTATTCAAGTATCCCTTTATGCTATCCAGAAATTATATATCATTTCCAATCAGTAATATGTCATCCGCATATAATATCAGAAATGCTACAGAGCTCCCACTCACTTTCTTGTAAGTACAGGCTTCTCCGAAAGTCTGTATAAAACCAAATGCTTTGATCACACTATCAAAGTGTTTATTCCAACTCCGAGAGGCTTGCACTAGTCCATAAATGGATCGCTGGAGCTTGCACACTTTGTTAGCTCCCTTTGGATCGACAAAACCTTCCGGTTGCATCATATACAACTCTTCTTCCAGAAATCCATTCAGGAATGCAGTTTTGACATCCATCTGCCAAATTTCATAATCATAAAATGCGGCAATTGCTAACATGATTCTGACAGACTTAAGCATCGCTACGGGTGAGAAGGTCTCATCGTAGTCAACTCCTTGAACTTGTCGAAAACCTTTTGTGACAAGTCGAGCTTTGTAGACAGTAACATTACCATCAGCGTCAGTCTTCTTCTTGAAAATCCATTTATTCTCAATTGCTTGCCGATCATCAGGCAAGCCAACCAAAGTACATACTTTGTTCTCATACATGGATCCCATCTCAGATTTCATGGCTTCAAGCCACTTTGCGGAATCTGGGCTCACCATCGCTTCTTCATAGTTCATAGGTTCATCATGATCTAGTATCATGATTTCCAGAACTGGATTACCGTACCACTCTGGTGCGGATCTCACTCTGGTTGATCTACGAGGTTCAGTAGCATCTTGCTCTGAAGTTTCATGATCATGATCATTAACTTCCTCACTTATTGGTGTAGGTGTCGCAGAAACAGTTTTCTGTGATGTACTACTTTCCAACAAGGGAGCAGGTACAGTTACCTCGTCAAGTTCTACTTTCCTCCCACTCACTTCTTTCGAGAGAAACTCCTTCTCTAGAAAGGATCCATTCTTAGCAACGAATGTCTTGCCTTCGGATCTGTGATAGAAGGTGTACCCAACAGTCTCCTTTGGGTATCCTATGAAGACACATTTCTCCGATTTGGGTTCGAGCTTATCAGGTTGAAGCTTTTTCACATAAGCATCGCAGCCCCAAACTTTAAGAAACGACAACTTTGGTTTCTTGCCAAACCACAGTTCATAAGGCGTTGTCTCAATGGATTTTGATGGTGCCCTATTTAACGTGAATGCGGCCGTCTCTAGAGCGTATCCCCAAAACGATAGCGGTAAATCAGTAAGAGACATCATAGATCGCACCATATCTAGTAAAGTACGATTATGACGTTCGGACACACCATTACGCTGTGGTGTTCTGGGTGGCGTGAGTTGCGAAACTATTCCACAATTTTTCAAATGTACACCAAACTCGTAACCCAAATATTCTCCTCCACGATCAGATCGTAGAAACTTTATTTTCTTGTTACGATGATTTTCAACTTCACTCTGAAATTCTTTGAACTTTTCAAATGTTTCAGACTTGTGTTTCATTAAGTAGATATACCCATATCTGCTTAAATCATGTGTGAAGGTGAGAAAATAACGATATCCGCCACGAGCCTCAATATTCATCGAACCACATACATCGGTATGTATGATTTCCAACAAATCTGTTGCTCTCTCCATAGTACCGGAGAACGGTGTTTTAGTCATCTTGCCCATGAGGCACGGTTCACAAGTACCAAGTGATTCATAATCAAGAGGTTCCAAAAGCCCATCAGTATGGAGTTTCTTCATGCGCTTTACACCGATATGACCTAAACGGCAGTGCCACAAATAAGTTGCACTATCCTTATCAACTCTGCATCTTTTGGCTTCAACATTATGAATATGTGTGTTACTACTATCGAGATTCATCAAAAATAGACCACTCTTCAAAGGTGCATGACCATAAAAGATATTACTCATATAAATAGAACAACCATTATTCTCTGATTTAAATGAATAACCGTCTTGCATCAAACAAGATCCAGATATAATGTTCATGCTTAACGCTGGCACCAAATAACAATTATTTAGGTCTAATACTAATCCCGAAGGTAGATGTAGAGGTAGCGTGTCGACCGCGATCACATCGACTTTGGAACCGTTTCCCACGCGCATCGTCACCTCGTCCTTCGCCAGTGTTCGCTTAATCCGTAGTCCTTGTTTCGAGTTGCAAATATTAGCAACAGAACCAGTATCAAATACCCAGGTGCTACTACGAGCTCTAGTAAGGTACACATCAATAACATGTATATCACATATACCTTTGTTCACCTTGCCATCCTCTTATCCGCTAAATACTTGGGGCAGTTCCGCTTCCAGTGACCAGTCTGCTTGCAGTAGAAGCACTCAGTTTCAGGCTTAGGTCCAGACTTGGGTTTCTTCTCCTGAGCAGCAACTTGCTTGCCGTTCTTCTTGAAGTTCCCCTTCTTCTTCCCTTTGCCCTTTTTCTTGAAACTAGTGGTCTTGTTAACCATCACCACTTGATGCTCCTTTTTGATTTCTACCTCCGCAGCTTTCAGCATTGCGAAGAGCTCGGGAATAGTCTTGTTCATCCCTTGCATATTATAGTTCATCACAAAGCTCTTGTAGCTTGGTGGTAGTGATTGGAGAATTCTGTCAATGACGCAATCATCTGGAAGATTAACTCCCATCTGAATCAAGTGATTGTTATACCCAGACATTTTGAGTATATGCTCACTGACAAAACTGTTCTCCTCCATCTTGCAGCTATAGAACTTATTGGAGACTTCATATCTCTCAATCCGGGCATTTTCTTGAAATATTAACTTCAACTCCTGAAACATCTCATATGCTTTATGATGTTCAAAACATCGTTGAAGTCCCGATTCTAAGCCGTAAAGCATGCCACACTGAACTATCGAGTAGTTATCAACTTTGCTCTGTCAGACGTTCATAACATCTGGTGTTGCTCCAGCAGCAGCCCTGGCACCCAGCGGTGCTTCCAGGATGTAATTCTTCAATGCAGCAATGAGGATAATCCTCAAGTTACGGACCCAGTCTGTGTAATTGCTACCATCATCTTTCAACTTTGCTTTCTCAAGGAATGCATTAAAATTCAACGGAACAACAGCACGAGCCATCTATCTACAATCAACATAAACAAGCAAGATACTATCAGGTACTAAGTTCATGATAAGTTTAAGTTAAATTAATCAAATTACTTAAGAACTCCCACTTAGATAGACATTCCTCTAATCCTCTAAGTGATTACGTGATCCAAATCAACTAAACCATAACCGGTCATCACGTGAGATGGAGTAGTTTTCAATGGTGAACATCATTATGTTGATCATATCTACTATATGATTCACGCTCGACCTTTCGGTCTCCGTGTTCCGAGGCCATATCTTCATATGCTAGGCTCGTCAAGTTTAACCTGAGTATTCTGCGTGTGCAAAACTGGCTTGCACCCGTTGTAGATGGACGTAGAGCTTATCATACCCGATCATCAAGTGGTGTCTGGGCACAACGAACTTTGGCAACGGTGCATACTCAGGGAGAACACTTCTTGATAATTTAGTGAGAGATCATCTTATAATGCTACCGTCAATCAAAGCAAGATAAGATGCATAAAAAGATAAACATCACATGCAATCAATATAAGTGATATGATATGGCCATCATCATCTTGTGCTTGTGATCTCCATCTCCGAAGCACCATCATGATCACCATCGTCACCGGCGTGACACCTTGATCTCCATCGTAGCATCGTTGTCGTCTCTCCAATCTTATGCTTCCACGACTGTCACTACCGTTTAGTAATATGGTAAAGCATTACATCGCGATTGCACTGCATACAATAAAGCGACAACCATACGGCTCCAGCCAGTTGCCGATAACTCGGTTACAAAACATGATCATCTCATACAATAAAATTTAGCATCATGCCTTGACCATATCACATCACAACATGCCCTGCAAAAACAAGTTAGACGTCCTCTACTTTGTTGTTGCAAGTTTTACGTGGCTGCTACGGGCTTTAAGCAAGAACCAATCTCACCTACGCATCAAAACCACAACGATAGTTTGTCAAATAGACTCCGTTTTAACCTTCTCAAGGACCGGGCGTAGCCACACTCGGTTCAACTAAAGTTGGAGAGACAGTCGCCCGCAAGCCATCCATGTGCAAAGCACATCGAGGGAACCGGTCTCGCGTAAGCGTACGCGTAATGTTGGTCCGGGTCGTCTCGTCCAACAATACCGCTGAACCAAAGTATGACATGCTGGTAGGCAGTATGACTTGTATCGCCCACAACTCACTTGTGTTCTACTCGTGCAAATAACATCAAACCATAAAACCTAGGCTCGGATGCCACTGTTGGGGAACGTAGTAATTTCAAAATTTTCCTACGCACACCCAAGATCATGGTGATGCATAGAAACGAGGGGGAGAGTCTGATCTACGTACCCTTGTAGATCGCAACGGAAGAGTTGACACAACATAGAGGAAGTAGTCGTACGTCTTCTTCCCGATCCGACCGATCCAAGTACCGTTACTCCGGCACCTCCGAGTTCTTCGCACACGTACAGCTCGATGACGATCCCCGGGCTCCGATCCAGCAAAGTTTTGAGGAGGAGTTCCGTCAGCACGACGGCGTGGTGACGATCTTGATGTTCTACCGACGCAGGGCTTCGCCTAAGCACTACAACGATATGATCGAGGTGGAATATAGTGGCAGGGGGCACCACACACGGCTAAGGAACGATCACAATGATCAACTTGTGTCTAGAGGTGCCCCCTGCCCCTGTATATAAAGGAGCAAGGGGGGAGAGGTGCGGCCAGCCTTGGGGCGCGCCAGGAGGAGTCCTACTCCTACCAGGAGTAGGACTCCCCCCCAATCCTAGTTGGAATAGGAATCCTCAAGGGAGAAAGAGAGAGAGGGGGCCGGCCACCTCTCCTAGTCCTAATAGGACTAGGGGAGGGGGGAGGCGCGCGGCCACCTTGGGCTGCCCCCTTCTCCTTTCCACTAAGGCCCACTATGGCCCATATGATTCTCGGGGGGTTCCGGTAACCTCCCGGTACTCCGGTAAAATCCCGATTTCACCCGGAACACTTCCGATGTCCAAACATAGGCTTCCAATATATCAATCTTTATGTCTCGACCATTTCGAGACTCCTCGTCATGTCCGTGATCACATCCGGGACTCCAAACAACCTTCGGTACATCAAAATTCATAAACTCATAATAACTGTCACCGTAACATTAAGCATGCAGACCCTACGGTTCGAGAACAATGTAGACATGACTGAGACACATCTCTGGTCAATAACCAATAGCGGGACCTGGATGCCCATATTGGTTCCTACATATTCTATGAAGATCTTTATCGGTCAGACCGCATAACAACATACGTTGTTCCCTTTGTCATCGGTATGTTACTTGCCCGAGATTCGATCGTCGGTATCCAATACCTAGTTCAATCTCGTTACCGGCAAGTCTCTTTACTCATTCCGTAATACATCATCCCGCAACTAACTCATTAGTTGCAATGCTTGCAAGGCTTAAGTGATGTGCATTACCGAGAGGGCCCAGAGATACCTCTCCGACAATCGGAGTGACAAATCCTATTCTCGAAATACGCCAACCCAACATCTACCATTGGAGACACCTGTAGTACTCCTTTATAATCACCCAGTTACATTGTGACGTTTGGTAGCACCCAAAGTGTTCCTCCGGCAAACGGGAGTTGCATAATCTCATAGTTATAGGAACATGTATAAGTCATGAAGAAAGCAATAGCAACATACTAAACGATCGGGTGCTAAGCTAATGGAATGGGTCATGTCAATCAGATCATTCAACTAATGATGTGACCTTGTTAATCAAATAACAACTCTTTGCCCATGGTTAGGAAACATAACCATCTTTGATTAACGAGCTAGTCTAGTAGAGGCATACTAGTGACACTCTGTTTGTCTATGTATTCACACATGTATTATGTTTCCGGTTTAATACAATTCTAGCATGAATAATAAACATTTATCATGATATAAGGAAATAAATAATAACTTTATTATTGCCTCTAGGACATATTTCCTTCACCCACTTAACAGTACGGTGGTACCTATGACTCAACACAAATGAAAAAGAACTACGAAACATCTAAGTCTTCGAGTTCCATAGGCTTCACGTGGTGTCTTCTCTTGTCATAGTCTTCAATGTGAATATCTTCATATACCACCATTGTCTTCAATGTCTTCGTACATTTTTAGGGGTCATCTCTGGTAGTAAAACCGAATCAATGAGGGACTTCTACCTGTGTTATCCTGCAATTCTCACAAACACATTAGTCCCTCAACATGGTTTGTCGTCAATACTCCAAAACCAATTAGGGGTGGCACTAGATGCACTTACAGAAGAGCATCTTTATAATCACCCAGTTACATTGTGATGTTTGATAGCACAGAAGGTGTTCCTTTGGTATTCGGGAGTTGCATAATCTCATAGTCAGAGGAACATGTATAAGTCATGAAGAAAGCAATAGCAATAAAACTCAACGATCATAATGCTAAGCTAACGGATGGGTCTTGTCCATCACATCATTCTCTAATGATGTGACCCCGTTCATCAAATGACAACACATGTCTATGGTCAGGAAACATAACCATCTTTGATTAACAAGCTAGTCAAGTACAGGCGTACTAGGGACACTCTATTTTGTCTATGTATTCACACATGTAGTAAGTTTCCGGTTAATACAATTATAGCATGAATAATAAACATTTATCATGATACAAGGAAATATAAATAACAACTTTACTATTTCCTCTAGGGCATATTTTCTTCACCGCTCCGCTGCGCTTGGGGTGTTCCGAGCTGGCGCCACAGCCGACCTCCCTATCGGCCCTGGATGCGGGCGGGGAGTCGCGGGTGACCACTCCGGTGGCTGGTCCCCCTCCCCCTCCGTGGTCCACGGCCTACTCTCAGCGTGGTCGATCGACCTCCTCGCCGGTGACGGCCTCCCACCGTAGCGCTCGGCTTGACGCTGCCTGGACGGATGGTAGCCCCGCTCTGCCCATTCCCGAGCGAGCGGAGCTCCGGGCTGCTGCCCAGAATTTGGAGCCAGGTACCCTGCCACCCCCTCCTCTGCTGCGACTTGCTCCTTTTCTGCTCTCGAGTCAGTTCCGCTTGGTCACCTTGCAAAGGTTGCAACTAACTCCACGATCATCTTCAGGGGGGAGACTGCCCCCCTACTCTAGATTGAGGCCATTCGGGCCCGCGAGATTCTTGACGGTAGACTAGCGGAAGCCCGCGTGGCTATGCTAACGCCTACCACTCCCTTGCCCTCTACGGAGGACGCCACCCCGGCACAGCCTTGGCGTGCCGGTGGCCTTCTTCCATTTGCTGCGGCCGAGCTCCGTCATCGCACGCGCTCTCGTACTGCTGCTCTCCGCGCCCAAAGCGCGTCTCGTGTCTTGGGGTCAAGCAGCCCCCCAATGGCTCCTTAATGTGTGCCCTCTTCTGGAACATCCACAGCTTTGGCCATGATGGTCGTCGCCGCCAACTCATCGAGTACATGCGAGATGAACACATTGACCTTGTCGCGATCCAAGAAACCATGCACACAGAATTCGCTCTTCCGGAGCTCGACCGTTCGAGCTCCGACCTCTTCGCTTGGCATTGGCTCCCTACTACTGGGAGCACCGGCCATTCGGGTGGCATCATTATAGGTGTGAAGGATGCCACCTTCGAGGTGGGTAGCATGGACCGGGGCCAGTTCTTTGTTAGCATGAAACTCTTCGAATGGGCGCTTAACTCCAAGTGGGAGGTCATCATCATCTACGGCCCGACAGACCATAGTAGGTCGGCCTCCTTCCTCCAGGAGCTCCACTGGAAGGTTTCGGCTGCCTCTCTTCCGGTGGTGGTTGGAGGTGATTTTAACCCGCTCCGATTCGCGGAAGACAAGAGCAATACAAATGTCAACTTTGCGCGGATGCAAATGTTTAATGACTGCATTGCTGACCTTGGTCTTCGCGAGATAGATAGGATTGGTGCCAGATATACCTGGACCAATCGTCATACATCCCCGACCCAATGCGTCCCGGACAAGGTCCTAGTCTCTCCGGAATAGGACCTCTGCTGCTCCCTAGCTTCCCTCCGGGCCATCACCCGGATTGGCTCTGACCACGTGCCCCTCCTCCTGTCCTCCGCCGACGAGAGGGCGCCGATTCCCCCACCCCTCGATTCCGGTTTGAGACATTCTGTTTCTCCCAAACTGGTTTGGTGGAGGCGGTCGGCGCTCGCTGGGTGGAGGCTCGTGCTCACCCCCATCCCTCCCCCCCTTGGCCATCGACTTCTGGCAATTCTGTGCCAAGCATGGCCGACAGTTCATGAAGGGATGGTGAGGGAGTCCTGGATTAGGGGGTCTCCGGACAGCCGGATTGTATCCTTTGGCCGGACTGTTGGACTATGAAGATACAAGATTGAAGACTTCGTCTTGTGTCCGGATGGGACTCTACTTGGCGTGGAAGGCAAGCTAGGCAATACGGATATGTATATCTCCTCCTTTATAACCAACCTTGTGTAACCCTAGCCCCCTTCGGTGTCTATATAAATCAGAGGGTTTTAGTCCGTAGGACAACATACAATCATACCATAGGCTAGCTTCTAGGGTTTAGCCTCTTCGATCTCGTGGTAGATCAACTCTTGTAATACTCATATGATCAAGAATAAATCAAGAAGGACATAGGGTTTTACCTCCATCAAGAGGGCCCGAACCTGGGTAAAACATCGTGTCCCCTGCCTCCTGTTACCATCTGCCTTAGACGCATAGTTCGGGACCCCCTACCCGAGATCCGCCGGTTTTGACACCGGCATTGGTGCTTTCATTGAGAGTTCCTCTGTGTCGTCGCTGTTAGGCTTGATGGCTCCTTCTATCACCGATAGCGATGTAGTCCAGGGTGAGACTTTTCTTCCCGGACAGATCTTTGTGTTCGGCGGCTTCGCACTGCGGGCCAACTCGCTTGGCCATCTGGAGCAGATTGAAAGTTACGCCCCTGGCCACCAGGTCAGGTTTGGAAGCTTAAACTACATGGAAGATATCCGCGGAGACTTGATCTTTGACGGATTCGAGCCTCTACCCTATGCGCCGCGCGGTCACGATGAGTACGATTCAACTCTACCATCGGACAGTGTTCAAGAAAACGCACCGGCAGCCGCTCTGACCCTTAATTCGGAGCCAGTTGCGCCTCCTATGGACGGGTGGATAGACCCCACCACAGAGGCCGCATCCCCAACAGCGATCAAGCCGAATATCGACGTTACCCTTCACGAGAGCCGTGTTGCTAAACTGCCGGATACTTCTCCGGCCACGGACTCCGAACCGCCTGCGCCCGTTCCTATCGAATCCGGTTGGGTGCCGATCATGGAGTTTACCTTCGTGGATATCTTTCAGCACTCGCCCTTCGGCGACATACTGAATTCATTAAAGTTTCTCTCCTTGGCAGGAGAGTCCTGGCCGAACTATGTCCGACAGGATTGGGATGCGGATGACGAAAAAATTCGCCACCCACCCACCACCCACTTAGTAGCCACTGTCGATGACTTAACCGACATGCTCGACTCCGGCTCCGAAGACATCGAGAGTATGGACGACGATGCAGGAGACGAACAGGAACCACTGCCCACGGGGCACTGGACGCCCACTTCATCACATGACGTATACACGATGGACACACCAAAAGAAGACGACGATGAAGAACGGAAGGACGCAACAAAGGGTTGTCCCCTCGAGAAGAAGTCAAAGCGGCTGCGTAAGCGCCGCTCCAAATCCCGCCTCGGCAGAAACAACGATCATATAGACCCAGCGTTAGAGCAGGGCGAACCATCGCCGGACCACGGCAACACGGAGAATCAAACCGAACAACCCAACTCTGTCAAAGATAATAGTCCGGACGACATCACACCGGACAGACACCTGGAGCAATAGAATGCCCATCAAAGGCTTGTCGCCACCGCGAGGAGTCTAAAAAAGCAGAAGCAATGGCTCAAAGCTGCGCAAGACACACTCAGAATTAGATGGAGTAAAGTACTCAACACAGCAGCGAAGTACGGCGATAATCGGCACACCAAGAGCTACCCGAAGCGGAAGTTGCTACCTGAATTTGATGAGGAGGCCTTAGATCCCCCGCAACCAAAAATTAAAACGGCCATCTGGCCGGATAGACGACCTCACGGCCAACATAGAGCGGCAAGCAATGCCGCAGATAAGCCAATACGCGATCCACGCGAGGGCTCGCATCAAAAGGATGGTGCGACCAGATCCATCTATGGACCACGCAAGCGCGCTCCAGCATACGATGCAACACAACAAACATACGAACAACGCGGTACACCCAGATATAGGGGTGCCGCACCCCCCCTATGTTTCACCGATGAGGTGCTGGACCATGAATTTCCAGAGGGATTCAAACCCGTAAACATAGAGGCATACGGCAGAACAACAGACCCTGGGGTATGGATTGAGGACTATATCCTCCATATCCATATGGCTCGAGGAGATGATCTCCATGCCATTAAGTATTTACCCCGCAAACTCAAAGGGCCAGCTCGGCACTGGCTTAAAAGCCTCCCCGAAAGCTCCATTGGAAGCTGGGAAGAGCTCAAAGACGCTTTCCGGGCAAATTTTCAAGGGACTTATGTCTGACCTCCAGACGCGGACGATTTGAGTCATATAACTCAACAACCCGGAGAGTCAGCCTCAAAGCTTTGGAACAGGTTTCTTACTAAAAAGAACCAAATAGTCGAGTGTCCGGACGCCGAAGCCTTGGCAGCTTTTAAGCATAGCATCCACGACGAATGGCTTGCCAGACACCTCAGCCAAGAAAAGCCTAGAACAATGGCAGCATTAACAAGCCTCATGACCCGCTTTTGCACGGGTGAGGATAGCTGGCTAGCCAGATGCAGCACCAGCGAGCCAAGTACATCCGAAGTTAGAGATGGAAACGGGAAATCACGGCGCAGCAAAAATAATAAGCGCCGGAATAAAGAAGACAGCCCGAAGAGCACGGCGATAAACGCCGGATTCAGAAGCTCTCGGCCAGGTCAGCAAAAGTCGCCCTCTAAAGGCACCAGAGACAAACTGTCCAGCCTAAACAAAATTCTGGACCAAATATGTCAGATCCATAGCACCCCTGGTAAACCCGCTAATCATACCCACAGAGAATGTTGGGTCTTCAGGCAGTCCAGCAAGCTCAATGTTGTGCACACAAGGGGGAGGATACACCAAGCAAAGACGAGGATGAGCCTCTCAAGCAAAGCACTGGGGAACAGAAGAAATTTCCACCAGAAGTCAAAACAGTAAACGTGTTACACGTGATAAAGGGGAGAACAAAGCGGCACTCCCAAATAAATATGCCCAAGGGCCTATCACCGCGGAGTTCCGCCACTGGTCGTCTCAACCGATCACCTTCGACCATCAGGATTACTCAGCAAGTATCCGGCGCGCAGGATGGGCTGCCTTGGTATTAGATCCAACAATTGACGGATACCACTTCACACGAGTCTTGATGGACGGTGGCAGCAGTCTAAACCTGATATATCAGGACACAGTCCGCAAAATGGGGATAGACCCAAAGAAAATTTGCCACAGCAATACTACCTTTAGAGGAGTAATGCCAGGCCTAGGGGCTCATTGCACGGGCTCCCTGCTACTAGAGGTTATATTCGGCTTCCCCAATAACTTTCGTAGCGAAATTTTAACATTCCACATTGCTTCGTTCCAAAGTGGCTATCAAGCACTACTTGGACGCGAAGCTTTCGCTCGCTTTAATGCAATACCGCATTACGCTTCCCTCACGCTTAAGATGCCTGGTCCACGTGGCATCATTACAGTGAATGGAAATTGAGCGATCCTTGCGCGCCGAAGAGAGTGTGACTGACTTGGCAGCCGCACTCTAAAAACGGCCTCACCAACTAAAGCATTTGATAGGTCGTCAAGACCACGGACACGGTTAGAGGAGTCCGACGCAGATATATGTAATTCATACAGGTTTGATGGCCACACCCCTATTACAAATACAAGGGGCTCAACGCGCGCAGACAAGTGGCAATTTTACTCATCTTGAATTGTACATGGTTTCTTTAATACAACATACCTTTTTGCACGACAACTTTTCACCTAAGTTCCTCTCTTTTACAGATGACCATCATGCTACACCCGTCCAGGATACGGCACAACGGAGACACAGGCGCAGACGTGCAGCAGGGACCCGTTCCAAGGATTCTTTTTAGATTAAGACCCTGCGTCAACCTTTTTTACTGTCTCTTGTTGATACACATCCCTCGGATTATCAGTACAATTGAGAAGGATGCTGACGTCTTGGCATGTGGCCATGTCAGAATAATGCACGTACCTAGACACCAGGGGCTTCTTACAAAGGGCACTATTTAGGCCCGGTTTATACCATAAAGACCGAATACCTTAGGGAGTGTTTGGCGCGAGTTTGGCCTTATATGCATCAGCTCCGAATCATGTCTTTGGTCAAATGTTGGGTTTTCCTGGCTCCTGTGTTTTGCTGCCTTACGTTCCGCTCTATCGGCTAGGGCGGCACTAGGAGAACTACTGCGATTGTGCCCCGGGTCATCCAGACGAGCACCTCAGTAGAGAAAGCCGAAAACTGACTGTCATGATATAGCGTGAGACTGGTCAACCACTCGATGACCTATCGGAATGTTGGAATTCCTCCGCCTTAACGAAGGGTCATTTCCCGGCCAGGCATGTACGCACCCCGAATTCGGGAGAGTGCGGAGCCACCAGGGGCTATGTAGTAGCCCCACCGTCAAACTCCTATGGCTAAGTGAAAGTGTTAAAGCATTATAGTCCGGTTGCCTCGTTCGCTGCGCTATCACCTCCTTAATAGGACCAAGACGTTGGATTAAGTTTGAACACGCGTCTTCTGCGAACACCTCCGCATTATATGCATGGGGGTTGAAGCCGACGACTGCAATCTTTGAGGTTATATACATATATACATAAACGGCCGCACAGGAGGCATCATATTACTTTCAGGAAAAAGTATAAATACAGCCTTAATAAATTTCATAAACATTGTTTTTACAATGGAAATACATGTCACTCAAACATAATATTCTTCGAGCACTGGGCCTCTATCAAACTAGCACCCTCGAGAACCTCTTCGAAATAGTGCTCGGCAGCCACTCGGCCTATGGCCGAACCCTGCGCCGCAATAGTGGTAGCATCCATCTCCGCCCAGTATGCTTTGACACAGGCAAGGGCCATCCGCATGCCTTCTATGCACGTCGACCTCTTCATCACATTGATGCGCGGCACCACTCCAAGGAACTGCTGCACTAAGCTGAAATAGCTGTTCGGCTTCGGTTTTTCCGGCCACAGATAATCTACGATGGACCTCATGGGGAGTTCAGACAACCTATTGAGTTCGGCCCATTCGGCTAGCTGATCAGTCAATGGAAGCGGATGCTCTGGAACGTTAAACTGCGAGCAGAACAGCTTGTCCACTTCACGATCTATTTGATCTCGGAAGTATTCGGCCGCATCGACAGCGCTCGCCGCCAAGTCCATATATGCGTCTGTCGTACTCCATAGCCGATCCAGAGGGGCTTACCACGGATCTCCGAACTTCCTCCGCAGCATAAAGGGCTTCCCAGCCGCAATATCCCCGGCTTCCCGCGGCTCTTCCTTCCTCGCTCTCATGGCAGAGCGGGTGTCTTTGGTTGCCATCGTGGCCTTTTCAAGGTCCGTCGCCTTCGCCTGGTTTTCTTCTTCAAGGAACTGGCAACGGTCGGCCGTGTCTTTTAACTTTACATCCATTTCGGCCATCTTCTCTTTGGTATTGCCATGCGCGGCCTTCTCGGCTATTAAGTCCTCGGCCGCCTTTAAAGCGGCCGCATTACTAATTCTTGCTTGTTCCATGGCTCGGGCAAGTTCCGCCCGAAGGGTCTCCATGGTGGCAGCTCCATCTGCAGTCACAACATATTAAAGATACTGGCGTCACGCTGCTCTTACTATGTGACATTCACTAGAAAATATCACTTACCCTGTGCCTCGTCAAGCCGCTTATTGACAAGCTCGATGTCGGCATCCATCGCATCCAGTTGTCGATTTAGTTCGGCAATCTCATGAGTCCGAACAGCCACTGGAGCTCCAGCCACCTGCACATAAAGGCGGTTTGGTTATTACCTGGGACTATGATCCTTTGTTCGCTGCCGTTCTCGACGACAACCAGAGTATCAGGGGCTACTATCTACACAGGGCACACCTAAAAATGTGCGGTACTATCAAAAAGTGTATCATTTCACGTACCTCAAAGCCCACCAATAGACTCATAAAGGCTTCATGCAATCCGCTTTCAGCGGACGAAATTCTTCTCATCACCGTACCCATCAACATAAGGTGTTCTTCTGAGATGGCCGCTCGCTCCAACAGCTCCCTCAGTACATCCGACCGCATACCAGACGGTGCCGGACTCTTTTGTTTGCTCTCTTCAAGAGCCGGATGCTGGGGACTTCGGGTGACTATAGGATTATCTTCTGGCCTCACCGGATCCGGAGAGGCCCTCCATGACGACACTTCAAGGTCGCCCGCTTCTTGAGCGGGGGAGTCCGGGGGAGGCGTTTCGCTCTCCATCATCTCCGGAAGAAGATCCCCCGAAGACGAGCTCTGCTGAGAAGGGCTAAGATCTGAATTGCAAGATAAATGCTTCGGTTATTTTCCTCAGAGGTAAGGTAGTTATCTCCACTATTAAAGTACTTTTTTATTACTTACAGCTTGTTGGAGGGCTGATCCTTGCGCGAACTTTGTGCGGCAAGAGCACCCTCCAAGGTAGGACCCTCTGGTGAAGATTTCTTCTCCCGTTTGGAAGCCTTGGTTTCCGGATCTTCAGAGGCATTCCTCTTCCTTCCCCGAAGCGAGAGAAGGTCGGATTCCCCTTGGTTATCCTCCTTCACGGAGGCGCTCATTCCCTCGGTTGGAATTGGTAGCAATGGGGGCCCGCTTCGGCCCTCATTATTCCCCCCTTTATCTTCCTTTGAGGGCTCCGGGCAAGGTGCTAGCTCGAGCATCTTTTCCAATACCGGATTGTCCAAACCTTCAGGAAGGGGGGCCGAACACCGGATCATCTTCGCCTTTGTTATCTAGTCCTGGTCAAAGAGTGATTTCTCAGAATGACATCATGATAAATGAAAGATGGCGTGTTCGGCTAGAGGATTACTTACTTGGTCGGCGGTGCGGTTGCTGCTCAGGCCCACGTCCTTGGTAGTATCCGGACACTCTATTTGGGGTCTGAAGAATGACTTATACATCTCCTCGTGCGTTAGACCGAGGAAATTCTGAATAGTGCCTGGTCCTTCTGGGTTGAACTCCCACATGCGGAGGGGCCGGCGTCTGCAAGGCTGGACTCGACGAACCAGCATGACTTGCACCACCATAACCAGATCGAAATCTCCTTCGAGGAGATCTTGAATGCGGCTCTGTAGTATAGGCACGTCCTTGGCTGGACCCCAGCTCAGCCCTCTGCTAATCCATGACATTAGTTGTGGTGGAGGGCCCGAGCGGAAAGCAGGGGCAGCCGCCCACTTGGCACTTCTGGGAGCTGTGATGTAAAACCACTGATGTTGCCATAATCCGGACACCTCTGGAAAGGAACCTTTTGGCCATGGAGCTCCTGCTATCTTGCTTATTAATGCGCATCCGCACGCTGCATACTGCCCTTGGACCGTCTTCGGCTTCACGTCAAATTTCTTGAGCCACAGGCCGAAGTGAGGGGTAATGCGGAGGAAGGCCTCACATACGACAATAAATGCCGAGATGTGGAGAAAGGAATCCGGGGCTAGATCATGGAAATCAAGCCCGTAATAGAACATCAAACTCCTTACGAAGGGATCCAGAGTGAGGCCTAGACCTCGGAGGAAGTGGGAGAGGAACACAACGTTCTCATTGGGTTTGGGAGTAGGGACGACCTGCCCTCGGGCAGGCAGCCGATGCAAAACCTCGGCGGTCAGGTATCTAGCCTCCCTCAACTTCTTGATATCCTCTTCCGTAACGGAGGAGGGCATCCACCAGCCTTGAAGGATAGATCTGGACATGATTGAAGGTCCGAAGCATCTGACCTGGGCTTTGGGTGTTAGAACTCGAGGCGGGGGAAGGATTCGATTGAGCACGGGAGGGAAAAAAGTAAAAGCCTTGTCCCTTTATAAAGAGGGTGAATATCAAGCGTCCTCCTAGTGGCCGTTTGGGACTTGCCTAAAATCTAGGAGTCCTAGGCACGGTTGGGTTACCCACACCCGTATTGATGAGAATCCCATAATAAGGGGGATACGATCTCTGCTTTGACAAGACGTGTCAAAAAACTGCCTCGCGTTATGTGCGGGGCTAGTTAAAGGAAACGGTTCGAATAATCACCGGGCCATGGCATAATGCCGTGTTGCCAAAACAAGTCAGCAAATTGGATTTGTGGAAATATTATTTTCTCTACGGTGGTATGTGGAACTTATATTGCAGGGTCGCACACTATCCTTGTATTCAAATTCTTTCGTGGTGTATTCGGAGGAGGAACCTGCCTTGCAATGCCGAAGACAATACTGCGTGCCAGACTCATCGTCATTGAAGCCTAGTTCAGGGGCTACTGAGGGAGTCCTGGATTAGGGGGTCTCCGGACAGCTGGACTATATCCTTTGGTCAAACTGTTGGACTATGAAGATACAAGATTGAAGACTTCGTCTCGTGTCCGGATGGGACTCTACTTGGCGTGGAAGGCAAGCTAGGAAATACGGATATGTATATCTCCTCCTTTATAATCGACCTTGTGTAACCCTAGCCCCCTCCAGTGTCTATATAAACCGGAGGGTTTTAGTCCGTAGGACAACATACAATCATACCATAGGCTAGCTTCTAGGGTTTAGCCTCTTCGATCTCATGGTAGATCAACTCTTTTAATACTCATATCATCAAGAATAAATCAAGCAGGACGTAGGGTTTTACCTCCATCAAGAGGGCCCGAACCTGGGTAAAACATCGTGTCCCCTGCCTCCTGTTACCATCCGCCTTAGACGCACAGTTCGGGACCCCCTACCCGAGATCCGCCAGTTTTGACACCGACAGATGGGGTGCCAACCTGGGGCGTGACCTCCGCGAATGCAAGAAGGCCCCGTTGACCGCCATCCATGCCCTGGACCTGTGTGGCGATGCGACCGGCCTCTCTCCTGGCGAGTGGCTCTCCCATTACGACTTGGAAGACCAACTCTCCGTCATCTACTCTGATGAGGAGGCCTACTGGCGTCTTCGTGGTGCCCAGAAATGGGTATTGAAGGGCGACGCGAACACGGCCTACTTTCAGGCCATTGTGAATGGTTGTCATAGACGCAACACCATCCCGCTCCTCTAGGATGGCCTGACTCTCCTGCAGTCCCCCTGTGACATCCGGACCCATGTCGACGGGTTCTATAGGTCCATGTTCTCCGCCGCTCCTCGGAGCGGCCTTTCTCTGGCCCATGATTGCTGGACTGGCCTCCAGCTGGCTTCTAATGCGGAGAACGTGGCCCTTACAGCCCCCTTCTCCGAGGGGTGAGGTTTGGGCTACCATTAGAGACATGAATCCTACCTCGGCCCCGGGTCCGGATGGCCTCCTAGTTAAATTCTTCCAGACCTTTTGGAACGTGATTAAACCTGAGATCATGGCCATCTTCGACGAGTTCTATGTTGGGTCCATCGACCTCGGGCGCCTCAACTATGGGATCATTTCGCTCATCCCCAAGGTGCCTGGGGCTTCCGACATCCGCTAGTTTCGTCCGATCACAGTCATCAATGTGATTTTCCGGATTCTGGCGAAAGGGTACGCAAATAGGGTGACCCTGCTTGTCGACCACATTACCCACCCCAACCAGTCCGCCTTCATTCAAGGGCGGTATATCCTGGATGGGTGCTAGTCTTCATGAAGTACTCCATGAGGTCCGGTCTATGCACCTCAGGGCGGTTTTCCTGAAGATCGATTTCCATAAGGCGTACGACACTATTAGTTGGTCCTTCCTTCGGGAAGTTTTGCTTTGGAAAGGCTTTGATGACCGATGGATCACCAGAGTGATGTAGATGGTTTCCTGCGGTCGCACTGCTACGAACATCAATGGTGAGATCAGCCCTTACTTCCCCACCCTTTGTGGGGTTAGACAAGGCAACCCCTTCACCCCATTCTTGTTCAACATGGTGGTGGACGCGCTTGCCACCATCTTGGATAAAGCTAAGGCTGCTGGCCATATCCGTGGGATCACCCCCACTTGGTCGGCGGCTCCGGGATCTCCCTTCTCCAGTACACCGACGACATCATCATCATGGTCGAAGGCTCGGAAGCGGACATCTCTAACCTTAAGTTCCTTCTCCTCTGCTTCCAACAAATGTCTGGCCTCAAGATCAACTTTGAAAAGAGTGATGTGATGGTGATGGGCTACTCTCTAGCAGAGTGCCTGAACATTGCCAACCGGCTCAACTGCCGCCTGGGCTCCTTCCCCATGACATACTTGGGAACGCCCATTAATGACTCTCGGATTACCGTCGCTGACTTGTGTCTGACCGTGGCCAAGTTGCTAACGCGCATAGAGCCTTGTCAAGGTAGGTTGTTGTCTAAGGCGGCCCGGACACATCAAATCCTCCCTCTCCAGCCTCCTCTTCTTCTTCATGAGCTTCTACAGCCTTCACGAGACTCTACACCATGAGATTGCCAAAGTCCAGTCTTGCTTCTATTGGGCAGGTGACAACAATAAGAAGAAGTACCATATGGTCAGCTGGCCTGACATTTGAAAGCCTCGGGAACAAGGTATCCTCGGTATCATGTGCTCTAAGTGCATGAATATTGCACTCCTATACCGCTCGCTCTGGCAGATCTCGCAAGGTCACAGTGGCCTCTGGTTAGACATCATCCGGAACAAGTACCTGCGTGGGTAACCCCTAGCCTTCTATCAGCGAACTGGCGGTTCCTAGTTCTGGCGGTCAGTCATCCAACTTCTCCCAGTCCTCCGCATTGGGACCTCCATCTCGGTTGGATCTGGGGTTGTGACTCTGTTCTGGTTTGACCGGTGGGCCGGCGACACCCCCTTCATGGCGCGCTTCCCCAACCTCTTCTCCATCGTTGTCAACCCTTCGATCTCAGTAGAGAGGGCCCTTATTGACTTAGGGCGCCTCGCATTCCGGAGGCCATTTGGGCCTCCGGATTCCGCCGCCTAGCGTGAGTTGCTTGATTGCGTCGCTCTCCACGAGCCAGTAGTGGACGCTTGCAAGGATCATGTGAGGTGGCGCCTTGAGCCGTCAAGCCAATTCTCCACCAAGTCCGTGTACCAGGCCATCGCACCCTCCACCGCGCCTCCCCCCTAAAGGCAGTGTGGTCCATCCGCCTACCACTGAAAATCTGGATCTTCATGTGGCAATTGATTCGCGGACGGACCCCGTCTGGGGTCGAGGTCCGCAAACGCAATGGTCCGGGCTCTGGCCTATGCCCGCTATGCGGTGTCCCCAAAGACTTGAATCACATCTCCTTCTCTTGTGTGTCTACTCAATTTGTGTGGAGCTGCTTTAGAGAGGTGGTGGGTGGGAATTGGTGTCACACCAACTTCCCCAACCTATTTTCCGAACTCCAGAACTCCCCCCTACTTTCTCGCCACATTAGGTGGCTTGAGATTGGGGCTATCGTTTGGACTCTCTGGACGATCCGCAATAAACTTGTGATCCAGCGCACTCCTCTTCGACGGGCTACTGACGCTCTTTTCAAACTTTCTGGTTACTTGCAGCTTTGGCGGTCGCTTAACCGCCCACAGGACCAGGACACCATTTCCGCCTTCATCGCCGACCTTTGATTGATGGCCGTCCAACTATCACTGCCGCCCCCTCCGCCTCCTCCGGAGCCACACTAGGCGCCTGTTGTCTGCTCCAGCGCCCTTTTTTCCTTTTTGTTTGGGCTTGTTGAGCTGTGCCCTCAGCAGAACCTTTTGTACTTCCTCTTGTGGGACTTGGGTGTGTGTGTTTGAACTAGTCCATGTATGTGTGCTCTCTGGCGGTTTTCTTTATTTATAAAGCGGGGCGAAAGCCTTTTTCGATATATCTAGTCAGGTTGCTCCTTTCCCCTTTGTTGTCAAGACTACAACCATCGCTAAGTCTACCTGAAAACATTTGGTCATTTGAAGTTGGGGATTTATCATATAGTTGTGTTGGTGAAGAATGTGTATATTTCCTTAGTGTTTGATCATATTGTGACGATGTAGAAATTTCCAATGGTATGTCATGTGACAGCAGATCATTCTTTTGTTTGAGCCTTTCCGAAGACCAATTGCCCATTATGTTTTACTACTAGCTGCATTTTTGTTGCTCATAGGCATGAACTTAACTAACTGATTTTGAAAACGGTTTGACTGTTGTAGATCGAGAGGGACGCTCACAGGAGCTTCCGAGATAAGAACCTTAGTAGCCTCAAGAAGAATCAAATGACCTAATGCATGATCTGCTTCTTTGAAAACCAGAACTCTGAATATGGCTGTACTGACCATGAGATAGCACTTTTCTCTCGACTTCATAATTGAGTGTGGTAAACTAAATGTAGGGACTAATCTAGGTTTTTGTTTCTTTCTTTCTTTTTAGAGGGATCACCATATCCGAAATCGTCAAAAAGCAGGAGTGAAACACTGCAAGAAGCCTGGTTGCTTTGTGATTGCCAAGGACAAGAACCAGCTAGGGAAGCACCGGTACTATTGTCATGGCATCAGCAAGTAAAACGGTATATCCTTTGCACTTCATGAAGATTATGCTCTGGTTAGCATGAAGGATGCCCTTGTTATAGCCTTTAGAATTTGCAGGAATCTCTTTTGAGAAATTTGTACAAATATTGAGAATACTCTCTCATAATAAATTTTAAGACTAAATGCCATTGATTTTCCTTTCAGATTGTTCATCATATCAGCAGGTCGCACAAGGGAGTTTGGATTGAAAGTTGCAAGAAGAAGGGCTTCCTTGTTATAGAAAAGGAGACGGACATCTAGCTCCATAGTTTGAGCAAATGAGCCCACTCTTTAGTGCTTCTGTAGTAATTGATAGCATTAGTTTTTACTTTGTTTCACAAGAGACTTTTGTAGCAAGTGCTACCATTAGTTTTTACTCTGTTTCTTTCACATGAGATGTGTGAACTAGGGTCTAGTGTGCTCATTTGAGAATTTTGTACAAAAATCTTGTGAATGGTCTTTTGTGATGGATGGAAAGGTTTTGGTGTCTTAGATTGTAACGAAGATTGTTTACACAACAGAATTTAGTACTGATGTTTCCATTTCTATTGAATCCTTTACGTTCAGAATAGGAAGAATAGTGGCAAATCCTACAAATGATATTATGCAGCAGCCAAAGACAAAAACAAAATGAGTGGCTTCTGGTATACAAACAGAAAAAGAAATAGCACCATGTAAAATTAGATGGACATTGTCATTGTGATGGTTTCCTGGTTCGTGCGATGAAAAAGTACTAATGAAAATTTGTGTTAGTTAAAACTTTATTGTACTTAGTCTATTTTCAAGACAAACAAAATACAGGTGCAGGGTCAGAATGTAAATTCAGAACCAGCCAGAATGCAGGGTCCGAAGTGGTGGTAGTGGTTGATGAAGACGCAATCGTCCCTAAGTAGCCGAAACACCTTAGGAGACTCAAGTCACCACTCAAACAACCACAAATGCTATATGGATCAAAATGAGTTAGGTGGAGGAAAACTATGGTGGTTTTGCGGAAAATGTGGTGGAGGGCCTAGGCAAAGATGTCAAAATGTCAAAATTTTGGTGGAGTCAAATGATGTTGGAACACATGTAGATGGATGGGGGACAGTCCGGTCTGTGGGCGATTTGCTCCTAATGCGAGCGGACAGTCCGTTACTGGGGTTCGAACAGTCCGGCGCGGCTTGGGAAGGCATGAAATTGGAATTTTTGGGCGGAAATGGATGATTTTGGGGTCAAAATTGAGGAGATTTCGTGGATTGAAGGTGGGGAAACTTGTGGGGAAGCTAGATCCACTCGAAACACAACGAATCCATGGATCAAAATCAACAAAACATCATCAAGCCAACAAATCACAAAAAAATTGGGGCTACTTTTGGTGGGGATTTTCGGATTTTAGGACGAAATCAAGCAAAACAAGGCTAGAAAACGGTCGGGGAGACTCCAAATTCGTGATCAACGTGGCTCATGATATCAAGATGTTGTAGGTGGAGACCCTAAGCGTAGATCTCTCATGAATTGGAGGGGAATCCATGAAGAACGCGAAGAACAAGAGGAAAACACTCAAGAACAAGTCCAATCACACATCCACTAGACTCACAATCACATAAGATCCACAAAGGTACAAGAACAACAAAGGGAAAGATACAAGGTAAAGTTCATCCCAAATCCAAAGCAGATGAGGTCTTGATGATCCTATGATGGGGATCCTTCTCCAAGAGGAGGCCTTGATATCCACAAGAGGATCTTCTCCAAGAGGAGGGCTTGATCTCTAAGAGGAGCTTCTCCAAAAGGAGGTCTAGATCTCCAAGAGGAGGAAGATGAGCAAAGCTCTCTCTTTGATTATCTAATACTTTGCTAACCCTAAAAACTGAGTGGAGCACGGAATATATAGTCTAGGGGTGAAAGGGTATGGGCCTTGGTGGTAAGACGGGCTTTTTAGCCCAATTTGTAGTAAAACTAGGCCTACCGGACAGTCCGGTGCTAAGGATCGGACAGTCTAGTGAGTACAGATCCATTTTCGGGTGCCACCGGACTGTCCGCTGTGGGGACCGGATTGTCCGGTAGTGCCATTTATGTGCGACCGGACAGCCCACTGTGGGGACTGGACTATCCGGTAGTGCAATTTCTGCACGCTTCGTTTTCTTCATCTTGACACCTCCGGTCAGCTCTTGGGTCTTGGGGTCCTTCTCCTTGGCCTCTGGGAAGCTTCCTAGCTTCTTGGTGGTGGTTGCCCTTGCACCTAATGATGCACAACGTTCCATGGTGAGGTAGCACCCAAGTCTAATGGATATTCATGTAAATCTCAAAGAGGAGTGGGTTAACCTTAAGTCCGGTAGGTCCTCTTGGGGCTTGAGGGGCTATGAAGGTGTACATGGAGATCACCGTAGGATGCTCCGCATCATCCCCTCCCCCTTGGGTAAGATCCGACCTCGGATCGAAAACCAAATCGCCATGGGAAAGAGATGGCTTCGCCGTGTAGGAGTGGACGATCACCCAATACTCATCATCTTCAAGCTCGGAATGGACACGCTCCAATGTCGCACCGTCTACTGACTCCTTCAAAAGGAGCAAAAACAACAAACACTTGGAAAAATAAATGTGGTGAGCGTTAGGGCAAAACCAAGCATTCAAGAGGTGATTCACCACACAAGTGTCGTTATCAAGCATGGCATGTGGTTTGACAAACGATTGTGACATGGCATGTAAGCATATCAATCGAGCACAAGCAAAGATATCATGGGGACAAGAATGTAAATGTGAGGTTGTGATGCAAATATGTGTGACAAGATAATAAGCATCTACCTCAAGGTCATAGGAAGCATTCGCAAATTGCTCAATGAAAGGTCCATGGTAGGCATATGAATCATTCACAAAACCAAAGAAGATCATATGTCTAAACACATGGGTCAAGTGCAAGACAATCCAAGCATAACGTGCATACGGTGTAGTGAATATAGAGTGGCACTCAACACAATAAAAAGAGCAATTGTTCATCATGTGTGAGGCAATAAAGGCACGCATGTAGCAATCAACAGGACATGGCATATGTGAAGAAATGATATTTTTGCAACCAAACATATGATAGGAGCAAGTAATCCAAGAATTTGGATGAAACACACAAGGCATATATATCACGATGCATGGAACGGTGAAAATGACAAGTCGAAGCAAGATCTCTAACATGTGCGCAATGAAGGGGTCCAAGATGAAAAATAAGTCTCATGGTGCAAGCAACACAAGTAGTATGATCCACAATATTCATGCTCATGGTTTTGGGTTTCTCGAAAGAGAAGGATATCACCTTGAAAGTGTGTCCTTGTGCATCCTTCACAATGCCGAAGCACAAGCAAGTGCGATGTAGAATCGTCGTGGTAGAAGGTGGTTTGCTCTCGAGCGCTCGAATGGTCAATTCACGTGACGTGGAAGTCGACACAATGTCCAAGTATCCTACACATGCACAAAACAAAACAAGGAAAGTATGCGCATAGTAGATAAACACATCATCCATCATGATAGTTCTCTTCTCTTGCACGTAATCACTAGAAGCACAAGTGCATGAACAATATGATGCAACAATGGCTATATTCAGGGCACTAGGTATATGGTGCAAAGAAGGAAGGCAAGCATGCTTCACAAGAAATATGTCAAAATCTCCAATTATATGTGAGAATGCTATGGGGGCAATCTCATGAGGAAGACTAAAAGCATTGTTGCACTCAATACGAAAATCATCTAGCTTGAGAGAGGCAACATATGGAGATATATGGCAAGAAGGAATGGCAATCATGTGTAAATCATGTAGATGGTTGTCATCAACCACATGAAATGAGCAAGTATGAATCATCGGTGATGCAACATAAGCAAGCATAGTAATCAAGTCGTGCAAACTAGTGGAGCAAAGATGCAACACACTAGAGGAAATCATGGCAATCATGTCATGTGAGAAATTAATGGGAATAGGCAATGCACATGACATATCGCAAGCACGATCACAAATCAAGATCAAAGCATGATCATAAGCATTGGGCACAAAGTAAACATGGCAAGAACAAGCAATATCTCCACCAAGCGTGCAAATACACATATGGGTACTAGAATCAATCATCATGTGTAATGCAAAGCATGGGTCACAAATGAATGGCAAAGGCATAGGAATAAGCATGTCATGCACAGTGAACATGGCAGATGGGCATATAGTATGTAAATGACAATAACCCATAGCCAAGTGAGGGACATGTAGAAGAAATGCGCGAAGTCTTGGCGCGAAGGGAGCGGTGGGAAAGACCATCCATGGGATCCCAAGTCATCGTTGCTCTCTAGAGCTCGTTTTGTCAACTCATGGGATTGTGTGTGTGATAAATGTACACATTATCCATCATGACGTGTATGTGCACGTGTGAGTTAGCACAAGATAAGAAATGCTCGAAGAAATTTGATGCATGGTATAAGAACATGTCATCCATCATGAAAGAATAGTTGTTATGTATAACACGATGGGGATGCAATTTGAGCATACAAATATATGGCACGCCAATAGCATTTTCATTCATGGGAAACATATGGTGCACATAATTATTGCGATCATGCAATGGATGGGATGGATCAAAATCTCCTAACATGTATGAGGAAACTATGGTGGTCTCCTCATGAGCAATATTGGAAACATCATATGGAGAAAATGGACAACATCCAAAACAATGCATAACCGAAGCTAGGTGGTCATGGCATGGCATATGAGATAAATGATGCAAAGGGAGCATATCAATATCATCACAAGAAAAACAAATGCCAATAACCATGGGCTTGTCATCTATGCCATATATGCAAATTGGGTTAATTTTAATTGCATATGCATAGTCAACACGAAGAGATTGCAAATATAACATATTGTTGATCTCATGCGTAGCATATGACAAGTCAAGCGGACTGCCAAACATGATGTGACCTAAAGAATTGTCACAAGAAATCATATGTAGCATGGCATCACAACTAATAGACTCCACATGAGAATCATCATACACATCTTAAATGGGCAAGGAATCATCACATGAGGAAGTCCCACTAGCATGAAGCATGGAAACAGGTTGATCAACATCATGCAAGCAATCAATGTCAAGAATGTCCACTAATGGGACTAGAGCATCACATACACCTATGTTACCTTTTCCATTCCACTCAAGTGGTGTAGGTGAGGTGGGAAAGACCAAATGGTGGTCATCTTCATCTTGATGGAACCATGTGGAGGGTGCATCATATTCCACCATGGCCATCGTCTTGTCCAAAGGGAGGACGAAGTTGTCAAGCATCGGCGCGTCATCATAAATGGGACCTTGCACCAAATGAGAAGACACAATAGAGGTAGAGGTCAAGTCGTTAGTGTTGAAAGTGGCCTCACATGACCTATCAACTATCTCACTCTCTCTATGTGGTGGTTCACTCACTCCCTGAAGGTAGGTGCACTCAAACTCACATATGGTAGAGTCACTCATCTCACTCAAGTGGTGGGGGTTGTGGCTCTCCTCACATGGGAAGTGTGGCAACTCATCATATGTCGGGCTAGTGGTGAAGCCACTCTCACTCTCAATATGGTGGCACAAGTCACTCAAGTCATCATACATTGTCGTGGTCGAAGTGAAAATCCCATGCTCAACCATCTTGTTATCATCACCGTGGATGAAGGCCGAAGATGGCACATTATCACGCTCGCCTCCAAAGATGAAGGCATCATCCTTTCTCGCCACTTTGTCGCTCGTCTCCAAAGCTTGGTCCTTGAGGGTCTCCGTAGCCGTACTCGTCGCCGCACCGTCTTGAAAAAGAGTCGAAGTAGACTCGGTATCATCAACGCCACCAAGAGGGATGGAGGTGAAGTCGAACTTGGGAGCATCGTCTTGGAGCTCATCGGGCTTGGACATCGGCGTGGTACTAGCCTCATGCTCGTCGTGTTGGAGCTTGGTCTTCGAGAAGTGTGCTTGGGGTCGAGAAGCCTTGGCCTTCATGAGTTCTTGTTTCGCCTTGAGAGCACCAATGTAGTAGTCATCGAGGGACTTGTAGTTCTCGAGGAAGATAGTCTTGGAGATGTCATTCTTCAATCCCATCACGAAGTGGAACTTCATCCAAATGGGGTCATTGACACCGGCTCGTCGCAAGGCATTCATCATCTCCTTGAAGTACTCGTCGATGGACTTGGATCCTTGGGTGGTGTTCTCCAATTGGCGTAGAAGTTGTTCCGTGTAGGTTGGAGGCACGAACTCTTGACGCAAAGCTCTCTTCGTCTTGGGCCAACTCATGTCGTAGCTCTCCAAAGGTGTGTGAAGCCACCATGTCGAGGCATATGATATGTCTCTGTCATATCTACTTTTCCAAACACTTTTGCCCTTGTTTTGGACTCTAACTTGCATGATTTGAATGGAACTAACCCGGACTGACGCTGTTTTTAGCAGAATTGCCATGGTGTTATTTTTGTGCAGAAATAAAAGTTCTCGGAATGACCTGAAAATCAATGGAGATTATTTTTGGAATATATAAAAAATACTGGAAGAAGAATCCACGTCAGGGGGCCCACACCATGTCCACGAGGGTGGGGGCACACCTACCCCCCTGAGCACGCCCCTGCCTCGTGGGCCCCCTAATGCTCCACCGACATCCACCTTGACTCCATATATTCACTTTTGGGGAGAAAAAATAGAGAGAAGGATTCATCACATTTTACGATACGGAGCCGCCGCCAAGCCCTAAACTCTCTCAGGAGGGCTGATCTGGAGTCCGTTCGGGGCTCCGGAGAGGGGAATCCGTCGCCATCGTCATCATCCAACCTTCCTCCATCACCAATTTCATGATGCTCACCGCCATGCATGAGTAATTCCATCATAGGCTTGCTAGACGGTGATGGGTTGGATGAGATTTATCATGTAATCGAGTTAGTTTTGTTAGGGTTTGATCCCTAGTATCCACTATGTTCTGAGATTGATGTTGCTATGACTTTGCTATGCTTAATGCTTGTCACTAGGGCCCGAGTGCCATGATTTCAAACCCGAACCTATTATGTTTTCATGAATATATGAGAGTTCTTGATCCTATCTTGCAAGTCTATAGTCACCTATTATGTGTTATGATCCATTAACCCCGAAGTGACAATAATCAGGATACTTACCAGTGATGACCATAGTTTGAGGAGTTCATGTATTCACTATATGTTAATGCTTTGGTCCGGTACTCTATTAAAAGGAGGCCTTAATATCCCTTAGTTTCCAATAGTGCCCCGCTGCCACGGGAGGGTAGGACAAAAGATGGCATGCAATTTCTTTTCCATAAGCATGTATGACTATATTCGGAATACATGCCTACATTACATTGGTGAACTAGAGCTAGTTCTGTGTCACCCTATGTTATAACCATTGCATGAGGAATCGCATCCGACATAATTCTCCATCACCGATCCAATGCCTATGAGTTTTTCATACATTGTTCTTCGCTTATTTACTTTTTTGTTGCTACTGTTACAATCACTAAAACCAAAAATATTACTTTTGCTACCATTACCACTATTATCATATTACTTTTCTACTAAACACTTTGCTGCAGATATTAAGTTTCCAAGTGTGGTGGAATTGACAACTCAGCTGCTAATACTTGAGAATATTCTTTGGCTCCGATTGTGTCGAATTAATAAATTTGGTTTCAATACTCTACCCTCGAAAACTGTTGCGATCCTCTATCCTTGTGGGTTATCAAGACTATTTTATGGCGCCGTTGCCGGGGAGCATAGCTCTATTCTTTGAGTCACTTGGGATTTATATCTGCTGGTCACTATGAAGGACTTGAAAGATCAAAGAACCAAGATTTTCCCTCAACTACGAGGGGAGGTAAGGAACTGCCATCTAGCTCTGCACTTGATTCACCTTCTGTTTTGAGTAAAATTGCAACACCTACACATGATATTCATTTTGATATGTCGCATGTTATTGATGATGCCACTTCTACTTTGCATGATACTTATGATGAAACTACTTCTATGCTTGATAATACTGTGCCACTAGGTGAATTTCTTGATGAACAACTTGCTAGGGTTAGAGAGAATGAAACTATTGAATCTGATAATATTGATGAAAGTGATGGTGAAGATTCTCCCCCTAGATATGAATTGCGTGTTGTGCCTGAGGGTTATGTTATGGATGAAGAAACTGCTAGAGACTTCTTAGCTTGCAATGATAGATCTGATCTAAAGAAATTATTAGCTAAGCTTAAACAAAAGTCTTTGAATGCTAGAATGAAATATGACCCTGCTTTTGCTACTTCACCTATCTTTATTACTGATAAGGATTATCATTTCTCTGTCGATCCTGAGTTAATTACTTCAGTTGAATCTAATCCTTTCTATGACTATGAATCTGAAACTGTTGTGGCACATCTTACTAAACTATAATGATATAGCCACCCTGTTTACACATGATGAGAAAACTCGCTATTACTTTATCCTTAAGTTGTTTCCACTCTCATTAAAGGGTGGTGCTAAAACATGGTTTAATTCTCTTGATCATGGTTGTGTGCGTAGTCCCCAGGATATGATTTATTACTTCTCTGTTAAATATTTCCCCGCTCATAAGAAACAAGCTGCCTTAAGGGAAATATATAATTTTGTGCAAATTGAAGAAGAGAGTCTCCCACAAGCTTGGGGGAGGCTTCTCCGATTACATAATGCTTTGCCTGATGATACTCTTCAGAAAAATGAAATACTTGATATCTTTTATAATGGACTAACTGATGCTTCCAAAGACCACCTGGATAGTTGTGCTGGTTGTGTTTTCAAGGAAAGAACTGTTGATCAAGCGGAATTGCTATTGAATAATATGTTGACTAATGAAAATAATTGGATACTTCCTGAACCAACTCCGAAGAAAAGGGGTATTCTATTTCTCAATCCTGAAGATATGCAAGAGGCAAAGAAATCTATGAAAGAAAAAGGTATTAAAGCTGAAGATGTTAAGAATTTACCACCTATTGAAGAAATACATGGTCTTGATAACCCGACATAGGTAGTAAAGGTAAATTCTCTCTATAGATCTGATAAATGTGAAATTCCATTTACTAAGTTTGCTAGCCAATGCTTAGATGAGTTTGATGACTTTATGGTTAAACAAGAAAACTTCAATGCTTATGTTGGTAGACAATTGAAACACAATGCTGATATGCTAGAACACTTGAGTGAGTATATGGCTAGAGTTAAAGGTGAACTTAAACTTATTAGTAAACATGCTTCTATGGTTACCACTCAAGTAGAACAAGTACTTAAGGCTCAGAATGATTTGCTCAATGAATTAAATAATAAGAAAAATGATAATGATGTTAGAGTTATGACTAGAGGTGGTAAAATGACTCAGGAACCTTTGTATCCTGAGGGCCACCCTAAGAGAATTGAGCAAGATTCTCAGAGAACTAATGTTGATGCACCTAGTCCTTCTAAGAGGAAGAAAGAAAAATGATAGGACTTTGCATGCTTCTAGTGAACCTACTGTTGACACACCTGAGAATCCCAATGATATTTCTATTTCTGATGCTGAAACACAATCTGGTAATGAACATGAACCTAGTGATAATGTTAATAATGATGTTCATGTTGATGCTCAACCTAGCAATGATAATGATGTAGAGATTGAACCTGTTGTTGATATTGATAACCCACAATCAAAGAATCAATGTTATGATAAGAGAGACTTTGTTGCTAGGAAGCATGGTAAAGAAAGAGAACCATGGGTTCACAAACCCATGCCTTTTCCTCCTAAACCATCCAAGAAAAAGGATGATGAGGATTTTGAGCACTTTGCTGAAATGATTAGACCTATTTTTTTGCGTATGCGTTTGACTATTATGCTTAAAATGAATCCTTATGCTAAGTACATGAAAGAAATTGTTACAAATAAAAGAAAGATACCGGAAGCTGAATTTTCCACCATTCTTGCTAATTATACTTTTAAAGGTGGAATACCAAAGAAACTTGGAGATCCAGGAGTACCAACTATACCATGCTCCATTAAAAGAAACTATGTTAAAACTGCCTTATGTGATCTTGGAGCCGGTGTTAGTGTTATGCCTCTCTCTTTATATCGTAGACTTGATTTGAATAAGTTGACACCTACTGAAATATCTTTGCAAATGGCTGATAAATCAACTGCTATACATGTCGGTATTTGTGAGGATGTGCCTGTTATGGTTGCAGATGTTACTATTTTAACGGAGTTTGTTATTCTTGATATTCCCGAGGACAATAGTATGTCTATTATTCTTGGAAGATCCTTTTTGAAGACTGCAGGGGCTGTTATTGATTGCAACAAAGGCAATGTCACTTTTCATGTTAATGGTAATGAGCATACGGTACACTTTCCGAGGAAACAACCTCAAGTCCACAGTATCAATTCTATTGGAAAATTTTCCACAATCACTATTGGAGGTTTTGGATTTCCTCTTCCTACTGTCAAGAATAAATATGATATTCTTATTGTTGGGGATGTGCATATCCCCGTAGAGGTAACCTAGTGTTATTCAAAATTTCTCCGGTTTCATGTTATTCAAAATGAGTTTGTTAACAAGACCTGATCAACCTTGTTAGTGGATTCCTTTTGATGAGCATGAGATGGATGAAGTTACAAAACACAACTCTCTGTACCCTCTTTTTACTTTCTGTTATTTATATTAAATAAAGTAAAATTAGTATTTTCTCTCTATTTTTTGAATTATCCATTCAATAAAAAATACCCCGAAAATAAAAGTTCTCCAAATGCCCTGAAAAGGAAATATGATTTTTTCTAGATTAGTTGAGAATATCTGGCACTAAGAACACATCAGGGGGAGCCAGCACCTGGCCACGAGGGTCCAGGGTGCGCCCACCCCCTGGGCGCGCCCCCTGCCTCGTGGGCCCTTGGTGGCCTCCCTCCACTTATTCTAGCCACCACACAATCCTTCTTCCTCCCAAAAAAATCACTAGCCAGCTCAAACCCGAGTTCTTGCTCATCTTGCTGCCATTTTCGATCTCCTTAATCAAAGCTCCATTCACAAAACTGCTTTGGGGGATTGTTCTTCGGTATGTGACTCCTCCAATGGTCCAATTAGTTTTTGCTCTAGTGCTTTGTTCATTGCAAATTTTTGCTGCTTAGGTGACCCTGTTCTTGAGCTTGCATGTCAAATTTATGTCGTCAAAAGTAGTTTTAATGCATGATATAGCCTCTAGGCACCGGTAGGAGTAGTTGCTATCAATTTTGTTGAGTTTGGTTCATTTTTATTTCGAGTCACTAAAAATTTCATAAATTTTTCAGAGGAAGAAATATGTTTAGGAAAATGTACCAAGGTGGTTCCTCAAGGAAACAAGGATCCAAGCCCGCAATACGCGAGCCAGACAATGAACTACCAAGGGCGGCTCAAGTGCGGCCTTGTGAACGACCGTCAGAGGACTTCATGGTTCGAGCAGGAATCAAGGAGGAATTTGACGCATATGTGCGTAACGTTGATCTTGAGAGCTTCGAGGCAGATAAGTGTCGTCAGTACTACTACCTCACTGATTCCTTTGTGAGAAGGTTTGAATTTACATCATCACGCAATTCTCAAACTGTCCTATTTGACCTTTATGATAAATCTTATACCATGGACTTAGAGGATTTTAATACTGCTTGTAAACTCCCACAGTGGAGTAATGTTAGTGAACCTCGTAAATCTGAATATAAGGATTTTCTTGCTAGTATCACTATCGGGGAATCTAGGGAAATCACGCAAGCTACCATAGGGAGCATTGATGTCTACTACACAACCTTATTTTTGTAGACGTTGTTGGACCTCCAAGTGCAGAGGTTTGTAGGACAGTAGCAAATTTCCCTCAAGTGGATGACCTAAGGTTTATCAATCAGTAGGAGGCGTAGGGTGAAGATGGTCTCTCTCAAGCAACCCTGCAACCAAATAATAAAGAGTCTCTTGTGTCCCCAACACACCCAATACAATGGTAAATTGTATAGGTGCACTAGTTCGGCGAAGAGATGGTGATACAAGTGCAATATGGATGGTAGATAATGGTTTCTGTAATCTGAAAATATAAAAACAGCAAGGTAACTAATGATAAAAGTGAGCGTAAACAGTATTGCAATGCTAGGAAACAAGGCCTAGGGTTCATACTTTCACTAGTACAAGTCCTCTCAACAATAATAACATAATTGGATCATATAACTATCCCTCAACATGCAACAAAGAGTCACTCCAAAGTCACTAATAGCGGAGAACAAACAAAGAGATTATTGTAGGGTACGAAACCACCTCAAAGTTATTCTTTCCAATCAATCTGTTGGGCTATTCCTATAAGTGTCACAAACAGCCCTAGAGTTCGTACTAGAATAACACCTTAAGACACAAATCAACCAAAACCCTAATGTCACCTAGATACTCCAATGTCACCTCAAGTATCCGTGGGTATGATTATATGATATGCATCACACAATCTCAGATTCATCTATTCAACCAACACTTAGAACCTCAAAGAGTGCCCCAAAGTTTCTACCGGAGAATCACGACGAAAACGTGTGCCAACCCCTATGCATAGGTTCATGGGCGAAAACCGCAAGTTGATCACCAAAACATACATCAAGTGAATCACGTGATATCCCATTGTCACCACAGATACGCACGGCAAGACATAGATCAAGTGTTCTCAAATCTCTAAAGACTCAATCCGATAAGACAACTTCAAAGGGGAAACTCAATCCATTACAAGAGAGTAGAGGGGGGAAGAAACATCATAGGATCCAAATATAATAGCAAAGCTCGTGATACATCAAGATCGTATCACCTCAAGAACATGATAGAGAGAGAGATCAAACACATAGCTACTGGTACATACCCTCAGCCCGAGGGAGAACTACTCCCTCCTCATCATGGAGAGCATCGGGATGATGAAGATGGCCACTGGAGAGGGATTGCCCCCTCCGGCAGGGTGCCGGAATGGGTCTAGATTGGTTTTCGGTGGCTATGGAGGCTTCTGGCGGCGGAACTCCTGATCTGTTGTGCTCCCCGATTGTTTTAGGGTATATGGAGATACATAGGATGAAGAAGTACGTTAGGGGGGCCATGAGGGTAGAGGGCGTGCCCAGGGGGTGGGTGCGCCCCCCTGCCTCATGGCTTCCTCATTGCTTTCCTTACGTGGACTCCAAGTCTCCCGGGTTGCTTTCCTTCCAAAAATAAGTTCCGTGAAGTTTCAGGTCAATTGGACTCCGTTTGATTTTCCTTTTCTGCGATACTCTAAAACAAGGTAAAACAGAAACTGTCACTGGGCTCTGGGTTAATAGGTTAGTCCCAAAAATCATATAAAATGGTATATAAAACATCCAAGGTTGATAATATAATAGCATGGAACAATCAAAAATTATAGATACGTTGGAGACGTATCAGCATCCCCAAGCTTAATCCCTGCTCGTCCTCGAGTAGGTAAATGATAAAAACATAATTTTTGATGTGGAATGCTACCTAACATATTTCTCTAAGTAATTCTTCTTTATTTTGGCATAAATTTTTAGATCCATAAGATTCAAGACAAAGGTTTAATATTGACATAGAAACAATAATACTTCAAGCATACTAACTAAGCAATCATGTCTTCTCAAAATAACATGGCCAAAGAAAGTTCATCCCTACAAAATCATATAGTTTGGTCATGCTCCATTTTCGTCACATAAGAATGCTCTCATCATGCACAACCCCTATGACAAGCCAAGCAATTGTTTCATACTTTAGTAATTTCAAACTCATAAACCTTCACGCAATACATGAGCGCGAGCCATGGATATAGCACTATGGGTGGAATAGAATATGATGATGGGGGTTATGTGGAGAAGACAAAAATGGAGAAAGTCTCACATCAAGGAGGCTAATCAATGAGCTATGGAGATGCCCATCGATTGATGTTAATGCAAGGAGTAGGGATTGCCATGCAACGGATGCACTGGAGCTATAAATGTATGAAAGCTCAAAAAAAGAGACTAAGTGGGTATGCATCCAACTTGCTTGCTCACGAAGACCTAGGGCACTTGAGGAGGCCCGTTGTTGGAATATACAAGGCAAGTTCTATAATGAAAAATTCCCACTATTATATGAAAGTGACAAAACAAGAGACTCTCTATCATGAGGATTATGGTGCTACTTTGAAGCACAAGTGTGGCAAAGGATAATAGCATTGTCCCTTCTCTCTTTTTCTCTCATTTTTTGGGCCTTCTCTTTTTTATGGCCTTTCTCTTTTTTTGGGCCTTCTCTTTTTTATGGCCTTTCTCTCTCTTTTTTTATTCCTCACTTGGGACAATGCTCTAGAAAATGATGATCATCACACTTATATTTATTTACAACTCAATGATTACAACTCGATACTAGAACAAAGTATGACTCTATATGAATGCCTCCGGCGGTGCACCAGGATATGCAATGAACCAAGAGTGACATGTATGAAATAATTATGAATGGTGGCTTTGTTGGAAATATGCCCTAGAGGCAATAATAAATTGATTATTATTATATTTCCTTGTTCATGATAATCGTTTATTATCCATGCTAGATTTGTATTGATAGGAAACTCAGATACATGTGTGGATACCTAGACAACACCATGTCCCTAGTAAGCCTCTAGTTGACTAGCTCGTTGATCAATAGATGGTTACGGTTTCCTGACCATGGACATTAGATGTCGTTGATAACGGGATCACATCATTAGGAGAATGATGTGATGGACAAGACCCAATCATAAGCATAGCACTAGATCGTGTAGTTCGTATGCTAAAGCTTTTTTAATGTCAAGTATCATTTCCTTAGACCATGAGATTGTGCAACTCCCGGATACCGTACGAATACTTTGGGTGTGCCAAACGTCACAACGTAACTGGGTGACTATAAAGGTACACTACGGGTATCTCCGAAAGTGTCTGTTGGGTTGGCACGAATCGAGACTGGGATTTGTCACTCCGTGTGACGGAGAGGTATCTCTGGGCCCACTCGGTAGGACATCATCATAATGTGCACAATGTGATCAAGGAGTTGATCACGGGATGATGTGTTACAGAACGAGTAAAGAGACTTGCCGGTAACGAGATTGAACAAGGTATCGGGATACCGACGATCGAATCTCGGGCAAGTATCATACCGATAGACAAAGGGAATTGTATACGGGATTGATTAAGTCCTTGACATCGTGGTTCATCCGATGAGATCATCGTGGAACATGTGGGAGCCAACATGGGTATCCAGATCCCGCTGTTGGTTATTGACCGGAGAACGTCTCGGTCATGTCTGCATGTCTCCCGAACCCGTAGGGTCTACACACTTAAGGTTCGATGACGCTAGGGTTATAAAGGAAGTTAGTATGTGGTTACCGAATGTTGTTCGGAGTCCCGGATGAGATCCCGGACGTCACGAGGAGTTCCGGAATGGTCCGGAGGTAAAGATTTATATATGGGAAGTCCTGTTTTGGTCACCGGAAAGGTTTCGGGGTTTATCGGTAATGTACCGGGACCACCGGGAGGGTCCCGGGGGTCCACCAAGTGGGGCCACCTGCCCCGGAGGCTTGCATGGGCCAAGGGTGGTGAGGGACCAGCCCCTAAGTGGGCTGGTGCGCCTCCCACAAGGCCCAAGGGCAGCTAGGAGGAAAAAAGGAGGAAACCCTAGGCTTAGATGGGCCTTAAGGCCCACCCTAGGGGCGCCATCCCTCTCTCCCCCTCTTGGCCGCCCCCTTGCTCCCCATCTAGGGCTGCCGCCCCCCCTAGGGGTGGGAACCCTAGAGGGGGCGCAGCCCCTCCCCTTCCCCTATATATATGAGGCCTAGGGGGCTGCCCATAACACACGCGATTCAATCTCTCTTGGTGCAGCCTTGCGTCTCTTCTTCCTCCTCTTCTGCGGTGCTTGGCGAAGCCCTGCAGGATTGCCACGCTCCTCCATCACCACCACGCCGTTGTGCTGCTGCTGGATGGAGTCTTCCTCAACCTCTCCCTCTCCCCTTGCTGGATCAAGGCGTGGGAGACGTCACCGGGCTGTACGTGTGTTGAACGCGGAGGTGCCGTCCGTTCGGCACTTGGTCATCGGTGATTTGGATCACGACGAGTACGACTCCATCAACCCCGTTCACTTAAACGCTTCCGCTTAGAGATCTACAAGGGTATGCAGATGCAACTCTCCTTCCCCTCGTTGCTGGTCTCTCCATAGATAGATCTTGGTGACACGTAGGAAAATTTTGAATTTCTGCTACGTTCCCCAACAGTGGCATCATGAGCTAGGTCTATTGCGTAGATTCTATGCACGAGTAGAACACAAAGTAGTTGTGGGCGTGGATTTGTCAACTTTCTTGCCGTTACTAGTCTTATCTTGATTCGGTGGCATCGTGGGATGAAGCGGCCCGGACCGACCTTACACGTACTCTTACGTGAGACTGGTTCCACCGACTGACATGCACTAGTTGCATAAGGTGGCCAGCGGGTGTCTGTCTCTCCCACTTTAGTCGGATCGGATTCGATGAAAAGGGTCCTTATGAAGGGTAAATAGCAATTGGCATATCACGTTGTGGTCTTTGCGTAGGTAAGAAACGTTCTTGCTAGAAACCCATAGCAGCCACGTAAAACATGCAAACAACAATTAGAGGACGTCTAACTTGTTTTTGCAGGGTATGCTATGTGATGTGATATGGCCAAAGGATGTGATGAATGATATATGTGATGTATGAGATTGATCATGTTCTTGTAATAGGAATCACGACTTGCATGTCGATGAGTATGACAACCGGCAGGAGCCATAGGAGTTGTCTTTATTTATTTATGACCTGCGTGTCAACTTAAACGTCATGTAATTACTTTACTTTATTGCTAACCGTTAGCTGTAGTAGTATAAGTAATAGATGACATGACAACTTCATGGAGACACGATGATGGAGATCATGATGATGGAGATCATGGTGTCATGTCGGTGACGATGATGATCATGGAGCCCCGAAGATGGAGATCAAAAGGAGCAAAGTGATATTGGCCATATCATGTCACTATTTGATTGCATGTGATGTTTATCATGTTTATACATCTTATTTGCTTAGAACGACAGTAGTAAATAAGATGATCCCTCATAAAAATTTCAAGAAGTGTTCTCCCCTAACTGTGCACCGTTGCTACAGTTCGTCGTTTCGAAGCACCACGTGATGATCGGGTGTGATAGATCCTTACGTTCACATACAACGGGTGTAAGACAGTTTTACACATGCAAAACACTTAGGGTTAACTTGACGAGCCTAGCATGTGTATAGACATGGCCTCGGAACACAGAAGACCGAAAGGTCGAGCATGAGTCGTATAGAAGATACGATCAACATGAAGATGTTCACCGATGTTGACTAGTCCGTCTCACGTGATGATCGGACACGGCCTAGTTGACTCGGATCATGTAATCACTTAGATGACTAGAGGGATGTCTATCTGAGTGGGAGTTCATAAGATGAACTTAATTATCCTGAACATAGTCAAAAAAATATTTGCAAATTATGTCGTAGCTCGCGCTTTAGTTCTACTGTTTAGATATGTTCCTAGAGAAAAATTTAGTTGAAAGTTGATAGTAGCAATTATGCGGACTAGGTCCGTAAACTGAGGATTGTCCTCATTGCTTCATAGAAGGCTTATGTCCTTAATGCACCGCTCAGTGTGCTGAACCTCGAACGTTGTCTGTGGATGTTGCGAACATCTGACATACACATTTTTATAACTACGTGATAGTTCAGTTAAACGGTTTAGAGTTGAGGCACCGAAGACGTTTTTGAAACGTCACGAAACATATGAGATGTTTTGAGGGCTGAAATTGGGATTTCAGGTTTGTGCCCACGTCAAGAGGTATAAGACCTCCGACGATTTTCTTAGCCTACAAACTAAAGGGGAAAAGCTCAATTGTTGAGCTTGTGCTCAGATTGTCTGAGTACAACAATCAGTTGAATCAAGTGGGAGTTGATCTTCCAGATGAAATAGTGATAGTTTCTCCGAAGTCATTACCACCAAGCTGCTAGAGCTTCGTGATGAACTATAATATATCAGGGACATATATGATGATCTTTGAGATATTCGCGATGTTTGACACCACAAAAGTAGAAATCAAGAAGGAGCATCAATCGTTGATGGTTGGTGAAACCACTAGTTTCAAGAAGGGCAAGGGCAAGAAGGGATACTTCATGAAACGGCAATTCAGCTGCTGCTCTAGTGAAGAAACCCAAGGTTGAACCCAAACCCGAGACTAAGTGCTTCCGTAATAAGAGGAACAGCCACTGGAGCAGAATTACCCTAGATACCTGGTAGATTAGAAGGCTGGCAAGGTCGATAGAAGTATATTGGATATATATTGTGTTGATGTGTACTTTACTAGTACTCCTAGTAGCACCAGGGTATTAGATACCGGTTCGGTTGCTAAGTGTTAGTAACTCGAAATAAAAGCTACGGAATAAACGGAGACTAGCTAAAGGTCAGCTGACGACATGTGTTGGAAGTGTTTCCAATGTTGATATGATCAAGCATCGTACGCTCCCTCTACCATCGAGATTGGTGTTTGCGTTGAGCATAGACATGATTGGATTATGTCTATTGCAATACGGTTATTCATTTAAGGAGAATAATAGTTACTCTGTTTATCTGAATAATACCTTCAATGGTCTTACACCTAAAATGAATGGTTTATTGAATCTCGATCGTAGTGATACACATGTTCATGCCAAAAGATATAAGATAGTGATGATAGTACCACCTACTTGTGGCACTGCCACGTAAGTCATATCGGTATAAAACGCATGAAGAAGCTCCATGTTGATGGATCCTTGGGCTCACTCGTTTTTTGAAAAGTTTGAGACATGCGAACCATGTCTATTGGTGTATATGCATGAAGAAACTCCATGCAAATGGACCATTTGAACTCACTTGATTTTTGAATCACTTGAGACATGCAAATCATACCACATGGGCAAGATGACTGAAAGCCTCGTTTTTAAGTAAAATGGAATTGGAAAGCAACTTGTTGGAAGTAATACATTTTGATGTGTGCAGTCCAATGAGTGCTGAGGCGTGTAGTGGATATCGTTATGTTCTTACTTCATAGATGATTTGAGTAGATGTTGAGTATATTTACTTGATGAATCACGAGTCTGAATTATTGAAAGGTTCAAGTAATTTCAGGGTGAAGTTGAAAGATCGTCGTGACAAGAAGATAAAAGATCTATGATATGATCATAGAGATGAATATCTGAATTACGAGTTTGGCACAGAATTAAGACATTGTGGAAATTGTTTCACAACTAATACAGCCTGGAACACCATAGTGTGATGGTGTGTCCGAACATCATAACTGCACCCTATTGGATATGATGCATACCATGATGTCTCTTATCGAATTACCACGATAGTTTATGGGTTAGGCATTAGAGACAACCACATTCACTTTAAATAGGGCACCACGTAATTCCGATGAGATGACACTGTATGAACTATGGTTTAGAGAAGCCTAAGCTGTCATTTCTTAAAAGTTTGGGGCTGCGACGCTTATGTGAAAAAGTTTCAGGCTGATAAGCTCGAACCCAAAGCGGATAAATGCATCTTCATAGGACACCAAAAACAATTTGGTATACCTCCTGTCTCAGATCCGAAAGCAATAAGGGATTGTTTCTAGAATCGGGTCCTTTCTCGAGGAAAAGTTTCTCTCGAAGGAATTGAGTAGGAGTATGGTGGAGACTTGATGAGGTTATTGAACCATCTCTTCAACTAGTGTATAGCAGGGCACAAAGAGTTGTTCCTGCGGCACCTACACCAATTGAAGTGGAAGCTTATGATATTGATCATGAGACTTCAGATCAAGTCACTCCCAAACCTCGTAGGATGACAAGGATGCGTACTACTTCTGAGTGGTACGTAATCCTGTTTTGAAAGTCATGTTGCTAGACAACAATGAACCTACGAGCTGTGGAGAAGCGATGGTGGGCCCGGATTCCGATAAATGGCTCGAGGCCATAAAATCCGAGAGGATCCATGTATGAAAACAAAGTGTAGACTTTGGAAGAACTACTTGATGGTCGTAAGGCTGTTGAGTATAGATGGATTTTAAAAGGAAGACAGACAATGATGGTAAGTGTCACCATTGAGAAAGCTCGACTTGTCGTTAAGGTGTTTCCCGACAAGTTCAAGGAGTTGACTGCGGTGAGACTTTCTCACTCGTAGCGATGCTAAGAGTCTGTTGGAATTATATTAGCGATTACTGCATTATTTATGAAATCTTGCAGATAGGATGTCAAAACGTTGTTTCCTCGACGATTTTCTTGAGGAAAGGTTGTATGTGATACAACCAGAAGGTTTTGTCAATCCTGAAAGATGCTAATAAGTATGCAAAGCTCCAGCAATCCTTCTAAGGACTGGAGTAAGCATCTCGGAGTTGGAATGTATGCTTTGATGAGATGATCAAAGATTTTGGTGTATACAAAGTTTATGAGAAACTTGTATTTCCAAAGAAGTGAGTGGGAGCACTATAGAATTTCTGATGAATATATGTTGTTGACATATTGTTGATCGGAAATGATGTAGAATTTCTGGAAAGCATGCAGAGTTATTTGAAAAGTGTTTTTCAATGGAAAGCCTGGATTAAGCTACTTGAACATTGAGCATCAAGATCTATAAGGATAGATCAAAACGCTTAATTGAACTTTCAAATGAGCACATACCTTGACAAGATTTTGAAGGAGTTCAAAATGGGTCAGCAAAGAAGGAGTTCTTGGCTGTTTTATAAGGTGTGAACATTGAGTAAGACTCGAAACCTGACCGCGGCAGAATAGAGAGAAAGGACGAAGGTCGTCCCCTATGCTTAAGACATAGGCTCTACAGTATGCTATGCTGTGTACCGCACCTGAAGTGTGCCTTGCCATGAGTCAGTCAAGGGGTACAAGAGTGATCCAAGAATGGATCACAGGACAGCGGTCAAAGTTATCCTTAGTAACTAGTGGACTAAGGAATTTTCTCGATTATGGAGGTGGTAAAAGAGTTCGTCGTAAAGGGTTACGCCGATGCAAACTTTGACACTAATCCAGATTATTCTGAGTAGTAAACTGGATTCGTATAGTAGAACAGTTATTTGGAATAGCTCCAAATAGAATGTGGTAGCTGCATCTAGGAGATGACATAGAGATTTGCAAAGTACATACGGATCTGAAAGGTTCAGACCCGTTGACTAAAACCTCTCTCACAAGCATAACATGATCAAACCCAGAACTCTTTAGGGTGTTAGTCACACGAGGATGTGACCTTGAGTGTTAATCACATATCGATATGAACTGGATTATTGACTCTAGTGCAAGTGGGAGACTGTTGGAAATATGCCCTAGAGGCAATAATAAATTGATTATTATTATATTTCCTTGTTCATGATAATCGTTTATTATCCATGCTAGATTTGTATTGATAGGAAACTCAGATACATGTGTGGATACATAGACAACACCATGTCCCTAGTAAGCCTCTAGTTGACTAGCTCGTTGATCAATAGATGGTTACGGTTTCCTGACCATGGACATTAGATGTCGTTGATAACGGGATCACATCATTAGGAGAATGATGTGATGGACAAGACCCAATCATAAGCATAGCACTAGATCGTGTAGTTCGTATGCTAAAGCTTTTTTAATGTCAAGTATCATTTCCTTAGACCATGAGATTGTGCAACTCCCGGATACCGTAGGAATACTTTGGGTGTGCCAAACGTCACAACGTAACTGGGTGACTATAAAGGTACACTACGGGTATCTCCGAAAGTGTCTGTTGGGTTGGCACGAATCGAGACTGGGATTTGTCACTCTGTGTGACGGAGAGGTATCTCTGGGCCCACTCGGTAGGACATCATCATAATGTGCACAATGTGATCAAGGAGTTGATCACGGGATGATGTGTTACAGAACGAGTAAAGAGACTTGCCGGTAACGAGATTGAACAAGGTATCGGGATACCGATGATCGAATCTCGGGCAAGTATCATACCGATAGACAAAGGGAATTGTATACGGGATTGATTAAGTCCTTGACATCGTGGTTCATCCGATGAGATCATCGTGGAACATGTGGGAGCCAACATGGGTATCCAGATCCCGCTGTTGGTTATTGACCGGAGAACGTCTCGGTCATGTCTGCATGTCTCCCAAACCCGTAGGGTCTACACACTTAAGGTTCGATGACGCTAGGGTTATAAAGGAAGTTAGTATGTGGTTACCGAATGTTGTTCGGAGTCCCGGATGAGATCCCGGACGTCACGAGGAGTTCCGGAATGGTCCGGAGGTAAAGATTTATATATGGGAAGTCCTGTTTTGGTCACCGAAAAGGTTTCGGGGTTTATCGGTAATGTACCGGGACCACCGGGAGGGTCCCGGGGGTCCACCAAGTGGGGCCACCTGCCCCGGAGGCTTGCATGGGCCAAGGGTGGTGAGGGACCAGCCCCTAAGTGGGCTGGTGCGCCTCCCACAAGGCCCAAGGGCAGCTAGGAGGAAAAAAGGAGGAAACCCTAGGCTTAGATGGGCCTTAAGGCCCACCCTAGGGGCGCCATCCCTCTCTCCCCCTCTTGGCCGCCCCCTTGCTCCCCATCTAGGGCTGCCGCCCCCCCTAGGGGTGGGAACCCTAGAGGGGGCGCAGCCCCTCCCCTTCCCCTATATATATGAGGCCTAGGGGGCTGCCCATAACACACGCGATTCAATCTCTCTTGGTGCAGCCCTGCGTCTCTTCTTCCTCCTCTTCTACGGTGCTTGGCGAAGCCCTGCAGGATTGCCACGCTCCTCCATCACCACCACGCCGTTGTGCTGCTACTGGATGGAGTCTTCCTCAACCTCTCCCTCTCCCCTTGCTGGATCAAGGCGTGGGAGACGTCACCGGGCTGTACGTGTGTTGAACGCGGAGGTGCCGTCCGTTCGGCACTTGGTCATCGATGATTTGGATCACGACGAGTACGACTCCATCAACCCCGTTCACTTGAACGCTTCCGCTTAGCGATCTACAAGGGTATGTAGATGCAACTCTCCTTCCCCTCGTTGCTGGTCTCTCCATAGATAGATCTTGGTGACACGTAGGAAAATTTTGAATTTCTGCTACGTTCCCCAACAGGCTTTGCCACAAATACTATGTCAACTACATGATCATGCTAAGCAATATGACAATGATGAATGTGTCATGATAAATGGAGTGGTGGAAAGTTGCATGGCAATATATTTTGGAATGGCTATGGAAATGCCATAATAGGTAGGTATGGTGGCTGTTTTGAGGAAGATATAAGGAGGTTTATGTGTGAAAGAGCGTATCATATCACGATGTTTGGATGCACCAGCGAAGTTTGCACCAGCTCTCAATGTGAGAAAGGGCAATGCACGGTACCGAAGGGGCTAGCAATGATGGAAGGGTGAGAGTGCGTATAATCCATGGACTCAACATTAGTCATAAAGAACTCACATACTTATTGCAAAAATGTACAAGTCATTAAAAACCGCAGCACTATGCACATGCTCCTAGGGGGGATAGATTGGTAGGAAAAGACCATCACTCGCCCCCGACCGCCACTCATAAGGAAGACAATCAAATAACACCTCATGTTTCAAATTTATTGCACAACGTTTACCATACGTGCATGCTACGGGACTTGAAAACTTCAACATAAGTATTCCTCAAATTCACAACTACTCAACTAGCATGACTTTGATATTATTACCTCCATATCTCAAAACAATCATCAAGCATCAAACTTCTCTTAGTATTCAATGCACTCTATATGAAAGTTTTTATTATATCCCTCTTGGATGCCCATCATATTAGGACTAGATTCGTAACCAAAGCAAACTACCATGCTGTTATAAAGACTCTCAAAACAATATAAGTGAATCACGAGAGTTCATCTATTTCTTCAAAATAAAACTACCACCATGCTCTAAAAGATATAAGTGAAGTACTAGAGCAAACAACAAACTACTCCGAAAGATATAAGTGAAGATCAATGAGTAGTGGAATAATTATGCAACTATGTGAAGACTCTCTAACATTTAAGAATTTAAGATCTTGGTATTTTATTCAAACAGAAAGCAAAACTAAATAAAATAAAATGACACTCCAAGCAAAACACATATCATGTGGCGAATAAAAATATAGCTCCAAGTAAAGTTATCGATGAACGAAGACGAAAGAGGGGATGCCTTCCGGGGTATCCCCAAGCTTAGGCTCTTGGTTGTCTTTGAATATTACCTTGGGGTGCCTTGGGAATCCCCAATCTTAGGCTCTTGCCACTCCTTATTCCATAGTCCATCGAATCTTTACCCAAAACTTGAAAACTTCACAGCACAAAACTTAACAGAAAACTCGTAAGCTCCGTTAGCGAAAGAAAACAAAACACCACTTCAAGGTACTGTAATGAAATCATTATTTATTTATATTGGTGTTAAACCTACTGTATTCCAACTTATCTATGGTTCATACCCTCTGATACTACTCATAGATTCATCAAAATAAGCAAACAACACATCGAAAACAGAATCTGTCAAAAACATAACAGTCTGTAGTAATCTGTAACTAATGCAAACTTCTGGAACCCCAAAAATTCTAAAATAAATTTCTGGACGTGAGTAATTTATCTATTAATCATCTTCAAAAATAATTAACTCAATAGCACTGTCCAATAAAAAATGGCAGCAAATCTTGTGAGCGCTAAAGTTTCTGTTTTTTACAGCATGATCGCAAAGACTTTCCCCAAGTCTTCCCAGCGGTTCTACTTGGCACAAACACTAATTAAAACATAAAACCACATCTAAAAAGAGTCTAGATGAATTATTTATTAATAAACAGTAGCACAAAGCGAGGAACAAAAATAAAGTTGGGTTGCCTCCCAACAAGCGCTATTATTTAACGCCTCTAGCTAGGCATGATGATTTCAATGATGCTCACATAAAAGATAAGAATTGAAACATAAAGAGAGAATCATGAAGAATATAACTAGCACATTTAAGTCTAACATACTTCCTATGCATAGGGATTTTGTGAGCAAACAACTTATGGGAACAATAATCAACTAGCATAGGAAGGTAAAACAAGCATAGCTTCAAAACTTTAAGCACATAGAGAAGAAACTTGATATTATTGCAATTTCTACAAGCATATATTCCTACCTCATAATAATTTTCAGTAGCATCATGAATTAATTCAACAATATAACCAGCACCTAAATCATTCTTTTCATGATCTACAAGCATAGAAGTTTTATTATTCTCCACATAAGCAAAATTCTTCTTATTCCGAATAGTGGGAGTATCATAAGAAACTCGAGTACTATAAATTGTTTCCACATTAAAAGAGTAATGTTCAGAAAAGGGGTAATCATAATCATGCCAAGTTTTATAAATATAAGCACTACTTTTTATAGCATAAGTATCATCACAATAATTATCATAAGTAGGAGGCATGCTATCATCATTATAAATTTGCATATCAAAACTTGGGAGACTAAAAATATCATCTTCATTAAGCGTAGCATCCCCAAGCTTGGGACAAACATTAATTGCAGCAAATATATTCTCAAAGACATCATCTTCATCAAACATAGCATCCCCAAGCTTGGGCCTTTTCATATCATAAGCATAATCACTCTCATCATTAACAGTATAGATAGAACCAATAGTATAGCAATTATCATATTTTTCCAAGCAAGTGCCAAAAAGATTTTCAAGATCATAAGAAGTATCATTATCTTCCACAATTATATTTTCATGAGTCACAATAGTAATAGGAGCAACATTAATTGGGAAAGATATCTTTTTACCTCTCTTCCTATTTCTTTTCTTCTTCTTCACCTCATCATGTGTGGGTTCAATCCTCTTTTTGGAGCTCCTTATTAATGAAGTTGGTTGAATAGGAGGCTCCTCCTCGTTACCTGATTCATCATAAGAAATGATAGGAGGGTATTTGGAAGTCTCTTCCCTTTCATTAGCATTCTCTTCATCTTCTATTTGTTTTCTTTTCTTTATGTAATTGGCAATATAAGGATTTTCAATGCAATTCACCGCACAATACATATAAATTTCCTCTAGATCAAAACCAAGAAGTTTATAATGGGAAAATTTTGGAAGATGCCCAATTATATGTTTCATTTCTTCGCAACCCATAAGCAAGCTAAGTTCGTTATATTGTGCAAGGGAAATCAACTCATCACAATTTTTGGACACGATTAGATCATGAAACAATTTGCATCGGATAGCTAAATGACCACTTTCATTGCAAAGTCCACAAGTACGGCTAAGAAAATTTAAATTTTCAGCACAATCATCTAGCCTTTCTTGCAACAATTTAGTTTCTAAATACTTATGCCTCTTGCAATATCTATCTTCCCTATTTGGTGTATACTTGCAAACCCAATGCACTCCACAAAAATTGACATGTTTATAGGAGACATTTTCATCATAACTAGTGCAATCATCATTAGTACCATGGATATTCAAGGAGCTCATACTAACAACATTGCAGTCATGATCATCATTCAAAGATTTAGTGCCAAACATTTTAATGCATTCTTCTTCTAACACTTTGGCAGAATTTTCCTTTCCATCATTCTCACGAAAGATATTAAAAAGATGAAGCGTATGAGGCAAACTCAATTCCATTTTTTTGTAGTTTTCTTTTATAAACTAAACTAGAAACAAGAAACTAAAATACTCGATTGTAAGATCTAAAGATATACCTTCAAGCACTAACCTCACCAGCAACGGCGCCAAAAAGAGCTTGATGTCTACTACACAACCTTCTTCTTGTAGACGGTGTTGGGCCTCCAAGTGCAGAGGTTTGTAGGACAGTAGCAAATTTCCCTCAAGTGGATGACCTAAGTGAGGGAGTCCTGGATTAGGGGGTGTTCGGATAGCCGGACTATACCTTCAGCCGGACTCCTGGACTATGAAGATACAAGATTGAAGACTCCGTCCCGTGTCCGGAAGGGACTTTCCTTGGCGTGGAAGGCAAGCTTGGCGATACGGATATGAAGATCTCCTACCATTGTAACCGACTCTATGTAACCCTAACCCTACCCGGTATCTATATAAACCGGAGGGTTTTAGTCCGTAGGACAACATACACATCAACAATCATACCATAGGCTAGCTTCTAGGGTTTAGCCTCCTCGATGTCGTGGTGATCTACTCTTGTACTACCCATATCATCAATATTAATCAAGCAGGACGTAGGGTTTTACCTCCATCGAGAGGGCCCGAACCCGGGTAAAACTTTGTGTCCCTTGTCTCCTGTTACCATCCAGCCTAGACGCACGGTTCGGGACCCCCTACCCGAGATCCGCCGGTTTTGACACCGACATTGGTGCTTTCATTGAGAGTTCCTCTGTGTCGTCACCGTCAGGCTCAATGGCTCCTACGATCATCGATAGCGATGTAGTCTAGGGTGAGACCTTCCTCCCCGGACAGATCTTCGTCTTCGGCGGCTTCGCACTGCAGGCCAATTTGCTTGGCCATTTGGAGCAGATCGAAAGCTACGCCCTTGACCATCAGGTCGGATTTGGAAGTTTTAACTACACGGCTGACATCCGCGGGGACTTGATCTTCGACGGATTCGATCCACTGCCGAGCGCGCCGCACTGTCACGATGAGCATGATCTAGCTCTGCCGCCGAACAGTGCCCTGGAGGCCGCACCCGCATCGGCTTCGACTCTTAATTCGGAGCAAAATGCACCGATCGAGGATGGGCGGTTGGACGCCACCTCGGGGGCTGCGACCCCAACGGCAATTGAGCCAAGCACCAGCCCCGTACTCTGCGAGACTCGTGACTCCAAGGAGCCGGACTCCTCTCCGAACTCCGAACCCTCCGCGTCCCTGCCGATCGAATCCGATTGGGCGCCGATCATGGAGTTCACTGCCTCGGACATCTTTCAGCACTCGCCTTTCGGCGACATCCTGAAGTCACTGAAGTCTCTCTCTTTATCAGGAGAGCCCTGGCCGGACTACGGTCAGCAAGGTTGGGGTACGGACGATGAAGAAATTCAAAGCCCACCCACCACCCACTTTGTAGCCACTGTCGACGACTTAACCGACATGCTCGACTTCGACTCCGAAGATATCGATGGTATGGACGCCGATGAAGGAGATAATGAAGAACCAGCGCCTACTAGGCCCTGGAAAGCCACCTCATCATATGACATATACATGGTGGACACCCCAAAAGAGGGAGATGGCGATGGAACAGCGGAGGATGACCCCTCCAAGAAACAGCCTAAGCACCGGCGTCAGCGGCGCCGCTCAAAATCCTGCCAAAACAAACACGGTGATTCCAGAACGGGAGATAATAATACTCCAGAAAGCGCCGAAGAAAACCCCCTCCAGCAAGATTTAGCACAGGAGGATGGAGAAACCAGCCCTCATGAGAGAGCGGCAGACAGAGAGGTCGAGGACGATAATTATATGCCTCCCTCAGAAGACGAGGCAAGCCTCGACGACGACGAATTCGTCGTGCCAGAGGATCCCGTCAAGCAAAAGCGTTGTCAATGCAGGCTTATGGCCACGGCAAGAAGCCTCAAGAAAAAATAGCAACAGCTCAGAGCTGATCAAGATTTGCTAGTCGACAGATGGACTGAAGACCTTGCGGCCGAAGAGCATAAACTCGAACGCCCCTCCAAGCGCTACCCAAAGCGCAGGTTGCTACCCTGATTAGAGGAGGAAGCACTTGATGCGGCCAACCAGCCACCTCGTGGTCACGACAGAGAGGCCTCTCGGCCCTCCACTCAAGCCGCACCCCGTACCAAGGCACGGGAATATGCGTCGTACTTACGAGACATGTTGGAGGACAAGGCAAGGCAAACAAGATTGATCTACGGATCGCATGGGCGCCCCATGGCTTGAGACAGTAACCGTCACGCCGGCCACAAATTCGGCGGGGCCGAACATAGTAGACAAGGCTCATTGGAGCTACGTCACGATATAGCCCAGTACAGAGGCGCCGCACACCCACTCTGCTTTACAGACGAAATAATGGATCATCAAATCCCTGAGGGTTTCAAACCCGTAAACATCGAATCATATGATGGCACAACAGATCCTGCGGTATGGATAGAGGATTATCTCCTTCATATCCACATGGCCCGCGGCGATGATTTCCACGCCATCAAATACCTCCCACTCAAGCTTAAAGGACCAGCTCGGCATTGGCTTAACAGCTTGCCAACAGGATCAATCAGTTGTTGGGAGGACCTAGAAGCCGCATTCCTCGACAATTTCCAGGGCACTTACGTGCGACCCCCAGACGCTGATGACCTAAGTCCCGTAATTCAGTAGCCAGAGGAATCGGCCAGGCAATTCTGGACACGGTTCCTAACAAAGAAAAATCAAATAGTCGACTATCCGGATGCTGAGGCCCTAGCAGCCTTCAAACACAATATCCATGACGAGTGGCTGGCCCGGCACCTTGGACAGGAAAAGCCGAAATCTATGGCAGCACTCACAACACTCATGACCCGCTTTTGCGCGGGAGTAGATAGCTGGCTTGCTCGTAGCAACAATATGACCAAGAACCCTGGTAATTCAGACACCAGGGACAGTAGTGGCAGGTCGCGTCGCAACAAGCTGATGATACGGCAGTCAATGCCGGATTCAGAGGCTCTAAATCCGGTCAGCGGAAAAGCCATTCAAAAGGAATCCTAGGGGGCCGTCCAGTTTGGACCGGATACTCGACCGCTCGTGCCAGATACATGGCACCCCCGAAAAGCCAGCCAATCACACCAACAGGGATTGTTGGGTGTTCAAGCAGGTAGGCAAGTTAAATTCCGAAAATGAAGACAAGGGGCTGCATAGAGATGACGACGAGGAGCCCCGGCCGCCGAACAACAGTGGACAGAAGGGTTTTTCCCCACAAGTGCGGACGGTCAACATGATATACGCAACCCACGTCCCCAAAAGGGAGCGGAAGCGTGCATTAAGGGACGTATACGCGGTAGAGCTAGTCGCCCCCAAGTTCAACCCATGGTCCTCCTGCCCGATCACCTTTGATCGAAGGGACCATCCCACTAGCGCCCGTCATGGTGGATTTGCCGCATTGGTTCTAGACCCAATTATTGACGGATTTCATCTCACCAGAGTCCTTATGGACGGCGGAAGCAGCCTGAACCTGCTTTACCAGGATACAGTGCGAAAATGGGCATAGATCCCTCGAGAATTAAGCCCACGAAAACGACCTTTAAAGGCGTAATACCAGGTGTAGAGGCCAACTGTACAGGCTCAGTCACACTTGAAGTGGTCTTCGGATCTTCGGATAATTTCTGAAGCGAGGAATTAATCTTCGACATAGTCCCGTTTCGCAGTGGTTATCACGCACTGCTCGGGCGAACCGCATTCGCTAAGTTCAATGCGGTACCGCATTACGCATACCTTAAGCTCAAGATGCCAGGCCCTCGAGGAGTAATTACGGTCAATGGAAACACTGAACGCTCCCTCCGAACGGAGGAGCACACGGCGGCCCTTGCAGTGGAAGTACAAAGCAGCCTCTCCAGGCAGTTCTCCAGTCTGGCCACCAAACGATCGGACACCTTCACGCGCTCCTGGAGTAACCTACAACAAGACCGCCTGGCACGATACGAGCAGGCGTAGCAATGCGGCCCCAACCCCAACCCTCGCAAAAAGGCGAAGCTAGTACTTCGCGTACATAACTACGCTCTAGAGATACCATGGGCACAGGGGGAGGGGCACCATCATGGCACGCCCAAAAATACGGCTTAAACCGTACCAGGGGCTGCCGATTTTTTAATTTTCTCTTACTTTCAGGACTCCATCCTTCGGAAGGCCTGTTCGGCAGTTCAATTGCCGCACAAATGATGCAAGAACCAGGGAAGCAGACAAGCCACGCCGCATTACGGAACTCCCAGGTGGTCTCTATCACGAGCAGTATACCTATTTCGCATATTATTCCGTAGCTTGCCCCTAGAGCGGACATGTTAAATAGTCCAACCTTTTGCTTATCGCATTATTTGTATCGTTCTGCTTTGATCACAGCCCTCCTTAATAAACAATGCATAGCTTTTGTCTATTTTTGCATTACATTTTTCCTTTATATATGTTCCTTAACGACATGTTGCACCCATACACATTGGTACGGCCAAAATACGCCAGGGGCTTTAGTACCCCTCAATATGGTGTGAGAAGTCCGAACACTTTAACAAGTGCGGCACCCCGAACTTATAGCATTATATGCATCGGCTCCGAATCATGTCTTGGGTCAATAGTTGGGTTTGCCCGGCTCCTATGTTTTGATGCCTTACGTTCCGCTATATCGGCTAAGGTAGCACTAGGAGAACCACTGCGATTGTGCCCCGGTTGAGCTGGGTTGAGCACCTCAGTGGAGAAAGCTAAAACTGACTGTCATGATGAAGCGAGAGTTGGTCGCTGTTCGAGAGGTTTTTCGAGTCCCTAACGACTTTTGCCGCTTAGGGCGAGGAGTCGGCTCTGTCCGGCCAAGGCGTGGATAGCGCCCCGAACTCAGCCTTCCGAATACCAGGGGCTTCGCCGAAATGTAAAATTATAGAATTCTATGGCTAAGAGAGAGTGTTCACGCATTATAGTCCGATTGCCTTGTTCGTTGGGCTGAGCGCCTCCCTCAAAGGACCCAAACTTGGGAAAAAGAGCGCTCAGGTTTATCCCCGAACACCCCAGCACTAGCGGCACGGGGGCAGAAGCCGACGACTTGCCATCTCTCAGAATTGATAAATAGCCGCACAGAAGGTAATATTTTAAATTCAAACAGCATTGCTTAGCGCATATGAACAAGTTTTCAGCGCACGGGACAAAATGAGTGAGTTTTACTCAGAAATTACATCCATAGAACATTCATCCGCCACAAGGCGGGCACCCTTCAGAACATCCTTATAGTAATTCTCGGGCTTGCGATGCTCTTTCCCCGGCGGTGGCCCGTCCTTCACAAGCTTCTCAGCATCCAGCTTGCCCCAGTGCACCTTAGCACGGGCAAGGGCCCTACGGGCACCTTCAATGCAGACGGAGCGCTTGATGACTTCGAGCCTTGGACATGCCTCCACCAGCCGCCGCACCAGCCCGAAATAGCTCCCAGGCTGAGCCTCTCCAGGCCACGGCCGAACTATGAGGCCCTTCATGGCCTGTTCGGCCGCCTTGTGGAGCTCGACCAGTTGCTTCAGCTGGTCACTCAGGGGCACTGGGTGTCCGGCCTCAGCGTACTGAGACCAGAACACCTTCTCCGTCGAGCATCCCTCCTTGGCTCGATAGAATGCGGCGGCATCGGACACACTCCAGGGAAGATCTGCGAATGCTCCTAGAGAGCTCCGGATTCGGGTAAGTAACAAGTAACTCACTTTTATGTGTTTGCTTCGCATAAAGAATGCCTTACCCGCCGCTATCTTCTTCACCTCATCCAACTCCTGGAGGGTCTTCTGGGATTCGGCCTTGGCAGACTTGGCATTTTCAATAGCCACCGCGAGCTCGGACGCTCGCGTCTTTGAGTCAAGCTCCAAACTCTCATGTTTTTCCATGAGAGCCTGGAGCTCTTGCCGCACCTTGCCAACCTCGGCCTCGTACTTCTCCCGCTCGGTGCGCTCCGAGGCTGCCCTCTTCTCGGCCTCGTCCAGCGCCTGCTTAAGGGTCGCCACCTCAGACGTGGCCCGTACAATAGCCACGATAGTCCTGTCATTTTTTGCAATTGCACCTTATATATATATATATATTTAAACAAGGTATTTCTTACCTTCATTGTCCTCGAGCTGCGTCTTGGCACGCCCGAGCTCTTACTCAGACCGCTCGAGGTCCTACTTTAGCGTGTCCACTTCCGCAGTCAGTGCGGCGGACGCAAGCAGAGAAGCCTGCATACGCATATTGACTCCTTTTTCTTAGACTCCTGCGAATTTTAATTGATCCTCTATTCGGGTTTTCTTCCCAAACGCCAAACAGAGCATCAGGGGCTACTGTCTATGTGGTAATATTATTTACACATTCTTTACTTACCTCAAAGCCTCTTAAAAGGCTAGTACAAGCTTCAGTCAGTCCGCTCTTGGCGGACTAAACCTTCTAGATCACCGCACTCATAATAGTGCGGTGTCCCTCGTCGATGGAGGCGCCTTGGAGCGCCTCCAACATATTGTCCGGCGCTTCCGGTTGGACGGAGGTCACCGGCACGGCAGGCTTGCTCCTCTTGGAAGGAGGTCGCCCGCCGGACTCTGGAACCTTTGAAGGTTCCGGAGCGGTGTCCGGCCTAGGGCCGGACTTGGAGCCCTGGGGGGTTTCATCCCCTTTACTCCTGGAGTCCGGGAGGTCGCCTTGCGGCGCCTCCAAGACCACCTCCTCCCGGCTTGGAACCTGTTGGGACAACACTTCGGTGTCGTCCGTAGGGCGGGGGGGAAGCCATCGGAAGCGAGTTCACATCCGACGAGTCCAGTGAGCCGCTCGACGACGCGTCGAGCCGGTCTTTGGGTGGGCTGCATAAACACATTCGACATAAGGGAAAGCCGTGCAATAAACGAATACTAAGAATTACTCAGGTATCCGGATACTCATGATTTTGCCAGGGGCTTGGCCCTGGGCTGCCACTCCTCTCCGCCGCCGTCGGTGTCGGTGGAGCAGTCCGGAGGAAGGGTTTTCCCCTTCTTGGACCCTTCGGCCTCCCCAGTTGGGGCGGCCTTCCTTTTCTTCCCTTCCCCCGCTGGAGGGGGAGGGGTCTCTTCTTCCTCCTCCTCGTTTTCACGGGAGGAGTACGTCTTGGATTCGTCGGATGATGAATCCGACACCTCCGGGCAGCGGGCACTCTTTCGAGTCCCCGTGGCCTTCTTCTTGACCTTCTTCTCCGGCACCACATAGGGTGCTGGAGCCAGCAGCTTCGCCAGGTGAGCGTCCGCTGGGTCTTCGGGCAAAGGAGCCGGACAGTTGATCTGTCCGGACGTCAGCTGCCAATCCTGTCAAAGGAAAGGGAGCTTAGATCCCGCATGGAGTCAAAATATGAAAAACTGATACCCTGTAAAAGGAAAAAAATAGCTTACCGCAAGAGCGTGACGCTGCGCACTGAATCCGCGATCCTCGGTAGTGGATGCGGGAGCCACGTCGCCCTTGAAAAGCACCTTCCAGGCATCTTCGTACGTCGTGTCGAAGAGCCTGCTCAAAGTTTGGTGCCGCGCCGGGTCGAACTCCCACAGGTTGAAAGCCCGCTGTTGGCACGGGAGGATCAAGCGGATGAGCATAACCTGGACTACGTTGACAAGTTTGAGCTTCTTGTCCACTAGGGTTTTGATGCATGTTTGGAGTCCGGTCAGCTCTCCTTTTTTTACCCCACGACAGGCCTGTCTCTTTCCAGGACGTTAGCCGCGTTGGGGGTCCGGACCGGAACTCGGGGGCTGCGACCCACTTAGGGTCACGCGGCTCGGTGATGTAAAACCACCCCGATTGCCACCCCTTCAGGGTCTCCACAAAGGAGCCTTCGAGCCATAGAACGTTGGCCATCTTGCCCACCATGGCGCCTCCGCACTCCGCCTGGTTGCTGCACACCACCTTCGGCTTGACGTTGAAAGTCTTGAGCCATAGGCTGAAATGGGGGCGGATGCGGAGGAAGGCCTCACACACGACGATAAACGCCGAGATGTTGAGGACAAAATTCGGGGCCAGATCGTGGAAATCCAGGCCGTAGTAGAACATGAGCCCCCGGACAAATGGGTGGAGAGGAAAGCCCAGTCCGCGGAGGAAATGGGGGAGGAACACCATCCTCTCGTGGGGCCTAGGGGTGGGGATGAGCTGCCCCTTTTCGAGAAGCCAGTACGCGATGTCGTTTGACAGGTATCCGGCCTTCCTCGGCTTTTTGATGTGTCCCTCCGTGACGGAGGAGACCATCCACTTGCCTCCCGCTCCGGACATGGCTGGAGAAGGTTGAGGTGGGGAGTACGGACTTGGGCGTTGGAGCTCGAGTGTGCAAGAATGGATAGGCGAAGGAGGAAGAAGGCGTAGGTGAAAAGGTGGATTTTTATCCCCTTATATGGGTGGACGCAACTACATGTCCCCACCAGCCCGGTAAAACTCACTTATCTCCCAAGCGCCGTAATCAATGGCGCGGTTGGGTTACCCACGCCCGTATTGATGAGAATCCCGGAATAAGGGGACACGATCTCTGCTTTAACAAGACGTGCCAAGAAAACCGCCTCACATAATGCGCTGAGATGGAACAGTAAAACGGTTCGAATAAAAGCTTGGGCATGGTGTGATGCCACGCTATGGAATACGTCAGCAGATTAGATTTGTGTAAATATTACTCTCTCTATTGCAATATGTGGAAACTTATTTTGCAGAGCCGGACACTATCTTTGTGTTCAAAATCTTCTATGGAGTATTCGGGGGAGGAACCCGCCTTGCAATGCCGAAGACAATCTGCGCACCGGACTCGTCGTCATTGAAGCCTGGTTCAGGGGCTACTGAGGGAGTCCTGGATTAGGGGGTGTTCGGATAGCCGGACTATACCTTCAGCCGGACTCCTGGACTATGAAGATACAAGATTGAAGACTCCGTCCCGTGTCCGGAGGGGACTTTCCTTGGCGTGGAAGGCAAGCTTGGCGATACGGATATGAAGATCTCCTACCATTGTAACCGACTCTATGTAACCCTAATCCTACCTGGTGTCTATATAAACCGAAGGGTTTTAGTCCGTAGGACAACATACACATCAACAATCATACCATAGGCTAGCTTCTAGGGTTTAGCCTCCTCGATCTCGTGGTAGATCTACTCTTGTACTACCCATATCATCAATATTAATCAAGCAGGACATAGGGTTTTACCTCCATCGAGAGGGCCTGAACCTGGGTAAAACTTCGTGTCTCTTGTCTCATGTTACCATCCGGCCTAGATGCACAGTTCGGGACCCCCTACCCGAGATCCGCCGGTTTTGACACCGACACTAAGGTTTATCAATCCGTAGGAGGCGTAGTATGAAGATGGTCTCTCTCAAGCAACCCTGCAACCAAATAACAAAGAGTCTCTTGTGTCCCCAACACACCCAATACAATGGTAAATTGTATAGGTGCACTAGTTCGGCGAAGAGATGGTGATACAAGTGCAATATGGATGGTAGATAATGGTTTTTGTAATCCGAAAATATAAAAACAGCAAGGTAACAAATGATAAAAGTGAGCGTAAACAGTATTGCAATGCTAGGAAACAAGGCCTAGGGTTCATACTTTCACTAGTACAAGTCCTCTCAACAATAATAACATAATTGGATCATATAACTATCCCTCAACATGCAACAAAGAGTCACTCCAAAGTCACTAATAGCGGAGAACAAACAAAGAGATTATTGTAGGGTACGAAACCACCTCAAAGTTATTCTTTCCAATCAATCTGTTGGGCTATTCCTATAAGTGTCACAAACAGCCCTAGAGTTCGTACTAGAATAACACCTTAAGACACAAATCAACCAAAACCCTAATGTCACCTAGATAGTCCAATGTCACCTCAAGTATCCGTGGGTATGATTATACGATATGCATCACACAATCTCAGATTCATCTATTCAACCAACACTTAGAACCTCAAAGAGTGCCCCAAAGTTTCTACCAGAGAATCACGATGAAAATGTGTGCCAACCCCTATGCATAGGTTCATGGGCGGAACCTGCAAGTTGATCACCAAAACATACATCAAGTTAATCACGTGATATCCCATTGTCACCACAGATACGCATGGCAAGACATACATCAAGTGTTCTCAAATCTTTAAAGACTCAATCCATAAGATAACTTCAAAGGGGAAACTCAATCCATTACAAGAGAGTAGAGGGGGAAGAAACATCATAGGATCCAAATATAATAGCAAAGCTCGCGATACATCAAGATCGTATCACCTCAAGAACACGAGATAGAGAGAGAGAGAGAGAGAGATCAAACCCATAGCTACTAGTACATACCCTCAGCCCCGAGGGAGAACTACTCCCTCCTCGTCATGGAGAGCACCGGGATGATGAAGATGTCCACCGGAGAGGGATTGCCCCCTCTGGCAGGGTGCCAGAACGGGTCTATATTGGTTTTCGGTGCCCACGGAGGCTTCTGGCGGCGGAACTCCCGATCTATTGTGCTCCCCGATCGTTTTAGGGTGTATGGAGATATATAGGCGGAAGAAGTACGTCATGGGGGCCATGAGGGGCCCACGAGGGTGGAGGGCGCGCCCAGGGGGGTGGGCGCGCCCCCCTGCCTCGTGGCTTCCTCGTTGCTTCCCTTACGTGGACTCCAAGTCTCCCGGGTTGCTTTCCTTCCAAAAATAAGTTCCGTGAAGTTTCAGGTCAATTGGACTCCGTTTGATTTTCCTTTTCTGCGATACTCAAAAACAAGGTAAAAACAGAAACTGGCACTGGGCTCTGGGTTAATAGGATATTCCCAAAAATCATATAAAATAGCATATAAAACATCCAAGGTTGATAATATAATAGCATGGAACAATCAAAAATTATAGATACATTGGAGACGTATCAAGCATTCATTTTCATGCTATACATTATTTTGCTCTCTTTATAGGTAGATGCATAAATGGTAAGGATGAGGCATGTCACATGTGTGTGCCAGATCTTAGTGTTCTCAAGAGTGTTGTATTAGGAGCTAGACAATTTAACTTGGGGGCCATTCTTGCACGTAGGTTGCATAATAACAAAATTAATGGATATTTCTTTGGTGGAATTTATGCAACCCGTTTAGCTGATTTTCTTGATATACCCATTCTTGAGTATGATATTGAGTTGCCTCCAGCTTATTTATATTATGATGCTATGGTTCGTCATCAGTTTGTTGAGAGGAACAATCAGTCCCTCCAGTACCGACTAATCTTTGACAGACGACACACCTATCATGTCGCTCTCCCTGCTCCTGCTTTCTTTGACTTTCAGGCAAAAAGGAGATATGTTATAACCAGGGAGGAGGCGGACGAATACGAGAGGAGGACGGAGGCAGCCCTCCTCCAAGCTGCAGCCCTTTAGGCAGTAGCTAATGCATCTCAGTACGACCCCAACTTCAACTTCGGATATCCACCAGGTCATCCTTGGGCATAGACCAACTTAGGCCAAAGGCCTAAGCTTGGGGGAGTACGTATCTCTCACCGACATTACATTCATGCTCACACACTCATGCTAGTTGTCGGTGCTCATACTTTTTTATTGTATCATCCATGCTAGTTTATTTTATTTTTCTCACTTTCTTCTTGTGTGTTTGAAAAACCTTAATAAAAACAAAAAAATTTAGTTGTAGCTTTTAGCTAGTTTACTTTCCATGCCAGTAGTAGTAATTAAAAAGAAGACCCAAAAAGATTTCTCGTTCTTCTTTTGCTTGTTGGGAGCTTTCCCGTGTAAATAGTTTTATTTCTTTTCTTGTTCTTTGGGGGTGAGAGGAGAAGACCATGATGAAAATGTTGGGTGGCTCTCATATGCATTACTGTTGATCTAACAAAGAGCCTATATTACCTTGTCTTCTCTCTTGAATTGAATGCTTGCAGATTCCAGGTTAGTCCAATGCACGTGCACTATTATTATTTTCCACACTATTCGATCGTGCAAGTGAAAGGAAATAATGATGATTATATGATGAACTGATTGAGATGACAAAAGCTGGTATGAACTTGACCCCTCTTGTTTTTGTAAATATGATTAGTCCATCATTCATGATTCGGCCTATTATGAAAGAAACATGTTTGCAATGACAATTAGAGATTGTAGTTGCTTATGCCATGCTTAATTAGCTAGGAGTTTATAATGGTTTACCTTGTGTGCCGACATGCTATTAAAATGGTTATGATGTGGTATGATAGGGTGGTATCCTCCTTTGAATGATTCAAGTGGCTTGACATGGCACATGTTCACGCATGTAGTTGAAACAAAATCAACATAGCCTCTACGATATTTATGTTCATCGTGCATTATATATTACTCATGCTTGCACTCGGTGTTGATTAATTTTAATGCATGCTCATGACTATTGTCGCTCTCTAGCTAGTCGCTTCTGAGTCTTTTTCTATCCTTCACTTGTACTAAGCGGGGATACTGCTTGTGCATCCAACTCCATAAATCCCAAAAGTTATTCCATATGAGTCCACCATACCTTCCTATATACGGTATCTACCTGCCGTTCCAAGTAAATTTGTATGTGCCAAACTCTAAACCTTCAAATAAACATTATGTTTTGTATGCTCGAATAGCTCATGTATCAACTAGGGATGTCTGTATCTTCCATGCTAGGCGGGTTATTCTCAAGAGGAGTGGACTCCGCTCCTCATTCACAAGAAAATGGCTGGTCACCGGGATGCCCAGTCCCATGCTCAAATCAAATCAAAATAATTGCAAAAAAAACTCCCCCAGGATTGTTGTGAGTTGGAGGCGCCCGTTATTTCGGGCAAGCCATGGATTGATGCTTGTTGGTGGTGGGGGAGTATAAACTTTACCATTCTGCTTGGGAACCGCCTATAATGTGTGTAGCATGGAAGATATCGAGATCTCTCGGTTGTTATGTTGACAATGAAAGTATATCACTCAAAATATTATTCAGCTCTATTTCAAAATCGAGCGCTGGCACCTCTACAAATCCCTACTTCCCTCTACGAAGGGCCTATCCATTTACTTTTATGTTGAGTCATCATCCTCTTATTAAAAGAAACCAGTTGGAGAGCACCGCTGTCATTTGCATCCATTACTATTAGTTTACGTTGAGTATGACTTGACTGGATCTCTTTTACCATGAATTACAATGTCTAGTCAGTCCTTGATCTTTAAAGGTGCTCTGCATTTATGTTTTGCGGTCTCAGAAAGGGCTAGCAAGATACCATATTGTTATATCATATTATGATTGTTTTGAGAAAGTGTTGTCATCCGAGATTTATTATTATTGCTCGCTAGTTGATTATGCCATTGACATGAGTAAACATGAGACCTAAGTGTTATTGTGAATATGGTTAGTTCATAATCTTTGCTGAAAACCTGAATGTTGGCTTTACATATTTACAACAACAAGAGCAAACAGAGTTTGTAAAAGTTTTTCTTTATCACTTTCAGTTTATCAACTGAATTGCTTGAGGACAAGCAAAGGTTTAAGCTTGGGGGAGTTGATATGTCTCCGTCGTACCTACTTTTCCAAACAATTTTTCCCTTGTTTTGGACTCTAACTTGCATGATTTGAATGGAACTAACCTGGACTGGCGCTGTTTTCAGCCGAATTGCCATGGTGTTATTTTTGTGCAGAAATAGAAGTTCTCGGAATGACCTGAAAATCAACGAAGCTTATTTTTGGAATATATAAAAAATACTGGAAGAAGAATCCATGTCAGGGGGCCCACACCCTGTCCACGAGGGTGGGGGCACGCCTACCCCCCTGGGCGTGCCCCCTGCCTTGTGGGCCCCTTGATGCTCCACCGACATCCACCTTGACTCCATATATTCACTTTCGGGGAGAAAAAAATCAGAGAGAAGGATTCATTGCGCTTTACGATATGGAGCCGCCGCCAAGCCCTAAACTCTCTCGGGAGGGCTGATCTTGAGTCCATTTGGGGCTCCGGAGAGGGGAATCCGTCGCCATCGTTGAGGGAGTCCTGGATTAGGGGGTCTCCGGATAGCCAGACTATATCCTTTGGCCGGACTGTTGGACTATGAAGATACAAGATTGAAGACTTCGTCTCATGTCTGGATGGGACTTTACTTGGCGTGGAAGGCAAGCTAGGCAATATGGATATGTATATCTCATCCTTTGTAACCGACCTTGTGTAACCCTAGCCCCCTCCGATGCCTATATAAACCGGAGGGTTTTAGTCCGTAGGACAACATACAATCATACCATAGGCTAGCTTTTAGGGTTTAGCCTCTCTGATCTCGTGGTAGATCGACTCTTGTAATACTCATATCATCAAGAACAATCAAGCAGGACGTAGGGTATTACCTCCATCAAGAGGGCCCGAACCTCGGTAAACATCGTGTCCCCTGCCTCCTGTTACCATCCGCCTTACACGCACAGTTCGGGACCCCCTACCCGAGATCCGCCGGTTTTGACACCGACATTGGTACTTTCATTGAGAGTTCCACTGTGTCGTCATCATAAGGAAGATGGCTCGCCTCGTTGTCAAGGACAACATCACCTCTGGGGGAGCCCTGGCTGTAGGCCAAACTCTCTGACTAGGCGGCTTCGTCATGACCGCCCGCTCGGCCGCTGCGCCGACGATGACCTCTCGGGTCATCGAAAATAGCCTCCACATCAGCTCAAAATTTGCCGAGCAGATGGATCCAATGGAGCTCTCCTCTTTGAACGAGCTCTTGGATCGCATTTCTGCTCTGGGAGTCACTACGGACTACGATCAGATCGGGCTTAAACCCGACCAAAGGGAGATTAACTCTCCGCCGGTCACCCATCAGATAGCGGTGGTGGAGAAGCAATGTGGCGATTCTCCCTCTATCCTGAGAACGAACTATGTCCGGATTTCCGAGCTCTCCGAACAGGATACTCGCTCAAGGGAGGACACCGCCCTAACCCTGAATCCAGAATCAGGCCGCATACTGAACCCACAGGGCAACATCCCGGAGCCCGAACTTCCAAGATTGGAAACTCCCCTGCCCCGAGATCACAGATTGGGTCAAGGTCTGGACTTAATTCCACCCACCCACCCAGACACAAACGATCTTTCCCACATTAGGCAAGCGCCCCAAGAGACAGTACATCACTATTGGGCCAGATTCCTCCTTGTAATGAACAAGGTCAAGGACTGTCGCGAGGAAGATGCAATTTCGTTCTTTTGCAACAATTGCACGGACAAGGGAGTCCTCAACGCCATAAGTCAAAGTGATGTAGCACACTTCGCTGACTTGGCGGCCATAGTACGGAAATACTGTGCGATAGAAAGTGCCTGGAAAACCCAAACGCAATTTTGGGATAATCCGGCTCTGACAAAACCCCCAGTCCGAACTAAAAGGGTGCACTCTCATAAGTCGCCTGACTCAATTATAAAGAAGCAAATGCCCACTACAGGGCGTGGAACCGTATTGGAGGGATGGCTCAACGGGCCCTGCAAAATCCATAGTACAGCGGATACCATATCAACACATAGCCTTAGAGAATGTTGGGTACTCCGGCAGGTGGCCAAAAGCGGTGAGGATCTTCTCACCCAAAATACCTCAGAGCACCTTCCCATGGATAACAACACAGTATTAACAGTCTTTGAGACCTTCGCCTCAAATAATAGGCGTAAACGAGCACTCTGTAGCCTTGCCGAAGTCTGCCATGTGGCAGCAATAAATCCATGGAGCGACACAGCCATCACCTTCAATGCCAGTGATGAACCTAAATTCCGAACAGCCCGAGCACCAGCCGCTTTGGTCCTCAGTCCAATTGTGGACGGCTTTCGGCTCACTAAGGTGCTCATGGATGGCGGCAGCGGATTAAACCTCATTTATGAGGAAACTCTCCAGAAAATGGAAATAGACAGCAACCATATTGAGCAAAGCAGTACGACCTTCCGAGGAATCATCCCTAGTCGGGAGGTACGTTGCGCTTGGAAAATCACACTTGATGTGGTATTCGGCACTCCGGAGAATTACAGGTCCGAAGAAATTACATTCCAAGTGGCCCCGTTCAGTAGCGGATACCACGCCCTTCTAGGGCGGGAGGCATTCACGATTTTCAAGCCATACCCCATTACGGGTACATGAAACTCAAAATGCCCGAACCCAAGGGAATTATCACTCTAGCTAGTGATCCGAACATAGCACTCCGCACCGAGAACAAAACAGCCGCACTAGCCCTCGAGGCATTATCCGAAGCCTTTGTGGAGGAGGAGTTAATCGCGCTGCGCTCCATGGTGGACAGGGACAACGTGATACTAGACAAAAGATCCAAGTCCACCTCCTTTAAACCAGTGGATGAAATAGTTAAATTCCAAGTCCATCCAACGGACCCTACAAAAACAGCATCCTTTGGGGCACAGTTAGACCCCGCGGTAGACGCCACACTACGGGAGTTTCTGCGCGAGAATTGGGACATACTCACCTGGCATCCTTCAGACATGCCAGGAATCCCACGTAGATTGGTCGAGCATAGCCTTAATATTCTAAAAGGATTCAAGCCGGTCAAGTAGACTCTTCGGCGTTTCTCTGAACCTAAGCGACAAGCCATGGGAGAGGAGCTAGCCAAGCTATTGGAAGTCGGATTCATCAAAGAAATAAAACATCTGGATTGGCTAGCAAACCTGGTGATGGTACCAAAGAAGGACAAATCTTGGCGCCTATGTGTCGACTTCAAAGACCTTAATAAGGCTTGCCCAAAGGATCCCTTCCCATTCCCTCGCATCGATCAAATCATCGACGCTACCACAGGACACGAATCATTGTGCTTCCTCGACGCATACTCCTGTTACCACCAGATTAAGATGGCGGAGTCTGATCAGGCCGCAACAGCATTTATAATGCCATACCGCCCCTTCTGTTTTAACACAATGCCCTTCGGGCTCAAAAACGCCGGCGCAACATATCAGCGCATGATCCAGACATGTCTAAAAAAGCAGATCGGTAAGACTGTGGAGGCATATGTAGACGATGTGGTCATTAAAACCAGACACGTCGACTCTTTAATAGACGACTTGAGGCTCACGTTCACCAATCTCCGAACATATGACATTAAGCTCAATCCAAAAAAATGCGTTTTCGGCGTTCCCGCCGAAAAGCTCCTGGGCTTCATCATCTCCAGTAGAGGAATTGAAGCAAATCCGGCTAAAATCCGAGGTCTGTCGCAGCTGGCTAGCCCAGCTGACCTCAAGCAAATCCAAAAATCGAATGGATGCATGGCGGCTTTAAGCCGCTTTATCTCCCGATTAGGAGAAAAGGCACTTCCCCTTTACCGCCTTCTTCGGTGCACCGAACACTTCGAGTGGACGGACGCAGCCACAGCCGGACTGGAAGAAATAAAAGCCATCCTGGCCACCAACCCAATCCTGGCCGCGTCAACTGTTGGCGAACCAATGCTATTATATATAGCAGTAACTCACCAAGTTGTAAGCGCAGTGCTCGTCGTCGAACGAGAGATGGACGGACATAAATTCCCACTTTAAAAGCCGGTATATTATGTATCCACCGTCCTCACTCCATGAAAATCACGGTACCCACATTACCAGAAGATAGCATATGCGGTATTTATGGCATCCCAGAAATTACGACACTACTTTCAAGAGTGTTCGATTACGGTGGCCTCCGAAGTACCACTCAATGACATAATAAACAACCGCGATGCAACGGGCCGGATTGCCAAATGGGCCATCGAGCTCCTCCCGTTCGACATAACATATAAGCCACGACGAGCCATTAAGTCGCAAGTACTGGACGATTTCGTAGCCGAATGGACAGAAGCCGAACTCCCTAAAGAGTATGGCGCATACTCCAATTGGATCATGCACTTCGATGGCTCTAAAATGCTGGCTGGTCTGGGGGCTGGCGTCGTCTTGACGTCCCCCACTGGAGACACAGTGCAATACGTGCTCCAAATACTATATACAGACTCCAATAACGTAGCAGAATAAGAGGCCCTATTACACGGCCTCCAGATGGTAGTCTCCATGGGCATCGAACGCCTCGAGGTGCATGGGGACTCGAACCTCGCAATATCCCAAATAAATGGTGTCGGTGTACTAGAGTAGGGGTACCCTAGTATCCCGAACTTGTGCACAGGCAATCGCAGCGTCCCGCGGCAAGGCTTGCCGGGTGACCGCCAAGATCCTCCGTGGTTCCTTTGGAGCCATTCAAGAACAAATTATCCAAGCCAAGGAGACAAGACCCCGGCAAGAGGAGCTTGCCGGGAAGGCCAACCAAGGCATATCAAGGAACTGCGCCACGCGTCCCGGCAAGGCACGGTGAGCGACAAGCTCCCGGACGCGACAAGACAACGACCGCGGCAAGGCGCTTGCCGCGGCAAACCTCCACTCTGTACCTGCGCTCTAGCACATCCACCAACGTGTCGCTCTGAGACCCCTCCAGGCGTACGTGGCGGGAGGCTGTGCAGCCAGCGGTACACGGTGGCAAGCGGCGCTGACAAGATTGCCATCATGGCGAGCGGTGGCGTCCCTGACGGTCCCTTTTGCACTATTTGGGCGACGCAGACGGGCATTTAATGCCCTTGTCCCCTGCCGTCAGGGTTAGGTATGATATCCTGTAGCAGGCGGCGGTGCCAACCGCAACGCCTTCCCATTTTTACCCTTGTCTACGTTGCCACCTGTCGGTGACCCCTTGAACATATAAAAGGAGGCCCATGCGCAACGTAGGAGGGGGGCAAAAGAGAACACTCACGCTCGGTCTCGTTAGCTGCTGGTGCAAACTGTAGCACTCGGCGCTCCCGAGCAAGAACTCAATACAAACCACAAAGCAGGAGTAGGATTTTACGCATCCGTGCGGCCCGAACCTGGGTAAACTGCTCGCGTGCTTCGCCTCGATCTGCTCTTCGTGCGATCTCCGCCCCCCTGCCGAACCAAGTCAGCCAGGCACAAGCTGGTGATGACAAGACCAGTGGGGGTGCAGCCACCGTGCACCCGAAGGCCAAGATCGCCGACTCGCCGGATCCACCACGACAGCGACTCCACCGCGTCGTCAGATCCACGAGCTCGTCGCGATCAGCGCCAAGTTCTTCATGAACGACAGCAAGAAGACGCTCGTACTCGCATCGAGCGCCGAAGAGAAGCGCGGCGTCAATCAGACCAGTGCGTTGGGCCCTCTGTCGACATGCACGCGCCAGGGGAACCAGGCGACTTGCCGTATGCGGTAGGTTGCCCTGCGTTTACTCGTGAGCTGCGGCAAGTCCAGTGGCCCAGCAAGAAGAATTTCAAGCCAGACGTACCAGAGAAGTACGACGGTAAGTCGCATCCATCGGAGTTCCTCAGCATCTACACCATCGCGGTGCAGGCTGCCGGGGGCGGGATGACAAGATCCTTGCCAACTACTTCCCGCTGGTGCTCAAGCCCAACGTCAGGTCCTGGCTCATGCATTTGCCGGAAAACTCCATATCCTCCTGGGCAGACCTATGCCATCAGTTTGTCGGCGCCTTTACAGGCGGCCACAAACCTCATGGCCAAGAGAGTGACCTTCACCTGCTTGCCCAGAAGGAAGGAGAGCCCCTGCGCAAGTACATTCAGAGATTCAGCCATGTACAGCACAACATCCTAGATGTCCACCCTGCCGCGGTCATCAGCATGTTCCATCAAAACGTGCGTAACCGCAGGATGCGGGAGGAGATGGTGATGTGCAAGATCAGAGACGTCAATGAGCTGTATGCCCTGGCCGACAAGTGTGCACGTGCTGAGGAAGGGAGGAAACTCCCCGGAGAGAATACAGGAGCAGGAGGATCTGACAGCGAGGATGCTGCCCCGGCAAAGAAAAACCGGCGGTGGAACAATAGGAAGAAGAAAGGCAAAGATGTGCTAGTCGTTGAGCAGTCCGGAAATGACGGTGGCGCCAAGAAAGCCAAAGCGGGTAGCTCCGGCAAGGAGATTGCCACATGCACCAACTGCCAGGCTGTGGCAGTCGCCGACAAGCAGGACGGCACCGACAAGCAGTACTGCAAGATCCACCGCACCAAGGGCCATGACCTCCAGAGCTGCAAGAAGGTCGAGCGGCTTGTCCAGCAGCAAAAGGCTGAATACGAGCGACGCGACAAGGAGAGGGCCCAAGGAGGTGCTGGAGAATCTAGCAAGAAGCGTGCCGGTCGGGGAGGACGTCGCGGCAAGGCCAAGAAGCGGCAAGGAGACAGACCTCCCCGCGGCCGCGACAAGGATGAAGATGACGACGACGACGAAGACATGGATGATGTCGAGACCAGTGAGCAGGAGTTCTAGAAAGCCACAGAGGTCTTGTGCGTTGACGGCGGTGCTTCTCTACATACTTCGCACCGCCAACTCAAGCAGTGGGTGCAGGAAGTCAATGCGGCGGAACCACCTGTCGAGTCACGCAAACTTCTGAAATGGTCCTGCACGCCTATCATCTTTGATATTGAGGACCACCCTGATCGCACAACTGCGGTCGGTTGCTTGCCGATGTTGGTTTCACCAACTATCTGCAACCTCAAGGTCACTAAGATGCTAGTTGACGGCGGGGCCGGCTTGAACCTGATCTCCTCCGCTGTACTCCAGAAACTCCAGATCCCTGACAGCGAGCTCGAAGAGACCGGCACATTCCAAGGAATCAACCCGGGAAGGAGCAAGCCGAAGGGGAAGGTCACGTTGCCGGTAACATTTGGCAGCAAGTTGAACTTCAGGACTGAGAGGGTCACTTTTGACGTTGCCTATTTTCCATTGCCTTACAATGGGATACTCGGCCGTCCAGCACTCGCCAAGTTCATGGCGGCCTCTCACTACGCATACAACATGCTTAAGATGCCAGGCCCGATAAGCGTCATCTTTGTCCCTGGCAACAAGAAGGATTCTCTTATCTGCGCCGACAAGATCTACCGGGAAGCGGTAGCCGCAACGGATCGCAAGTCACTTGCCGTTGAAGCTCCCGGGGGGAAGAAGAAGACCAAGTCCGGCAAGAGTTCTGATGCCCACTCCGGCAAGCGCACCTCTTCGGAGTGCTGCGCTACCGTCGAGGATGCACCATCGAGCTCCACCGGCAAGTGTAAGAAGGCAATGGCAGCTCCGCCAGAGACCAAGAAAGTGTCCGCCAAGGAGGACGGCACTGGTGGTACCTTCACCATCAGTGCCACTCTTGACCCTAAATAGGAAAGCGCGCTCATTGCTTTCCTGCGGGCGAACGTCGACGTGTTTGCGTGGCAATCGTCTGACATCCCCGGTGTTCCCAGGAAAGTAATTGAGCACCATCTTGCCGTTTGTCCTCATGCGCGGCCCGTCGAGTAGAAGGTCAGGAAGCAAGCAGTGGAGCGCCAAGAATTCATCGCAGAAGAGATCAAGAAATTGGAAGTAGCAGGCCTTGTCAGAGGAGTGCTCCATCCTACGTGGTTGGCCAATCATGTAGTCGCGCGCAAGGCAAACGGGAAATGGAGGTTTTGTATTGACTTTACCGATGTTAATAAAGCTTGTCCCAAAGACCCATTTCCCTTGCTGCGCATTGACCAGATTGTTTACTCCACGGCCGGATGTGACTTGCTTTCATTTCTTGACGCATACTCAGGATACCATCAAATCTTCATGGCAGAAGAGGATGAGGAGAAGACCGCATTCGTCACTCCATGTGGCACGTACTGTTTCATACGGATGCCTTTCAGTTTAAAGAATGTTGGTTCAACATTTGCAAGAGTAGTCCATGTCGCTCTTGAGCCACAAATGCACAGAAATGTGGAAGCCTACATGGACGACATAGTGGTCAAGAGCAAGGACAGGGCAACTCTGATTCAAGATTTAGACGAGACCTTTGCAAATCTGCGCAAGATCAACCTCAAGCTCAACCCCGAGAAGTGTGTGTTTGGAGTTCCCTCCGGCAAGCTTCTCGGGTTCTTTGTGTCTCAGCGGGGAATTGAAGCCAATCCCGACAAGATCAAGGCCATTGAGCAGATTGAAGCACCAAAGCGCGTCAAGGATGTACGAAGACTTGCCAGTTGCGTGGCTACTATCAGCAGGTTTATCTCTAGGTCTGCTGAGCGCGCCCTGTCGTTTTTCAAAATATTGAAAAAAGCAGGTCCAATGAAATGGACTCCGGAAGTGGAGGCTGCGCTGCAAGACTTGAAGAGATACCTGTCCTCCACTCCAACACTTGTCGCACCTAAGCCACAAGAGAAGTTGCTGCTGTATATAGCGGCAACCAATCAAGTGGTTAGTGCTGCGTTAGTTGCAGAGAGGGAGGCAGATGACGAGCCAACAACCGCGGCAGGCGCATCCAGTGACAAGCAGGGGGCTTCCCCGACAAGCTCTGGTCCCGACAAAGATGGATCTGCGCAGGTGCGCGAGGAGATACAGAAGAGAATGGTACAGCGCCCAGTTTACTTTGTCAGTTCCCTTCTGCAGGGGGCTAGGTCAAGGTACTCTGGTGTGCAAAAATTGCTTTTCGGCCTTCTCATGGCCTCGAGAAAGCTGCGCCATTACTTCCAAGCACATGAGATCACAGTTGTCACTCGCTTTCCGCTGAAGAGGATACTGCAGAATCCAGAAGCAACAGGTAGGATTGTTAAGTGGGCACTGGAACTGTCAAGCTTTGGCCTCAAGTTTGAGAGTACTTCGACTATCCAAAGCAGAGCATTGGCAGAATTCGTAGCAGAGTGGACGCCAACACCAGATGAAGAAATTCCAGAAACGAGCATCCCCGTCAAGGAAGCAAGCAAAGAGTGGCTTATGTACTTTGACGGTGCCTTCTCACTGCAAGGCACCGGCGCTGGCGTGCTGCTTGTCGCACCCACCGGAGAGCACCTCAAGTACGTAGTCCAGATGCACTTTCCCAAGGAGCAAGCAACAAACAATACTGCAGAGTATGAAGGCTTGCTTGCCGGTCTTAGGATCGCGGCAGACCTTGGGATCAAGAAGCTCATTGTCAGGGGCGACTCGCAGCTTGTCATCCGCCAAGTGAACAAGAGTTATCAGAGCCCGTTGATGGAAGCCTATGTTGACGAAGTGAGAAAGCTAGAAGAGCACTTTGATGGCCTACAGATGGAGCATATCCCAAGAGCTCAGAACGACATTGCCGATGGCCTGTCAAAGTGCGCCGCACTTAAGTTACCTGTGGAACCAGGGATCTTTGTGCTCAAGCTGACTCGGCCGTCTGTAACGCCATCGACTGGACAGAGCAAGAAGAGGAAGTTGATTTCTGTTGACTATTTTCCGGCAGAGCTTCCCGAAGCCGCTGCCAAGAAGGTCCCCAAGATCAACACCAAGAGTGCTGAGGAGCAGTCTGCTCCGGCAAGCCCTAGGGTTTGTTCCATTGAAGCAGAGGCTCCCGACAAGTTTTGCTCCAGCAAGCTTGCCGGGGAACGTCAAGCTCCGGCTGAGCCACAAGTTCTCGCCGTAGAAGCGGATGTTCCCGCAGCAGCACATGTGCCTTTAGTCCTTATTGTCGAGCCACAAGCTCCGGCATGGGCACAGCAGATTGTCTATTTCCTTCAGAGAGGAGAACTTCCCGAAGAGCAAGAAGAAGCGGAAAGAGTAGCCCGGCAGTCAAGTATGTACCAGTTTGTCGACAACACACTGTACAGAAGAAGACTCAACGGTGTGAAATTGAAGTGTATTCACCGGAAAGATGGACAAAAGCTATTGGCAGAGATACATGGAGGCATATGTGGTCACCACATTGGCGCAAGAGCACTTGCCGGCAAAGCATTCCGGCAAGGTTTCTTTTGGCCGACAGCCCTCCAAGATGCAACTGCACAAGTAACCAAGTGTGAAGCGTGCCAGTTCCGTTCCAAGTAGATACACCAGCCAGCTCAAGCTCTCCAGAAGATCCCTTTATCCTGGTCATTTTCGGTCTGGGGACTCGATATCCTTGGCCCCTTTCCCCGAGCAGACGGGGGCTTTGAGTACTTGTATGTTGCAATCGAAAAGTTCACAAAGTGGCCGGAAGTGGAAGCAGTGAGGAAGGTGACAGCACAATCAGCAGTCAAGTTCTTCAGGTCGATTGTTTGCCACTTCGGGATCCCTAACAGGATAATCACCGACAATGGTACGCAATTCACGAGCCGCACCTTCATGCAATACGTCCAAGATCTTGGCGCCAAGGTCTGCTTCGCTTCTGTTGCTCACCCGAGAAGCAACGGTCAAGCGAAGAGGGCAAATGCTGAAGTGCTGCGTGGGCTCAAGACCAGAACTTTCGACAGGCTGCACAAGTGCGGAAGAAACTAGATTGAGGAGCTGCCGGTGGTTCTTTGGTCGATCAGGACGTCGCCAAATCGAGCCACTGGCCAGACACCTTTCGCTCAAGTCTATGGAGCAGAGGCAGTTCTCCCCACGGAACTCGTATACGGGTCACCTCGAGTGCTCGCTTATGATGAGCTTGAGCAAGAGCAGCTGCGACAAGATGACGCGCTGCTCATTGAGGAAGACCGTCTTCAGGCTGATGTACGAGCTGCTCGCTACCAGCAAGCTTTGTGCCGCTACCATAGCCGCAAAGTTAACGCCAGAAGTCTCGAGGAAGGCGACCTTGTTCTTCGGCGTGTTCAGTCCGCCAAGAATTCCAACAAGTTGACGCCAAAGTGGGAAGGCCCTTACGGGGTAAAACGAGTCACTAGGCCTGGTGCTGTCCGCCTTGAGACCGAGGATGGCATTCCAGTGAGCAACTCCTAGAACATTGAGCATCTTCGTAAGTTTTACCCGTAGGGCGCGGTTGCCGGAAGCCGTTCCGGAAACCACCTTTTGTACAAGTCTTGCCGTTGTTGCATGTAATCCTTTGTACAAAGTCGGGCGCAGACCCCGTGCATAAAGCTCATGTGCTCCGCACATCTTGTCAATTTCATGCTTTTTATTTTTTGCATGTGTTATCTGACACTTTGTGCAGCACTTACCCCCGGTAAGCAACAACGAGCCATAAGGCTCCATATTTTTATGTTTCTCCTTCTTTCTTTTTTCTCAAGGAAAGGAAGGTTCCCTCGCCCACAAGTTTGCTGGGGGGAAGGGAGCAGATAATGGTATGGACCAGGCGTCGTTCAAGAAAGTTTCGCCTTGCCGGGAAGCAAACGAGAGAAAAGCTAAGTTGCCAAAGTTTGAGCAATCAGATTTTTTAATTTTTTTAAGTTATCTTCCTTGAACGACCGTGCTTTGTATGGAAAACCTGTGCGCGGAGGAACCAACTCGTAGCTAGCTGCGCCCTTACTTTGTTTCGAGTCCGCTCAACAACTTAAGTGAGCTGCGACTAGTTGTGGCAAGGTTTCTTGCCGGTAGCGGCACCGCCAGCAGGCTGCTGACGTCCCGCACTCAGCGCTCGCGGCTAAGGTGCCTGCGCCGGCAAGTTCCCTAAAAGCGTAGGGCAAAAACATACAAAGGAAGGAATCAAGTAAAGGAAATAACATTGCAATCACTACCCAGAATAGAGTTATAATACAAGATAGCTTGTCGTGGCTCTAACAGATTATTCTCATAACATGACCAACAGCGACAAGAAAAGAAGAAAACGGGCGGCCTAGTCTACGCGATCGCCCTCAACCCTCTTGATCCCGCTCACCTTGTCCACAATGGGTGCGACAAGGGTCTTGAGCGCCTCTAGATCGGCATCCGGCGGCAAGGTCTTGAGGACATTGGTGAGGTTGAGGCCCGGGTTGCGGAAGGCTACCTTCACCAACACCTTCTGAAGAGCTCCCGCGCAGATCTTGCGCGACTCGTCGGCCAGCTGCTTTGGGATCCTCTCCCGGAGTCCCCGGAGGGCCGTCGCCACGCCTTTGAAGAACGAGGTGAGCTTGGCGCTGGGTTGGAGGTTCTCGTCGGAGGGATACCCGAGATCCTCCATCCCCAGCTGTGCCAGCTCCCTGTCAATGTCTGCGGCAACATCCACTAGACCCTCCGTCCAGTGCTCCACATTCTCCCGGAAAGTGCTCTGGGCGGCAGCAGCACTCGCCAGCAGCGCCTTGCCGGCCTTGACCTCCTCCTTCAGGGCCGTCTCCTGCTCCTTGGCGTCGTCCAGCGTCTTGGTCAAAGTGGTCAGCTTTAACTCAAGATCTGCGTTGGAGTCCTTGGCGGCGCTAAGCTCCTGGCCCTTCTCGGCAAGACGGGCCTGCAGCTCCGAGTAGCTGTGGGCGTCCTTCTCCCGCTCACGCTTGAGCGCGGCAAGCTCTTCACCGCTCGCCTTGAGATCGGCCTCCAGCTGCGCCACCTTCGTCTCCAACTCCTTCTTGGCGGCCTCAGCAGCTGCGGCAGCATCCTCTGCTTGCTTGAGGGCTCCGCCAAATGTTTGCTCGCGCGCGGCAAGCTCCTCCTCGTGGCTGTCGAGGTTGACTTTCCGCTGCACCAGCTCGCCCTCCTGTGCAGACAGCTTTTCAGCGGCAAGCCGCTGTTGCTCTTCGACTTCAGCCCGCTCGAGGAGGAAGGCCTCCCGCTCCTCGGCAAGTCGCGCCCGCTCCTCTGCCAGGGAGCGGAGAGCTTCCTGGTTGTGACCCCGGAGCTCCTCCGCGCGCTTCTCGATGTCCACTCCCGCCTTCACGACAAGCGCCTCGCGGGATTCCAGCTTGGCTTGCCGGGCGCGGTAGAGCGACACCAGCTTCCGAGGCAGCCGCTCCTCCTCAGGCTCGCTGCTGCTGCTGCTCGGCGCGTCAACCAGCGCCAGCCCAGCGGAGGCGAGCACTTCTCCATCAAAGCTCTCTCCTTCGAACGGCGCCCTGGAGCTTGACGCCCAGGGGAGGTTGATGAAGACGCCATCGCCGGCCTTCAAGTAGACGCCTGGCTGGGGCTCTTCGGAGCCTGACGCTGCGGCGGCGGCGGAGGGATCGGCGGTCGGCGTAGCACCTAGCGCTCCTGCGGCCTCAGGGCCGTCAGTGCGATCGCCAGATCCCCCGCCTGCTTCTGTGGCGGCAGCTTTGGCGGCCTCTGCGCCGGCAGGATCGTCAGCGCTGGCTGCCTCCTCGGCGGCAGCGGCGTCGTTGGCGGCAACCTCGGTGTCCATTGGCTCCGCAGCAGATGGATCTGACAGTCGAAAAAGGGAGAAGAGTCAAGCAAATATCCAAAAAAAGATCAAAAGAAGAAGAACCCAAGGGAAGTTTTGAAGCAAGAAGATTACCTGTGACGGGTTCTGCAGTCGTGGTCTCCGCCGCCGGGGGGCCGCTGGTGCTGTCCCTTGTCGGAGAGCTCTCCCTTGCCGGAGACTTCTCCCTTGCCGGAGACCTCTCCCTTGCCGGAGGACTCTCCCTTGGCGTTTCAGGGGCGGCCTCCAGGCGCTCCTGGTGGGGCTGCTCTGCTCCTACACAAACCAACAGTCAGATATCAACAAAGCAAGAGTATCCGTGCGTGCCCAACAGCGGAAAGAGAACCATATACTTACGCTGGGGGCTGCTCTGGAGAACAGTTGCCGGGTCCGGCAAGGTTGTCTCGGGCGCATCCCCTGCTGTCGCGGTGGGTTCGTCCTCGATGATAATCACCGAGGCCTTGGCTCTCTTCGCTGCTCTCTGAGCCAGAGTCCTAAAAAGGAATAAGTTCAGAGTAAAGCAAATGAGATACAAGACAAAACAGCAAGGATTGAAGAACTACAAGTACAACAAGAGAATCTTACTCTTCTTCTTCTTCCTCGTCGGAGCTGAACGCGGAGAAGTCGAAGTCCGGCTCACGTCCGGCGCGAGAAGGTGGAGGAGTAGGTTCCCTTGGCCGCTTGGCGGGAACAGTGGCGGTGGTCTGAGACGACCCCGCTCCGGCTGCCGCCGCGGCGCGAGAAGCGGCAGGAGCAGAAGCGGCGGTCCGGGTGGACCCCGCGCCAGTTGCTGCAGCAGCATGAGGTGCTCCCGCGGCAACAGTGCTTGCCGTGGTGGAGCGTGTCGCGCGGCGCGGCGACTGTCGACTCGCCCGCGGCCTCACTACATCCCCGGCCTTGCGGAGATGCCTTCTTGGTGGAGATGGGGGCTCTGCTTGCGGCGAGCTGTCTGATGATGGGGAGGAAGAGGAGTTGATCTCCAACGAGCCGCTCGTATCCTCGGCGGGCTCACTCGACTCAACGTCACGCCCGGCAAACTCTTTCTTGCCGGCAAGTTCTTTCTTGCCGGCAAGCTCCTCTCGCTCGGCACGGCTTGCTGCCTCTGCCTCCTCCACGGTGAATCCAAACTCGCCCGCAGCTGCGGCTGCCGCCGCCTCTTCCAACCTGGTGGCGATGCGTTTCAACTCCGCATCGGTGGTGTCGTGAGTGAGGCCATTCTTCTCGTCGGGGCGGACCGGCACTTCTACTAGGCCGTCAAAGAACTCCTGCATGACGTCGTCTACAGGCTCTTGCCAAGTTGGGACAATTCCATGCGAGTCGCACAGCGGCATCATTGCCCGGATGCGGTCGAGCGTGGAGTTGTTGTACAACGGAACAACGCCCTACGGCAACCTGAACACTTCGGGATGCTCAGGGTCATACTTGAATAGCTCCTGGAGCATCGCGTTGAGCTCCAGTATAGTGAAGTTGTAGTTGAGGCCCGGACGCAGCCTCATGATATCCGCCGCATTCTTGAATTCCCAGGCGGGTCTCCTCCGTTCCTGCAAGGGGGCAATGCGGCGGTGAAGAAAATCTGCGCCAACAGCACCTACAGTGAGCCCGGCAAGCCTGAGGCGTTGGATCCTGGTGATGGCAATCTTCAGCCTATCGTCTTCTGGGGCCACGTCGCTCCAATCGCTGCCGCATGCTGCTGGGGCTTGGCGCCGGGCGGTAAACGGCTACGGGTTCTCCTCGACAATCCAGCACCAGTCTGCTCTCCATTCCTCCCACTTGCCGCGGAACTCGCCCTCCAGATAAGAGTCCTTCTTGCCGGCCCTTGAGATCCAGGCGATTCCGCCGGATAAAGGCTCTCCTCTCTCTACTCGGGGCATAAAGAAGTGGCGAAAAAGGGCTACATTGGGATGGACTCCGACAAAGTTTTCGCAAAGATGTGCGAAAACTGCCATGGTCAGAACAGCATTGGGGGTGAAATCAAGGAGGCAGAACCCGTAGGTGTTCATGATATCGCAGAAAAACTCCGAGAAGGGCGGGCAGAGCCCGCAGTAGAAGAACACGGTGAAGAAGGGATATCCATTTGGAGCCATTTTCCAAGCGGAGGCTGGAAGTACCTTCGTGCACGGATGCGCTCGCGTCTCCGTCGACCAGAAGAGGTAGTAGTACTCCCTCAGCTCCTTCGCGGCGAGCTTGGGGGGGAAGATTGCCTGCTCCTTTCGCAGCGCCGCAAGCCGTTGCGCCTCGGTCGACTTCACAGCCTTCCCCTTGTCGGCTTTCGGAGCCATGGCGGAAGTGGTGGAGGAGGTCGACGGCGTTGGTGGTGCTGGTGGCGATGGGGGGCAGGGCGCTGCTCTCTCTCTCAGCTTTGGGAAGACGGAGGAGCGGCGGAGGTTTCCGAGATTGGAATGGAAAGGGGCGAATGGGCGCACTACCCCTGTTTCCCCTGCTTATAAAGAGGGAGGTGGCGGACGTTCCGCCTTTCCGAATAAAGAAACCACCCACGATCTCTCCCACGATGCCGCATTTGACGCGTGCCGCTCGGGGAGGGCGCAGTGGATACAGAGAGAGATGCGGCGTAACCCAGGTCGCGCGTGCCCGTGCCCTGTTTTGGGCCTGGCCCAACAGCGCTCGGCACCGTGTATGGCCCAGGCCCGGGGGCTCCTGTCGGTGTACTAGAGTAGGGGTACCCTAGTATCCCGAACTTGTGCACAGGGAGTCGCAGCGTCCCGCGGCAAGGCTTGCCGGGTGACCGCCAAGATCCTCCGTGGTTCCTTTGGAGCCATTCAAGAACAAAGTATCCAAGCCAAGGAGACAAGACCCCGGCAAGAGGAGCTTGCCAGGAAGGCCAACCAAGGCATATCAAGGAACTGCACCACGCGTCCCGGCAAGGCACTATGAGCGACAAGCTCCCGGACGCGACAAGACAACGACCGCGGCAAGGCGCTTGCCGCGGCAAACCTCCACTCTGTACCTGCGCTCCAGCACATCCACCAACGTGTCGCCCTGAGACCCCTCCAGGCGTACGTGGCGGGAGGCTGTGCAGCCAGCGGTACACGGTGGCAAGCGGCGCTGACAAGATTGCCATCGTGGCGAGCGGTGGCGTCCCTGACGGTCCCTTTTGCACTATTTGGGCGACGCAGACGGGCATTTAATGCCCTTGTCCCCTGCCGTCAGGGTTAGGTATGATACCCTGTAGCAGGCGGCGGTGCCAACCGCAATGCCTTCCCATTTTTACCCTTGTCTACATTGCCACCTGTCGGTGACCCCTTGAACATATAAAAGGAGGCCCATGCACAACGTAGGAGGGGGGGGCAAAAGAGAACACTCACGCTCGGTCTCGTTAGCTGCTGGTGCGAACTGTAGCACTCGGCGCTCCCGAGCAAGAACTCAATACAAACCACAAAGCAGGAGTAGGGTTTTACGCATCCGTGCGGCCCGAACCTGGGTAAACTGCTCGCGTGCTTCGCCTCGATCTGCTCTTCGTGCGATCTCCGCCCCCCTGCCGAACCAAAAGGGGCTCGGTCCGCCGGTCCCATAGGTGTTTGTGGATTAGCACCCCCGACAAATGGAGACTTCGATGCCAAGGATCCGAAAATGGCGGCATATCGCAACGCCGTCCTCAAAATGTTAGCTTGGTTCAAGGGGCTTGAATTCCACCATGTGGCTCGGGAAAACAACCAGGCGGCGGACATCCTAGCCTGTATCGGCGCTAAATGTGACCCTGTCCCACTGAACATCTTCCTGGAAAGATTTTTCAAACCATCCCTAGTATGGGATGGGGACACCGGCAAAAATAGTCTGGACCCGGCCACAACCCCAGATGTCGAACACTCTGACATAATCGGAGGCTCTGCCACCGAAATAATACCTTCATCCCATGTGATAATGGTCGTCATCGCCCCGTGGACAGAACCATTCCTGGCCTACCTAACCAGACAGGAATTACCCGAGGACCAAAACGAGGCCCGCTGCATAGTGCGGCAATCTAAAGCCTACAAGGTCCACGAGGGAGAGATTTATAAGAAAAGCACAACCGGAGTCCTTCAAAGGTGCATCTCCGAAGAGGAAGGGCGGAAGCTTTTGGCAGAAATCCATGCTAGACTCGGTGGCCACCACGCCGCAGCCCGGGCCCTTGTAAGCAAGGCCTTCCGTACAGGTTTTTATTGGCCGATGGCCCGGGCAGATGCACAGCATCTGGTACAACATTGTGTCGGTTGCCAGCTTTTTGCAAACCAAAGCCACATGCCACCTACCGCCCTCCAAACAATCCCCATTACTTGGCCCTTTTCGGTCTGGGGGCTCGATATGGTCGGATCCCTCAAATGGGGAACCTATAAGAGAAAGTACTTACTGGTCATGGTGGATAAATTCACCAAATGGATAGAAGCCAAACCTGTCAAAACGGTTGAATCCGGATCGGTGATAGACTTCATATCCGGGGTTGTACACCGTTATGGCGTCCCCCACAGCATCATCACTGACAACGGCACGAACTTTACAACCGACGAGGTGAAACTTTGGTGCAACAACATGGGCATCAAGCTCGATTATGCTTCTGCCTATCATCCGCAAACTAATGGTCAAGTCGAACGAGCGAATGGTCTTATCATGAGCGGCATCAAACCCAGATTAGTCTGATCTTTAAAGGAATCAGACACTCATTGGGTAGAGGAGCTCGACTCCGTACTTTGGGGGCTGCGGACCACGCCGAATCGCACTACCGGATACACACCCTTTTTATGGTGTACGGCGCCGAGGCGGTGCTGCCTTGCGACATAATTCATGACTCACCTCGAGTGCGCATGTACGAAGAAAGAGAGGCCGAGATCGATCGGCAAGATAGTTTGGACGCCCTGGAGGAGGAGCGCGACGTGGCAAAAGCCCGTTCCGCATTCTATCAGCAATAGGCTCGAAGGTATCAAAGCAGAGAAGTGCGGGCCAAAACCTATAACGCTGGTGAACTAGTTCTACGCCTGTCGGAGAAGAAAAAGAACAAGCTCAAGCCCAAATGGGAAGGTCCCTTCATTATCGACCAGGGTCTGACTGGTGGAGCGTACCGTCTACGGGATGCATCGAATAATCGACTCGAGCCAAACCCATGGAACGCAACCAGACTCCGAAGAATCTACGCCTAGCACCGGACTCTATGTTCGTCTCCTTACCTCTGTGAATTTTTTGCACATCTGTTTTTTCTCTCTTTCTTTCTCTCTTTTCTCTTCAAGGCCCCAAAGGGCTACACTTGTGTCTTGGTCACACAATCTTGATGTGCTAACCACGCTCAATATACCTGGGGGCTTCCTATACAGAAGCTCAATATAATTAGCTTTCCGGGCTTTATGCCCCACACATGTGTTATCCTTCTGCATGTACCTTTTTCGCCATTATATGCATCGATATGACTTAAGTTTTGGCCAAGCTGGGTTGCCTAGCTCTTGTATTTATGCCCTACGTTCCCGTTAATTCGGCTAGGGCATAAGGGGAGCACCTTTGCGATTGTTACTGCCGGGTCAGCCGGATGTGTACCTCAGACTGGGTGAAGCCGAAAGCTAGCGTTCTTAAGGGAATATTTGGTCGGCGAATAAAAGATGACTTTCATTTAAATTACTACACGCCCCCAGATGTTTTTAACCTGCATCTCGCAGTTCAGACATGCACATTAGGGCATGCATACCCAGGGAAAGGAACCCTTAACGGAACTATTCTCCCTGGAAGATGTTTCTTACTATCCATGTAATATAACATAGCTAGTTGCGTACTTGTCTATTCAAGCACTTATGACCCCTACGCCTGGTATCCATGCATACCCCGGTTTTTATATAACCAAGTGGGTATTCGGATACACTCTGGACTATCGGGTCCAGAGGTTGAAGCGAAAAGGTCCACCATGACAAATGATTTACAATCCGGCTAGGGACATTACATATGTCACTTGAAGTACACAGTCACTAAGACTGATGAAATTCTTCTTCTATACCATCCAACAGGGTGTCTAGCCTACAATCCTGTTGGGAATACTTTGCGGCTAATTCTACTTGATCATACACTAAACTGACAGGGATCTCTTTCCCATCGGGCCCCACGGGTCCGACCTCCGCCATATGGTTTGGGTCAGCCTTGGTATAGCGTGTCTTCACCATAGCCCAGGCTTCCTTTGCACCTTGTCGGCAGGCTGATATCTTCCATAATCGGAAGCATCATTGCGCTCCCTTGAGCTTCTATATAAGCTCCCCCATGCCTCCTGGAGGGGACACGGAGGGCCACAAGGCTTGGGCAATACTCTGCATCACCTGCCGAACTTGTTCGTGCAGTTGTGAGAGCTCTGGTAGAAGATCACCCGATGACCCGGGCATCTCCTTCGTGGGATGACCCGTCAGCATACCTGCAGAGATAACGTTGTTAGCACGCTTCTTCTCCGAACTCCTTTAAAGTGTTCGTTCAAGCACTTACTAAAAATGCCGCGCTGAAGCCGCTTATTCTCCTTCACGGAGCCCGCAAGCTGGGCTCGGACATCCTTCAGTTCCATGCCCAGCCGAATATTGGCATCTTGGAGATCATTTTTCTCCTGCCTAACTTGCGTCAGCACACGCTCGCCAGCATTTCTCTATCGATCATCATGTGCCATATCCGCCTCCACAGCCTCATGATTCACTCCGGGGCCACCTGTAACATCTATTGTTAGGTGTGCATACATGCCACATACTACCTGGTACCAATATTCTTTGCAATAGACAAAAGAGTTACCAGGGGGACCCTTTTTGGACTCCTTCAATGCGGCAACAGCGGCTTCAAGCTGGGCCTTGCACTCGTCCAGCTCTTGAGACAGTTGGGAATTCTTCTCCATAAGAACCTGCACAAATAATGGTCCTTAAATCAGTTGCGTCAACTGTTTCAAGTCTCAGGGGCTACTGATGCATATATATATATATATATAATCGTCAAATTTGCTTACCCGTACATCCCTTACATACTGATCTGTGGCTCTAGCTAGACCATTTTGAGCAGCACAGAGGTATGCGTCTCCAGAATTGAAGGCATCAAATGCCTCTTGAGAGAAGCAAGCATCACGGAGTATGGCCCGGCGATGCCTAAGATTCATGGCACTCTCCACTTCTGAATTTGTAGCGGATAGTCTATTCACATCCTCTGTAGGAGAAGCATCCGACATCCGCCCCATGTTGGTTTCCGCCTTTATGTCCGGCCCTGGAGCCTGACTGGTGGAGGCGTGATCGGCAGCCTCTCCGGATATACTTCGGTGAGCACTTTTTCTATTGAAGAAGCATGGACGTCATTGCATTTTGAGAAAGACGACAACTACGGAGCGGGGTTTTGTGTCATACCTCTGCACCGGCGTCTCCATCCTGACCGCCTTCCTTTTTGTCCTACCCGGCTTTTGTGCCTCTTGTTGGCGAGTTGCTGCGGGTTCGGCACGGCGTCCTGAATGCCTTCCCTGTAAAACACCATATGTGTACGGTAGGTAAACCTGGGAATAGTTTGTAATCCAATCCAAATCCAATCCAAACCGTGCACCCACAAGTTCACCGGCCAAACCAAACCAATCCAAACTATATCTGTTATAATCCAAACCAAACCAAATTGCTCGTGTTTTCAAGCCAAACCAATCCAGTCCATTCCATAAATACAGTTTCAGCCTACAGTTTCAAATTATGGACATGTGCATATACTCACGTGTATACCTATTGATGCATCTTCTCCCTGAATGTGCACATACGCACGTGGACAACGAAAGCTAATAGTACAATGACGAAGCTACAGCCTACGGACCTTCGGTCATCGAACTGGTACGACCTCTACCGCCCCGTGAAAAACCGCTGGCCATGGACGCACCTTGCACACTGAGACGAGCTATGGCAGCAACTCCCCTAACTGCGCACTCTGGCGTACGCCCCTGCGGGCTGCAGCAATGGCGGAGGATGGCCCGCGCGCGTGTAGGGCGTGTCACTTAGAGGCGGCACGGCGCGGACTGGCGTGGGGGCACGATGGTGCTAACAGTTCACCTTAGAGCTTCGCGGCGGCCAGAGCACGAGCAGCCGGTGTGATTTCTCGTTTGCACGATCAATCACCACGCTGAGCCTCGCCGGTGTGCCGAATAGACCAGCCTGGCCGTGGTGAACCCCGCGTCCCAAGGAATAGGTCGGAGACCCTTCCAATCGACGGCACTGTTGCCGTCTTTCCTCGCAAAGCCAGATACGACTAGACGAGATACGACCGCGCAGCACGCGCGGACGACGGGGACTCCATTGCGGTCGAGGATGGAAGCGGGGGAAGATGAAGGCGATGGCCAGAACTCCAGCCGGCAGCAGCGATGGCTCAGCGACCCCTAACCCAGTTGCTCTATTTGGTCTGCATCTATGGATCGAAGCTGTTTGAGACTGACCGGTCTCTGTCCAGACCAGACCAAACCAGTCCAATAATGGATAAAGCCCAGACCGAACCAAATTAGTTTAGGAGCTTAGCCCATTTCGTCCAATCCAAAGGCAGACCATATGAAAACTGAACTGAAACTGTAGTTTCAGTCCAAACTATTCTCAGGTTTAACGGTAGGTGAAGTGTCTGAAAGGGGATCCTAGTTTTGGAGTTGGGATTTTGGTTTTTCTTACGTGCGACGCAGGGAGCAGTCCGGGATAGTCGGTCGTTATGGCCACCATGGCGTCATCGTAGCTCAATTGATAGAATTGCCTGTCTATCAGCTCCACGAATATGTCCGGATCCTCTTCGAGTCCAGGACCGAGGGCCTGGCCAGGATCCTCTGGTTGTGGAGATGGGCTGTTGACCTCCCTTACAGCTTTTCGCAGTTCCTGTCATACAGTGGCAAGGTGAGTACCTACGACGAAGAATGCGGGAAGAATGGGAGTAAAGAGGTATAACTCAACCAGCTTGGAGGGTTGTACATAGAGAATCAATCCCGTGGCTGGATACGAATGAACTCCTCTTCCTCTCCCTTGAACAACTCGGACAGATTTTTTGCTAAAGCGGCAGCAGAGTCCGGTCCCCTACGCCCGCAACGGGTGGCATCATCTTCCCCGTTAAAACACCACAGGGGGTGTCCTCGATATTGAAGTGGATGCACTCCCCACATTATGCATATTGACATAACCTCGATTATTGTCAATCCTGATTGAGCCAGTGCTTTAATCCGGTTCATCAGGTAAAGGATTTCTCCATTGTCTTCCTCCTGGGGGCTCCGTGGGCGCCAGCTTCGGCATTTCTTTAGAGGAGCATTGTCGAACTTAGGAAGACCTCGCCGAATAGGGTCTGGAAGGGGGACGTCCTCCATATAAAACCACTCCGAAGGCCAGTCCTCGGACGTCTTCTTCGGAGTACCAGACAGGTATCCGGTTTCAGCGATGCGCCATATTTTGGCTCCGCCCACTTGATAAAGTGACCCCTTCTGTGTGTGGGGCACGAGGCAAAATAACCTTTTCCACAACTCGAAATGAGCCTCGCAGCCCATAAATAGCTCGCAAAGGGCAACGTAGCTGGCGATGTGTAATATGGAAGCAGGGGTGAAATTATGCAGTTGGAGGCCGTAAAACTCCAGGAGCCCATGGAGGAATGGATGAATTGGAAATCCGAGTCCCCTTAGTAAGTAAGGAACAAGGCACACCCGCTCCCCCTTAGAGGGGCTAGGGAAGCTCTCTCCTTGCTCCCCGCCGTTATAGGTGGCAAGCCCGGCTCGGACGGGGACCATATACGCTGGAGGGAGAAATACCTAAGTCTGCAGCTCTACTAATCGATTGTGTGGGACGGAACACCTCTCCCAATCACCGGGCTTAGGGCTACGGGGGCGGGAGTAGGAGTTGCGGTGGTCGGCCATGTTGAAGTGGATTTTTCCCGAAGCGTGCTCTGATGGATTCTCACTGTGGGAGGATGGTATGGATTTGATCTAAGAATCCACATCCCTTTAATAGACAATTTATTTATCTGGCGAGGGGGATAATGTAAAAATGCCCTGGCTCCTCGTATTCGTTCGACGCGTGGAAGATAGCCCTTATTGAGCACAGAAGCCAAGAAGTCCAACATTTATGGGGCCGGACACTACTTAACAGACATTCAAAATTTGAAGAAGAACCCGCCTTGAAATGCCGAAGACAATACTACGCGCCAGACTCGACGTCATTGAAGCCTGGTTCGGGGGCTACTGAGGGAGTCCTGGATTAGGGGGTTTCCGGACAGCCGGACTATATCCTTTGGCTGGACTGTTGGACTATGAAGATACAAGATTGAAGACTTCGTCTCGTGTCTGGATGGGACTTTACTTGGCGTGGAAGGCAAGCTAGGCAATACGGATATGTATATCTCCTCCTTTGTAACCAACCTTGTGTAACCCTAGCGCCCTCAGGTGCCTATATAAACCAGAGAGTTTTAGTCCGTAGGACAACATACAATCATACCATAGGCTAGCTTTTAGGGTTTAGCCTCTCTGATCTCGTGGTAGATCGACTCTTGTAATACTCGTATCATCAAGAACAATCAAGCAGGACGTAGGGTATTACCTCCATCAAGAGGGCCCGAACCTGGGTAAACATCGTGTCCCCTGCCTCCTGTTACCATCCGCCTTAGACGCACAGTTCGGGACCCCCTACCCGAGATCCGCCGGTTTTGACACCGACAATCATCATCATCAACCTTCCTCCATCACCAATTTCATGATGCTCACCGCTGTTCATGAGTAATTCCATCGTAGGCTTGCTGGACGGTGATGGGTTGGATGAGATCATGTAATCGAGTTAGTTTTGTTAGGGTTTGATCCCTAGTATCCACTATGTTCTGAGATTGATGTTGCTATGACTTTGCTATGCTTAATGCTTGTCAGTAGGGCCCGAATGCCATGATTTAGATCTGAACCTATTATGTTTTCATGAATATATGAGATTTCTTGATCCTATCTTGCAAGTCTATAGTCACCTATTATGTGTTATGATCCGTTAACCACGAAGTGACAATAATCGGGATACTTACTGGTGATGACCATAGTTTGAGGAGTTCATGTATTCACTATGTGTTAATGCTTTGGTTCGGTACTCTATTAAAAGGAGGCCTTAATATCCCTTAGTTTCCAATAGGACCCCGCTGCCATGGGAGGGTAGGACAAAAGATGTCATGCGAGTTCTTTTCCATAAGCACGTATGACTATATACGGAATACATGTCTACATTACATTGATGAATTGGAGCTAGTTCTATGTCACTCTATGTTATGACTGTTACATGATGAACCGCGTCCGGCATAATTATCCATCACTGATCCGGTGCCTACGAGTTTTCCATATACTGGTTTACGCTTATTTACTTTTCCGCTGCTACTGTTACAATCACTACAAAATACCAAAAACATTACTTTTGCTGTCTTTATTTTTGTTGCTGCTACCACCACTATCATATTGCTGTGCTACTAAACACTTTGTTGCAGATACTAAGTTTCCAGGTGTGGTTGAATTGACAACTCAGCTGCTAATACTTGAGAATATTCTTTGGCTCCCCTTGTGTCGAATCAATAAATTTGGGTTGAATACTCTACCCTCGAAAACTGTTGCGATCCCCTATACTTGTGGGTTATCAGCATAGTCATGGAAGTTTCTTGAGGTGCACTTCACTTGATCGTCGGGAGGTACTTGATGTAGCTTCAGGTAGTCATCCATTAGGCGCTCCCACCCGAGATACTCCTCGGGTTCTTGAGTCCCATAGAAAGGAATCGCGTGGTCGATGTCAAGGTCGTAGTAGCTCATGGAAGTCGCGGACTTGAGCTTGGGGAGCTTCTCTTGAGCGTAGTCTTGAAGTGCTTGTTGGCTAAGATGTCGTATGTCTGTAGTCGAAGATGTCAAGGTTGATGGTGAAGTCGTTGAGCGGTTGTTGGTGTTGAGCTCTTGACCTTCGCGTACTTGTTGTTGATGGTGTTGATGCCGATGTGACCTTGCCGGAGATGGTAGCTCGGAAGCATGTGCACTTGAGTGTCTTTCTCGAAGATGAGGAAGACCTCTTGTAGGACTTAATGAGGGTTTTGATCTCCTCCATTTGAGCTTGCATCTTAGCGTCAATGAAGTTTTTCGTGGCATCGAACTCGTCGTTGTTGTTGTAGACCGAAGGAGGTGTGCTTTGCCTATCCATCACAAGACTCGAGCAAAGGTGAGTTGGAAATGAGATAAACAATACCAAGCTACCTTTTCCCAGAGTTGAGGGTGTATCCCGTTTCACTCAATGTGAAATGAAAGAATAGTGGAATTGGTACCGGACTTGTTCACTCACACCTATCAAGTAAAGCTTATGGAGTAGCTCGGTGAGGATAGTGGCACAAAAAATTGATGCAAAATGTTAGCAAGAGTCAATAATGTTGAAAGAGATTCACAAATTCGCAAGTGCAAAAGGCAGACCAATAGCAAAGAATGGCACACGGGAACACACACACGGATAGATAAATGGGGTCGTGCAACCAAGGAATGAGCACAAAATGTGAAATCCATGGAAAATGCTCGTGTTGCACAACTCAAGAGAGACGCTAGCACAATTTCTCAATAGGCGGATACGACACTTGTGCACAAGCTATAAGATGCAAAATGGATAACCTTTTTATCCCAAGTATGCTATTATGTATGGTTCCCGGTGTTTCGCACACGATGATCCAAGATGGTCAATATGGTAGTATGATATGCAATGTGGCGATGCTATGGCTATTGCTTACAAGCTATTTGTTTTCTCTTTGCTTAAAAGCTTATTCACTTTTTTTGTATGGCCACTATGCAAAATGCACAAACCAAGATAGCAATTGTGTATATGCGGGAACAATCTTGTGACACAAGAGATGATATGATGATACCAAGATGAGGATACCAAGATGATATGGTATGTGTGCAATGGAAGGTGCAGATCACTAATGTGCACAAGTAAAGTTGCCAGCAATACTCAAATGGCTAGTCTCGATAGGCAAGTGACGCAAAATGGCTAGGGGTTAACAAAGTAATGGCAAGAAAGAATGTACAATGATGGGATGCCACGATAACAAGATGATATAGAGGTTACTATTCTTGCTTACGATTAGGTTGTCAAAATGGTGAAGGTGGACGATGTCAAATCCTTGTTGAAGTTGAGCGGCGGTGTTGTCGATGTTGAACCGTTCCTAGTTAGCCGAAACACCCTAGGAAACGGAAAAACCGCAAACTCAAAATCTCCAACGGAAAATGTCAAATGGTGATAGAGTAATGCGATGATGGTTCCGGAGTTGACAATGCGGAAGTGGTGGTAGTGGTTGATGAAGAGGCAATCGCCCCTAAGTAGCTGAAAGACCTTAGGAGACTCAAGTCACCACTCAAGCAACCACAAATTCTATATGGATCAAAATGGGTTAGGTTGAGGAAAGCTATGGTGGTTTTGCGAAAGATATGGTGGAGGGCCTAGGCAAAGATGTCAAAATGTCAAAAATTTGGTGGATTCAAATGGTGTTGGAACACATCTAGATGGATGGGGAATGTCAATAGCTACTCAATAAGCTAAACAACATCAAAATCAGACTCCGAATGTGGAAGATATGGCCAAAACAAGAAAATAGCTGAAGCAGTTTTTGAACTAGCGGACAGTCCGGTCCTAGGTAGCGGACAGTCCGGTCTTCATCCGAAAACCTTCTGATTCGAGTGGACAGTCCGGTATTGGGGAGCGGACAATCTGGTTTGTGAGCAATTTGCTCCTGATGCGAGTGGACAGTCCAGTGCGGGTTGGGAAGGCACGAAATTGGAATTTTTGGGCGGAAATGGATGATTTGGGAGTCAAAATTGAGGAGATCTCATGGATGGAAGGTGGGGAAAGTTGTGGGGAAGCTAGATCCACTCGAAACACAATGAATCCATGGATCAAGATCAACAAAACATCATCAAACCAACAAATCACAAAAAAATTGGGGCTATTTTTGGTGGGGATTTTTGGATTTTAGGACGAAATCAAGCAAAACAAGGCTAGAAAACGATGGAGGAGACTCCAAATTCGTGATCAATGTGGCTCATGATACCAAGATGTTGTAGGTGTAGACCCTAAGCGTACATCTCTCACGAATTGGAGGGGAATCCATGAAGAACACGAAGAAAAAGAGGAAAACACTCAAGAACAAGTCCAATCACACATCCACTAGACTCACAATCACATAAGATCCACAAAGGTACAAGAACAACAAAGGGAAAGATACAAGGTAAAGTTCATCCCAAATCCAAAGGAGATGAGGTCTTGATGATCCTATGATGGGGATCCTTCTTCAAGAGGAGGCCTTGATATCCACAAGAGGATCTTCCCCAAGAGGAGGGCTTGATCTCCAAGAGGAGCTTCTCCAAAAGGAGGTCTAGATCTCCAAGAGGAGGAATATGAGCAAAGCTCTCTCTTTGTCTATCTAATACTTTGCTAACCCTAAAAACTGAGAGGAGCACGGAATATATAGTCTAGGGGTGAAAGGGTATGGGCCTCGGTGGTAAGACGGGCTTTTTAGCCCAATTCATAGCGAAACTGGGCCTACCGGACAGTCCGGTGCTAAGGACCGGACAGTCCGGTGAGTACAGATCCATTTTCGGGTGCCACCGGACTGTCCGCTGTGGGGACCGGACTGTCCGGTAGTGCAATTTATGTGCGACCGGACTGTCCGCTGTGGGGACCAGACTGTCAGGTAGTGCAATCTATGCACACTTTGTTTTCTTCATCTTGACACCTCTGGTCAGCTCTTGGGTCTTGGGGTCCTTCTCCTTGGCCTCCGGGAAGCTTCCTAGCTGCTTGGTGGTGGTTTCCCTTGTACCTAATGATGCACAACGTTCCATGGTGAGGTAGCACCCAAGTCCAATGGATATTCATGTAAATCTCAAAGAGGAGCGGGTTCACCTTAAGTCCTGTAGGTCCACTTGGGGCTTGAGGGGCTATGAAGGTGTACATGGAGATCACCGTAGGATGCTCCACATCATGATCCCTGTAGATTTCTATTTTAAGATGAAGATTCCTACACGGTGAGGCATGGGTTGACGAAATGCAGCGGGCAAGATACTGCATGTTTTACTGTCGTGGCCCCTTGTTCAACCTCAACATAAGATCAGATTCATAGTCGCCTAGCCGCCTTGGAATCTGGTGGCAACAATTTTTTTTGCAGACTGCGCCAAATTGAAATTGTAGTGGAATACTAGATACCCAATGAGCATGAAATGGCTTGATGGCTGTCGCTTCATGGTTCTGCAATTCCTTCTCACCGATGGTACTCATGCTCTGCCAAAACAGACTCTTCTCTACCGTTAAGATACCTCTGACAACTGGAGCTTTCCATCATACATAGAGTGGATCAATGAAAATTGTGAAGGTAATGCTCCGAATTGCATAAATTAGTTTCTAGATTAATTTGAAGGGAAAACATTTGGAGTTGTCTCTCAACTAGACTTGACCTATCATAAGGACTAAAAAGCATCAGTCTTCAAATAAAATTTCTCTTCTTGCCTCCAATCTTTTGTAAGTGTTGAAAACCTCTTGAAATTGGTCCAGTAGATTCAAATCTATGTATAAAATTAGTGCTGAACGATGGTTTTCTCTTGAAATCTCTGTTCTTGTCACCATCGTCGGCGCCACAGAGCACAAAGCTTTCGCTAGGTAGTTCTCACGTGTCACCATGAGGTCTTCAGAAGAAGCATGACGAGCTCAAGTCCCCAGATCCAGATTGAGACGCCCCCACGGAGACCGAGAGCGCGCCTGAGCTACCTTGCGCCAAGCCTCTCGCTGCCCACACGACCAAGAGACAATGCCACCACCGCTGCCATCGTGCCCGCCGGAGAGCCAACCATGCGGACACCTTCCAGGCCACCGCCTCGGCATCCATGCCACAAGACAAAGCCGACTGTCCGCTTCACCATGCACAAATTGTGGTTAGAGAAGTCCGCATTAGCCCCTAGGCCAGGGTCAGCGCCACCATCGTAGGGGCACCCACGCCTGAAGTCCCCTCCTATCCAGGTGGACCGAGAGGAGGGGTGTTGGGGAACGTAGTAATTTCAAAATTTTCCTACGCACACGCAAGATCATGCTGATGCATAGCAACGAGGGGGAGAGCATGATCTACGTACCCTTGTAGATTGCAACGAAAGCGTTGACACAACGTAGAGGAAGTAGTCGTACGTCTTCTTCTCGATCCGACCGATCCAAGCACCGTTACTCCGGCACCTCCGAGTTCTTAGCACACGTACAGCTCGATGACGATCCCCGGGATCCGATCCAGCAAAGCTTCGGGGAGGAGTTCCGTCAGCACGACGGCGTGGTGACGATCTTGATGTTCTACCGACGCAGGGCTTCACCTAAGCACTACAACGATATGATCGAGGTGGAATATGGTGGCAGGGGGCACCGCACACGGCTAAGGAACGATCTCAAAGATCAACTTGTGTGTTCTAGGGTGCCCCCTGCCCCCGTATATAAAGGAGCAAGGGGGAGGCCGGCCGGCCCTATGGGGCGCGCCAAGGGGAGGGGGAGTCCTCCTCCTAGTGGGAGTAGGACTCCCCTTTCCTAATCCAATTAGGAAACCCTAAGGGGGAAGGAAAGAGGGGGAGAGGGAGAGGGAAAGAGGGGCCTCGCCCCCCTCCCTAGTCCAATTCGGACTCCCCATGTGGGGGGGCGCCACCTCCTAGGCCGCAGCCCTCTCTCTCCCCTAAGGCCCAATAAGGCCCATTACTTCCCCGGAGGGTTCCGGTAACCCTTCCGATACTCCGAAAAATACCCGAATTACTCGGAACCTTTCCGATGTCCGAATATAGTCGTCCAATATATCGATCTTTACGTCTCGACCATTTCGAGACTCTTCGTCATGTCCCCGATCTCATCCAGGACTCCAAACTCCTTGGGTACATCAAAACTCATAAACTCATAATATAACTGTCATCGAAACCTTAAGCGTGCGGACCCTACGGTTCGAGAACAATGTAGACATGACCGAGACACGTCTCCAGTCAATAACCAATAGCGGGACCTGGATGCCCATATTGGCTCCTACATATTCTACGAAGATCTTTATCGGTCAGACCGCATAACAACATACGTTGTTCCCTTTGTCATCGGTATGTTATTTGCCCGAGATTCGATCGTCGGTATCCAATACCTAGTTCAATCTCGTTACCGGCAAGTCTCTTTACTCATTCTGTAATACATCATCCCGCAACTAACTCATCAGTTGCAATGCTTGCAAGGCTTATGTGATGTGCATTACCGAGAGGGCCCAGAGATACCTCTCCGACAATCGGAGTGACAAATCCTAATCTCGAAATACGCCAACCCAACATCTACCTTTGGAGACACCTGTAGAGCTCCTTTATAATCACCCAGTTACGTTGTGACGTTTGGTAGAACACAAAGTGTTCCTCTGGTAAACGGGAGTTGCATAATCTCATAGTCACAGGAACATGTATAAGTCATGAAGAAAGCAATAGCAACATACTAAACGATCGGGTGCTAAGCTAATGGAATGGGTCATGTCAATCAGATCATTCAACTAATGATGTGACCTCGTTAATCAAATAACAACACTTTGTTTATGGTTAGGAAACATAACCATCTTTGATTAATGAGCTAGTCAAGTAGAGGCATACTAGTGACACTAAGTTTGTCTATGTATTCACACATGTATTATGTTTCCGGTTAATACAATTCTAGCATGAATAATAAAAATTTATCATGATATAAGGAAATAAATAATAACTTTATTATTGCCTCTAGGACATATTTCCTTCAGTCTCCCACTTGCACTAGAGTCAATAATCTAGATTACACAGTAATGATTCTAACACCCATGGAGCCTTGGTGTTGATCATGTTTTGCTCGTGGAAGAAGCTTAGTCAACGGGTCTGCAACATTCAGATCCGTATGTATCTTGCAAATCTCTATGTCTCCCACCTAGACTAGATCCCGGATGGAATTGAAGCATCTCTTCATGTGCTTGGTCCTCTTGTGAAATCTGGATTCCTTTGCCAAGGCAATTGCACCAGTATTGTCACAAAAGATTTTCATTGGACCCGATGCACTAGGTTTAACACCTAGATCGGATATGAACTCCTTCATCCAGACTCCTTCGTTCGCTGCTTCCGAAGCAGCTATGTACTCCGCTTCACATGTAGATCCCGCTACGACGCTTTATTTAGAACTGCACCAACTGACAGCTCCACCGTTTAATATAAACACGTATCCGGTTTGCGATTTAGAATCGTCCGGATCAGTGTCAAAGCTTGCATCAACGTAACCTCTTACGGTGAGCTCTTTGTCACCTCCATATACGAGAAACATATCCTTAGTCCTTTTCAGGTATTTCCGGATGTTCTTGACCGCTGTCCAGTGATCCACTCCTGGATTACTTTGGTACCTCCCTGCTAAACTTATAGCAAGGCACACATCAGGTCTGGTACACAGCATTGCATACATGATAGAGCCTATGGCTGAAGCATAGGGAACATCTTTCATTTTCTCTCTATCTTCTACAGTGGTCGGGCATTGAGTCTGACTCAACTTCACACCTTGTAACACAGGCAAGAACCCTTTCTTTGCTTGATCCATTTTGAACTTCTTCAAAATCTTGTCAAGGTATGTGCTTTGTGAAAGTCCAATTAAGTGTCTTGATCTATCTCTATAGATCTTTATGCCTAATATGTAAGCAGCTTCACCGAGGTCTTTCATTGAAAAACTCTTATTCAAGTATCCCTTTATGCTATCCAGAAATTCTATGTCATTTCCAATCAGTAATATGTCATCCACATATAATATCAGAAATGCTACAGAGCTCCCACTCACTTTCTTGTAAATACAGGCTTCTCCGAAAGTCTGTATAAAACCAAATGCTTTAATCACACTATCAAAGAGTTTATTCCAACTCCGAGAGGCTTGCACCAGTCCATAAATGGATTGCTGGAGGTTGCACACTTTGTTAGCTCCCTTTGGATCGACAAAACCTTCCGGTTGCATCATATACAACTCTTCTTCCAGAAATCCATTCAGGAATGCAGTTTTGACATCCATTTGCCAAATTTCATAATCATAAAACACGGCAATTGCTAACATGATTCTGACAGACTTAAGCATCTCTACGGGTGAGAAGGTCTCATTGTAGTCAACACCTTGAACTTGTCGAAAACCTTTTGCGACAAGTCGAGCTTTGTAGACAGTAACATTACCGTCAACGTCAGTCTTCTTCTTGAAGATCCATTTATTCTCAATTGCTTGCCGATCATCGGGCAAGTCAACCAAAGTCCATACTTTGTTCTCATACATGGATCCCATCTCAGATTTCATGGCTTCAAGCCACTTTGCGGAATCTGGGCTCACCATCGCTTCTTCATAGTTCGTAGGTTCATCATGATCTAGTAGCATGATTTTCAGAACTGGATTACCGTACCACTCTGGTGCGGATCTCACTCTGGTCGATCTATGAGGTTCAGTAGTATCTTGTCCTGAAGTTTCATGATCATCATCATTAGCTTCCTCACTAATTGGTATAGATGTCGCAGAAATAGTTTTTTGTGATGTACTATTTTCCAACAAGGGAGCAGGTACAATTACCTCGTCAAGTTCTACTTTCCTCCCACTCACTTCTTTCGAGAGAAACTCCTTCTCTAGAAAGGATCCATTCTTAGCAACAAATATCTTGCCTTCGGATCTGTGATAGAAGGTGTACCCAACAGTCTCCTTTGGGTATCCTATGAAGACACATTTCTCCGATTTGGGTTTGAGCTTATCAGGTTGAAGCTTTTTCACATAAGCATCGCAGCCCCAAACTTTAAGAAATGACAACTTTGGTTTCTTGCCAAACCATAGTTCATAAGGCGTCGTTTCAACGGATTTTGATGGTGCCCTATTTAACGTGAATGCGGCCGTCTCTAAAGCATAACCCCAAAACGATAGCGGTAAATCAGTAAGAGACATCATAGATCATACCATATCTAGTAAAGTACGATTACGACATTCGGACACACCATTACGTTGTGGTGTTCCGGGTAGCGTGAGTTGCAAAACTATTCCACAATTTTTCAAATGTACACCAAACTCGTAACTCAAATATTCTCCTCCACGATCAGATCGTAGAAACTTTATTTTCTTGTTACGATGATTTTCAACTTCACTCTAAAATTCTTTGAACTTTTCAAATGTTTCAGACTTATGTTTCATTAAGTAGATATACCCATATCTGCTTAAGTCATCTGTGAAGGTGAGAAAATAACGATATCCGCCACAAGCCTCAATATTCATCGGACCACATACATCGGTATGTATGATTTACAATAAATTTGTTGCTCTCTCCATAGTACCGGAGAACGGTGTTTTAGTCATCTTGCCCATGAGGCACGGTTCGCAAGTACCAAGTGATTCATAATCAAGTGGTTCGAAAAGTCCATCAGTATGGAGTTTCTTCATGCGCTTTATACCGATATGACCTAAACGGCAGTGCCACAAATAAGTTGCACTGTCATTATCAACTCTGCATCTTTTGGTTTCTACATTATGAATATGTGTGTTACTACTATCGAGATTCATCAAAAACAGACCACTTCTCAAAGGTGCATGACCATAAAAGATATTACTCTCATAAATAGAACAACCATTATTCTCTGATTTAAATGAATAACCGTCTTGCATCAAACAAGATCCAGATATAATGTTCATGCTCAACGCTGGCACCAAATAACAATTATTTAGGTCTAATATTAACCCCGAAGGTAGATGTAGAGGTAGCGTGCCGACCGCGATCACATCGACTTTGGAACCGTTTCCCACGCGCATCGTCACCTCGTCCTTTGCCAGTGTTCGCTTAATCCGTAGTCCCTGTTTCGAGTTGCAAATATTAGCAACAGAACCAGTATCAAATACCTAGGTGCTACTGCGAGCTCTAGTAAGGTACACATCAATAACATGTATATCACATATACCTTTGTTCACCTTGCCATCCTTCTTATCCGCCAAATACTTCGGGCAGTTCCGCTTCCAGTGACCAGTCTGCTTGCAGTAGAAGCACTCAGTTTCAGGCTTAGGTCCAGACTTGGATTTCTTCTCTTGAGCAGCAACTTGCTTGCCGTTCTTCTTGAAGTTCCCCTTCTTCTTCCCTTTGCCCTTTTTCTTGAAACTAGTGGTCTTGCTGACCATCAACACTTGATGCTCCTTTTTGATTTCTACCTCCGCAGCTTTCAGCATTGCGAAGAGCTCGGGAATAGTCTTGTTCATCCCTTGCATATTATAGTTCATCACGAAGCTCTTGTAGCTTGGTGGCAGTGATTGGAGAATTCTGCCAATGACTCAATCATCTGGAAGATTAACTCCCATCTGAATCAAGTGATTATTATACCAAGACATTTTGAGTATATGCTCACTGACAGAACTGTTCTCCTCCATCTTGCAGCTATAGAACTTATTGGAGACTTCATATCTCTCAATCCAGGCATTTGCTTGAAATATTAACTTCAACTCCTGGAACATCTCATATGCTCCATGACGTTCAAAACGTCGTTGAAGTCCCGATTCTAAGCCGTAAAGCATGGCACACTGAACTATCGAGTAGTCATCAGCTTTGCTCTGCCAGACGTTCATAACATCTGGTGTTGCTCCAGCAGCAGGCCTGGCACCCAGCGGTGCTTCCAGGACGTAATTCTTCTGAGAAGCAATGAGGATAATCCTCAAGTTACGGACCCAGTCCGTGTAATTGCTACCATCATCTTTCAACTTTGCTTTCTCAAGGAACGCATTAAAATTCAACGGAACAACAGCACGAGCCATCTATCTACAATCAACATAAACAAGCAAGATACTATCAGGTACTAAGTTCATGATAAGTTTAAGTTCAATTAATCAAATTACTTAAGAACTCCCACTTAGATAGACATCCCTCTAATCCTCTAAGTGATCACGTGATCCAAATCAACTAAACCATAACCGATCATCACGTGAGATGGAGTAGTTTTCAATGGTGAACATCGCTATGTTGATCATATCTACTATATGATTCATGCTCGACCTTCCGGTCTCCGTGTTCCGAGGCCATATCTGCATATGCTAGGCTCGTCAAGTTTAACCTGAGTATTCTGCGTGTGCAAAAACTGGCTTGCACCCGTTGTAGATGGACGTAGAGCTTATCACACCCGATCATCACGTGGTGTCTGGGCACGACGAACTTTGGCAACGATGCATACTCAGGGAGAACACTTCTTGATAATTTAGTGAGAGATCATCTTATAATGCTACCTTCAATCAAAGCAAGATAAGATGCATAAAAAGATAAACATCACATGCAATCAATATAAGTGATATGATATCGCCATCATTATCTTGTGCTTGTGATCTCCATCTCCGAAGCACCGTCATGATCACCATCGTCACCGGCGCGACACCTTGATCTCCATCGTAGCATCATTGTCGTCTCGCCAATCTTATACTTCCACGACTATCGCTACCGCTTAGTGATAAAGTAAAGCATTACATCACGATTGCATTGCATACAATAAAGCGACAACCATATGGCTCCTGCCAGTTGCCGATAACTCGGTTACAAAACATGATCATCTCATACAATAAAATTTACCATCATGTCTTCGCCATATCACATCACAACATGCCCTACAAAAACAAGTTAGACGTCCTCTACTTTGTTGTTGCAAGTTTTACGTGGCTGCTACGGGCTTAAGTAAGAACCAATCTCACCTACGCATCAAAACCACAACGATAGTTTGTCAAATAGACTCCGTTTTAACCTTCGCAAGGACCGGGCGTAGCCACACTCGGTTCAACTAAAGTTGGAGAAACTGACACCCGCCAGCCACCTGTGTGCAAAGCACGGCGGTAGAACCAGTCTCGCGTAAGCGTACACGTAATGTCGGTCCGGGCCGCTTCATCCAACAATACCGCCGAACCAAAGTATGACATGCTGGTTGGCAGTATGACTTATATCGCTCACAACTCACTTGTGTTCTACTCGTGCAAATAATATCAAACCATAAAACCTAGGCTTGGATGCCACTGTTGGGGAACGTAGTAATTTCAAAATTTTCATACGCACATGCAAGATCATGGTGATGCATAGCAACGAGGGGGAGAGCATGATCTACGTACCCTTGTAGATCGCAACGGAAGCGTTGACACAACATAGAGGAAGTAGTCGTACGTCTTCTTCCTGATCCGACCGATCCAAGCACCGTTACTCCAGCACCTCCGAGTTCTTAGCACACGTACAGCTCGATGACGATCCCCGGGCTCCGATCGAGCAAAGCTTCGGGGAGGAGTTCCGTCAGCACGACGGTGTGGTGACGATCTTGATGTTCTACCGACGCAGGGCTTCGCCTAAGCACTACAACGATATGATCGAGGTGGAATATGGTGGCAGGGGGCACCGCACACGGCTAAGGAACGATCTCAAAGATCAACTTGTGTGTTCTAGGGTGCCCCCTGCCCCCGTATATAAAGGAGCAAGGGGGAGGCCGGCCGGCCCTATGGGGCGCGCCAAGGGGAGGGGGAGTCCTCCTCCTAGTGGGAGTAGGACTCCCCTTTCCTAATCCAATTAGGAAACCCTAAGGGGGAAGTAAAGAGGGGGAGAGGGAGAGGGAAAGAGGGGCCGCGCCCCCCTCCCTAGTCCAATTCGGACTCTCCATGTGGGGGAGGGGGCGCCACCTCCTAGGCCGCAGCCCTCTCTCTCCCCTAAGGCCCAATAAGGCCCATTACTTCCCCGGAGGGTTCCGGTAACCCTTCCGGTACTCCGAAAAATACCCGAATCACTCGAAACCTTTCCGATGTCCGAATATAGTCATCCAATATATCGATCTTTACATCTCGACCATTTCGAGACTCCTCGTCATGTCCCCGATCTCATCCGGGACTCCGAACTCCTTCGGTACATCAAAACTCATAAACTCATAATATAACTGTCATCGAAACCTTAAGCGTGCGGACCCTACGGTTCGATAACAATGTAGACATGACCGAGACACATCTCCGGCCAATAACCAATAGCGGGACCTGGATGCCCATATTGGCTCCTACATATTCTACGAAGATCTTTATCGGTCAGACCGCATAACAACATACGTTGTTCCCTTTGTCCTCGGTATGTTACTTGCCCGAGATTCGATCGTCGGTATCCAATACCTAGTTCAATCTCGTTACCGGCAAGTCTCTTTAATCGTTCTGTAATACATCATCCCGCAACTAACTCATTAGTTGCAATGCTTGCAAGGCTTATGTGATGTGCATTACCGAGAGGGCCCAGAGATACCTCTCCGACAATCGGAGTGACAAATCCTAATCTCGAAATACGCCAACCCAACATCTACCTTTGGAGACACCTGTAGAGCTCCTTTATAATCACCCAGTTACGTTGTGACGTTTGGTAGCACACAAAGTGTTCCTCTGGTAAACGGGAGTTGCATAATCTCATAGTCATAGGAACATGTATAAGTCATGAAGAAAGCAATAGCAACATACTAAACGATCGGGTGCTAAGCTAATGGAATGGGTTATGTCAATCAGATCATTCAACTAATTATGTGACCTCGTTAATCAAATAACAACACTTTGTTTATGGTTAGGAAACATAACCATCTTTGATTAACGAGCTAGTCAAGTAGAGGCATACTAGTGACACTAAGTTTGTCTATGTATTCACACATGTATTATGTTTCCGGTTAATACAATTCTAGCATGAATAATAAACATTTATCATGATATAACGAAATAAATAATAACTTTATTATTGCCTCTAGGGCATATTTCCTTCAAGGGGACATGGCCCAGTGGCTACCGACGGGCATCATCGAGCCATCAACTCAGAGGACGCCAAATCTGTGGCCTACGGCACAGATCCGACTGTTGGCACAACGTTGTCCTGACCACGACCGCCACGGTGCTTCATCAACGCCATAACGAGAAGACGCCCCCCAATCGAACCACAAGCTCCTATTTTGACCGGAACAGAGGTGGCCCAGAGTCATGCACCGAATCCAGGGTGACCGAATGCCAGACGCCGCGCGAGGAGCGATGAGCCCCGGGTAGGAGGACTGCATCAAACTCTCGCACCGGAGGCCAGTCCGTGTTGCCGGCCAACTACCCGCCAACGCATCCGGGGGCTGATGCCGCCCCATCAGATCTGGGCATCCCAGATCCAGATGAGAGGCCGCCAAGGCAGCCGGCAGTCCGGCCGCCGAGCAGCCGCATCCATGGTGCCAGCCCCGTGCCCCCTCGGCTCTCCACGCATCATCCCGTCACCGCTGCCCGAGGCCAAGGTGTCCACCGTCCAACTGCTGACCTGCCTCCACCTGCCCGTGAGAAGAGCCATTGGCTACCTTGCTGCCAACAGCCGTCGTCCGACGCCCAGGAAGTGCCAGTCCGCGCCGCCCACAACCCTCCTCGCATAAGCCCCTCACGTGCCAGATCCACGCCGCCAAAGCTCACCCCACATGATCCTCCACCGTCCCCGCCGCCACCACGCCATCTCCCTCCAGCGCGCCCGCGCGGCGTCGCGTCACGGCGCCCGTGCCGCACCTCTACCTACGGGGGATCGAGAGGACCCCGCACCCGCCGACCCGGACGAGCTTTGCCCGGCCAGACCCTTCGGCGGTGGCGAGAGAGGGGGAGGGAGGGTGGGGAGCTTGGCGGCGGCCACCTAGGGTTCCCTCCCCGCCGCCGCACGGGGGCAGCGCGGGAGGGAGAGGGAGAGTGCAATCAATCAACCCTGTTGGTCTTGTCTCCTACGGTGAACTTAACTACGGTACTCAATCGAAGAACTCGGGAAAATCACGGACTAAAATGCACTGCTAGATGGTCATGACAAATCATGATGACAGACATTACGTAACCACCAAGCAATAAAACATGCTGCCATATGGTCATGTTGTACAACACTACTAGTTACCACAACAATTCAAGCTAATCATTCTACTAGAATATGAGAACTACCCAATTTTCAGAACCACATTATGTAAAAGTATATATGATGACTTAGTGGGTTCGCTTAGTAAGGTAATTATTCAGCTATTGTAGTGGACTGAAATGCCATAGTACGCTAACAGCCTCACTAGAAGTTAACTTGTGGAAGTCCTAAATAAACAATGGTGTGGGATCTTATATCAGTAGATAGAACGTGAAGCATGACTTTTTCTCAAAATGAAAACATAAAGCAACCTAGCAGAGCAGCCACAAGATGCATAACTAGATATAACAGGGTGCTTGAACACTATGAAAAAAATAGTATATCCGCAAAAAATATGAACATACAAGAAGCAAAGCAATCAATCAATGAAATGTATAGTAGATATGTGCAAACTTAAAACTGAGAAACATGTGACCCGTAGTATTCTGGATGTCAAGCCTCACAGTTGGTCGACTATGTTTGGTGGTCATGCAGTTGAAACTTGAAAGATATAACATCCCCAAAATTCATGCTAAATCAATAAACCTAGTTTCCATAGATGCACATAGAGCTTCAAATTTCAAACACCAGGAGAGTAAAATGCACTGCTAGATGGCCGTGACTCATGATCAATCATGATGACAGGCAATATGCAACCAGCAACCAATAAAAATCATGCTGCCAGATGGTCACATAAATTGTACCACTAGTTACTTCACCTATTCAAGTTAATCATTCTAGTATAATCTGAGAACTACACAATGTTTAGATAACATATGCAAAACAATTCTAAAGCAGTGCACTACATGTAGATGCTGGAGAATGATACTAACCATGTACATTAGAGGATTTCAACTGATGCAAAAGGGTCATCCTCATAAAACTTTGCTCCCCGCTAAGAGGTCCAGCATCTGCCTCCCTCAGTACCAGTATTTTCATAGGCAGAAATCTTACATTCACTAGATGGCATCTCATCCACGGACCTTGAAATGAGTCTTGGATTGGTCATCAAAATGACCGCATGATTTAAAACACATGCACTCTTGAATAAGTATCGGAGGAAGGAGAGCTTGTCCGGGACTCACTGAACAGTATCACCGTGATGAGCAACAACACATTTTCGATAACTTTGCCGAAAAAGGCTTTCGCCCCGCTTTATATAAATCAATGATCATACACAACCCAGTACAAGCGCACGCCACCACAACACACGCACACAGCCAAGGCATGATACATAGGCGCTGAGCACAGCAACACCACCCCTAGCACTACAAGAACAACTGGGGTCCTCAACCATGAACATGCCACCGCGAGGAGATGAAACCGCATACGACGAATGGTGAGCTCCAAGGCGAAGCCTCCAGGAAGGTTATGACATCGGAGCGCCGCCACCGCCCGACCCGAGGATCAGAGTTTCCCCTGGAGCAACACGATGGGCAATGAGAGCCGCGACGACGCCTTCAGGAAGGAAACGAGCTTCGCCGCCGCCGGTCCATCCGAAGATCGAACAGGTTCTCACCCCGGCCAATACTCATCACCACTGAACGCCACACACCGGCGACCATGCCGCCCACACGGCCATGGCCACCGGACAACACCTAGCCACGGGCTCTGCCCATGAGCACCGCGCTACCACCATCAGGGCCGCCGCCCCGGCATCCAAGAACTTGACACCACGTCATCCGAGACCCGCTGCTACCCCAACCAAAGAGGCGAGTGGAAAGGCCCCGCCTTTCGCACCCCTGGGCGGCCCCAACGCAATAGGCCGGTCAAAACTGGCCTCCATCGACCCGTCCTGCTGCACCGGGCGCGAGACGAGATCGATCCTGCTGTCGGACGCGAGACGAGTTCTGTCCTGCAACACCGGGCGCGAGATGAGTAATGAACCGCGGTTGGAAGAGAGTCAACCCTTCGACAAAGGTAGCGACCGGACGACGAGGAGAGAAATCGAAGGCCGACACAGGCCACTCACCGACGAGTCGACGCCGGAGATGCCCAGTTGTCATCGTGAAACGACCTAAACCACCTCCATGAGCCACCACCACGCCATGGCAGCCCCACATCCACGCTGAGACCCCGAGGGGCAGCCCCGAGCCGCCCTGCAGTAGCTACGGCGCGCCGCCGAAGATGCAGCCCGCCCCCACACCGCCCATCCGCGCCAGATCCTGATCCAGGAGCCGCCGCCGCCACAAGCACGCCAGCCACCGCGCCCTAGCCAACTCGGACCGGCGAAGCTACAACAAGCCAAGGAGATCGTGTCGCGAGGACCAACGCCACCGCTGGCCGAGCCGGCCACCCATCCCCGCTTGCCTACGCCCGCCATCCACCGCCGCCGGCCTGGATCTGCCGACCAGGATGCGACCGCAGCGCCCCCCCCCCCCCACGTAGCAGATCCACACCACCACCAGCCTGCAACTCCGCCGTCGGAGGCCTCGCCGGCCTAGCACCCCCGCAAGGACGAGCCGCCCAGAGCACCCTGCGGGAGAGGGGGAATCGCCCCGCCGCCACCAGCTCCGCACGGGCTTCGCCTGGCTGTGCCCTCCGGCGGCGGCGGGGATGGGAGGAGGGAGGGAGGAGCCTAGGGGCGGCGGCGGCGCAAGCTCTCCCGTGGCGCACGCGGGATGTCTTCCGATAACTTTCAAAAATAAATAGCACACATTCAGTGACACAAGATTGCAAAATGAAGAATGGAAAGGTGGGATCTGAGGTACGTACCATTGAGTAGATTGGGCATGGATGTTGGCCAGTTGGTCGGCCGTTTCATTTCGTCGAGCAGTTGGCGGGCATGCTGCCATTGGAGTTGGGAGGGGTGGATGGGTATGAGGGGGAGGAGGTCATGGACGTCTCTGGCAGCAAGGAGACGGATAAGAGCCAGCGCCGCGCCCTTGAGGTTACGCGCCGCCGCCGGTGGCGGTGGTTGAGAGTCGAGGAGCGAGGATGCGATGTGATGAGCAAGTGAGCAGACCTCGAGCCACTTAGGGGTTACGGCTCGGTCGGTTCGGTTGGAATCGAAATATGTCGGTCGGTTGCCCTATTGGCATGCGGGGGTTTGGGAGCACCCACGGTCGCCGGTCGCCGGAGCTCGGAGAGGCAACCGGACAGGATTAAAAAACAAAATAGAAGAGAAGAAAATGGTTGGGCTCAATTAGCCCGGCCCAAGAGAAGAAAGGGCTCCTCGTGCGTGCCCAACCAGAGCGAGAGAGAGGGAAAAAAAGGCCAGAGAGACGAGGAGGTGGCCGTTAAATTCAGTTCGTCCCCGCCCTCCCCGCGTACTCGTCGCTCGAAACCTTCTTCCTCCTCCCACCTCCGTCCCAACTCCCAACGCCACCGCGCAGCACTGCGACTCCCCCCACCGGAAGCCAGCCAGCCACCGCACCGCACCCTCCTCCCCCTCCACCCCAAACCACCTCGATCGTGCTCCCTCCGCAAGCCCGCATCCTCTGCGAATCAAGTTGGCCAGCGGCCACCACCGCCGGTGCCGGGGCCATGCCCACCGCCGCCGCCGGGGAGCTGGATCAGGATCCTGCGCTCGGTGGCCTATTCACTGGGCTTATCTCTCCGCTCTCTCATGAGGCTACTGTGGCGCGCATGCCGCTTATCGGCGGGCCAAGACGAGGAGGAGCGCAATGATGCCAAGAACAAGGACAAGACAGGCGGCCGAGACGATGAGGATCGCCAGAAGAAGACGGAGATTGCCGCAGGGAAACGAGCAAGGCAGAAGGCCAAGAAAGCGGCCAGAAAGGAGGCCCAGGCGAAGGCCAAGGCGGAGGCCGAGGCGAAGGCCAAGAAGACCAAGAAGGAGGCCAAGGCGGAGGACAAAAAGAAGAGGCAGGAGGAGGAGGCCATGAAGAGGAAAGAAGAAGAGGAGGCGGCCAAGGAGGAGGCCAGGATCAGGGAAGAAGAGCAGAAGGCAGCCAAGGAGAAGTCCAGGGAGAAGCTTGCCGAGGACAAGAAAAAGGCTGACCTGGAGGAGGCCAAGAGAAGGCAGCGGGAGGACGCCGCGCGAAGGAAGGAGGAGGCCCAGATGGAGGAGGAGGACAAGCAAAGGAGGCGGGAGGAGGCCCAGAGGAGGAAGCAGGCGGACAAGAACAAGAATGAGTATGAGGTACGATCGATCATGCGCTTGCTCGCTCCTTTTCCTATGAGTTCAGTTTTCCTGTTCCTTTCTGCTCCTGACTGAATTGGCAAAATGAGGATCATCAGCGTTACTTTCTGTTCATCAGCGTGTTTTGACCGATCATCAGCGTTTAGGCAGGTTTAGATCTCTAAAAAAACTGATGTTTGCTGTCACTATAATGGTAGATGTAGAGTAGTTGATCACAATTCTGCTACATTACAATTTATCGAAAAAGGGTTTCCCCCGCTTTGTAATCCAAAGCAACCAACATCGAGTACAGATAACGCTGTGGCGAGCAGCACAACACACCAAGAAAAAGATGAAGACACAAATGCCAACCACGGCAGCTTGGCAAAGCGCGGATGACCCGCCACCGTGGCGCCCACCGGACACAAATCACCACAGACCAAGGCTCCGACCCGCCGCGTACCAAGCAGCACCTCCAAGAACGGATGCGACGCCGACGACGCTGCTGCCCGGACGAGTCCTCAGGTTTCCCCGGGCACGCGGAGGGAGGTGGGGGGTGGATACCACCGGCACCCTCCAGGAAGGAATGGTGGCACCCGCAGGTGTCACCGCGTCGGGGCCGAAGCCGGCAGGGATTTCTCCCGCATTCCAACCCCAACCGCCCAACCGGACAGAACCGACATGTCAAACCTTCGCCCACCACCATGCGCCAACGTAGTACCGCCGCCACCCGTGCCGCCTCACTACGAACACCACCATGAGGCCAAGAGGACCAGAGAGAAGCTCACCACGATGGGAGCAGCAGCACTGACGTCGAGCGGGAGGGAACCACCTCCACCGCCGTCGTGCGGGAGGCCCGTGCCTCCGGCACCGTCGCGGTAGCCGTCGGGACGCGGCAGTGGGGCATGCTGGGCCACCCCTGGCCCAGCCAGGCCCGAAGCGGGCCCGTTAAGCCCCGCTGGCCGCGATGCAGCAGGCCGGCGTCGTCGTCGCCGGCACCCAGCCGCTCGTCGCATCTCCTCCGCCCCCCAAAAGCCACGCCGGAGACCATCCCCGGCCAGGCCCAGATGGGGCCCAAAGGGCCCAGATCTGGGCCGAGCGGGCGACGCCAGATCCCGCCGCCGCGCCGCCCCGCCGCCCAGCTGCTCGCCTGCATGCGCCACGAAACCCCGCCGCCACACCAGACCGCCGCCGCCTAAACGCACCCCCCGGAGCAGCTCCGCCCGTGCCGGAGAGCGACCAGGAGGGGAAGGGCCAGGAGGCCGCCGACACCAGCAGCCCCGGGCCAAGCCGGCCGCGGGCGCCGGTGACGGCGGCGGGAAGGGAGGAGGGAGGGAGGGCCTGGAGGGAGGAGGCCTGGTGCGCGGCCGGTCGCCCGCGGGGAGGGGGGGGGGGGGGGGCGACGCGGTCGCGAGAGAAGCCTTGAAACACACACCACATTACAATTTAAAACCCCAATCCCTTGCCATGTTTTAGTTTCTACTGAAGAAATGCCTGAAAAATGCCCACCTCTGCTTATGGATGATGCAGAGCGTGTTGATTCTTTGTATGGAATTTTAGCTAGTGTTCGATCTTGATGAAGTGACCATTCTAAGGATAAATCACCACCCCGATCTCTATATCTAGTCAGGTTGCTCCTTTCCCCTTTGTTGTCAAGACTACAGCCATCACTAAGCCTACCTGAAAACATTTGGTCATTTGATTTATCAGATAGCTGTTTTGGTGAAGAATGTGTATCTTTCCTTAGTGTCGCTTGCCATGTTTTAGTTTCTACCGATGGAAGATTTAATCACCGCTAAGTAAACATGTTTTGTAGGATGAGAAGGATGTTCACATTAGTTACTGGTCTCAAAATCACAACAAGCGCAAGAAGCAGTGCCTAGGCTGCTACCTTGACTTCGCAAGAAAGATAAGTGCTAGAAATCCCCCGGTGATCGGCAACATTCCAGACGAGGTAGCTATGTTCTCTGAAATTTCAAATTGTGTGGTGAAATAAATTTTGGGACTAAATGCCATTGATTTTCTTTTCAGATTGATCGCCATAACAGCAAGTTTCACAAGGGAGTTGAGATGCGAAGTTGCAGGAAGAAGGGCTGCCTTGTTAGAGCCAATAAGAGGGACATCCAGCTCCATGAGTACTACTGTCATGGTTTGAGCAAATGAGGCCCTTGTTTGGTGCTTCTCTAGTGAGTGCTAGCATTAGTTTTTACTCTGTTTCGCATGAGCTGTGCGCGCTAGTGTGCTGTTTGGATAATTTGGTACGGAAAATCTTGTGAATGGCCTTTGGTGATGAATGCATGTACGAAAATCACTATGACAACCAATGCAATCGAATTGCAGTATACATGTCAATTGTCAAAGCTGGATTCAATTCTGGGCATGTTTTTAATCATGTTCTGTCATGTCATTTGTTGTTCCAATCCTAGCATTATACTCCCAGTTTCTTTTTTTTGCATGGTGTAGCAGTACTCAGTTCTGGTTGTGATGATCCATAATCAGGAGACTGATGAACATACTGGTTAATTATCTGTGAGAATGCATGAGGGGATGCATGTTGTCCCTTTTCACCCAGCATGTCTAGCAATCTTCTGAATTGTCAGTAATCATCTGCTTATGTCTCATGTTAAATGTATTTTATATGCAATCTTGTCCCTACTAGCAGGTTTGCACATGTGGTAATCATCTGCAATGTTGGCCTTAAAATAAAGACTCTGCGATTTGGTAATCATCTGCCTCATGTCATTTGATACGATCCTATGATCCATAAGTAACAGTCTAGATTAGTCAATAATGTTTGCAGGGATCCCTGTTTGTTTGTGCCGCGTAGCAGTATTCTGGTCTGCTTGTGATATATTCACTTATTCAGAATAAACTGATAAACTAGCGTACTGGGAGCATCAGGCACAACATATGCTTGTCCCTTTCCACCCAGCATGTTTAGTAATCTTCTGCCTCATGTCATTTCGTATGTAAATTTTGTATTTACAGTGACAACACTTCTTTTCCCACAACAAAAATAAATACGCGCTTTGGCTGTTTTTAAGACAAACTAAATAAAGCTGCAGGGTCTGAATGTAAATTCAGAACCAGCCAGAATGATCTGGACCTTACATAATGTCTCTGAACTAAGACTTATCGTAAGGATTAATATCTTCAAATAAAAGCCCTTTGCATGCCTAACTGGACAAACCCTCTTCTTGCCAGCCTTCGATCGAATAGCATTGGGCACATGCAACAGCTTGCCTGCGGTTGCAGCTAGAAAAGACACGCCATTTCCCGTAGTGTTATAGACACGCCATGTCAGTGTATTCTCTTGATTTCCGAACCGCATCATCAATATCTAAGAGGATGTTACTGCTGATGGTCGGTATGTGTGTCTCTATATATATTATTCAACTTCTTTCATACACCCATATCACCAAGGCATACACGTTCTTGGTAGAGTAAGTTCCCGCTGACGAGTGTTTCCATCATAGTTTTCTTCCACCTGGGCATATGTGGCTTGAACGTGCACAATGCCCCATAGCGTGTGTGAGTGGAAATCGACAAAAATCTTCTCTACTATTACAGAGAGTAGTGTTTGGATGAACAACACGCCATTCGATATTTGCTAGACATCCATCCAATCTTTTTGAAGTGCTGAAAGTCTCTTGTTAGTTCTAGTATAAGGGGGCTGTTTTACAAGATCGCAGAAGATATTAATTGTGTAAACGAAAATACTAGACAGACGACACTCCACACACGATGCATGCACGATTCACCATCAGATGGATGTGAAGCGATTTATTCTCTGATTCAATGGCTGGATGTGGAGCATCGTTCATGCATCGTTCCAAAAACGTCGTATGTATAGCAGCTCTCTTGTGTAAACCCATGTCAAAGCAACCACGTTGTTTCATAAGCAGGGGTATTTTTTTCACTAGCCTACATTACGACATTCAGATGTCCCATACAAAAGTCAGGTCAAACCAAACCATCATTCACGAGAAATGATCATTCAAATCATTAGTTGTGATCCCTGAAGATTTCAATTTTAAGACGAAGATTACCTACACTGCAAGGCATGGGTTGACGAAATGCGGTGCGCAAGATACTGCATGTTTCACTGTCATGGCCCCTTGTTCAACCTCAACATGAGATCAGATTCATAGCTGCCTAGGCGTCTTGGAATCTGGGGCCAACAGTTGTTTTCCTGTTTTTTTCTGGCAGACTGCGCCAATAACTTGAAATTGCAGTGGAATATTGGATCCCCAATAAGCATGAGATGGGTTGATGGCTGTCGCTTCAGGGTTCTGCTATTCCCTCTCACCGATGGTAGTCGTGATCCACCAAAACAGATTATTCTCTAGTCTCTACCATTAAGATACCTCTGAAATTTGGAGCTTTCCGTTATACACTGAGTGGATCAATGAAAATTGTGAGGGTAATAATAGTCAAGAGTTGCATAAATTAGTTTCTAGACTAATTTGGAGGGAAACATTTCGAGTTGTGCCACCAGTTACGCACGTGTTTATGCTCGGGTTCTATGCTGTAATTTTGCCAACATGCATACATTTTTCATTTTTAACCAAGACATGCCCATGCTTTACAGGGAGCATAAAACTGCATTGTATTTGTATACAGGGAGTTTTATTAGCATAGCTAAGCATACCTACATAAGAAGCAGTGGAGTTCAGAGGGGGTTCGGGTGGGGGGATTTACATACCAGAGGCACACTGTACGACTAAGGACTTCCTCACCTCATGAGGAAACCGTGATGAAAGCATAACCAATTAATCAAGGAACAAACGCCACCGTTACATGTTTTTATGAGCCTGCTAACAAATATGCCAATCACAGTGACATTCGGTCTGAATTAAAGATTCTAAACTGTTTCTAGTGAGAACCTTCTGCTTTTCGAAGGTAACTGAGCAGAAATGCTTGCCAAAGCATGAAAGAACCGTTTGAAGTAGCCCAGGAGCAAGAGTGTGACTACATATAGCATTCTAATAATATCTTCAGTTATCTTCAACCATGAACAGGGATTAGCAACTGCACTAACAACATTTGCTGATAATATTTAGTGCAAATGATGTCACGTTCAATGGCTAGTTAATGCGAATCAATCTAATTACATAAATGATTCAAGAACAATGAAAACATCAATGCAATCAGAAATACAGTACATAATATCACATACAGAAGAGAATAACAGACCATTCTACCGAATGAACTACGTGGCTTGTACTATCAGTTATAAGGGGGAAAATATCAAACAAACAATATTCTGTCAGAATATGCATGTGAAAAGGAAAGAAATGTGAGAACAGAAAACATAGTTGTTGTAGAGCACCATTTTCATTCATAATATTTATTTCTCGGTCATAGTCTCATCAGATACAACAAACAACATATGAAAAGGAGATAGACAGGACATGCTTCAGTTGTCATAGCATCTGCCCATAAAAAAATGGCAAATTTGGTCGACAGACCCCATAACCAAGGTACATAACTACAAAAGGCTGCCTATTTGCACAATGACAAGTTCATCACTGTAAGACTGGGTGTTATCCATATGGGACTCGGCCAGCTACACCAAAGCGGAGATATAATTTCTTCCCTACTGTCATCTTCCAGGTTAAGAATACCTATATCCCGGGGATTCGTCTTATACTTCCAATTACATTCCTCATCATCTGTGAAATAGACACAATCGGCCTTCAGTTGCGGATATTCTTCGGCACTAAGGCATAGCGACTGGTTACGCCCAAGAAACAACACGTTATGATGCAAGCTATTTATTTCCACGAGCTCTTCTGCTTCCATATTGACTTTGTGTAACAAGACTTTATTAGTTTTAACTATGAGCTCCTCATAACCCGCATCTATGAGTTTTGCCTTCCTGCAAACTTGCAGCAGATCACCCCATGGAGCCTGAAGAAGGTAGAATACCCCTTTGTACTCACTACTGTAAATGTCAATCTCATCTGCAATTATATTCCTCGTGACGTTAGGACTAGTGAGATCAAAAGCATCCATTCTTCCGGATTTCGTGGATGCATATAATAGACCATCCATGTAGATGCATTGTTCATAGTCCCAACCCGGCGGCAGCGGGGTCCACTTACAATCTCCCACCCTTGCAAATGAAAGCTGATATCCTGGACCATGGATGAGAACCACAATGTAGCTTCCTGTGGACGGGTCTGGAAAGATAAATGCCCTGATGTAGACATGGTTACGAAGCTCGTCAGGAGCATAGCTTAACATTTCGGGCTCTAGGTCCGGATCGTACAGTTGGTCCCACAATTCATACTTAATAAGTGTGCCTTCATTGCCAAAGATTGGCTCTACATAACCAATGGTGACCACCGACGGGAGAGCAATCTGTTGACCAGTGACCGGATTGATAAGGTGTAGCTCAGACTTGTCATCCGCGGTAACTAGCCAACCATGTGAGGACCCAATAAGATACCTATTGCGGATGGGTGGATCCGGGAGAGTTAACTTGTAGACCCTCTTCTCCGCGAGGCTGTAGAGACAAGCTACGTTTTCACCAGCAGATTCAGAGGTGTAGACGAGGCAAGGCGTCTGAGGCCGTTTGTACTGCTCAAGCTGGCTGCAGAGGCTGGTATAGGCGGAGCGCCAGGAGGAGCTGACAGAAGCCGCACGCATGAGGTCAGGTATCTCCAGGAGTGAAAATATGTCCATCAATACATCCTGCGGCAGCTCCGGCAAATTTCTCACCAGAATTTCAGTTTCCATGGGTGGTGAGACCTTTCTCAATACATCCTGCGGCAGCTCCGGCAGTTTTTTCAACACAGTTTCAGTTTCCATCGGTGGCGAGACCTTTCTGAATTTCCCCAATGAACCGGGAGAAAGAGCCAGGAGCTTAGGCAAAAATTTCAGGCCAAAATGTTCTAAGCTCATTATCCTGGCTACGCTACAGGCCTCCATTGGAGCAATTGCAAAAGCAGGTCTTGTGGGGGAAGAGTTGCTTCAGCGGCAAACCAATTGGACTTGGCTTGTATCTAATCTGAGAAGAAGCACACCGAGGGCTGGCTGCACTTTATATCCAGTCGAGCCGGAGCCCAAGTCGTCACCAGACTCGGTGTGGACCTCCGGCTCCGGCAGTGGAAGCACGACGATGTTGACGATGTCAGGGTGCAGCGATACCTCGCCGGAGGCTACGACAACCTTTATCTCCATCTCCATGTTGTGCTCCGGTGCTTCAGCAGCCCCAGTGTCGCCACTCCCTCCGATGGGGCGCTTCAGCAGCATCCTCATACATTGACGGCTTTGAGGACTGAGAGCGGCGTCAAGGATGCTATTGGAGAACGTAGCATGCAATTTCAAAAAAAAATCCTACGATCACACAAGATCTATCTAGGAGATGCATGGCAACGAGATGGAGAGAGTGTGTCCACATACCCTCATAGACCGAAAGCGGAAGCGTTAGGTTAACGCGGTTGATGTACTCAAACGTCTTCACGATCCAACCGATCTAGTACCGAACGTACGACACCTCCGAGTTCAGCACACGTTCAGCTTGATGACATCCCTCGAACTTTTGATCCAGCAGAGGGTCGAGGGAGAGTTTCGTCAGCACGACGGCGTGGTGACGGTGATGTGATCCGTGCAGGGCCTCGCCTAAGCACTATGTCGTTATGACCGGAGGAGTAAATTTTGGAAGGGGGCATCGCACACGGCTAAGAGAACAATTGATGTTCCATGGGGTGCCCCCTCCCCCCATATATAAAGGAGGGGAGGAGGAGGCGGTTGGCCAGGAGGGGTGCGCCATGTGGGGGGAGTCCTACTAGGACTCCACTCCTGGTAGGATTCGCCCCCCCCCCCTTTTTCCTTTCTTATCGGAGGGGAAAAGGAAGGAGAGGGAGAGGGAAAGGGGGGTGCCGCCCCCTCCCCTAGTCCAATTCGGACTCCCATGGGGGGGCGCGGCCACCCCTTGCGGGCTCCCCTCTCTCTCTCTCCACTAAGGCCCATGTAGGCCCAATACTTCCGCGGGGGGTTCCGGTAACCCCTCGGTACTCCGGTAAAATACCCGAACCTCTCGAAACTATTCCGATGTCCGAATAGTACCTTCCAATATATGAATCTTTACCTCTCGACCATTTCGAGACTCCTCGTCATGTCCGTGATCTCATCCGGGAGTCCGAACAAACTTGGGTCACCAAAACACATAACTCATAATACAAATCATCGTCGAACGTTAAGCGTGCGGACCCTACGGGTTTGACAAATATGTAGACATGACCGAGACACATCTTCGGTCAATACGGAACCTAGATGCTCATATTGGTTCCTAGATATTCTACGAAGATCTTTATCGGTCAAACCGCAATGACAACATACGTGATACGTCTCCAACGTATCTATAATTTTTGATTGCTCCATGCTATATTATCTACTGTTTTGGACTATATTGGGCTTTATTTTCCACTTTTATATTATTTTTGGGACTAACCTATTAACCGGAGGCCTAGCCCAGAATTGCTGTTTTTTACCTATTTCAGTGTTTCGAAGAAACGGAATATCAAACGGAGTCCAAACGGAATGAAACCTTCGGGAACGTGATCTTCTCACCGAACGTGATCCAGGAGACTTGGACCCTACGCCAAGGCATCAAAGAAGCGGTCACGAGGGTGGGGGGCGCGCCCCCTAGGGCGTGCCCCCTGCCTCGTGGGCCCCTCGGAGCTCCACCGACGTACTTCTTCCTCCTATATATACCTACGTACCCCCAAACGAATAGAGGAGGAGCCAAAAACCTAATTCCACCGCCGCAACTTTCTGTATCCACGAGATCCCATCTTGGGGCCTGTTCCGGAGCTCCGCCGGAGAGGACCGTCATCACGGAGGGCTTCTACATCATCATAGCCTCTCCGATGAAGTGTGAGTAGTTTACCTCAAACCTTCGGGTCCATAGTTAGTAGCTAGATGGCTTCTTCTCTCTTTTTGGATCTCAATACAAAGTTCTCCCCCTCTCTCATGGAGATCTATTCGATGTAATCTACTTTTTGCGGTGTGTTTGTTGAGATTGATGAATTGTGGGTTTATGATCAAGTCTATTTATGAATAATATTTGAATCTTCTCTGAATTCTTTTATGTATGATTGGTTATCTTTGCAAGTCTCTTCGAATTATCCGTTTGGTTTGGCCAACTAGATTGGTAGTTCTTGCCATGGGAGAAGTGCTTAGCTTTTGGTTCGATCTTGCGGTGTCCTTACCCAGTGATAGAAGGGGCAGCAAGGCACGTATTGCATCGTTGCCATCGAGGATAACAAGATGGGGTTTATTTCATATTGCATGAATTTATCTCTCTACATCATGTCATCTTGCTTAAAGTGTTACTCTGTTTTTAACTTAATACTCTAGATGCATGCTGGATAGCGGTCGATGAGTGGAGTAATAGTAGTAGAGCAGAATCATTTCGATCTACTTGTCACGGACGTGATGCCTATATACATGATCATGCCTAGATATTCTCATAACTATGCTCAATTCTATCAATTGCTCAACAGTAATTTTTTCACCCACCGTAGAATACTTATGCTCTTGAGAGAAGCCACTAGTGAAACCTTGGCCCTCGGGTCTATTCTCATCATATCAATCTCCATCACTTTAATCTTGCTTTTCTTTTTTACTTTACCTTTTACTTTTTACTTTGCATCTCTATACCAAAAATACCAAAAATATTATATCTATCAGATCTCACTCTCGTAAGTGACCATGAAGGGATTGACAACCCCTAATCGCGTTGGTTGCGAGTAGCTATCCTTTTGTGCAGGTACGAGGGACTTGAGCGTGGCCTCCTACTGGATTGATACCTTGGTTCTCAAAAACTGAGGGAAATACTTACGCTACTCTGCTACATCATCCTTTCCTCTTCGGGGAAATCCAACGCAAGCTCAAGAGGTAGCAAGAAGAGTTTCTGGCGCCGTTGCCGGGGAGTCTACGCAAAAAGTCAACATACCAAGTACCCATCACAATCCCTATCTCTCGCATTACATTAGTTGCCATTTGCCTCTCGTTTTCCTCTACCCCACTTCACCCTTGCCATTTTATTCGCCCTCTCTCTCTATCCTCCCTCTCTTTCCGCTATGACTGAATCAAAAAAGGTTGGGGGTTCTCTCCAGAGTTTTAGTACTTTGGACAACCTCTCTATCCTCGCTAAACTTATAAATAAGGATACTATGGAAAAACCTACCGGAGTTATCAATGAGAGTCTTAATAATTTTGATGAAGATGATTCTGGATTTTTTCATTATTTACTTGATGAATCTTTGAAAGATGCTTGGTATAGACTATTAAGGATCAGGGCTAGCTATGTTCCTCAATATCAAATTGAAGTTTACCTAAAAAGCTTTTATATTGCCCTTCCTTCTTCTTTTAAGCATGTCTTAGATTCTATATTTGAAGAAGGTTTCCTTGAAGGGGATGTCGTGGACACTTATGAAAAAATGAAAACTATATTTGGGCACCCTATGAATGAGAAAGTTGAATCTATATCTCTTTTGCTCTCTTACCAAAATGAATTTATTAAAGAGATAAAGGCTAGCCTAGATACAAACTTCTGTAACATACTTAATCTTTATTCTACCATTAATAGCCATGTGCTTTATCAAAATAGAAGGATTAATTCTATAAATAGCAAGTTTGCTCTTTCCTTTCCGAATACCAAAGATGGCAATACCTAGATCTATCCTCGCTTTTATGCCTATCTAGGGGCGTTAAACGATAGCGCTTGTTGGGAGGCAACCCAATTTTATTTTTATTCCTTGCTTTTTGCTCCTGTTTAGTAATAAATAAATTATCTAGCCTCTGTTTTGGTTGTGTTTTTTGTGTTTAATTAGTGTTTGTGCCAAGTAGAACCGTTGGGAAGACTTTGGGGAAAGTCTTGTTGAACTTGCTGTAAAAAACAGAAACTTTAGTGCTCACGAGAACTGCTGTCATTTTTATTTGGAGAGTGCTATTTAGTTAATTCTTTTTGCAGATGATCAATAGATAAATTCCTCACGTCCAGAAATTTATTTTAGAATTTTTGGGGTTCCAGAAGTTTGCGTTAGTTACAGATTACTACAGACTATTCTGTTTTTGACAGATTCTGTTTTTCGTGTATTGTTTGCTTATTTTGATGAATCTATGGCTAGTAAAATAGTTTATAATCCATAGAGAAGTTGGAATAAAGTAGGTTTAACACCAATATAAATAAATAATGAGTTTATTACAGTACCTTGAAGTGGTCTTTTGTTTTCTTTCTCTAACGGAGCTCACGAGATTTCTATTGAGTTTTGTGTTGTGAAGTTTTCAAGTTTCGGGTAAGGATTTGGTGGATTATGGAACAAGGAGTGGCAAGATCCTAAGCTTGGGGATGCCCATGGCACCCCCAAGATAATCCAAGGACACCAAAAATTCAAAGCTTGGGGATGCCCCGGAAGGCATCCCCTCTTTCGTCCACTTCTATCAGTAATTTACTTGGAGCTATATTTTTATTCACCAACATGATATGTGTTTTGCTTGGAGCGTCTTGTATTATTTGTGTCTTTGTGTTTTAGTGTGCCACAATCATCCTTGCTTTACACACCTTTTGATAGAGACATACATGAATTAAAATTTGATAGAATACTCTATATGCTTCACTTATATCTCTTGAGCTAAGTAGTTTTGCTCTATGTGCTTCACTTATATCTTTTGAGCGCTATAATTTTGCTCTATGTGCTTCACTTAGATCTTTTAGAGCACGGTGGTGGATTTGTTTTAAAGAAACTATTGATCTCTCATGCTTCACTTAAATTATTTTGAGAGTCTCTTAATATCATGGTAATTTGCTTAATCATAATATGCTTGGTATTCAAGATTTGTGAAACTTTCTTTTGAGTGTGTTGAATACTATGAGAAGTTTGAAGCATGATAATTGTTTTGAGATATGGAGGTGATAATATTAAAGTCATGCTAGTTGAGTAGTTGTGAACTTAAATGTGATTCCCGTAGCATGCACGTATGGTGAACCGTTATGTGATGAAGTCGGAGCATGATTTATTTATTGATTGTCTTCCTTATGAGTGGCGGTCGGGGACGAGCGATGGTCTTTTCCTACCAATCTATCCCCCTAGGAGCATGCGCGTAATACTTTTCTTTGATAACTTGTAGATTTTTGCAATAAGTATATGAGTTCTTTATGACTAATGTTGAGTCCATGGATTATACGCACTCTCACCCTTCCACCTTTGCTAGCATCTCTAATACCGCGCACCTTTCGCCGGTATCATACACCCACCATATACCTTCCTCAAAACAGCCACCATACCTACCTATTATGGCATTTCCATAGCCATTCCGAGATATATTGCCATGCAACTTTCCACTGTTCCGTTTATTATGACACACTCCATCATTGTCATATTGCATATCTCGGTACACCGCCGGAGGCATTCATATATAGTCATATTTTGTTCTAAGTATCGAGTTGTAATTGTTGAGTTGTAAGAAAAATAAAAGTGTGATGATCATCATTATTAGAGCATTGTCCCAGTGAGGAAAGGATGATGGAGACTATGATTCTCCCACAAGTCGGGATGAGACTCCGGACGAAAAATAAATAAAAGAGGCCAAAGAAGCCCAAAAAAAGAGAAAGAAAAGAGGCCATAAAAAAGAGAGAAAAGGCCCAAATAATAAAAAAATGAGAAAAAAGAGAGAAGGGACAATGTTACTATCCTTTTACCACACTTGTGCTTCAAAGTAGCACCATGATCTTCATAGTAGAGAGTCTCTCATTTTATCACTTTCATATACTAGTGGGAATCTTTCATTATAGAACTTGGCTTGTATATTCCAATGATGGGCTTCCTCAAATTGCCCTAGGTCTTCATGAGCAAGCAAGTTGGATGCACAGCCACTTAGTTTCTTTTTGAGCTTTCATATACTTATAGCTCTAGTGCATCCGTTGCATGGCAATCCCTACTCACTCACATTGATATCTATTGACGGGCATCTCCATAGCCCGTTGATACGCCTAGTTGATGTGAGATTATCTTCCCCTCTTTTTTTCTTCTCCACAACCACCATTCTATTCCACATATAGTGCTATATCCATGGCTCACGCTCATGTATTGCGTGAAGATTGAAAAAGTTTTGAGAATGTAAAAAGTATGAAACAATTGCTTGGCTTGTCATCGGGGTTGTGCATGATTTAAATATTTTGTGTGGTGAAGATAGAGCATAGCCAGACTATATGATTTTGTAGAGATAACTTTCTTTGGCCATGCTATTTTGAGAAGACATAATTGCTTTGTTAGTACGCTTGAGGTATTATTATTTTTATGTCAATATCAACTTTTGTCTTGAATCTTTCTAATCTGAATATTCATATCAAAATTAAGAAGATTTGCATTGAAATTATGCCAAGTAGCACTCCGCATCAAAAATTCTCTTTTTATCATTTACCTACTTGAGGATGAGCAGGAATTAAGCTTGGTGATGCCTGATACGTCTCCAACGTATCTATAATTTTTGATTGCTCCATGCTATATTATCTACTGTTTTGGACTATATTGTGCTTTATTTTCCACTTTTATATTATTTTTGGGACTAACCTATTAACCGGAGGCCCAGCCCAGAATTGCTGTTTTTGCCTATTACAGTGTTTCAAAGAAACGGAATATCAAACGGAGTCCAAATGGAATGAAACCTTCGGGAACGTGATCTTCTCACCGAACGTGATCCAGGAGACTTGGACCCTACGCCAAGGCATCAGAGAGGCGGTCACGAGGGTGGGGGGCGCGCCCCCTAGGGCGTGCCCCTGCCTCGTGGGCCCCTCGGAGCTCCACCGACGTACTTCTTCCTCCTATATATACCTACGTACCCCCAAACGAATAGAGGAGGAGCCAAAAACCTAATTCCACCGCCGCAACTTTCTGTATCCACGAGATCCCATCTTGGGGCCTGTTCCGGAGCTCCGCCGGAGAGGACCGTCATCACGGAGGGCTTCTACATCATCATAGCCTCTCCGATGAAGTGTGAGTAGTTTACCTCAAACCTTCGGGTCCATAGTTAGTAGCTAGATGGCTTCTTCTCTCTTTTCGGATCTCAATACAAAGTTCTCCCCCTCTCTCGTGGAGATCTATTCGATGTAATCTTCTTTTTGTAGTGTGTTTGTTGAGATCGATGAATTGTGGGTTTATGATCAAGTCTATCTATGAATAATATTAGAATGTTCTCTGAATTCTTTTATGTATGATTGGTTATCTTTGCAAGTCTCTTCGAATTATCCCTTTGGTTTGGCCAACTAGATTGGTAGTTCTTGCCATGGGAGAAGTGCTTAGCTTTGGGTTCGATCGTGCGGTGTCCTTTCCCAGTGACAGAAGGGGCAGCAAGGCACGTATTGCATCGTTGCCATCGAGGATAACAAGATGGGGTTTATTTCATATTGCATGAATTTATCTCTCTACATCATGTCATCTGGCTTAAAGCGTTACTCTGTTTTTAACTTAATACTCTAGATGCATGCTGGATAGCGGTCGATGAGTGGAGTAATAGTAGTAGATGCAGAATCGTTTCGGTCTACTTGTCACGAACATGATGCCTATATACATGATCATGCCTAGATATTCTCATAATTATGCTCAATTCTGTCAATTGCTCAACAGTAATTTGTTCACCCACCGTAGAATACTTATGCTCCTGATAGAAGCCACTAGTGAAACCTATGGCCCCCGGGTCTATTCTCATCATATCAATCTCCATCTCTTTAATATTGTTTTTCTATTTACTTTGCCTTTACTTTTTACTTTGCATCTTTATATCAAAAATACCAAAAATATTATATCTATCAGATCTCACTCTCGTAAGTGACCCTGAAGGGATTGACAACCCCTAATCACGTTGGTTGCGAGTAGCTATCCTTTTGTGCAGGTACGAGGGACTTGAGCGTGGCCTCCTGCTGGATTGATACCTTGGTTCTCAAAAACTGAGGGAAATACTTACGCTACTCTGCTGCATCATCCTTTCCTCTTCGGGGAAATCCAATGCAAGCTCAAGAGGTAGCAAGAAGAATTTCTAGAAATTGGTCTTGATAACCCACAAGTATAGGGGATCGCAACAGCTTTCGAGGGTAGAGTATTCAACCCAAATTTATTGATTCGACACAAGGGGAGCCAAAGAATATTCTCAAGTATTAGCAGCTGAGTTGTCAATTCAACCACACCTGGAAACTTAGTATCTGCAACAAAGTTTTTAGTAGCACAGTAATATGATAGTGGTGGTAGCAGCAACAAAAGTAAAGACGGCAAAAGTAATGTTTTTGGTATTTTGTAGTGATTGTAACAGTAGCAGCGGAAAAGTAAATAAGCGTAAACCAGTATATGGAAAACTCGTAGGCACCGGATCAGTGATGGATAATTATGCCGGATGCAGTTCATCATGTAACGGTCATAACATAGAGTGACACAGAACTAGCTCCAATTCATCAATGTAATATAGGCATGTATTCCGTATATAGTCATACGTGCTTATGGAAAAGAACTCGCATGACATCTTTTGTCCTACCCTCCCGTGGCAGCGGGGTCCTATTGGAAACTAGGGGATATTAAGGCCTCCTTTTAATAGAGAACCGGAACAAAGCATTAGCACATAGTGAATACATGAACTCCTCAAACTATGGTCATCACCGGGAGTGGTCCCGATTATTCTCACTTCGGGGTTGCCGGATCATAACACATAGTAGGTGACTATAGACTTGCAAGATAGGATCAAGAACTCACATATATTCATGAAAACATAATAGGTTCAGATCTGAAATCATGGCACTCGGGCCCTAGTGACAAGAATTAAGCATAGCAAAGTCATAGCAACATCAATCTCAGAACATAATGGATACTAGGGATCAAACCCTAACAAAACTAACTTGATTACATGATAAATCTCATCCAACCCATCACCGTCCAGCAAGCCTACGATGGAATTACTCACGCACGGTGGTGAGCATCATGAAATTGGTGATGGAGGATGGTTGATGATGACGACGGCGACGAATCCCCCTCTCCAGAGCCCCAAACAGACTCTAGATCAGCCCTCCCGAGAGGTTTTAGGGCTTGGCGGCGGCTCCGTATCGTAAAACGCGATAATTTCTTCTCTTTGATTTTTTTCTCTCTGAAAGCAAATATATAGAGTTGGAGTTGGCGTCGGAGGGCATCCAGGGGGCCCACGAGGTAGGGGGCGCGCCCTAGGGGGGGGGCGCCCCCCACCCTCGTGGACAGGGTGTGGGCCCCCTGGTCTTCATCTTTGGTGAGGATTTTTTATTATTTTTCCTAAGATGTTCCGTGGAGTTTCAGGTCATTCCGAGAATATTTGTTTTCTGCACATAAAACAACATCATGGCAATTCTGCTGAAAACAGCGTCAGTCTGGGTTAGTTCCATTCAAATCATACAAGTTAGAGTCTAAACCAAGGGCAAAAGTGTTTGGAAAAGTAGATACGACAGAGACGTATCAACTCCCCCAAGCTTAAACCCTTGCTTGTCCTCAAGCAATTCAGTTGACAAACTGAAAGAAAGAAAGAAAAACTTTTACAAACTCTGTTTGCTCTTGTTGTTGTAACTATGTCAAGCCAGCATTCAAGTTTTCAGCATAGATCTTAACTAACCACATTTACAATAATTCTCAGGTCTCATAATTACTCATATCAATAGCATAATCAACTAGCAAGTCATAATAATAAATCTCGGACGACAACACTTTCTCAAAACAATCATAATATGATATAACAAGATGGTGTCTCGCTAGCCTTTCTGAGACCGCAAAACATAAATGCACAACACCTTTAAAGATCAAGGACTGACTAGACATTGTAATTCATGGTAAAAGAGATCCAATCATAGTCACACCCAACATAGATTAATAGTGATGAATGCAAATGACAGCCGTGCTCTCCAGCTAGTGCTTTTTAATAAGAGGGTGATTGCTCAACATAAAAGTAAATGGATAGGCCCTTCGTAGAGGGAAGCAGGGATTTGTAGAGGTGCCAGAGCTCGGTTTTGAAATAGAGATAAATTGTATTTTGATCGATATACTTTCATTGTCAATGTAGCAACTAAGAGATGGCGATATCTTCCATGCTAAACACATTATAGGCGGTTCCCAAACAGAATGGTAAAGTTTATACTCCCCCTCCACCAACAAACATCAATCCATGGCTTTATCGAAACAACGAGTGCCTCCAACATACATCAGGTCCCAGGGGGAGTTTTGTTTGCAATTAATTTTGATTTGGTTTGCATAAAGCATGGGACTGGGCATCCCGGTGACCAGCCATTTTCTCGTGAGTGAGCAGCGGAGTCCACTCCTCTTGAGAATAACCCGCCTAACACGGAAGATAAGGACAGCCTTGGTTGATACATGAGCTATTCGAGCATACAAAACAGAATGTTTATTTGAAGGTTTAGAGTTTGGCACATACAAATTTACTTGGAACGGCAGGTCGATACCGCATATAGGAAGGTATATTGGACTCATCTGGAATAACTTTGGGGTTTAAGGGTTTGGAGACGCAAGCAGTATTCCCGCTTAGTACAAGTGAAGGCTAGCAAAAGACTAGGAAGCGACCAACTAGAGAGCGATAACAACCATGTACATGCATTAAAATTAATAAACATTGGATGCAAGCATGAGTAGGACATAATCCACCATGAACATAAATATCGTGAAGGCTATGTTGATTTGTTTCAACTACATGCGTGAACATGTGCCAAGTCAAGTCACTTAAATCATTCAAAGGAGGATACCACTCCATCATACCACATCATAATCATCGCAATAGCATGTTGGCACACAAGGTAAATCATTATAACTCATAGCTAATCAAGCATGGCACAAGCAACTATGATCTCTAATTGTCATTGCAAACATGTTTATTCATAATAAGCTGAATCAAGAACGAGGGGCTCATCATATTTACAAAAACAAAAGAGGTTGAGTTCATACCAGCTTTTCTCATCTCAGTCAGCCCATCATATATCATCATAATTGCCTTTCACTTGCACGACCGAACGGTGTGAATAATAATAAGAGTGCACGTGCATTGGACTAAGCTGGAATCCGCGAGCATTCAATAAACAGGAGAAGACAAGGCAATATGCACTCTTTGGTTAATTCAACAATAATGCATATAAGAGCCGCTTCAACAATTTAATTATGGTCTTCTCCTATTGACCCCCAAAGAAAAGAAAAGAAATAAAACTATTTACACGGGAAAGCTCCCAACAAGCAAAAGAAGAATGGGAAATGTTTTTGGGTTTTCTTTTTAATTATTACTACTACAGCACAAAAATAAACTACTACTAATTTTTTTGTTTGTCTTAAGGTTTAACAAACACACAAGAAGAAACAGGAAAAAGAAAATAAACTAGCATGGATATTACAGTGAAAAAGTATGAGCACCGATATCTAGCAATGAGTGTGTGTGAGCATAAATGTAATGTCGGTGAGAAATACGTACTCCCCCAAGCTTAGGCTTTTGGCCTAAGTTGGTCTATTGCCAGGGATAGCCTGGCGGGTACCTGTAGGTGTAGCTGGGGTCGTACTACGACGAAGAATAGTTGGGATCATACTGATGTGCAGCGGTTATCGCCTGCTGAGCTGCAGCGTGGAGTCGAGCTGCCTCCGCTCTCCTCTCGTACTCTTCTGCCTCCTCTCTGGTAATAACATATCTTCTTTTTGTCTTTGAATCAAAGAGGGCAGGAGTAGGGAGAGTAATACGGAAAACACATCGTTTATCAAAAATTAAACGATATAAGAGAGGTGATTCAGGCCTCTCGACAAACTGGTGTGAAGCCATAGAGTTATAATCTAAATATGCAGGAGGCAACTCCGTATCACCCTCACGAATGTCTATCTCAAGAAAATGAGCTAAGCGGGTTGCATAAATTCCTCCAAAGAAATCTCCATTATGTCTATTATGATGCAACCTACGAGCTACAATGGCTCCCATATGAAAGATTGGTCTCCTAACACAACACTCCTAAGAATGCTAAGATCAGGGACACACATGTGACATGCTTCATCCTTAGCATTTATGCATCTACCGATGAAGAGAGCAAAATAATGTATAGCAGGAAAGTGAATGCTCCCTATGGTAGCCTGCGTTATATCTCTAGATTCCCCCACAGTTATACTAGCAAGAAAGTTTCTAAATTCAGATTTAGGGGGATCCCTAACACTACCCCAGGATGAAAGTTTGCATGCAAGAGTGAAATCCTCTAGGTCCATGGTATAAGATTTGTCATAAAGATCAGACATGACTGAAGGAGAATTACGCGAAGATGAATACTCAAACCTCCTCACAAATGAACTTGTGACATCATGATACTCGGGGCATTTGTTAGCCTCAAAATCCTCAAGAACGGCATTGCGCAAATATGCTTTGAATTCTTCTTTAATTCCCGCACGGTCCATAAAATTTTTCGACGGCCATTCACAAGGCCGTACTGGAGCGTCTCTTGGTGGATCCTCCTCAGCATCGCGCATAATAATCCTGGGTCCTTGCTTCTTAGAGGAACCACCTTGGAACATCTTCCTAAGCATATTGTTTTTCTTTGAAAAATTCTAAAATTTTTAGTAACTTCAAACAAAAGTGAACCAACTTCAATAAAACTGATAGCAACTACTCCTACAAGTGCCTAGAGCCTATATCAAGCATTAGAACTACTTAGAACCATATAAATTTGACATGCAAGCTCAAGAACATGGTCACCTATGCAGCACAAATTTGCAAAGAATAAAGCACTAGAACAAATACTAATTGGACCAATGGAGGAGTCACATAGCAAGGAACAATCTCCCCAAGCAGTTTTGCGAGAGGTGCTTTGAGCAAGGAGATCCAAAATCATAGCAAAAAGTGGCTGGAACTCATGCTTGAGTTGGTTTTTCGGGTTTGTGCGAGACAGAGGAAGAACATGGGTGCTAGGATAAGTGGAGGAGGGCCACCGTGGGCCCACGAGGCAGGGGGGTGCGCCCTAAGGGGGGGGGCGCCCACCACCCTCGTGGCCAGGTGGCAGCTCCTCCGGCGGTAATTTTTGCACAGTAAATCCTCAAATAATCCCGAAAAATCATATTAAATTGGCATGTCATTCTGAGGACTTTCATTTTCGGGATATTTTTATATTGCACGGATAAGTCAGGAAACAGACAGAAAAAATACTATTCTTACTTTATTTCTACTAATTAACAGAAAGTATAGAGAGGGTACAGAAGTTTGTGCTTCTAGTTTCATCCATCTCATGCTCATCAAAAAGAATCCACTAACAAGGTTGACCAAGTCTTGTTAACAAACTCATTCCGATAATCATGAAACCGGAGAAATTTCGAATAACACTAAGTTACCTCAACGGGGATATGCACATCCCCTATAATAAGTATATCATATTTGTTTTTGACAGTAGGAAGAGGAAATTCAAAACCTCCAATTATAATCGATGGAATTTTTCCAATGGAGTTGATACTATGAACTTGAGGTTGTTTCCTCGGAAAGAGTACCGTATGCTCATTACCATTAACATGAAAAGTGACATTGCCTTTGTTGCAATCAATAACAGCCCCTACAGTAGTAAGAAAAGGTCTTCCAAGAATAATAGACATACTATCATCCTTGGGAATATCAAGAATAACAAAGTCCGTTAAAATAGTAATGTTTTCAACCACAACAGGCACATCCTCACAAATACCGATAAGTATAGCAGTTGATTTATCAGCCATTTGCAAAGATATTTTGGTAGGTGTCAGCTTATTCAAGTCAAGTCTATGATATAAAGAGAGAGGCATAACACTAACACCGGCTCCAAGATCACTTAAAGCAGTTTTAATATAATTTCTTTTAATGGAGCAAGGTATAGTAGGTACTCCGGGATCTCCAAGTTTCTTTGGTATTCCACCCTTAAAAGTATAATTAGCAAGCATGGTGGAAATCTCAGCTTCTGGTATCTTTCTTTTATTAGTAATGATATCCTTCATATATTTAGCATAAGGATTTGTTTTGAGCACATCAGTTAATCGCATACGCAAAAAGATAGGCCTAATCATTTCAGCAAAGCGCTTAAAATCCTCATCATCCTTTTTCTTGGATGGTTTTGGAGGAAAAGGCATGGGTTTCTGAACCCAAGGTTCCCTTTCTTTACTATGTTTCCTAGCAACAAAATCTCTTTTATCATAACGTTGATTCTTTGATTGTGAGTTATCAAGATCAACAACAGGTTCAATTTCTACATCATTGTTATTACTAGGTTGAGCATCATCATGAACATCATCATTAATATTTTCATTCGGTTCATGTTCATTACCAGATTGTGTTTCAGCATCAGACATAGATATATCATTTGGATTATCAGGCGGTTCAGCAATAGGTTCACTAGAAGTTTGCACAGTTCTATCATTTTTCTTTTTCTTCTTTTTAGAAGAACTAGGAACATCAATATTATTTCTCTGAGAATCTTGCTCGATTCTCTCAGGGTGGCCTTCAGGATACAAAGGTTCCCGAGTCATTCTACCAGTTCTAGTAGCCACTCTAATAGCATAATCATTTTTCTTACTATTCATTTCATCAAGCACTTCTTTTTGAGCTTTAAGCACTTGTTCTATTTGCGTGGTAACCATAGAAGCATGTTTGCTAACAAGTTTAAGTTCACCTCTAATATTAGCCATATAATCACCGAGCGTCTAATCATATAAGCATTTTCTTTTAATTGTCTACCAAAATAAGCATTGAAGTCGTCTTGCTTAAACATAAAGTTATCAAACTCATCCAAGCACTGACTAGCAATTTTAGTAGGAGGAACTTCAGCTTTATCATATCTATAGAGAGAATTTACCATTACTACCTGTGTCGGGATATAGGGGTCAGGAGGTTCTTCAATAAATAAAGAATTGAGATCATAAGTTTCTTCAACAGGCGGTGAATTAAGACCATGTATTTCTTCAATTGGAGGTAAATTCTTAATGTCTTCAGCTTTAATACCTTTCTCTTTCATAGATTTCTTTGCCTCTTGCATATCTTCGGGACTGAGAAATAGAACACCTCTCTTCTTCGGAGTTGGTTTAGGAATAGGCTCAGTAATTGGAGTAGGAGCTGGCTCAGGAGGTGCTCAATTATTTTCATTTGTCAACATATTATTCAATATAATTTCAGCTTCATTCGGTGTTCTTTCCCTGAAAAGAGAACCAGCACAACTATCCAGCTAATCTCTGGAAGCATCGGTTAGTCCATTATAAAAGATATCAAGTATTTCAGGTTTCTTAAGAGGATGATCAGGCAAAGCATTAAGTAACTTGAGAAGCCTCCCCCAAGCTTGTGGGAGACTCTCTTCTTTAATTTGCACAAAGTTGTATATTTCCCTCAAAGCAGCTTGTTTCTTATGAGCAGGGAAATATTTAGCAGAGAAGTAATAAATCATATCCTAGGGACTACGCACACAACCAGGATCAAGAGAATTAAACCATATCTTAGCATCACCCTTTAATGAGAACATAAATATTTTGAGTATATAGAGGTAACGCGATCTCTCATGATTAGTGAACAGGGCAGCTATATCATTTAACTTAGTACGATGTGACACAACAGTTTCAGATTCATAGCCATAAAACGGATCAGATTCAGCCAAAGTAATTATATCAGGATCAACAGAGAATTCATAATCCTTATCACGAACACAAATAGGTGAAGTAGCAAAAGCAGGGTCGGGTTTCATTTTATCTCTAAGTGATTCTTTGTTCCATTTAACTAATAACCTCTTGAGCTCATATCTATCTTTGCAAGCTAAAATAGCGGCAGAAGATTCCATATCAAAAAGATAGCCCTCAGGAATAACAGGCATATTTTCATCATCACTATCATCATCGTATTCAGATTCAATAATTTCTTTTTCTCTAGCCCTAGCAATTTGTTCATCAAGAAATTCACCAAGGGGCACAGTAGTATCAGGCATAGAAGCAGTTTCATCATAAGTATCATGCATAGCAGAGGTGGCATCATCAATAACATGCGACATATCAGAACGAATAGCAGAAGCAGGTGTAGGAGTCGCAAGCTGACTCATAACAGAAGGTAAATCAAGTGCAGAGCTAGATGGCAGTTCCTTACCTCCCCTCGTAGTTGAGGGATAGATCTTGGTTTTTGGATCTCTCAAGTTCTTCATAATGATAAGCAGATATAAATCCCAAGTGACTCAAAGAATAGAGCTATGCTCCCCGGCAACGGCGCCAGAAATTGGTCTTGATAACCCACAAGTATAGGGGATCGCAATAGCTTTCGAGGGTAGAGTATTCAACCCAAATTTATTGATTCGACACAAGGGGAGCCAAAGAATATTCTCAAGTATTAGCAGCTGAGTTGTCAATTCAACCACACCTGGAAACTTAGTATCTGCAACAAAGTGTTTAGTAGCACAGTAATATGATAGTGGTGGTAGCAGCAACAAAAGTAAAGACAACAAAAGTAATGTTTTTGGTATTTTGTAGTGATTGTAACAGTAGCAGCGGAAAAGTAAATAAGCGTAAACCAGTATATGGAAAACCCGTAGGCACCGGATCGGTGATGGATAATTATGCCGGATGCGGTTCATCATGTAACAGTCATAACATAGAGTGACACAGAACTAGCTCCAATTCATCAATGTAATGTAGGCATGTATTCCGTATATAGTCATACGTGCTTATGGAAAAGAACTCGCATGACATCTTTTGTCCTACCCTCCCGTGGCAGCGGGGTCCTATTGGAAACTAAGGGATATTAAGGCCTCCTTTTAATAGAGAACCGGAACAAAGCATTAGCACATAGTGAATACATGAGCTCCTCAAACTATGGTCATCACCGGGAGTGGTCCCGATTATTGTCACCTCGGGGTTGCCGGATCATAACACATAGTAGGTGACTATAGACTTGCAAGATAGGATCAAGAAATCACATATATTTATGAAAACATAATAGGTTCAGATCTGAAATCATGGCACTTGGGCCCTAGTGACAAGCATTAAGCATAGCAAAGTCATAGCAACATCAATCTCAGAACATAATGGATACTAGGGATCAAACCCTAACAAAACTAACTCGATTACATGATAAATCTCATCCAACCCATCACCGACCAGCAAGCCTACGATGGAATTACTCACGCACGGTGGTGAGCATCATAAAATTGGTGATGGAGGATGGTTGATGATGACGACAACGACGAATCCCCCTCTCCGGAGCCCCGAACGGACTCCAAATCAGCCCTCCCGAGAGGTTTTAGGGCTTGGCGGCGGCTCCGTATCGTAAAACGCGATAATTTCTTCTCTCTGTTTTTTATCTCTCCAAAAGAAAATATATACAGTTGGAGTTGGCGTCGGAGGGCATCCAGGGGGGCCACGAGGTAGGGGGGCGTGCCCCCACCCTCCTGGACAGGGTGTGGGCCCCTGGTCTTTATCTTTGGCGAGGAGTTTTTATTATTTTTCCTAAGATGTTTCGTGGAGTTTCAGGTCATTCCGAGAATATTTGTTTTCTGCACATAAAACAACATCATGGCAATTCTGCTGAAAACAACGTCAGTCCGGGTTAGTTCCATTCAAATCATACAAGTTAGAGACCAAAACAAGGGCAAAAGTGTTTGGAAAAGTAGATACGACGGAGACGTATCAATACGCTATTTCCTTTGTCATCGGTATGTTACTTGCCCGAGATTCGATCATCGGTATTATCATACCTAGTTCAATCTCGTTACCATCAAGTCTCTTTACTCATTCCGTAATGCATCATCCCATAACTAACTCATTAGTCACATTGGTTGCAAGGCTTATAGTGATGTGCTTTACCGAGAGGGCCCAGAGATACCTCTCCGATACTCGGAGTGACAAATCCTAATCTTGATTTATGCCAACCCAACAAATACCTTCGGAGACACCTGCAGAGCATCTTTATAATCACCCAGTTACGTTGTGGCGTTTGATAGCACACAAGGTGTTCCTCCGGTATTCGGGAGTTGCATAATATCATAGTCGGAGGAATATGTATAAGTCCTGAAGAAAGCAACACCAATAAAACTAAACAATCATTATGCTAAGCTAATGGATGGGTCTTGTCCATCACATCATTCTCTAATGATCTGATCCCGTTCATCAAATGACAACACATGTCTATGGTCAGGAAACTTAACCATCTTTGATTAATGAGCTAGTCAAGTAGAGGCATACTAGGGACACTTTGTATTGTCTATGTATTCACACATGTACTAAGTTTCCGGTTAATACAATTCTAGCATGAAAAATACACATATATTATGATATAAGGAAATATAAATAAAAACTTTATTATTGACTATAGGGCATATTTCCTTCAGTCTCCCACTTGCACTAGAGTCAATAATCTAGATTACATAGTAATGATTCTAACACCCATGGAGTCTTGGTGTTGATCATGTTTTGCTCATGGAAGAGGCTTAGTCAACGAGTATGCAACATTCAGATTCGTATGTATCTTGCAAATCTCTATGTCTCCCTCCTTGACTTGATCGCGGATGGAGTTGAAGCGTCTCTTGATGTGTTTGGTTCTCTTGTGAAATCTTGATTCCTTCACTAAGGCAATTGCTCCAGTATTGTCACAAAAGATTTTCATTGGTCCCGATGCACTAGGTATTACACCTAGATCGGATATGAACTCCTTCATCCAGACTCCTTCATTTGCTGCTTCCGAAGCAGCTATGTACTCCACTTCACACGTAGATCCCGCCATGACGTTCTACTTGGAACTACACCAACTTACAGCTCCACCATTCAATATAAATATGTATCCGGTTTGTGACTTTGAGTCATCCGGATCAATGTCAAAGCTTGCATCGACGTAACCATTTACGACAAGCTCTTTGTCACCTCCATAAACGAGAAACATATCCTTAGTCCTTTTCAGGTATTTCAGGATATTCTTGACCGCTGTCCAGTGATCCACTCCTGGATTACTTTGGTACCTCCCTGCTGAACTTATTGCAAGGAACACATCAGGTCTGGTACACAACATTGCATACATGATAGAACCTATGGCTGAGGCATAGGGAATGACTTCCATTTTCTCTCTATCTTCTGCAGTGGTCGGGCATTGAGTCTGACTCACTTCACACCTTGTAACACAGGCAAGAACCCTTTCTTTGACTGGTCCATTTTGAACTTCTTCAAAACTTTATCAAGGTATGTGCTTTGTGAAAGTCCAATTAAGCATCTTGATCTATCTCTATAGATCTTCATGCCCAATATATAAGCAGCATCACCGAGGTCTTTCATTGAAAAATTCTTTTTCAAGTATCCTTTTATGCTATCCAGAAATTTTGTATTATTTCCAATCAACAATATGTCATCCACATATAATATTATAAATGTTACACAGCTCCCACTCACTTTCTTGTAAATACAGGCTTCTCCAAAAGTCTGTATAAAACCATATGCTTTGATCACACTATTGAAGGAAATATGCCCTAGAGGCAATAATAAAGTTGTTATTTATATTTCCTTATATCATGATAAATGTTTATTATTCATGCTAGAATTGTATTACCGAAAACTTAGTACATGTGTGAATACATAGACAAAAAGAATGTCACTAGTATGCCTCTACTTGACTAGCTTGTTGAATCAATGATGGTTATGTTTCCTAACCATAGACATGAGTTATCATTTGATTAACGGGATCACATAATTAGAGAATGATGTGATTGACTTGACCCATCTGTTAGCTTAGCATGATGATCATTTAGTTTGTTGCTATTGCTTTCTCCATAACTTATACATGTTCCTATGACTATGAGATAATGCAACTCCCGAATACCGGAGGAACACTTTGAGTGCTACCAAACATCACAATGTAACTGGGTGATTATAAAGGTGCTCTACAGGCGTCTCCGATGGTGTTTGTTGAATTGGCATAGATCGAGATTAGGATTTGTCACTCCAATTGTCGGAGAGGTATCTCTGGGCCCTCTCGGAAATGCACATCAATATAAGCCTTGCAAGTAATGTGACTAATGAGTTAGTTGTAGGATGATGCATTGTGGAACGAGTAAAGAGACTTGTCGGTAACGAGATTGAACTAGGTATTGAGATACCGACGATCGAATCTCGGACAAGTAACATATCTCGGGCAAGTAACATACCGACGACAAAAGGAACAACGTATATCATTATGCGGTTTGACCAATAAAGATCTTTGTAGAATATGTGGGAACCAATATGAACATCCAGTTTCCGCTATTGGTTATTGACTGGAGACATGTCTCGGTCATGTCTACACAGTTCTCGAACCCATAGGGTCCGCACACTTAACATTCGATGACGATCGGTATTATGAGTTTATGTGTTTTGATGTACTGAAGGTAGTTCGGAGTCCCTGGTTTAATAACGAACATGACGAGGAGTCTCTAAATGGCCGAGACATAAAGATTGATATATTGGATGACTGTATTCGGACACCGTATGAGTTCCGGGGGTCATTGGCTAATTATCGAAGTGCTGGGGGGTTATCGGAACCCTCGGGGGAACTAATGGGCCAACATGGGCCTTGTGTGAGAGAGAGGAGGGGCCATAGGGCTTGCCGCCCCCCTTGGGAGTCCGAATTGGACAAGGAGGTGGGCGGCGCCCCCTCTTTCCCTCCCTCTCTCCCTCTCCTTCCTTCCTGTCGTGGAATTGTCACGGCAGATGTCCTTAGTGTCAGGACTTAGTCGCGAGGCCAACGCATCTATGTGGTAGCTTGAGAGGGGTTGAGCGGGACGAGAGACGCGATGTTTTACCCAGGTTCAGCCCCTCACGGTGGAAGTAAAAGCCTACATCCTGCTTCATTGACATTGATGATGATGATCACGGTTACAAGAGTGTTCTATCTCGAAAGCTATTGTCTAAACCTAACTTGTCCAACTTGTGGAACTTGTGAATCTTCTCTCCCCTGGGGAGCCCTGCCCCTTCTTATATATGTTGAAGAGGCGGGTTACATGTGGAGTCCTATTAGGATTAGGACTAGTCTATCTTAATACAAACCGGATACAAGTCCGGGTCTTAACTCCTTGTAAGGTAAATATTCCTCACGTCTTTCCTCTTAAACCGGCCCACCATTAACATAAACCGGCCTTCTGGGCCTTGGGCTTTGTCATTCATCTGACCCATCTGCCGGGTCACCAGTGTGTCATAATGTTCCGGCGGGTTGCTTGTAAACCGCCAGGTCAGGGCAGGTCGCCAGTGAATTGCCAAGTGTAAACCGGGTCTCAAGTATACCGCCAAGTCCAGCCGGGTTATACTTCCGCCCGGTTTACGCCACGGGGTCTATCCCCGACATTAGCCCCCAGTTTAATTTGGATTTATCCATGTTAAACTGATCCTGTAAAACAAACACAAGAGCAAATTTGACAGATTATGCTCCGGGTTAAGAATTCTTGTAGACCGGCATCTGATGATCCTTAAGTCCTTGTCATTTCCTCCTAGAAAATCCGGGTTAACAAGCCAGCTTCATACTCAATTTGTTGACATTGGTTTCTGACAGAGAAATATTGTGAAGAATAATCCACTTGAGTCGGCTTCCAAAGTGCCGGTTTAAGAAATATGGGTCTGGAAATACTTATCTGATATTCAGCCGGTTTGAAGATGTAAAACTTGCCAGTTTAATATACCAAAAATGGCCGGTTTATAAATATTGATGGCACCGGGTCATAATTGTTGTCGACACCGGGTCATGTAATTGATCTTCCTGATTTGCTCAAAACTGATAAAATGAAGATGTTCCTCCTTTATATGCATAATACCTGTAGCCCCCAAGTCTTAAGAGGAGAACATAGTGATAACTTAAGACTTGCTCCAATAAGTGTTTCAACCTTGAAGAAATCCGATTTGTTCATCCCAGTCATTAGTCATAAACTGAGTATTCCATATATGTAGCCCCCAAGTGCCGGGTTGTCATGCTTGCAGCAACCTGGGACTTGTAGTTACCTGATGCTCATAAAAACTTCAACCAGTGTAGCCCCCAAGGGCCGGGTCAGTATGCAATAATGAGCAGGGACTTTGCAAATATGATCATGTAAGCTTGAGCAGCAATATGTAGCCCCCAAGGGCCGGCTTAATAAGATAATATTTAACCGGGACTTGATATATACTTTAATGAAAATAACATCTTATAATGTAGCTTCCATCGTAAGGCTTGAACCCACGTCCACAAGGTTAAGAGCTTTGTGCTTTACCAACTGAGCAATGGATCCTTCAATATTATGGACGAAAACTTGTGTACCTTGAATTGTTAACAGGAGCAATTGGTAGCCCCAAGGGCCGGCTCATTATAATATGATGAGTCGGGTCTTCAATAAGACTAGTAAAAATGACTTTGCATTAGCCCCCAAGTGTCATGATGCATGCTTGCAGCGACATGAGACTTGCATGTAATCTCAATTTGAATAATGTAGCCCCCAAGTGCCGGGTTGTAAGCCTGCAGCGACTCGGGACTATTCCTTCCATTGTAGAATAAATCATATCCTTTGATAAAATAATAGCCATTGCGCTAAAGCGACTTTGAAAACTCAATAATACCGGTTATTAATAACCATAAAAATCCAGCCATGTTGGCTATTCAAGATAATATAATCCGGTGAAAACCTTATTCATTCAATATCATAATGAAAATTCAGCCAAGTTTGGCTATTTGAATAATATAACCCAATGATTTATAAGCGCATGATTCCAATGGCGCAATCCAAATATATATATACTGGCGACTTATAGTCCAAAGCCAGGCCGGTTTAACAAACCTGTTTCTGTATACAACAAGTTTAAAGTGTCCTGGCGGTCTACCGCCGGACGGGTCATAATGCCCAACATATAACCTGGGTTGATAACCAAGGCTGTACTTAACAATAATCAAATATGAAATATATCATACCTGTGATATTGAATCACATCGTTGGTTTACCAACTTTTTGTAGTAAGAGTGATAGCCCCAATTTTGAGTAATGATAACTCCTTTCATACTGTGCCGGTTTATGATAAAACCGTACCGGGTTGTGATAAACACCGGTTTAACCATATATAATACTGGCGACTCGTAGTCAAACCAGACGGGGCTGATAGTCTCCGGATTATAACTTGATCATGTACTGACAACTTGTAGTTGAAAGTCAAGCCGGGTTAATGAACACTGGTTTAGTCCATAATAAGATTGTAACAGAAAATTAGACCGGGCAGATAGTCTCCGGATTAAGGTTTGACCATGTTCAGTCAATTTGTAATTTGATAGTCGAACTGGTTTAAGAATTATCAGTTTAAAAACGCAACAAAATAAATATTTATCAAAACAAAATTTCAAGAAAAGGGAATGATAAAACCATTTGCAAAAAGAGGCTATTGAGCCGATCAAATGGCATTACCATGGTCGGACACGACCAAGCCCCCGATAGGCGTAGCTATGGTTCAAGTCAGCCAGGTCTCCAAATGAAACAGTGGCATTATGCCGATCAAAAGGCGTGGCAATGGTTCGGGTTCGACCAAGCCCCCAAGTGATTCTATGGCCTTAGGCCGATCAAGAGGCGTGACTATGGTTCAGACGTGACCACAAGTCCCCAAGTGATACATTGGCATTACGCCAATCAAGAGGTGTAGCTATTGTTCGGGTTCGACCAAAGCCCCCAAGTGATGCTGTGGCACTAGGCCGATCAAGAGGCGTGACTATGGTTCAGACGTGACCACAAGTCCCCAAGTGATGCTGTGGCTTTACGCCTATCAAAAGGTGTTGCTATGGTTCGGATACGAGCAAGCCCCAAGTGATCAATAATATGATAAGCCAATAAGGCAGGATACCCATGTTTGAACCGCGCATCATGGCAGCAGGCTCTCTTTGGCAATCTTTAATTTTTTGCAAGAGATAACTTCTTCTTGAACCGGATGTTAAACCGGATATTGAGAGCTTCAAAGCTTTGTGGAAGACATCTTTCCCTTGAACCGGATTGTAAACCGGATATTTGAGAGCTTCAGTGAGACTGACTTCCCTTGAGTTGGATTTTAAACTAGCATTCTTTATTTTGAACCGACAATTTTCTAATGGCCTTCAATTTTCATTAATATGGCGATATCCTTCGGAACCGGGTTATCCTTCCCTCCATCATCCTGGGTTTCTTAAACCGGCTAAAACTGGCAAGATTTGCTGAGTCATGTCATCGTAGCCCCCGAGTCTCAAAGGTGACTCGAGGAGTTGGCTTGAGGCTCTTCTGGTAGATTACTTGTATGCATACAAAAACCAGATTTGAAAAAGAGAAAAACCGATCTGGCTTCAGGTGATTGTCTCGACGACTCCTGGACTCGGCAGCGGCGACTCGGCGAATCCGGCAAAAACAACATAATTTGATTATTTTGATCTGTACGCAGATGCAACGATGGATCGCCTGGTCGCATGTGATGGTGTACGCAGACGCAATCCGGCCCTCCTTCATCTGAAAATCATTAACTTCTCGAAACCCTGATAAAGAACCCTCCAAGAACTCAACACCATCATGCGCAGGCCCCACGGTGAGCGCCAACTGTCGTGGAATTGTCACGGCAGATGTCCTTAGTGTCAGGACTTAGTCGCGAGGCCAACGCATCTATGTGGTAGCTTGAGAGGGGTTGAGCAGGATGAGAGACACAATGTTTTACCCAGGTTCGGCCCCTCACGGTGGAGGTAAAAGCCTACATCATGCTTCATTGATATTGATGATGATGATCACGGTTACAAGAGTGTTCTATCTCGAAAGCTATTGTCTAAACCTAACTTGTCCAACTTGTGGAACTTGTGAATCTTCTCTCCCCTGGGGAGCCCTACCCCTCCTTATATATGTTGAAGAGGCAGGTTACATGTGGAGTCCTATTAGGATTAGGACTAGTCTATCTTAATACAAACCGGATACAAGTCCGGGTCTTAACTCCTTGTAAGGTGAATATTCCTCACGCCTTTCCTCTTAAACCGGCCCACCATTGACATAAACCGGCCTTCCGGGCCTTGGGCTTTGTCATTCATCTGACCCATCTGCCGGGTCACCAGTGTGTCATAATGTTCCGGCGGGTTGCTTGTAAACCGCCAGGTCAGGGCAGGTCGCCAGTGAATCGCCAAGTGTAAACCGGGTCTCAAGTATACCGCCAAGTCCAGCCGGGTTATACTTCCGGCCGGTTTACGCCACGGGGTATATCCCCGACACTTTCCCCTCCCTCCTCCTAGTTGGACTAGGAAAGGGGGAGTCCTACTCCTACTAGGAGGAGGACTCCTCCCCCTCCTTGGCGCGCCCCAAGGCCGGCCGGCCTCCCCCTTGCTCCTTTATATACAGGGGCAGGGGCACCCTAGGACACACAAGTTGATTGTTTCCAGCCGTGTGCGGTGCCCCCTCCACCATAATCCACCTCGGTCATATCATAGTGGTGCTTAGGCAAAGCCCTGTTCCGGTAGCATCGTCATCACAGTCATCACGCCGTCATGCTGACGAAGCTCTCCCTCGACACTCTGCTGGATTGTGAGTTCGTGGGACGTCACCGAGCCGAACGTGTGCAGATCACGGAGGTGTCGTACTTTCGGTACTAGGATCGGTCGATCGTGAAGACGTACGACTACATCAACCGCGTTTTCATAACGCTTCCGCTTACGGTCTACAAGGGTACGTAGACAACACTCTCCCCTCTTTTTGCTATGCATCACCATGATCTTGCATGTGCGTAGGAATTTTTTTGAAATTACCGTGTTCCCAACAACTATCAAAGCGTATATTCCAACTCCGAGATGCTTGCACCACTCCATAAATGGATCGCTGGAGCTTGCACACTTTGTTAGCACCTTTAGGATCGACAAAACCTTATGATTGCATCATATACAACTCTTCTTTAAGAAATCCTTTGAGGAATGCGGTTTTGACATCCATTTGCCAAATTTCATAATCATAAAATGCGGCAATTACTAACATGATTCAGACAGACTTAAGCATCGCTACGGGTGAGAAGGTCTCATCATAGTCAACTCCTTGAACTTGTCAAAAACATTTTGCAACAAGTCGAGCTTTGTAGACAGTAACATTACCATCAGCGTTAGTCTTCTTCTTGAAGATCCATTTATTCTCTATGGCTTGCCGATCATCGGCCAAGACCAAAGTCCACACTTTGTTCTCATACATGGATCCCATCTCAGATTTCATGGCCTCAAGCCATTTCACGAAATCTGGGCCCATCATTGCTTCCTCATAGTTCGTAGGTTCGTCATGGTCTAGTAACATGACTTCTAGAACATGATTACCGTACCACTCTAGTGCGGATCGTACTCCGGTTGACCTACAAGGTTCGGTAGTAACTTGATCTGAAGTTTCATGATCATCATCATTAGCTTCCTCACTAATTGGTGTAGGAATCACTGGAACTGATTTATGTGATGAAGTACTTTTCTATTCAGGGGAAGGTACAATTACCTCATCAAGTTCTAATTTCCTCCCACTCACTTCTTTTGAGAGAAACTCCTTCTCTAGAAAGGATCCATTCTTAGCAACGAATATCTTGCCTTCGGATCTGTGATAGAAGGTGTACCCAACAGTTTCCTTTGGGTATCCTATGAAGACACATTTCTCCGATTTGGGTTCGAGCTTATCAGGTTGAAGCTTTTTCACATAAGCATCGGAGCCCCAAACTTTAAGAAATGACGGCTTAGGTTTCTTGCCAAACCACAGTTCATATGGTGTCGCCTCAATGGATTTAGATGGCGCCCTATTTAACGTGAATGTCGACGTCTCTAAAGAATAACCCCAAAACGATAGTGGTAAATCGGTAAGAGACATTATAGATCACACCATATCTAATAAAGTACGGTTACGATGTTCAGACACACCATTACGCTGTGGTGTTCCAGGTGGCGTGAGTTGCGAAACTATTCCACACTATTTCAAATGAAGACCAAACTCGTAACTCAAATATTCGCCTCCACGATCAGATCGTAGAAACTTTATTTTCTTGTTACGATGATTTTCCACTTCACTTTGGAATTCTTTGAACTTTTCAGATGTTTCAGACTTATGTTTCATTAAGTAGCTATACCCATATCTGCTGAAATCATCTGTGAAGGTCAGAAAATAACGATACCCGCTGCGAGCCTCAACACTCACTGGACCGCATACATCAATATGTATTATTTCCAATAAGTCAGTGGCTTGCTCCATTGTTCCGGAGAATAGAGTCTTAGTCATTTTGCCCATGAGGCATGCTTCGCAAGCATCAAGTGATTCATAATCAAGTGATTCATAATCAAGTGATTCCAAAAGCCCATCTGCATGGAGTTTCTTCATGCACTTTACACCAATATGACCTAAACGGCAGTGCCACAAATAAGTTGCACTATCATTATTAATTTTGCATCTTTTGGCTTCAGTATTATGAATATGTGTATCACTACGATCGAGATTCAACAAAAATAGGCCAGTCATCAAGGGTGCATGACCATAAAAGATATTGCTCATATAAATAGAACAACCATTATTCTATGATTTAAATGAATAACCGACTCGCATCAAACAAGATCCAGATATAATGTTCATGCTCAACGCTGGCACCAAATAACAATTATTCAGGTCTAAAGCTAATCCCAAAGGTAGATGTAGAGGTAGCGTGTCGACGGCGATCACATCGACCTTGGAACCATTTCCGACGCGCATCATCACCTCGTCCTTAGCCAATCTTCGTTTAATCCATACCCTCTATTTCGAGTTGCAAATATGAGCAAAAAAACTAGTATCAAATACCCAGATGCTACTACGAGCATTAGTAAGGTACGCATCAATAACATGTATATCAAAATATACCTTTCACTTTGCCATCCTTCTTATCCGCCAAATACTTGGGGCAGTTCCGCTTCCAGTGACCAGTCCCTTTGTAGTAGAAGCAATTAGTTTCAGGCTTAGGTCCAGACTTGGGTTTCTTCCCGGGAGTAGCAACTTTCTTGCTATTCTTCTTGAAGTTCCCCTTCTTCCCTTTGCCCTTTTTCTTGAAACTAGTGGTCTTGTTAACCATCAACACTTGATGCTCCTTGATTTCTACCTCCGCAACCTTTAGCATTGCGAAGAGCTCGGGATTTTTTTTCCATCCCTTGCATATTATAGTTCATCACGAAGCCTTTATAGCTTGGTTGCAGTGATTGAAGAACTCTGTCAATGACACTATCATCAGGAAGATTAACTCCCAGCTGAGTCAAGTGGTTATGGTACCCAGACATTCTGAGTATGCGTTCACTGACAGAACTATTCTCCTCCATTTTGCAGCTATAGAACTTGTTGGAGACTTCATATCTCTCAACTCGGGCATTTGCTTGAAATATTAACTTCAACTCCTGGAACATCTCATATGCTCCATGACGTTCAAAATGTCTTTGAAGTCCCGATTCTAAGCTGTAAAGCATGCCACACTAAACTATTGAGCAGTCATCAACTTTAGTCCGCCAGACGTTCATAACATCCGGAGTTGCTCCTGCAGCGGGTCTTGCACCTAACGGTGCTTCCAAGACGTAATTCTTCTGTGTAGCAATGAGGATAATCCACAAGTTATGGACCCAGTCCGTGTAGTTGCTACCATCATCTTTCAACTTAGGTTTCTCTAGGAGTGCATTAAAATTCAAGGGAACGGTAGCATGGGCCATTGATCTACAACAACATAGATATGAAAAAACTATCAGGACTAAGTTCATGATAAATTAAAGTTCAATTAATCATATTACTTAAGAACTCCCACTTAGATAGACATCCCCTTAGTCATCTAAATGATCACGTGATCCATATCAACTAAACCATGTCCGATCGTCACATGAGATGGAGTAGTTTTCAATGGTGAACATCACTATGTTGATCATATCTACTATATGATTCATGTTCGACCTTTCGGTCTCAGTGTTCCGAGGCCATATCTGCATATGCTAGGCTCGTCAAGTTTAACCCGAGTATTCCGCACGTGCAAAACTGTATGTGAACGTTCTTATCGCACCTGATCATCATGTGGTGTCTCGGCACGACGAACTATCGCAACGGTGCATACTCAGGGAGAACGCTTATACCTTGAAATTTAGTGAGGGATCATCTTATAATGCTACCGCCGTACTAAGAAAAATAATATGCATAAAATATAAACATCACATGCAATAAAAATATGTGACATGATAGGGCCATCATCATCTTGTGCCTTTGATCTCCATCTCCAAAGCACCATCATGATCTCCATCGTCACCGGCTTGACACCTTGATCTCCATCGTAGCATCATTGTCGTCTCGCCAACTATTGCTTGTACAACTATCGCTACGGCGTAGTGATAAAGTAAATCAATTACATGGCGATTGCATTTCATACAATAAAGCGACAACCATAAGGCTCTTGCCAGTTGTAGATAACTTCTACAAAACATGATCATCTCATACAATAATTTATATCACATCATGTCTTGACCATATCACATCACAACATGCCCTGCAAAAACAAGTTAGACGTCCTCTACTTTGTTGTTGCAAGTTTTACATGGCTGCTACGGGCTTCTAGCAAGAACTGTTCTTACCTACGCATCAAAACCACAACGATTTTTCATCAAGTGTGTTGTTTTAACCTTCAACAAGGACCGGCCATAATCAAACTCGATTCAACTAAAGTTGGAGAAACAGACACCCGCCAGCCACATTTATGCAAAACAAGTTGCATGTCTGTCGGTGGAACTAGTCTCAAGAACGTGGTCATGTAAGGTTCGTCCGGGCTGCTTCATCCAACAATACCGCAAAATCAAAGTAAGACGTTGGTGGTAAGAAGTATGACTATTTTCGCCCACAACTCTTTGTGTTCTACTCGTGCAAATCATCTACGCATAGACTTGGCTCGGATGCCAATGTTGGGGAACGTACCATGCAATTTCAAAAAAAAATCTACGATCACGCAAGATCTATCTAGGAGATGCATAGCAATGAGAGGGGGAGAGTGTGTCCACATACCCTTGTAGACCGAAAGCGGAAGCGTTAGGTTAACGCGGTTGATGTAGTCCAACGTCTTCACGATCCAACCGATCTAGTACCGAACGTACGACACCTCCGAGTTCAGCACACGTTTAGCTCAATGACGTCCCTCGAACTCTTGATCCAGCAGAGGGTCGAGGGAGAGTTCTGTTAGCACGACAGCGTGATGATCGTGATGGTGATGTGATCCGCGCAGGGCTTCGCCTAAGCACTATGACGCTATGACCAGAGGAGTAAACCGTGGAGGGGCCACCGCACATGGATAATGGAACAATTGATGTACCATGGGGTGCCCCATGCCCCCATATATAAAGGAGGGGAGGAGGAGGCATCCGGACAGGAGGGGCGCGCCATGGGGGAGTCCTACTAGGACTCCACTCCTAGTAGGATTCGCCCCCCCTTTTTCCTTTCTTACCGGAGGGGAAAAGGAAGGAGAGGTAGAGGGAGAGGGAAAGGGGGAGCCGCCCCTCCCCTAGTTCAATTGGGACTCCCATCGAGGGGGTGCCACCCCTTGCTGGCTCCCCTCTCTCCACTAAGGCCCATCCAGGCCCAATACTTCCCCGGGGCGGTTCCGGTAACCCCTCGGTACTCCGGTAAAATACCCGAACCTCTTGAAATCATTCCGATGTCCGAATACTACCTTCCAATATATGAATCTTTTCCTCTCGACCATTTCGAGACTCCTGTCATGTCTGTGATCTCATCCGGCACTCCGAACAAACTTCGGTCACCAAAACACATAACTCATAATACAAATTGTCATCGAATGTTAAGCATGCAGACCCTACGGGTTCGAGCAATATGTATACATGACCCAGACACATCTCTGGTCAATAACCAATAGCGGAACCAGGATGATCATATTGGTTCCTACATATTCTCCGAAGATGTTTATCGGTCAAACCGCAATAACAACATCCGTTATTCCCTTTGTCATCGGTATGTTACTTGCCGGAGATTCGATCATCGGTATCATCATACCTAGTTCAATCTCGGTACCGGCAAGTCTCTTTACTCGTTTCGTAATGCATCATCCCATAAATAACTCATTAGTCACATTGCTTGCAAGGCTTATAGTGATCTGCATTACCGAGAGGGCCCAGAGATACCTCTTTGATACTCGGAGTGACAAATCCTAATCTTGATCTATGCCAACCCAACAAACACCTTCGAAGACACTTGTAGAGCATCTTTATAGTCATCCATTTACATTGTGACGTTTGATAGCACACGGGGTGTTCCTCTGGTATTCGGGAGTTCCATAATCTCATAGTCAAAGGAATATGTATAAGTCATGAAGAAAGCAACAACAATAAAACTTAATGATCATTATGCTAAGCTAACGGATGGGTCTTGTCCATCACTCTAGCGACTCGACCTCAGACGATCAAGTCTTTTTTGCTTAAGTGTCATCCCTGGATCGGTATTGCTGACACACACAGTACTCGAGGATTTATTGCAGAGTTCAATCACACACTTATTACATCGAGTGTCTCAAAAAGAGTACTTATTACAATTGTATGGCTGAAGGCCATCTAAATAAGATAACTACGGAGTCTTCAAAGATAAATGAGTCCATCCAACTCCACGGCAAAACTGAGTGCATGACAATGACCTAGCGCACCTTAATCTTTGTTTGAAAATTTTGCAACATAATACGTTGCGGCCGTGTAGGTCAGCACATGGAATGTGCTAGCAAGATAACACTATAGAGCAATGAACAGAATAACGGCTATCACTACATGCATATATGGCTGGTGGAGGCTCTATGGTTATCATTTGCACAAAGCTAGTTTTTCCATACAACAAAGGAATATATTTTATTCAACTACATAGTTTGTGGAAATTATTGAGAAGGTAACCCCAACTCAATCCCCAAATTAAAAAATTAATAACCCAACAAATTAATTAAGTAGAGTGATGAGATCAACATAATAATTCAAGCACTAGATACTCAAGATGTCCATAACTGGGGACACGGTTAACCATGATTAGTTTGTACACTCTGCAGAGGTTTGCGCACTTTTCTCCACAAGACTCGACCACATCCATGATCGGATGATCGCGGCATAGTCTTTCTGAAGCATTAACTCTTTACGATGGGTAGACAGTACCACCTACAACCCCTACATCTGCTAGCCTATCACTACTGAAAGAGGTCACACAACATACTCAACTATGCCAGAGCCCATAATGGCTTGTGGCTGCACAGGGAAGTTTCCAGCATGAATAACAATATGATCCCTTTGAACCTGGGTGGAAAACCATAGGATGATCACACGGGTTCCCCAGGATCTCTTTGGACAACACTGGTATATCCCCAGGTGCCCACAACCAATCCACCCATATGTGTATTAAAGTAGCCACCTTAAGTTCCCTTAGTTAATAATAACTCTCACATCTTTCACGAATTCTCTCAAACCAAACCATGTCTACTAGCATAGCAAAGCAGTATAAGCATAACGTTGTAACACCCAAAGTTTGAATATAAGACAATAGGTTCATACCTCATCAACTACTTCCCAATACCCACATGTTATCAAGTCCTCCTCATGCAATGTTTGAGGACTGAAACTAATGCAAAAAATTGGGTAATAAAGGGATATGATCAAAGTGTTACTTGCCTTGCTGACGATCCGAAAACACTAGAGATTCATATTAGCAAGCCTTGCACTCTGAAAACTCTATCATGAACAAACAATAGCATACATAAGCACTCAAGCAGGAAAAGGTAAAATCCAAAAGAAAAGATCTAAACTGAAAGTTCAGGTGAAGAGCTTCTATTTGCAAAAAAGAATCAATCAAATAGGAGTTACGAAACTCAAACTACGATAAAAAATTCGAATTCAAATCAGCTTGAAACCAAATTTTAAATTGTCAAAACCATGTTCAAGTTGATTATCCGGATAGAGAGGAACAAGACAAAGATTTTGGCGTTGGTTTCACTGGATTTGGACAAACGAGCAAAAAGTAGCGAAGGTTTGAAGATCATGGACTAATCTGCGATAAAAGTAATTACGGATAGGTCCCTGGCCGAAAACAAAGCTAAAAGAAAAACCTAACGAACGAACGTTCGCTAACAGAAACTAACGAATGAATTTGTTCGCTGACAGAGAAGATCGGGTGAACGTTCACTAACTAGCGAACCCTAAAAATAAAACTGATCTAAGTGAATAAACCAAAAAACCGAAGCAGGCGGTTCGGTTTTATACCGGTTCAGGGTGGTAAAACCGGCAGCGTCGGCATCTTGCTCCGGCGAGCGGCGTCGGCAGTGGCAGGCGGCGAGAAGTGGCGGGAGGCGGCGGCGACAGCGCGGCAGGCGGCGACGTGCGGCTGCGGCGGCGGTGGCAGGCGGCTGCGTCGGCTGGTGGGGAAAGAGAGGGGGCCGGCCTCGGGTATTTAAAGAGGGGGTGGCGGCTTGGGGAGGAGGCAAGGACGAGGCAGCGACGGAGAGGAGTCCGGTCCGGACTCGGCCAGCGGCGGCGAGGCGGATTCCCGTGCGGGGAAGGCGGCGGCGGCTGGGCTGGGCCGGCTAGGCCTTCGGCCCGGTCGGTCGAAGTTTTTTTAAATAATTCCGCCAAACAGAAAAATCCTAAAATAAAAATAAATAAAAATCCTAAAATCCCAAAAACAATTTTCACGGTCCTCTACTAATATTTAGGACAACATGAACATTTTTCTAGGCTAAAAATGCAATTTTCCCTCATTTACTCAAATAAAAACTCAAATAAAAATTTCAAATAAAATATATTTTTATTTAAAATTAAATATCCATTATTTCCTCTGTTTTGAAGAAGTTGTATTATCTTCTCTCATTATTTCTTTTACTTCTGAAATAATCGGAAAATAATTTCAAATAAAAATCACTTTGATCCAATTTACCAATTTTGAAAAATTCAAGAAAATGGATTTTATGAAAACCTCCAACTCTCTCAAATGGTCCTTGAGTTGCTTAAGGTCTCTAGTATCAAAATGTCCAATCAAAACAAATTATAAATGCAAAGATCATGGATGCAAATGATGACCTAATGATTAACATCCAAATTGAAAATTGGGATGTTATGAACCTACCCCCCTTAAGATGAATCTCGCCCTCGAGATTAGGGTTGGCTAGCACATAGGTGTGGGTGGTATTTCCGTAGGTCTTCTTATCGTTCCCAGGTGGCTTCTTCCTCGGTATGGTGGCTCCATTGAACTTTACAAAATTTGATGACCTTGCTACGTGTAACTCGGCTGGCAAACTCGAGAATCTTGACGGGTTTCTCCTCGTAGGTTAGGTCACTCTCCAATTGAATTGCTTCCAGGGGCACTGTATCTCTTAGAGGAATATCGGCCATCTCTGCATGGCACTTCTTCAACTGGGAAACGTGAAACACATCATGAACTCCTGACAATCCTTCGGGTAACTCCAACTGTAGGCCACTTCTCCCATACGTTCCAAAACTCGGTATGGTCCTACAAATCTAGGGGCTAACTTTCCTTTGACTAAAAATCATTTAACTCCTCGAAGTGGTGGCACATGGAGATATGCTCTGTCTTTGATTTCATAGGCTACCTCCTTGTGTTTAGTATCGGCATAGCTCTTCTACCTGGACTGAGCTACCTTTAGTCTATCACAAATCAACTTAACCTTCTCTTCAGACTCTTTGATTAAATCTGGTCCGAACAACTGACAGTCTCCAACTTCATCCCACATCAATGGTGTCCTGCACCTCCTTCCATACAAGGCTTCAAAAGGGGCCATCTTTAAACTAGCTTGGTAACTTTTGTTATATGAGAACTCTGCGTAAGGCAAATTATCATCCCAACTAGATCCATAATCTAGCGCACAAGCTCTCAACATGTCTTCCAGAATCTGATTGACTCTCTCGGTCTGTCCATCTGTCTGCAGATGAAAGGTTGTACTGAACTCTAGCCTGGTACCCAAAGTCTGGTGCAACTGATTCCAAAACTTTGAGGTAAATTGTGTTCCTCTATCAGATACGATGGTCCTCGGAACTCCATGCAGACATACGATCCTGGTCATATATATCTTGGCCAACTTTGCGCTCATATAAGTAGTTTTCACGGGGATAAAGTGAGCCACTTTGGTCAAGCAATCAACTACTACCCAGATGGAATCATAACCTGATCTTTTCCTGGGTAATCCGGTGATGAAATCCATGCCAAGTTTATCCCACTTCTATTCGGGTATCGGCATAGGCTGAAGTAATCCTGTTGGCTTCTGATGTTCTGCCTTAACTCTTTGACAGATGTCGCACACGACTACATACTCGGCAATATCCTTCTTCATACCTGTCCACCAGAAATGTTCCTTTGAATTCAAATACATCTTGGTGTTTTTGGGGTGAATTGAGTATGGCGAGTCATGAGCTTCCTGAAGTATTAACTTCCTGATCTCTGGGTCATTAGGCACATAAATACGGTCCTCAAACCATAAAGTTTCGTGTTCATACTCATGGAAACCTTTGGCTTTTCCTTTACTCATCTTCTCCTTTATCTCAGCAATCTCCTTATGAGTCTTCTGGGCTTCTCGAATCTTTCCCAATAATGTAGACCGAAGTTCCTTGAGATCGTCGGTCAACTCCTGCGGCAATCCTCCGGTTATGAGAGTATTTACGTAACTCTTGCGGCTTAAAGCGTCTGCAACAACATTGGCCTTTCCTGGATGATAGTGTAACTTTATATTATAATCCTTTATGAGCTCCAACCATCTCCTTTGCCTGAGATTCAACTCCTTCTGCGTGAAAATGTACTTCAAACTCTTATGATCCGTGTATACATCGCAATAGTTTCCAATAAGAAAATGTCTCCAGGTCTTGAGCGCATGCACTAAGGCTGCTAACTCCAAATCATGCGTGGCATAATTCAAATCATGCGGTCAAAGCTATCATGAGGCATATGAAACAACTCTTCCGTCTTGCATAAGTACACCTCCAAATCCCAGGCGAGAAGCGTCGCAATAAACTTGGAAATCCTTGCATATATCCAGAAGAATTAGCACTGGGGCTATAATTAAATGTTTCTTCAACTCCTGAAAACTGGCCTCACATTCCTCGGTCCATTTGAACTTGGTGTCCTTCTTCAATAACTCTGTCATGGGCTTCACAATCTTGGAAAAATTCTCAATGAATCTCCTATAATATCCTGCGAGTCCAAGGAAACTGCGTATCTCTCCAACTGAGGTGGGTGCCAACCACTCAGTGACAGACTGAACCTTGGTAGGGTCTACTGCTATACCTTCTCCTGATATAAGTATATAACATGTCCAAGAAATCCAACTTCTTTCAACCAAAACTCACATTTGCTGAACTTGGCGTATAGCTGATGTTCCCTGAGCTTCTCGAGAACTAAGCGCAAATGTTCCTTCTGTTCTTCTTCATTCTTCGAGTGCACCAATATGTCATCAATGAGCACCATAACAAACTTATCCAAGAACTCCATGAACACCTTATTCATCATACTCATAAAATAGGCATGGGCGTTAGTCAATCCAAAAGACATGACTGTGTACTCATATAGCCCATACCTTGTTGTAAAAGCTATCTTAGGTATATCCTATTCTCGAACCTTCAGCTGGTGGTATCTTGATCGAAGATCGATCTTGGATAATACTTTGGCTCCCTGTAGCTAGTCAAACAAATCATTGATCATCGGTAGTGGGTACTTGTTCTTGATCATCACCTCATTCAGTGCATGATAATCCACAACCCTTCTCAAATATCCATCCTTCTTCTCAACTAAGAGCACTGGGGTTCCCCACGGTGATGAACTTGGTCGGATGTAACCTTTCTCGAATAACTCCTTAATTTTCTTCTTAATTTCCTATATATCATTCGCGGGCATTCGGTACGGTCTCTTCGATATTGGTCCGATGCCTGGCAACAGCTCTATAAAAAATTCTGTATCTTGATTTGGTGGCATGCCTGGTAGTTCCTCCAGGAATACGTCGGGATAATCCTTCACAACTGGCACTTCCTCCTGAACAACTCCCGAAAGTGAATTCACTTGAGTCCTCCTTGGCGCATGCCTAGATACATACTTGATCCTTTTTCCCTCAGGGGTGGTGAGTAGTATCGACTTACTAGCACAGTCAGTGTTTCCTCCATACTTCGATAAACAATCCATACCTAGTATTATATCCAATCCTTGTGACTCCAAAATTATTAGGTCTGAGGGAAAAACATGGCTACCAATGGTTAATGGTAAACGATTACACCATCGGCTAGCCATATACTCCGCTCCTGGCGAGCTTACTAACATGGGTGACCTAAGGGCTAAGGTTGGCAATTTAAACTTGTCCACAAATCCCCTTGATATGTATGAATGCGATGCACCAGTGTCAAAAAGAACGATAGCGGTAAATGACTTAATCAAAAACTTACCAATCACTGCGTCAGGCTGCTCTTCAACTTCCTCCATGTTGATGTGGTTCACCTGACCTCTGGTGAATGGATTGGGCTTCTTGCTAGAGCTTCCATTTCCATTGCCATTCCTTATCTTAGGGCATTCATTGGCGTAATGTCTAATCTTCCTGCATTTGAAATAGGTAACGTGACTCAGATCCTTCTTGGCGGGTGTTGCTGGGTTGGAATGGCTTTGACTGCTACTTCCTCCATTCCCATTTGCATTCTTAGGGCCACTGTGGTTATGTGAACTCCCTCCATTGTGAGTGTGGCCTCCATGGTTATGATGGTTATGTCCTCCCGAGTTCGGGGTAAAACGAGGCTTCTGCTGACCTCCATAGTTGTACTTCCCCTATCCATACTTCCGTTTGCGGTTCTTAGTCTGCTGTTGCTTGCCTTCAATCATGAGAGCCCTATCTACCAACTCCTGGTAGTTGGCGAATGTTGCCACCATCAACTGCATACTCAACTCATCGTTCAGCCCCTCCATAAACTTCTCCTGCTTCGCGGCATCTGTGGCCACATCGTCTGGGGCATAGTGCTAACTTGCTGAACTCATCCACGTACTGCCCCACAGTACGATTTCCTTGGTGTAAGTTGCGAAACTCACACTTCTTCATGCTCATAGCTCCGGTTGAGACATGTGCAGTGCGGAATGCTTACTGAAACTGATCCCAAATGACATTAGCCACAAGAAAAGTGGCAGTGCAGTTCTCCCACCATGAGGCTGTGGGTCCATCCAGTTAATGTGCGGCAAAGCGCACCTTCTCAGCATCTGTGCAACCTGCGGTGGTTAGTGATACGTCCATTTTGCATCATGCTGTTATATCGATATTTATTGCGTTATGGGATGTTATTACACATTATGTCACAATACTTATGCCTATTCTCTCTTATTTTACAAGGTTTACATGAAGAGGGAGAATGCCAGCAGCTGGAATTCTGGGCTGGAAAAGGAGCAAACATTAGAGACCTATTCTGCACAACTCCAAAAGTCCCGAAACTTCACGGGAGCAAGTTTCAGAATATATAAAAAATATTGGGCGAAAGAAGTACCAGAGGGGGGCCACCCACCGTCCATGAGGGTGGGGGGGGGCGCCCTACCCCCTGGGCGCGCCCCTTCCTCATGGGCCCTCTGGCAGCCCTCTGATGCCCATCTTCTGCTATATGAGGTCTTTCGTCCTGAAAAAAATCATAAGCTAGCTCACGGGACGAAACTTCGCCGCCACGAGGCAGAACCTTGGCTGAACCAATCTAGGGCTCCGGCGGAGTTGTTCTGCCGGGGAAACTTCCCTCCAGGAGGGGGAAATCATCACCATCGTCATCACCATTGATCCTCTCATCGGGAGGGGGTCAATCTTCATGAACACCTTCACCAGCACCATCTCATCTCAAACCCTAGTTCATCTCTTGTATCCAATCTTTGTCCCAAAGCCTCAGATTGGTACTGTGGGTTGCTAGTAGTGTTGATTACTCCTTGTAGTTGATGCTAGTTGGTTTACTTGGTGGAGGATCATATGTTCAGATCCATTATGCATATTAGTACCCCTCTAATTATGAACATGAATATGATTTGTCAGTAGTTACGTTTGTTCCTGAGGACATGGGAGAAGTCTTGCTATAAGTAGTCGTGTGAATTTGGTATTCGTTCGAGATTTTGATGAGATGTATGTTGTCCTTCCTCTAGTGGAGTCATGTAATGTCGACTACATGACACTTCACCATTGTTTGGGCCTAGAGGAAGGCATTGGGAAGTAATAAGTAGATGATGGGTTGCTACAGTGATAGAAGCTTAAACCCTAGTTTATGCGTTGCTTCGTAAGGGGCTAATTTGGATCCATATGTTTTATGCTATGGTTAGGTTTACCTTAATACTTCTGTTGTAATTGCGGATGCTTGCAATAGGGGTTAATCATAAGTGGGATGCTTGTCCAAGGAAGGAAAGTACCCAAGCACCGGTCCACCCACATATCAAATTATCAAAGTACCGAACGCTAATCATATAAACATGATGAAAACTAGCTTGACGATAATTCCCATGTCTCCTCGGGAGCTCTTTCCTTTATATAAGAGTTAGTCCAGGCTTGTCCTTTGCTACAAAAAGGATTGGGCCATCTTGCTGCAACTTATTTACTTTTATTACTTGTTACTCGTTACAAATTACCTTATCACAAAACTATCTGTTACCTATAATTTCAGTGCTTGCATAGAATACCTTGCTGAAAATCACTTATCATTTCCTTCCGCTCCTCGTTGGGTTCGACACTCTTACTTATCGAAAAGGCTACGATAGATCCCCTACACTTGTGGGTCATCAAGACTCTTTTTGGCGCCGTTGCTGGGGAGTGAAGCGCCTATGGTAGGTGGAATTTGGTAAGGAAAAATTTATATAGTGTGCTGAAATTTACTGTCACTTGTTACTATGGAACATAATCCTTTGAGGGGCTTGTTCGGGGTATCTTCACCCCTACCAGTAGAGCAAAGAGTTGCTCCTCAACCTACTGAACCTACTAAAAATGTTTACTTTGAAATTCCTTCGGGTATGATAGAGAAACTGCTAGCTAATCCTTTCACAGGTGATGGAACATTACATCCTGATTTGCACCTAATCTATGTGGATGAAGTTTGTGGATTATTTAAGCTTGTAGGTATGCCCGAGGATGTTATCAAGAAGAAGGTCTTCCCTTTATCTTTGAAGGGAAAGGCATTGACATGGTTTAGGCTATGTCATGATATGGGATCATGGAATTACAACTGATTGAAATTGGAATTTCATCAGAAGTTTTATCCTATGCGTCTTGTTCATCGTGATCGTAATTATATATATAATTGTTGGCCTCGCGAAGGAGAAAGCATCTCTCAAGCTTGGGGGATGCTTAAGTCAATGTTAAATTCATGCCCCAATCATGAGCTCTCAAGAGAAATTATTATTCAAAAAATTTATGCTCGGCTTTCTCTCGATAATCACTCCATGCTCGATACTTCTTGTACTGTATCTTTTATGGGATATATTGGAAAGAATTAAACGCAACTCTGAAGATTGGGATCTTGAGGAAGTTAAGGAGTCAGGTATAACACCTATGTTTGATTGTGTTAAATATTTTATGGATACCGATGCTTTCTGTGAATTTAGCACTAAATATGGACTTGACTCTGAGATAGTAGCTTCTTTCTGTGAATCCTTTGCTACTCATGTTGATCTCCCTAAGGATAAGTGGTTTAAATAGAATCCTCCCATTGAAGTAAAAGTAGTTGCACCTATTAAAGTTGAAGAAAAGACTATCACTTATAATGATCCTGTTGTTCCTACTGCTTATATTGAGAAACCACTTTTTCCTGTTAGAATAAAGGATCATGCTAAAGCTTCAACTATAGTTCGTAAGAGTAATACTAGAACACCTACTCTGTGACACCCTCGATTCAATCGTACACTAATCATACACGCAAATGTGTACGATCAAGATCAAGGACTCATGGGAGGATATCACAACACAACTCTAGACACAAATTAAAATAATACAAGCTTTATATTACAAGCCAGGGGCCTCGAGGGCTCGAATACATAAGCTTGAAAACACAAGAGTCAGCGGAAGCAACAATATCTGAGTACAAACATAAGTTAGACAAGATTGCCTTAAGAAGGCTAGCACAAAAGCAACAACAAACGAAAAGGCAAGGCCTCTGCCTGGGAGCCTCCTAACTACTCCTAGTCGTCTGCGGTCTTCATGTAGTAGTAAGCATCCTCCGGGTAGTAGTAGTCATCAGTGGCGTCGTCTGGCTCCTGGGATCCATCATCTGGTCGAAACAATCGGGTATGGGGAAAAAGGAGTAGCAAAGCAACCGTGAGTACTCATCCAAAGTACTCGCAAGACTTACATCAGGTCTAAACTAAGTATGCATCTGTATCAAAGGAATGGGTTGTATCTGTGGATAAACTGCAGAATGCCAGAAGGGAAGGGGAAAGCCTAGCCTATCGAAGACTAGCAACTTCTGGAAACAACCATCTTGCAGCAACAGGAGGGAGTAGAGTAGCATAAAGTAAAGTAGAAGTAATGTTATCAACCTCGGCCAGAGATCCTTTCTCGACTCCCTGCGAGAAAGCAATCCCAGAGCCATACTATCCAGTTATCATCTCATATCCAAGTCTCATCACAATCCATTTAACCTCACAAGTATCCAGTTCTAGTTGTATCGATCGGGATACAACTCCAAGTGTCTATTACTGTAGGACAGGCTATCGATAGATGTTTTCTTCCCTGCAGGGGTGCACCAACTTACCCACCACACTCGATTAACTCCGGCCGGACACACTTTCCTGGGTCATGCTCGGCCTCGGCCAAACAATACACCGCAACCCGACCTAGGCTTAATAGAGAGGTCAGCACGCCGGACTAAACCTATGCCCCCAGGGGTCATGGGCCATCTCCTCGAGAACTCCTGCACGTTGCGTGGGTGGCCGATGAGCAGACCTAGCTACCTCCTTCAACAAGGCAAGTCCTTACACAGTCCAACCCGGCGCACGCCGCTCAGTCGCTAACGTCTATTAAGCTTCAGCTGATGCATACGACGTAGAACGCCCATACTATGCCCATGTGATGGTTAGTGCTATCAGGCCAGAGGCCCCTCGGATCAAATATCCAAATCGTAGTGGATTAGGAACGCGTGGTAACAAGCAGAGACTCACGAAAGATGTGACCCCGTTGCCCCGTCTCGAGTACTTGCGGCAAGGGCTAAGAATGCCCGGCCACGCCTCACAGTTATCTCGCGGGCACCTTCCAGGTCAACCCGACTCCACATCACTCGCGAATAATCTCACGCGGATACCCCTCAGGGCCGACCCGTCTTTAGTAACATGGTTCAGTGTAAAGTCATAGTAACCATAGTAACTGTGTGTCTAACACCAAGGGGAAAACCCGAGGAATCACCCCCGGTGAATCCCACTCGATGTCATCATCAAGGTGAACGTAAGAGGATCCACCCTCGAGGTTCACACTTGAGGGGTTGCACGACAGAGCGGTAACGGAAGTGGTTAAGGAGGAAATCACCCTCGATGACCTCGACCGTATAGCTACACTACAGAGATCTCATCAGGAGTGATGTAAGAGGTTTCACCCTCGGCACTCGATGGTAACTCTGCAGAGTCGTACAAATAGGGGGGGTGATGTGCGGTGTCGGGGCCTGGACGTCGATCACGTTGATCGAGTCATTGAACATAAAGCGAGGCAACTGGGACAAGGTGGGGGTCACTGATGGATCTCTAACCAACCTATACTAAGCAGTTTAGGATAAGTAGGTAAGGTATAAAAGCAGGTAACAACAACAGGCTATGCATCCGAGTAGGATCATACAGAAAGCAGTAGCAGTTCTAATGCAAGCATGAGAGGAAAAGAAATAGGCGATATTGGAATGCTCAAGGGGGGTTTGCTTGCCTGGTTGCTCAGACAAGAAGAAGAGGTCGTCGGTGACGTAATCGATCACAGCGGCATCATCGGTCTCGGGGTCTACCGGAGAGAAGAGGGGGAAGAAACAGTAAATATAGAGCAATCAAAGCATCACAAGGCATAACATGACGACAGGCAGAGCTAGGGTTGCCCTAACGTAGTAGTACACGTTGCAAACGGAGGGGATAAACATCCGAGGATGAATTCCCGGCGTTAGGCGGATTCCGGACAGATGAAAGAGAGGGGACGGTTCCATGTTCAGCATGCTAGGGGCATGTGACAGGTGATTGGACCACGCATTTGGATTCGTTGGATTTTTCTGAGCAACTTTCATGTAGAAAACATTTTCATCCGAGCTACGGTTTATTTTCTATGAATTTTCAAAGATTAAAGCATTTTCTGGAATTATTAACATTAACAGATAAGGAATTATGACATCAGCAGTGTCATCATGACATCAGCAGGTCAACAGACCTGCTGACTGGTCAAACTGGCCAATGGGTCCCACCTGTCATTGGCAGTGGGCTAACAACAGTTCATTTTAATTTAAACAGAATAATTAGTGACTGGACCCCACTAGTCAGTGACTCATTAGTTTAGCTAATTATGTTTATTTAGGAAAATGTTTAATTAGGTCAAAAAGGCGGCAGGGGGGGCGTGTGTCAATGGCACTGAGTGCCCAGTCAGCAAAGTTGACCGGGTCAACTGGTCAAAAGGCGGCCGGGGGCCCCACTGGCAGTGACCCAGGGGGTGGCCCCAGGTGTGCCAGCTCCGCACGGCCGGCGGCTTGGCGCCGGTGACCTCCAGACGCGGCGGAGGGCTCGGGCCGGCGTCGGGAATCGTTCATAGGCGGCCGTTTCACGCGCGCGAGGGTGCGTTTGAATGAGCGAACAACGCCGTGTCGAATGGTGGTAGAGGCACAGCCGGACTTGGCCGGTAACGTCGGAGACGACGAGTATGGACGGCGGCGGCTTTCGGGCGGTCGACGAGGTGGAGCTACGGGCGTCGGCTCCGGGCTTTGCTGGGCTCGCCCGAACGAGCGGAGCGAGCTGCGCCCTCCTGTGGTGGCGGTGAGGCCGGAGGAGGCCCGTAGCGATGGCGACGAGCGGTGAGCTATGCGGCGGAGCTGAGCTCGGCCATGGCGGGTGCGTTGGCTACGTGAGCGCGAGAGGCCAGGGGAGCGAGGGAAGGGGAAGAGGGGCTCACTTTGTGGCACGCACGGTGGCCCTCGGAGATTTAGTAGCAGCAGAGACGGCGCCGGAGACGAAGAAGATCGATGGCAGCCAAAGATGGGGACAAGGACGAATGGCGGTTGCGGTGCTTCCCAGCTCCACCTAAGGGCACCAGACGACGGAGTCGACCCCGGCGGAGCTTCACGACAAGACGGCGGAGCGAGGCGGTGGCTGTGGCCGCGGTGACGACGGAGGACGGCGGCGACCGCGCTCGGGTGGTGGCTCTGAGAAGGAGGCGAGGCGACGGGGCGAGCGGGGAGAGGGGATAGGGACTGGCACGAGTGGGGGCGGCAGGGAAAGTGGGAGGGGAGAGGGGAGCCCGAGGCGTCGGGGGTCTTATCCCTCGTCGTCGACGCTGACGAGGCGGCTTGGTGGCGACCGTTGGTACGGTTGGAGGAACAGGGAGGGGGGAAGGGCGACCGGGGGAGGTGGGCCGCCTAGGATGGGGGGAGTTGGGCCGGCCCAGGGGGTTCGGTCTAGGGAGGGGGCACTTCCCTCTCTCTCTCCTTTCCTTTTTCCCTTTTCCTTTTTTAGCTTTTCTGTTTTAGCCATTTTAGGCCACCTTCACATTTTGCAAAAATGTTGGTTCACCACCAATATTACCAGAAGAATAATATCCACATGATGAACATTTTAGTTTTCATGTTTGAGCAATTTTGAAATTCACCTAGAATTTGAATTTGAATTCAACTGGAATTTGAAAGAACATGAGACAATAATGATCAGGCACATGTTTAGCAAAAAGATTAACTTAACCCCAGGGGTTACTGTAGCATCATTACACCAGGGTGTTACATACTCCCTCTGAGCAAACTAAAGTTGAACCTAGTGTTGCTATGGTTAAAGATCTCTTGGCCGATAATATTGATGGGGATGTTATTTACTTCTGTGATGAAGCTGCTAGAATTGCTAGACCCGATACTTAAAATAAACATAGACCTGTTGTAGGCATGCCTGTTATTTCCGTTAAAGTAGGAGATCATTGCTGTCATGGCTTATGTGATATGGTTGCTAGTGCAAGTGCAATACCTCATTCCTTATATGAAGAAATTATGCATGATATTACACCTGCTGAGATAGAGGAAATTAATGTTACAATTAAGCTTGCCAATAGAGACACTATTTCACCAGTTGGGATTGTTAGAGATGTTGAAGTCTTGTGTGAGAAACTTAAATATCTGTTGACACCGGATTTTGGCACGGTCAAGAACTTAATTAATATGGCCTCAAATGGAGAAGTGATCTACATAAAAAAGTTTCTTATTGTCGATATGAACATCTTTGAAGTTTGGGCCATTGCCATCCGATCTCATCTCGAAGACCGAAGTTGTGTTCGAAATACTGAGATTTTGTATTCAGAACACTATTGGGCTCATTACGCCTTCAAGACCGACTCCTATGAAAAAGTGATCTACACGGGTTGTCTTCGCCTCGTCGAAACGATCGATTTTGATATAAAAATCATTCAAATCTGAGTTCGTATGCAAAAGTTAGGACAATCGGAGTGCAGCCCTGTCATGAGGCGAGATGTGGCGCGCCCTACCAGACGCATGTCTGATGGGTAGCGTGACGGAACAGGTGTTTTGTGTGACAGTCCGTTTTATGTGAGCAATTTGACCTTAAAGATGACCTATGATCAAAAAATGTTCAACGCAAAAACTGTTCATCTCGTCGAAACGGCCAAGATTGCTTTTGGACTCGTTTCCATCCGGGGTCGTTTACTGCCTCAAACATGACCCGCAAGGTGCAGCCAGATTGTAAACCGAACCGTTTTGGAAAGTTTGATTCCGAGTTGGACCCAAACTAGGGTTTTGAACGTGAATTGTAGCCTTTCCTTACACGGGAAGTCCATCCGCCTCATATATATCTAAGGAGTGACGGCCGATTGAATAACAACACACAATTGCAAACCCATCTACAACTTTTTCATCTACGTCTTGTCCTTCCCTCGTTCTTGCTCCCTCGTTCTTCGTGTTGGAGAGCTGCGAATCGCGAGGATCTAGAGGCGGCTTGGCCGACCTAGGGCAGCCCATAGCTGCCGCACTCCCCGATGGGGCCCCTCCCGGGAGTGTAGGGTTTCGGGTCCTCAAAAGCTCTTATTGGTCGACTTGCGAATCGCGCTTCCGGTGAGACTCCTTCAACGTGAGCTGCGGTGCATCACCCCCGGCATCGAGGGTACACATGACATGTTCGTGTGCGTACACACTTTTTGTATCTCTAAATCTCTTGACGTAATCGGAGACCAATTCATCATGCTTTTGTCTAACCGATGTAAGATGTAACAACCTGAGCTCATTATCACCACTATAAAAATGATCATGAAACTTTTGTTCCAAGTGAAACCATGTAGTAATAGAACTCGATGGTAACGCAGAAAACCACGAGAAAGTAGTACCGGTTAAAGATAAAGGAAAATAACGTATTCTCCACTCATCTCGTGAACTTGCCTCACCTAATTTTGCCAAGTACTGACTAACATGCTCCCAGGTGGTTTTTGTGCCCTCTCCATTAAACTTAACAAAATCTGGAATTTTATATCCCGGAGGGCTTTGAATTGCATCAAAGTATTTTGGATATGGCTTTTGGTAAATACGGTTCCTTGGTAACTCAACTCCAAAATTCTCTCGGAGCATCTTAGCCATCCCCCCTCTAAGATTAGCTAGACCATCATCCATGGTGGACGATGAAGCTTGTGGCAGTAGCATAGGAGGAGTAGGGTTAGTAGTTGTAGGTGTGATTTGTGGCATGTATGTCGAATTGTAATTCGGTAGTGATCTAACAGTGTTTGCTCTTGTAGGTAGGGTTTGGTTCGGCGTCACCACCAAACTTGGCATACTCATGATAGGATTAATAGGTGCAACAACAATTTGATCTGTGGAGCTAGGATAAAAATTCATCAGCACAGGGGACGTTGATGAAATAGGTAAAGTTGGACTAGGGATTTCTGCGGTAACAGGCACACCAACATTACCAATAGATGATTGAGGCATAATATTTTTAGCATTACTATTTTCCAAGAAAATTTGGTATAAAAGATTGTTGCTATCAGTAATGCGACTATCAATTTCAGCACATACCTCAAGAGAGAAGGTATTACTTACAGGGGGTTTAACCTGTTCATCATGAAGAGGAGGAAACTTGATTTCTCTAACCGGAGTGATATTGACGATCCTTTTTGAACTTAGCAAGGAACTCCTGCATCTCCTTCTCTTCACGCGCCTTCTTGTACTCCTCATAAGCTTGGCGATGTTCCTCCGACAACTCCTCAAAATTGGGCTTGATTATGTTATCAGCGTCGATTTCCGAGGGCTTGGGAATCTTGTCGTTGCCAGACATGATGGATGATGATGATTGATATTTTCCCCAGCGGAGTCGCCAATAAGTGTGTTCGCACACGAACACGTCACGTGTACCCTCGACGCTGGGGGTGATGCACTGCAGCTCACGTCGAAGGAGTCTCACCAGAAGCGCGATTCGCAAGTCGACCGACGAGAGCTTTTGAGGACCCGAAACCCTACACTCCCGGGAGGGACCCCATCGGGGAGTGCGGCGGCTATGGGCTGCCCTAGGTCGGCCAAGCCACCCCTATAGCCTTGTGATTCGCAGCTCTCCAACACGAAGAATGACGAAGAATGAGGGAGCAAGAACGAGGGAAGGACAAGACGTAGATGAAAAGGATGTAGATGTGTTTGCAATTGTGTGTTGTTATTCAATTGGCCATCACCCCTTAGATATATATGAGGCGGATGGACTTCCCGTGTAAGGAAAGGTTACAGTTCATGTTCAAAACCCTAGTTTGGGTCCAACTCGGAATCAAACTTTCCAAAAAGGTTTGGTTTACAACCTGGCTGCACCTTGCAGGTCATGTTTGAGGCAGTAAACGACCCGGGATGAAAACGAGTCCAAAAGCAATCTTGACCGTTTCGACGGGACGAAAAACTTTTGTGTTTAACATTTTTTGATCAGAGGTCATATTGAAGGTCAAATCGCTCGCAGAAAACGGACTGTCATGCAAAACACCTGTTCCCTCGCGCTACCCATCAGACATGCGTCTGGTAGGGCGTGCCACATCTCGCCTCATGACAGAGCTGCACTCCGATTGCTCTAACTTTTGCACACGAACTCAGATTTGGATGATTTTTATATAAAAATTGATTGTTTCAACGAGACGAAGACAATCCGTGTAGATCATTTTTCCATACGAGGCGGTCTTGAGGGCGTAATGAGCCAAATAGTGTTCTGAATACAAAATCTTAGTATTTCGAACAGAACTTCCGCCTTCGAGATGAGATCGGATGGCAATGGCCGAAACTTCAAAGATGTTCACATCGACAATACGAAACTTTTTTATGTAGATCACTTCTCCATTTGAGGCCATATTAATTAAGTTCTTGATCATGCCAAAATCTGGTGTCAACAATGTCATGCTGATTTTCTTGTTCTTGGTTCCTCACAAGATAACTTTTGTCCCATTATATTTGGTCGACCCTTCTTAAATACTGTTAATGCTAAGATAGACTGCAATAAGGATATTGTTTCTGTTGGTTTAGGGGATATGTCTCATGAGTTTAATTTTGCTAAATTTCGTAGGCAACCCCATGATAAAGAATTGCCTAGTAAAGATGAAATTATTGGTCTTGCCTCTATTGGCGTGCCTCCTAGTGATCCTTCAGAATAATATTTGCTCGACCATGAGAATGATATTTTTATGAACGAAAGAAGGGAAATAGATGAAGTATTCTTTAAACAGGGACCTATTTTGATACACAACTTGCCTGTTGAAATTCTAGGGGATCCTCCTCCACCCAAGGGTGATCCCGTGTTTGAGCTTAAACCTTTACCTGATACTCTTAAATATGCTTATCTTGATGAGAAAGAGATATATCCTGTTATTATTAGTGCTAACCTTTTAGAGCATGAGGAAAAGAAAATATTGAAAACTCTGAAGAAGCACCGTGCTACTATTGGATATACTCTTGATGATCTTAAGGACATTAGTCCCACTCTATGCCAGCACAAAATAAAATTGGAGAAGGATGCGAAACCGGTTGTTGATCACCAACAAAGGTTAAATCCTAAGATGAAAGACGTGATAAGAAAAGAAATACTAAAGCTACTAGAGGCAGGTATAATTTATCCCGTTGATGATAGTCAGTGGGTAAGTCCTGTCCATTGTGTCCCTAAGAAGGGAGGTATTACTGTTGTTCCTAATGATAAAGATGAATTGATCCCACAAAGAATTGTTACAGGTTATAGAATGGTAATTGATTTCCACGAATTAAATAAAGTTACTAAAAAGGATCATTACCCTTTACCTTTTATTGATCAAATGCTAGAAAGATTATCCAAACATACACATTTTTGCTTTCTAGATGGTTATTCTGGTTTCTCTCAAATACCTGTGTCAAAAGAGGATCAAGAAAATACAACTTTTACTTGCCCTTTCGGTACCTTTGCTTATAGAAGTATGCCTTTTGGTTTATGCAATGCACCTTCTACCTTTCAAAGCTGTATGACTGCTATATTCTCTGACTTTTTTGAAAAGATTGTTGAGGTATTCATGGATGATTTTTATGTATATGGAACTCTTTTGATGATTGCTTAAGCAACCTTGATCGAGTTTTGCAGAGATGTGAAGAAACTAATCTTGTCTTGAATTGGGAGAAGTGCCACTTTATGGTTAATGAAGGTATTGTCTTGGGGCATAAAATTTCTGAAAGAGGTATTGAAGTTGATAAAGCTAAAGTTGATGCTATTGAAAAGATGCTGTGTCCTAAGGACATTAAAGGTATAAGAAGTTTCCTTGGTCATGTCGGTTTTTATAGGAGGTTCATTAAGGACTTCTCTAAAATTTCGAGGCATCTGACTAATCTCTTACAAAAAGATGTTCCTTTTGTCTTTGATGATGATTGTGTAGAAGCATTTGAAATACTTAAGAAAGCTTTGATTTATGCACCTATTGTTCAGCCTCCTGATTGGAATCTACCATTTGAAATCATGTGTGATGCTTGTGATTATGTTGTAGTGGCTGTTCTAGGACAAAGGGTTGATAAGAAATTAAATGTTATCCAATATGCTAGTAAGACTCTGGACAATGCCCTGAGAAATTATGCTACTACTGAAAAGAATTTTTAGCAGTTGTATTTGCTTGTGATAAGTTCATACCTTATATTGTTGATTCTAAAGTAACTGATCATGCTGCTATTAAATATCTTATGGAAAAGAAAGATTCTAAACCTAGACTTATTAGATGGGTGCTCTTACTTCAAGAATTTTATTTGCATATTATCGATAGAAAGGGAGCTGAGAACCCCGTTGCAGACAACTTGTCTAGGTTAGTGAATGTTCTTGATGACCCACTATCTATTGATGATAGCTTTCCTGATGAACAATTAGCTGTCATAAATGCTTCTCGTACTGCTCCATGGTATGCTGATTATGCTAATTATATTGTTGCTAAATTTATACCACCTAGTTTCACATACGAGCAAAAGAAAAAGTTTTTCTATGACTTAAGACATTACTTCAGGGATGACCCACATCTTTATAAAGAAGGAGTAGATTGTGTTATTAGACATTGTGTACCTGAGAATGAACAGGAACAGATCCTACGCAAGTGTCACTCCGAGGCATATGGCGGACACCACACTGGAGATAGAACTGCACATAAGGTATTGCAATCCGGGTTTTTTTGGCCTACTCTCTTCAAAGATGCACATAAGTTTGTCTTGTCTTGTGATGAATGTCAAAGAATTGGTAATATTAGTAGACGTCAAGAAATGCCTATGAATTATTCACTTGCTATTAAACCATTTTATGTTTGGGGCTTTGATTATATGGGACCATTTCCTTCCTCTAATGGTTATACACATATTTTAGTTGTTGTTGATTATGTTACTAAGTGGGTAGAAGCTATTCCAACTAGTAGTGCTGATCATAATACCTCTATTAAGATGCTTAAAGAAGTTATTTTTCCGAGGTTTGGACTCCCTAGATACTTAATGACTGATGGTGGTTCACATTTTATTTATGGTTCTTTTCATAAAATGCTTGCTAAATATGATGTTAATCATAGAATTGCATCTCCATATCATCCACAGTCTAGTGGTCAAGTAGAACTGAGTAATAGAGAGCTTAAATTAATTTTGCAAAAGACTGTTAATAGATCTAGAAAGAATTGGTCCAAGAAACTTGATGATGCATTATGGGCCTATAGAACTGCATATAAAAATCCTATGGGTATGTCTCCGTATAAAATGGTTTATGGTAAATCTTGTCACTTACCTCTCGAACTAGAACATAAGGCTCAACCATGACTTCAAACTTGTTGGTGAGAAGAGGCTTTTTGATATTAGCTCACTTGATGAATGGAGAACCCGGGCCTACGAGAATGCCAAACTGTTTAAAGAAAAAGTTAAAAGATGGCATGACAAAAGGATACAAAAACGTGAGTTTAATGTAGGTGATTATGTATTATTATACAACTCTAGTTTAAGATTTTTTGTAGGCAAAGTCCTCTCTAAATGGGAAGGTCCTTACATCATCGAGTAGGTCTATCGTTCCGGTGCCATAAAAATCAACAACTTCGATGGCACAAATCCAAGGGTGGTGAACGGTCAAAGAATCAAACATTATATCTTAGGTAATCCCATAAATGTCGAAACTAATGTTATTGAAACCATAACCCAGGAGGAATACATAAGGGACACTTTACAGAACGTTTTAGACTCCAAAAAGGAATAGGTATGAGGTACGGTAAGTAAACCGACTCCAAAATAGTTCCAATAGCAATCTTTCTCCATTTTGGAATATTTAAGAAAATAGGAAAATAAGAAGTAGTCCAGGAAGGACATGAGGCATCCACGAGGGTGGAGGTTGCGTCCTACCCCCCTGGGCGCGCCCCCTGCCTCGTGGGCACCTCGTGTGCCCTCCGGACTCTGTTTTCTTGCACGATAGTTCTCCTGGTCGGTAAAAATTCATTATATAATCTCCCGAAGGTTTTGACCACCGTATCACACAAATATCTCCTATTTTTGTTTTGAGCTATTTTCTGCCAGGGTTGTCAAGGCCAGGCATAATGTTGTCTCCCTCCTCCTCCAACAATGCGGGCAATGATGCTTGGCTAATGAAGATAGAGCTGAAGAGAGAAGAGCCCAGAGAGATCAGCAAGGATGAGGGGATCAAGAAGGCCATGGGGGGTCAAGTTCCGGCAGTAGTAGAAGAAGACATCCTTCAACCTCATCACAATCTCTTCACCCCAACGGAGATTGAAGATTTCAAGATGATTGAGTTAGCTCGCATTCAAAACAAGTATCTCACAAGTGAAAATATTTTGTTGAAGGAGCATATCATCGCACTCAAGGGCATTATCCACAAATTGGAGGACCTCCTATGCTCGATGTGCGACTATCCATCATCACCAACACCTTCTTCACCAAGAAAGAAGAACTGAGTATCGGGTATGGGCATTCCCCTTGGCAACTGCCAAGCTTGGGGGAGTGCCCCGGTAACGTATCACCATCACACCTTTATCTTTACTATTTTCTTTGTTCGATCCTTTTGGTAATATCTTGATCTAGTAGAATAAAGTTTTAGCATGATCTAGTTTTGAGTTTTGCTTTATGATCCTTCTATGTAATCGAGTCTGTGGGCTATATATAATAAAGATTAGTGTTGAGTTAAGGGCTTGATTATCTTGCTATGATCTTGAGGGAATAAAAATAATAGAGAAAGAATAAAAACAACTAAAGAGATCATATGGACCTTCTGGAGAGTAATGACTTCACATAAAAAGAGTGTGATGAATAAAAGTTGTTGAGAGTTGACAAACATAGTTTTGGTCATCGTTGCAATTAATAGGAAGTAATAAAGAAAGAGAGGTTTTCAAATATAAATATACTATCTTGGACATCTTTTATGATTGTGAGCACTCATTAAAATATGACATACTAAAGAGTTGATGTTGGACAAGGAAGACAATGTAATGGGTTATGTTTTCTTACATCTGAGATAAATTATATTGTCATTGATCAATCAACATGTTGATCTTGCCTTTCCCTCTCATGCTAGCCAAATTCTGTGCACCAAGTAGAGAAACTACTTGTGCTTCCAAATATCCTTAAACCCAGTTTTGCCATGAGAGTCCACCATATCTACCTATGGATTGAGTAAGATCCTTCAAGTAAGTTGTCATTGTTGCAAGCAATAAAAATTGCTCTCTAAATATGTATGATTTATTAGTGCGGAGAAAATAAGCTTTATACGATCTTGTGATGTGGAAGAAATAAAAGCGACGGACTACATAATAAAGGTTCATATCACAAGTGGAAATATAAAGTGACGTTCTTTTGCATTAAGATTTCATGCATCTAACCATAAAAGCACATGAAAACCTCTGCTTCCCTCTGCGAAGGGCCTATCTTTTATTCTTGTCTTATACTTCATACAAGAGTCACGGTGATCTTCACCTTTCCTTTTTACACTTTATCCTTTGGCAAGCACAATATGTTGGAAAGATCCTGATATATATAGCTAATTGGATGTGAGTTTTCATGAACTATTATTGTTGACATTACCCTTGAGGTAAAAGGTTGTCAGGCAAAACTATAAGCCCCTATCTTTCTCTATATCTGACTAAAACTTCATACCAATAAATATTGCATGAGTGTTAGCAATTGTGAAAGACTAAATGATAGTTGAGTATGTGGACTTGCTGAAAAGCTCTTATATTAACTCTTTCTGATGTTATGATAAATTGCAATTGCTTCAATGACTGATATTATAGTTTGTTAGTTTCCAATGAAGTTTATGATTCATACTTGAAATTGTGATTGAATTATTACTTTAGCATAAGAGATCATATGACAATATTTATATATGTTGCTATCCAAGAATGATCATGATGCCCTCATGTCCGTATTTTATTTTATCGACACCTCTATCTCTAAACATGTGGACATATTTTTCGATATCGGCTTCCGTTTGAGGACAAGCGAGGTCTAAGCTTGGGGGGGGGGGGTTGATACGTCCATTTTGCATCATGCTTTTATATCAATATTTATTGCGTGATGGGCTGTTATTATACATTATGTCACAATACTTATGCCTATTCTCTCTTATTTTACAAGGTTTACATGAAGAGGGAGAATGCCGGCAGCTGCAATTCTGGGCTGGAAAAGGAGCAAATATTAGAGACCTATTCTGCACAACTCCAAAAGTCCTGAAACTTCACGATAGCAAGTTTTACAATATATAAAAAATATTGGGCAAAAGAAGTACCAGAGGGGGCCACCCACCGTCCACGAGGGTGGGGGGCGCCCTACCCCCCTGGGTGCACCCCCTGCCTCGTGGGCCCTCTGGCATCCCTCTGATGCCCATCTTCTGCTATATGAGGTCTTTTGTCCTGAAAAAATTGATCACGGGATGAAACTCCACCGCCACGAGGCGGAACCTTGGCAGAATCAATCTAGGGCTCCGGCGGAGCTGTTCTGCCGAGGAAACTTCCCTCTGGGATGGAGAAATCATCACCATCAATCCTCTCATCGGGAGGGGGCCAATATTCATCAACGTCTTCTCTAGCACCATCTCATCTCAAACCCTAGTTCATCTCTTGTATCCAATCTTTGTCCCAAAGCCTCGGATTGGTACTATGGGTTGCTAGTAGTGTTGATTACTCCTTGTAGTTGATGCTAGTTGGTTTACTTGGTGGAAGATCAGATGTTCAGATCCATTATGCATATTAATACCCCTCTGATTATGAACATGAATATGATTTGTGAGTAGTTATGTTTGTTCCTGAGGACATGGGAGAAGTCTTGCTATAAGTAGTCATGTGAATTTGGTATTTGTTCGATATTTTTGATGAGATGTATGTTGTCCTTCCTCTAGTGGAGTCATGTGAATGTCGACTACATGAGACTTCACCATTGTTTGGGCCTAGAGGAAGGCATTGGGAGGTAATAAGTAGATGATGGGTTGCTAGAGTGACAGAAACTTGAACCCTAGTTTATGCATTGCTTCGTAAGGGGCTGATTTGGATCCATATGTTTCATGCTATGGTTAGGTTTACCTTAATACTTCTGTTGTAGTTGTGAATGCTTGCAATAGGGGTTAATCATAAGTGGGATGCTTGTGCAAGGAAGGACAGTACCCAAGCACCGGTCCACCCACATATCAAATTATCAAAGTACCGAACACGAATCATATGAACGTGATGAAAACTAGCTTGATGATAATTCCCATGTGTCCTCAGGAGCGCTTTCCTTTATATAAGAGTTTGTCCAGGCTTGTCCTTTTCTACAAAAAGGATTGGGCCATCTTGCTGCACCTTATTTAATTTTATTACTTGTTACTTGTTACAAATTACCTTATCACAAAACTATCTGTTACCTATAATTTCAGTGCTTGCAGAGAATACCTTGTTGAAAACCGCTTATCATTTCCTTCTGCTCCTCGTTGGGTTCGACACTGTTACTTATTGAAAAGGCTACGATAGATCCCCTACACTTGTGGATCATTAGTTAGCTCCCTTCCAATCTTGCGGAGCCAGTCATCAGCAACAATCGGCTCGGTGCTACTAGAGAACACCGGTAGATTCAACCTTAGAAAATGGGCTAGGCTGTCAACTGGTGGTGGTGGCGGTGGGTTGTTGTTGTTGCCTTGGTTCTGGACTAGCAACTACATCAAGGAATTTTGCTGTTAGATCAACTGAGTGAGCTCCGGTGGGAAAGCAAATGCGGGGTCTCGTCTCGGAGGCATCTGATAGGTTTATAGGGGTGAGAACAGAATAGAGTGAGGTATAAAGAGAAGTCACTACCCATATGCACATGAGACAAACACATTCATTTCACATCACTCAAATCAAACAAGATCATACAATTGATCTAAACTATCGTTACAAAAGCTCGAACTATTACTATATACATGGAGGAATACTAATGATAATATGGTGGTCGACTAGAAATTTTGATCGGTGGAATACTCCATGATATCCGCTCTAGCTTCGTCTTAATCATCATCACTATCGGGGTCGGAGTCTGTGTCGTCTATTATGATGTAGTCTTCAGGATGGTTGTCCTCTTCGGGTTCGGGATCTCCCATGAATATTCCTAGCTTCTTCTTCAGGTCTTCATTCTTCTCCAGTAGTACAGCAATTTCCTCTTCATATCCATCGCATGTAGACTCGAGTTCCTCTTCCAGCTCCATGTTCCGGGTCATCACTTTCTTCATGTCTATCATATTGGCGTACATTTCGTTCTCCTGGCGACATATGTGTTGATTTAATTCCTTTATGTAGGCTGCAATGGATTTGTCCTTCCTGGTGCAGATCATCCCCCATTGCTCATCTCGGTGTCCACATATCGGGTAGATGGTGTCCTTAAGATCATTGTTGTATACCTCGCCGATGCGTCCAATGGCGATGTGGGCGGCCATGCTCGTTCCTAGACTCCAGGTTGGTGCTTCAAAGGAAAACTCGACGGGCTCGGTAACTGGCGTGAACGTCCTTCCTGGAACATGAACTCGAATCATCCAGCGCTCCTCTTTTGGTAGAGTGGCGGTGTAGGTCTAGGTGAAGCTTGGTATTCCAATGCTCAGGTACCTAGTTACTTCCTTCAAGTGTCGTCCGAAAGGGGTGTCGTCATCCGGTTGAGTGAACTTGTTCCTTGGGTCCGCCATCTATAAAGTAGAAATGGAGAAGAGTCAGAAATGAGTAGAGAAGAGTATCATGTGGCTTTTCCTAGTGGTCACGTCCTACAATCAGCGTGTGCTCTAATACCATCTTGTAGCGAGCCGACCTCAGACAGTCAAGTCTGTGTGCTTAAGTGTCATCCCTGGATCGGTATTGCTGACACACACAGTACTCGAGGATTTATTGCAGAGTTCAATCACACACTTATTACATCGAGTGTCTCAAAAAGAGTACTTATTACAATTGTATGGCTGAAGGCCATCTAAATAAGATAACTGCGGAAGCTTCAGAGATAAATGAGTCCATCCAACTCCATGGCAAAACTGAGTGCACGACAATGACCTAGCGCACCTTACTCTTCGTTTGAAAATTCTGCAACATAATACGTTGCAGCCGTGTAGGTCAGCACATGGAATATGTTGGCAAGATAACACTATAGAGCAATGAACAGAATAACAGCTATCACTACATGCATATATGGCTGTTGGAGGCTCTATGGTTATCATTTGCATAAAGCAAGTTTTTCCCTACAACAAAGGAATATATTTTATTTAACTACATAGTTTGTTGAAATTATTGAGAAGGTAACCCCAACTCAATCCCAAAATTAAAAAAATTAATAACCCGACAAATTAATTAAGTAGAGTGATGAGATCAACATAATAATTCAAGCACCAGATACTCAAGATGTCCATAACCGGGGACACGACTAACCATGATTAGTCTGTACACTCTGTAGAGGTTTGCACACTTTTCCCCACAAGACTCGACCACATCCATGATCGGATGATCGAGACATAGTCTTTCTGAAGCATTAACTCTTTACAATGGGTAGACAGTACCACCTACATCCCTACATCTACTAGCCTACCACTGAAAGAGGTCACACAACATACTCAACTATGCCAGAGCCCATAATGTCTTGTGGCTGCACATGGAAGTTTCCATCATGAATAACATTATGATCCCTTTGAGCCTGGGTGGCAAACCATAGGATGTTCACACGGGTTCCCCGGGATCTCCTTGGACAACACTGGTATATCCCCAGGTGCCCACAACCAATCCACCCAAATGTGTATTAAAGTAGCCACCTTAAGTTACCTTAGTTAATAATAACTCTCACATCTTTCATGAATTCTCTCAAACCAAACCATGTCTACTAGCATAGCAAAGCAGTATAAGCATAACATAGTAACACCCAAAGTTTGAATATAAGACAATAGGTTCCTACCTCATCAACTACTTCCCAATACCCACATGTTATCAAGTCCTACTCATGAACTGTTTGAGGGTTGAAACTAATGCATAAAACTGGGTAACAAAGGGATATGATCAAAGTGTTACTTGCCTTGCTGATGATCGAAAAACCCTAGACATTCGTAGTAGCAAACCTCGCACTCCGGAAACTCTATCATGAACAAACAATAGCATACATAAGCACTCAAGCATAAGATGCAAAGGTAAAACCCAAAAGAAAAGATTTAATCTGAAAGTTCAGGTGAAGAGCTTCGATTTGCAAAAAGAATCAATCAAATCGGAGCTACGAAACTCAAACTACGATCAAAAGAAATTCGAATTCAAATTTGCTTGAAACTAAATTTTAAATTTTAAAAACCATGTTCAAGTTGATTATTCGGATAGAGGGGAACAAGACAAAGATTTATGGCGTTGGTTTCACTGGATTTGGACAAACGAGCAAAAAGTAGCGAAGGTTTGAAGATTAGGGACTAATCTGTTGTAAAAGTAATTACAGATAGGTCCCTGGCCGAAAATAAAACTAAAAAGAGAAACCTAACGAACGAACGTTCGCTAACAGAAACTAACGAACGACTTTGTTCGTTAATAGAGAAGCTCGGGTCAACGTTCGCTAATTAGCGAACCCTAAAAATAAAACGATCTAAATGAATAAACCGAAAAAACCGGGGTGGGCGGTTATGTTTTATACCGGTTCGGGGTGGTAAAACCGACGGCGGCGGCGTCTTTCTCGAGCGAGCAGCGGCGTCGAGCGACGTCGGCGGCGGCGGTGGCACGTGACGTCGGTGGCACGCGACGTCGGTGGCGACAAGTGGTGGGACGAGGCGGCGTCGGCAGCGCGGCGGGCGGCGGCGTGCGGCTGCGGCGGCGGTGGCAGGCGGTGGCGTCGGCTGGTGGGGAGAGAGAGGGGGGCCAGCCTCGGGTATTTAAAGAGGGGGGTGGCGGCTTGGGGAGGGGGCAAGGACAAGGCGGCGGCGGAGAGGAGTCCGGTCTGGACTCCGCCGGCAGCGGCGAGGCGGACTCCCGCGCGGGGAAGGCGGCAGCGGCTGGCCTGGGCCGGCTCGGCCTTCAGCCCGGTCGGTCGAAGTTTTTTTTAATAATTTCACCGAACATAAAAATCCAAAAATAAAAATAAATAAAAATCCTAAAATCCCAAAAACAATTTTCACGGCCCTCTACTAATATTTAGGACAACATGAACATTTTTCTGGGCTAAAAATACAATTTTCCCTAATTTACTCAAATAAAAATTTCAAATAAAAAATATTTTTTTAAAATTAATTTTCCATTATTTCCTCTGTTTTGAAGAAGTCATATTATCTTCTCTCATTATTTCTTTTAGTTTTGAAATAATCAGAAAAATAATTTCAAATAAAAATCACTTTGATCCAATTTACCAATTTTGAAAAATTCAAAAAAAATGGATTTTATGAATACCTCCAACTCTCTCAAATGGTCCTTGAGTTTCTTAAGGTCTCTAGGATCAAAATGTCCAAACAAAACAAATTAAAAATGCAAAGAGCATGGATGCAAATGATGACCTAATGATTAACATCCAAATTGAAAATTGGGATGTTACAATCACATCATTCTCTAATGATGTGATCCCGTTCATCAAGTGACAACACCTGTCTATGGTCAGGAAACTTAACCATCTTTGATTAACGAGCTAGTCAAGTAGAGGCATACTAGGGACACTCTGTTTTGTCTATGTATTCACACATGTTCTACGTTTCTGGTTAATACAATTCTAGCATGAACAATAAATATTTATCATGATATAAGGGAATATAAATAACAACTTTATTATTGCCTCTAGGGCATATTTCCTTCAGATGCAAGCGGAGAGAGAGGATTGTGTGTGTGGTGAGGATGGAGCTGTGGCCACTTGGGCGTGCCATTAATATGGTGTAGTGGGAGAGAGGCGGGCAACGGCCAAACCGCTGGCTCGCCTCCCGGTGAGCCTGCTCACCGGACTGCTGGCATGCCTACTGTCATTTCACAAAGCTACTCCCTCTCTTCCCGATGACACTGTGTAGCGAGCATGCCTCCCATCAATTGACACACTTGCACGCACGCCTCTCGGTCTGTCTGTGCGGGGGACTGCTCGCTTGCGTCCCGTCAACTCACACCTGCTCGCATGGCACACGGGTCGTGTGGTGGCACGTATATTTTTTTATTTGATGAGTAATGTTGCTGCTTTATTGCTTAACCAAAGCATGGCACGTATCCATTGTTGGTCTAATGCCCACGGTTTGAATAAATAATCTGTTTGCGATATTGGTTCCCAATTATTAATAATCTCTTGTTTGTAAGAAGATTAAGATATATCAAAACTGGTCTCAAATTTGACAAAAAGGTACAATGCCACTGTGTATTGGTGTCCATATGACAACACGATAAGTTTAATTAATTTCAAATAAGTTTTGGATGTTCTAAAATTTAAAAATCAAGATTCTCAATATTTGAAATTTCTTGCACGGGGAGTAAACATGCACCCACTAAGACACATGTGTTTTTCCAATCCATTTAGGTGCACTGTCAGGTGTGCATGTAGCTCAAAATTGATTTTTGCACATTATACCCCTGGAAAATCAATCAATGTACTAAAATGTCTTAATGATCTCTTTTTTTTCAAAATTAAATATCCCTCTTTTGGTAACATATGTTCATCGCGGGAAAATTTTGTTGGGGAACGCAGTAATTTCGAAAATTTTCCTACGCACAAGCAAGATCATGGTGATGCACAGCAACGAGAGGGGAGAGTGTTGTCTACGTACCAACGCAGACCGACTGCGGAAGCGATCACACAACATAGAGGAAGTAGTCGTATGTCTTCTTCCCGATCCGACCGATCCAAGCACCGTTACTCCGGCACCTCCGAGTTCTTGGCACACGTTCAGCTCGATGACGATCCTCGGGCTCCGATCCAGCAAAGCGTCGAGGAAGAGTTCCGTCAGCACGACGGCGTGATGACGATCTTGATGTACTACCGACGCAGGGCTTCGCCTAAGCACTACAACGGTATGATCGAGGTGGAATTTGGTGGCAGGGGGCACCGCACACGGCTAAGGAACGATCTCAAGGATCAACTTGTGTGTCTTGGGGTGTCCCCTGCCCCCGTATATAAAGGTTGGAGGGAGGGGGGCTGGCCGGCCAAAGAGAGGGAGGCGCAGGAGGAGTCCTACTCCTACCGGGAGTAGGACTCCCCCCTCCAATCCTAGTCCAACTAGGAATCCTTCAAAGGGGAGAGAGAGAGAGGTGGCCGGCCCCTCTCCTAGTCCTAATAGGACTAGGGAGAGGGGGGAGGCGCAGCCCTATGTGGGCTGCCCTCTCACCTTTCCACTAAGGCCCATGTTGGCCCATTTGGCTCCCGGGGGGTTCCGGTAACCCTCCCGGTAATCCGGTAAAATCCCGATTTCACCCGGAACACTTCCGATGTCCAAACATAGGCTTCCAATATATCAATCTTTACGTCTCGACCATTTCGAGACTCCTCGTCATGTCCGTGATCTCATCCGGGACTCCGAACAACCTTCGGTACATCAAAATGCATAAACTCATAATAACTGTCATCGTAACGTTAAGCGTGCGGACCCTACGGTTCGAGAACAATGTAGACATGACCGAGACACGTCTCCGGTCAATAACCAATAGCGGGACCTGGATGCCCATATTGGCTCCTACATATTCTACGAAGATCTTTATCGGTCAGACCGCATAACAACATACGTTGTTCCCTTTGTCATCGGTATGTTACTTGCCCGAGATTCGATCGTCGGTATCCAATACCTAGTTCAATCTCATTACCGGCAAGTCTCTTTACTCGTTCCGTAATACATCATCTCACAACTAACATATTAGTTGCAGTGCTTGCAAGGCTTATGTGATGTGCATTACCGAGAGGGCCCAGAGATACCTCTCCGACAATCGGAGTGACAAACCCTAATCTCGAAATACGCCAACCCAACATCTACCATTGGAGACACCTGTAGTACTCCTTTATAATCACCCAGTTACGTTGTGACGTTTGGTAGTACCCAAAGTGTTCCTCCGGTAAACGGGAGTTGCATAATCTCATAGTTATAGGAACATGTATAAGTCATGAAGAAAGCAATAGCAACATACTAAACGATCGGGTGCTAAGCTAATGGAATGGGTCATGTCAATCAGATCATTCAACTAATGATGTGACCTCGCTAATCAAATAACAACTCTTTGTTCATGGTTAGGAAACATAACCATCTTTGATTAACGAGCTAGTCAAGTAGAGGCATACTAGTGACACTCTGTTGGTCTATGTATTCACACATGTATTATGTTTCCGGTTAATACAATTCTAGCATGAATAATAAACATTTATCATGATATAAGGAAATAAATAATAACTTTATTATTGCCTCTAGGGCATATTTCCTTCAGTCTCCCACTTGCACTAGAGTCAATAATCTAGATCACATCACCATGTGATTAACATCGATAGTTCACATCATCATGTGATTAACACCCATGGTTCACATCGCCATGTGACCAACACTCAAAGGGTTTACTAGAGTCAGTAATCTAGTTCACATATCTATGTGATTAACACCCAAAGAGTACTAAGGTGCGATCATGTTTTGCTTGTGAGATAATTTTAGTCAACGGGTCTGTCATATTCAGATCCGTAAGTATTTTGCAATTTCTATGTCTACAATGCTCTACACGGAGCTACTCTAGCTAATTGCTCCCACTTTCAATATGTATCCAGATTGAGACTATTCATCTGGATCAGTGTCAAAAACTTGCATCGACGTAACCCTTTACGACGAACCTTTTTGTCACGTCCATAATCGAGAAACATATCCTTATTTCACTAAGGATAATTCTGACCGCTGTCCAGTGATCTACTCCTAGATCACTATTGTACTCCCTTGCTAAATCAATGCAGGGTATACACTAGATCTGGTATACAGCATGACATACTTTATAGAACCTATGGCCAAGGCATAGGGAATGACTTTCATTCTCTTTCTATCTTCTGCCGTGGTCGGGCTTTGAGTCTTACTCAACTTCACACCTTGTAATACAGGCAAGAACTCTTTCTTTGACTGCCCCGTTTTGAACTACTTCAAAATCTTATCAAGGTATGTACTTATTGAAAAACTTATCAAGCGTCTTGATCTATCTCTATAGATCTTGAAGCTCAATATGTAAGCAGCTTTACCGAAGTCTTTCTTTGAAAAACTCCTTTCAAACACTCCTTTTGTGCTTTACAGAATAATTCTACATTATTTCCGATCAACAATATGTCATTCACATATACTTATCAGAAATGCTGTAGTGCTCCCACTCACTTTCTTGTAAATACAGGCTTCACCGCAAGTCTGTATAAAACTATATGCTTTGATCAACTTATCAAAGCGTATATTCCAACTCCGAGATGCTTGCACCAGTCCACAGATAGATCGCTGGAGCTTGCATATTTAGTTAACACCTTTAGGATCGACAAAACCTTCTAGTTGCATCGTATACAACTCTTCTTTAGCAAATCCATTAAGGAATGCAGTTTTGTTTATCCATTTGCCAGATTTCATAAAATGTGGCAATTGCTAACATGATTCGGACAGACTTAAGCATAGATACGAGTGAGAAAATCTCACCGTAGTCAACACTTTGAACTTGTCAAAAACCTTTTGCGACAATTCTGGCTTTGTAGATAGTAACACTACTATCAACGTCCGTCTTCCTCTTGAAGATCCATTTATTTTTATGGCTTGCCGATCATCGGGCAAGTCAACCAAAGTCCATACTTTGTTCTCATACATGGATCATATCTCAGATTTCATGGCTTCAAGCCACTTTGCGGAATCTGGGCTCACCATCGCTTCTTCATAGTTCGTAGGATCATCATGATCTAGTAGCATGACTTCCAGAACAGGATTACCGTACCACTCTGGCGTGGATCTTTACTCTGGTTGATCTACGATGTTCAGTAGTGTCTTGTTCTGAAGTTTCATGATCATCATCATTAGCTTCCTCACTAACTGGTGTAGGTGTCATAGAAACATTTTTCTATGATGTACTACTTTCCAATAAGGGAGCAGGTACAGTTACCTTGTCAAGTTCTACTTTCCTCCCACTCACTTCTTTCGAGAGAAACTCCTTCTCTAGAAAGTTTCCGAACTTAGCAACAAAAGTCTTGCCTTCGGATCTGTGATAGAAGGTGTATCCAATAGTTTCCTTTGGATATCCTATGAAGACACATTTCTCCGATTTGGGTCTGAGCTTATCAGGTTGAAGCTTTTTCACATAAGCATCGCAGCCCCAAACTTTAAGAAACGACAACTTAGGTTTCTTGCCAAACCATAGTTCACACGGTGTCGTCTCAACGGATTTAGATGGTGCCCTATTTAACGTGAATGCAGCTGTCTCTAATGCATAACCCCAAAACGATAGTGGTAGATCGGTAAGATACATCATAGATTGCACTATATCCAATAAAGTACGGTTATGACATTCGGACACACCATTATGCTGTGGTGTTCCAGGTGACGTGAGTAGTGAAACTATTTCACATTGTTTTTAACTGAAGGCCAAACTCGTAACTCAAATACTTTTCTCTACGATCAGATCATAGAAACTTTATTTTCTTGTTACGATGATTTTTCACTTCACTCTGAAATTCTTTGAACTTTTCAAATGTTTCAGACTTATGTTTGATCAAGTAGATATACTCATATCTTCTCAAATTATCTGTGAAGATCAGAAAATAATGATACCTGTCGCGAGCCTCAATATTCATCGGACCACATACATCAGTATGTATGATTTCCAATAAATCTTTTCTCGCTCCATTGTTCCGGAGAACGGCGTTTTGGTCATCTTGCCCAAAAGGCATGGTTCGCAAGCATCAAGTGATTCATAATCAAGTGATTCCGAAAGCCCATCAGCATGGAGTTTCTTCATGCGCTTTGTACCAATATGACCTAAACAGCAGTGCCACAAATAAGTTGCACTATCATTATTAACTTTGCATCTTTTGGTTTCAATATTATGAATATGTGTATTATTAAGATCGAGATCCAATGAACTATTTTCATTGGGTGTGTAACCATATAAGGTTTTATTCATGTAAACAGAACAACAATTTATTCTTTTACTTAAATGAATAACCGTATTACAATAAACATGATCAAATCATATTCATGCTCAACGCAAAAACCAAATAACACTTATTTAAGTTCAACACTAATCCCGAAAGTATAGGGGAGTGTGCGATGATGATCATATCAATCTTGGAACTACTTCCAACACACATCGTCACTTCACCCTTAACTAGTCTCTGTTTATTCTGCAACTCCCGTTTCGAGTTACTAATCTTAGCAACTGAACTAGCATCAAATACTGAGGGGTTGCTATAAACACTAGTATAGTACACATCAATAACATGTATATCAAATATACTTATGTTCACTTTGCCATCCTACTTATCCGCCAATCACTTGGGGTAGTTCCGCTTCCAGTGACCAGTCCCTTTGCAGTAGAATCACTTAGTCTCAGGCTTAGGATCAGACTTGGGCTTCTTCACTTGAGCAGCAACTTGCTTGCCGTTCTTCTTGAAGTTCCCCTTCTTCCCTTTGCCCTTTTCTTGAAACTAGTGGTCTTGTCAACCATCAACACTTGATGTTTTTCTTGATTTCTACCTTCGTTTATTTCAGCATCACGAAGAGCTTGGGAGTTGTTTCCGTTATCCCTTGCATATTATAGTTCATCACGAAGTTCTACTAACTTAGTGATGATGACTAGAGAATTCTGTCAATCACTATCTTATCTGGAAGATTAACTCCCACTTGATTCAAGCGATTGTAGTACCCAGACAATCTGAGCACATGCTCACTGGTTGAGCGATTCTCCTCCATCTTTTAGCTATAGAACTTGCTGGAGACTTCATGTCTCTCAACTCGGGTATTTGCTTGAAATATTAACTTCAACTCCTGGAACATCTCATATGGTCCATGACGTTCAAAACGTCTTTGAAGTCCCGATTCTAAGCCGTTAAGCATGGTGCACTAAACTATCAAGTAGTCATCACATTGAGCTAGCCAAACGTTCATAACGTCTGCATCTGCTCCTGCAATAGGTCTGTCACCTAGCGGTGCATCAAGGACATAATTCTTCTGTGCAGCAATGAGGATAAACCTCAGATCACGGATCCAATCCGCATCATTGCTACTAACATCTTTCAACACAATTTTCTCTAGGAACATATCAAAATAAACACAGGGAAGCAACAATGCGAGCCATTGATCTACAACATGATTTGCAAAATACTACCAGGACTAAGTTCATGATAAATTTAAGTTCAATTTAATCATATTACTTAAGAACTCCCACTTAGATAGACATCCCTCTAATCCTCTAAGTGATCACGTGATCCAAATCAACTAAACCATAACCGATCATCACGTGAGATGGAGTAGTTTTCAATGGTGAACATCGTTATGTTGATCATATCTACTATATGATTCACGCTCGACCTTTCGGTCTCCTTGTTCCGAGGCCATATCTGTATATGCTTGGCTTGTCAAGTATAACCTGAGTATTCTGCGTGTGCAACTGTTTTGCACCCGTTGTATTTGAACGTAGAGCTTATCACACCCGATCATCACGTGGTGTCTGGGCACGAAGAACTTTGGCAACGGTGCATACTCAGGGAGAACACTTCTTGATAATTTAGTGAGAGATCATCTTATAATGCTACCGTCAATCAAAGCAAGAATAAGATGTATAAAAGATAAACATCATATGCAATCAAAATATGTGACATGATATGGCCATCATCATCTTGCTTCTTTGATCTCCATCTCCAAAGTACTGTCATGATCTCTGTCATCACCGGCATGACACCATGATCTCCATCATCTTGATCTATATCAATGTGTCGTCACACGGTCGTCTCGCCAACTATTGCTCTTGCAACTATTGCTATCGCATAGCGATAAGGTAAAGCAATTATTTGGCGCTTGCATCTTATGCAATAAAGAGACAACCATAAGGCTTTTGCCAGTTGCCGATAACTTCAACAAAACATGATCATCTCATACAACAACTTATATCTCATCACGTCTTGACCATATCATATCACAACATGCCCTGCAAAAACAAGTTAGACGTCCTCTACTTTGTTGTTGCAAGTTTTACGTGGCTGCTACGGGCTTAAGCAAGAACCAATCTCACCTACGCATCAAAACCACAACGATAGTTTGTCAAATAGACTCCGTTTTAACCTTCGCAAGGACCGGGCGTAGCCACACTCGGTTCAACTAAAGTTGGAGAAACAGTCACCCGCAAGTCACCTATGTGCAAAGCACGTCGGGGAAACCGGTCTCGCGTAAGCGTACGCGTAATGTCGGTCCGGGCCGCTTCATCCAACAATACCGCCGAACCAAAGTATGACATGCTGGTAGGCAGTATGACTTATATCGCCCACAACTCACTTGTGTTCTACTCGTGCATATAACATCAAACCATAAAACCTAGGCTCGGATGCCACTGTTGGGGAACGCAGTAATTTCGAAAAATTTCCTACGCACAAGCAAGATCATGGTGATGCACAGCAACGAGAGGGGAGAGTGTTGTCTACGTACCAACGCAGACCGACTGCGGAAGCGATCACACAACATAGAGGAAGTAGTCGTACGTCTTCTTCCCGATCCGACCGATCCAAGCACCGTTACTCCGGCACCTCCGAGTTCTTGGCACACGTTCAGCTCGATGACGATCCTCGGGCTCCGATCCAGCAAAGCGTCGAGGAAGAGTTCCGTCAGCACGACGGCATGATGACGATCTTGATGTACTACCGACGCAGGGCTTCGCCTAAGCACTACAACGGTATGATCGAGGTGGAATTTGGTGGCAGGGGGCACCGCACACGGCTAAGGAACGATCTCAAGGATCAACTTGTGTGTCTTGGGGTGTCCCCTGCCCCCGTATATAAAGGTTGGAGGGAGGGGGGCTGGCCGGCCAAAGAGAGGGAGGCGCAGGAGGAGTCCTACTCCTACCGGGAGTAGGACTCCCCCCTCCAATCCTAGTCCAACTAGGAATCCTTCAAAGGGGAGAGAGAGAGAGGTGGCCGGCCCCTCTCCTAGTCCTAATAGGACTAGGGAGAGGGGGGAGGCGCAGCCCTATGTGGGCTGCCCTCTCACCTTTCCACTAAGGCCCATGTTGGCCCATTTGGCTCCCGGGGGGTTCCGGTAACCCTCCCGGTAATCCGGTAAAATCCCGATTTCACCCGGAACACTTCCGATGTCCAAACATAGGCTTCCAATATATCAATCTTTACGTCTCGACCATTTCGAGACTCCTCTTCATGTCCGTGATCTCATCCGGGACTCCGAACAACCTTCGGTACATCAAAATGCATAAACTCATAATAACTGTCATCGTAACGTTAAGCGTGCGGACCCTACGGTTCGAGAACAATGTAGACATGACCGAGACACGTCTCCGGTCAATAACCAATAGCGGGACCTGGATGCCCATATTGGCTCCTACATATTCTACGAAGATCTTTATCGGTCAGACTGCATAACAACATACGTTGTTCCCTTTGTCATCGGTATGTTACTTGCCCGAGATTCGATCGTCGGTATCCAATACCTAGTTCAATCTCGTTACCGGCAAGTCTCTTTACTCGTTCCGTAATACATCATCTCACAACTAACATATTAGTTGCAGTGCTTGCAAGGCTTATGTGATGTGCATTACCGAGAGGGCCCAGAGATACCTCTCCGACAATCGGAGTGACAAACCCTAATCTCGAAATACGCCAACCCAACATCTACCATTGGAGACACCTGTAGTACTCCTTTATAATCACCCAGTTACGTTGTGACGTTTGGTAGTACCCAAAGTGTTCCTCCAGTAAACGGGAGTTGCATAATCTCATAGTTATAGGAACATGTATAAGTCATGAAGAAAGCAATAGCAACATACTAAACGATCGGGTGCTAAGCTAATGGAATGGGTCATGTCAATCAGATCATTCAACTAATGATGTGACCTCGTTAATCAAATAACAACTCTTTGTTCATGGTTAGGAAACATAACCATCTTTGATTAACGAGCTAGTCAAGTAGACGCATACTAGTGACACTCTGTTGGTCTATGTATTCACACATGTATTATGTTTCCGGTTAATACAATTCTAGCATGAATAATAAACATTTATCATGATATAAGGAAATAAATAATAACTTTATTATTGCCTCTAGGGCATATTTCCTTCAAATTTAACATGCATCGTAGTTGCAGTGGATGCGTGGTGTGTGTGTGCGTCTGGGGGTGGCTGGCAGTACACTATGAGTCGTGAGCCACCGTGTGGGTTGGCCGTTTTGTGAGGCACGTGCCACATTAGAGTCGTGAATTCATTATTTAAAACATTACACAACCCTTTCATACATACATGTTTTAGCCACATGGAGTCGGTGGTTGTCCTACATAACACTCACTCGCGTGTGAGGCTTTCTGTGGGCCCGCGAGATCGTCGTCCATCAGTTTGACCAATAGTCGGCAGAGAGGTTAATTTGACTAGCAAGGTAGAATTTTTTTTGTTTGTGTTATGGTGGGAGTATATAGTACGCGTCGAAGAGGTGGGAGGGGACTAGTACTCTATGTACGCGTCCGTGAACAAGTACACCTCATTCAGTGTCGAGACTTTTCGGTTTTCGAGGCACATGCCACATCAAAGTTGTGAATTGGCTATTCAAACATCACACAACACCACCTTGGGGCACATGCATGCAGGCAGTGGTTATCCTAGGACACTCACGTGTGACGCTTCCATCTGTGGACCCGCAAGGTCACCATCGATGCATGCATCACTTTGACCTACATTGGGAGAGGTTAATTAATTTCACCATCAAGGAGGATTCTTTTTGGGTTGTATTACGGTAGGAGCATATAGTATGCATCGAAGAGGGGGAAGGGGACCATCATATGTAGTACCCTTCATGAACCTCGCTCTATGTGGGGACTTTACGGTTTCCGAGGCATGTGCCACATCAAATTTGTGCATTTTGGGTATTCAACATATGTTTGGCCCACATGCAAAGCGATGGTGGTTGTCCTCTCGCACCCACTCACGCGGTTATCAACGATATCGATGCATTCCATCTATGGGCCCGCTTCATCCATCACTACTTTGCCTGGCAACAAGAGAGGTTAATTTGACTTAGGAGGGGATTTTTTTTGTAATACGATATATAGGTCATGCTTTGGGATGACATGTTAGAGTTTGAGCACACACATACATGTGTACACATGAATCCCTCCCATCAAGTCGAAGTGGCCAGTACCATGACACGCCATGAACCGATCGCGCTCTATGTGGGGACTGTACGATTTTCGACGCACGCGCCACATCAATGTTGTGAATGGTATTCAAACATGCATGCATGCATCACCTCCATACATATGCATGTAGTGGTTGTCTTCGAATGGTACACTCCCTCGCGTGGTATCGGTGACAAGCCTATGTGTTCACTGGCCCGCGTGGACATCCATGATCACTTTGACCGACAACAAGATAGGTTACCATGGCGGATTCTTCCTTTGGTTCGTGCTATCATAGTATAGGTCATGGTGAGATTCATGCCTAATTAAGTTTGAGTGCATACTATGCATGCATGTGTGAATCCTTCATGGGCTCGAAGTGTGGTGTGACATACATATGCATTGTCAACTAACCCTCGCTCCGTGTGGGTATTTCTGGTTCGAAAGCATGGTGCCACATCATAGTTGTCCCATTGTGTATTCAAACATCAACACCTCTCCATACATATGTTTGGGCCACATGCAGACAGTGGTTTTCTTCGGGGACTAACTACTTGTGTGATTATTAGCGAGCTAACCCATCTCTGGGGTCGCATGGATGACCATCACTTTGACCAACAACAAGAGAGAGGTTGTACGACCAAGGTGGATTATGCTTGGTCCGTTTTATGATACATCTTGGTGAGATGTGAAGGAAATATGCCCAAGAGGCAATAATAAAGTTGTTATTTATATTTCCTTATATCATGATAAATGTTTATTATTCATGCTAGAATTGTATTAACTGGAAACTTGATACATGTGTGAATACATAGACAAAACAAAGTGTCCCTAGTATGCCTCTACTTTACTAGCTCGTTAATCAAAGATGGTTAAGTTTCCTAACCATAGACATGTGTTGTCATTTGATGAACGGGATCACATCATCAGGAGAATGATGTGATGGACAAGACCCATCCGTTAGATTAGCATGATGATTGTTAAGTTTTATTGCTATTGCTTTCTTCATGACTTATACATATTCCTTTGACTATGAGATTATGCAACTCCCGAATACCGGAGGAACACCTTGTGTGCTATCAAACGTCACAACGTAATTGGGTGATTATAAAGATGCTCTACAGGTGTCTCCGAACGTGTTTGTTGGGTTGGCATAGATTGAGATTAGGATTTGTCACTCCAAGTATCGGAGAGGTATCTCTGGGTCCTCTCGGTAATGCACATCATGATAAGCCTTGGAAGCAAATATGACTAATGAGTTAGTTGTGGGATGATGCATTACGGAACGAGTAAAGAGACTTGCCGGTAACGAGATTGAACTAGGTATGAAGATACCCACTATCGAATCTCGGGAAAGTAACATAGCGATGACAAAGGGAATAACGTATGTTGTCATTGCGGTTTGACCGATAAAGATTTCGTAGAATATGTAGGAACCAATATGAGCATCCAGGTTCCGTTGTTGGTTATTGATCAGAGATGTGTCTCGGTGATGTCTACATAGTTCTCAAACCCATAGGGTCCGCACGCTTAATGTTGGATGACGATTTGTATTATGAGTTATGTGTTTTGGTGACGAAAGATTGTTCAGAGTCTCGGATGAGATCACAGACATGATGAGGAGTCTCGAAATGGTCGAGAGGTAAAGATTGATATATTGGACGATAGTATTCGAACACCGGAATGGTTTTGGAGTGTTTGGGATATTTATCGAAGTATCGAGGGGTTACCGGAAACCCCTGGGGAAAGTAATGGGCCAACATGGGCCATAGGGGAGAGAGAGGGCAGCCCACAAGGGATGGCGCCCCCATGGGCAGTCCGAATTGGGCAAGGGAAGGGGGCGCGGACCCCCTTTCCTTCTCCCTCTCCCTCTCCTTCCCCCTTTCCTCTTCCGAAAGAAGGAAGGGGGGAGACTAGGACTAGGAGTCGAAGTCGGTTTACTGCCCCCCCATGGCCCGCCCCTAGGGCCAGCCTCCTCCCCTCTCCTCCTTTATATACGGGGGCAGGGGCACCCCAAAGCACATTAATTGCTCTCTTAGCCGTGTGTGGTGCCCCCCTCCACAGTTTACTCCTCCGGTCATATTGTCGTAGTGCTTAGGCGAAGCCCTGCGCGAATCACATCACCGTCACCGTCACCACTTCATCGTGCTAACGAAACTCTCCCTCAACACTTTTATGGATCAAGAATTTGGGGGACGTCACCGAGCTGAATGTGTGCTGAACTTGGAGGTGTCGTATGTTCAGTGCTTGATCGGTTGGATCGCGAAGACATTCGACTACATCAATCGCGTTAAGCTAATGCTTCCGCTTTTGGTCTACAAGGGTATGTGGACACACTCTCGCCCTCTTATTGCTATGCATCTCCTAGATAGATCTTGCGTGATCGTAGGATTTTTTTTGAAATTGCATGGTATGTTCCCCAACGGTGGCATCCGAGCCAGGTCTATGCGTAGATGATATGCACGAGTAGAACACAAAGAGTTGTGTGCGGTCATAGTCATACTGATTACCACCAACGTCTTATTTTGATTCGGCGTTATTGTTGGATGAAGCGGCCCGAACCAACCTTATATGACCACGGTCATGAGACCGGTTCCACCGACAGACATGCAACTTGTTTTGCATAAAGGTGGCTGGCAAGTGTCTGTTTCTCCAACTTTTGTTGAATCGAATTTGACTAAGGCCGGTCCTTGTTGAAGGTCAAAACAACACACTTGACGAAAAATCGTTGTGGTTTTGATGTGTAGGAAAGAACGATTCTTACTAGAAGCCCGTAGCAGCCATGTAAAACTTGCAACAACAAAGTAGAGGACGTCTAACTTGTTTGATGTGATATGGTCAAGACATGATGTGATATACGTTATTGTATGAGATGATCATGTTTTGTAAAAGTTATCGGCAACTGGCGGGAGCCTTATGGTTGTCGCTTTATTGTATGAAATGCAATCGGCATGTAATTGCTTTACTTTATCACTATTCGTTAGCGATAGTTGTAGAAGCAATAGTTGGCGAGATGACAACGATGCTACGATGGATATCAAGGTGACAAGCCGGTGACGATGGAGATCATGACGGTGCTTTGGAGATGGAGATCAAAGGCACAAGATGATGATGGCCATATCATCACTACAAAAAAAAGACACATCCGTGACATTTTGGGCCGAACGAAATTTTTTGTCATACTTATGACACTTCTATGATGATAATTGTGAAAAAACCCGGTATCATCATAGATGTGGTGGGGTCCTACTTCTATGACAAAAAATCATGACAGAAATGGGCTTTTTGTCCTGGGCGGGCCGGAGACGCAGCTGCATGACATTCTTTGGGCCATCCATGACGGAAAAAACCGTGGTAGAAGCGAGGGCGAGGAAAATATCGGGGTGTTCCCGGTTACGGTGGGTGGTCGGGGCCGAGCGATGTGCATTTCTCTCATACACGCATGCGCGTGGGTGCGAGGCATTGGGCTCTAACTGAACCCGAGCGAGGCGTTGGGCTCTAACTGAACCCGAGCGATTGCACTGCAGGCTACGCATTACTGAACCCGAGCAATCGATCGATGGCTGTTAACTGAACCCGATCGAGCGATCCTTCGCTACTGCTGCTAACTGAAGCCGATCGATGCTGCCTCTGGATGAACAGTGAGCGTTGCTGGGGGGGTTTGGATGAACAGTTCCCGGTGGGGGTGGATGAACAGGACCCCCGTGGTGTTGCCTCTGGATGAACGGGACCCCGATCGATCGAGCCGGTTGGGGCTGGATGAACAGGACCCCGTGGAGGGCTGGATGAACAGGACCACCCCGTGGAGGGCAGGATGAACAGTAGACAGTGGAGGGCTAGATGAACAGTAGCCCGTGGAGGGGTGGTTGAACAGGAGCCCATGGAGAGGGCTGGTTGAACAGCAGCCGGTGGAGTAGTGCGCGGTGGAGGCTAGATAAAGAGGAGCCCATGGATGAACAGTCGCGGGTGGAGGCTGGAGGAGGTCGACGGTGGATGAACAGTAGCCTGTGGAGGCAGGAGGGGGTCAACGGTGGAGATGAACAGTATCCCGTGGAGTCCCTTTTTGCGGTACGCCACACCCCTCCCGATGAACAGGATCCCCGTTTCGACCGTAGCGCTCCAACACAAGTCCGTTTCCTCCATTTTGTGGTACGCCACATCCCACTACAAAAAAAAGACACATTCGTGACATTTTGGGCTGAATGATTTTTTTTCTATCATACATATGACACTTCTATGATGATAATTGTGACAAAACCCGGTATCATCATAGATGTGGTGGGCTCCTACTTCTATGACAAAAAATCATGACAGAAAATGGGCTTTTCGTCTTGGGCGGGCCGGAGACGCAGCTGCATGACATTCTTTGGGCCATCCATGACGGACAAAACCGTGGTAGAAGCGAGGGGGAGGAAAATTTCAGGGAGTTCCCGGTTACGGTGGGAGGTCTGGGGCCGAGCGATGCGCGTTTCTCTCGTACACGTACGCGCGTGTGTGTGAGGCGTTGGCTCTAACTGAACTCGAGCGAGGCATTGGGCTCTAACTGAACCCGAGCGATTGCACTGCAGGCTACGCGTTACTGAACCCGAGCGATCGATCGATGGATGTTAAATGAACCCAATCGAGCGATTCCTTCGCTACTGCTACTAACTGAAGCCGATTGATGCTGCCTCTGGGATCAACAGTGAGCGTTGCGGGGGGTTTGGATGAACAGTGAGCGGTGGCATTGCCTCTGGATGAACAGGACCCCGTGGTGTGGTGTAGGGCTGGATGAACAGTAGACAACGGAGGGGTGCCCGTGGAGGGGTGGTTGAACAGGACCCCGTGGTGTGGAGGGCTGGATGAATAGTAGACAGTGGAGGGGTGGTTGAATAGTAGCCGGTGGAGTAGCGCGCGGTGGAGGCTGGATGAACAGGAGCCCGTGGAGGCTGGAGGAGGTCGACGGTGGAGATGAACAGTATCCCGTGGAGTCCCGTTTTGCGGTACGCCACACCCCTCCCGATGAACAGGACCCCCGTTTCGACCATAGGAGGTCCGTTTCGTCCGTTTTGCGGTACGCCACACCCCTCGCGATCAACAGGGCCCCCGTTTCGACCGTAGGAGGTCCGTTTCCTCCATTTTACCGTATGTGACACCCCTCCAGATCAACAGGACCCCCGTTTCGACCGTAGGAGGTCTATTTCCTCCGTTTTGCGGTATGCCAGACCCCTCCCGATGAACAGGATCCCGTTTCGAACGTGGCCGGTCGAACACAAGGCCGTTTCCTCCGTTTTGCGATACGCCAGGCCTCGTTTCCATCGCCTGCTCCGTCCAAGCCCTCCCGATGAACACGACCACGCATTCTATTCCGACCCAGCCGGTTGGCTCCCACGCGTTCCGTTGCCTCCCGATGAACACGACGCATCTCGTTGCCTCCCTGTGAACACGACGCATTCCGTTGCCTCCCCATGAACATGACGCATTCCGTTGCCTCCCCATGAACACGACGACGACGCTCTTTCTCCGTTCCGACCCAGCCATGTACATGAGCCCTTGCCGTACGTATGTGCGAGTAGGCATTCGAGACCCTGCCCGTATGTACACATACGTGGTCGTATTTTCTTTCTTGCACCCTGGCCGTTGTACGTACGTGTACATGCTATGTGCGCGCCTCTACTACGACACGTGTGCGCCTCTACTATGACACGTGCGCGCCTCTACATCGACCAGTATGTACGTACACGTTCGCGACCAGAATGACAATGCTACGTACGCTTCGACCAGGTGGGTCCCGACTGTCAGGCACTTCCTTGCCTGCGAAGATGTAGCTGGTGGGTCTCATCAATCAGGGGGGAATCGTTTTGTTTTTTTGCCTGGACGCACTTCCTTGCGTGCGAAGGCGTAGCTGCTGGGTCCCAGCAGTCAGCGGGGCGAATCATTTTTTTTGCCCGGACGCACTTCCTTGCGTGCGAAGGTGTAGCTGGTGGGTCCCAGTAGTCAGGGGGCGAATCGTTTTTTTTCAAACGCACTTCCTTTCGTGCGAAGATGTAGCTGGTGGGTCCCAGTAGTCAGGGGGGCGAACCGTTTTTTCGAACGCACTTCCTTGCGTGCGAAGATGTAGCTCGTGGGTCCCAACAGTCGGGGGCGAATCATTTTTTTCGTGAAATACGATGGCCCGTCCGGTGGGTCCCCGCTATCAGGTGGAGGAATAATTATTTTGCGCGTAATAAGGAGGCACTTCCTTGCGGCTGTCGTGGACCCAACTGTCAGCCTCTCCACGTACAGTCCATGTCCGATGGAAGTCGTTCCTTGACCACCTTGACCACACCGCGCTGAGAGCACCAGGGCGGTGGACGACGGCGAGGCCTAGGAAGGGGACGGCGCGGAGTCGGGGAAGACGCGGCAGTGGATGCACACACGGAGAGGAGTACAAGGGTTCACTGGTTCGGCTGCGCTGCCATCGCCGCAGAATAACAGGGGGTGTGGGTGAGTGGAGGGATAGCCTGGCCAGCGGTGGGACTAGTATGGGGCAGTGAGGCCTCCACGGCAGCACAACCGGCCACGGGAGGCAGGAGAAGGTGGCACGACCGGCGCTGCTTTGGGCGGCTGGAGCAAGAAGACCAGAGGTTGAAGAAGCATGACGACCATTGGATGGACATCGTACGGTCACTGCAGCTAGAATCATTTATATTGACTAAGTTGACAAAGCCCTTGGTACGTCAACTTAGTAGGCCCACATGTCAGCTTCCGAAACGGTGCGCCCCAGATGTCAGGGGGAGGAATCATTTTTTGGGTGGGTGAAGCTAGAATATCCAAGATTGAAGAAGAAGCACGGCATCCGTTGGATGGACATCCAACAGCCACTGCTGCTAGAACCGTGTGTTGACTATAAGTTGACAAAGCCTTGCATACGCGTCAACTCTGTTTTTAGGGGACGCGTCAACTTAGTAAGGCCAGAAGTGTGTGGCAAAGAACTTATAGCCCATTTGAGATTTGTAAGAATGTGTATCCCATTTTTGAATTCTAATGGAATTTACTACAGCCCATTTACAGTTTGTTAAAAGTACAACCCATTTCAACCAACCGTTCAAAACAGAATTCAATAAAATTTCCAACATTTTGATGGGATCCGAAATATTTTTATCCCGAAATTTCTAGTCAGATTAAATACCATTTCAATATAAATTTATATTACGTAAAAATCCAACGAAACATTGCGCTCGCAAAAATTAATGAAATTAAAATTTTCAATATCCAAAAGTAATATTTTATAAAGTAATCACGTGTTTGGCGCATTTTTTTATAGTTACTGCCCAGTTTTTATAATTACATCCCATTTATTATTTCTTAAAGCCCATTTTCTTGTTAAGCCTAATGCATCCCTCCTAGGAAAGATTTGCAGCCCAGCGGGGTGGAGAATAACAACTTGACCTTGCCTGGGTATTCCTAAAAAAAAGTATAGCTGGGCTAGCCATTTTCAGCTAGAAAAAAAATTAATATCTAGGCTGGATATCTGGCCTGGGCTAGACGGGCCACAGCCCACCCAGTTAATACCTGCAGCGATGTTTTCGTTGTTGTTCAGAGGAGAAAAATTAATATCTGGGCTAAACATCAAAAAACTCTGCAGTGCTCACACCTCAAAAACACAAATACTGCTCGAGCTGCTTGGTCCCAGCTGTCGGCCGCTTCTTGTGCAATTCTCTCGTTTATTGACTACTCCCTCAATTCAAAAATCTCACCAACCAAGGTATATGATGAGTGGTGGAATATTTTTCGTAGTTTGCAAAAGCACCCAATTAATGCTCTTGTTTTCCTCAAAAAATTATGTTTACGAATGCATTAATTGCAATGCATGCATAAAGTGCATGCATTGGTCAGTTTTCTCTTAATACTTGCATGCAATGATTTAATGCACCTTGAAGTCTGAACATGTGATGGGGAACAACCAAATTGAGCCTTATAAAATGGAAAAACTAAAATTTTGAGATAAGCCCTATAAACAGGAAAGGAGGGAGTACTACATAGGTTGACAATGGTGTGGGACCGTGATGTCAGGAAACCAGGAGGAAGCAAAATAAATTATAGTTATATATATATATATATATATAATAAGGAGGCACTTGCGTACGTGAGGCTATGGACCTGGTGGGTCCCAATTGTCATCCTCTTCAAGTAAAGTCATCTCCTCGCCCGCGCGCGCTTTCCGCCCGAAACAGTCAGCGCCGCCCTCCCCGCTTCCCGGTGTAGGCGATTGCTCCGCCTTCAAACGATACAAGTGCCATCCGTCTGTCCATCTGCCTCCCACATTAATGATACACGGTTGCCGAGGTGGCTACTCCGGCGCCACACGTCCGTCCGTCCCTCCGCCCGCCCACCATTGCTATATAAACTTCTGCGCCGGCCATAGCCGCAGTCATCCACATCCGTTCCCTTTCTCCTGTCCACACCACTACTGCCCACCATGGCTTCCTCGCGCTCCAGCGCTCTTCGGGACAGGCGGATGACGCACCACAAGGAGATGGCAGCCATTGCTGCTGACCGGCTGGCCGGCAGGCAGCCGGAGGACGACGACGTCCCAATGGAGAACATGGTAGTCGACGATCCGGCGCCAACCCCCTCCTCCGCGCCATCCTCGCTGGCGCATTGCACCATGACCATCCGCGAGGCCCGTGCCCAATATATGGACAGGGTGAGGCAGATGCGCGAGGAGCAGTTCCGGGAGGCGCAGGCCGCCGCCGCCTACAACCACCATCTCCTCGAGGAGCACCTGTAAGCGGAGGAGCAGATCCCCGCGGAGCGGGCGGAGCAGGAGGCGCTGCTCGACTCGTACCGCTCCGCCCACAAGGGCCGCCTCGAGTGCTGGCGAAACCGCATGCAGGTGGCGGAGGCTGTGGCCACCTACAAAGAGGCTAGCAAAGAGGGTGATGAAGCGGGCGAGGCGCTGTTTGGCGAGACCGAGGATGAGGCAGAGGAGAATGCCAGCTCCGACGAGTCCCCGCTCCGCTGGCATTGAGAAGGCCCTGCTCCGCCGAGTCCCCGTGGCGCCAACAACGAGGCAGAGGACACCGTCGGCTCCGCCGAGGCCCCGCTGCGCCAACAACGAGGCAGAGGACACCGCTGGCTCCGCTGAGGCCCCGCCCTGCCAACAACGAGGCAGAGGACATCGCCGGCTCCGCCGAGGCCCCGCCCCGCTGCCAACAAGGCCTTGCCACATAGAAAACGAGGAAGAGTAGAACACGGTAGGTCGTCGCTGCTCGGGTCCAAGTAAGGCCACCGCTGCTACCCTCCGGTTGATGCCAAGCTAGGCAGGTTGACCATTGACGGCCGGTTAGCTTCTTGGCGGCGACGTGGAGTCGGAGAGCTGCGCTGGAGAAGAATGTTGCTTCTACTTAACTGCTGGTGCAGTTGGCTGACTGACATGTGGGCCCAACAGGCCACATGTCAGTTATGCAACTGCACCTGCAGTTAAGTCACTGAAGCTCCTGTTCGTCTCAGGGGACACAGGTGGGTAGCTTCGGTTAATTAGTTATACCTCCAGCGCACCCCTTTTTAGTTGAAGAATGAATGAAATGTAATGAAATCCGGCATGTTTATATGAAATCCAACCGTGTATGAATGAATTTATTTCGATTAGTTCAAATTCCTGTATCACTAGCTTTGGATGAACATGCAAAACAATACATACTAGCATTATTCCCAAGGTGATCACCTCGTTTGCAGCAGTTTCACATGTACTCCCTCCGATCCTTTCTAGTCTACATACAAGTTTTGTCTACAGTCAAAGTATCTCTACTTTGACCAATCTTATACCAAAAAGTATGCACTTTCACAATGTGTGAAGTAAAAAGGAACAGAAGGAGTACAAAGAGTTTGAGTAGCTTTTTAGCGTTTCTGTACATTGCAATCAAACACACAGGCCTGGCAATTCATAGGGAACATTCAAAACAATCGATGATTATGCATCTCAGCGGCTCACATGTCAGAGGCAATATATACTTCATAACTAAAGAATAAAGAAAAAATTGATCGACGCTGCTAACAGCAAAGGGCGTCCCATTCGAAAATATCAAACACATGTCTTGCTAAAACCAATGAGCAAAATTTGACAAGGTTGTCCCATTCCAAAATATCAAATGCCTACGATTGTGGAATGGGCAGGGTTTGCCATCAGTTCGGACATTGACATGGCACCTCGTGCTAAATAAACTAGCTGTTCTTTTTGTGCAGTTCCACCAAAATCAACCAAATTCACGCGTAGCTTGTATGATTTCACCCTTATATGTTGCAACGCCTTGAACTTATCGGCACCACCTTTCTTGTGGTGGAAATGAATGATTCGATGTATTCATGAACATTTTGTGCAGTTCCCATTAAAATCAAGCTGAGCACCCATGTTTGCACAAATACAAAAAAGTGATTAGTATAAAGCAAACTATACTATGAATTGCCAGTTTCAACAGGCACATACATGGTCCATGTAGAGCACACTTTTAGAAAAATGGAACTCACCAGAAAGAATCCTAGAACAACTTTGTACTCGCGCATCACAGCAAAAAGATGGAGATTTGTCAGTCCTTCTGAGCTGAAGTTAGTTTGGTCTTGTGGGGAGTAATGTAACCATCCTTCAACTGCTCCTTCTGATGAGAAGATAGACACGGCTTCTTCATCCTAGCATAATCAGAACTAGTCACTTCACGTACTCCATATTCTTCTTCAGAGGAAGATGATCCTGTTGTGCAAAGACAAGAGGACTACTAAATGCTAGCATCCCTGTTTGCTCGAAAAAAGGAAAGGAAATATTTAAAACAACACAGATGAAGCACTTCTCAAGGACAATACCACTTTTTCATGACAATATCTAAAGAGTAGCACAACACCAATAGAGATGACAAAGCTCAATCATATGGATGAAATCAGTGGGCGAGTACCAACCTTTGTCAGGAGGCTTATTGTGTAGAGCATACAGATGAAGCACTTCTCCGGAACCATCTGTTGCTATCTATGGTGGTGGCCATGCTTACTATATACTCCTCGATTAGTTTAATGTTTCCAACATCTTCTTGTGCAGTTTCACTAAAATATATGGTATCTTCAAAGAAGATCCCTGTTTGCACAAGTTGAGATAATTACATATTACATTAAGAGTGGCTTCAAATCAGTGGCAAAACAATTGCTCGTTCCAGCCATAGAAATAAATTAAGATGCAAAACTATATCATTACTTGTGTCATCATAGTTCCAGTGGTTCATTACAGCAACGGGAGTTGATTTTTGTTTTTCTTCCGCTTGTTCTCCCCCTTCATCACTTGGTTCAATAACAGACAAGCTTCGCCTTCAATGTAAGATTTGGCATGTCAATTAGGGAGCACAAGTATAGTACTAAACTTAATTTTCTGATGAAAGTGGCAAAATACAGGCCAGCAGTTGTGAAATATCCTTATCTTACCTCAATGGGATATTACAGTGCACATACATATTGGAAGTCTTGTCTCCATTTGTGCAGTTCACTAAAATCAAGCAACATTATCATACAAGTAGCACAACATATGAAAGCACGCTGCAGAATCATGTGAAAGAAGGCTAGTACTGACCTCTCATGATGTGGAATTCAAACAACTCACAAGAAGAAGATCTGAACCAAATTCGCCTTAACGGATAGGAAGTAAGATCTCCTCTTGTGCAGTTCCACTAAGATCAAGCAATCAAGCAAAATTGTCGGTGTGATATTTTGGTTGAACTGCACAAAACACTCTTAAAACAAAAGTGTTTTGTGCAGTGCAACAAAAGGTCACAATGGCAACGAGGTGAAGTAGATAACCCTGTTTACACAGAGGTGCAAAGGAAACAATTAGTGGTCAATAATGGTGGATGACACAGAAGCCAACAAAAAGAAGTATCTACCTTATATAAATGGGAAAGAAAGCAAGACAGTAGTATTTCTCAAACGGTGGCATTGATTAATATTAACATAGAGATTATATTAATAATAAAATTCGTTAAACATGTAATTTGCTTTTAACTGTGGCATTGCATCAATTTTCCAGCGGCATTATTAGAGGGTGTTTGTTTACAGGGACATTTTGGTGTAGGGACTAAAAAAACTCCGTGTCAATCCCATCTAAACCAAACATGAGGGACTTTTTGGGACTAAAAGTGGGCATTTGGGACTAAAGAAAGAAGACCCCGAGGGAGTCTTTTTGGGACTTTTTCCAATAGTTGTCCATGCCACGCATCGCACCTTGTCTCTATTAGTTCATTACTAGGGGTAACATGGTCTTTTAGCATGTCATTTAATAACCTCTAGTCCATGTTTAGTCCCTGGAACCAAGCAGGTAGGGACTAGGGAGTTTTTAACCAAACATGGCCTTAGATTTACAACAGCTAATGAGTTGCACGGGACAGTGGACGCACCAGCACCATGTGCATCTATCGATGTACTGTGGTCATGCACACTCTGTTGCAACAAAGAACAAACAACCAAGGAGCATATGTGTTGGTCCCAGTTTTGTTATCTTTAGACACCTTTCCCTATGTGAGCGCAGCAAATCTAGTCCTGCTCAAACTCTACAGCCTTGTCCCTTCATTTCCTTTTTGAACTAGTACTTTCGCCCCTTCCTTTCCTCTTTGAACCACGTCCTAGATTTATGCGATACAACTTTCCCCACTACTTTCCCCCATTCCTTTCCTCTTTGAACCACGTCCTAGATTCATGCTATACAACTTTCCCCCTTCATTTCCTCTTTGAACCACGTCCTAGATTCATGCTATATACAACTTTTCCCACTACTTCCCCCCACTCCTTTCCTCTTTGAACCACGTCCTAGATTCATGGTATACATGCAGCTAGAGCAATGCATGTGGAGTAAGTAAATTATACCTTAAGGTTCTTGGGGCGTGGTTCAGTAGGCGACGGGATGACGGCGAAGAAGAAGGGGTCGGAGGCCCTCCCGCACCGCCGCTGGGTGGAAAGTGAACAGCTGCGCCGGTAGTCCCTCGCCGATGATGACAGCGTTAAGCCTCCTTCCCTTCCCGACGGATGGATCCTGCTGGCTCTTTGAGCAGCAGTGAGGGGAGAGAGAGGCGTGTGAAGAGAGCAACTACAAGCGCTGAGGCTCCAGCGTGTATATATATACTGGAGAGAGAGTGTGAAGCGTGCAAACCCTAGAAAACATTTTGACCAGTCAAAGAATCCTCCTGGCACAAATTATGCTCAAGTGTAGTTATCGAACCCGAGACCTCAAGTTTGATGAGCGAACAGGCTAACTAGCTACACAACCCTCCCGTTATGTTCAATGAGAGGGAAATAACCTTTTATACATTCCTGCATTTGTGTGACAAGCATGCCGTGTTTTTGTGTGTGTGTGTGGGAGTCATTGGGATTTCAATCATAATCGTGTCACATGGCTTTGGTGGTAAGACTATCCATAGTGGTGCAGAAATAATGCAGCCTTAGTCACCTTACCTCTCTCCACGTAGTACGTTGGGTCCCACCAGTCAGAGGGTGAAACAAACAAATTAATAAGAAAAGTTAAAAGCGCTAGCGGTGTATCTTACCTCACACATCTCACCACTGCTCGGAAACACTGTCCAATTGATCCCTCTGTTCGCTCACGTACTATTTTAAGTGAATCCTTATTATAACATGCACACAAATTTTGGGCACTTGTATTCGACTTAAGTCAGTGTGCCACCGTATCTCGTATACTTACTACTCCCTCTGTCTAGGTGTAATAAGTCACGTTAGAAGGTGCAACGAGACCAAGGTGCGTGTGTGTGTGTGTGTTTAACAGCATGTGTGTGTTAGAGAGAGAGCGACAGATCGACCTACTCCTATAGAGATGTTGTGTAGTGTATGATTTTAGCTGCGAGAGTCGGTGCATCCTCTCGTTTTTGGGTGTGTCCGGTAGGGACATGCGGACAGCTGCCACGCCCGCTCCTGACCAGCGTGGCCCACCCAAAGCCCCTCCATCGCCCGCGTGCGCTTCCCGCCCGAAACGGTCAGTGCTGCTCCAAAGAATCGGTGCCGCATTCATGCCTGAGCAGAGCGAACGCGACCTCTCATCTGCGCAAGAGTGATGGTTGCTTCGTCCGTCCAACTTACTGTTGGGTCTATGTGATTTGACGGCTCATTGGTCTTTATTACTGAGGTGGTAGGACTGCTGGATGTCCCGCGCTTTCGGCGAAAGGAGGTACTACTACTAGATTACAATTTTCTCCATTCTTACAGCGGAGGCATGCAAGAGCAGTGAAAACACGCAGGCTCAGTGATTACATGGCCCACATCACACTATCACCGTGCCACACCTAACTCTTTACATAGTACTCCCTCCGTTCCTAAATATTACTAGATGAGTCCCCGCGCGTTGCCGCGGAACAGCGGTATATCTCTCTGCGCAAAATTATCGATTTCATAGAACTAAAAAAACTCTATAACCGCATGACAAATGTGGTAGCCAAACTAAATAAACTCCCATCATCATTTAGATCATCCCACGTAAGGAAAAAGATCAGCCAGCTCCTACTGCATAATGGGATTATATTTTTCTTTTTGACATGTTAATGGGACTTAAAAGCTCACTTACATGCATGCTACCGGTGCATGCTTGCATGCAGACATGTTGATGTGATTTAAAACCCACTCACATGCATGTGCCACGGTATTTCTGCATGCTTGCATGTGGCTTAGTGCAGAGCCTCTCAAAGTCTAGATCAGATGGCTATTATGGACTGATTTACTTCATCTAACGGCTACATCAATTTTGATGATGTGGCTCAAGGAGAGGATAGAGAATTCCTAGTAGTGGGGGATAGCTATTACTAGTAGATAAGTTTTTGTAGAGATTCCACTACATACGGAACAAAATGAATGGATCTACACTTAAAATGCATCTATATACATCCGCATGTGGTTCATGGTGAAATATCTACAAAGACTTATATTTAGGAAGGGGGAGACGGCATACTAAGCAAGCTTCTCCTCGTTTTGCGAGTTGACGGGACACATCAAAAGTACTCCAGTGTATAGAGCCTTGCCTCTAAGGTAGGCCCCACATGGTTTGCCTCTTTTTTTAACATAGCACGTCAAGTCGCAATTTGTTTGTTCACCCATGGTAGACGATCCTCCCTCCACCAAGTGGACAACTAATACACATGCCAAATTACCACATGGGCTGCCTTTTTCATACAGAAATGAGCTCCATAGTGTACCCGCGCGGGTGTGGATGGGAAAGAGACGGGAGTACGTGCGCCGTGCATGCACCTCTTCTCTTCGTGCACGTCCCCCACCTAAGTGGGTGTGTGTGAGAGATACAAACCACATTCGTGAGTGTTTTTTGTTTTGGGGTGGGGGTTGATTTCATGAATTATTTGTGGGAATATGTGTCGATGACATCCCAAACAAAATTTTGCATGTAATGTGTGTGAAATGGAGGCTTATCCATATCATACATAGAGGGTCGGGCAATCCACGAGAAGAGAGGGAGGGGTCATAGCTATCGATAGAGTCCAAGAGAGGATCAAGTGGGTGGGTGTGAGATCGATGAAGAGAGCCATCGAAATTGTGTGTGTGTGCAAGTCAAAGATATAGGGCGACTGGCCTACCAGAACGTTAGAGGGCACATGTCAAGTTTGTGTGTGGCAGGGAGACATGGCTAGAGCGCTCGATGTATTGGTGTGTGTGGGGGGAGGAGGGAGGGGTAGGCAGAGGCCTAACTATATAGGTAGAATGACTCGTATATGTGTTGAGAAGGAGAGACCCAGCTATGTCTTGAGGGAGATCGGTCGACATCCATACATAACTGAAGGACGGGAAATATGATGGGACAGAGAGAGAGAGGGAGGGAGAGGGAGGGAGAGGGGTAGAGTGCTGGATGGGTGATGGAGTTTCTTCTCGAAGATGGTGGGAGAGGCCTAGTAGACAAACTGAGGGTGGAACCGCAATGTTATCAATAAGAGTGGGGATGTGTTTCTGTGTGTGCCTATGCATGATAGATCTGTCGGGACGCATCCATGGATGATGAAGGGGAACCATGTGTTTGGTAAGCAAACCTAACTAGATCGGTAGATCAATTGTTGTTTGTTGGAGGAAGGAGAGACACAACTAATGAGGTAGATCGATTGACGTGTGGGTAAAAAGAGTTATAAGGACCTAGCTAGCTATATGTATAGCGAGAGATCGGTCGGTGTACGTCCATTTGTTAGAGGCAAATAAGGCCCAGCAAGACGGATAGACAGAGAGAATGGAGCTAGGAGGTGGTGCGAGAGGCCCAACTACTAGCTAGATACGGGGAGGAGTGTGCGGTTGTGAGGTCAATGAAAAGAGGGGCGAGAGTTTACATGTGTGTCTGACCGTATGAGAGACACGGGGCAAGGACAAATAAAGGAGGAGATTGAAGGTGTATGTGTATGTTGTAGGCAGGCATCGCTGGAGAGGTTTATCGATCGGTGTGTGTCGGAAAGGAGTTGTGGAGACTCTGGGAGAAGAACCTAAAGAAAAAATGAATGTGCCTGGTGTATATAATGCCGAGGGAGGGGGAGGGCAAGGAGGGCGTGTGCATGCACAAGAGAAAGTTAGTGGTAGCTACAAAGGTTAGAGGATTGTGTGGGTGTAAGAGACTAACAAAGATCATAATTTGATATGAAAGCGGATTCATATATTTGAATAGGAGATCATAGTGTTTTAAACATTGCATGCATGAATATAGCGGTGATACACGTGTTGTGCACATGTTATACCATAATGTGATAATGCATGGCGTTTGCAACTCACAGCTAAATGCCGAACAATCTAAACCATGCTATACATCAAACAATCTCACATTTTATTTGAATTTGTGATAATGTGTGGCATTTGCAGCTTACAACTAAATATCAAACAATCTAAACAATACTATATATCGAACATTCTCATATTTTATTTGAATTTGTGGTAATGTGTGGTGTTTGCAACTCACATCTAAATACTTGTAGGCGTAGGGGGCGGGGCACCAAACATAATGTGATAAACACATTATACATATGAGACATGGTTTAGATTATGAAGATCTAGCTAGAGCTAGAAATGTAATGTGACTTGAAATCAAAATAAAGTGGATTCAGAAAATCTAGTTCGAGTTCATATAGTACACATAGTTCATATGTAACTCGAGACTAATCATGTGGTGTGCTATGAAGATAATACACAAACGATGGTTTAACTTGACAATAATGATGATTGTAGATCTTATTAAAACAGAGAAACGAATTAAAATGCTTTGACTTCACAACAATCATTACTATAGATCTTATTCAAATAGAGAAACGAATTCAAATTTAGTTCACATTGAAGCGGTAGTATATACGTTTGGAATGCACTAAAACGTTCATTTGAGTAGTAGGTTGCATGCATTATACACGTAGTGGAATATTTTAATTGAACATAACATGAATTCAAAGTTTTGAATGACATTTGTAGTGCGCATTGATTTGGTACAGTACACGTTAGGCTTGTCCCGAAATTTCAACCTGCGCCTTGTTAGCCCGAAATATTTAAGATATATCTTTGCCTCGTTGTGCTCCAACAACTCCCTCCATCTCAACCCGCGCCTTGCTATTCCGAAATTACAATGCGCGCGAAAACTCCCACCTCCTGTGAAATCCCGACACGCGAAATACCCGTGGTACCCCTGAACCGAAAGAAGTGGCTCAAATTGGTGGGGGTACTTTCGTAACTTACCCCACATTTTGGACAAGCGCGTGTTTAAGCCATGGTTCCCCACTGCCATCCCATCCGCCCACCCATTCGTACACCGAGGCTGCGAAAACCCACGACGAAACCCCACACCCTGCTCCGCCCGCCACCCAGCCAGAGCCTCTTCCCCGATGACATCGTCCACAGCAACACCTCAACGTCCCTCATCCACCGTACCGGATGAGGATCCGTCGTCGATCTCATCGTCCCGCCGGTTCAGCTGTCAGATTTCGGGTTCCGGCTGACCCTTAAGGTTCGAACACTGGGGTGCGCGCGGAAATCTCACCTTCAACCTCTCCGTCTCGAGGGGATCTAAACTACTAAAAGAACTGCACGAAAGACACAATATTTATACTGGTTCGGGCCACCGATGTGGTGTAATACCCTACTCCAGTGTGTGGTGGATGGATTGCCTCCTGGGGCTGGTGAGGATGAACAATACAAGGAAGAACAGCCTCGCGAGGGTCTGTTCTTGGCTGTGGTGATGAACTACTGTAAAGAGTTCAGTCACCCTCTCTCTCTATGCTTTTTCTCTCACTCATCGTCCTCTTGTTATGTGGGTGGCTGGTCCTATTTATAGAGGCCCTGGTCCTCTCCCCAAATATTGAGCGGGAAGGGATCCAACAATGGCGGGCTAATTTGAAGGGGGACAACGAGTACATCTATCCTGACAAAAGCAGTCTTCGCCTGCCAAAGGCTCTGGTGATGACGTCGCGCTGGGCTCCATGGCGACCTCCATCTCGTAGTCCTCCTGGTCCTGGTCTCGTTGCACCGAAGTGGCAACCTTTGCCTGATGCCTCGGTACTCCGCTGATACGCTTGCTCCCTTTGCACAAAAGAGGAAAGAGGGATGCTGCGCGCGCTGGCACCCGCCTGGTGCCCCGTGTCGTCATGGCTTGCATCATGGGCACCTCGCGAGGTACCCCGCCTTGAACTCTCCGCCTCCTCGCGAGCCAGCCCGACGAGGTTGTGCCTGAGGATGCGCCGTGTCGTCCGCCTCGCGAGGGTCTTGAGCCTCGTGTTGATGAAGATGGGCCGCACTGGGCCCCCGCTTGAGCCACGCCGCAGGCCGCAGGCAGGCAAGTCTGGGGACCCCTATCCCCAGAACGCCGACAGTAGCCCCCGGGCCCAAGGCGCGCATGGACTTGGCCGTGCCGAGAGGCGAAAGGGCAAGGGCGAAGCGCCGCGGGCCCTAACAGCCTGCGGCCTTGGACGCAGCATGGCGGTTGATTGGACGTGGGCGGCACCGTTCCCCCAGGCTTCCTTATTGTGCGCCCTGCTAGGCGGACTGGTAGTTGTACATAGCCGTCCCCTTTCCTGTTGCTCGGGTGTCCTCTGTTCTTCCTTCTTTCGAGCGCCTCCCCCTGCCTTCAATCCAATCTCGAATCCCCCCTCCTTCCCATCGCCATGGCTCCGACGGGGAAGGAGAGAGCAGAGAAATCCATGCCTTCGTCTTGTGCGCCGCCAACGGTGGCCCCTCTCGTCGGTCGATCGACTATGCTCAACCAAGAGTGCCTGGGCAGGGACAGCTTGGCCCTGGCCACCGTCTTCAACGAGTGCGGAAGGACGACCGCCTGGCCCGCGTCCCACTTCTCCATTGACAGGACAGCCACTGAGGTCTCATGCTTTACCGATGCCTTGTGGGCGGGTCTGGTTCCCCCTTTCTCTGATTTCTTCAATGCCATGCTTTCGCATTATCAGATCCACTTAATGCATCTCAGTCCTGAGTCCATCACCCTCCTTTCGGTCTTCGCCTTCGTTTGCGAAGTCATGGTGGGCATCCCTCCTTCGGTCGCCCGGCTGCGCCACTTCTTCTCGCTGCGTCTTGTCGATCCTTCCCAGCGCTGGGCATGCGCGAGCTTTGCTGCCGAGCCTGTGTCCGAGGCGTCTGGAATTGACTTTCGACTCCCCCAGCCCGCGGCCGGGTTCCGCGAGCGATGGTTGTATGTGGACGCAGGGGTGCCCAGCCCCCTGCTATCGGAGCCGACCTCGCCTGCCGTCCCTAATTCGGGTTGGGGCCAGGAGATGCTGAAGAGCCCTCGGCTTGTCTTCGTCTGGCCCCGCTTCGCACTCCTGAGGAAACTCGGCATGACAGCGCCCAAGGTGGTGAAGGAGTTTCTGTTGTGCCGTGTCGCTCCCCTGCAGCGGCACTCTCGCCGAGTGTGGGCCTTCCGGGGGCGCGAGGACGACATGAGGCTCCAGGAAGAAGACCTGGCCCCCGCGGCGCTGAAGTCGACGCTCCTGACTTTGGCCGGGGACCCCAATCCTGGCAACATCCGGAAAGGCGGGGCCTTGCTATATCTCTGTCCAAGCAAGGCTGACTTTGTGAAGCAGATGCCTGACTTCGACGAGTGTGGGCTGCGCCCCGCCGGTCTCCAAGGGCCTCGCGAGAACCCTGTAGTGGTGACTCCCCTCCCAATCGGCCAAGGCGACTCCTCCTCAAGCGGCGGAGAAGGGAGGCATGAGGCGCTTGAGGCCGTGGAGGCTCTAGAGGAGGGGGCAGCGTTGTGCGCCGCTCATGAGGGGACGGCTCCAGAGGAGGGTGCGGCGCCTGAGGCCGCTCGTGAGGAGACAGCTTCGGAGGAGGGTGCGGCGCCTGAGGCCGCTCGTGAGGAGACAGCTCCTGAGGCCCGTACTGCTGCGGCTGAAGGTGGTAGGCAGCCGCTCCCAGCGCCCGGGGCCGGGGCCTGGGAGGCCCTGGTCCCGGCTTCTGATGAGGTGATTGGTGGCACGCGCCAGGCGAGCACTCCCGATGCGGGCCGTCCTAGTGCCTCGTCCTCGCGGCAGGTTGATCCTTGTGCTCTTCTCTTGGGCCGCTTCCGCGTGGACTTCGAGGCCCTCCGGAGGAAGAGGGAGGCCCTGGGTGTTGACTCCCCTTGTCGCGTGCTGAAACGTAGGAAGTACTTCGCCACTGACGAGTAAGTCTTTTTCCTCCCTGACTCCCGATCCCCTTGTTGCCTTTGCTGATTCTTGCACTACCTCCCTCGGCTTCGCCTCCTCCGCCATCCTTAAGTGCTCCGAGCAGCTCTGCCCTCGTGGTGAGGGCGTCTGATGGGGCGGATCGTCCCAAGGTGTGCCGCGGCCCTTCAATCCCCGCGCTTCTCCTTCGCGGGCCTTCTCTGGGGATAGCCAGTATGTCGGGTACCTCCCGTCTGGCTTTGGGCTGCGACTGGTTGAGGCGCCACCTCCGCCCCTCATCTGGAGGCGGGCTGGCCCTTGGTCGAGCTTCTGATGTGGCGTGTCCGGCCGTTGCGAGGTCGCCAGCCCCCAGCCCAATTCCCGGAGGGGGAACAATGACCCGCAGCCCCCGGCGCCTGCTTGGGGCGGATGATGACGTGCAAGACATGCTCGAGCGCGCTCGGGAGCGCCGCTCCCGCCGCCAAGGGTTCCTTCAACGAGCGGCCGACGTGGTGGACCTTCTTGGGGAAGAGCTTGCCGCTGAAGATGCTCGCCTGGAGGCCGAGGGCCTGCACCTGGCTGTAGGGAGGCGCGAGCTGGAGGCCGCCGTCGCCCTTGCGCGCCGCCAACGCGACCTTGATGATGAAGAAGCGAAGGCGTCGCTGGAGGCCTCCCGAGTGGCCCGCTCCCAGGCCATCGGGGAGGCCCGGAGAGCTGACGGGTGGCGAGAGGCGGCGGAGGAACGAGCTCGCGAGCCCCTGGCCCGGTGCCACTCGTTGGAGGAGCAAGCAGAGCTGCGCGAGGCAGCCCTCGCGTCGATGGAGGTGGCCTCCAATGACCCAGCTGAGCTTCAGAAGCGCGAGGAAGCGTTGGCGCTGGAGGCCGCCGAACGCTCCCGTGAGTACGAGAGGCTGGAGACGAGGGAGCGCCTAGTGACACAGGCGGAGGACGACGTTGCTGTGCGGGAAGCGCGTGTCCTGGAGGAGGTTTGTCGTCGGGTGGCGATGGCGCGCCAAGGCCTCAAGCGTGAGCTCGAGGGGAAGCTGAGGATGATCCGGGTCGAGGCTGAAGGCAGAACTGCAGCCCTGAGGACCCAACGGGACGAGGCGATGCGGCTGGCCGACGTTTCCCGGGCCGCCCTTGAGGCAGCGCAGAAAGAGCTGGCCGCCTCTCAAGCCGAGGTGCTCCGCCTTCGCCAACGGATGGAAGAGGCCGATGCCGTCGAGCGCCAGAACGCCGACGAAATACGCCAGCGACGGCTCCTAGAGCACACGCATGGCCCAATGTTCACCATGCTCAGGGAGAGGGCCAACTCGGCCTTGGGCAACATCTGCGAGGCGTCCGTCGGTGAGCCACACACGATCAACTACGCCGGTAACCTGCAGTTCTTCACCGCCGTGGTGGCGCAGCTGGAGGCGCGGTCGGTTAGGGCCGACAAGTTGGTGGAGGAGAGGAGCCGTGCCTTGCTCAAGCGTGCCTTCTCCCGTGTCTTCAGCCATCTTCAGGACATGAATCCCCGTTTCGACTTCGACGCCGTCATCGCCCCAGTCCCCTAGGCCGTCCGGGACGACCTGTCGCGCGGGGTGGAGGATAACGTGGACGCCCTCGTCAGGGCCTTCGCTTCAGACGACAGCGACGTGGTCGTGGGTGCTGACGAGGATGGCGCGGCGAGCGGCCCTGACGCCGCCGGCAGCGACGCGGGCGTTGATGGCGAGCTCGGCGACTCCGGCGAGGGCTCAGGAGGTGCTTCCGGGGACGCATTGGGGGATTGGTCCGACCGAGAGTGTATCGCTCCTGTCTTTTTCACTCTGCATGAATAGAACTCAGGCTTTCGACCTGGTGGTGCGTGAGAGCATTTTGGGAGGGGAAGCCCATCATGTAAAAAACCTGTCTATCATATCAGTAGTAACCAAATTGCGCTTGAGCCCGATGGTGGGCTGGTTTACCTTTGTCCCACGCTGGTTCAGAGGCGGCCTGTGGGAGGGCGCGACGCCTGGGGCGCTTTCTAGCTGGGTCCTCAAGATGTGTGGTTGTCGCTGATGGGAAAATCCTCATGCGTTGGCCTTCTCCACGGGCACTGGGCCTTCTTCCGAACGCGATGACTCCACAAGCACTCGCCTCGCTTCGCAGGCTCCAGGCCTTTCCCTTCGAGCGCAAGAGCTTCACAGGCACTCGCCTTGCTTCCCAGGCTCCGGGCCTTTTCCTCGAGCGCGAGAGCTTCACAGGCACTCGCCTTGCTTCACAGGCTCCGGGCCTTTTCCTCGAGCGCGAGAGCTTCACAGGCACTCGCCTTGCTTCACAGGCTCTGGGCCTTTTCCTCGAGCGCGAGAGCTTCACAGGCACTCGCCTTGCTTCACAGGCTCTGGGCCTTTTCCTCGAGCGCGAGAGCTTCACAGGCACTCGCCTTGCTTCACAAGCTCTGGGCCTTTTCCTCGAGCGCGTGAGCTTCACAGGCACTCGCCTTGCTTCACAGGCTCTGGGCCTTTTCCTCGAGCACGAGAGCTTCACAGGCTCTGGGCCTTTTCCTCGAGCACGAGAGCTTCACAGGCACTCGCCTTGCTTCACAGGCTCTGGGCCTTTTCCTCGAGCGCGAGAGCTTCACAGGCACTCGCCTTGCTTCACAGGCTCCGGGCCTTTTTAAATAGGACAACCTCCGGAGGCCCCCGAAAATCCTCCCGAGGGGGAGTAACAGCGGTAGTCTGGGTTGCGCATGAGCCAGGCTTGACCCGACTCGCGAGGGGCTCGTGAGGGGAGGCAGCTGTGACGGAGCGGTAATCAGAACGCGAGAAACAGCTCGAGCGAGAATAAGCACCCCTTCCCCGAACACACGCAAATCTCAAATTCGAATCCAACTTAAATCCAGCGGGGAAAGCAACAGCCAAAGGGCAAGGCAACAAAAGGCAGACAAAAAGCCGCGTCCGGCACCTAATCTAGTCTTCGACGTCTTCTCACCAGCACGGAGCTAAGTGCTGTCCACTGGGCGTGGGAGGGAGCCCCAGGGCCTGAGGCCGGCACCCCTGAGACTCCGGGGCATGTACAACCCCACTCATTATTACGTGAGAGTGTCACGGGGCGGCGAGCTTCACAGGCACTGGTCCTTCTTCACAGGTACTGGCCTTGCTTCATATCGCCAGACGAGGGCCCCGCCTTGCGCCACACTCTAATGCCATCAGCAATGACCAGAACCCAGGTCGCCGCCCGATGGGGTAGAGCGATCGCCAGCGGTTCCCCCGACGACCACGGGTCCTCTGCCAGGGGCAGGCCCTGAGGCACCTCCCCAGCAGAGGGCCTACTTCTTGAGAACGCCTTGCGCCGAACGCCGCGGTGGGGATGTCGGATCCCGGCCCCTCCCCTGCAGCCCCCTGCACCCCCCTCCCGAGGGGTGAGGGGCTGTAGGAGCGGGGTGGCCGCTCGCTGCAGCGACCTGCACCTCCTGCGATCCACGGTTAGCATATACCTGCCCCTGAAGAGTTAGCGGCGCCCGGTGATCGCTGCCTCCAGCGTGGCCAGCGGGCTCGTCCTGGGACTCCGGGAAGGGCTCAGCCTCCATCACCTCGTCCCCCCAGCTGGGGCCGAGGAGTGAGCCCTGCCCGTCCTCGTGAGGGTGTCCTTGGTCCATCATGCAGGGCACGTACTCTTCCGTCGCCGTCACCCCGTACGCCATGCTGTGGCGCCCCGCATGCCATGCGGCCCCACCTGTCATGCCTGCCACTAGGTGGCAATGCGGCCGCCCTCCGGGGCCACGCGTCGCGTCGAGTCCTTCTCCTTCGCGGGCCGGGGGCGGGGGCAGCGCCGCCACCGGTCCGGTGCTGACAGCTTCGCTGGCGTCGGAGTAGCCTTGAAGCCCGCGGGCGCGCGCGGAGCCCCTGTGTGGGTCGCTCTAGGCTTGAGATGGGAGCTGGATGGAGAAGGGGTGAGCCCCCGAGGCGGCGAAGCCCAGGAGCTCCGCCACTCGCTCTAGCAGCACGTCGTGGCCGCCCTCCAGCAGCCTGCATCGCAGCAGCTCTCAGGCCACCGTGAGCGCGGCCCTCGAATTCGCCTGCTCCCGGCGGGTGTATGGTGTCGTTGTCGCAGCGTGATTGGAGGCCCTTGCCGCCGACCGAGCCTGCCACGGCGTAAGAGTTGCCGAAGTCTGTCCGCGTCGCCCGCGGCCCACAGCGCCCTGCGGACTGCGAGCTGCCTGGGGCGCGGGGTCGCCCGAGGCAAGCGGTTCCACGCGTTTGGGCCATGCAGCCCACGGGTCGGGGTTGACCTCCTAGTTGCCTGGCATGGCGATGAAGACGCGACGGGGCACGGAGTGGTGGAAGACGAATTCCGGCGCACCCCTACCTGGCGCGCCAAATGTCGGATTTCGGGTTTCGGCTGACCCTTAAGGTTCGAACACTGGGGTGTGCGCGGAAATCTCACCTTCAACCTCTCTGTCTCGAGGGGATCTAAACTACTAAAAGAACTGCACGAAAGACACAAGATTTATACTGGTTCGGGCCACCGATGTGGTGTAATACCCTACTCCAGTGTGTGGTGGATGGATTGCCTACTGGGGCTGGTGAGGATGAACAATACAAGGAAGACCAGCCTCGCGAGGGTCTGTTCTTGGCTGTGGTGATGAACTGCTGTAAAGAGTTCAGTCACCCTCTCTCTCTCTCTATGCTTTTTCTCTCACTCGTCGTCCTCTTGTTATGTGGGTGGCTGGTCCTATTTATAGAGGCTTGGTCCTCTCCCCAAATATTGAGCGGGAAGGGATCCAACAATGGCGGGCTAATTTGAAGGGGGACAACGAGTACATCTATCCTGACAAAAGCAGTCTTCGCCTGCCAAAGGCTCTGGTGATGACGCCGCGCTGGGCTCCATGGTGACCTCCGTCTCGTAGTCCTCCTGGTCCTGGTCTCGTTGCACCGAAGTGGCAACCTTTGCCTGATGCCTCGGTACTCCGCTGATATGCTTGCTCCCTTTGCACCAAAGAGGAAAGAGGGACGCTGCGCGCGCTGGCACCCTCCTGGTGCCCCGTGTCGTCATGGCTTGCGTCATGGGCACCTCGCGAGGTACCCCGCTTTGAACTCTCCGCCTCCTCGCGAGCCAGCCTGACGAGGCTGTGCCTGAGGATGCGCCGTGTCGTTCGCCTCGCGAGGCTTGGCCCCTCACGAGGGTCTTGAGCCTCGTGTTGATGAAGATGGGCCGCGCTGGGCCCCCGCTTGAGCCACGCCGCAGGCCGCAGGCAGGCAAGTCTGGGGACCCCCGTTCCCAGAACGCCGACATCAGCCACCCCGTCCTCCACCTCCAAGGAGCTGCCCCGATGTTCCCCTCGTCTTTCGCACCACCTCCATTCCCACACCGCCGTCTTCACCTGCACCACCGGAAGAGCATCATCATCACCGTTTCCTCGGATGAAGTTGCAGCCTAATCGGCGTCACCAAAGAGGTTGTACACTAATCGCCACATTTTCTTCTTGATTCGATCTCACGGTGCTGCCGGCGCTCGGTCCCGAGCCAACACGGCGTGGCTCCATCCACGGTGGCGTCGCCAGCCACTTCCTCCACGGCATCGCTCCCTCGGCGGCGACGTCCACATCAGTACGAGCTGATGCTGCTTTAGCTCTCGCTCGCGCTGCTGCTCTGCTCTTGCTCTCGGTCCCCTGCCTGGTCTGCTCTTGCTATTTCTCTTGCTTGCGCTGCTGCTCTTGCTCTTGCTCTTGCTTGTGATGCTGCTCCGATTTAGCTACACTTCAGTCGACTGAATCAATTTTTGGGTCAGTCGATTTTCAGGGGGGGGGGGGGGGGCTCGCCGGCGTGAAGGAAGAACCAGCCTCAGCGGGGAGGGGGGCTCGCCAGAGAGGTACCCCATTATTTATCTTAGGGTTCAGGATGGGGCAGTGGTCGCCGGCGGTGGCGGGGCGTTGGTGGGGCGGTGGCATGGGATCGCCGGAGAAAAAGCTCGGCACAGGGGGGCCTAGAGGGAATGTCCAGGGCGGTGACGGACCGGCAGTGGGGAGTGTTTTCGGGGCAGGCGGGGCGGCGCACCGCCGGCCGCGGGTGGCGGGGGGCTGCTGTTTTGCCGGTGATGGTTGGAGGCTCAGGGGGGGTGGAGGTTGAAGATGAACCGCAGGCCCTTGATTTCGTATCCAACGGCTGCAAAATCGACTAACCAGAGATGAAAAAGTTAGTCGACCGACGTGTAGCCTCACCTTGCTAGTGCATTTAGTTTCGACAGCAAAATTCAGTTTCGACAGCAAAATTCATTTTCAATAGTTAAGTCCAGTTTCGACAGTTAAGTTCAGTTTCGACAGTTAAGTTCAGTTTCGATAGTTAAGTTTAGAGATGAGCGGCTGATGTATTTTACATCTAGCACTTTGTGGTTATGTATTTTACGTCATGTATTGGATATGCTATTAGAATTCCACTTGGGTTAACATTATTCGTTGTCTCTCTTGTCCTGCTTCAGCCTCGGCGTCGTACAACTCACCGGAGCTGCTCCAACGACGAAACCCTCCATCACAGCGGAGCAGTACCTCGGGCTCCATCTCCAGACGCCTAAGATCTCCTTCCCCTCCTCCGACAGCAAAGTCAGCCGGAGCATCCTCACCGGCCAACCCAATCATGCTGAGATTGACATGGCTTCGCCAAAGAGGTTGTACACTTGTTGCATCTCTTTTTTACTCTACATGTTATATATATTGTCCACTGAGCACATGGATTTGTTCCTTTAGTGTCTCCTTGAAAGAAAAAATGTAGGAATTTTAATTTTCACTTGTCCTCCTTTTCAAATTCCTATTCATGAAGCACAAGAATAAGAGATAGTAGCTTAATAGCATTATAACCGTACATTTTCTTGTGGTTTGACTTAATCTCACCATGCTTCTTTGCATCCTGTGATCTTTCAATTGTTGTGAATCAAACACCCAGATTGGCAGAAATCCTGTGTTTTTAAATTCTCTGTTTTGCACGCGCATTCCTATCCTATTCCTGTCTATTTCCTATCCCTGCATTGTTGGAACCCTCCAATTCAAACGAGCCCTTACAGAATTACTTCTCTTACAGATAGTTGTCAAAGAAAACCTTGCGTGGTTTGTCCCGCTCCTGCTGCGCCGTCGTCCACCCTAGCTCAGCTGCTCCAACGACAGAAGGGTCCAGCACAGCAGGGATCCGGCCTCCAGACTGTCTTTCGCCGCCTTAGATCTTCTTCCCCGCCGCTGGCAGCCATGAAAACTGCATTACCATCATCAACCGAGCAGATGACCTTGAGGACTACACGGGTCCGCAAGAGAGGCCGCACTCTTTCGTGTCTGCTTGCGTTATGCATCGCTTAATATTACATGCTACTTTATCGTCTTGTTCACCGATTAGACTCTGAGTCAGCTCCAAACTAATGGTCAAACTTGAGTTTTTAAATGGTTGTGGGGTACATATCGGGGCTGCTATCAATAGTATCTATCTACTATCTGGTTAATCTCCGGTGTCTACTATGAGTTTCATGTTGGGTGGGAAACAAACAGTAAAGAAGCCATTATCTGTATTTTTTAACTGAATCCATTATCTTCCTACTATTATTGGTTTTGGGTCTATCCACAGGTTGCTACCATCACTCTGGATTTCTGCATGCACTCCTTACATAATCTCACTATGTCTTATTCCTATGCATGATAGTTATTGTAAACAATGGAACTAAACATGTAGAGCAAAAGAGACGAGCCTTGTGTGGCAATAAAATTTCATGCAGACATCGCTCCATGGTAGGCGCAAAGGCTGCCCCCCCCTCCACGCATTTTAGATTGTAATCGAGAGGAAGATATCTGTTCTGAGGGGGATTCAGAAGGAGAAGACAACTCCTATTTACCCCCTGAGGTCTTCGCTCTAACATGGCATGCTGATGTTGGTTATATCATGCATATGGTGTCTTGCATTGCTTACTTTATACACCAAATATGTCATCTGCTTTGTTTAGACATCATTTGTGTGAATGCCATCTGTTTAGTTTATTCATCGTTTATGTGAATTATGCAACGCCATCTTGTTTAGCCAGGCATCATATATGTGAATTTTGCAATGCCATCCTGCTTAGCCGGTCATCTTATATGTAAATTATATCAGGCCATCCTTTTTTTCGTTACATATTACATTTGTCAACAATGTTAGTACATTCAACTGCTCTTCGTGTGCATCAGCCATTTGACATAGTGATGGCAAATTCTGGAGTGAAAACAAGGTCTTCAGAGCAGACTATGCTATCTGACAAAACGCATATCTCGCTGGTTACGGATAGCTCCTCAGAGGAGGATTCAGAGACAGATGACCAGTCCTACCCCGCCCCCCCCCCCCCCCGAGGTGTATTCTCTAACTTGGCAAGGTTGTGTTGCTCATATTGTGCGTATGGTGTCTCGCATTGCTATGTCATTTGATTAGTTCAGACATGCTTTGTGTGAATGCCACCTGTTCAGTGTCTAATTACCATATATGTGAATTATGCATTGCCATCTTGTTGCAAGACATTATATATGTGAATTATACAATGCTATCTTGTTGCAAAGGCATTATATATGTGAATTATGCAATGCCATGCTGTTTAGCCAATCATCATGTATGTGAATTATATCATGCTATCATTTTTTGTATTACGTGTTCCATTTGTCGACAACGTTTGTATATTCAACTACTCTTCCTGTGCATCAGCCATTTGAAGCGGTGATGGAAGTATCTAGAGTGAAAACAAGGTATTCAGAGCAGACAATGCTACCTGCTGAAGCAAACATCTTGCTGGTTACAGAGAGCTCCTCAGAGGAGGATTCAGAGACTGATGACTAGTCCTATATTCCCCCTGAGGTCTATGCTCAAACTTGGCAGGGTTATATTACCCATGTCATGCATGTTGTCTTGCATTACTTAGTTTTTACATCATATATGGATTGCCATATGCTTACTTGCTTACTATATAAATCATATATTTGAATTATATCATGTCATCATGTTTACATAGTGCATACACATCATCTATCTGAATTATGGCATGGGAACCCATTTAATAAAGACATCATATAGTTATATCATCTCATCCTGTTTAGTGTTTACAGTCATCATATTTTGAATTATGGCATTCTATCCGTGAATGTGTGTGAATTATGGCATGCCAACCTATTTAATAAACACATTATATAGTTATGTCATGTCATCCTGTTTACATAGTCTCATATTTTGAACTATGTCTTTCCTTCTTTTTTAGTTAGCCATCATAATGTGAAATTGTGTCATGCTATCCTGTTTAGTTAGCCATCATATATGTGAAATTGTGTCATGCTATCATGTTTGGTTAGACAACATAAATATGAATTATTTCATGCCCTCTTTTATTCCCCACTATCCATTGCACCTGTCTATCATACAATGTCTATACTTTCAATTACTTTTCTTGTTTATCAGCCATTTGAATTGGAGAGCGTGATGGCAGTATCTAAGGGAGTAACAACACGGTCTTCAGAAAAGATAGTGCTACCAGTTGATGCAGATAGAACCACGGTTGTACTTGCCCAAGGACCAGATCCACCACACATAACCTAGACTCTCGCAGATTGTACCCCTACCCAGTTGGACAGAGAACCAGCTACACCCCTTCTAACCCCAACCCCGGCAGATAGTAACCCAGTTCCAGTTGACACAGCACCGTCTCCACCAGAGAGCACCCAAACACGAGCATTTAGTAAGGGAACTGCAGTGCCCAAAGCATGAGGACCACCACTCCAAATCCCAATTCAACGCTTAAAGGAGAAGAAGATTTGTTCTCAGGTCAGGTTCTGTAGCTATGGTTCATACTCCTTTGCTCTTGCATTACTGTATTTACTCATACCAACTATTTTCAAATTTGAAGGATGGAATTGAAACTCTAATGGCGCAACAGGTATGTTTTAAACCTGTTTCTTTAACTGGTTTGCTGTTGTAACCTGCTCTATGTTGATTTCAGTTTCAATTGAATAAACAGTTATGTTCTCATGTCATGCACATTACAAGTGTTGTTATTGCTCTATAGTTACCCACACTTATATTCTGTCTATTCTTCTTTGTCTTGAACAAATATTATTTGAACTGTGTATCTATCTTGATTTGGCAACAAAAACTAGAATGATATAGACCATAAAGTGACCATGGTACATAGATATATGTTTGTTTCATGTTGTTATCCTATCCACTTTACTAGTGAACTCATTTACCAAAATGAGTTCCATATACAACATGGTAAACAAGTGATGTGTCTGCTTGTTTCTCTTTTAGAATGCGGACAAAATATTGGAGAACAGTACCGCGTTATCCAATGGTAAAGGAAGTAATGCAGATAAGGTTCAAGATAGTGAGACATCCCTGTTGGTCTCCAAGAAAGCTGATAAAAACTATCTTGACGACAATGAGGGAACCTAAAAGTCCTTTCTTGATGTAGTGTCGAGTTACTGGCCACTACTGCTGGCACAAGCTCTTCGAACTCACTACCTGAATCAGTTTGTCTTCTTGAGTATCAACTTCAAGTTGAAAGACATCGATCAGATGTGCTGCGACAGGAAGCTAAAGGACTGAGGAAGTCCCTGCAGAATTCAGATGCATATTTTCTAGTGCAATAGCAAGCGCTGGAGGATTTAAGCGCCAAACAAGAGAAAGTTAATAAGCTTGCTAAGCATCTTGCCAGCATTATGGGTACCCAGGATATTGTTTCTTGAGATCTTCTGAAGTGGTTTCACTTCTAGATTTGTTTTGCTGCGGCGTTTATTTGCGCTGGTCGCCAACTTTGACAATCAGTGTATATGATATGCTGCTTTGTTCCCTATATTTGCACTGGTGGCGAACTTTGATGCCTAGTGGATGTAATATGTGTAATAGCCGTGATAGCCTAGCGTTAGTTGCTTGCTTATTTATTTCCTTGTTGTCTTGTTTATTTGTTTGCTTGTAGTCATTGCGGTTCTTTTTCCGCGGTTAGCTAGTGGCTGCAATAACCTATTTTTTTAAAACTAGGCCACAATAACCATGGGCTAATATTTAATGTAGTGACATTGGGCCTCCTACTGGCCGTAGAAACAGTGGGCCTTCTACGGGCCGTAGAAACAATGGGCCTTCTACGGGCCATGGAAACAATGGGCCTTCTGCGGGCCGTATCATCAATGGGCCTTATACGTGTCGGATGATTGATTGGCCAAACATGGGCCAAACAGACCCCATTATGGCCGTAAACGGGCTAGAGTTGGAATCATCCGTTCATGGGCCGACCATAACAGGCCATCGTTAATAGGCCGTATTTGATGACGCTATGGAAACGGCCCAACGTATTAACGGCCCACAAACGGGCCGACTGTAGCCACGGGCTGAATTTGATCCACAAGCAGAAAATGATAGTAACAGGCCATAAGTAAACGAATGCTGTAAATGAGCCAAGAATAAATGGGCTCTGAAAAGGCCGAAAGATAACATGGGCTGCAAACGGCCCAACGGAATAACGGGCCGTTAATGGGTATAAAGTGATACACTGTTCATTACGGGCCAGTTTCACCACGGGCTATTAATGGGTGTAAAGTGATACACTGTTCATTACGGGCCAGTTTCACCGCGGGCAGTTAATAGGCCAAGAGTTACATAGGGCCTCATATGGGCCGAAAGACGTCATGGGCCATACATGGGCCAGAAGTGAAAACGGGCTGGAATCATATTGGGTGGCCTAGATGACGCTACTGGGCCAAATTCGGATAGGGCGTAACGGGCCTTGGGTTAGCGGGCTGTAAATGGGCTATATGCGAACAGGCCGTTAACAGGCTTTACATGGGCCGGCCCGCCACCTTTTGACCAAGTCAAACGGGCTGGCCTTTTCACAGGAATGGGCCTCTGTTGGGCCGTGCCACCTGTCGACGTATCATAGGCACCTTCTGTCCAATGAGTGGATGACATCTATCCCAACGATGAGCCGACACGTGTTTCCTCCGGCCAATGATGATTTTACACGTGGAAAATCCCCATTGGCCGGAGCTGTTAACGGGTTATCGGATCCAAAACCCGACCCGATAGCTTAACGGTGTTCCGTTACGGTGGATGCCATGTGTCGGTCACCCTTGATGAAAGCACTTCTGTGACGCGTGATTTATTGTCATGGAAGTGGACACTTCCGTGATGATAATTTTGGTAATGTCATGGAACACTTCTACGATAGCAAAGGTATGACTATCTTGATTCTGTCATAAATTTGTCATGGATGTACATGCATGACAAAAAACACGACCTACTGTGACAAACATGTATCATCACGGAAGTGTATTTTTTTTGTAGTGCCCCTCCCGATCAACAGTACCCACGTTTCGACCATAGGAGGTCCGTTTCCTCCATTTTGCGGTACGCCAGACCCCTCCGGATGAACAGGATCCCGTTTCAAATGTGGCCAGTCGAACACAAGGCCGTTTCCTCCATTCTGCGGTATGCCAGGCCTCGTTTCCATCGGTTGTTTCGTCCAAGCCGGTTGGCTCCCATGTGTTCCGTTGCCTCCCGATGAACATGACACATTCCGTTGCCTCCCCATGAACACGACGACGACGCAGTTTCTCCATTCCGACCCAGCCATGTACACGAGCCCTGGCCATACGTACGCGTGAGTAGGCGTTCGAGACCCCACCCGTATGTACGTACGTGGTCGTATTTACTTTCTTGCACCCTGGCTGTTGTACGTACATGTACATGCTATGTGTGCGCCTATACTACGACACGTGTGCGCCTCTACATCGACCAGTATGTACGTACACGTTCGCGACCAGAATGACAATGCTACGCACGCTTCGACCAGGTGGGTCCCGACTGTCAGACACTTCATTGTGTGCGAAGATGTAACTGGTGGGTCCCAGCAGTCAGGGAGGCGAATCGTTTTTTTTTGCCCGGACGCACATCCTTGCGTGCGAAGATGTAGCTAGTGGGTCCCAGCAGTCAGGGGGAAACGTATTTTCACAAAATACGCTGGCCCGTCTGGTGGGTCTCCGCTGTCAAGTGGAGGAATAATTATTTTGCGCGTAATAAGGAGGCACTTCCTTACTGCGGCCGTGGACTCAGCTGTCAGCCTCTCCACGTACAGTACTCTTCCAATGGAAGTCATTCCTTGACCATGTTGACCACGCCGTGCCAAGAGTACCAGGGCGGTGGACGATGGCGAGGCCTAGGAAGGGGACAACACGGAGCCGGGAAAGACGCGGCCATGGAAGCCCGTGCCTAGAGGAGTATGTGGGTTCACTAGTTCGACTACGGTGTGAGGCTGCCATCGCCGCAGGGCCTGGCCAGCGGTGGGAATATTAGGGGGCGGTGAGGCCTCCACGGCAGCACAGCCGACCACGGGAGGCAGGAGCATGCGGCACAACCGGCGCTGCTTTGGGCGGCTGGAGCAAGAAGACCAGAGGTTGAAGAAGCACTACGGTCGTTGGATGGACATCGTACGGTCACTGGAGCTAGAATCGTTCATATTGACTAAGTTGACAAAGCACTCCGTCCCCGTCAACTTAGTAGGCCCACAAGTCAGCCACCCACCAAGGTGGGTCCCAACTAGCAGGGGGAGTATTCATTTTTTTGTGCATAATAAGGAGGCACTTCCGGTGGGTCCGAGCTGACAGCTGGGGGAACGTTTTTTCATGAAATACGGTGGCCCATCCGGTGGGTCCCAGCAGTCAGGGGGGAACTTTTTTTCGCCAAATGCGGTGGCCCGTCCGGTGGGTCCCTGCTGTCAGGCGGACGAATAATTATTTTCTGCATAATAAGGAGGCACTTCCTTGGGGCTGTCGTGGACCCAGCTGTCAGCCTCTCCACGTACAATACTCTTCCGTTGGAAGTCATTCCTTGACCACATTGACCACGCCGCGCCGAGAGCACCAGGGCGATGGACAACGGCGAGGCCTAGGAAGGGGACGACGCGGAGCCGGGGAAGACCCGGCAGTGGATGCCCACTCGTAGAGGAGTATGAGGGTTCACTGGTTCGCTGCGGTGTGAGGATGCCATCACCGCAGAATAACAGGGGTGTGGGTGAGTAGAGGGATGGCCTGGCCAGCGATGGGAGTAGTAGAGGGCGGTGAGGCCTTCGCCGCTTCGCAACCGGCCATGGGAGGCAGGAGCACGAGGCATGACCGGCGCTGGTTTGGGCGGCTGGAGCAAGAAGACCAGAGGTTGAAGAAGCACTACGGTCGTTGGATGGACATCGTACGATCACTGGAGCTAGAATCGTGCATATTGACTAAGTTGACAAAGCCCTCCATCCCCATCAACTTAGTAGGCCCACAAGTCAGCCTGCCACTATATTGGGTCCTAGCTAGCAGGGGGAGTATTCATTTTTTTGTGCGTAATAAGGATGCACTTCTTTGCGTGCTAAGATATAGCTGGTGGGTCCGAGCTGTCAGCGGCGGTAACGTTTTTTTTCACAAAATACAGAGGCCCTTTCAGTGGGTCCCAGATGTCAGGTGGAGGAATCATCATTTTTCACGTAATAAGGAGGCATTTCCTTGCGTGCGGCCGTGGACCCAGCTATCAGCCTCTCCACGTACAGTCCACTTTAGATGCATGTCGGTCGTTGACCATGTTGACTAGGCCGCGCTGAGAGCACCAGGGCGGTGGATGACGGCAAGGCCTAGGAAGGGAACGACTCAGAGGCAGGGAAGACTCGGCAGTTGTTTCCCATGCGGTGGGGAGTACAACTCTATGAGGGTTTACTGGTTCGTCTGCCGTCGCCGGAGAATAACAGCAGGTGTGGGTGAGTAGAGGGATGGCTAGGCCAGCGATGGGAGTACGGTGGGGCGGTGAGGCTTGCACGACAGCACAACTGGTCGCGGGGAGGAGGGAGCAGGCAGTGCCGTCGGCGCTTGTTTGAGCGGCTGGGGCAGGAAGAGCAGAGATTGAAGAAGCACGACGGCCGTTGGATGGACATCCAACAGTCATTGCTTGTGCGTCAACCTTTTTTTAGGAAAGCCTCAAATCTGTGGAAAATAGCATACATCCCATCTGTCATTATTTCTAATAATTTACAGCCCATTTGCTAATTCTTAAGGGTTTTTTTGGAACCCATATTCTTTTTGTTAGCATTACAGCCCATATTGTGGCCACGGTTAAAAAATTATACGAAATTTTGCATATTTCAATGCGGTCCGAACTATTTTTAATCTCGAAATTTCGAGTCACATTCAAACTGATTTTAAAAATAAATGTATATCAATATAAAATCCAACAAACTGTCCATGCATAAAAATTAATGCAATTTTAAATCTCGAAATGAAAAAAAGAAATTTGAAACTAATTGTCGGTTTCATGTGTTTTAAAAATGTATAGCCCATTTCTCATTACTGATAGGCCATTTTCTCGTCCAGCCGAATGAAGCTCTCCTCGTCTTGAAAGATTTGCAGCCCAATAGGCCTGACAAAGCGACTTACTTGGCAAATCACAAAAAAAACTAGGCTAGCCATTTTCAGAAAGAAAAAAAACTACTAGGCTAGTCTGTGGTAAACATAAAAGAGAAGGCTGTCTAGACAGGCCAGAGTGCCCCGCACAACCCAGTTGACACCCTGCTTCCGTCTATGAAACAAATTAGATAAATGCAACTCCAATTATGGCGATTCATAAAAATGCCACTACAATTTCCAAACTTTGAAAAATGCCACTGTAATTTTTGCAAACTTTGGAAAACGCCACTGCAATTTGCAAACTTTGAAAAACGCCACTCCAGACTTCGAAAAATGCTACTAGAAATGGCATGAAATGGCATTTTTCAAAGTTTGAAATTGCAGTGGCATTTCTCAGAAACACCAGATTTGTAGTGGCATTTATCAAATTAACCCAAAACAAAAATAATTGGGCGAGCTTGGGTCCCTGGTGTCAGCCGCTCGTTGTGCAATTCTTTCATTTATTGACTACGTTGACGATGGCATGGGACCCAGATGTCAGAAATCCATTAGGAGGAGCCATTTTTATTGGCTTGAAATAAGGAGGCACTTGCTTGCGTACTACCATGACCTTGGTGGGTCCCTGCTGTCATCCTCTCCACATACAATCATCTCCTGATTGTGTACGCGTCAACTTGGTAGGCCCACAAGTCAGCCTCTAAACCCGTGGAGGACAAATACAACTCATTAAAAAATAACAACCCATTCCATACGTTCAAACGGAAAGTTCAACATTCACAGCAAAGTAACAGGTCTGATCCACATATAGAGTACTAAACTTCCACGTTGACAACCATAATAGCCAAGTTAACTATGTACTCCCACTAATACTCTAGTAGCGTACAAGTACCAACTTACTCTTAGCTAACTAGACGATGTCGGCCGCCATCTGCGATACACGCTAAATGCCGGCACCGGCGTCCTCCGCCTTGCCTCGGACTTGTCAGAGGTGTGATAGAGCGCGTTGCTCGCGCGCGTTGGCCCTTTCCGTGCCGGTGTGGTCCACCGAAGCTTCGGCTTCTAAGAGGGAAACCCACTTGACGAGCTGGTAGTAAAAATCAACGTCGTGAACACGTGCGTGCCCGACAGCCTTCAGGGCTATTTAACGGGCGCCGGCCTCCACGTAGTCGGCCCAGTTGCGGGCGCTCTACTCGCGACTCAGAGCATCGGTGCGTGGCTGCTCCATGTCCCGCTGGCTGCACAAATCGGCGATACGCTGCTCCTCTGCCAAACGGTCGTGCTCCAACAACTCCTGCTCCTCCACCAGGCGGTCGCGCTCCAATAAGTCCTCGATCTCCGCATTGCCATCTAAAGACCGATAGAATGCCTCCTCCCTCCATCTACCTTACGGTGAAAAACCAAACACCAGTTCCAGAGGTGACCGCCTTCGGCCTCACCTATCACGGACGGGCGAGGGCATGGTGGACGTGGCGAGAGCGAGGATAAGTGGCGAGCGATGTCGGGCCGGTGGGGGCTTATGAGGATAGGGCGAGTTGGGTCACGGTGCCACCATAGAAGCCCGGGAAACAGTACTTATAGGCGGAAGGTAGCGCGACAGTCATCAGAATTCAATGCATAATTAAGCAGGCATGGCTTAGCGTGCCAGCTTGCTGTGGAAAACTAGAGAAACTGAAATTCTAACTGTGACGTCACATCCCATCTGTGTTGGGTCGCACGCCAGCATGACGGTCAAACAAGTGCACTTGAATCATCTCCCTCCTTGTCAATAATGATTCCACAGATTTTAAAGGCCCGCAACAATTAAAGTGCATCTTTTTCGCATCAGTTAGCTACCTTAATTACGGCCGGTTGCATGCAGGAACTCAAAATCGCTCGCAGCCAGTACGCGGAGCAGCATGCAACGACTCGCAGCCGAGGGCATTAGTTGATGAGCTTTAGCTAGGAGATAAGGCATTTGCGAATGTTTTCGCTGACAGTTTCTTCAGATTCACATGGCATTTTCTTCAGAGCAGCTTGTCAGTTTCTTCAGAGGTAGGCATTTTTATTCAAAAAATGTCACTTCGGATATTGCGTCGCAACTAAAATTGCTAGGAGCGCATTAGTAGGCTAGCTAGTGATCGAACAGTAACTTGTAAACACTAAGCGAACAGATATAAGGAACTGTTAATGCATCTCAATGATTCACAGGTCATATACAAATATGTAGCTCCAAAAGTAAAGATCAGCCACAACTAAAACCACCTAGTATGATTCCCATACATAAGATCAACATGTTAATGCATCTCAATGATTCACAGATCATATACAAATATGTAGCTCCAAAAGCAAAGATCTAGAAAAAAATGTGTTCTTCCTACTAACATGGATGCTTCTCTTGGCCAACATTCAGTACAGACTGAAAGACAAATTTGTTTGTGAAGTCTACAATTCCTCTTGCAAACGTAAGTGGTTTCACCAACAGCTGGAACCATGAGAATGAACCACACATGATGGAGGAACATCCACTGCAATATGATTTGGTCTTCTCTCGATCACACGGCGAGACTATTTTCGAAATACAAACTTTAACTTAAGCAAAATGATGCCCATTGTGAAGCAAAGCAATGAAGCACCTAGTGTTGGCCAATAAATAGTACAGTACTACTTTTCTGCAGTCCATGAAGTGACTATCCAATCTTTCTGTGTCTATTTTCAAATGGCACTGCATGCAGTGACTATACTATTCTCTTCTGCAATTCAACCAAAATCGTGGTCACTTTGTGTGTTTGCCAAATACCAACGGGCAGATATCTCTGTCTGCACAAATATCAAGCAGCTAGTAAACATATACCCCACCTTGTATTTTCAGTTTAAACATGTCTCTTCCGCTTAGCATTTGTCATGTTTTGCACTGGACAATTTGATACGGTCATGTTTTGTCCTGGACAATTTCATACTGAATTGATTTGCTGGTTCAGAGCAGAAATATAGCGCCTATTCTTCATCAGACCAAGGATATCCATGTTTGCAGTGATGGAAGAGGTGAAATCGATACAACCGAAATTGAGCATCCAATCATTGAATCATGTCCAGCACCTCCAATGTAGGTCCACCCTGCCAATAAATTCACATGCAAACCACTAGTATTACTATCTAATGATAGTACAAAAAGAGTAGCAAGATAGTAGCAAACCATGTACCTTCTTAATGAACAGCTCATAGTGCAACCAATTGGATATAAAGGTTGAAGAAAACATGCTCCTAATGTTGAACCAGTTGGACTTTTTGTGCAGTTCCACTAAAATCGAGCATCCCTGTTTGCATAGATATTGAAAGTGTGATTACTATAAAAGTGGAACTAGTTGAAGCATAGACTCACAAATATAAGCATTCCAATTTCTTAATGGGAAAAGGTAGTAAGACTGTTTCTAACTACCTGTTTGAAGGAATAAATAAGGCAACAGCGGCTGATGTCAGAAAGGCATAGATAGTTCTTTCTGAAAGAATGATCGATTCTTGACCTTTCCTCTTCTTTTAAGCATATTTTGTGCAGTTCAACTAAAATAAAATGCCATCACCGCCTTGACAATTCAGTGACACTGTACAAAAGGAAATGACTTAGCATTACATCATGATGTCAGGTATGTATTCGACAGGCATTAGAGACAAACTTACAGACCTCCTCCGATAACATAATGAACATTAATTTTAACAAAGGTGTCACTAGCTTTACCGGGATAATTTGAGTGAACTCTACATCCTCTGTTCCTTAATATAAGACGTTTTCGCGGTTCAGTTTAAAGTACCCAAATGTCTAGTATTTAGAAAAACAGGTAGTAGTTTTCTTGAGCACATATTTGGGAAAGCTTGCCACACTTTATTTATGTCCATACGATAATGCAACACCATTCGAAATTTCGAATACTATAAATATACACTAATCCAATGGCTAGTGCAATAGTAGAGTAGTTATTTTATTACAGTGTACAGTACAATGGTTTTACTGAACAGATTTCAATAAACTCTGGCACTGGAAGATTTCTATAAGAATTAACAATACAAAATGTAAAGGTAACACGTTTCAGCATTGGTATACTAGTTGTGCATGAGCATTAAACCAAATACAAAAGTCTGAAGGTAACTAGCATTATTAACTAATGACAGCATAAAAAAATTGCAAACCATGTACCTCCAAGGTAAATATCATTTCGAACTCAGGGGGGCTTAAAAATTGCTATCCCAATCTTGATAATCGATCAAACATAAATACTTGATCGAACGAATCAAGAGAACAACCGGAGGAGGAGGTGCCCACTCTTGACCTTTCCTCTTGTCTTCATAATTTTTTGTGCAGTTTAACCAAAATAAAATGACATCAGTGCCTTGGCATTTTTGTGACACTATACAAAAAAATTAACTTATCTCATGAAAGTGAGGTATGTAATCTATAAGCATTAACAGTGCAAAAATCTGAAGGTAGTAACAAGTTTCATCGTTGGTATACTGGCTATGCAACAACATTAGAATGCCTTAGCTGAAAAATCTTTAATACATCCACAATCAACAGCTAACCCTGTAATAATCCAGTGACATTAAATGGCATTTCTTAAATTTATCGGTGGCATTAGACTGAATGTGGCATTAGTTAAATGTGGCATCACTTTAGCAGTAGCATTGCTTGACTTGACTGCCGGCGTTATACTAACAGCAAAAAAGTGACAATAAGAGCATGGGAGGCCCATTCGGATAGTGGGCGCACCAGTACGATGTACCTCCACGGACGCATAGAGTGGTGAGGGAGGTATGGTTGCCCAGAGCAACAAATATCCAGGCAACATATGTGGATTACGTCCCATTTTTGTTATGTTTAGCCACCTTTTTCCTATGTGAGGACAACAATGTTGGGGAACGTAGTAATTTCAAAAAAATTCCTACGCACACGCAAGATCATGGTGATGCATAGCAACGAGAAGGGAGAGTGTAGTCTACGTACCCTCGTAGACCGACAATGGAAGCGTTATGACAATGCGGTTGATGTAGTCGTACGTCTTCATGGCCCGGCCGATCAAGCACCGAAACTACGGCACCTCCGAGTTCTAGCACACGTTCAGCTCGATGACGATCCCCGGACTCCGATCCAGCAAAGTGTCGGGGAAGAGTTCCGTCAGCACGACGGCGTGGTGACGATCTTGATGTTCTACTTTCGCAGGGCTTCGCCTAAGCACCACTACAATATTATCAAGGACTATGGTGCAGGGGGCACCGCACACGGCTAAGAGAACGATCTTGAAGATCAACTTGTGTGTCTAGAGGTGCCCCCCTGCCCCCGTATATAAAGGAGCAAGGGGGGAGGCCGGCCGGCCCTTGGGGCGCGCCAAGGAGGAGGAGTCCTCCTCCTAGTAGGACTAGGACGAGTAGGACTCCCCTCTTTCCTAGTCCTACTAGGAGGGGGAAAGGAAGGGGGAGAGGAAGAAGGAAAGGGGGGCGTCGCCCCCCCCTCTCCTAGTCCAATTCGGACCAGAGGGGGAGGGGGCGCGCTGCCCACCCTGGCCGCCCCTCTCTCTCCACTAGGGCCCATAAAGCCCATTACTTCTCCCGGGGGGTTCCGGTAACCCTCTGGCACTCCGGTTTTCTCCGAAATCACCCGGAACACTTCCGGTGTCCGAATATAGCCGTCCAATATATCAATATTTATGTATCGACCATTTCGAGACTCCTCGTCATGTCCATGATCACATCCGGGACTCCGAACAAACTTCGGTACATCAAAATATATCAACTCATAATGAAACTGCCATCGTAACGTTAAGCGTGCGGACCCTACGGGTTCGAGAACAATGTAGACATGACCGAGACATGTCTCCGGTCAATAACCAATAGTGGAACCTGGATGCTCATATTGGCTCCCACATATTCGACGAAGATCTTTTATCGGTCAGATCGCATAACAACATACTTTGTTCCCTTTGTCATCGGTATGTTACTTGCCCGAGATTCGATCGTCGGTATCTCAATACCTAGTTTAATCTCATTACCGGGAAGTCTCTTTACTCGTTTCGTAATACATCATCTCGCAACTAACTCATTAGTTGCAATGCTTGCAAGGCTTATGTGATGTGCATTACCGAGAAGGCCCAGAGATACCTCTCCGACAATTGGAGTGACAAATCCTAATCTCGAAATACGCCAACCCAACATGTACCTTTGGAGACACCTGTAGAGCTCCTTTATAATCACCCAGTTACGTTGTGACGTTTGGTAGCACACAAAGTGTTCCTCCGGCAAACGGGAGTTGCATAATCTCATAGTCATAGGAACATGTATAAGTCATGAAGAAAGCAATAGCAACATACTAAACGATCGGGTGCTAAGCTAATGGAATGGGTCATGTTAATCACATCATTCTCCTAATGATGTGATCCCGTTAATCAAATGACAACACATGTATATGGTTAGGAAACATAACCATCTTTGATTAACGAGCTAGTCAAGTAGAGGCACACTAGTGACGTTTAGTTTGTCTATGTATTCACACAAGTATTATGTTTCCGGATAATACAATTCTAGCATGAATAATAAACATTTATCATGATATAAGGAAATAAATAATAACTTTATTACTGCCTCTAGGGCATATTTCCTTCAGTCTCCCACTTGCACTAGAGTCAATAATCTAAATTTACACAGTAATGATTCTAACATCCATGGAGCTTTGGTGCTGATCATGTTTTGCTCATGGAAGAGGCTTAGTCAATGGGTATGCTACATTCAGATCCGTATGTATCTTGCAAATCTCTATGCCTCCCACCTGGACTAGATCCCGGATGGAATTGAATCGTCTCTTGATGTGTTTGGTTCTCTCGTGAAATCTGGATTCCTTTGCCAAGGCAATTGCACCAGTATTGTCACAAAAGATTGTCATTGGACCCGATGCACTAGGTATGACACCTAGATCGGATATGAACTCCTTCATCCAGACTCCTTCATTTGCTGCTTCCGAAGCAGCTATGTACTCCGCTTCACATGTAGATCCCGCCACAACACTTTGTTTAGAACTGCACCAACTGACAGCTCCATCGTTTAATGTAAACACGTATCCGGTTTGCGATTTAGAATCATCCGGATCAGTGTCAAAGCTTGCATCAACGTAACCATTTACGATGAGCTCTTTGTCACCTCCATATACGAGAAACATATCCTTATTCCTTTTCAGGTATTTCAGGATGTTCTTGACCGTTGTCCAGTGATCCACTCCTGGATTACTTTGGTACCTCCCTGCTAGACTTATAGCAAGACATACATCAGGTCTGGTACACAGCATTGCATACATGATAGAGCCTATGGCTGAAGCATAGGGAACATCTTTCATTTTCTCTCTATCTTCTGCAGTGGTCGGGCATTGAGTCTTACTCAATTTCACACCTTGTAACACAGGCAAGAATCCTTTCTTTGCTTGATCCATTTTGAACTTCTTCAAAAAAAATTCAAGGTATGTGCTTTGTGAAAGTCCAATTAAGCGTCTTGATCTATCTCTATAGATCTTAATGCCCAATATGTAAGCAGCTTCACCGAGGTCTTTCATTGAAAAACTCTTATTCAAGTATCCCTTTATGCTATCCAGAAATTCTATATCATTTCCGATTAGTAATATGTCATCTACATATAATATTAGAAATGCTACAGAGCTCCCACTCACTTTCTTGTAAATACAGGCTTCTCCAAAAGTCTGTACAAAACCAAATGCTTTGATCACATTATCAAAGCGTTTATTCCAACTCCGAGAGGCTTGCACCAGTACATAAATGGATCGCTGGAGCTTGCACACTTTGTTAGCTCCCTTTGGATCGACAAAACCTTCCGGCTGCATCATATACAACTCTTCTTCCAAAAATCCATTTAGGAATGCAGTTTTGACATCCATCTGCCACATTTCATAATCATAAAATGCGGCAATTGCTAACATGATTCAGACAGACTTAAGCATCGCTACGGGTGAGAAGGTCTCATCATAGTCAATCCCTTGAACTTGTCGAAAACCTTTTGTGACAAGTCGAGCTTTGTAGACAGTAACATTACCGTCAGTGTCAGTCTTCTTCTTGAAGATCCATTTATTCTCAATTTCTTGCCGATCTTTGGGCAAGTCAACCAAAGTCCATACTTTGTTCTCATACATGGATCCCATCTCAGATTTCATGGCTTCAAGCCATTTTGCGGAATCTGGGCTCACCATCGCTTCTTCATAGTTCGTAGGTTCATCATGATCTAGTAGCATGACTTCCAGAATAGGATTACCGTACCACTCTGTTGTGGATCTTACTCTGGTTGATCTACGAGGTTCAGTAGTAACTTGTTCTGAAGTTTCATGATCATCATCATTAGCTTCCTCACTAATTGGTGTAGGTGTCACAGAAACTAGTTTCTGTGATGTACTACTTTCCAATAAGGGAGCAGGTACAGTTACCTCATCAAGTTCTACTTTCCTCCCACTCACTTCTTTCGAGAGAAACTCCTTTTCTAGAAAGTTTCCCAATTTAGCAACAAAAGTCTTGCCTTCGGATCTGTGATAGAAGGTGTATCCAATAGTTTCTTTTGGATATCCTATGAAGACACATTTCTCTGATTTGGGTTCGAGCTTATCAGGTTGAAGCTTTTTCACATAAGCATCGCAACCCCAAACTTTGAGAAACGACAACTTTGGTTTCTTGCCAAACCACAGTTCATAAGGCGTCGTCTCAACGGATTTTGATGGTGCCCTATTTAACGTGAATGCGGCCGTCTCTAAAGTATAACCCCAAAACGATAGCGGTAAATCAGTAAGAGACATCATAGATCGCACCATATCTAGTAAAGTATGATTATGACGTTCGGACACACCATTATGTTGTGGTGTTCCGGGTGGCGTGAGTTGTGAAACTATTCCGCATTATTTCAAATGTACACCAAACTCGTAACTCAAATATTCTCCTCCACGAGCAGATCGTAGGAATTTTATTTTCTTGTTATGATGATTTTCAACTTCACTCTGAAATTCTTTGAACTTTTCAAATGTTTCAGACTTATGTTTCATGAAGTAGATATACCCATATCTGCTTAAGTCATCTGTGAAGGTGAGAAAATAACGATATCCGCCACGAGCCTCAACATTCATCGGACCACATACATCTGTATGTATGATTTCCAACAAATCTGTTGCTCTCTCCATAGTACCGGAGAATGGTGTTTTGGTCATCTTGCCCATAAGGCACGGTTCGCAAGTACCAAGTGATTCATAATCAAGTGGTTCCAAAAGTCCATTAGTATGGAGTTTCTTCATGCGCTTTACACCGATATGACCTAAACGACAGTGCCAGAAATAAGTTGCACTATCATTATCAACTCTGCATCTTTTGGCTTCAACATTATGAATATGTTGTCACTACTATCGAGATTTAATAAGAATAGACCACTCTTCAAGGGTGCATGACCATAAAAGATATTACTTGTATAAATAGAACAACCATTATTCTCTGATTTAAATGAATAACCATCTCACATCAAACAAGATCCAGATATAATTTTCATGCTTAATGCTGGCACCAAATAACAATTATTTAGGTCTAATACTAATCCCGAAGGTAGATGTAGAGGTAGCGTGCCGACCGCGATGACATCGACTTTGGAACCATTTCCCACGCGCATCGTCACCTCGTCCTTAGCCAATTTTCGCTTAATCCATAGTCCCTGTTTCGAGATGCAAATATTAGCAACAGAACCAGTATCAAATACCCAGGTGCTACTGTGAGCATTAGTAAGGTACACATCAATAACATGTATATCATATATACCTTTGTTCACCTTGCCATCCTTCTTATCCGCCAAATACTTGGGGCAGTTCCACTTCCAGTGACCAGTCTGCTTGTAGTAGAAGCACTCAGTTTCAGGCTTAGGTCCATATTTGGGTTTCTTCTCCTGAGCAGCAACTTGCTTGCTGTTCTTTTTGAAGTTTCCCTTCTTCTTCCCTTTGCCATTTTTCTTGAAACTAGTGGTCTTGTTGACCATCAACACTTGATGCTCCTTCTTGATTTCTACCTCCGCAGCTTTCAGCATTGCGAAGAGCTCGGGAATTGTCTTAGCCATCCCTTGCATATTATAGTTCATCACGAAGCTCTTGTAGCTAGGTGGAAGTGATTGGAGAATTCTGTCAATGACGCAATCATCTGGAAGATTAACTCCAAATTGAATCAAGTGATTATTATACCCAGACATTTTGAGTATATGCTCACTGATAGAAATGTTCTCCTCCATCTTGCAGCTATAAAACTTATTGGAGACTTCATATCTCTCAATCCGGGCATTTTCTTGAAATATTAACTTCAACTCCCGGAACATCTCATATGCTCCATGACATTCAAAACGTCGTTGAAGTCCCGATTCTAAGCCGTAAAGCATGGCACACTGAACTATTGAGTAGTCATCAGCTTTGCTCTGCTAGACGTTCATAACATCTGGTGTTGCTCCAGCAGCAGGCCTGGCACCTAGCGGTGCTTCCAGGACGTAATTCTTCTATGCAGCAATGAGGATAATCCTCAAGTTATGGACCCAGTCCGTGTAATTGCCACCATCATCTTTCAACTTTGCTTTCTCAAGGAACGCATTAAAATTCAACGGAACAATAGCACGGGCCATCTACCTACAATCAAACATAAACAAGCAAGATACTATCAGGTACTAAGTTCATGATAAATTCAAGTTCAATTAATCATATTACTAAAGAACTCCCACTTAGATAGACATCCCTCTAATCCTCTAAGTGATCACGTGATCCAAATCAACTAAACCATGTCCGATCATCACGTGAGATGGAGTAGTTTCATTGGTGAACATCACTATGTTGATCATATCTACTATATGATTCACGCTCGACCTTTCGGTCTCCGTGTTCCGAGGCCATATCTGTATATGCTTGGCTCGTCAAGTATAACCTGAGTATTCCGCGTGTGCAACTGTTTTGCACCCGTTGTATTTGGACGTAGAGCCTATCACACCCGATCATCACGTGGTGTCTCAGCACGAAGAACTTTCGCAACGGTGCATACTCAGGGAGAACACTTCTTGATAATTAGTGAGAGATCATCTTAAAATGCTACCGTCAATCAAAGCAAGATAAGATGCATAAAAGATAAACATCACATGCAATCAATATAAGTGATATGATATGGCCATCATCATCTTGTGCTTGCGATCTCCATCTTTGAAGCACCGTCATGATCACCATCGTCACCGGCGCGACACCTTGATCTCCATCGTAGCATCGTTGTCGTCTCGCCAATCTTATGCTTCTACGACTATCGCTACCGAATAGTGATAAAGTAAAGCATTACAGGGCGATTGCATTGCATACAATAAAGCAACAACCATATGGCTCCTGCCAGTTGCCGATAACTCGGTTACAAAACATGATCATCTCATACAATAAAATTTAGCATCATGTCTTGACCATATCACATCACAACATGCCCTGCAAAAACAAGTTAGACGTCCTCTACTTTGTTTGTTGCAAGTTTTGCGTGGCTGCTACGGGCTTAAGCAAGAACCAATCTTACCTACGCATCAAAAACCACAACGAAAGTTTGTCAAGTTGGTGCTGTTTTAACCTTCGCAAGGACCGGGCGTAGCCACACTCGGTTCAACTAAAGTTGGAGAAACTGACACCCGCCAGCCACCTGTGTGCAAAGCACGTCGGTAGAACCAGTCTCGCATAAGCGTACGTGTAATGTCGGTCCGGGCCGCTTCATCCAACAATACTGCCAAACAAAAGTATGACATGCTGGTAAGCAATATGACTTATATCGCCCACAACTCACTTGTGTTCTACTCGTGCACAACATCAACGCATAAAACCACGCTCGGATGCCACTGTTGGGGAACGTAGTAATTTCAAAAAATTTCCAACGCACACGCATGATCATGGTGATGAATAGCAATGAGAAGGGAGAGTGTAGTCTACGTACCCTCGAAGACCGACAGCGGAAGCGTTATGACAACGCGGTTGATGTAGTCATACGTCTTCATGGCCCAATCGATCAAGCACCGAAACTACGGCACCTCCGAGTTCTAGCACACGTTCAGCTCGATGATGATCCCCGGACTCCGATCCAACAAAGTATCGGGGACGAGTTCCGTCAACACGACGGCGTGGTGATGATCTTGATGTTCTACTGTCACAGGGCTTCGCCTAAGCACCACTACAATATTATCGAGGACAATGGTGGAGGGGGGCACCGCACACGGCTAAGAGAACGATCTTGAAGATCAACTTGTGTGTCTAGGGGTGCCCCCCTGCCCCCGTATATCAAGGAGCAAGGGGGGAGGCCGGCCGACCCTTGGGGCACGCCAAGGAGGAGGAGTCCTCCTCCTAGTAGGAGTAGGACTCCCCTCTTTCCTACTCCTACTAGGAGGGGGAAAGGAAGGGGGAGAGGGAGAAGGAAAGGGGGGCGCCGCCCCCCTCTCCTAGTCCAATTCGGACCAGAGGGGAGGGAGCGTGTGGCCCACCCTGGCCGCCCCTCTCTCTCTCCACTAGGGCCCATAAAGCCCATTACTTCTCCCGGGGGGGTTCCGGTAACCCTCCGGCACTCCGGTTTTCTCCGAAATCACCCGGAACACTTCCGGTGTCCGAATATAGCCGTCCAATATATCAATATTTATGTCTCGACCATTTCGAGACTCCTCGTCATGTCCGTGATCACATCCGGGACTCCGAACAAACTTCGGTACATCAAAATATATAAACTCATAATGAAACTGTCATCGTAACATTAAGCGTGCGGACCCTACGGGTTCGAGAATAATGTAGACATGACCGAGACATGTCTCCGGTCAATAACCAATAGCGAAACATGGATGCTCATATTGGCTCCCACATATTCTACGAAGATCCTTTATCGGTCAGACCGCATAACAACATACTTTGTTCCCTTTGTCATCGGTATGTTACTTGCCCGAGATTCGATCATCGGTATCTCAATACTGTCGGTGTTCTAGGAACGGGGGTCCCCAGACTTGCCTGCCTGCGGCGTGGCTCGAATGGGGGCCCAACATGGCCCATCTTCATCAGCGCAAGACTCAAGACCCTCGTGAGGGGCCAAGCCTCGCGAGGCGGACGACACGGCGCACCCTCAGGCGTAGCCTCCTCTGGTTGGCTCACGAGGAGACGGAGATATCAAGGTGGGGTGTCTCACGAGGTGCCTGTGACGCAAGCCATGACGATCGAGGGTGCCAGGAGGGCGCCAGCGCACGCAACGTCCTTCTTTCCTCTTTGGTGCAAAGGGGGCCAGCGCAGCCGCGGAGTACCGAGGCATCAGGCAAAGGTTGCCATTTCGGTGCAACAAGACCAGGACCAAGCGGACTACGAGACGGAGGTCACCATGGAGCCCAGCACGGCGTCACCGCAGAGTCTTTCATAGGCGAAGACCACCTTTAGTCAGGATAAGAGTACTTACAGTCCCCCTTCAAATTAGCCCGCCATTGTTGGCTCCCTTCCCGCTCGATATTTGGGAAGAGGACCAGGGCCCCTATAAATAGGACCGGCCACCCACGTAGCAAGGGGTTCGATCGGTTGGTAGGCTGATCAGTTCGTAGAAAGGGTTCAGTTCGGTCGGTTCGCAGAGTTAGTTGGTCCGGCTAGCAGGTAGAGAGAGAGAGGTGACAGAGCTCCTCCTAGCAGTTCGTCGCCCCAGCCAAGAACAGACCCTCGCGAGGCTGTTCTTCCTTGTAGTGTTCATCACCATCACCCCCGAGAGGCAATCCATCCACCACACACTGGAGTAGGGTATTACACCACAACGGTGGCCCGAACCAGTATAAATCTTGTGTCTCTTGTGCGATTCTCTTAGTAGTTTAGATCTTTGTGAGACGGGGAGGTAGAGGGCGAGATTTCCGCGCGCACCCCAGTGTTCGAACCTTAAGGGTCTGCCGGAACCCGAAATCCGACATTTGGCGCGCCAGGTAGGGGTGCGCCGGAATCTGTCTTCCGCCGCTCCGTTCTCCTCCGACCGTCGCATCCATGTCCGACGCTTGACGGGCCCGCGCCGAGCGCCGGGCCGCCATCGCTTCTTGCGTCGCCCAGACGGCCCCCGTCGGTGGGCGTCCTCGTCGTTCCCCGTCGCCCGCCGTCAACGCCGCCACCGGCCCGGCGAGGGGCGAGCAGCAAGCATCATCTCAGCACCCGTCCGTGCGGCAAGACGGCCGCATCGCTACTCCATCACTCCCACCAGCTGGTTCTTCGTCCCACGCGCTCCGCGCACCCTTGGAGGCTCGAGCTGCGCTCCTCGCGGCAAACGAGCTCCTGCGCTACTGCCCCGTCGACGACGTCTACGAGGAGTGGCTCGACCGCGTCGCCGAGCTTGTCCGCGCCGCAGGGGGCTCTTCCACGCCGTCCGTTCCTCTGCGCCACACTCCGCCCCGCGCGGGCAACGAAGCTCCAGAGGCGCACCAGCCGCCTCCCCTCCAAGAAGATGCCATGGCTCCAAGGCGCTTGGCTCCTGGGCGGAACCCGCTCCGTTAGGCGCCAGCACAGCAAGAGCGGAGCTGCCAAGAAGTTCCTCGCCCGCAAGGGGCTGCCAGGGCGCTCCCTACTCCGGCACGCCGCGACCCTGCTCCAGCTCCGGTGCGCCAAGACCCCGCCCTGCTCCTAGCTGCAGCGCATGGGGACCCTCAAGACCAAGCTCTGAACCAACCGAAGCCTTTCGTGGCCACCACAGGCTGCCACGCCTACACCACTAAGCTGCGCAGCGTCGCGTGGCCCGGCAAGTTCAAGCCTGACCTGCCTCCTCGTTACAACGGCACAACCGATCCCGCAGAGTTCCTCCAGCTCTATGAGCTGGGCATCGAGGCTGCCGGCGGGGATGAAAAGGTCATGGCGAACTGGTTCCCCATAGCGCTCAAGGAAGGAGCTCGAACATGGCTCCTGAATCTGGCTCCAGGCACGATCTCCTCCTGGGACCAGATGCGCACCCGCTTCATCGCCAACTTCCAAGGTACTCGCGACCGGCCACCCGCCGTGAGCGACATGCGCCGCATCAAGAAACAACCCGGAGAGACCCTGCAAAAATACATCCAGCGCTTCAACAGCGCGCGCCTCAAGATCCCCAAGGTGTCTGAGGAGGCCATCATCTCGGCCTTCTCCGACGGCGTGCGCGACGTCAAGATGAACGAGGAGCTAGCAATGCACGAAGACCTCTGCACCTCCCTGGAGCTGTTCAACTTGGCGAACAAGTGCGCCAGGGCTGAGGAGGGACGCCTCTCCCTCCTCGAGCTGCCTGCCATGGACCCAGAAGAGAAGAAGCCCAAGGCCAAGGACGCGAAGCGCAAGGGGGCTGCCGTACTCGTGGCAGAACCAGACACAAAGCGGGGCAAGGATCTGCCCGAACCCTCCAGAGGCAGCCGGTACTATGTGTACCATGACCTCCACACCCACAACACCAACGAATGTCAAGAACTCCGTGCCGTGCGAGAAGGAAGGATCGGCCGTCGCCCTGACCGTGCTGACCGGAGCTATGGCCAAGGAGGAGGAAGAAACCCAGGACGCTGGGAAGATCGCGGCCCGCGCCAGGGGTGGCGCGACCAGCCTCGCGAGGACCACTGGCGGGACCTGCCTCGCGAGGGAGACTGGAGGGATCAGCCTCGTGAGGATCGCCCTCATGGCAATGCAGGCCTACCTCCGCTGCCGCCTCGGCCAAGGAGGAACGAAGACCGCCATCAAGACGAGGGGGCTGGGGGCTTCCAGGAGCCGCGCGCAATCGCCTGCATCCTAGGCGGAGCTCAAGCCCCAGCCTCTCAACGCATCTTCAAGCAGTTTGCCCGCGAAGTGAACGCAGTTCTCCCCAAGCTCGAAGCAACGCGCCCCCTCAGGTGGTCGGCGCGCGCCATCACGTTCAGCTCGGCAGACCAGCTCAAGTGCGCGGCCATGGCAGGAGTCCTCCCGATGCACTGCTCCCCAGTCATCAGCAACGTGCTGGTCACCAAGACCCTCATTGATGGTGGGGCGGGGCTCAACGTCCTGTCCGTGGAAACATTCAACAACCTCCAAGTGCCCTATGACCAGCTTCAGCCAACCAAGCCTTTCTCCGGGATCACAGACGGTTCCACAGTCCCGATCGGGCAGGTCCGCCTCCCTGTCACCTTCGGGGCCCGCAGCAACTACCGCACCGAGCTCATCGACTTCGACGTCGCCCACATCCGCCTGTCGTACAACGCCATCCTCGGGTACCCAGCGCTGTCCAAGTTCATGGCTGCGACTCACCATGGCTACAACGTCGTCAAGATGCCAGGAAGTGGCGGCGTCATCACGGTGCCCTATGAAGAGAAGGATGCAGTGTGTTCCCTGGAGCGGGCCTACCAGGCCGCGTCGCTAGAAGACCCAGATCGCGGAAGCAGGAGGCTTCCTGAGACCACCCCCAAGAAGAAGAAGACATCGTCGGGCTCGGCCCCTCAGGAGGTAGGCCCCTCAGGGCCCGTGCCTGCCCAGGGGGACCCTCCTTCCATCGCATAGGGAAGCGCGCCCAGCGCCCTCCTCAGGCAGGGCTCGGGGGCTCTCACCTGGAGGGCCACCGACCTAGCCAGGGTCACGAGGGAGGCGCTGGGGCACCATGTGGAAGCGTGCTTCGCAGCATGTTTCCCCCGAGAAGGAGCCAGGCGAGGAGGGTCAGACCAGCGGGAGTTCGTTAACAAGGCCATTCAAGAACTACAGGAGACAAGGATCATGAGAGGTTGCCGCCGCCTACCAGCTGTGGCCCCACATCCAGGCGAGGATGGTGGGCTGCGCGTCTGCGTCGACGTACCAGGGCTCAATCAGATCGCCACGACGGAGCGTCTCTGGCCCTCACAAGTGGGGCGCTGCGGGGGTCCGCCCCACAGCTATGTTCGCATGCCTTACGGCCTGCCGAGCATGGCTGTGGCGTACCAGCGCCTAATGAGGGGCATCATGGAGCCTCAGGAAGACAGGCGTTCCGCGGCCTTGGCAGAGATGAAGACAGCTCACGAGGAGTCACCAGTGCCTCCGGAGCCTCCCGAGGCCCCGGGGCCTAGGGGCTCGTGAGGATCAGCTTCCCCAGCCCACCGAGTCTGTTGCGCCAACGCCACTACGCCGACGACATCCTCAGGTGACATCTTTCAAGTTCCGTTCTCAGCTGGGAGCACCCTCCCAGGGTTGCATCACTCCCAGGCCGCGTGGGTCCGTCCCTGCGGCATGTATCCCCTTTTACCTTTAAGTCGTTAGTTTGCCTTGTTTGGGGCGCCCTTCGGGCTGCATCATCCCCAAGCCGCTCGGGCCAGACCCAGCGGCGTGTATCTCCCTCGCGTTTATTTCCAACTATGCATTGCCTATCATGCTTAACTGCATGGTGCCTGCCCGCGGCATCCTTTCTTATCCATGTCGGCCACTTGCACGTTAAAGGGGGGCTGCCTGAGCATCGCGACTGAGGGCTCTTACTGGCTCTCCAGCCCTCACCCTCTGGCCTTGTCCATGGCATCGCGACCTGGCATACCAGCGACGGCTGAGACAAGCTCGAGGGCCGGGACCCGAGGACGTAGAGTATCGGCATCTAACCAAATTTTGCAGGGACACATCTGAAGATACGGCCTAGTGCCAGGCGCAACCCGCCTAGGGGTAGGGCCTCGTGAGTCCTGCGCTGGCTCACGGGTGCCCAGATACACCTCACCTACTCCAAGCAGCAAGCTCTAGAGCAACTAACGATCGACTAATGACTGCCATGGCAACCCCATCTTATTTATGTGATGAACCTGCAGGATCCTTGGAGGGGACTGCGCTAGCCAAGGCCCTCACGAGGTTCCCTTCACCCTCGCCCGCGCGAACTGCTTGCACGTTAAAGGGGGGGTGCCTGAGCATCGCGACTCAGGGCTCCTACTGGCTCTCCAGCCCTCACCCTCTGGCCTTGTCCACGGCATCGCGACCTGGCATACCAGCGACGGCTGAGACAAGCTCAAGGGCCGGGACCCGAGGACGTAGAGCAGAAAGGGGAGCAGAGGCGAGGGAGAAGGGGCTCGCGAGGACCTTGCCGAGCGATTCCGCTCCTACCGACGCGCGAACCCGACGACACACCAGGAATAATCCCCGATCCTCAAGATAAGTCACCATCCAAAGCACTGGCTACCGTGACACGGCCCCCGCACCTAAGGAAATTTCGTACTAGCGATGTTGCTTCCCTTTCTCACCAAGCAACAGCTGCTTGGGCGCCAAAGGGGACCTCCTGAGCATCGCGACTCAGGGGCTCTTACCGGACCCTGGGTCGCTCACCTCCTGGCCTTGACCACGGCATCGCAACCTGGCATACCAGCGACGGCTGACGCCGCCTTGGGACTGGGACCTGTCGGCATAGAGCACCAAGCCCTCGCGAGGTTCGAAAGGGAGAACTAAGCTATGACGAAATCAGCAACTCACACAAATCTATAGCGAAGGTCATGTATTAACAAACGGGACTACAGACACCTTACAAGCCCCCGTGGGGCGCATTTTGATTCCTCGCAGGGAACGGATCCTAAGGAGTGCTAACTACACGGGCTCCTGCAAAAGATGCCATCATCAACAGTGGGCTGTTAGGCGCCGGCGCCGACCCCATCCAGATCAGGGTCGGCGACGGCCTGACGAGCCCGCCCTGCTCCGGGAGCGGCGCCGGCTCGGCAGCTCATAGCTGTCGTCGCTCGTCTCCGGAGTCGCGAAGATTTCACTGGAGTCGCTGGACCCCCCGGCGCCTTCGCCAAGGGAGCGGTCGACGGGCCTAGCCCTCACTAGGGCAAGGTCCTGGCCACCTCTCCCGCGGCAACACTCCAGTCGACGCCCGATCGCGTCGAAGACCTTGAAGAACATCACCGCAAGGCCATCATACTCCAGGTGGACCATGAAGACGCCCCTCTCCTTGCAAACCCGGGCGACTTCTCTCCAGCCGCGGGACAAGTAGACCTCGCCCGGGGCAGCGACCACGACCTCTGCCTCGGTCGCAAGGGCGCTGCAGCCGGTGTGCTGCAGCCAGAGCTCCAGAGGCCCTCCTGGAGGGACGACGGAGGCGAAGAAGGGAGGCAGACGGATCTAGGATTGAAGAGGAACGACGACATGGAGCACGAACTCGTGGGAGGAGCCCTCGGCATGGACTCCGGGAGGAACAACCCACGCCTTCGTGACCCGACGGCGCCTACGACGGCGCCGGCCACGGAGATCAGCATCGACACCCTCGGGGCCCTCGGTGGGGGCGTACAAAGGAAGCGGGAACCCCAGCGGAGCCCGCTCGCACCGGGGCCTCGGCTCCACCTGACGGTCTTCCTCGCCCCGGCTGCAAAGGGCGAGCCGCTTCTTCGACGGGAGCGCGTCTGGCCCCTCTCGAGGTGCTTTTCCCTTCTCCGCTGCGGAGAACCGGCGGATCGGAGCCATCCCAGCAAGGCGAAGCAAGGATCGGGAAGAAGGAGAAGCCAGGAGGAATGGACTGGAAGGGCACGCGCCGTACAGTACTTATAGCCGGCGAAGGCCAACCGCCGGCCTCCACGATCACAGGTAATCATGACACGATTTGCATGCAGGGACTTGTCCAGCTCGCGCGATCACCAAGGCATCGTGGGGAAGTGGAGTCGCCCACGTCCCATCAACCACCACGCGGCGCCCAAGGCCGCAGGCTGTTAGGGCCCGCGGCGCTTCGCCCTTTCCCTTTCGCCTCTCGGCACGGCCAAGCTCATGCGCGCCTTGGGCCTGGGGGCTACTGTCAGTGTTCTGGGAACGGGGGTCCCCAGACTTGCCTTCCTGCGGCCTACGGCGTGGCTCGAATGGGGGCCCAACATGGCCCATCTTCATCAGCGCAAGAATCAAGACCCACGCGAGGGGCCAAGCCTCGCGAGGCGGACGACACGGCGCACCCTCAGGCGTAGCCTCCTCGGGTTGGCTCACGAGGAGACGGAGATATCAAGGCGGGGTATCTCGCGAGGTGCCCGTGACGCAAGCCATGACGATCGAGGGTGCCAGGCGGGCGCCAGCGCGCGGAGCGTCCTTCTATCCTCTTTGGTGCAAAGGGGGCAAGCGCAGCCACGGAGTACCGAGGCATTAGGCAAAGGTTGCCATTTCGGTGCAACAAGACCAGGACCAAGCGGACTACGAGACGGAGGTCACCATGGAGCCCAGCACGGCGTCACCGTAGAGTCTTTCGCAGGCGAAGACCACCTTTAGTCAGGATAAGAGTACTTGCTGTCCCCCTTCAAATTAGCCCTCCATTGTTGGCTCCCTTCCCGCTCGATATTTGGGAAGAGGACCAGGGCCCCTATAAATAGGACCGGCCACCCATGTAGCAAGGGGTTCGATCGGTTGGTAGGTCGATCAGTTTGTAGAAAGGGTTCGGTTCGGTCGGTTCGCAGAGTTAGTTGGTCCGGCTAGCAGGTAGAGAGAGAGAGGTGACAGAGCTCCTCCTAGCAGTTCGTCGCCCCAGCCAAGAACAGACCCTCGCGAGGTTGTTCTTCGTTGTAGTGTTCATCACCATCACCCCCGAGAGGCAATCCATCCACCACACACTGGAGTAGGGTATTACACCACAACGGTGGCCCGAACCAGTATAAATCTTGTGTCTCTTATGCGATTCTCTTAGTAGTTTAAATCTTTGTGAGACGGGGAGGTAGAGGGCGAGATTTCCACACGCACCCCAGTGTTTGAACCTTAAGGGTCTGCCAGAACCCGAAATCCGACAAATACCTAGTTCAATCTCGTTACCGGCAAGTCTCTTTACTCTTTTCGTAATACATCATCTCGCAACTAACTCATTAGTTGCAATGATTGCAAGGCTTATGTGATGTGCATTACCGAGAGGGCCTAGAGATACCTCTCCGACAATCGGAGTGACAAATCCTAATCTCGAAATACGCCAACCCAACATGTACCTTTGGAGACACCTGTAGAGCTCCTTTATAATCACCCAGTTACATTGTGACGTTTGGTAGCACACAAAGTGTTCCTCCGGCAAACGGGAGTTGCATAATCTCATAGTCATAGGAACATGTATAAGTCATGAAGAAAGCAGTAGCAACATACTAAATGATCGGGTGCTAAGCTAATGGAATGGGTCATGTCAATCACATCATTCTCCTAATGATGTGATCCCGTTAATCAAATGACAACACATGTCTATGGTTAGGAAACATAACCATCTTTGATTAACGAGCTAGTCAAGTATAGGCACACTAGTGACGTTTAGTTTGTCTATGTATTCACACAAGTATTATGTTTCCGGATAATACAATTCTAGCATGAATAATAAACATTTATCATGGTATAAGGAAATAAATAATAACTTTATTATTGCCTCTAGGGCATATTTCCTTCAAACAAACCGATCGACCTGGTCATTCTCTATTGCGTTGTCATGCCTTTCTACCCATCTTCAACCAAAAGACACGAGACTCGTTCCTTAGCTACTGATTTTCCCCTTTTCAACCCAGATGCGGGTTCGATGCCTACTGTCTTGGACAGTATAGTCTCCCTTCCTTTCCTTATTCAACCCAGACATGGATTAGTCTGCATGAAGTAGGGTTTCCTTCAATAGTGCAAATTAAGGTTTTCGTCTGCGTGACCAGCAGAGCAGAGGATAGCAAATTGGGAAGATGGTGGAGTGGAAAAAGATCCACATGTAGCGACATGGCAGATGGGGCAATAGAACAAGGGTATGGTTCGAAAAGAGGTAGCATACCTGAGGGTCGGCAGGAAGTGGCTTCGCTCGTGGTCATCGTCCTCCGCACGCACTACGGCAGCGAGCTTGGGGACAGAGGCCATCCCGCGTGGGCGCTAGGTCTGAGAGGATGGCCTTGTCGTCAGTGCGTGACCTCGCTCACCGACGACGAGTGCGTCAACACTACACGTCCTTTTCTTCCCCGACGGATCTGTGACCACCGATGAGGAGGGAGAGAGAGACCGTCTTTTTTAGATCTGGAGAGAGGGTGATAGTGTGAGAAGCAAGTGGGCAGCCCTTAGCAAGAAAGCTCTGAAGCTCCAACCTATATATCTTTTTTATACTACCTCACTAGTACTAGAGGTGGAGTAGTGGTAGAGTAGTTTATATTTTCTCTACAAACAGTACCAGTTAGTCATGCTTCAAAACTGAATGGCACGCCATTAAAAAATAAAGTCAAGAAATAATGCGGCACCTCGGGCCAGCGTGGCCAGATCGCATTTTGCATGAGAAATTACACACCATGTTTCGTTGACATGTGGTCCCGTTCCAACATGTCAGTGAGACGACGACGAGTCCTTTTGTACAATTTCTGAAAGGACGTGTAGGCCGGGGCGCCTCTTCGTGTACCGTGGCATGGCAAACTAGCAACCGTCCACCGACTCTTCGCCTTTCCCTCTCGATTTGGAACTGTTGTTGCATGCTCTTCCTCCCTCCTCCATTTGCCTTCACCCTTCCTTCTGCCATTGTTCGATCGTCTTCTCCATGGAGGGAACAAGCCGGAAATGACCCCGTTATTCTTGCCCCGATCTGAAAGATGACGTGGTGGGGGAACTCATTTATCGGTGTGATGTCATCACCTCGGCTAGGATGGCAGGTTCGTTCAAGAACATTCTCGACTCAACTAATAACATCATTACAATGAACCCAATGGTCTAGGAGCGGTTTGATCTCCCCTATCTTCTTCGCCATGACCCTGCTGACTGGCGCAGGGACGAGGGAAGCCTCGCCTTGTGCAAGTTGATGCCGCTTGATAATGATACGTATGATGTTAAGATGCCATCGCTTGAGGGCAAGGCTTGGGCAGGCGCAAATGGAGATTGGGTTGCTTATATTGGGTAAAATTGCGAGTGGGAACTTGTGAATGTGTACACTTGTCAGCGGATTCCACTTCCAAAAATCTCCGAGTTCCCTGAGGTTGAGCACACAGATGATCTACGTACGTTCAAATATGATCATGGTGACTGTCATCTACGGAAGATAGCAATTTTTTGAGTTCCCAACCGTTCTTGGAATTAAAAGAACGATCAAGTTGTTGCTATCTTCGACAAGTTTGTTGCCGTCCTTCGTGGTTAGACTGGATGGATATTTCTCAAAAATCAGTTGCTATACACGGATGTGTACTGTGATGCAATTGAATACGAGGGTCTTGTGTTTAATGCCACCACTCGTGGCACTGTTTTTGCATGGGATCCTCGTAGTTTCGGTACGTTTGTCTTCCACCGTAATTATAATTGTTTCATCCACATGCATGTGAGTTAGCAAGTTTCCCTTCTCTACTAATTAACCTTCTTCTTGTGTTTCCAAGGTCCTGTGGACATTCCACCACCTATAATTGAATTTTTTTTATAACCAAGGTCCTGTGGAGCATGAGGACGAGGAGGGTCGATATACTCAGTGGCGCTTGGCAACTTTAGATGGATCACCCCTTCTTGTCTGTATACAACCCACTGCTGATGTTACTACTAAGGAAGCAGGTGTTGTCTCCCGTGGTCGCACTCTTCGTACCTATTCCAACACCCATTGTATGATATTCGGGATGGATACTATTGTGCTAGCGCCAACACCTTCTCCCTGGTACAGTATTGATAGTCTTGGAGAAAAGTCGCTCTTCCTTGGACAAAACTATCCAATGATGGTGAAAGGCGATCCAACTATTGTTGACACAACATTACTACCATTTATGAGAAGCAACTGTATCTATACGTCAGACATTGCGGTGGTTCCCTACCCTGGTCGTGATATAGTAGGTCGCTTCAGCCTGGATGATTAGTCCTGCGATGGTCTCAAGATTGACAGTAGCTGGCCATTCCCAGCGAATCACTTGTGGTTCAAAGCAAGCATTTTCAACGCTGAGGATTGGTTGAGTTGAAGTTCATTTCATTCCTTATTATTTGTTGTGTGATGAAAACTTTAGTATTTATAATGTATCCTTGTTGTCATGTGGGTTGATGACCTGTTGTATGTAATAAAATGATATGCCTGTGATAAACTTACTAAATTTATGAATGGATTTCGAGTCGCTTCTCTGAGTGGGTGCTGCCACGAGGCAAAAAATATTTTCCGAATACATAATTGTACGTGCATTGCAACAGGTTATTGGATGAGGCCAATCAACAATAGTACACTATTTGTACTAGCTTCACATGCTGCACTATCTCTACGTCTACGTACGTAATACAACAAGTTTTAAACTTGAGACCAGCCACCCATCCTCACAAAGAACACTTTTTAACCTAGCACATACTCCAGGAAATTTGGCCACAGTGTGAGGTGGGCCATATGTTAATGTGTTTGTTGTACGTAACCAGCACCTTGAATCCTCGATACTACTACAAGTACTATAAGTAGTAGGAGTAGTAGGGTGGCATGGGCCAGAACAAGCATTCACGTCCAGGAGTATGGCACATGCCACCAGCACGACTTCCATCTGACACCATATTTGTTGGAGTCCGTGCTACAACAATCTCTTCAACCTCGTCGTTTCTCTAACTCAGCCATCGCGCGGCGGGCGAGGTGGGGGTTTGCCGATAGTTGGTTTCCTCAATTGCGGTCCCACTTGTAAGGCCAACTCCAACGCACGACCCCAAATGGACCTCCGTTTTGCCCGTATTTTGTCTGTTTGGGTAGGGCAATGGGGTTGTGTCCGGGCCATTTCTCGGATGCGGTGGCCGTGGGCCAAACGCGCGGACGCATCCCGGCCGCATACATTTTGCTTTGCAAACACATATCTTTTTTTCATCATTGATTTTTTGGTACATGGAAATACATCACCAAAATTTTGACTAGAAAAACAAGAACCACAAGAATACATTTTAGAAGATATCCAACTTCCATAACTGCTCCTGTAAGTTGGATTAGTACCTTCTCGATGCATTCATTGTTGATCTGCGGAGGCTCGATCCTGCATGCTTCTTTCTTCTTCGAGCGTAAAGAAGTAGACGTGTCTAGCCTCTATTCTATCAACAAGTGCACTAGTCTCATCTCTAGCCTCTATGCTAGCTAAAAGTGCTAGAACATCTACTAAATTGTGCTCTATCAATATATCTTTGTACTCTACTTCCCAATACCAAAACTTGCATCCATTCTACACAATAAAATTTTAAGTTAGCACAACTAGTCTAATCCGAGAGCACAACCGAAGATTTGGTCGAGTTCTTCCTCCTTTTGCTGATACGTGGGACATCCAGCATCCAGGTCGTGTCATGCAAGAAAATAGAGTGGTAGTTGAAGCCACGTGATGTGCATCTTGGGTTAAACTGTAAATAGAATCTTACTACTCTTGAGTAACTCCAAAAGCGGCCACCGAAGATCTTTATTGGATTTGTTTTTCATCACCAGCACGTCGAGGTGAAAGATGTGCAGGTTCAGTGGGTCCTCTTGCGTTTTCACTGACATGTGGGACCGCATATGAGCAAACAGACGATGGGCTCCACGTGTCTACTGGCTAGCTGAGAAGAGAGATAGAGGAGGGTTGAGCACGGACTCCAGGAAATTTTTTTGTAACCAGCACCTCGATATAGTGGGGTGGCATGGGCCATAACTAGCATTCATGTCTAGCAGTACGACACACGCCACCCACACGAGTCCCATCTGACACCAATTTTCTTGGAGTCCATGCTACAGCCATCTCTTCTCCCTCCTGTTTTCTCAGCCATCGCGCGGTGGGTGGGGTGGGGGTTTGCCGATAGTCGGTTTTCTCAACTACGGTCCCACTTGTAAGTGAAAATGCAACATAGCACGCATTCCCCCTTGAGAAGCGTGCCGGACCAACCGTGTGGGGGTGCGACGCGAACATGGCAGGCTTTTCCTTTTGAACTCGTAACTTGTAAAATTTGGTTCTGCTCCATGGCGCGACCGATAGATAGAAATAACGATTTTCCCTAGAGTAATGAGAAGTTTGGTTCTGGCGCGGTTCATGCATGGAGTACGTAGGAAAATTATGAAGTTGATGCGAAAGGTGAGATAATTAGTAGTAGTACCATATATTACTACATGGATTTGATAGAAAGATAAAGATACATACGGATCCATCAACGACATCCTCACGCCCTAGTGCACCGGGTCACCAACCGACGTGTGAGGAGCAGCGGCGTTGGCGGCAAGCTCAATGTGCTTCTGAACAATGCCGTCCAAGGTTGCCCTGCGGTCCAAGAAGGCCAGCGTCCTATCGTCCTCCTCTTGCATGTAGTAGTCCTTGTGGACGATTTGCGCGTAAACATGGGTGATTATGTCAATGGTGTCTTGCTGTGCCAGGCGCTGCGTGGCGAGCACGACCTTGAGGTGGACATTCTCCAGTGCGATGGCGGGCAGTCGCAGGGCCACCAGTGTGTCGAAGAGGTTGTCACCATAGAGGCCGTTGAGGGTGGAAGGCATCGCAGAGCCTGGGCGCGTGGGCTAGAGGCGTACGTCAAGGTCGTCCGCGAGCTTCTTGATGACGGTGAACTTGTGGAGGAAGCCGACGAGGACCTCGTCGAACAAGGAGACGAACTTGTCGTCCAAGCGGCCCCTCTCCTTGGCGACCCCAAGCACTACCTGGAGACATTCCTCGGTGCCGGGCCGTAGGCCGGCGTCATGGACCATCTGGCACAGCCGGCTGATGCTCGCGCTCATCGCCTCCATGGGTCTAGCTTCTAGTCAACTGATCTTGCGATTGGAGTGATCACTCTTGCCCTTGGGTGCGTAGGTGTGTAGGATTTCGTAGATTGGACTGGCAGGAGCCTTTATATGAGAAGTGCAGACTGCGTAGAATTCACATGCGTGTTGGCCATCTACTCCTCGCCCCTCTACTGCACCTGCCTTTGGCTGTAAGACAGGTTGGCCAGCCACCCATTGGGCCCGCGTGTCATACACACAAAGGCAGGTGCAGTAAGTCAATGAAGCTGCGTCCCCCTCCGTGCATGTGCATGTTTTCAATGACTTGAGACTACCAAACATCACGTGCAGTGGTTAGTTCATTGCAAGTAATCCTATTAGCAAAAAGACAGTAAGTTATCTCGCCGATAGGAATAAAACAATACACCATGTACTTATTTATAGAGGGAGTATTACATTTTTTGTGACATGCATTACTAGATATTGCTAGTCAAATACTAAATCCAGATGGACGTGGTAGTACTACTAAATCCAGACGGTGATGCTAGTACTAGTAGTAGTGGTACTACCAATGTAGTAGCACTGTACTACCCGTTGGTCAAATTATTACGTGCTGCTCCTCACGGTGAAGTGACAAGACCCTACGCCAGAGATGACACCTGAGTATAGGCGCTGTGTTCGGCATACCATAGTCAGCCTCACCATCTACAGTCACTATCATCATAATTTCCCGTGCGTAGATGCCTGTGCATTGCACGAAACACCAAGATTGGGGGGTGGACGGCGCCGGCAGCAACCATCGCGCCAGATTTTTCCATGGTCTTCTAGATGTGGTGGGGAGGAGATAAGGCTGGTTGTGAGAGACAAGGAGTTTTTTGTAAATAGGGAACAAGTGCGGACATCTTTTTGCAAAACTGGAGAAGTTTGGTTTGTATGCGTCAGATCTAGATCCGACGGCTATTGGTGAAAGATGGAAGGCACAACATCATCACCAACTCAGGACCTGTTTGATTCGCAGGATTTTGAAAACGCAGGAATAGGACACGGCAATATTACAAGTTTCAAACTGATATTACAAATGTTAGGAGTAATGCTGCACCTACGAAGAGGGAATTACTAGGAAGTTTACGTAAGAACTTTTGTTACTTTAGGTGGATGCAGCATTATCGTACAAACTAAAATCCACCGCCCTGACAAGTCACTAATGGGAAAATAAGTTTTCAAGTCTCTGGCCACTTGATGTTTCAAAAACAAATTCAGCTTCTGCGGAGACTTTGTCATTTAGGCTTAGAGGCTTGCGGTGATCAGCACGCCATTCATTGATGCGCCAGAGAACGCCAAACCTCATTACCTAGAGCACACTTGCCTCCAGAATAAAGAACCTGGCCAATTTAATCTCAGATGTGCTGCCTGGGTAGTCGATCAAATCAATTTCTGTAAGATGAAGATCAAGGCATTCGATGAGATTGTTATAGTGCAGCACATTTTTCACTTTCGGGTCTTTTTTATCTGCAAAAGAAGAGAACATATTAGAGCAGTTGGTTGTATAAGATTGTTGTGTCATCAAGAGGTACCAATATCATTCGCTCATACGATAGGGTTGGCTGGCTAGTGATATTTTTTCACTCTCTCTTTCTCTTTCCTCTCATTTACCTAGGAGTGCGTGAAGAGCTTGGGCATTTGTTGCCTTCCACTATGTGGCCGATGCCATATTTTGCAAAAGTATGCCACATAATACGCATCGATGTCAAATCAAAAGATTTTGGCACCGCTCTCGCGATGTGAGAGAGTTGGCACCGCTGTGCACACAGACCACATGTATAAACAAATCAATCAAACCAACTACACCAGCCTCTCACTCTCCCAAACAAGTGTTTTTTATTGCCTCGGTCCTCTCTCTCCCACGCAAATGTTTTTTCATTGCGTGAGTTAATTTGGCACCGGAGCAAAGTAGGTGATCCAGATTGGGGCACCAGGTGAGCAATGGAGGGGCATCGATGCCAAATGCATCACAAGTGAATTTGGCACGTGGTTTGGCCTACATAGTGGAGGGCCGTTATAGCCCACTTTTGTACTACCTCTTATTTAGTATAAAATTTTGACCATAGATTTAGGTAAGAAAATGCCAATGCATGTCACTAAAAATTACACCGTTTGAAATTATGTTCAAATACGAATCCAATGATATAGTTCTTAGAGACATGCATTAACAATTTGTCAGTTAAATCTATGGTCAAATTTTGATACTACAAAATAGAAAGAGTAAACCAGGACGGAGGTAGTACTTGCTCTTAGGGTAACCATAGAGTTACTAGAGTAGTCTAAGTTACTTTCCACTATGACTAGCCTAGGCTACTATAGTAGTACAACAAAAAAACGATGCAGGTGATCACATGAGAAAAAATACTAAAAACATTTCTTTCGGTGCAATGCGTAGATGCAGTTTTGAACACTACACTTGCCATCGTAATTTGGGAAAATTATGAAAAATTTGAGCTACGTTGTGATTACCGTTTACTAATAGGAAAGAAGTTTCACCTCCATGAGTAGCTTCTTCGTGCACGAAAAGCATGTAAGGAATCCAACAACTTAATCCAGATTGGGGCTGATAGATTTTATTGCCAAGATCTTCACTCTGCGCATAGACTGGGTCAAGCTTGTGGGAATCATTTTCTAGAAGACGGTCGTAAATACATCAAGAAGAAATTTAAAAATGTGAATTTCAAGAAGACAGAGAAGAAGATGAGTGTTGTACCTGAATGATTATGGATCCAATAAAGAGTTCGGAGAATTTGGCAGACGAGTGCACCAACGCTGTCAATTTCGGCGCGTCAATGACCCTGATTTTTGTTGGACCTTCTAGATCTGATACAAGCAATCTCTCAAGGAAAGGCGCATTCTCAATGACCATTACATGGAACAGCTGGAGTGATCTCTTCCCAATTGATGTCTTGTTGCGGGGCCAGCAAGACACATAAATCCATCGGAGATTCATCGAGGCGATGTGGAGGCTAATGAACCCGTGGATCTTCTCAAGACGAAGGTACTCGAGCGTAGTACAGCTGCGGAGTAGGTGCTCCATAGCCTTCTTCGAGATGACAACGTCGAAGAGGTCGAGCTGCTTGAGTTGAGGGAGAAGAAGGCCGGGCGCGGCATTAATCTGGGGAAGATAGTAGGAGCTGAAGCTGGCGCGGCGCAGTGTTGGCGCGAGGCGGAGCGCGGACGGCGGCAGAGAGCGACATCGTCCAGCTTCAAAGCTAAGCTCCTCGAGCTGATCTAGGGCAGGGGATAAGAACCACTCGTCGAACTTGGGTTGGACCTTGCAGTTGGTACTGAACAAGCGGATGTCAAGGCGTCTGGCTGGCCCAGGGTGCGATGAAAGGATCTTCGAGACTGCGGCCATGCGTTTGCAATCCCCGTCGCAGAGGCAGCTGTCGACGGTGAGGTTGAGGGGGACGCGGCACCAGAGGGGGCGCCACCGCCGAGAGAGCAGGGCGGTCCGCACGGCAGATTTGGTGGGGAGGAGGCCGATGATGATGAGCAGCATGTCGTCGAGGAGGCTGCTGATGAAGTCCAGGCTCGCCGGATGTGGTTTTGGCTCGAGCCGCCTCCGCTTGTTGGCTGCCTCGCCGTCCATCTCAACTGGCGGCGATGCCGGTGTACACGTGTGCTGGTGTGTGTTATGTGCTGGGTGTGCGCGAGTGCGTCCTTCTGTGCATGCCGCTGCGTAGTGGTGAATTGTGCACGAGTGCATCCTCCACGCGGAAGAAGTGTGTCCTCAATGCACCCTCAATTTACTAGCGTGTGGGGTGCTACCCCGAGTGGTTTCAACTTTGTTTACTTCACCGTGTGTCAGATGGGCCTCTAGTTTACTTATTTTCACCCACTGCCACATGGGCCAGCACACGAAGATACAAAACACGAGCTGACAAGGCAGCATGTGGACTGGTTGACCGGTCAACTAAACAATATACGGAGCTATACGCTGACACAGTTAGCATATAATCCATCGGTATAGAGTGTTCGTGTGAGAGGGGAGGCCCATGAGAGATAGCAGAGAGAGAGAGAGAGAAAGAGCTACTCCCTCTGTTCAATAATGTAGTTCCAACATTTTTTTAAAAGTCAAACTTTTGAAACTTTGACCAAGTTTATAAAGAAATTACTTATATCTACAATACCAAAGATAAATGATAGTATGAAGTAAGTACATGTTGTGATGAATCTAATGATCTTTCCATATGTAAATGTTTTTCTCCACATATACCTGGTCAAGCTTTTCTGAGGTTTGACTTTTCAAAACATCCATATGCTTTTGGACGTGAGAGAGTCCCTAACTAGAGAGAGAGAGAGAGTGAAATAGAAAGAGTGAGTGAAAAAAGTGTGTGTGCGTGTGTGAAACAGACATGGACAACACTCGATAAAAGTCGAGAAAAAATGTGTGTGTCTTATGCAAACATATCACACATGCATCTTCGACAACGGAAGCAAGGTGAGGAGATAGTGTGTGGTTGTTTGCAACCGAGAGAGCAAGACCCCTAGCACGTGGCCAAGAGGGGTCTGACAAACAAGGGAGAGAGGTCGAGAGAGACGTACAGAGAAAATGCAGACATGGGGAGGAGAGAGGGTATGTTTGTCATAGAGAGATCCCCTGGAGATCGTGATGGGACTACATGGGTGGGAGATCGAGTAACAAGGTGTGTGCACAATAGAAGATACCCCGAGAGATATCGAGATAGACGTATGGATGGAAGGAGACAATACGTGTGTTCCTGATGGCTAGTGAGAGATAATCATACTTAGGGGGGGAGAGCTTGCGCCTATGATGGAGTGAGGGATTATGGTACTTATTAGGGGGGTGCGTGTCACATAGAGAGAGAGAGAGAGAACAAGGGCGGAGAGTGTTGGATGGGTCTATATGTATAGCGCGAGTGAGACATGTGTATGTGTGAACCAGGGAGATATAAAGTTTGAGAGAGATTGAGGAGCCCCGACAAGGCTGAGTGGTGCGTTAGATAGCTGATAGGGGGAAAGAGATATTCCATCCGCTCGATAATGCAGTGCATGTAATTTTTTTAGAAGTCAAACTTTGGAAACTTTGATCAGGTTTACACAAGGGTTTTTTGTATCTTCAATACCAAAGATACATCATACGAAACTACATCTCATGGTGAATCTAATGGTATATGTTTGATGTTCCAGATGTAATTGTTTTTCTCCATGTACATGGTCAAACTTTGTGATGTTTGACTTTTCAATGAATCAATATGCTATGGACCGAGGAGAGTGCCTAAGTCGAGAGGGATCAAGTGCGTGTGAAGGAGAGTGAGTAAGTGTGCAAAAAGAGTATGTGTGTGAAAGAGAAACTGACAACAAACGATAAATTAGAGAGAGTGTGTGTTTTTTCGTTTCTTAGGCGAACATATCACGCATGCATCTCCGAGATAGAAAAGCGAGACGAGGAGATACATGAAGATAGCTAGTGTGTGATTGTTTGCAACGGAGAGAGACACCCCTATAGCACATGTCCAATAGAGGTCCGGCCGACAAGGAACAAAGGTCGAGAGGGACACATGGAGAACATGGACGCATGGGGAGGGCGAGAGGGTGTGTTTGTGATAGAGAGACCCCCTCGAGATCGTGAGGGGACTATATGGGTGGGAGATTGAGGGCGGTGCGTGTGCGATAGAAAGATGCCCCGAGATAAATCGAGATAGACCATGCACTTGTTTGTGATGGAGACTAAGATTAGCTAGTCATATACATATAGGGGGGACTGCGTGTGCCATCGTCTTTCAACTTGGTTTTCTCTAGGAACGCATTGAAGTTGAGGACAACGTTGGCCATTTGATCTACAAGACATGTTGTAAAGGTTTTAGACTAAGTGCATGATAATTAAGTTCATCTAATCAAATTATTCAATGAACTCCCACTCATATAGACATCCCTCCAGTCATCTAAGCATAACATGATCCGAGTTAACTAGGCCGTGTCCGATCATCACGTGAGACGGACTAGTCAACGTCGGTGAACATCTTCATGTTGATCGTATCTTCTATACGACTCATGCTCGACCTTTCGGTCTTCTGTGTTCCGAGGCCATGTCTGTACATGCTAGGCTCGTCAAGTCAACCAAAGTGTTTGCATGTGTAAATCTGTCTTACACCCGTTGTATGTGAACGTTGGAATCTATCACACCCGATCATCACGTGGTGCTTCGAAACAACGAACTGTCGCAATGGTGCAAAGTTAGGGGGAACACTTTCTTGAAATTATTATGAGGGATCATCTTATTTACTACCGTCGTTCTAAGTAAAACAGATGTAAAAACATGATAAACATCGCATGCAATCAAATAATAATAGTGACATGATATGGCCAATATCACATAGCTCCTTCGATCTCCATCTTGGGGCTCCATGATCATCTTGTCACCGGCATGACACCATGATCTCCATCATCATGATCTCCATCATCGTGTCTCCATGAAGTTGCTCGCCAACTATTACTTCTACTACTATGGCTAACACGTTTAGCAATAAAGTAAAGTACTTTACATGAGGTTTCTCAATGACACGCAGGTCATACAAAAAAATAAAGACAACTCCTATGGCTCCTGCCGGTTGTCATACTCATCGACATGCAAGTCGTGATTCCTATTACAAGAACATGATCTCATACATCACATATATATCATTCATCATTCATCACAACTTTGGCCATATCAGATCACAGAACACTTGCTGCAAAAACAAGTTAGACGTCCTCTAATTGTTGTTGCAAGTTTTACGTGGCTGCAATAGGGTTCTAGCAAGAACGGTTTCTTACCTACGTGAAAGCCACAACGTGATTTGTCAACTTCTATTTACCCTTCATAAGGACCCTTTTCATCGAATCCGCTCCAACTAAAGTGGGAGAGACAGACACCCGCCAGCCACCTTATGCAACTAGTGCATGTTAGTCGGTGGAACCGGTCTCACGTAAGCGTACGTGTAAGGTTGGTCTGGGCCGCTTCATCCCACAATACCGCTGAAGCAAAATAAGACTAGTAGCGGCAAGAAAGTTGACAACATCTACGCCCACAACAAATTGTGTTCTACTCGTGCAAAGAGAACTACGCATAGACCTAGCTCATGATGCCACTATTGGGGAACGTTGCAGAAAACAAAAAAATTTCCTACGGTTTCACCAAGATCCAACTATGAGTTCATCTAGCAACGAGTGATTGGATTGCATCTACATACCTTTGTATATTGCGAGCGGAAGCGTTCAAGAGAACGGGGATGAGGAAGTCGTACTCGGCGTGATCCAAATCACCGGAGATCCTAGTGCCGAACGGACGGCACCTCCGCGTTCAACACACGTACGGTCAGCATGACGTCTCCTCCTTCTTGATCCAGCAAGCGGGGAAGGAGAGGTTGATGAAGATCCAGCAGCACGACGGCGTGGTGGTGGATGCAGGAGTCACCGCAGCAGGGCTTCGTCGTTCTACTGCAAGAGGGAGAGGTGTAGCAGGGGAGAGGGAGGCGCCAAGAGTCAAGGGTGCGGCTGCCCCTCCCTCCCCCCTTTATATAGGCTCCCCAAGGGGGGGTGCCGGCCCTAGGAGATGGGATCTCCTAGGGGGCGGCGGCCAAAGGTGGAGTGGCCCCCAAGGCAAGTGGGCGTCCCCCACCCTAGGGTTTCCAACCCTAGGCGCAGGGGTGGGCCAAGGGGGGTGCACCAGCCCACTATGGGCTGGTTACCCTCCTCACTTCAGCCCATGGGGCCCTCCGGGATGGGTGGCCCCACCCGGTGGACCCCCGGGACCCATCCGGTGGTCCCGGTACAATACTGGTGACCCCCGAAACTCTCCCGATGGCCGAAACTGCACTTCCTATATATAATTCTTCACCTCCGGACCATTCCAGAACTCCTCGCGACGTCCGGGATCTCATCCGAGACTCCGAACAACTTTCGGGTTACTGCATATTCATATCTCTACAACCCTAGCGTCACCGAACCTTAAGTGTGTAGACCCTACGGGTTCGGGAGACATGTAGACATGACCGAGATGGCTCTCCGGTCAATAACCAACAGCGGGATCTGGATACCCATGTTGGCTCCCACATGCTCCTCGATGATCTCATCGGATGAACCACGATGTCGAGGATTCAAGCAACCCCGTATACAATTCCCTTTGTCAATCGGTACGTTACTTGCCCGAGATTCGATCGTCGGTATCCCAATACCTCGTTCAATATCGTTACCGGCAAGTCACTTTACTCGTACCGTAATGCATGATCCCGTGACCAGACACTTGGTCACTTTGAGCTCATTATCATGATGCATTACCGAGTGGGCCCAGAGATACCTCTCCGTCATACGGAGTGACAAATCCCAGTCTCGATTCATGCCAACCCAACGGACACTTTCGGCGATACCTGTAATGTACCTTTATAGTCACCCAGTTACATTGTGACGTTTGGCACATCCAAAGCACTCCTACGGTATCCGGGAGTTACAAGATCTCATGGTCTAAGGAAAAGATACTTTACATTGGAAAAACTCTAGCAAACGAACTATATGATCTTGTGCTATGTTTAGGATTGGGTCTTGTCCATCACATCATTCTCCTAATGATGTGATCTTGTTATCAATGACATCCAATGTCCATAGTCTGGAAACCATGACTATCTGTTAATCAACGAGCTAGTCAACTAGAGGCTTACTAGGGACATGTTGGTGTCTATGAATTCACACATGTATTACGATTTTCGGATAACACAATTATAGCATGAATAAAAGACAATTATCATGAACAAGGAAATATAATAATAATGCTTTTATTATTTCCTCTAGGGCATATTTCCAACAGTCTCCCACTTGCACTAGAGTCAATAATCTAGTTACATTGTGATGAATCGAACACCCGTGGAATTCTGGTGTTGATCATGTTTTGCTCTAGGGAGAGGTTTAGTCAACGGATCTGCTACATTCAGGTCCATATGTACTTTACAAATATCTATGTCTCCACCTTGAACATTTTCACGAATGGAGTTGAAGCGACGCTTGATGTGCCTGGTCTTGTTGTGAAACCTGGGCTCCTTGGCAAGTGCAATAGCTCTAGTGTTGTCACAGAAGAGTTTGATCGGCCCCGACGCATTGGGTATGACTCCTAGGTCGGTGATGAACTCCTTCACCCAAATTGCTTCATGCGCTGCCTCCGAGGCTGCCATGTACTCCGCTTCACATGTAGATCCTGCCACGACGCTCTGCTTGCAACTGCACCAGCTTACTGCCCCACCATTCAAAATATACACGTATCCGGTTTGTGACTTAGAGTCATCCAGATCTGTGCCGAAGCTAGCGTCGACGTAACCCTTTACGACGAGCTCTTCGTCACCTCCATAAACGAGAAACATGTCCTTAGTCCTTTTCAGGTACTTCAAGATATTCTTGACTGCTGTCCAGTGTTCCTTGCCGGGATTACTTTGGTACCTTCCTACCAAACTTATGGCAAGGTATACATCAGGTCTAGTACACAGCATGGCATACATAATAGACCCTATGGCTGAGGCATAGGGGATGACACTCATCTCTTCTATATCTTCTGCCGTGGTCGGACATTGAGCTGAGCTTGATTTCACACCTTGCAACACAGGCAAGAACCCCTTCTTAGACTGATCCATATTGAACTTCTTCAATATCTTATCAAGGTATGTGCTTTGTGAAAGACCTATGAGGCGTCTTGATCTATCTCTATAGATCTTGATGCCTAATATATAAGTAGCTTCTCCAAGGTCCTTCATTGAAAAACTCTTATTCAAGTAGGCCTTAATGTTGTCCAAGAGTTCTATATCATTTCCCATCAAAAGTATGTCATCTACATATAATATGAGAAATGCTACAGAGCTCCCACTCACTTTCTTGTAAACGCAGGCTTCTCCATAAGTCTGCGTAAACCCAAACACTTTGATCATCTCATCAAAGCGAATGTTCCAACTCCGAGATGCTTGCACCAGCCCATAAATCGAGCGTTGGAGCTTGCACACCTTGTCAGCATTCTTAGGATCGACAAAACCTTTCGGCTGCATCATATACAATTCTTCCTTAAGGAAACCATTAAGGAATGCCGTTTTGACGTCCATTTGCCAAATCTCATAATCATAGAATGCGGCAATTGCTAACATGATTCGGACGGACTTCAGCTTTGCAACGGGTGAGAAAGTCTCATCGTAGTCAACCCCTTGAACTTGTCGATAACCCTTAGCGACAAGCCTAGCTTTATAGATGGTCACATTACCATCCGTGTCTGTCTTCTTCTTAAAGATCCATTTATTTTCTATGGCTCACCGATCATTGGGCAAGTCAGTCAAATTCCATACTTCGTTTTCATAAATGGATCCTATCTCGGATTTCATGGCTTCCAGCCATTTGTCGGAATCCGGGCCCGCCATCGCTTCTTCATAGTTCGAAGGTTCACCGTTGTCTAACAACATGATTTCCAAGACAGGGTTGCCATACCACTCTGGTGCGGAACGTGTCCTTGTGGACCTACGAAGTTTAGTAGCAACTTGATCTGAAGTTTCATGATCATCATCATTAACTTCCTCTCTAGTCGGTGCAGGCACCTCAGGAACATTTTCTTGAGTTGCGCCATTTTCCGGTTCAAGAGGTAATACTTCATCAAGTTCTACTTTCCTCCCACTTACTTCTTTCGAGAGAAACTCTTTCTCTAGAAAGGATCCATTCTTGGCAACAAAGATCTTGCCTTCGGATCTGAGGTAGAAGGTATACCCAATAGTTTCTTTAGGGTATCCTATGAAGACGCATTTTGCCAACTTGGGTTCGAGCTTTTCAGGTTGAAGTTTCTTGACATAAGCATCGCATCCCCAAACTTTTAGAAACGACAGCTTAGGTTTCTTCCCAAACCATAATTCATACGGTGTCGTCTCAACGGATTTTGACGGAGCCCTATTTAAAGTGAATGCGGCAGTCTCTAAAGCATAGCCCCAAAATGATAGCGGTAAATCGGTAAGAGACATCATAGATCGCACCATATCTAATAGAGTGCGATTACAACGTTCGGACACACCATTACGCTGAGGTGTTCTAGGCGGCGTGAGTTGTGAAACTATTACACATTTTCTTAAGTGTGTGCCAAATTCGTGACTCAAGTATTCTCCCCCATGATCTGATCGCAAGAACTTGATTTTCCTGTCACGTTGATTCTCAACCTCACTCTGAAATTCCTTGAACTTTTCAAAGGTCTCAGACTTGTGTTTCTTAAATATATATACCCATATCTACTCAAGTCATCAGTGAGGGTGAGAACATAAAGATACCCACCGCGAGCCTCAACACTCATTGGACCGCACACATCAGTATGTATGATTTCCAATAAGTTGGTTGCTCGCTCCATTGTTCCTGAGAACGGAGTCTTGGTCATTTTACCCATGAGGCATGGCTCGCATGTATCAAATGATTCGTAATCAAGAGACTCTAAAAGTCCATCTGCATGGAGCTTCTTCATGCGTTTGACACCTATGTGACCAAGGCGGCAGTGCCACAAGTATGTGGGACTATCATTATCAACCTTACATCTTTTGGTATTCACACTATGAATATGTGTAGCATTACGCTTGAGATTCATTAAGAATAAACCATTCACCATCAGAGCATGACCATAAAACATATCTCTCATATAAATAGAACAACCATTATTCTCGGATTTAAATGAGTAGCCATCTCGTATTAAACGAGATCCTGATACAATGTTCATGCTCAAAGCTGGCACTAAATAACAATTATTGAGGTTTAAAACTAATCCCGTAGGTAAATGTAGAGGTAGCGTGTCGACGGCAATCACATCGACCTTGGAACCATTCCCGACGCGCATCGTCACCTTGTCCTTCGCCAGTCTCCGCTTATTCCGCAGCTCCTGCTTTGAGTTACAAATGTGAGCAACTTCATCGTATCAAATACCCAGGAGCTACTACGAGTACTGGTAAGGTACACATCAATTACATGTATATCACATATACCTTTCATGATGCCGGCCTTCTTGTCCGCTAAGTATTTGGGGTAGTTCCGCTTCTAGTGACCACTTCCCTTGCAATAAAAGGACTCAGTCTCGTGCTTGGGTCCATTCTTTGGCTTCTTCCTGGCAGCTTGCTTACCGGGCGCGGCAACTCCCTTGCCGTCCTTCTTGAAGTTCTTCTTACCCTTGCCTTTCTTGAACTTAGTGGTTTTATTCACCATCAACACTTGATGTTCCTTTTTGACTTCCATCTCTGCTGATTTCAGCATTGCAAATACTTCAGGAATGGTCTTTTCCATCCCTTGCATATTGAAGTTCATCACAAAGCTCTTGTAGCTCGGTGGAAGCGACTGAAGGATTCTGTCAATGATCGCGTCATCCGGGAGATTAACTCCCAGCTGAGTCAAGCGGTTATGTAACCCAGACATAGTGAGTATGTGCTCACTAACAGAACTGTTTTCCTCCATCTTACAGCTGAAGAACTTGTCAGAGACTTCATATCTCTCAACCCGGGCATGAGCTTGAAAAACCATTTTCAGCTCTTCGAACATCTCATATGCTCTGTGTCTCTCAAAACGCTTTTGGAGCCCCGGTTCTAAGCTGTAAAGCATGCCGCACTGAACGAGGGAGTAATCATCGGAACGTGTCTGCCAAGCGTTCATAACGTCTTGTTCTGCAGGGAGAACAGGTGCTTCACCTAGCGGTGCTTGTAGGACATAATCTTTCTTGGCAGCTATTAGGATGATCCTCAGGTTCCGGACCCAGTCCGTATAGTTGCTGCCATCGTCTTTCAGCTTGGTTTTCTCTAGGAACGCGTTGAAGTTGAGGACAACATTGGCCATTTGATCTACAAGACATGTTGTAAAGGTTTTAGACTAAGTTCATGATAATTAAGTTCATCTAATCAAATTATTCAATGAACTCCCACTCAGATAGACATCCCTCCAGTCATCTAAGTATAACATGATCCGAGTTAACTAGGCCGTGTCCGATCATCACGTGAGACGGACTAGTCAACGTCGGTGAACATCTTCATGTTGATCGTATCTTCTATACGACTCATGCTCAACCTTTCGGTCTTCTGTGTTCCGAGGCCATGTCTATACATGCTAGGCTCGTCAAGTCAACCTAAGTGTTTGCATGTGTAAATCTGTCTTACACCCGTTGTATGTGAACGTTGGAATCTATCACACCCGATCATCACGTGGTGCTTCGAAACAACGAACTGTCGCAATGGTGCACAGTTAGGGGGAACACTTTCTTGAAATTATTATGAGGGATCATCTTATTTACTAACGTCATTCTAAGTAAACAAGATGTAAAAACATGATAAACATCACATGCAATCAAATAATAATAGTGACATGATATGGCCAATATCACATAGCTCCTTTGATCTCCATCTTGAGGCTCCATGATCATCTTGTCACCGGCATGACACCATGATCTCCATCATCGTGTCTCCATGAAGTTGCTCGCCAACTATTACTTCTACTACTATGGCTAACACGTTTAGCAATAAAGTAAAGTAATTTACATGGCATTTCTCAATGACACGCAGGTCATACAAAAAAATAAAGACAACTCCTATGGCTCCTGCCGGTTGTCATACTCATCGACATGCAAGTCGTGATTCCTATTACAAGAACATGATCTCATACATCACATATATATCATTCATCATTCATCACAACTTTGGCCATATCAGATCACAGAACACTTGCTGCAAAAACAAGTTAGACGTCCTCTAATTGTTGTTGCAAGTTTTACGTGGCTGCAATAGGGTTCTAGCAAGAACGTTTTCTTACCTACGTGAAAGCCACAACGTGATTTGTAAACTTCTATTTACCCTTCATAAGGACCCTTTTCATCGAATCCGCTCCAACTAAAGTGGGAGAGACAGACACCCGCTAGCCACCTTATGCAACTAGTGCATGTTAGTCGGTGAACTGGTCTCACGTAAGCGTACGTGTAAGGTTGGTCCGGGCCGCTTCATCCCACAATACCGCTGAAGCAAAATAAGACTAGTAGCGGCAAGAAAGTTGACAACATCTACGCCCACAACAAATTGTGTTCTACTCGTGCAAATAGAACTACGCATAGACCTAGCTCATGATGCCACTATTGGGGAACGTTGCAGAAAACAAAAAATTTCCTACGGTTTCACCAAGATCCATCTATGAGTTTATCTAGCAATGAGTGATCAGATTGCATCTACATACCTTTGTAGATCGCGAGCAGACGCGTTCAAGAGAACGGGGATGAGGGAGTCGTACTCGACGTGATCCAAATCACCGGAGATCCTAGCGCCGAACGGACGGCACCTCCGCGTTCAACACACGTACGGTCAGCGTGACGTCTCCTCCTTCTTGATCCAGCAAGCGGGGAAGGAGAGGTTGATGAATATCCAGCAGCACGACGGCGTGGCGGTGGATGCAGGAGTCACCGCAGCAGGGCTTCGCCATTCTACTGCAAGAGGGAGAGGTGTAGCAGGGTAGAGGGAGGCGCCAAGAGTCAAGGGTGCGGCTGCCCCTCCCTCCCCCCCCCTTTATATAGGCTCCCCAAGGGGGGGGGCGCTGGCCCTAGGAGATGGGATCTCCTAGGGGGGCGGCGGCCAAGGGTGGAGTGGCCCCCAAGGCAAGTGGGGCGCCCCACCCCCCCCCCCACCCTAGGGTTTCCAACCCTAGGCGCAGGGGGTGGGACAAGGGGGCGCACCAGCCCACTATGGGCTGGTTCCCCTCCCCACTTCAGCCCATGGGGCCCTCCAGGATGGGTGGCCCCACCCGGTGAACCCCGGGGACCCATCCGGTGGGACCGGTACAATACCGGTGACCCCCGAAACTCTCCCGATGGCCGAAACTGCACTTCCTATATATAATTCTTCACCTGCGGACCATTCCGGAAATCCTAGTGATGTCCGGGATATCATCCGGGACTCCGAACAACTTTCAGGTTACTTCATATTCATATCTCTACAACCCTAGTGTCACCGAACCTTAAGTGTGTAGACCCTACGGGTTCGGGAGACATGTAGACATGAGCGAGATGGTTCTCCGGTCAATAACCAACAGCGGGATCTGGATACCCATGTTGGCTCCCACATGCTCCTCGATGATCTCATCGAATGAACCACGATGTCGAGGATTCAAGCAACCCCGTATACAATTCCCTTTGTCAATCGGTATGTTACTTGCCCGAGATTCGATCGTCGGTATCCCAATACCTCATTCAATCTCATTACCAGCAAGTCACTTTACTCGTACCGTAATGCATGATCCCGTGACCAGACACTTGGTCACTTTGAGCTCATTATGATGATGCATTATCGAGTGGGCCCAGAGATACCTCTCCGTCATACGGAGTGACAAATCCCAGTCTTGATTCGTGCCAACCCAATAGACACTTTCGGAGATACCTGTAATGTACCTTTATAGTCACCCAGTTACGTTGTGACGTTTGGCACATCCAAAGCACTCCTACGGTATCCGGGAGTTACACGATCTCATGGTCTAAGGAAAAGATACTTGACATTGGAAAAACTCTAGCAAACGAACTATACGATCTTGTGCTATGTTTAGGATTGGGTCTTGTCCATCACATCATTCTCCTAATGATGTGATCTCGTTATCAATGACATCCAATGTCCATAGTCAGGAAACCATGACTATCTGTTGATCAACGAGCTAGTCAACTAGAGGCTTACTAAGGACATGTTGGTGTCTATGAATTCACACATGTATTACGATTTCCGGATAACACAATTATAGCATGAATAAAAGACAATTATCATGAACAAGGAAATATAATAATAATGCTTTTATTATTGCCTCTAGGGCATATTTCCAACACATACTTGGCTAGATAGGCATGAGATTGTGTGTGTGAGAGAGAGAGAGAGAGATGGAGAGAAAACGAGGGAGGGAGATAGAGTTTTAGATGGGCCTATCGAGTGCGAGTGAGATATGCATGTGTATGTGTGACCCAGGTAGATGGAGAGTTTGAGAGAGGGGGGAAGAGCTCCGAGATGACAGAGTGGTGCGTGAGAGAGTTACGGGCAATGAGCCAAGGAATTTGTGTGCGTACGATGAGGGCACCCAAGATATCTAGCTTGGAATAGAGAATCATACATAGTATGCGAGAGAGACCTATAGATGGAGTATATATGCATGCGAACTAGAAAGACCCCCCCCCCCCACACACACACACACACAAAGAGAGAGAGATGGAGAGAAAGAGAGAGGACCAACAAGGTTTGTGTGTTGGATGCGTGCAACAGAATTGAAGATTGTCGGAGAGAGAGAGAGAGAGAGATAGAGAGAGAGAGAGAGAGCAGGAGTCCGGGAGAGGGGGAGGTCGCATTTTATGCATCAAAGACAGATATAAACCATGTTTCGATATAAACTTGCATTCAAATATTTAAATTGGAGAACATGTTGTCTGCAATCCACACATGAACGGATATATGCACTATTTTGACCTGGTGAATGAGCTATTTCATTGAATCGAGATATTTCATTTTGGGTTTGATTCCCGTTTTTGAGTGGGTCAACTATTTGTCATATAGTAAATCGCTAGCAACGAGCATGTAAAAACAGATTACTCCCGAGCATCATCTCTCCATCTAAAAAAGAAGTGGCAAGATAATATTTCTAAATTTGATTCGAATTGACTTGGTAAGGTAGACGTGGATGCTCGTTCTACCAAATTTTGAACGAACCATTAAACATCCTCTACTCGGTGGAATTCGCCCGAGCAAATAAATGGGAGACGCGAAATTACTGTCCTATGCGGGAGACGCATTAATTGGTTCGTTGTGCATCGAGGGTAGGTTCGTAACTTCATCCAAGCGCGCCTTCTCCTCGGCTGAAATGACATGTGCCAAATAATTCATAAACCATGGTTGGCAAAACACGCTCTCCTCTCCCAAAATAGCTCGCACCCACTATTTCAAAACACGCTCTCCTCGCCCGAAATCGCTCGCGCCCACTATATTTCAAAACACACCCTCCTCGCCCGAAATCGCTCCTGCCCACTATTTGGGGAGAAGCAAAGTTACTCTACTATCCCCGACCCTCTGTACACAGACCCAAGCAGAGAAGCCTAAAGGAAGGGGTAGAACTGTAACTCCCCTTCACATTTCAGACAAATGCATCCGTAAAACATGGCGCCACTCCCCTCCCAATTCCCCCCCCCCCCCATTCATACCTCATGGGCGCCAAATCACCTTCTCCTCAGAAGCTCCCTTCTCCCGAGCCACGAAACGTCAGTCGCTCCTCCATGGCGCCCCCACCACACCAATTTCACAGCCGCCCTCCTCCCTAATGTCGGAGACGCTGTCCATTTGTCGTCGTGCACTGGGCCGTGTGCCTCTTACTCCGTGCTACTAGAGCTGCCTCAACGACGGCCACGTGAAACGTACCGGAGCCGATTCACCCCCGCCGTTGTTCACGGCGCCGGAGCGGCTCCAACTTCGGATCCATCCAGAGTCCTGGTGTTGCTTCCCCGTAGTTGTCGACCATCGCGACGTTGTTGTTTCCCTATCGCCGGTGGCCACCGCAACCGCGCCGGCCTCACCGACTCGACAGTTGGACCTGCCTACTTCACCATGCCGCCAGATAGGTCGCACCCTCATCTCAAATAACTTTATTTAGGCGTCAGTTGTTTGAATTTTTATTCTGGGCCAATCGATTCCCAATGGGAAGCAGCACCCCTCGAGGCGGCGGAGCTCCTAGGCTGCCGGTTGGCTAGTGTCTAACGTAAGGGTGCGGGGCCTCAAGTTCGCTGCGGAAGCAGCGCTTAGATGGCTATCTTAGAGTTGTGTGGGTTCAAGGTACTGTCGCCGCTAGATCTGGATGACGGGGATTCTTTGTGGATTAGCTCGGGGCGACGCAACCACGGCAGTGCGGTGGGGCGGGGAGCGGGGTTTTGGCCGGGGCCACGGATGGCGGAGGCAAGCTGCTCTGCCGTTGGTCGCTGGCTCTTCGGGGAAGATTCCTAACAGTGTCAGCCGGGAGGCACAAGATGGCCATCAAGCCATCCAGCGTAGATCGGATAGTATCAAAATAAATTAAAATCGTGTGACCCCAGTTTAGTCTTAGTCAACAGATGTGTGACCACTCTTGTACCTTGCTGTTGATCTCTTAGTGTATTTCTTCAGATCAAAGAGATGTGTCGTTCTTAACATTATGCATTATCTGCATCTTCAGCCACACCGTCTTCCGATTCACCGCAGCTGCTCCAACAAGGGAAGCATACACCAGAAGGGAGATATAGTCCCCACTCAATAGTTCCCTGCATCGAATGCACGTGCCCGACATGGACAGCCACAAAAACTACAGGGCCATCGACAAGTCAGCACATGATGCTCACTCCTATGGATGGCGGCCAGATAGGTTGTACCCTCATCTTACTTGTGCGCAACATTTATGGCTTTGTTATTCATCTAAGCATGGAAAATAGATTATCACATTTCACTGTATATTCATGTTGATCTCTTACGGGTCTTGTTCAGGAGTTAACATTGTTCCATAGTTCAGCTAAGATACTTGTTCTTTAGGTAACGTTGTTCCATAGTTATCATCCATCAGCCAATGCAATCCCACAGGCTGGTTATTATAGTATTATACCACTTCTAGTATTACCTATGTTGTTCTTTAATACTTTTGTGTGCCATCTAGTTAATCTCGAGTACAAACGATACATATTCTGTAGCTTTCATCTGTGTTCTCCCTTCAGTTTTTGAGACCTGTTGCTGCTAGTTAACCCCAATCCTACTATTTATGTCGTCTCGTACAGGCAGTCATTACATAAATCTAACTACTAGTTGTCTTCCATGCATGTCAAATATAATTGCACACACTCATATATCCACAAGAACCTCACGGAGCAATGTAAAGGCCAATAAACTTGATGTCAATGATACCCAATATGATGGAACATGTAAAGGCAGTTCTTCAGAAAACTTGCAGAAAGATGTTGAATCCTCTTCACCCCACAAGGTCCTTGCTCTAACTTGGCTCGTGATATGGGTACAACATGCATATAATGTCCTGGAGTGTATCTACTCTGTTGCAATGCCATGTGCTTAGCATGCTGATCATGCATGTAAATATGTCATGCCTTCCTGTTTTTTAGTACCTATTCCATTCATGATAACATGTTTTCAAATTCAAGTACTGTCATTCTACTCTATCACAATGCCATCTGCTTAATTTGGACATCATGCTTCTGAATATCTTATGCATTGTTATTCATCAGTATGTACTTCATCTGTCTACCATACCATTTTTTTACATTGAAGTGTTGTTCTAGTGCTCTGTTGCAATGCCATCTTAGTTTCCCAATCATACACGTGTATGTTGCCTTAGTTTTTTCTATACATATTCCGCTAGCATACAGTTTTACATTCAACTAGTGTTTTTTTGCTGTGTTGTCCTGTCGTATCCCTAGCTCTTACACCATACTCCCTCCTTCCGGATTACATGTTGCTGAAATGGATAAAAAAGGATGTATCTAGAACTGAAATACGCCTAGACCCATCCATTTTTTTCCGGATGGAGGGAATACATGTCAATATGTCATGCCTTTCTATTCTTCAGTACCTATTCCATCTCTCTGCTGTAGCATGTTTTATAATTGAAGCACCATTCTTCTATACAAGGCATGCAAGGGGAAGACGACTATGTTAGAATCTGAAGGGTTACAAATCAGGTCTTTGCAAAAGATCCAAACACCAGGAGATAATAAACCAACTCTCGTTTTTATAGATACCGCTCCAGCACAGAGAAACCCAACTCCTACTAATAATAAGCAGATTCCAATGGCCAAAGAACTAGTCCGCTCCAGTCCAGCAAATATATGTCAACTCCATTCTAAGAAGCATGTGTGTATCCTTGCATCATGAAATTTTATAGCATGTTGATCATATTTTCTACATGTTTCTTACCCATCTCTCTGTTAGAAAATAAGCTTAACAGATAGAAGAATTTCCGCACTGGTATCGTCTATGAGGAAAGATTCTTGCAGGAATTCTCTGTACTCCAATGCATATGTAAGTAACTGTTGTATATCACTATATTTTTACATCAGCATGTATTTTGTTAATTGGTGTGAATCCAACATTTATCTGATCTAAATTTAGTTGTAGCAAAATGTATGATTAAAGGCCAGAATGTTGATTTTTTAAGGAAAACTGCCTGGTAGTTTTGCATCCTGAGCTGCATGAGTGTACTATCTCATATCAGTGGGTTTGATTACTTTGGTTCTGTAGTGGATTTCCAATGTTTTTTACTGTGTTGTCCTGTCATATCCCTAGCACTTACATCATACTACCTCCGTCCGGATTGCATGTCGCAGAAATGGATCAAACTGAATGTATCTAGAACTGAAATACGCCTAGACCCATCCATTTATTTCTGGATGGAGGAAATACATGTCAATATGTCATGCCTTTCTATTATTCAGTACCTATTCCATCTCTCTGATGTAGCATGTTTTATAATTGAAGCACCATTCTTCTATATAAGGCATGCAAGGGGAAGACGGCTATGTTAGAATCTGAAGGGTTACAAACCAGGTCTTTGCAAAAGATCCAAACGCTAGGAAATAATAAACCAACTCCATTTTTCATAGATACTGCTCCAGCACAGAGAAACCCAACTCCCACTGATAATAAGCAGATTCCAGTGGCCAAAGAACTAGTCCGCTCCAGTCCAGCAAAAGAATGTCAACTCCATTCTAAGAAGCGTGTGCGTATCCTCGCATCATGAAATTTTATAGCATTCTGATCATATTTTCTACATGTTTCTTACCCATCTCTCTTTTAGAAAATAAGGTTAAATGATAGAAGATTTCCTTCATTGGGATTGTATTCGAGGAAAATATCTTGCGGGAATTCTCTGTGCTCCAATGCTGATGTAAGTATCTGTTGTATATCACCATATTTTTACATCATCGTGTATTTTGTTAATCGGTGTGAATCCAACCTTTGCCTGATCTAAAATTAGTTGTAGTAAAATGTTAAAGGCGCCAATGTTGATTTTTGTAAAGAAAACCGCCTGGTAGTTTTGCATACTAAGATGCATGAGTGTACTATCTCATATCATGCACATTACTGAATTGTAGTGCTGCTCTGGTTGCCCATTCATTCATTGTGTCAATGTTGCTTTCGTATTACCTTACCTGGCTGATGATAGATGTGCCATATTGTGTTAATTTGGTGTTGGCTAGCTGCCCAAACGTTCACTATGCCAATGTTGCTTTCCTATTATCTGATTTGGCCAATGATACCAATGCTAATGTCTTAATTTGGTGCAGGCTGCTGAAGATAAGAAGACAAACTCTAAAAACAGCAAAGCAACCCCATTGTTTCTTTCCAATAAATCTAGGCCAGGTAATATGCCAATAACCCATGATTAATGTGTTTGGTTCCCCTCCTAATTTATGTTATGATGTAGTGGTCGAGACACTCTCCACTATCAATAATACAAGCCTACCAAAATCGCCATATGAATCTATTCAATATCCTCTGTCTCGAATGCAACGGCAAAAATGTATGTTTGTGAACCAATTAATGGCTGAAGGAATGATGGAAATGGTGGAGGAATCAGAGGTGCAGAGTCGTGCGACACAACAACTGATCAATGTTTTCAGAGATAGTGTAGCAAAGCAGCAAGAACTTGCCCACATGCTTATGGGCATCATCCGTGCTGAGGTTGCAGATTGTGACATTATAGATCGTTAGGTTATGTTCATTTATTTGCACTGACATCAATCTTTGATTGCCCAGTGGATGTAATTTCCCGTAATATATGCTAGATGTGCAACGTTTTTCCCTGTATGTCGTATCTTTGCTTGATCGGTTTTGGTCCTGTGCATAATTGCTTGTCATAATGGGCTCAAATTATCTAATTTGGCCTAAAGACATGTACGCACTTTAGTGGGCCCATTAAGTTAATGGGTCGTTACCAGGCCGAAAGTTAATGGTCGGCCCTCTTAACTCCCGGGTTGGTAACAGGCTGACATCGAAGCAGGCAACAGGTGGGCCCAATTGATTTCACGGGTCGTTAACAGGCCGTTACTAAGTTCGGGCTACATATGGCCCAACTATACTATGGGCCTTTAGCAGGCCGAAAGAGACAGCGGGCTTATACCGGACCATGAAGAGCATGGGCCGCTAAGAGGCCGAAAGTCAGATCGTATTGTAAATGGCCCAACTGTGTTGTGGGCCTTTAGCAGGCCGAAAGAGAAACTGGCCTGGTATTGGACCACGAAGGGCATGGGCCGTTAAAAGGCCAAAACTTAGGTCCGACTACAAATGGCCCAACTCATTTATGGTCCGTTAAGAGGCTGAAAGGCACACAGGGCCGGGAATTGGCCCAACACTTAAATGGGTCACTAAAAGGCCAAAACTCAGGTCCGACTACAAATGGACCAACAGATATATGGGCCGTCACCAGGCTGAAAGACACATCGGGTCAGAAATTGGCCCAACACTTAAATGGGTCGCTAAAAGGCCGAAAGATGTACATCGTGAAAATTAGCCCATCCACTGAATGGGCTGTTAACAGGCCGAAATCTCATTGGGCCGATATTGAGCCCAAATTTATAGCGGGCTGTTAACGGGCTCGAACTGACAATGGGCTGAAATGGTGTCAAATCTTTAACGGGTCATTGACTTGTCGAATTTGCACATATCGTATGGGCCATGGGATTAAATGGACCTGACACAAGTAGGCCTTATATGGGCCGGCCTTTTCACCGGAATGGGCCACTGTTGGGTTGTGCCACGTGTCGACCTATCATAGGCGCCTCCTATCCAATGAGTGGATGACATCTCTCCCAACGGTGAGGCAACACGTGTTTCCTCCAGCCAATGATGATTTTACACATGGAAAATCCCCATTGGTCCGGGCTGTTAATGGGTTATCGGATCCAAAACCGGACCTGATAGCTTAACGGTGTTTTGTTATGGTGGATGCCACATGTCGGTCACCCTTGACGAAAGCTAAGTTGTAGATCAATGGCCCGTGCTACCTTTCCCTTGAATTTTAATGTGTTCCTAGAGAAAGCTAAGTTGAAAGATGATGGTAGCAAGTACACGGACTGGGTCCGTAACTTGAGGATTATCCTCATTGTTGCATAGAAGAATTATGTCCTTGATGCACCGCTAGGTGCAAGGCCTACTGCAGGAGCAACTCCGGACATTATGAATGTCTGGCAAGCTAAATCTGATGACTACTCGATAGTTCTGTGTGCCATGCTTTACGACTTAGAATCGGGACTTCAAAGACGTTTTGAACGTCATGGAGCATATGAGATGTTCCAGGAGTTGAAGTTAATATTTCAAGCAAATGCCCGAGTTGAGAGACATGAAGTCTCCAACAAGTTCTATAGCTGCAAAATGGAGGAGAACAGTTCTGTCGGTGAACACATACTCAGAATGTCTGGGTACCATAACCACTTCACTCAGCTGGGAGTTAATCTTCTGGATGATAGTGTCATTTACAGAGTTCTTCAATCACTGCCACCAAGCTATAAAGGCTTCATGATGAACTATAATATGCAAGGGATGAACAAGATGATTCTCGAGCTCTTCGCAATGCTCAAGGCTACGGAGGTAGAAATCAAGAAGGAGCATCAAGTGTTGATGGTTAACAAGACCACTAGTTTCAAGAAAAAGGGCAAAGGAAAGAAGGGGAACTTCAAGAAGAATAGCAAGCAAGTTGCTGCTCCCGGGAAGAGGCCCAAGTCTAGACCTAAGCCTGACACTGAGTGATTCTACTACAAAGGGACTGGTCACTAGAAGCGGAACTGCCCCGAGTATTTGGCAGATAAGAAGGAGGGCAAAGTGAAAGGTATATTTGATATATACGTTATTGATGTGTACCTTACTAATGCTCGTAGTAGCGCCTGGGTATTTGATACTGGTTTTGTTGCTCATATTTGCAACTCGAAACAGGGGCTACAGATTAAACGAAGATTGGCTAAGGACGAGGTGACGATGCGCGTCGGAAATGGTTCCAACATCGATGTGATCGCCGTCGGCACGCTACCTCTACATCTACCTTCGGGATTAGTTTTAGACCTAAATAATTATTATTTGGTGCCAGCGTTGAGCATGAACATTATATCTGAATCTTGTTTAATGCAAAACAGTTATTCATTTAAATCAAAGAATAATGGTTGTTCTACTTATATGAGTAATATATTTTATGGTCATGCACCCTTGATGAGTGGTCTATTTTTGTTGAATCTCCATCATGGTGATACACATATTCATAATATTGATGCCAAAAGATGAAAAGTTAATAATGATAGTGCAACTTATTTGTGGCACTGCCGTTTAGGTCATATTGGTGCAAAGCGCATGAAGAAACTCCATGCATATGGGCTTTTGGAATCACTTTATTATGAATCACTTGATGCTTGCGAACCATGCCTCATGGGCAAGCTGACTAAGACTCCGTTCATGTTAAATAGGGCACCATCTAAATCCGTTGAGACAACCCCATATGAACTTTGGTTTGGCAAGAAACTAAAGATGTCGTTTCTCAAAGTTTGGGCTTGCAATGCTTATGTGATAAAGCTTTGCTACCTCTTGAGCACTGCGTTGGTTTTCCCTTAAAGAGGAAAGGGTGGTGCAGCAAAGCAGCATAAGTATTTCCCTTAATTTTTGAGAACCAAGGTATCAATCCAGTAGGAGGCCACGCACGAGTCCCTCGCACCTATACAACCAAATAAACTCCTCGCAACCAATGCGATAAAGGGGTTGTCAATCCCTTCACGGTCACCTACGAGAGTGAGATCTGATAGATATGATAAGATAATATTGTTGGTATTTTTATGATAAAGATAAATAAAGATGCAAGTAAAATAAATGGCAAAGTAAATAACTAAGTATTGGAAGATTAATATGATGGAAAATAGACCCAGGGGCCATAGGTTTCACTAGAGGCTTCTCTCGAGAGCATAAGTATTACGGTGGGTGAACAAATTACTGTTGAGCAATTGACAGAACTGAGCATAGTTATGAGAATATTTAGGTATGATCATGTACTAGCAAAAGAGGCCGTGTGTTGCAACGAGAGAGAAAACATAACACACGCTCTTAACTCAACAACCATCACTCAAGACCACAATAGGTCCATCTCCTTTATTTTTGCGAGGCATCATATTTGTGTTGCCGCTTATCCTCCTTCCCACCCTCGCCGGTGATGGCCTCGTTGTTGAATATGGTTAAGCCTAAGGCGTCTCTCTCTCCCTCTCTCTCTCTCTTCTCTCTCTCTCTCTCTCTCTCGCTCGCTCGCTTTCTCTCACTCTCGCAATGAGAAATCTGCTGTTTTCCCCTACAACATTTTTCAGAGGTATGCATGCGTATGTTATTTGTAATCTGGATCGCCGCCGGTATGAAAAAAGGGATCTTGCACTATAAATTATAAGTTTGCTTCCATGACAATATTTTAAAATATTTAACCAGTAAAATTAACATCATATTTAGATTCCACACATTTTTCTAATAAAATTTCATATATAATATGTTAAAATCGAAGTTACGGTTTAAAAGATACAGAAAATTTAGAAAATATTTGGTTTGACTCAAATATATTTCAAAATAATATTTATAAATACTTAACAGGTAAAAATAATCTTATATTCATATTCTACATATTTTTCTGATCAAATTTCATATATAACATGTGACACACCAAAAATTTGGCCTTGTTTTAAATGAATTAAAAAATTTGCCAGGAATTAAAACTTTGGATTTCTGAGCTCCATTTTGATTTTTTTTAAATCATTTCCTTCCCTGTTATGATGAGTTTTTCCCAAAGAGAAAACTTTTCAAATATGTTATTGCAATTGTTTAACCTCTCAAGAAAAACTTTTCTTTTATCAGTATAACTAATCAAATAATTAAGTTGCTTGATCTTTATTTTCTTGAAAATGGTTTTTCAAGGTTAAATGGCCATATTTGAACTACAACCATTTGATAAATTCACTTAAAATTCCCACAAAATTTGGAGATGTCATGTGATGTCTATAAATAACTTTTGTGCAAAAACATCTTTATGTAATGAAATATTTTGAGCTCTACAACAAATTTTCTTCTCTGGTCCAGAATGCAATTTTGCACTACAACTCATTTAAATAATTCTTTCTAGCCTCCACCAAAATTTTGGGATGTTAGTAGTATCATATGATTCAGCTTTATGCAAAAACCCAGTGATGTTATTTGCAAATTTTGAGTGAATCAACCTCATTTTCATTCTGGTCCAACTTGAGGATTTGTACAGCAACTACATCTTAAGTTGCTCCTTTACCCATGATTCCTTTTCCTGCTTATAGACCAGCCTACCAAACCCCTAAGTCCAGGAGCATGCACCCTTTGGGTCATTTTTGGTTCATGAAATGATGCCATTTATTTCCTGTCCAGAATTGAAGTTTTGTAAAACATGCACTAACAAGTTTCTCCTTTTGCCAAACTAACCCTACCACTCTCTCTTGCATCTAAGGAGACACTGACCTGGAGTTTTTGACCACTCCAAGACTTGCCTAAGTGCCCTTGGCATTTTGTCAAACACCTTATGGGCATGATCTGTTTTGGCATGATTCTTGACATTGCACTATGATCTTGCACCTCTGATCAAACTAGCATGTCCACTAGACTCCCAGTTGCTCCTAACCTCGATCTGCTAAACCCCAACCTCACCTGTGACCTGTAGCATGCCGCGGCATTGTGTCGAACATCTCCTATGCGTGCACTGGACGCGCCCAGAGCGCGCGTATTGCACGATGCCGCACCCGAGCCGACACGCTGGCCCCCCTGGTTTGGGCCCGCTCTGCAGCGCCACGCCACGCGCTACCCTCCTCGCAGCAACACGCCAAGCCGCCCTGGCAGCCAACAGCGCCGCCACCAGAGTCCCCTTGGCGGCACGCCACGGCCGCCCGACAGCTGCTCATGTCGGCGCCGCCCAAGCCACCCTGGCTCGCCACCTGGCCCCTGGAGCAGTGCGAGCTCATCCGCAAGCGTGTCTGCTGGCCCTCGTCACCGCCACGTCGCCCTAGCTACAGAGAGGCGGTTCGCCGGAGATCTTATCCACGGCCGCCGCGGAACCGCCTTGCCTCGCCTATTTAAGGACGCCCCGAAACCATTCGAGCACGCAGGCGACCTCAGGCTACCCCCAGGGCACCCCCACGGCCCGCAATCGTCAGAGAAGCGCCGTCTTCCCCAACTCCAACAACCGCAGCCGCCGCCACTGCTTCGGCCATTCCGGCGCCACCAAGGCCTCCCCCTCTCCGTTCTCTTCACCAGGAACTTCCCCTTCCTTCCACGGACCCAACCCCCTGCTCGATTTTTATCGGGAGCCACCGCAGCCCCAAAAGCACTTTGCCATCGAAACTTCCTCCGCCGCGAAGCTCGCCGCCGGCAGCTCACTACGTCCCCACCGACCCAACGACCACCGGGAGGACCGCCTTGGTCTCGTGGATCCATCCAGACCCTCTGGAACCCGCGGGGAGCCGCCCTTCGCCGGCGACGACCGCCGTTGCCCCGCCTCCATTCGGGGGAAGGAAGAGAAATAGACCAGTCAAACCTGACCAGTGGGCCAGGCGGGCCCACTGTCAGTGAGACGCACGCCGTCCATGCTGGAGTAAGTGAAGGCGTAATCCGCCCAGTACGTTTTCCCCGCTCGGAAAGCGTATTTCCTCCTGAAACGTTTTCTTTTCTGTTATTTTTAAAAACAGACTTTGACCACAACTTTGACTGCCTATAACTTTTTAAATACAACTCCAAATGAGTTGATTCTTTTTCCTACCTTCCTCAAATTTGGTCTAGTTTATTTTAAGATTTATTTGAAAATCTTCCAAACAACTTTTTTGTACTGTTTTTGAAATGTGTGTTAATTCAAATATATTTTAAAATAGGATTTTGGAGAGAGAGAAGAAACTTTCAAAAGTTTTGGAGAGCACCTCACCCCTCCACAACTTAAAGGCAAGCATTCTGAACCCTGGCATAATGTTTTTGGTGTGTTATTTGACACTTTTATAACACCACCTTACTTCGGAGGACTTGTTATTTCATGTGACATGATCATTTGCACGGAAGCATATTAGTGTTTTCCTTGCTGTTGGAAATGAATATTATTGTGATGGTAATCATCCTCATGTGCCTTGCATGCATGCCGGAAAGGAATCCGGGAAAGCCTCGGCCTTGGGTAGGCGCAAGCTTGTCGCCGGTCCCTGTCGGGACGGTTATGTCCGGTATGGCATGGTAAGGTACATTGAGTGGTGATTTCGTCGGTTGAAGTATATTTGATATATATATGTCATCCAGGGAACTTATAAACCTCCTGAGTCGACCGCAGATCGAGTCTTGTTCCAGTAACCCCCATACTTGCCTCGTACTACCACTCGTCCCTGCCGCAGGTAGGGTACGGTTCAGTAAGTCGTCAACCCCTTTCCAGCACACACCATACAGAGAGGCCATGGTGGAAGATATCGGTTGTAGCCGGTAGGCAGGCCACCTGGTCCGGGGGCATGGGTATTTCCGGTTGGGACCGAGAGGGGAGGCCACCCCTTAGAGCGCGTGATATAAATTTGATCCCATGCTACGCGAGGTTGTAGCCTCCCCACTTAGAGTTTTGCTTAACAAGTGTCGTGGGTGATTCCAGACACCGATGAGTTAAGCTGGTGTGTGCAAGGTTAGGCGTGTTTTCAACTAAAAGGCCGTAGACGGAATTAGTCCCGATGGACTAAAGGAATCCGTTACTCGTGGGTAAAGAGTACACCCTCTGCAGAGATTAAAACCTATTCGAATAGCCGTGTCCATGGTTAAGGATTACAGTCTGGGATGGGTCAAGTGTTGGTCTTAGTGTCGGTCTTCGGAGGTGAAATTGTTAAACCAAACTTGGATACCGACTGGTGACTTGTGAGGACCATGATTATTATTTTGTGATGGACTAACCTGTTGCATTATTGTATTATCGAGTATCCCTGGGATGGTTCTACCTCCTGGATATTCATTGTGATTATTTATTTTTAAGCCCTTTATGTGGTGTCGCTTAGACGCCCGACTGTGGCATTTCTTTTTAAGCCCTTTATATGGTGTCGCTCAGACGCCCGACTGTGGCATTCATTTTTAAGCCCTTTCTGTGGTGTCGCTTAGACGCCCGACTGTGGCATTTCTTTTTAAGCCCTTTATGTGGTGTCGCTCAGACGCCCGACTGTGGCATTTATTTTTAAGCCCTTTCTGTGGTGTCGCTTAGACGCCCGACTGTGGCATTTCTTTTTAAGCCCTTTATGTGGTGTCGCTTAGACGCCCGACTGTGGCATTTCTTTTTAAGCCCTTTATGTGGTGTCGCTTAGACGCCCGACTGTGGCATTTCTTTTTAAGCCCTTTATGTGGTGTCGCTTAGACGCCCGACTGTGGCATTTCTTTTTAAGCCCTTTATGTGGTGTCGCTTAGACGCCCGACTATGGCATTGCTTGTTATTTATTTACCTTATAAGCCCTTTATGCGGTGTCGCACAGACGCCCGACTGTGGCATTTTATTTCCACTCCATTATTGCTTGTTCATGCTGCATATAAATAACCCGCTTGCATGCATAAAAGATATTTTATTTGTGACTAACGATGTGATCATAGAATATTTAAGTGCATAATTATCAATTATATTATTCCAGTGTTCTTAATGTTTGCGAGTACATTCAAAGTACTCACTGGCTTGTCCCTGGCTATTGTCTTGGCCAGATATTTGCATGGAAAGGAACGTTGCGGTGACAGCCCCGGAAACTAAGCAACGGTGATAGCAGCCTCGCGAAGATAGGAGTTAACCTGGTCAGCTGTTCCCGTGGGAAATGGAGTCCCATACACTGATGATTCACAAACCGCTTCCGCCATCGACCACTAGAAAACCATTTGATGTACTCATAGGCCACAATGGTCCTGTACTGCAGATTTTGTATTTTGCTTGGAATTTTTGTATCAAGTTGATGCATCATCAGCTAACAGTAATCCTGGGGCTGGTGAGCACGACGGCCATTTTCTGGGAATTTAATGCCCGGAAAACCCGGTCGCGACAGACTTGGTATCAGAGCCAGGCTGACCATTGGCTAATCCTATCTTAGCCAGGTCAATAAACTTAAGTAAACCAACCCACCAGACCTTAACCAAACCCTAGTCAAGCTTCCCTTGCAAGATAGCCACACCGTGACCCGACACCTTTTTGGCAGTCGGTGCCCAACCTATCCATCTAACCTGTCAATCTTGCACCAGTGACCAAGTCCTATAGTCCTTTTTCGCAAGCGTGCGAAGGAAGACTCCGTCCCCTTTTTCCTATAAAAAGGGCACGCTAGCCTCAACTCAGCACAGCACAGCCTCTACCCCAAACCAAGCCACAATGCCCGGCCCCGTCGTGCACAATGAGACCACAGCAACCAACCTTGGAGGCTTTGTGACCATACTCGCAAACCTCACCCGTCGTGCCTATGCGTTAGAAGAGCCCCCAGAATATGTTGTGTACCAAGGACCCATGAGCGGTGAGAGCCGTCAATTCTGGGCCACTGTGCACATTTATGGTAGGGGACTAGAGCCCGAGCGCCCCTACAGGTTCACCGGAAGGACAACTTCCTTTGAGCCACAAGCCATCCAACTAGCTGCTCGAGAAGCTATAGTTCATCTCCGGCACCTGTCGCCCAAAGTTAACTGTCGCTCGTTCCACTACTACCCCAGACGTGAAGGATATGGTAGACCACCCCAAGTTGCCAACGGAGATCACGAGACAGATCCTGCATTGTTGCACCTAGTGCGCTATGTAAGTGCACTAGAGGAACTGTGCGATCAAATCACGATTGATCTAATCGCAGCTCGTGGAGAGCTGGTTCGTCGAGCCCCGGCGAGAGAAGAGAACGAGCCCAACGCCGACAACCCAGTCGTGCTGTTTGGACACCCGATCGAGCCCCTGAGATCTGCCCCAGCCATCGGCCAAGGTGCCGTGATAACCCAGAAGTGCTTTGCCGCATATTGGAAGCACACTCCAACGGGGTTGTGGCCAACAATCCCCGAGATGGTCATCATCGCTACCCCGAGCCTGCAGCCCCTCAGACCACTCCAGTTAATTCAGACGACGAGACCCGAAGAGAAGCCTCGACATCCTCAAGGCACGCCCGCTTGGATATAAACGAGGTAGACTAAGTCACCCGAGTCATATCGAGTCCCAGTGTACCCTCGCCTTGTAATCGTGTGGCCTTGTTTTCGAACGCCGCCTGTTGTTGTGCCTCTGTTTTAAATAGTATCCTTGCATGGGTATGTCAGCACACAGTTGCATATTTATCCGGACACAACTACCCAAAAACCTTCCCCGACAACCCCCACAGTAACACGCCACTATAGTGAAATGTGTGAATCTGTGGCTTGACCCCGACCCTTGGAACAGAGCTGAAAATTTTCTTTACCATTCACCATGGTAAAAATGACCCAGCTCCAGTGTTATAAAAGGCCACCGAGTGACCTTGCCAAGCACTTCTCATCTTGTGTACCATCCTCACAACAATTTCTTGCCATGCCGAGCCCCAGCATTTACCTGAGAACCCCAGATGCAACCCCGGGTAGTTTTGTCAAGATATTGTGGGATTTTACCTGCAGTACCATGGGTGCTACCCAGCCACCCCAGTACGAGCTGTTCAAATCGAGGATCACCTCTTCCACCTCAAGATATTGGGCAGCAGTGCACATTCCTCCCGTAAACTCAAACCAAGATCCAACGGAGGTCTCCTTCGTGGGGAAATCTATGCCAACCCCACATATGGCCATAGAAGCTGCTGCATACGAAGCGCTTGCTCGCCTTCGATTCGCGGTACCCTATGCCAGCGAACGAGGGTATTATTACTTTCCGAGCTGTGCAGAACCCGGAGGGGTGACATCTTTTCCTGGTGGATGAATTGAGAGAGACCCAGTCCTGGCCAACCTTGTCCAGTACGTCATCGCTCAAGAGCGTTTAACCCAACGTGTGTTGGGTTATCTCCAGAGCCTCGCAGATTTAAATCCTCAGATCGCCATCGGCAGAGCACTAAGGCCCGACCAAGAGAGACACGTGCATCGACTGGTCAATCCACTTTCCCCGATAGAAGAAGAGTGTATCCCGGTACCAGAGACGTTTTCTAGGGACCCCGTCCAGTTACCATTTCCATTTTAGACGTCGCTGCGGTGTTGTGACTTATGCGTGATACCCTGAGTTTGTACGACAAGTCAATTATTTGGCTTCTACTAATGTGTGTAGTTTTTGTTGTGGTTTATGCTCCTTTAAATTAACTGTTTTCCCTCGCAAATCCTGGAGTGAGATTTCTTTTCCCTGAGTTGCTACATCTGCACCTTCTCACGACGTGGATTAATTAATTTCACACAGCACCATGGCAGCAGACTCACAACCATTACCATTCGAACACATACACTGTTTGCAAAACTTTGCATCAGTGTTACATCCAGCTAATCACCCCCTAACAACAGTTAGCACCCGGCGCACCCCATCTACTCCTCGTGATCACCACCACCGCGGAGAGCCAACACCCGAGCAGCAACGTCGCGACGATCGTCGAGGATCATCGCGCACAGGAGCACGGAGAGCCCCAGCAGTGTCGCCAGCCCTCCGCATATCAGGATCGCAAACCAGTCCGGCATCGCCTCCGCCATTAGAGCCTCACCCGAGCTTCTGTAAGCAGTAATGGAGGAAGGAGGAGGAGGAGAAGTGAGGTCAGGTGTGAGGAAGAAGAGAGGGACACCTCGACCATTTTTATAGCTCGAGCTCGGTGTACGGTGGGCGAGGTCCACCAACGCCGCTCGTCGCCCGATCGCCGGTGTTCGGAGGCGAATCCGCGAGCAGTGCCGACAGCACGCTGGCCCGCGAGGTGAGTGCACACTGCCCCGGCAGCTAGCACGCCGCGCACTACCGTAGTACGGCCTAGATGCCCTACGCGCTAGGCGTCGCCAGTAGAGAAAGCGCGGGAGAGAGGGAGAAGAGAGAGCCAGAGGAAGAAGAAGAGGCTGACTGTGGGCCCCGGGTCCACCTGTCGGCCAGAGAGAGCACTGTGCTCTCGGGTACGACCAGTGTATATTTAAATTTAGAAATTATTCTAAATTTATATCCAGTGTAGGAATCCCATGTTTTTGTCCCGGACCGTAGATTTTTCCACGCAGCACCAGTTTTCACACTGTGGTTTTACACCACTTATTGCCCTCTCACTGTAGCCACATCTTTGTTGCATAAAATTTTCTTGAAACAGCTTTTGACAAATCTCGAGGATGAGATTTTTCTTAAGGGGGGTAGTGTTGTGACACCCCAGAAATTTGGCCTTGTTTTAAATGAATTAAAAATTTTGCCAGGAATTAAAACTTTGGATTTCTGAGCTCCATTTTGATTTTTTTAAATCATTTCCTTCCCTGTTATGATGAGTTTTTCCCAAAGAGAAAACTTTTCAAATATGTTATTGGAATTTTTTAACCTCTCAAGAAAAACTTTTCTTTTATCAGTATAACTAATCAAATAATTAAGTTGCTTGATCTTTACTTTCTTGAAAATGATTTTTCAAGGTTAAATGGCCATATTTGAACTACAACCATTTGATAAATTCACTTAAAATTCCCACAAAAATTTGGAGATGTCATGTGATGTCTATAAATAACTTTTGTGCAAAAACATCTTTATTTAATGAAATATTTTGAGCTCTACAACAAATTTTCTTCTCTGGTCCAGAATGCAATTTTGCACTACAACTCATTTAAATAATTCTTTCTAGCCTCCACCAAAATTTTGGGATGTTAGTAGTATCATATGATTCAGCTTTATGCAAAAACCCAGTGATGTTATTTGCAAATTTTGAGTGAATCAACCTCATTTTCATTCTGGTCCAACTTGAGGATTTGTACAGCAACTACATCTTAAGTTGCTCCTTTACCCATGATTCCTTTTCCTGCTTGTAGACCACCCTACCAAACCCCTAAGTCCAGGAGCATGCACCCTTTGGGTCATTTTTGGTTCATGAAATGATGCCATTTATTTCCTGTCCAGAATTGAAGTTTTGTAAAACTTGCACTAACAAGTTTCTCCTTTTGCCAAACTAACCCTACCACTCTCTCTTGCATCTAAGGAGACACTGACCTGGAGTTTTTGACCACTCCAAGACTTGCCTAAGTGCCCTTGGCATTTTGTCAAACACCTTATGGGCATGATCTATTTTGGCATGATTCTTGACATTGCACTATGATCTTGCACCTCTGATCAAACTAGCATGTCCACTAGACTCCCAGTTGCTCCTAACCTCGATCTGCTAAACCCCAACCTCACCTGTGACCTGTAGCATGCCGCGACATTGTGTCGAACATCTCATGTGCGTGCACTGGACGCGCCCAGAGCGCGCGTATTGCACGATGCCGCGCCCGAGCCGACACGCTGGCCCCCCTGGTTTGGACCCGCTCTGTAGCGCCACGCCACGCGCTACCCTCCTCGCAGCAACGCGCCAAGCCGCCCTGGCAGCCAACAGTGCCGCCACCAGAGTCCCCTTGGCGGCACGCCACGGCCGCCCGATAGCCCCTGCTCATGCCGGCGCCGCCCAAGCCACCCCGGCTCGCCACCTGGCCCCTGGAGCAGTGCGAGCTCATCCACAAGCGTGTCTGCTAGCCCTCGTCGCCGCCACGTCGCCCTAGCTACAGAGAGGTGGTTCGCCGGAGATCTTATCCACGGCCGCCGCGGAACCGCCTTGCCTCGCCTATTTAAGGACACCCCGAAACCATTCGAGCACGCAGGCGACCTCAGGCTACCCCCAGGGCACCCCCACGGCCCGCAATCGTCAGAGAAGCGCCGTCTTCCCCAACTCCGACAACCGCAGCCGCCGCCACTGCTTTGGCCATTCCGGCGCCACCAAGGCCTCCCCCTCTCCGTTCTCTTCACCAGGAACTTCCTCTTCCTTCCACGAACCCAACCCCCTGCTCGATTTTTATCGGGAGCCACCGTAGCCCCAAAAGCACTTTGCCACCGAAACTTCCTCCGCCGCGAAGCTCGCCGCCGGCAGCTCACTACGTCCCCACCGACCCAACGACCACCGGGAGGACCGCCTTGGTCTCGTGGATCCATCCAGACCCTCTGGAACCCGCGGGGAGCCGCCGTTCGCCGGCGACGACCGCCGTTGCCCCGCCTCCGTTCGGGCGCAGGAAGAGAAATAGACCAGTCAAACCTGACCAGTGGGCCAGGCGGGCCCACTGTCAGTGAGACGCACGCCGTCCATGCTGGAGTAAGTGAAGGCGTAATCCGCCCAGTACGTTTTCCCCGCTCGGAAAGCGTATTTCCTCCTGAAACGTTTTCTTTTCTTTTATTTTTAAAAACAGACTTTGACCACAACTTTGACTGCCTATAACTTTTTAAATACAACTCCAAATGAGTTGATTCTTTTTCCTACCTTCCTCAAATTTGGTCTAGTTTATTTTAAGATTTATTTGAAAATCTTCCAAACAACTTTTTTGTACTGTTTTTGAAATGTGTGTTAATTCAAATATATTTTAAAATAGGATTTTGGAGAGAGAGAAGAAACTTTCAAAAGTTTTGGAGAGCACCTCACCCTTCCACAACTTAAAGGCAAGCATTCTGAACCCTGGCATAATGTTTTTGGTGTGTTATTTGACACGTTTATAACACCACCTTACTTCGGAGGACTTGTTATTTCATGTGACATGATCATTTGCACGGAAGCATATTAGTGTTTTCCTTGCTGTTGGAAATGAATATTAGTGTGATGGTAATCATCCTCATGTGCCTTGCATGCATGCCGGAAAGGAATCCGGGAAAGCCTCGGCCTTGGGTAGGCGCGAGCTTGTCGCCGGTCCCCGTCGGGACGGTTATGTCCGGTATGGCATGGTAAGGTACATTGAGTGGTGATTTCGTCGGTTGAAGTATATTTGATATATATGTCATGCAGGGAACTTATAAACCTCCTGAGTCGACCACAGGTCGAGTCTTGTTCCAGTAACCCCCATACTTGCCTCGTACTACCACTCGTCCCTGCCGCAGGTAGGGTACGGTTCAGTAAGTCGTCAACCCCTTTCCAGCACACACCGTACAGAGAGGCCATGGTGGAAGATATCGGTTGTAGCCGGTAGGCAGGCCACCTGGTCCGGGGGCATGGGTGTTTCCGGTTGGGACCGAGAGGGGAGGCCACCCCTTAGAGCGCGCGATATAAATTTGATCCCATGCTACGCGAGGTTGTAGCCTCCCCACTTAGAGTTTTGCTTAACAAGTGTCATGGGTGATTCCAGACACCGATGAGTTAAGCTAGTGTGTGCAAGGTTAGGCGTGTTTTCAACTAAAAGGCCGTAGACGGAATTAGTCCCGATGGACTAAAGGAATCCGTTACTCGTGGGTAAAGAGTACACCCTCTGCAGAGATTAAAACCTATTCGAATAGCCGTGTCCATGGTTAAGGATTACAGTCTGGGATGGGTCAAGTGTTGGTCTTAGTGTCGGTCTTCGGAGGTGATATTGTTAAACCAAACTTGGATACCGACTGGTGACTTGTGAGGACCATGATTATTATTTTGTGATGGACTAACCTGTTGCATTATTGTATTATCGAGTATCCCTGGGATGGTTCTACCTCCTGGATATTCGTTGTGATTATTTATTTTTAAGCCCTTTATGTGGTGTCGCTTAGATGCCCGACTGTGGCATTTCTTTTTAAGCCCTTTATGTGGTGTCACTCAGACGCCCGACTGTGGCATTCATTTTTAAGCCCTTTCTGTGGTGTTGCTTAGACGCCCGACTGTGGCATTTCTTTTTAAGCCCTTTATGTGGTGTCGCTCAGACGCCCGACTGTGGCATTTATGTTTAAGCCCTTTCTGTGGTGTCGCTTAGACGCCCGACTATGGCATTTATTTTTAAGCCCTTTATGTGGTGTCGCTTAGACGCCCGACTGTGGCATTTCTTTTTAAGCCCTTTATGTGGTGTCGCTTAGATGCCCGACTGTGGCATTTCTTTTTAAGCCCTTTATGTGGTGTCGCTTAGACGCCCGACTGTGGCATTTCTTTTTAAGCCCTTTATGTGGTGTCGCTTAGACGCCCGACTGTGGCATTTATTTTTAAGCACTTTATGTGGTGTCGCTCAGACGCCCGACTATGGCATTGCTTGTTATTTATTTACCTTATAAGCCCTTTATGCGGTGTCGCACAGACGCCCGACTGTGGCATTTTATTTCCACTCCATTATTGCTTGTTCATGCTGCATATAAATAACCCGCTTGCATGCATAAAAGATATTTTATTTGTGACTAACGATGTGATCATAGAATATTTAAGTGCATAATTATCAATTATATTATTCCAGTGTTCTTAATGTTTGCGAGTACATTCAAAGTACTCACTGGCTTGTCCCTGGCTATTGTCTTGGCCAGATATTTGCATGGAAAGGAACGTTGCGGTGACAGCCCCGGAAACTAAGCAACGGTGATAGCAGCCTCGCGAAGATAGGAGTTAACCTGGCCAGCTGTTCCCGTGGGATATGGAGTCCCATACACTGATGATTCACAAACCGCTTCCGCCATCGACCACTAGAAAACCATTTGATGTACTCATAGGCCACAATGGTCCTGTACTGCAGATTTTGTATTTTGCTTGGAATTTCTGTATCAAGTTGATGCCTCATCAGCTAACAGTAATCCTGGGGCTGGTGAGCACGACGGCCATTTTCTGGGAATTTAATGCCCGGAAAACCCGGTCGCGACAGACTTGGTATCAGAGCCAGGCTGACCATTGGCTAATCCTATCTTAGCCAGGTCAATAAACTTAAGTAAACCAACCCACCAGACCTTAACCAAACCCTAGTCAAGCTTCCCTTGCAAGATAGCCACACCGTGACCCGACACCTTTTTGGCAGTCGGTGCCCAACCTATCCATCTAACCTGTCAATCTTGCACCAGTGACCAAGTCCTATAGTCCTTTTTCGCAAGCGTGCGAAGGAAGACTCCGTCCCCTTTTTCCTATAAAAAGGGCACGCTAGCCTCAACTCAGCACAGCACAGCCTCTACCCCAAACCAAGCCACAATGCCCGGCCCCGTCGTGCACAATGAGACCACAGCAACCAACCTTGGAGGCTTTGTGACCATACTCGCAAACCTCACCCGTCGTGCCTATGCGTTAGAAGAGCCCCCAGAATATGTTGTGTACCAAGGACCCATGAGCGGTGAGAGCCGTCAATTCTGGGCCACTGTGCACATTTATGGTAGGGGACTAGAGCCCGAGCGCCCCTACAGGTTCACCGGAAGGACAACTTCCTTTGAGCCACAAGCCATCCAACTAGCTGCTCGAGAAGCTATAGTTCATCTCCGGCACCTGTCGCCCAAAGTTAACTGTCGCTCGTTCCACTACTACCCCAGACGTGAAGGATATGGTAGACCACCCCAAGTTGCCAACGGAGATCACGAGACAGATCCTGCATTGTTGCACCTAGTGCGCTATGTAAGTGCACTAGAGGAACTGTGCGATCAAATCACGATTGATCTAATCGCAGCTCGTGGAGAGCTGGTTCGTCGAGCCCCGGTGAGAGAAGAGAACGAGCCCAACGCCGACAACCCAGTCGTGCTGTTTGGACACCCGATCGAGCCCCTGAGATCTGCCCCAGCCATCGGCCAAGGTGCCGTGATAACCCGAGAAGTGCTTCGCCGCATATTGGAAGCACACTCCAACGGGGTTGTGGCCAACAATCCCCGAGATGGTCATCATCGCTACCCCGAGCCTGCAGCCCCTCAGACCACTCCAGTTAATTCAGACGACGAGACCCGAAGAGAAGCCTCGACATCCTCAAGGCACGCCCGCTTGGATATAAACGAGGTAGACTAAGTCACCCGAGTCGTATCGAGTCCCAGTGTACCCTCGCCTTGTAATCGTGTGGCCTTGTTTTTGAACGCCGCCTGTTGTCGTGCCTCTGTTTTAAATAGTATCCTTGCATGGGTATGTCAGCACACAGTTGCATATTTATCCAGACACAACTACCCAAAAACCTTCCCCGACAACCCCCACAGTAACACGTCACTATAGTGAAATGTGTGAATCTGTGGCTTGACCCCGACCCTTGGAACAGAGCTGAAAATTTTCTTTACCATTCACCACGGTAAAAATGACCCAGCTCCAGTGTTATAAAAGGCCACCGCGTGACCTTGCCAAGCACTTCTCATCTTGTGTACCATCCTCACAACCATTTCTTGCCATGCCGAGCCCCAGCATTTACCTGAGAACCCTAGATGCAACCCCGGGTAGTTTTGTCAAGATATTGTGGGATTTTACCTGCAGTACCATGGGCGCTACCCAGCCACCCCAGTACGAGCTGTTCAAATCGAGGATCACCTCTTCCACCTCAAGATATTGGGCAGCAGTGCACATTCCTCCCGTAAACTCAAACCAAGATCCAACGGAGGTCTCCTTCGTGGGGAAATCTATGCCAACCCCACATATGGCCATAGAAGCTGCTGCATACGAAGCGCTTGCTCGCCTTCGATTCGCGGTACCCTATGCCAGTGAACGAGGGTATTATTACTTTCCGAGCCGTGCAGAACCCGGAGGGGTGACATCTTTTCCCGGTGGACGAATTGAGAGAGACCCAGTCCTGGCCAACCTTGTCCAGTACGTCATCGCTCAAGAGCGTTTAACCCAACGTGTGATGGGTTATCTCCAGAGCCTCGCAGATTTAAATCCTCAGATCGCCATCGGCAGAGCACTAAGGCCCGACCAAGAGAGACACGTGCATCGACTGGTCAATCCACTTTCCCCGATAGAAGAAGAGTGTATCCCAGTACCAGAGACGTTTTCTAGGGACCCCGTCCAGTTACCATTTCCATTTTAGACGTCGTTGCGGTGTTGTGACTTATGCGTGATACCCTGAGTTTGTACGACAAGTCAATTATTTGGCTTCTACTAATGTGTGTAGTTTTTGTTGTGGTTTATGCTCCTTTAAATTAACTATTTTCCCTCGCAAAATCCTGGAGTGAGATTTCTTTTCCCTGAGTTGCTACATCTGCACCTTCTCACGACGTGGATTAATTAATTTCACACAGCACCATGGCAGCAGACTCACAACCATTACCATTCGAACACATACACTGTTTGCAAAACTTTGCATCAGTGTTACATCCAGCTAATCACCCCCTAACAACAGTTAGCACCCGGCGCACCCCATCTACTCCTCGTGATCACCACCACCGCGGAGAGCCAACACCCGAGCAGCAACGTCGCGACGATCGTCGAGGATCATCGCGCACAGGAGCACGGAGAGCCCCAGCAGTGTCGCCAGCCCTCCGCATATCAGGATCGCAAACCAGTCCGGCATCGCCTCCGCCATTAGAGCCTCACCCGAGCTTCTGTAAGCAGTAATGGAGGAAGGAGGAGGAGGAGAAGTGAGGTCAGGTGTGAGGAAGAAGAGAGGGACACCTCGACCGTTTTTATAGCTCGAGCTCGGTGTACGGTGGGCGAAGTCCACCAACGCCGCTCGTCGCCCGATCGCCGGTGTTCGGAGGCGAATCCGCGAGCAGTGCCGACAGCACGCTGGCCCGCGAGGTGAGTGCACACTGCCCCGGCAGCTAGCACGCCGCGCACTATCGCAGTACGGCCTAGATGCCCTACGCGCTAGGCGTCGCCGGTAGAGAAAGCGCGGGAGAGAGGGAGAAGAGAGAGCCAGAGGAAGAAGAAGAGGCTGACTGTGGGCCCCGGGTCCACCTGTCGGCCAGAGAGAGCACTGTGCTCTCGGGTACGACCAGCGTATATTTAAATTTAGAAATTATTCTAAATTTATATCCAGCGTAGGAATCCCACGTTTTTGTCCCGAACCGTAGATTTTTGCACGCAACACCAGTTTTCACACTGTGGTTTTACACCACTTATTGCCCTCTCACTGTAGCCACATCTTTGTTGCATAAAATTTTCTTGAAACGGCTTTTGACAAATCTCGAGGACGAGATGTTTCTTAAGGGGGGTAGTGTTGTGACACCCCAAAAATTTGGCCTTGTTTTAAATGAATTAAAAAATTTGCCAGGAATTAAAACTTTGGATTTCTGAGCTCCATTTTGATTTTTTTTTAAATCATTTCCTTCCCTATTATGATGAGTTTTTCCCAAAGAGAAAACTTTTCAAATATGTTATTGGAATTGTTTAACCTCTCAAGAAAAACTTTTCTTTTATCAGTATAACTAATCAAATAATTAAGTTGCTTGATCTTTACTATCTTGAAAATGATTTTTCAAGGTTAAATGGCCATATTTGAACTACAACCATTTGATAAATTCACTTAAAATTCCCACAAAAATTTGGAGATGTCATGTGATGTCTATAAATAACTTTTGTGCAAAAACATCTTTATTTAATGAAATATTTTGAGCTCTACAACAAATTTTCTTCTCTGGTCCAGAATGCAATTTTGCACTACAACTCATTTAAATAATTCTTTCTAGCCTCCACCAAAATTTTGGGATGTTAGTAGTATCATATGATTCAGCTTTATGCAAAAACCCAGTGATGTTATTTGCAAATTTTGAGTGAATCAACCTCATTTTCATTCTAGTCCAACTTGAGGATTTGTACAGCAACTACATCTTAAGTTGCTCCTTTACCCATGATTCCTTTTCCTGCTTGTAGACCACCCTACCAAACCCCTAAGTCCAGGAGCATGCACCCTTTGGGTCATTTTTGGTTCATGAAATGATGCCATTTATTTCCTGTCCAGAATTGAAGTTTTGTAAAACTTGCACTAACAAGTTTCTCCTTTTGCCAAACTAACCCTACCACTCACTCTTGCATCTAAGGAGACACTGACCTGGAGTTTTTGACCACTCCAAGACTTGCCTAAGTGCCCTTGGCATTTTGTCAAACACCTTATGGGCATGATCTGTTTTGGCATGATTCTTGACATTGCACTATGATCTTGCACCTCTGATCAAACTAGCATGTCCACTAGACTCCCAGTTGCTCCTAACCTCGATCTGCTAAACCCCAACCTCACCTGTGACCTGTAGCATGCCGCGGCATTGTGTCGAGCATCTCATGTGCGTGCACTGGACGCGCCCAGAGCGCGCGTATTGCACGATGCCGCGCCCGAGCCGACACGTTGGCCCCCCTGGTTTGGGCCCGCTCTGCAGCGCCACGCCACGCGCTACCCTCCTCGAAGCAACGCGCCAAGCCGCCCTGGCAGCCAACAGCGCCGCCACCAGAGTCCCCTTGGCGGCACGCCACGGCCGCCCGACAGCCCCTGCTCATGTCGGCGCCGCCCAAGCCACCCCGGCTCGCCACCTGGCCCCTGGAGTAGTGCGAGCTCATCCACAAGCGTGTCTGCTAGCCCTCGTCGCCGCCACGTCGCCCTAGCTACAGAGAGGCGGTTCGCCGGAGATCTTATCCACGGCCGCCGCGGAACCGCCTTGCCTCGCCTATTTAAGGACGCCCCGAAACCATTCGAGCATGCAGGCGACCTCAGGCTACCCCCAGGGCACCCCCACGGCCCGCAATCGTCAGAGAAGCGCCGTCTTCCCCAACTCCGACAACCGCAGCCGCCGCCACTGCTTCGGCCATTCCGACGCCACCAAGGCCTCCCCCTCTCCGTTCTCTTCACCAGGAACTTCCCCTTCCTTCCATGAACCCAACCCCCTACTCGATTTTTATCGGGAGCCACCGCAGCCCCAAAAGCACTTTGCCACCGAAACTTCCTCCGCCGCGAAGCTCGCCGCCAGCAGCTCACTACGTCCCCACCGACCCAACGACCACCGGGAGGACCGCCTTGGTCTCGTGGATCCATCCAGACCCTCTGGAACCCGCGGGGAGCCGCCGTTCGCCGGCGACGACCGCCGTTGCCCCGCCTCCGTTCGGGTGCAGGAAGAGAAATAGACCACTCAAACCTGACCAGTGGGCGAGGCGGGCCCACTGTCAGTGAGACGCACGCCGTCCATGCTGGAGTAAGTGAAGGCGTAATCCGCCCAGTACGTTTTCCCCGCTCGGAAAGCGTATTTCCTCATGAAACGTTTTCTTTTCTTTTATTTTTAAAAACAGACTTTGACCACAACTTTGACTGCCTATAACTTTTTAAATACAACTCCAAATGAGTTGATTCTTTTTCCTACCTTCCTCAAATTTGGTCTAGTTTATTTTAAGATTTATTTGAAAATCTTCCAAACAACTTTTTTGTACTGTTTTTGAAATGTGTGTTAATTCAAATATATTTTAAAATAGGATTTTGGAGAGAGAGAAGAAACTTTCAAAAGTTTTGGAGAGCACCTCACCCTTCCACAACTTAAAGGCAAGCATTCTGAACCCTGGCATAATGTTTTTGGTGTGTTATTTGACACGTTTATAACACCACCTTACTTCGGAGGACTTGTTATTTCATGTGACATGATCATTTGCACGGAAGCATATTAGTGTTTTCCTTGCTGTTGGAAATGAATATTATTGTGATGGTAATCATCCTCATGTGCCTTGCATGCATGCCGGAAAGGAATCCGGGAAAGCCTCGGCCTTGGGTAGGCGCGAGCTTGTCGCCGGTCCCCGTCGGGACGGTTATGTCCGGTATGGCATGGTAAGGTACATTGAGTGGTGATTTCGTCGGTTGAAGTATATTTGATATATATGTCATGCAGGGAACTTATAAACCTCCTGAGTCGACCGCAGATCGAGTCTTGTTCCAGTAACCCCCATACTTGCCTCGTACTACCACTCGTCCCTGCCGCAGGTAGGGTACGGTTCAGTAAGTCGTCAACCCCTTTCCAGCACACACCGTACAGAGAGGCCATGGTGGAAGATATCGGTTGTAGCCGGTAGGCAGGCCACCTGGTCCGGGGGCATGGGTGTTTCCGGTTGGGACCGAGAGGGGAGGCCACCCCTTAGAGCGCACGATATAAATTTGATCCCATGCTACGCGAGGTTGTAGCCTCCCCACTTAGAGTTTTGCTTAACAAGTGTCGTGGGTGATTCCAGACACCGATGAGTTAAGCTGGTGTGTGCAAGGTTAGGCGTGTTTTCAACTAAAAGGCCGTAGACGGAATTAGTCCCGATGGACTAAAGGAATCCGTTACTCGTGGGTAAAGAGTACACCCTCTGCAGAGATTAAAACCTATTCGAATAGCCGTGTCCATGGTTAAGGATTACAATCTGGGATGGGTCAAGTGTTGGTCTTAGTGTCGGTCTTCGGAGGTGAAATTGTTAAACCAAACTTGGATACCGACTGGTGACTTGTGAGGACCATGATTATTATTTTGTGATGGACTAACATGTTGCATTATTGTATTATCGAGTATCCCTGGGATGGTTCTACCTCCTGGATATTCATTGTGATTATTTATTTTTAAGCCCTTTATGTGGTGTCGCTTAGACGCCCGACTATGGCATTTCTTTTTAAGCCCTTTATGTGGTGTCGCTCAGACGCCCGACTGTGGCATTCATTTTTAAGCCCTTTCTGTGGTGTCGCTTAGACGCCCGACTATGGCATTTCTTTTTAAGCCCTTTATGTGGTGTCGCTCAGACGCCCGACTGTGGCATTTCTTTTTAAGCCCTTTATGGGGTGTCGCTTAAACGCCCGACTATGGCATTTCTTTTTAAGCCCTTTATGTGGTGTCGCTTAGACGCCCGACTGTGGCATTTCTTTTTAAGCCCTTTATGTGGTGTCGCTTAGACGCCCGACTGTGGCATTTCTTTTTAAGCCCTTTATGTGGTGTCGCTTAGACGCCCGACTGTGGCATTTCTTTTTAAGCCCTTTATGTGGTGTCGCTCAGACGCCCAACTGTGGCATTACTTGTTATTTATTTACCTTATAAGCCCTTTATGCAGTGTCGCACAGACGCCCGACTGTGGCATTTTATTTCCACTCCATTATTGATTGTTCATGCTGCATATAAATAACCCGCTTGCATGCATAAAAGATATTTTATTTGTGACTAACGATGTGATCATAGAATATTTAAGTGCATAATTATCAATTATATTATTCCAGTGTTCTTAATGTTTGCGAGTACATTCAAAGTACTCACTGGCTTGTCCCTGGCTATTGTCTTGGCCAGATATTTGCATGGAAAGGAACGTTGCGGTGACAGCCCCGGAAACTAAGCAACGGTGATAGCAGCCTCGCGAAGATAGGAGTTAACCTGGCCAGCTGTTCCCGTGGGATATGGAGTCCCATACACTGATGATTCACAAACCGCTTCCGCCATCGACCACTAGAAAACCATTTGATGTACTCATAGGCCACAATGGTCCTGTACTGCAGATTTTGTATTTTGCTTGGAATTTCTGTATCAAGTTGATGCCTCATCAGCTAATAGTAATCCTGGGGCTGGTGAGCACGACGGCCATTTTCTGGGAATTTAATGCCCGGAAAACCCGGTCACGACATAACATGTTCAAATCGGAGTTACGGTTTAAAAGAAATGGATGATTTTAAAAAAGCATTTGTTTGACTTAAATATGATCCGCAAAGGAATTACCTAAAACATCATGGGGGTTTCAAAAAATGTAAAATAACTGTTCGGGTGTGACTTAAATCCGGATGGCGGGTTGATTTCAAGAAAAGACAAGGACGCTTGTGTAAAATACAAAAATAACGATTCGTTTTAACTTAAAACAGGACTGCGGGTTAAATTCTCTAAAATAGAGGGACTTTTCTGAAAAATGCCATGACGGACGAAAGAAACCCAATTTGCTTTATTATTAGGTAAAGATATAGGCATCACGTTCGAGACAAGTAGACCGACTCCTGCCTGCATCTACTACTATTACTCCACACATCGACCGCTATCCAGCATGCATCTAGAGTTTTAAGTTCAAGAGAACAGAGTAACGCTTTAAGCAAGATAACATGATGTAGAGGGAAAAACTCATGCAATATGATATAAACCCCATCTAGTTATCCTCGATGGCAACAATACAATACATGCCGTGCTGCCCCTACTGTCACTGGGAAAGGACACCGCAAGATTGAACCCAAAGCTAAGCACTTCTCCCATTGCAAGAAAGATCAATCTAGTAGGCCAAACCAAACTGATAATTCGAAGACACTTGCAAAGATAACCATCATACATAAAAAATTTCAGAGAAGATTCAAATATTGTTCATAAATAAATTTGATCATAAACCCACAATTCATCGGTCTCAACAAACACACCTCAAAAGAAGATTACATCGAATAGATCTCCACAAGAGAGGGGGGGAACTTTGTATTGAGATCCAAAAGGAGAGAAGAAGCCATCTAGCTAATAACTATGGACCCGTAGGTCTGAAGTAAACTACTCACACTTCATCGGAGAGGCTATGGTGTTGATGTAGAAGCCCTCCGTGATCGATACCCCCTCCGACGGAGCTCCGGAAAAGGCCCCAAGATGGGATCTCGTGGATACAGAAAGTTACGGTGGTGGAATTAGGGTTTTGGCTCCGTATCTAGTAGTTTGGGGGTACGTAGGTATATATAGGAGGAAGGAGTACGTCGGTGGAGCAACATGGGCCCCACGAGGGTGGAGGGCGCGCCTGGGGGGTAGGCGCGCCCCCCTACCTCGTGCCTTCCTGGTTGATTGCTTGACATAGGGTCCAAGTCCTCTGGATCATGTTCGTTCCAGAAATCACGTTCCCGAAGGTTTCATTCCGTTTGGACTCCGTTTGATATTCTTTTTCTGCGAAACTCTGAATAGGCAAAAAACAGTAATTCTGGGCTGGGCCTCCGGCTAATAGGTTGGTCCCAAAAATAATATAAAAGTGTATAATAAAGCCCAATAATGTCCAAAACAGGATATAATATAGCATGGAACAATAAAAAATTATAGATACGTTGGAGACGTATCAAGCTTCAGCCTGATAAGCTCGAACCCAAATCGAAGAAGAGCGTCTTCATAGGATACCCAAATGAAACTGTTGGGTACACCTTCTATCGCAGATCCGAAGGCAAGATATTTGTTGCTAAGAAAGGACCCTTTCTAGAAAAGGAGTTTCTCTTGAAAGAAGTGGGAGGAAAGTAGAACTTGGTGAGGTAGTTGTACCTTCTCCCGAATTGGAAAGTAGTTCATCATAGAAATCAGTTCCAGTGATGCCTACACCAATTAGTGAGGAAGCTAATGATGATGATCAACCAGAGTATGTTCCACACTAGAGTGGTGCGGTAATCCTATTCTGGAAGTTATGTTACTAGACCATGACGAACCTACGAACTATGAGGAAGCGATGATGAGCCCAGATTCCACGAAATGGCTTGAGGCCATGAAATCTGAGATGGGATCCATGTATGAGAACAAAGTATGGTCTTTGGTTCACTTGGCCGATGATCGGCAAGCCATAGAAAATAAATGGATCTTCAAGAAGAAGACCAACGCTGATGGTAATGTTACTGTCTACAAAGCTCGACTTGTTGCGAAAAATTTTCGACAAGTTTAAGGAGTTGACTACGATGAGACCTTCTCACCCGTAGTGATGATTAAGTCTGTCTGAATCATGTTAGCAATTGCCGCATTTTATGATTATGAAATTTGGCAAATGGATGTCAAAACAGCATTCCATAATGGATTTCTTAAAGAAGAGTTGTATATGATGCAACCAAAAGGTTTTGTCGATCCTAAAGGTGCTAACAAAGTGTGCAAGCTCCAGCGATCCATTTATGGACTGGTGCAAGCCTCTCGGAGTTGGAATATATGCTTTGATTGTGTCATCAAAGAATATAGTTTTATACAAACTTTTGGAGAAGCCTGTATTTACAAGAAAGTGAGTGAGAGCTCTGTAGCATTTATAATATTATATGTGGATGACATATTGTTGATTGGAAATAATACAAAATTTCTGGATAGCATAAAAGGATACTTGAATAAGAATTTTTCAATGAAATACCTTGGTGAAGCTGCTTATATATTGGGCATCAAGATCTATAGAGATATATCAAGACGCTTAATTGGACTTTCACAAAGCACATACCTTGATAAAGTTTTGAAGAAGTTCAAAATGGATCAGTCAAAGAAAGGGTTCTTACCTGTGTTACAATGTGTGAAGTTGAGTCAAACTCAATGCCCGGCCACTAGAGAAGATAGAGAGAAAATGAAAGTCATTCCCTATGCCTCAGCCATAGGTTCTATCATGTATGCAATGTTGTGTACTAGACCTGATGTGTGCCTTTCTATAAGTTTAGCAAGGAGGTACCAAAGTAATCCAGGAGTGGATCACTGAACAGCGGTCAAGAACATCCTAAAATACCTGAAAATGACTAGCGATATGTTTCTCATTTATGGAGCTAACATAGAGCTTGTTGTAAATGGTTACGTCGATGCTAGCTTTGACAATGATCCAAATGACTCTAAGTCGCAAACCGGATACATATTTATATTGAATGGTGGAGCTGTCAGTTGGTGTCGTTCCAAGCAGAGCATTGTGGCGGGATCTACGTGTAAAGTGGAGTACATAGTTGCTTCAGAAGCCGCAAATGTAGGAGTCTAGATGAAGGAGTTCATATCCAATCTAGGTCTAACACCTAGTGCATCGGGTCCAATGAAAATCTTTTGTGACAATACTAGAGCAATTGCCTAAACGAAGGAATCTAGATTTCACAAGAGAACAGAACACATCAAGAGACGCTTCAAGTCCATCCGTGATCAAGTCAAGGAGGGAGACATAGAGATTTGCAAAATACATATGGATCTGAATGTTGTAGGCCTGTTGACTAAGCCTCTTCCACGAGCAAAACATGATCAGCACCAACACTCCATGGGTGTTAGAATCATTACAATGTAATCTAGATTATTGACTCTAGTGCAAGTGGGAGACTGAAGGAAATATGCCCTAGAGGCAATAATAAAGTTGTTATTTATATTTCCTTATATCATGATAAATTTTTATTATTCATGCTAGAATTGTATTAACAGGAAACTTGATACATGTGTGAATACATAGACAAAACAAAGTGTCCCTAGTATGCCTCTACTTTACTAGCTTGTTAATCAAAGATGGTTAAGTTTCTTGACCAGAGACATGTGTTGTCATTTGATGAATGGGATCACATCATTAGGAGAATGATGTGATGGACAAGACCCATTTGTTAGCTTAGTATAATGATCGTTAAGTTTTATTGTTATTGCTTTCTTCATGACTTATACATATTCCTTTGACTATGAGATTATGCAACTCCCGAATACCGGAGGAACACTAGTGTGCTATCAAACGTCACAACGTAACTAGGTGATTATAAAGATGCTCTACAGGTGTCTCTGAAGGTGTTTGTTGGGTTGGCATAGATCGAGATTAGGATTTGTCACTCCGAGTATCGGAAAGGTATCTCTGGGCCCTCTCGGTAATGCACATCATGATAAGCCTTGCAAGAAAATGTGACTAATGAGTTAGTTGCCGGATGATGTATTACGGAACGAGTAAAGAGACTTTCCGGTAACGAGATTGAACTAGGTATGAAGATACCGACGATCGAATCTCGGGCAAGTAACATACCGATGAAAAAGGGAATTACGTATGTTGTCATTGCGGTTTAACCGATAAAGATCTTCGTAGAATATGTAGGAACCAATATGAGCATCCAGGTTCCGTTGTTGGTTATTGATCAGAGACGTGTCTCGGTCATGTCTGCATAGTTCTCGAACCCGTAGGGTCCGCATGCTTAACGTTCGATGACGATTTGTAGTATGAGTTATGTGTTTTGGTGACCGGAGATTGTTCGGAGTCCCTGATGAGATCACGGACATGATGAGTAGTCTTGAAATGGTCAAGAGGTAAAGATCGATATATTGGACGATAGTATTCGGACACCGGAATGGTTTCAGAGTGTTTCGGATATTTATCAGAGTACAGAAGGGTTACCGGAACCCCCCGAGGAAAGTAATGGGCCAACATGGGACATGGAGAAAGAGAGCAGCCCACAAGGGGTGGCGCCCCCCCCCCCCCCCCATGTGCAGTCCAAATTGGACAATGGAAGGATGCGCGGCCCCCTTTCCTTCTACCTCTCCCTCTCCTTCCCCCTTTCCCCCTCCGAAAGAATGAAGGGGGGCGACTAGGACTAGGAGTCCAAGTCGGTTTCTGAAGGAAATATGCCCTAGAGGCAATAATAAAGTTGTTATTTTTATTTTCTTATATCATGATAAATGTTTATTATTCATGCTAGAATTATATTAACCGGAAACTTAGTACATGTGTGAATACATAGACAAACAGAGTGTCCCTAGTATGCCTCTACTTGACTAGCTCGTTAATCAAAGATGGTTAAGTTTCCTAGCCATAGACATGTGTTGTCATTTGATGAACGGGATCACATCATTAGAGAATGATGTGATGGACAAGACCCATCCATTAGCATAGCATAATGATCGTTTAGTTTTTTTGCTATTGCTTTCTTCATGACTTATACATGTTCCTCAGACTATGAGATTATGCAACTCCTGAATACCGGAGGAATACCTTGTGTGCTATCAAACGTCACAACGTAACCAGGTGATTATAAAGATGCTCTACAGGTGTCTTCGATGGTGTTTGTTGAGTTGGCATAGATCAAGATTAGGATTTGTCACTCCGTGTATCGAAGAGGTATCTTTGGGCCCTCTCGATAATGCATATCACTATGAGCCTTTCAAGCAATGTGTATAATGAGTTAGCCACGGGATGATGCATTACGGAATGAGTAAAGAGACTTGCCGGTGACGAGATTTGACTAGGTATGATGATACCGACGATTGAATTTTGGGTAAGTAACACACATATGACAAAGGGAACAACGTATGTTGTTATGCGGTTTGATCGATAAAGATCTTCGTAGAATATGTAGGAACCAATATGAGCATCCAGGTTCCGCTATGGGTTATTGACCGGAGATGTGTCTCGGTCATGTCTACATAGTTCTCGAACCCGTAGGGTGCGCACGCTTAACATTCAATGGCGATTTGTATTATGAGTTGTGTGTTTTGGTGACCAAAGATTGTTCGGAGTCCCAGATGAGATCACGAACATGAAGAGGAGTCTCGAAATGGTCAAGAGGTAAAGATTCATATATTGGAAGGTTACATTCGGACACCAGAATGGTTCTGGTCGTTTCGGAGTACCGGGGGTTACCGGACCCCCCCCCCCCCCGAAAGTTATTGGGCCTCATGGGCCTAGTGATGGAAGAGAGGAGGCCGGCCAATGAGTGGCACGTGCCCCCAAGCCCAATCTGAATTGTGTTAGGGTTGGGGGGTTTCCTTCTCTCCTCCTTCTCCGTCCCTCCTTCTCCTACTAGGAATGGAAAGAGGAGGGGGATCCTACTTGGACTAGGGAGTCCTAGTAGGATTCCCCACACCTGGCGCACCCCCTTAGGGATGGCCACCTCTCCCCCCTCCTTTATATACGTGGCCAGGGGGCACCCTATAGACACAAAGTTGATCTATTAGCCGTGTGCGGTGCTCCCCTCCACAGTTACACACCTCGGTCATATCGTTGCAGTACTTAGGCGAAGCCCTGCGTCGGTAACTTCATCATCACCGTCACCACGCCGTCGTGCTGACGAAACTCTCCCTCGGCCTCAGCTGGATCAACAGTACGAGGGACGTCACCGAGATGAACGTGTGCTGATCGCGAAGGTGTCGTGCGTTCGGTACTTGAATCGGTTGGATCGTGAAGACGTTCGACTACATCAACACGTTACTAAACGCTTCCGCTTTCGGTCTACGAGGGTACATGGACACACTCTCCCCTCTCATTGGTATGCATCTCCTAGATAGAGCTTGCGTGATCGTAGGATTTTTTTTTGAAATACTGCATTCCCCAACAGTAGTATCAGAGCCAGGTCTATGCGTAGATGTTATATGCACGAGTAGAACACTATGAGTTGTGGGAGATAATAGTCATACTGCTTACCAGCATGTCTTACTTTGATTTGGTGGTATTTTTGGATGAAGCGGCCCAGACTGACATTACATGACCATGTTCATGAGACTGGTTCTACCGACGTGCTTCACACACAGATGGCTAGTGGGTGTCTGTTTCTCCAGCTTTAGTTGAATCGAGTTTGACTACGCCCGGTCCTTGTTGAAGGTTAAAACAGCACACTTGACGAAAAATCGTTGTGGTTTGGATGCATAGGTAAGATCGGTTCTTGCTAGAAGCCCGTAGCAGCCACGTAAAACTTGCAACAACAAAGTAGAGGACGTCTAACTTCTTTTTGCAGGGCATGGTGTGATGTTATATGGTCAAGACGTGATGATATAAATTGTTGTATGAGATGATCATGTTTTGTAACAGTTATCGGCAACTGGCAGGAGCCATATGGTTGTCGCTTTATTGTATGAAATGCAATCGCCATGTAATTGCTTTGCTTTATCACTAAGCGGTAGCAATAGTCGTAGAAGCAATAGTTGTCGAGACGACAAACAATGCTACGATGGAGATCAAGGTGTCAAGCCGGTGATGATGGTGATCATGACGGTGCTTTGGAGATGGAGATCAAAGGCACAAGATGATGATGGCCATATCATATCACTTATTTTGATTGCATGTGATGTTTATCCTTTATGCATCTTATTTTGCTTAGTACGGTGGTAGCATTATAAGATGATCTCTCACTGAATTTCAAGGTATAAGTGTTCTCCCCGAGTATGCACCGTTGCTAGAGTTCGTCGTGCCGAGACACCACGTGATGATCGGGTGTGATAAGCTCTATGTTCACACACAAGAGTGCAAGCCAGTTTTGCACATGCAGAATACTCGGGTTAAACTTGACAAGCCTAGCATATGCAGATATGGCCTCGGAACACTAAGACCGGAAGGTCGAGCGTGAATCATATAGTAGATATGATCAACATAGTGATGTTCACCATTGAAAACTTCTCCATCTCACGTGATGATCGTACATGGTTTAGTTGATATGGATCACGTGATCATTTAGATGACAAGAGACATGTCTATCTAAGTGGGAGTTCTTAAGTAATATGATTAATTGAACTTTAATTTATCATGAACTTAGTACCTGATGGTATTTTGCATGTCTATGTTGTTGTAGATCAATGGCCTGTGCTACTGTTCCTTTGAATTTTAATGCGTTCCTAGAGAAAGCTAAGTTGAAAGATGATGGTAGCAACTACACAGACTGGGTCCGTAACTTGAGGATTATCCTCATTGCTGCACAGAAGAATTATGTCCTAGAAGCACCACTAGGTGCTAGGCCTGCTGCAGATGCTACTGATGACGTTAAGAATGTCTGGCAGAGCAAAGCTGATGACTACTCGATAGTTCAGTGTGCCATGCTTTACGGCTTAAAACCGGGACTTCGACGATGTTTTGAACATCATGGAGCATATGAGATGTTCCATGAGTTGAAGTTAATATTTCAAGAAAATGCCCGAATTGAGAGATATGAAGTCTCCAATAAGTTCTATAGCTGCAAGATGAAGGGGAAATTCAAGAAGAACGACAAGCAAGTTGCTGCTCAAGTGAAGAAGCCCAAGTCTGGACCTAAGCCTGAGACTGAGTGCTTCTACTGCAAAGGGACTGGTGACTGTAAGCGGAATTTCCCCAAGTATTTGGCGGATAAGAAGGAATGCAAAGTGAAAGGTATATTTGATATACATGTTATGGATATGTACCTTACTAATGCTCGCAGTAGCGCTTGGGTATTTGATACTGGTTCTATTGCTCATATTTGCAACTCGAAACAGGGGCTATGGATTAAGGAAAGACTGGCTAAGGACGAGGTGACGATGCGCGTGGGAAATGGTTCCAAAGTCGATGTGATCGCGATCGGCACGCTACCTCTACATCTACCTTCGGGATTAGTTTTAGATCTGAATAATTGTTATTTGGTGTCAGCGTTAAGCATGAACATTATATATGGATCTTGTTTGATGTGAGATGGTTATTCATTTAAATCAGAGAATAGTGGTTGTTCTATTTATATGAGTAATATCTTTTATGGTCATGCACATTTGATGAGTGGTCTATTTTTATTGAATCTCAATAGTAGTGATACACATATTCATAGTATTGAAGCCGAAACATATAAGTATAATAATGATAGTGCAACTTATTTGTGGCACTACCATTTAGGTCATATTGGTGTAAAGCGCATGAAGAAACTCCATGCTGATGGGCTTTTGGAATCACTTGATTATGAATCACTTGATGCTTGCGAACCATGCCTCATGGGCAAGATGACTAAGACTCTGTTCTCCGGAACAATGGAGCGAGCAACAAACTTATTGGAAATAATACATACTGATGTATGCGGTCCGATGAGTGTTGATGCTCGTGGCAGGTATCGTTATTTTTTGACCTTCACAGATGATTTGAGCAGATATGGGTATATCTACTTGATGAAACATAAGTCTAAAACATTTGAAAAGTTCAAAGAATTTTAGAGTGAACTGGAAAATCATCGTAACAAGAAAATTAAGTTTCTACAATCTGATCGTGGAGGTGAATATTTGAGTTATGAGTTTGGTCTTCATCTGAAACAATGTGGAATAGTTTCACACCTTACGCCACCTGGAACACCACAACGTAATGGTGTGTCCGAACGCCGTAATCGTACTTTATTAGATATGGTGCGATCTACGATGTCTCTTACTAATGTACCGCTATCGTTTTGGGGTTATGCTTTAGAGACAGCTGCATTCACGTTAAATAGGGCACCATCGAAATCCGTTGAGACGACACCATATGAACTGTGGTTTGGAAAGAAACCCAAGTTGTCATTTCTTAAAGTTTGGGGTTGCGATGCTTATGTGAAAAAGCTTCAACCTAATAAGCTCGAACCCAAATCGGACAAATGTGTCTTCATAGGATACCCAAAGGAGACCGTTGGGTACACCTTCTATCACAGATCCGAAGGCAAGATATTCGTTGCTAAGAATGGATCCTTTCTAGAGAAGGAGTTTCTCTCGAAAGAAGTGAGTGGGAGGAAAGTAGTTCATCGCATAAATCAGTTCCAGTGATTCCTACACCAATTAGTGGGGAGCTAATGATTATGATCATGAAACTTCTGATCAATTGACTACCGAACCTCATAGGTCAACCAGAGTAAGATCCACACCAGAGTGGTACGGTAATCCTGTTCTGGAGGTCATGTTACTTGACCATGATGAACCTACGAACTATGAGGAAGCGATGATGAGCCCAGATTCCACAAAATGGCTTGAGGCCATGAAATCTGAGATGGGATCCATGTATGAGAACAAAATATGCACTTTGGTTGACTTGCCTGATGATCGGCAAGCAATAGAGAATAAATGGATCTTCAAGAAAAAGACTGATGCTGACGGTAATGTTACTGTCTACAAAGCTTGACTTGTTGTAAAAGGTTTTCGACAAGTTCAAGGAGTTGACTACGATGAGACCTTCTCACCCGTAGCGATGCTTAAGTCTGTCCGAATCATGTTAGCAATTGCCGCGTTTTATGATTATGAAATTTGGCAAATAGATGTCAAAATTGCACTGCTTAGTGGATAACTCAAAGAAGAGTTGTATATGATGCAACCAGAAGGTTTTGTCGATCCAAAAGGTGCTAACAAAGTGTGCAAGCTCCAACGATCCATTTATGGACTGGTGCAAGCCTCTCGGAGTTGGAATATACGCTTTGATAGTGTCATCAAAGCATATGGTTTTATACAAACATTTGGAGAAGCCTGTATTTACAAGAAAGTGAATGGGAGCTCCGTAGCATTTCTGATATTATATGTGGATGACATATTGTTGATCGGAAATGATACTGAATTTCTGAATAGCATAAAAGGATACTTAAATAAGAATTTTTCAATGAAAGACCTCGGTGAAGCTGCTTATATATTAGGCATCAAGATCTATAGAGATAGATTAAGACGCTTAATTGGACTTTCACAAAGCACATACCTTGATAAAGTTTTGAAGAAGTTCAAAATGGATCAGGCAAAGAAAGGGTTCTTGCCTGTGTTACAAGGTGTGAAGTTGAGTCAGACTCAATGCCCAACCACTAGAGAAGATAGAGAGAAAATGAAAGTCATTCCCTATGCTTCAGCCATAGGTTCTATCATGTATGCAATGTTGTGTACCAAAACTGATGTGTGCCTTGCTATCAGTTTAGCAGGGAGGTACCAAAGAAATCCCGGAGTGGATCACCGGACAGCGGTCAAGAACATCCTGAAATACCTGAAAAGGACTAAGGATATGTTTCTCGTTTATGGAGGTGACAAAGAGCTCGTCGTAAATGGTTACGTCGATGCAAGCTTTGACCCTGATCCGGATGACTCTAACTCACAAACCGGATAAATATTTTTATTGAATGGTGGAGCTGTTAGTTGGTGCAGTTCTAAGCAGAGCGTTGTGGCAGGATCTACATGTGAAGCGGAGTACATAGCTACTTCGGAAGCAGTAAATGAAGGAGTCTGGATGAAGGCGTTCAAATTCGATCTAGGTGTAATACCTAGTGCATCGGGTCCAATGAAAATCTTTTGTGACAATACTGGTGCAATTGCCTTGGGAAAGGAATCCCGATTTCACAAGAGAACCAAGCACATCAAGAGACGCTTCAATTCCATCCGCGATCAAGTCAAGGAGGGAGACATAGAGATTTGCAAGATACATACGGATCTGAAGGTTGTAGACCCATTGACTAAGCCTCTCTCACGGGAAAAACATGATCAACACCAAGACTCCATGGGTGTTAGAATCATTACTATGTAATCTAGATTATTGACTCTAGTGCAAGTGGGAGACTGAAGGAAATATGCCCTAGAGGCAATAATAAAGTTGTTATTTATATTTTCTTATATCATGATAAATGTTTATTATTCATGCTAGAATTGTATTAACCGGAAACTTAGTGCCTGTGTGAATACATGGACAAACAGAGTGTCCCTAGTATGCCTCTACTTGACTAGCTCATTAATCAAAGATGGTTAAGTTTCCTAGCCATAGACATGTGTTGTCATTTGATGAATGGGATCACATCATTAGAGAATGATGTGATGGACAAGACCCATCCTATAGCTTAGCATAATGACCGTTTAGTTTTCCTGCTATTGCTTTCTTCATGACTTATACATGTTCCTCAGACTATGAGATTATGCAACTCCCGAATAACGGAGGAACACCTTGTGTGCTATCAAATGTCACAACGTAACTAGGTGATTATAAAGATGCTCTACAGGTGTTTCCGATGGCGTTTGTTGAGTTGGCATAGATCAAGATTAGGATTTGTCACTCCGTGTATCGGAGAGGTATCTCTAGGCCCTCTCGGTAATGCACATCACTATGAGCCTTGCAAGCAATGTGTCTAATGAGTTAGCCATGGGATGATGCATTACGGAACGAGTAAAGAGACTTGCTGGTGACTAGATTTAACTAGGTATGATGATACCGACGATCGAATCTCGGGCAAGTAACATACCGATGACAAAGGGAACAACGTATGTTGTTATGCGGTTTGACCGATAAAGATCTTCATAGAATATGTAGGAACCAATATGAGCATCCAGGTTCCGCTATTGGTTATTGACCGGAGATGTGTCTCGGTCATGTCTACATAGTTCTCGAACCCGTAGTGTCCGCACGCTTAACGTTCAATGACGATTTGTATTATGAGTTATGTGATTTGATGACCGAAGGTTGTTCAGAGTCCCGGATGAGATCACGGACATAATGAGGAGTCTCGAAATGGTCGAGACATAAAGATTCATATATTGGAAGGTTACATTCAGACACCGGAATGGTTCGGGTCGTTTGGGAGTACCGAGGGTTACCGGAACCCCCCCCCCCAACCCAGAAGTTATTGGGCCTCATGGGCCTAGTGGTGGAAGAGAGGAGGTCGGCCAAGGAGTGGCGCACGCCCCCAAGCCCAATCCGAATTGGGTTAGGGTTGGGGGGCCTTTCCTTCTCTCTTCCTTCTCCTTCCCTCCTTCTCCAACTAGGAATAGGAAAGAGGAGGGGAATCCTACTTGGAGTCCAAGTAGGATTCCCCACACCGGGCGCGCCTCCTTAGGGCCGGCCACCTCTTCCCTCCCCTCCTTTATATACGTGGCCAGGGGGCACCCCATAGATACACAAGTTGATCTTTTAGCCGTGTGCGGTGCCCCCCCCCCCCCTCCACGGTTACACACCTAGGTCATATCGTTGTAGTGCTAAGGCGAAGCCCTGCATCGGTAACTTCATCATCACCGTCACCATGCCATCGTGCTGATGGAACTCTTCCTCGGCCTCAGCTGGATCAAGAGTACGAGGGACATCACCGAGCTGAACGTGTGCTGATTGCGGAGGTGCCGTGTGTTCGCTACTTGGATCGGTTGGATCGTGAAGACGTTCGACTACATCAACCGCGTTACTAAACGCTTCTGCTTTCGGTCTATGAGGGTACGTGGACAGACTCTCGCCTCTCGTTGCTATGCATCTCCTAGATAGATTTTGCGTGATCGTAGGAATTTTTTTGAAATACTGCGCGCCCCAACAGTCCCCCCCATGGCATGCCCCTAGGGCCGACCTCCTCCCCTCTCATCCTTTATATACGGGGGCAGGGGAACCCCAAAGCACATCAATTGTTCTCTTAGCCATGTGTGGTGCCCCCTCCACAGTTTACTCCTCCGGTCATATTGTTGTAGTGCTTAGGTGAAGTCCTGCGCGGATCACATCACCATCACTGTCACCACATCATTGTGCCGACAAAACTCTCCCTCGACACTTTGCTGGATCAAGAGTTCGAGAGGCATCATCGAGCTGAACGTGTGCTGAACTCGGAGGTGTCGTACGTTCGGTGCTTGATCGGTTGGATCGTGAAGACGTTTGACTACATCAACCGCGTTAAGCTAACGCTTCCGCTTTCGGTCTATGAGGGTACGTGGACACACTCTCCCCTCTCGTTGCTATGCATCTCCTAGATAGATATTGCGTGATCGTAGGAATTTTTTTGAAATTGCATGCTATGTTCCCCATCAAGATGCCTTCTCCCGCCGACTGAAAGTGTGTGTGTGTGTGTGTGTGTGCACGCGCGCGCTCCTGCCATGTGTGTGCGTGTGTGTGATGGGGGGGACTGCTACTTCGCACTTTGCTAGGTGAATCTCCGTGGGGACGTGCATGTGTTCATAGCTTAGGGTTCGTCTCTTGCCGACACGAGGAGGGGCAAGCAATACCGTGCGCTTTGCGAGATAGGTGCCACATCGAAGTTGCATTTGGTATTTGAACATCAAACCACCCTTTCCATACATATATTTGGACATGCAAGGTGTTTGTGTTCTAACCCTTTCCCGCGTCATTTTCGTCAAATTTATGAACATTAGACAAGTCGGATGAAGCAACAGACACGGTTCACTCACACTAACCATGTGCCATGTCGGTGCCCCTGTCACGCACATCGGCATAGTACATTGGGCTCCACAAGGCTTCCCTCTCAAAAATATCTACCTGTTGCATGTTTTTTTCTATTTGATAACACACAGTTATTATGTTTCGACCGTGTGTGATGTTTGTTGTTCCCGCTCCCGCCTGCATCCCTCGAAAATATTTGCCTGGCTGGAGGGTTTTTCTATTTCATAACACACTATTGTTATTTTCAGGCCGTGTGCGATGCACCATCATCCAAATTTTCAGTAGCCCTGGCATTTCACTCTCGCGTTTGACTCCCGCGTAGTAAAAAAAATAGTAGCCGCGTCATTTCCTCAAACACCCCCTCCACACACGCACCCAAAAACCTCCTCGGGTGCGTGTGCTTGCACACACACATACACCCCACCACAACCCCTCCATCACTCGAAACCCTAGCAAGGTCACCGCCGCTGCAAGGCTCCATTGTCAACATCTGCCGGTTTGCCTGTGTAGCTTACCCACATATCTCCATACCTAGGCCGCCCTGAGTTTCTTAGATGACGCCTGCCAAACGCCCCCTTTCCCACAGATCCCCATCCCCATCCCTACTCCAGAGCGTCGCAGCCTAAGCCCGGCTACGCTTCCCATGGAGCTCGAGGAGAAACTGGCCCAAAATAGGTGTATCGAGGCCTCTTCGCCCGACGTCGCCGAGTTGGCCGCCGAGGAAGGTGACGACCATTACTGGCCGCACGCACTCAATCAGAGGGCTAGAGTATGTGGGTATGCTGCGGACGTCGGCTATGACCTCGAGGTCGCCGACAGCGACAGCCTGATGCGGGCTATGTCACACATTAAGTTGGCCACCCCCAACCCCTCGGGTTCAACCGCCGTCGATCTCATCCATGGCCCCGCCGCTGTTCTCCTCTGGCTCGTTGTCAAGAATTTGCCATCCTACATCGCCATCGAGCCCCTTCTGTCATTTCTAAAGGACACGTTCTACGATGTTGGCTTGGGATCCATAGCTTCCAAGTCATACCTCATTGACGGCGACCATGAGGAGGGCACCCTCTCCGGCTCTTCCAAGGGGAAAGATCCCATCTGCTTTTCCAAGGGGAAAGAGCCCATCTGCGACATCAGGGAGGGCACCCTACGACCGTGCTCTTCCAATGGGAAGGAGCCCATCTGCGACAACATGGACCGCACCCAGGGTCCGTGCTCTTCCCACGGGAACGAGCCCATCTATGACAACTGAGGAAACCCATGATTGGTTTTGTCGTTCCTCTTCACAGGGGGGACCCATGATTTGTTTTGTCGAGTCCCTTTTGTAGTGTAGTGAGAATATGTCCAGTTTTAATTGCTATATTTGGTTGTTTGTAGTATGCCTTGCTTATTTCAGTTGTTCACAATGTGATGCTCTATATGTGCAACTATTTACTGTGCGGTACATTTTCATCAATCCAGTTTTAAACATATCGATAGGAATGCATATATTTGCTTACTGTTAAGCCTGTTATAGCTAGCATATACCTCTTTTAAAGCTTTTTTATTGTTCGGTAGTTTGTAGGTAGCATATGTCCAGTTTCAAATGCTATCTTTGGTTGTTCGTAGTATGACTTGTTTATTCCAGTTATTCACAACGTGATGTTCTATATGTGCAATTATGAACTGTGCAGTTCAATTTCATCAATAGCAGTTTCAACAATACCACTATGAATGACTACATTTGGTTGCTGCATCTTGTAGTTAACACACCTTTTCATTTTTATTTAACAATAACCAGTGTACTTAGACCGGCACAATACCAATTTGAATGACTATGTTTGCATGTTGTTAAATGTTAGGCCTATTGCAGTTAACACACCTTTCCACTTGTTTTGCTTTACTAGTGTGCTTAAACCTGCACACTGAAGCTATCTTTTGGAGATTATTTTGTCCGCCATGGATATATTTGGTTGATGTTTAGCATGTTGTGCTTAACATGCCTCTTGATGTACTTACACAGGACAATTTTGGGAACGACTGTTGTTTTCCGTCAAGGTTAGTTTCATCCCATGGCTTATATATACTCATTGTTCAGGTATCGGTAGATGGTACCATATAGGCCAGAGGCTGATAAGGGACTGATCGGTGAATCGGACTTTTAACTGAATATATCTGTAACCCATTTATCGTTAGGTTAACTAGGGCCATATGTAATATATATGAGGCTACATAGCAACATGCACTATACTGAATGTCTAAATATGCAATTCTAGACTACATAGCAACAACCCTTTTTGGATACTCTAACTTAGATAGAGGTTAGAGTTGGTTTCTAGCTCATGACTAACCCTGAACTAACTCTAGCCAAATAGGTGTTCGGATGACAGGGTTAGATTGACAATAAATGCACTAGGAGAACTAGCTCCAATTAGCACCTCTTGGGTGGGATAGTTTTTTGGGGTGGGTTAGATGCAACTAGCTCAAACTAGCCCTCATGTTTTGATATACTTTAGGGCTATTTGAGCCCAAACTAGCTCAAACTAACTCTAACCCATGGATACAGCAGCAGTTAATCAGCTGATAATTTGTAAAAATGCAATAAACTCCCTACAGCCCATAATATAAGATGTTAATTCATCTAATATGTGAGTAGATTGGATGTTATAAGATATTATGAAAAAGTGTTGTACTACATCATTGTGCAATTGTTGTTTAGCTTCTAATATTAACTTGGTGCTTTTAGGTACATATGTCATTGGTAAAGATCCGTGCTTCGACCCTTTCTGCGTATGGGGCAATGAGATATTGATGAACCAACATCAAGTGAGGAAGCCGATAAAGATTGTTAGTAAAATGGGTCAAAGATGGCAATTAAACTATTTGTTTACACTTTATCCAAGACAATAGCAAACTACAGGATGGTAAGTAAGAACTCTGTAGCCTTCTTTTTACTGCCCATAATGAGTTGTGTTAGATGACAATGTCTGAATCTTCTTCCTTTGCAGTGGTTCCCAAAGCAATTTACTCAAGATTACCTCTCAAACTACATGATTGGTGGGCATGCAAAGGTTAAAGTATTTCTACGAGAACACGATGATTATCTAGATGTTTTCATGAAGACAGTTAAGGATGGGCGATCGACCATCACAAGGGGTTGGAATAGAGTCGTGCGTGCCTTCTGCATGGAGGAGGGCGCAATATGGGCATTCCGCTTCACCTTGTTTAGCAACCAGAATGTATTTCACCTCTTTCTTTATCGTCTTTAATAGTACAAGTATACAACTGTGGTTCATCATTCTTTATTTGGTGCTTATGTAATTCTTGAACATATGTACCTGTGAATCGAATAATGCATTGGTTGTTTGAACCTGATGGATATGAATAAAGCTATAGCATACTTTCAAATTCAAAGTCGATACAATTTGAAATAGCGGCAATTAAATTACGGTGAAATTACGCTCTGCAGGTCGTTACAGCGCACATGGTCAGTAAAACACAAACGTTTGTGATATACACCATAATCCGACACGATTCACAGAGAGGAAACATGTGCAAGCATGCACACAGTTGCCGTTTGCAAAGCGTGTGCGATGTCAGGCAATATCACAAACGGTGCGGGCGAACTTAAACGTTTGTGATAGTTTCTGTTGGGAACGTAGCATGCAATTTCAAAAAAATCCCTACGATCACGCAAGATCTATCTAGGAGACACATAGCAATGAGACGGGGAGAGTGTGTCCGTGTACCCTCGTAGGCCGAAAGTGGAAGCATTAGGTTAACGCGGTTGATGTAGTCGAACATCTTCACGATCCAACCGATCGAAGTACCGAACGTACGGCACCTCCTTGTTCAGCACACGTTCAGCTTGATGACGTCCCTCGAGCTCTTGATCCAGTAGAGGGTTGAGGGAGAGTTCCGACAGCATGACGGTGTGGTGACGGTGATGGTGATGTGATCCGCACTGGGCTTCGCCTAAGCACTACAACAATATGACCGGATGAGTAAACTTTGGAGGGGGGCATCGCACACGGCTAAGAGAAATCTTGGTGTGCCTTTGGGGTGCCCCCCGCCCCCATATATAAGGGGGAGGAGGAGGTGGCCGGCCCAAGGGGGCGCGCCAAGGAGGGGAGTCCTACTTGGACTCCCAGTCGAAGTAGGATTCGGCCCCTTCCTTCCAACGGAGAGGGGAAAGGGGAAAGGAGGGAGAAGGACAAGGAAAGAGGAGCGCACGCGCTACCTCCTGTGGCCTGCCTTCTCTCCTCCACTATGACCCATTAGGCCCATTAACTTTCCCGGGGGGTTCCGGTAGCCTCCCGGTAATCCAAAAAATCCCCGAACCTTATCGGACCCATTCCGGTGTCCATATATAACCTTCCAATATATCAATATTTACATCTCGACCATTTCAAGACTCCTCGTCATGTCCGTGATCTCATCCGGGACTCTGAACAATGTTCGGTCACCAAAACACATAACTCATAATACAAATCGTCATCGAACGTTAAGCGTGCGGACCCTACGGGTTCGAGAACTACGTAGACATGACCGAGACACATCTCGGGTAAATAACCAATAAAGGAACCTGGATGCTCATATTGGCTCCTACATATTCTACGAAGATCTTTATCGGTCAAACCGTATAACAACATACGTTATTCCCTTTGTCATCGGTATGTTACTTGCCCAAGATTCGATCGTCGGTATCATCATACCTAGTTCAATATCATTACCCACAAGTCTCTTTACTCGTTCCGTAATGCATCATCCCGCAACTAACTCATTAGTCACATTGCTTGCAAGGCTTATAGTGATGTGCATTACCGAGAGGGCCCAGAGATACCTCTCCGATACACGGAGTGACAAATCCTAATCTTGATCTATGCCAACTCAACAAACACATTCGGAGGCACCTATAGAGCATCTTTATAATCACCCAGTTACGTTGTGACGTTTGATAGCACACAAGGTGTTCCTCCAGTATTCGGGAGTTGCATAATCTCATAGTTAGAGGAATATGTATAAGTCATGAAGAAAGCAATAGCAATAAAACTAAACGATCATTATGCTAAGCTAACGGATGGGTCTTGTCCATCACATCATTCTCTAATGATGTGATCCCGTTCATCAAATGACAACACATGTCTATGGTCAGGAAACTTGACCATCTTTGATTAACGAGCTAGTCAAGTAGAGGCATACTAGGGATACTCTGTTTGTCTATGTATTCACACATGCACTAAGTTTCCTATTAATACAATTCTAGCATGAATAATAAACATTTATCATGATATAAGGAAATATAAATAACAACTTTATTATTGCCTCTAGGGCATATTTCCTTCGGTTTCCTTATCGTGCATGATTTGCAACCATGAACTGTTTCTGATGTGGTACGCATCTTAAACGTTGCACCACCGAATAACGTGTGCGATAGTTGTCATGTACGACGATGTTACGACGGTCTGACGTTTCGCAATCCTATCCGGCACTCGTACGATAATTAACTAATCTTCTTAATTAGTTATTGCACACGGTTCGGAAAAAGTGAATGCATGTGATTGTCTGCTTATCATACATGTTCTATAATCATGAACTGTTTGTGATGGGCCGCGCATCATAAACATAGCACCACAGAATACCGACTGCGATGGCAATGCGAGCAGAAACGAGTTGCAAGGATGGAGCGTTTGGGATGTTCGAGATATCAGAAACAGTTTTATATGGACAGTTGTATGCATCATGGCTCCCTATCCCCGACGGTTTTTAGGTCGTGTGGGAAGGACCTCCCTATCGCAGTCACTCACTTGGCAATGGTTCCAAATGCCGTCGCAGAAAGGGGTTAAAAACCGTTTGTATAGCACCTCGGTGTACTAGTGTAATGATGTCATATCAGCTATACCCGATTCCCCTCCTCTGCTAGGGTCTGAAGGATCTCGAGTATGTGATATTTTGTGAACACCCCCCCTCTTTATGGCTGATCTCTTTCTACAAACATATGATTTGGATCCTCATCTACTATTGTCCCCTGATTCTTTCCAAACTTGCATCAATGGTTGCCTTCTGATCCATTATGTTCCCCTTTTTGAATTTGACTCTGCGTATTTACCTCTCCGCTATTTTGCAGACTGCTCTCCTTGTCTTGATCCTTGAATTCCTTATTCCCAGGGGGTCTTCACACCCACCTCCTTCTCTCTGATCTGCATAGATCTCTCCCTCGTTCGCTGATCTCCTGTGTTCGATCATCGATGTGGTGGGATTTGCTCCTCTGCAAGATCGTCACTGTATCGCCTCCAGACCCACGGCGCAAATAATGGAAGTCATTTCGCCTGTTCACATGTACTTTACATGATCACATCGTGTGGCACTCACACTCCCATCCACAAGCAAAAATGAGTTTGTAAAGATAAAGAAAATTTAGCTCAATTATGAGCTTCAAAGTTGCTGCCTAAGTGTTTGATCTCACAGATAATTGATTGTATTTGTACGTCCACCATGGGGAAATATTAGGTGCTCCCATCCATGGGTGCTCCCCATCCTCCAACTTAAAAATAAATAAATCAATTTTAAATGTTTCAAAAAAATCAAAAAAATATGAATATTCACAAGGAATATGACTACTGATGAAGCTATGTACCTAGGGTAGGGGCATGGACCTGTCCTAAGTGCCCTACTCAAGGACATCCCTAGAAGAAGTCACCTTTCAATCAACTTGGAGGTATCCCACTCGACGGATTCAAGACACTCGACCACGAAGCTATCACTCGACCACGAAGCCAACCACTCGACTGCCAGGAGATCTAAAGTCACTCCGCATGCAAACGGTCAGTCATTAAGTAGCTTTTATGGTCATCACAACACTTTATTAGGGGCGTTACCAGTAACCCCCATTCTTAATGTACTTTAAACCCTGCATTACTGAGGGCTGGAGGGGCCTGGCGAACTCTATATAAGCCACCCCCTCCTCGGTATCAAGGGTTCGCACCCCTGTTATTCTAGGAGTCTTAGCGCCTAGTTGGAGAAGTTGTGATTTTTTCCGATCTCTTTGATCATGGTTTCGGGCGGAGCTTTGGTGGAGGGCCGTGAGATCCGTCTCGGCGCGCTCTCGTTCACGCCGACGACTCCGCTTGGCTTCAGGAGGCTCCACTCGACATCGACGCGCTCCCCATCCGCGGGGCGACGCACTTTCGCGCATGTGTCCGTGGTGTCCTCCTGCGGCAGCCATCGACCCAGTATCGGTCGGCTCCTGTGGCATCTCCCCGCCCTGTTTCTCGCCGGCGCAAGCGCTCCAGCCGGTTGAGGCTTCAGAGGTGGGTGAGGCATGCGGTGGCCCACCAGTCGGCCACCCCACAAGTCGCGGCGATCGAGCCCGACGAATCCCTCTACGGCCTGTTCGACCTGTCGACTGGCTCCGCAGAGACCGCATCCGAATGCGATAGCAGTGACCCGGCGGCAGAGGTTCTGGTGATCGATGGGCCACACAGTCCTCCTGGTTTTCCCCGCACTGACGGAGGCGCGGATGGAGGCGACCCGTCGCGTCCCCACGAAGAGTATCTCCCCGAGCCTCTCACATCAGTGCAGCGAGAGGAGCTTCGCCGCCGAAACATGGATGCACTCCGCACTCCTATCGTTGGAGAAACCCCTGAGGCTCGGGCCTTGGAGGATGCGCGCTTGGCTAACTTGGCTGAGCGCACTCGACTGGAGAATCTTCAGCGAGCACTCGACGAGCGAGAACGTCAGCGGGCTCCGGAATCCAGTTGACGTCAACTCTTTCCGCCCCCGCAGGTATATCGAACTCCGATTCAAAATTTAGCAGCTGCAGCCCGTATAGCAGAGTCAATTCAGCCCTCCCAGTCGGAGGCTGGCAAAGGTTTGTTGCAAATCAGAGCGTTGCTCCGGGCAGCAGGAGACCAGAATTCCGCTGTTTCTCAGACGCGGAACAGGATCCACAGTCGATCCGTTGCAGCGGATACAGTCCAGCCGGCTCACAGCCCAAGATCGCCTCCGAGGCGTGAGGGACGTGGAGACCGGCGTGATCAGTACAGAAGGAATGAGCAGTATGATCACCGATTCGATCGTGATGATCGACGTCGAGTTCCAACCCCTTCCTCGAGGAGTGGATCATATGTGCCTCGACAGCAGGATGACAGGCGCCCTCATAGTGTTGGGCAGAGAATTCCAGTCGACCCCAGGGAACCAGGCTTTGATGCGAGATCCATTCTCGTTCAAGGTTTGGTCAACAGGAATAGAGCTCCGAGAAGGCCACGACAGAGATGCGCCTACCAGTAGCAGAGTACATGTTTCAGGGCCGGAGTGTTTCAGTCGAGCCATCAGAGCCGCGGTAATTCCTCCCAACTTCAGGTTGGCGACTGGAGTTAGTAAGTTCACCGGTGAGTCCAAGCCCGATACTTGGCTCGAAGATTACCGAGTGGCTGTCCAGATTGGCGGTGGGAATGATGAGGTAGCCATGAAGCACCTGCCTCTCATGTTAGAAGGCTCGGCCAGAGCGTGGCTGAATCAGTTAGCACCCAGCAGCATTTACACTTGGGAGGATCTCTCCCGAGTGTTTGTCACCACATTTGAAGGAACATGCAAGCGACCTGCAGGGCTTACGGAATTGCGGTCTTGTATGCAGAAACCGAATGAAACTCTGAGGGATTACATCCAGAGGTGGATCACATTGCATCACATAGTTGAAAATGTACCAGATCATCAAGCAGTTTGTGCCTTTAAAGAAGGCGTTAAGTACAGAGAATTGAATCTGAAGTTCGGTCGAACCGGAGAGATGTCTCTGAATCGGATGATGGAGATTGCCACCAAATACGCCAATGGTGAAGATGAGGATCGAATCCGGAGTGGCAAGCATAAAGCAGTCGCCCAGGAAACCGAAGGAAATTCTAGTCGGAAACAGAAGAGGAAAGCCAAGCCAGCCGCTCCTGGAGAGGCCCTGGCCGTAACCCAGGGAAAATTTAAGGGAAAACCCAAAGGGCCTTGGAACCCTAAGAAAGTTAAAGACCAAGATGGAAATGATGTTTTGGATCTACCTTGTCACATCCACACCAATAAAGATGAAGAGGGTAAATTCATTTACCCAAAGCATACCACTCGACAGTGTCGGCTCCTGATCCAGCAGTTTCAGGGCAAGCAGTCCAAAGATAAGGAAAAAGAGTCGGACAAAGTTGAGGACAAGGAAGATAGTGACGATGGGTACCCCCAGGTCAATTCCACCTTGATGATTTTTGCTAATGTTGAGAGCAAAAGTCGACCGAAGGTTATTAACCGTGAGGTAATATGGTTGCTCCGACAACACCCAATTATCTGAAGTGGTCCCAGACTGCCATCACATTCGACCAGTCTGGTCACCCTATGCACATTGCCACCCCTGGGAGGCAAGCTCTGGTGGTCGACCCAGTTGTCGAAGGCACTCGACTGACCAAAGTCCTGATGGATGGAGGCAGCGGTTTGAACATACTGTATGCAGAAACATTGAAAGGGATGGGCATTCCGATGTCCAGGCTCAGTACCAGTAACATGAGTTTCCATGGAGTCATTCCTGGGAAGAAAGCCGAGTCACTCAACCAAATTGCTCTTGATGTGGTTTTCGGTGATTCCAAGAATTACCGCAAGGAAAAGTTGACATTCGAAGTTGTGGATTTCCAAAGTGCTTATCGTGCTATTTTGGGCAGGCCATCTTATGCACGCTTCATGGCTCGACCATGTTATGTGTATCTAAAATTGAAGATGCCTGGTCCCAAAGGTGTGATCACTGTTACAGGCAATCGGAAGAAGGCAGAAGAGTGTTTTCAGAAAGGCTCAAAGATTGCTGACGCTCAGATGGCAGTGGTCGAGCTGCAAGAGTATCAGAAGACTGCAGATCCGAGTGAGTTGCTACGAGCTAAGAAGCCTGCTTCAGAATCAGCTTTTCAGTCGTCCAGTGAAACGAAGGCAGTTCACATTCACCCGACCGATCCAAATGCTGCTCCGACTCACATCTCAACGACGCTCGACTCCAAATAGGAAGAAGCGCTCATCCAGTTCCTCCGTGAGAACTGGGACATCTTCGCATGGAAGCCTTCTGACATGCCTGGAGTTCCCAGGGGGCTGGCTGAGCACCGCCTACGAGTCGACCCAAAATTTAAACCTGTGAAAGAACATCTTCAACGGTCCGCCATCCAGAAGAGGAAGGCCATTGGCAAGGAGGTGGCTCGGCTCTTAGCAGCGGAGTTCTTTCGAGAAATTTACCACTCCGAGTGGCTCGCCAATGTTGTCATGGTCCCCAAGAAGGACAAGTCACTTTGCATGTGCATTGATTTTAAGCATATCAATCGGGCCTGCCTGAAAGATCATTTTCCTCCCCCCCCCCCCCCCGCATCGACCAGATAGTCGACTCGACTGCGGGATGTGAGCGCTTGTCTTTTCTAGATGCCTATTCCTAGTACCATCAGATCCGTCTATACGGGCCCGACGAAATCAAAACAACTTTCATCACTCTGTTCGGGTGCTTCTGTTATGTTACCATGCCATTCGGCCTCAAGAATGCCGGAGCCACGTTCATGAGGATGATTCAGAAGTGTTTGCTCACTCAAATCAGTCGGAACGTGGAGGCATACATGGATGATATTGTGGTTAAGTCACGCAAAGGTTCCGACCTGTTGACTGACCTTGCTGAAACCTTTGCCAACCTCAGGGGGTATGATATCAAGCTCAATCCATCAAAATGCTCATTCGGAGTTCCAGGTGGAAAGTTACTTGGTTTTCTCGTTTCCGAACGGGGAATCGACGCCAATCCTGAAAAAATTGGTACTATACTCCGGATGAAGCGTCCTGTGCGTGTACATGATGTTCAGAAGCTTACAGGTTGCTTGGCCGCTTTAAGTCGATTCATATCTCGTCTCGGTGAAAAGGCATTGCCTCTTTACCGACTGATGAAGAAGTCCGACAAGTTCGAGTGGACTCCAGAAGCTGATGCAGCGTTTGCAGAGCTAAAAGCTCTGCTCTCCACCTAGCCGATGCTTGCTGCCCCAATCAGCAAGGAGCCTTTGCTGCTTTACATTGCAGCCACAGGACAAGTTGTCAGTACAGTACTTAAGGTCGAGCGGGAAGAAGAAGGAAAGGCCTTCAAAGTTCAGCGCCCAGTATATTATGTTTCTGAAGTTTTGACTCCTTCAAAGCAAAGATATCCTCACTACCAGAAGCTTGTATATGGAATTTATATGACCACGAAGAAGGTTGCACATTACTTCTCTGATCATTCCATTACAGTCGTCAGAGATGCTCCGCTATCAGAGATTTTGCACAACAGAGATGCAACTGGTCGAGTGGCCAAATGGGCGATTGAACTTCTTCCCCTAGATATCAAGTTTGAGGCAAAGAAAGCTATCAAGTCCCAAGCAATTGCAGATTTCATCGCCGAGTGGATCAAACAGCAACTTCCGACTCAAGTTCACTCAGAGCACTGGACCATGTTCTTCGATGGATCTAAGATGCTGAATGGTTCCGGTGCTGGGGTAGTATTGGTTTCCCCCCGAGGAGATAAGCTCGGATATGTTCGCCAGATTCACTTCGATTCCTCCAATAACGAAGCAGAATATGAAGCACTTTTATATGGGTTGCGCATGGCCATTTCACTCGGCGTCCATCGCCTCATGGTCTATGGCGACTCAAATTTGGTGGTTAATCAGGTGATGAAGGAGTGGGACGTCAGAAGTCCAGCTATGACTGGGTATTGCAATGCAGTGAGGAAGTTAGAGAAGAAATTCGAGGGGTTAGAGCTCCATCACATCCCCCGACTGAAAAATCAAGCGGCTGATGATTTGGCAAAGATAGGCTCCAAGAGAGAAGCCATCCCCAGCAATGTGTTCATGGAACACATCCAGTCGCCATCAGTCCAAGAAGATCCTTTTACAGATGAAGCCCCGCAGCCAAAGAGCGCCACAGATCCGACTGAAGTTGAAATTCCGGCTGTGGTCGACCTAATCATGGAAGTTTTGGCGATCACCCCCGACTGGACGATACCGTACATCGTGTATATCCTGAGAAAGGAACTCCCGGAGGACGAAGAAGAGGCTCGACAGATCGTCCGTCGATCCAAGGCCTTTACAGTCATAAAGGGACAGTTGTATAGAGAAAGCACGACTGGAGTCGGTCAGAAGTGTATAACACCAGAAGATGGTCAGATAATCCTTGATGATATCCACTCGGGGACCTGTGGTCATCATGCGTCCTCTCGGACCATTGTGGATAAAGCATACCGGGCGGGATTTTACTGGCCAAGAGCGAATGAAATGGCAAAAGAGATAGTCGACAAGTGTGGAGGGTGCCAGTTCTACTCCAACATGTTACACAAGCCTGCATCAGCCCTGAAGACCATTCCACTCGTCCGGCCCTTCGCTGTTTGGGGACTGGACATGGTTGGTCCACTGAGAACAGGCAGGAGCGGTTTCACACATGTGCTTGTGGCAGTCGACAAGTTTACCAAATGGATTGAAGCTAAGCCTATCAAGAATCTTGATGCTTGCACTGCTATCAGTTTCGTCAGGGAGTTAACATTCAGATATGGAGTCCCGCATAGCATCATCACTGACAATGGGTCAAACTTTGATTCGGACAAGTTCAGAGCTTTTTGCGCCTCTCAAGGCACACGAGTCGACTACGCATCGGTCGCACATCCCCAGTCGAATGGACAAGCAGAAAGGGCAAATGGTCTGATTCTCAAAGGACTAAAGCCTCGGCTGAGGCGTGATCTCAAGCACGCAGCAGGCGCATGGGTCGACGAGCTTCCATCAGTTCTGTGGGGATTGAGGACCACCCCAAATCGGTTGACTGGAAGAACTCCGTTCTTTCTGGTTTACGGAGCTGAAGCAGTCCTGCCGAGCGATCTACTTCACAATGCGCCACGAGTCGAGCTTTACACCGAAGACGAAGCAGAACAAGCCCGGCAAGATGCAGTCGACCTCCTGGAAGAAGAAAGAGAAATGGCTATGATCCGATCGACCATTTACCAGCAAGACTTGCGTCGATTCCATGCCAGAAATGTGAAGAGTCGAGCCTTCCAAGAAGGAGATTTGGTCCTCCGAGTGGATCAACAGAAACCACACAAGCTCGCCCCTACTTGGGAAGGCCCCTTCATCGTCACCAGAGTCTTCCACAATGGAGCATATCACCTTTACAATATCGGTCGCCAGATCGATGAGCCACGAGCTTGGAATGCAGAACTGCTCCGCCCCTTTTACACTTGAATTCTGACTCGGATGAGATGTAATAAGAAAAACTTATGTACTCTATTTATCAAGAGTGTTACAATTCTTCCTATAATTGTTGTCGCCTTTGTTTGTGTATGAAATCCCCTAGTGGGTAGCTTAGCTGCGAATCCGTTTCGCCTAAGTTTGTAAAAAAAAATCCTACCCAGTGGTGAGCCAGACTCCCACTCGGGGGCTTAGCTGCAGCCCAGTGCTCGCCTAAGTGTTTAAAGAATCCTACCGAGTGGAGAGCAGACCTCCCACTCGGGGGCTTAGCTGCAGCCCAGTGCTCGCCTACGTGTTTAAAAAATCCTACCGAGTGGCGAGCCAGACTCTCACTCGGGGGCTTAGCTGCAGCCCAGTGCTCGCCTAAGTGTTTAAAAAATCCTACCGAGTGGCGAGCCAGACTCTCACTCGGGGGCTTAGCTACAGCCCAGTGCTCGCCTAAGTGTTTAAAAAATCCTACCGAGTGGAGAGCAGACCTCCCACTCGGGGGCTTAGCTGCAGCCCAGTGCTCGCCTAAGTGTTTAAAAATCCTACCGAGTGGCGAGCCAGACACTCACTCGGGGGCTTAGCTGCAGCCTAGTGCTCGCCTAAGTGTTTAAAAAATCCTACCGAGTGGAGAGCAGACCTCGCACTCGGGGGCTTAGCTGCAGCCCAGTGCTCGCCTAAGTGTTTAAAAAATCCTACCGAGTGGCGAGCCAGACTCTCACTCGGGGGCTTAGCTGCAGCCCAGTGCTCGCCTAAGTGTTTAAAAAATCCTACTGAGTGGCGAGCCAGACTCTCACTCGGGGGCTTAGCTGCAGCCCAGTGCTCGCCTAAGTGTTTAAAAAATCCTACCGAGTGGAGAGCAGACCTCGCACTCGGGGGCTTAGCTGCAGCCCAGTGCTCGCCTAAGTGTTTAAAAAATCCTACTGAGTGGCGAGCCAGACTCTCACTTGGGGGCTTAGCTGCAGCCCAGTGCTCGCCTAAGTGTTTAAAAAATCCTACCGAGTGGCGAGCCAGACTCTCACTCGGGGCTTAGCTGCAGCCCAGTGCTCGCCTAAGTGTTTAAAAATCCTACCGAGTGGAGAGCAGACCTCCCACTCGGGGGCTTAGCTGCAGCCCAGTGCTCGCCAAAGTGGTTAAAAATCCTACCGAGTGGAGAGCAGACCTCCCACTCGGAGGCTTAGCTGCAGTCGAGTACTCACCTAAGTTTTTAAAATCCTACCGAGTGGCGAGCTAGACTCCCACTCGGGGGCTTAGCTGCAGCCCAGTGCTCGCCTAAGTGTTTAAAAAATCCTACCGAGTGGAGAGCAGACCTCCCACTCGAAGGCTTAGCTGCAGTCCAGTACTCGCCTAAGTTTTTAAAATCCTACCAAGTGGCGAGCCAGACTCCCACTCGGGGGCTTAGCTGCAGTCCAGTACTCGCCTAAGTTTGAAAAAATCCTACCGAGTGGAGAGCAGACCTCCCACTCGGAGGCTTAGCTGCAGTCCAGTACTCGCCTAAGTTTGAAAAATCCTACCGAGTGGAGAGCAGACCTCCCACTCGGAGGCTTAGCTGCAGTACAGTGCTCGCCTAAGTTTTTAAAATCCTATCGAGTGAAGAGCAGACCTCCCACTCGGGGGCTTAGCTGCAGCCCTTTGCTCGCCTAAGTACGGAACGCATCCCAATCCGCAAGGACAACGAGGTGCAAATCGACTGCTACCTTCTCCTTAGGAGCTGCACCACAAATACAAAGTTATTTCGAGTGAAGAACAAGTTCCACTCGACAGATAATTCATGAAGATATTCAACGATAAATCAAGTTCAGATAAGATCCAAAGGTCCTAGACCGCAAATCAAAGTACTCGAGCCTCTAGCTCGACAGAGTTTAACGGTTACAAAATCCACTCTGCATTCCGAGGCAAATTTAAAGTGAAGCATAAAAGTTTTTATTCCTCCGGCGGAGGACTGGAAGGGGCGACGAACTCGTCCAAGTCGATCCCGTCTGCAATGCGAGTGGCAGCAGCAATGAAAGTCTCCATGAAGTTTTGGAAGTTGTGCTTCCTGGTATTGGCAACTTGGATGGCGGCCAACTTTTCTTCTCGCACCTCCTTACAGTGGACACGGACCAGAGACAGAGTGACGTCAGCGCCACATCTAGCAGAAGATTTCTTCCATTCCACCACTCGACCTGGGACTTCATTCAGTCGAGTCATCAGGGACTCGAGATCATTCTGAAGCGTCATCCTAGGCCAGAGCGACGTGTCGATCCGCGACATCGCAACCTTCAACCGAGCAAGATAGTCCACAACTCCGGCAACACGAGATTCTAGTCGGAGCACGTTCATAGCAGCCTCGTCCTTAACTAGAGAATTGATGGGGTCCAAGCCTGTCTCCACTCGACTGGTCTCCTCTTCGAAGTTCTGGCAGAATTCTGTAAACACAATTCAAGGATAAGTCAATGACTCTACGCAGATTTGGTAATTGCAAGTCAGTCGGACCGGAGTAATTACCCTCGAGCATGACGAACAGCTTCTTGGCGAGTCCACCAAGATAAACCTCCAGATCGTTCCTCTGCCCCGCCAGTTCACCTGCCTGGTCACTCAGAGTCATCTTGTCTTTCTTCAGACGGCTGACCTCTTGATTAGCCACGTCGAGAGCACTTTTCAGCCTGGAGTTTTCCTTTTCAAGAGTACCGACCGAAGCCAGTTTTTCTTCAGCAAGCTTCGTTTTGTTCAGGACCTCCTTCTGAGCTTCGGCAAGGTCTTGATCCTTCTTCTTCAGAGCCTCCTCCACTTTGTCTATGAAACAGCAAGTGAGATCAACATCGAGGACGGCCAGAAAGAAAGGATAGTCGACAAAAACTCACCAACCATACCTTTTGCTTCGTCCCTCGCCTTCTGCAAGTTCTCCTGAGCAAGCTTCAAGTCAAGGTTGAGCTGGATCTGTTTGTTCTCCAACTCAGTGTAGCGAGCCACAAGTTCGCAAGATTTCTGCAAAAAATCAGTCGACAGACGTCCAAGATAAGTTGCTTCCAACTAACCAAGAGACAATGATGGCGTTTCTAAGACTACAACCGAATCAAAAACATTCGACAGTAGTCTCGGGGACTACACCCAGTGGGTGGACTCAGCGTGTCCCCACTGGTTCGACCAAAAAAATCGACTGCCCGCAGTCGACCGTGTACAGTTCCATTCGACATGGCCTGACCAGACCGAGTGAAGAAGTTCAACTAAAACAACACAATATAAAGACTACAGTCGACTGCCAGCAGTCCACCGTAGTCTTGGGGACTACACCCAGTGGGTGCACTCAGCGTGCCCCCACTCACACCCAGTGGGTGTACAGATATAAAGATCTTCGGAAAAGAGATTCTTTAGATAGCATATCCTAACAGAACAAGCGGTGAATCGACTGACCTAGACGTTGCTTTGAAGAGCTGAACTCGCGTCATAAGCTGCTTGGCTGGCTTCCCGGACCACCTTCACTTGCTCCATCATGATCCCCGCCTGGCGTATAGCCTCCTTAGCGGCACCCGCTTGGTCCTCCAGGACGTGGTGTGTGGAAAAAAGCGAAGGCGGATTTTCAGTCGATGTCGAAGGCCGGACACTCGTCAGAGGAACAGCGAAGGTCACAGAAGCCCGAGTGGTGTCACCACCCTCCCGAGCTATGGCCTCAGGCGCCGAAGTAGTTTGTGGGGTCTGGCCAGCCGGCGCCCTCCTGTTCCTTCTCGCCCTCAGCAGCACTTCGTCTTCATCATCAGGAAGGTCGATGACATGAGGAGGAGCTACAAGAAAAATCCAATCGACTGGGATTATAGGAAATAGTCAGTCGACTAAAAGCAGAGCATCAGTAATCGTACCAGGGTTGGAGGTAACAGCGTCTTCCATCTCTTGATCATCATCCTTGGTGGAGATCTCCGAGGTGGCAGCACTGCAAATTTCGAAAGTTAGTCGACTTATTCAACGAGTCGACCAAGAGTCCGTCACGTTCGAACAAAGGAAAACAAATTCTACTATTACCCAGAAATGGTGGGGACAGTCATCTTCATCTTGGGCAGAGCCTTGGGCGGCTTGGACGGCGTCGCGCGTGGATGCTTGGGAGTTTTTTCTGTCGGTGCTGGAGATGAGGTCCGAGGGCGCTTTGACGACTGCCCAACAGGGACAGTCGCCTTACCACATTCCCGCGCAGGGTTGTGTGTAAGCTTGGATCGCCGTTCCGAGCGGGGAGGTTCGACTTCTTCCTCCTCTTCTTCACTGGAGTCGTCGTCATCATCCCCCTCTCCTTCGCCGTCAGATTCCCACTCTTCTCTCTCGTCTCCACTTTCGCCTCCGCTCGCCTCTCCTTCCTCGGCCTACTCCTGTGCTCCGTTGGGTGTCGAGTACATCTCGGTAGTGGCCTAGAGGACATCAAACAAGACAAAAGTCAATCGACTGATCCAAAGAGAACAAATAAAGAAAGCAAGATCTCAGTCGGAAACGCAAGGTCAGACCTGATCCACTTCGTATGATTGGTCGAGTGGAGGAATCCTCCTGGCACCTCGGGGGTTGTCCTTGTTCCCTGTGATACTCGACAGCCACCCTTCCAACATCTCGTCAGTGACCTCCTCTGGGTGGATCCGAGTGGTGTCTTCGAGACCCGAGTACAGCCACATCGAGTGGTCACGAGCCTGAAGCGGTTGGATACGCCTCCGAAGGAAGACTTCCAGCAAGTCCATGCCAGTCACACCCTCGCGGACAAGCTGAACCACTCGACCGACCAGCACCTTGACTTGCGCCTTTTCCTCCGGCGTCACTTTCAGAGAGGCAGGTTTTTGTGCTCGATTCAGAGAAAAAGGGGGAAGCCCAGTCGACTGTCCCGGGGTCACCTAGTCTTTGCAGTAAAACCAAGTCGATTGCCACCCATGGACTGACTCAGGAAAAGTGATAGATGGAAAGGAACTTTTTCCCCTCATCTGGATCGCCAGGCCCCCGCACAGCTGAATCACCTGCGTCCGTTCGTCACTCGACTTGGCCTTCTTGACTGACTGAGAGCGGCAAGTGAAGATGTGCTTGAAGAGTCCCCAATGGGGGCGGCAACCCAAGAAGTTTTCACACAAGGAAATGAAGGCGGCAAGATACACAATAGAATTGGGAGTAAAGTGATGGAGCTGTGCTCCGAAGAAGTTCAAGAAGCTCCGGAAAAAAGGATGAGGAGGCAGAGAGAATCTGCGATCGATATGGGTAGTGAGGAGGACGCACTCACCATCACGAGGCCGGGGTTCGACTTCTTTCCCCGGAAGACGCGCAGATTCGTGGGGAATGAATCCCCCCTCGACCAGATCATCAAGATCATCCTGCCGAATCGCTGACGGCATCCAGTCGCCCTGGATCCAATCCTTGGGCAGAGCAGTCCTCGAGGAAGATCCGCCCCGAGTGGACTTCTTCCCCTTCCCCTGCACCGCCGCCTTCTTCGCGCGCTCCAGAGCTGACGTCTTCTCCTTCACCATCGTCGCTGGCGAAGCTCGAACAGGCCTACGGCACCAAGGTGAGAGCGGAGGTGGCGGAGGATCTTGTGAAGGAAGAGGGAAAAGTGGAGGCGCACTGTTCGGGGGCCCCGAGCCGGCAACTTATAAGAGGTCGCTTCTGAGTGTCTGACTGGTAGGCCCAGGCAATCCCATCAAATCCCGCAACAGGCGTGCGCGCGGTACGTGGCGAAAAAGGTGGCGCGGGGATCGAGGAGCTTTCGTCCTATCCCATCCGATTACTGCGGCCGCCCTCCGTCCCGCGCGCTTCCCGAAATTCAAATCCCGCAAAATCCGCGGGCCGCAGAACAACTCGTCAAACAGAAAATCCCTTTCATACCATCACTCGGAGCTTCACAAGTAAAGAAATTCACTCGACAAGAGGCCAAGAATGGATCAAGGCGACTGAAAGAAGTTGACGACGTCATCCGTGACAATTGATCCAAAACAAGACGTTCATATAACATGAAGAACCAGTCAGAAAGATCCCCAACTCCTTCCCCACTCAAACCTCGATCCATTCGGGGGCTAATGATGAAGCTACGTACCTAGGGTAGGGGCATGGACCTGTCCTAAGTGCCCTACTCAAGGACATCCCTAGAAGAAGTCACCTTTCAATCAACTTGGAGGTATCCCACTCGACGGATTCAAGACACTCGACCACGAAGCTATCACTCGACCACGAAGCCAACCACTCGACTGCCAAGAGATCTAAAGTCACTTCGCACGCAAACGGTCAGTCATTAAGTAGCTTTTATGGTCATCATAGCACTTTATTAGGGGTGTTACCAGTAACCCCCATTCTTAATGTACTTTAAACCCTGCATTACTGAGGGCCGAAGGGGCCTGGCGAACTCTATATAAGCCACCCCCCTCCTCAGTATCAAGGGTTCGCACCCCTGTTATTCATACACACATAATTCAGTTGACTGCCTCCGGGCACCGAGATGTAGGGTTGTTACTTCCTCCGAGAAGGGCTTGAACTCGTAATCCTCGTGTGCTTACAACTCCTCCATAGCTAAGATCAAGCCTCTTCATACATACCCCCCTACATCACTGTCAGAGTTAGAACCACGACAACTACAACTCCTAAAAATTCCAGGTCCAGACTCTAAATGAACATTGAGAAACAAAAATATGAAATCTAGCATGAATAGTGTCATAAAAAGACAAAAACAACATTTGACACTATTTACATCTGAATTTGTCCTTTTTGTTTCTCGATGTACATTTTGATTTTTGACCTGGATCTTTTAGGGATTGTAGTCACATTCCTTGTGAACATTCATATTTTTTACAGAATATTTTAAACATTTAAAATTAAAGTTTTAAAATCGGGCAGCATGGGAACTAGAAGCACTGAGCACCTTTTTTTTCGAGAGTATGCCAATGGCATACCGTATTTTTATACTCCCTCCGTCCCAAAATTCTTGTCTCAGATTAGTCTAGATACAGATATATCTAATACCAAAACGTGACTTGATACATCCGTATTTAGACAAATCTAAGACAAGAATTTTGGGATTTGATATATCCGTATTTAGACAAATCGAAGACAAGAATTTTGGGACGGAGGGAGTAGAAGGCAAAGCACTGAGCACCTGATATTCCCCCTCCACCACTATTGTGTTTTTTTTTCTTTTGAGAATTATCCCTATCGACCTTTTTTTAGAATCCCCCTATCGGCGGCTACGGCCCTCGACTTGATGACGGGGCCGTTTCATGGGCTATCATGGTCAGCATTTTTTCCCAGAAAGGCCCAGTTAGAGCAACTTCCTCTTATCCTCCTCGTTGCTTGGCTCGCCTCGCCTCCGCAGAACGCTCCGCCCTCTCTCTCCAATGGAGGCCACTGCCACACTCACGCTCTCTTCGTCTCCCGCCGGCGCCCGCCGCTCGCCGGCCAGGCCCACCGTGGCCTCCCTTCACCTCCGCCGCGTGCCCACTCTCTCATTCCACCTCCGCGGGGCCCAAGATCCCGCTGCCTTCCGCGCCCTCTCTTCCCCGTTCCCGGTTCGCTCCGAGCATCTGCAACTTCCTAGCTTCTTCCCTCCGAGACCGATCTCGACCTTATCTCTTTTTGACCGGACCGTTTTCTTACCTTGTTACGGTTTGGGACGCCCTCAGGGATGCGGGAGGAGGAGAAGCGGGATGGTTGTGAGGGCGGAGATGTTCGGGCAGCTCACCACCGGGCTGGAGTCCGCGTGGAACAAGCTGCGAGGCGTCGGTGAGTTCGCTTCTGATAGTTTACCCATACACTACACGTTTGCTTCTCGCCTCATGTGTGGATTTTGTTGCTGTCATACGTAATGCTCTGGTTGCAATGTGTTGAACAGAGTCACACTCAGTTCTCCTCCCAAAAATATGTGTGATGTGTCAAATCGTGTATCAGGTTGACAGAGTCTTATATGCAACTGTGAAGTTCTAGATTGGCTATCTATGAAGTGATAACTTTTTTTTTTTGCGTAACTTTGTAATGTGTGGATCGTTTTGTCCAAACGATTCAATGCATTATGCATTTTTCATGCTTGATCAGCAACGCTGACTGCACCCTCTGTAGCTTTGCTATAAATCATGATTGTAAATAATGAGGAAAATGCCTTTTGTGGTTCAAGATCGACTGACAAAGGAGAATATCGCTGAACCGATGCGGGATATTAGAAGAGCACTTTTGGAGGCAGATGTATGTCTCATCTCTTTCAGTACACGGCTTTCTTGTGGAGCTATATTTCTATTTTTTTCGTCTTCACAATCTAATGCGCACCCTACTTTGCAGGTGAGTGTGCCAGTAGCAAGAAGTTTTATCGAGTCTGTTACTGAAAAGGCTATAGGCACTGATGTGATCCGGGGTGTCCAACCTGAGCAGCAGTTAGTGAAGGTATACTCAGATCCGAGGATCCTAGAAAATTATAAATTGCATATGTGACAAATTTTCTATGTGTAGTTTGCACAGCCATTATTGACGGGTGCATAATATTGTGCACACTAGTGACCTTAATTGAGGAATTCATTGATTATTTTGGACTAACTGAATGTGGTCTTCCCAATGTAATACTATATGTACTTCTAGCTCCAGAGGACTAACAAGAGTTAAATGATGTAGGTTGTAAATGATGAACTTGTACAACTGATGGGTGGAGAGGTGTCAGATTTAGTATTCGCAAAAACTGGCCCAACGGTTATCCTATTGGCAGGTCTGCAAGGTGTTGGGAAAACTACCGTCTGTGCTAAGCTTGCCTTCTATCTGAAAAAGATGGTGCATTCCTGAGCTTTCTTCTTTAAGCATTTTCCTAAGAGCCCAGGCCATCAGTGCTTATAAACCAGACTCAGGTTACAGGGGAAGAGTTGTATGCTGGTTGCTGCAGATGTTTACAGGCCTGCTGCTATTGACCAACTCACTATTCTGGGTAAAAAGGTACACGTAATGAAATTGATCTTTTCACTATTGAGTTGGAAACGTTTTCTTGCTAATAACTGTGGCTACCTTCGATTCAAATGACTGTAGAGCTACCAGTAATGCATATCTGTCTTTCCAAATTTTGAAATTAAAACTACTGTTACTTTTGAATGTTGATAGGTTGGTGTACCAGTTTACTCAGAAGGAACGGAAGCAAAACCTTCAGAGATTGCCAAGAACGGTTTGAAAGAAGCAAAGAGCAAGAAGACCGATGTAGTTATAGTGGATACTGCTGGAAGATTGCAGGTAACTCTTATCATCTAATTATGTTCCTCGGTTTGCTACAATCATGGTTCTAAAAAACTGTACGTCAGTCCTGTACCAGTTTTAACCAGCTGACTTAATTTCGTACACAGATCTTGGGCACCAGATCATAATCATGCCGAAGTATGGAATTTTAGATATATGATGAAACTGCACTAGTTCTTACAAGTAATTTTTAAGTCTGTAAAAGGTCAAAATCTGTTTAAAATGTTTATTTTGGATTAAATGTATATGTTTGTTTTAAACTCAGTCTAGTGCTTCAACCAAAAATGTTCATTCTAGTATAGTATATTTAAACTTAAATGTAAAGATAATCTGTTATGAGACGAGTTGGTGTGAAAAATGAGATATGATACTTTTTGATAGGTACTCTATTTAGCTTTAAATGGCGGAGCTAGTGTGTCTTTCTGTTACTTCAACTGTGTTTACCAAGCACAACCGATACTAGCTAATCTTTCTATCATTAGGTAGATAAAGCTATGATGAATGAGTTGAAAGAAGTAAAGAAGGCAGTGAAGCCTACAGAAATTCTTCTTGTGGTTGATGCTATGACTGGCCAAGAAGCTGCAGGTTTGTTGTTGCTTGTTGTTCTATGAGTAGTTTAGGGCTCTAGACTCATCATTTTATACTTGGTCGGGTGCAAGTAACTTACCTAATGCACTGCTTGGCATGCAGAAAAAGAAATTTGCATTTTCAACTTTGACTATTGCAGCACATATTAATGTATACATGCCGTGTATTTGGAGTTGGGGGTCCCATATTAGTCATGTTCATCTACATGTATATAAGAGCCATGTTTGGTCCAATTGTCTTCGTTCAGTTTTCCTTACAATTTATTGTGTTCTTTACAAAGGAGCAGGAGCACGCTTCCTGTAGTAGCAGGACTTGTCATTCTGAAACTCTTCATCTGTTTAAACTCTTCGTCATCTGCTAGAGTCGCACTGTTACTTACCCTTGCTGATTTTTTTATCAGCATTGGTCGGCGCCTTCAATGTTGAAATTGGTATAACTGGTGCTATACTGACAAAACTGGATGGTGACTCCAGAGGTGGGGCAGCACTAAGTATCAAAGAGGTCTCTCAACTTGCAAAACTTTGTCCATTTGGTGTGACCATCCAAATTCTTAGTTCTGTCTAAACGAACTACTGATTTCTAGTAATGCATAGAAGGCACTGCACTATTTGTGTCCATACATTTTGGTTTTATTTGATCTTTCTAGACTTCTCAATTCTCAATAACTGGCAAAAAGGCATTATGACACAAGAGTTGATATGCCCATAAATTCAATGAAATAATGTATGTCAGGAGGGGTTACATAAGTTTATTTTACTTATTCTCATGATTTACCTTTTCCTCCTGTATAGGTTTTTCATCGTCAATTTTGTACAGTATAACAGAAAAGTACACGATTGCGCAAGGTTAAATAATAAATGTTCAGTGTTTACGTGTGTTATGGCTATATTAGCAAGCTTTCTGTCTTTGTTCCTTTTGTTAGCATGCATATGAAAAATATGACAATGAAGAACTCTGCAGGTGTCTGGAAAGCCCATCAAGTTCATAGGCCGAGGAGAACGTGTTGAGGATCTTGAGCCTTTCTACCCAGATCGTATGGCGCAGCGTATCTTGGGAATGGGAGATGTACTTTCATTTGTTGAGCAAGCACAGCAAGTGGTAAGTATCTTTCTGTGAAATGCAATTTTCCTTGTGTCTTTCATTAAACAATAATGTCATATTTATATGGTGTAACATACTGCTGCAAGTAGATGAATCAAGAAGATGCTGAGGAATTACAGAAGAAGATTATGAGCGCAAAGTTTAACTTCAATGATTTCTTGAAGCAAACAAAAGCTATTGCACAGATGGGTTCGTTCAGTCGTATAATTGGCATGATTCCAGGCATGAACAAGGTGCGAATATGAATTCTGTCTCTAATTTATTACATTTCCAGATTTCCTTGGAACCAGTCTTCTGAATTGACTTTTTGCCCCTTATGTTCAAGATATAAATTTTATGTTATTACTTATTAAGACCACAACTCTTGCCGCGTTTTGAGTAGGTTACTCCAGCACAAATCCGTGAAGCTGAGAAAAACACTAAGTTTATGGAGTCAATGATCAATGTGATGACTGCTGGTATGTATAATCTACACTCAGTTCACATCATGAAGATATGGTCTTGCATGTTCTTTCCAAACACTTGCTATATTAGGGAAAGTGCTTTGTATTTTCTTACATATTATGTGTAAGCCTTTAATTGGTTGTGTGCATCGCTTGATGCAGAGGCCGGGGGTAATCCTCCTTTTTGCAAAAAATGTGTAAGCATTTAATAACAGGTTGGGATCAATTCTGATATTGATCTGTGAATTCAGTAGTTTGCCAGTAGTTCGTACTTCCTTTGTACAAAATATGAAATGATGTGAATAGACAGACTGAAGCTCATTGGCAATCAACTATTTGTTTGGTTGGTGTTCTGATGTCCACAGGTAGTATCTTAAGTTGCTGTAGTTTGAAATTATCCTGCTTTAGAAAACAAACATGGTTTTCTTTCTTTTAATATTTCATGAAATGTCTATGTGTTTCAAAAGAAAAAACTAGTCTGACGAGGGAATCATTCATGTGGCATATAACTTGGTGAGGTCAGAATTGAGGGCCGCCATCAAAATAAACATTTTGCAGTTCCATAGCTGGGACAATGCCAGTTGTGCGTGCCAAGTTCATCGATCAAAAGACGTACCAGTCCTAATTTTTTGTAGCATAATTTCGATGGAGTGTTGTCATGAACATTTGCCCAGCACTAATTATCCTGACTATGTTCAGATGAAAGGGAAAGACCAGAGTTACTTGCTGAGTCACGTGAGAGGAGGAGAAGAGTGGCCAAGGACGCTGGAAAGACAGAACAGCAGGTTCCGTTGTGATTTCGTCGTCATTTGTTCTAGTAGCATATAAACCACGGAACCTCATGGAGCTGAACTGAACATTTTCTTGCTATCAGGTGAGCCAACTAGTATCGCAGCTTTTCCAAATGCGCACTCGAATGCAGAAGATGATGGCCGGCATGCAAGGAAAAGATACACCCGACATGGAAAATCTCGCGGAGTCCATCAAAGCCGAAGAACAGGTCAAGGCACCACCCGGGTCAACAGACCAGGGGCATATTACATGTGTTGTTATTGTGTCTTGTATATGAGTTTTAATACTTTGCGCAACTGTGATCATTCAGGCTGCCGTGGCTACTGGTAAGCGCAGGAGGAAGTACGGCAACCTGAGGCAGCGGGACCTGGACTCGATGCGCGGTTACCGCCGGTGAGACGTGGCTGGCCATGGGGGACACTGCCAGTTGAACCCAGTACGGACATATTTGAGATCTCTAGCTGCAGCTTGCAAATAGTGACAACATACGTGTATACGGCCTTGCCCTGAGTATCAGATGTATATTTGCTGTGTAAGTTCCAATGAACCAGGAGTGAGTATTTCTGTGATCTTCAAAAAATGCATGGCTTGCTTTTTTTCCCCTTCAGTCTTGATGATTATCATTGAGAACAGAATAGCTAACCGGAAGGTCCATTGTTGTTACACATCTGTATTGTCGTCGTTGCTTTATTGTGTAGCCCAAACGATTTGTAACTACTCTCTCTGTTCCTAAATATATGTCATTCTAGAGATTCCACTATAAACTACATACGAAGCAAAATAAGTGAATTTATACTCTGAAAGACGTCTATAAACATTTAAATATAGTCTTTTATAGTGCCTGGACCACCGAACAACCACTATAAAAAGTATATTTAGAAACGGAGGGAATAGACAATACCCCGCGCATTGTCGTGCGATAATGGATAGAGTACAAAACATGTTCTGGTTTTTGCATACAGAAATTAATTAAACAACAATAGCATGCATGGAATTGGGCACCTGCGAGATGCTATATGAAATCTAGTGTTCTTCAAGATAATGCAAGATGAATTCGATCTGGTGGTGCATTTTGAGTACTCGGTCTTGAGCTCTGGGTGAAAACCTTAGGTCTGGCCTACCTGATGAAGGCATTGAGCAGGGTTTGCTTAGACTTGATCTTCAGGGTCAAAATCCATGGTATGACCTTTGGGTGTAGGATCCGGCGACGACGCCACTGGTGTGTCCCTTCTTGGAGGTGTTTCTTTTGAAGAACCACTCTCATAATGTGTGTGCTGTCATGAGATAGTTGAAGCTAATGGCTGTTGATGTACATCTTTAATCGCTGTGGTTTTGTTTTTTTGTTTTTCTCTCCGCCTAGGCATAGTTTTGGTCTAGTATGACTTGGCTCTTTGCTGGTGAGACCGTTTGTATGTGTGTGTGTATGCTTGTGTTGGCTGTGTGCATTCAAACTATGGAGAGGCTGGGTGTTGCTAATTATAATTGTATCCCTTGATGCTATATTATGAGTCAATAAAAACACCCTTTATTGTGTGGCCAACATCTTCGTGGTCGGCGGTAGAGCACTTTTCTCTTCTTTTTTCCTGAGTTGACGGAGCTTCGGCGTAGATTCTGGTGGTCTCCTTAGAGCTGCGAGGTTAGAGTTTCTCGCAGTACGTGCACAACGGTGAGATATAGTGTCAAGCACTTCAAATTGATTCAAGAGTTCAATGACGACGACGTTATGGCGGTGGTAGTCGTTGTGTGGTGGTCCGAATACCTCGATGTAACTTTTATTGTGTTTGCCGACAGTGGTTGTTCGGTGTTGTGGGGACCTCAATGTATTTTTTTTATTGTGTTCGCTCGTAGTGGTTGTTCGGTGGTCCAGGCATCTCAATGTAATTATTATTGTATTTGGAATGCTTTGTACTTTGGATAAAATTTTATAATAGGTTTGCGTCTTTTCAAGGTACATGGAAGGTCTAAAGGTTATGTTGATTTTGAGAACTGTAAGTTGGTTTTGAGATCTTACGAGTTTCAACTTTAAAAGCTTTGTCGTTGTTGTTGTCATCGTCGGCGTCGTCTGTTGTGTCTTTTCCAAAAAAGAAGTCTTGGCAGGCTTAATGTTTTCATTGCGAATATGTTTTTAAAACCTAATCATGTATTTATATTAAGACAGGTAATTAACTCCCTCCATTCTCAAAATGCATGTTCCGTCCACTAAACACATTTCCCATCTTAAAATCGGCATGCCAAAATGTACAGGAAATATTACACCATGCAGCAGGACCCGTATCTACATGCCAATCCACAACTATTCCAGTGAAAAATTCCAGCTCCAGTGCACATCAACTCAAGGCCTACTGGCCACTGCATCGAGCTCCCTCTGCCGCGGCGGCTCGCTCCGCCGTCTCCTCCGCCGTGCGGTGCCAGGAGGTGCCTGAACGATAACAATCCAGGCAACTGTAAGTTTTCCAGGCAAGAGAATTAACAGGAGGAAACCTCATTCACACTGCCAGAGGCGTCATCCTTGCCTTCTCGTCAGCATTGAGCGAGTCAATGAGATCTCCTATTCCTGCAATTGCTTCTTGCCCTTGCATCATACCCATCAATTTCTTCATCTGCGCGCGCATTTGGAAGAGCTGCGCGACCAGTTGGCTCACCTGATAGTGGAAAATGGCAGTGTCTGTTTAGCTCCATGTAGGGGAATGCCAAATATGCTGAATAAGTGAAACATTGTGATACGATGATAACAGTAGGACCGAACCTCTTGTTCTGTCTTATCGGACTCCTCTGCTACCCTAACCCTCCTCTCGCGTGATTCGGCCAGTAACTCGGGTTTTTCCCTTTCCTCTGCAAAGTGTAAGGGTTAAATGCAAGGACATAAATTCTAGCTCTATTCCCTATTCCAAACATGTTTGGAATGTCAAAGTCCCTCTGAGGGTTAAAGTGTTTATGTGGTTTGTACATAAACAAGTCATTTTAACCAAGGACAATTTGACAAAGCGCAATTGGACCGGCTCTAAGAGATGTAGTTTTTGTGATCAAGACGAGACTATCAAACACCTCTTTCTGGATTGTCCCATGGCGAAGGTTCTTTGGCGGACTGTTCACATTGCTTTTAATATTACTCCTTCGAATAATATCAACACGTTATTTGGGACGTGGCTGGATGGGATAGAGACCCAAACAGCTAAACACATTCGTGTAGGAGTATGTGCTTTACTTTGGGCAGTCTGGAACTGCAGGAATGATTTGGTTTTTAACATAACAACAAATACTCATTTTTTGCAGGTCATCTTCCGAGCTACTACGTTGATCCGTATGTGGTCGCTACTCACTCGGACGGAGGCCAGCGAGCATTTGGTTACTGGATCTGCCCGATGGGAGATGGTAGCTTGGGCTATATTCAGCCGGTTTGGATGGCGATCATGTAATAGGATAGGCAATTAGTTTTCCTATCTTTATTTTGCATGCCGGCTGTGGCTTTTATTATCCGCTCTTTGTGAGCCGTTTGGGGACTAGTTTGTAACGGAGTTCATGACCTTTGTTGGACCTATTTGCTTTTAATAATTGTGGCCGTATGCATCTTTCTGAAGCAGAGGCCGGGGCTGCGCCCCTTTTCCAAAAAAAATGCAAGGACATAAGGAGCCATCACCATTACTACAATCTTCATATGTTTAGCGGTAGTTCAGGAGGAATGTACCGGCTGTCATTGCATTGATCATCGACTCTACGAATGCAAGTCTTTTCTCAGCTTCCCGGATTTGTGCAGGAGTAACCTATTTAGAACGAGAAGTGTTGTCATGCTCTGGCAATTATTTCATCAGTTTGAAGGAATGAATCAATCCCACAGGTTCATGTACCTTGTTCATGCCTGGAATCATTCCGATTACACGGCTCATGGATCCCATTTTGGCAACATTTTGTGTCTGCTTTAAAAAGTCATTGAAGTCAAATTTCGCACTCATGATCTTCTTCTGCAGTTCCATGGTATCCTCTTGACGAACCTATTTGCAGCATATAGAAACCATCAAAATATTGCTTCAGACAAGACCAGAAGAGCAGTCTTACAGGAAACTACTTACGACTTCTTGTGCTTTTTCAACAAATGAAAGGACATCTCCCATTCCCAAAACACGTTGTGCCATGCGGTCGGGATAGAAAAGCTCAAGGTCCTCCATTCGCTCTCCTCGCCCTACAAACTTGATGGGCTTTCCAGACACCTGCATAGAGGATTAAGTGATAGGTAGTGATGGTGTTACATATACCAGCAGAAGAAAGGGAAAAAATATCACAATAATTGCACCTCACAGGTATTACTAAGGTTTTCGGATTGAGTGAAATATGTTTGCAAATAGGCAGTCTGGTGACAAGCGAAGAAGATAATATATACAGTGGAACACTAATGCACACAGAGCAAAAGTTAGGCCAGTAATAAATCTAGCATCTGCAACTGCCGAACGAGCCATGTACTGATCGACAATTAGTGAAAGGAGCAGGCAAATCCATTAAACCAATAAGTCTATTTCAAAAGGAATTCACAGCTTGGGTCAATATATATAGACAATAATCCGCTCCAAACATCAACTTATAGTAAAAGCGTGATGTGGGAAATCCTAAACATTTGCGTATATGATGGCGAGAAAAGTTTCTGGCAAGTATAACCTCTTTAACACTAAGTGCTGCTCCACCCCTGGAATCACCATCCAATTTAGTCAATATAGCACCGGATATACCAATTTCAATATTGAAGGTTGTGACCAATGCTGCACAAAATAAAGGAAGTAGTGTAAGTTGTTACAACTCTAATGCTGCACAAAAAAAAAGGAAAAAGTGCAACAACTATGAACACATTATTTTGTGCAGCATTAGAGTTGAAAGTGCTCTTTAAAGCCAGATGCTTTGAAGGAAAGTGCTCTTTAAAGCATCCAAAATTATATAGTATTAGCAGAAAACTTCCGGCTCTATGAACATATTAGGAACAAAAACAGTATTATAGAATTTGTCAGATAGTCAAATTTCAGACCTGTAGCTGATTTCCTAAATGTTTATGAATGACACTGGAATAGTAACAACAAGAAACAGACAGATACCTGCAGCTTCCTGGCCAGTCATGGCATCAACAACAAGCAAAATCTCTGTAGGATTAACTGCCTTCTTTACTTCTTTCAATTCAACCATCATTGTTTTATCAATCTGAATGTCAGAAAGATGATCAGGTACCACCAATGGTGACAGTTCTATCAGGCAGTAGTTTACGATAAGTAAACTGAAAATGTAAAGGAAATACAGAGAAGTCTGACCTGCAGTCTGCCAGCAGTATCCACTACGATCGCATCAATATTATTTCTTTTCGCCTCTTCCACGGCATTCTTGGTTATTTCTGCAGGTTTGGCCGCGGTTCCTTCTGAGTAAACTGGCACACCCACCTGTGAATGCCCTTTTTTAGCCAGGCCCAAACTGTAGTATTGCATTCAGAAAGCAAACGCAACTTGGTAGCTTTAACCTTTCAGTTTCGAAACAACCCAAACGCACATTGATTTCATAAGCAGTTAAGTGTTGCAGCTGCACACACTACATCTTACATAAAAGGTAAGTTCATCAAAGAAGTACCTGTTCACCCAGTACAGTGAGTTGATCAATGGCAGCAGGCCTGTAAACATCTGCAGCGACCAGCATACAACTCTTCCCCTGTAACCTAACTCTGGTATAAGTATCTACAGGTTATCGTGTATTGACGCCCTATTAAGATTGTTGAAAATAAAGGCCAAGGAAAGCACCAGTTTTTTCAGATAGAATGCAAGTTTTGCACAAACAGTAGTCTTCCCAACACCTTGCAGACCTGCCAGTAGGATGACCGTTGGGCCAGTTTTTGCGAACACCAAGTCTGATACCTCTCCACCCATCAGTTGAACAAGTTCATCATGCACAATCTAGCAAACCGATTAATAAGTTAGTTTGAAAAGAACTCACCATATCAATGAAGAATAAGGTACTATTGTCCCATTCTCATTATAGTGAAATTCTTTAAGCGTGTTACAGCATTTTACTTGCTAGTGTGTTTCTTTATCCCTCAGGAGAGGAAAGAACCTTTCAGTTGAGAAATTATGCAGTTAACTGTAGACAACATAATGAAATTATATTAGAAGCAAAGTCAAATACAGTATATGAAATCATTATTGCAAACAAACTCTGGTGGTTCATTTAACTCCTTAACGGCATCACGTGACATACCTCTTCAGTTTTTTAGTTAACAAAGTATCCAGCACGCGTTTACTAGTGTAGACAACATAATGCTTTGCCAGACGAACACACAAAATACCTTGACTAATTGCTGCTCCGGTCGGATTCCTCGGATAACATCTGAACCTAAAGCCTTCTCGCTCACAGACGACACGAACCGTCTGACGACCGGCAAACTAACCTGCAGAGTGCAGAGAGAAGAAGTAACAGCATTACACGAAGTGCTCATATTCAAAGACAGAAATGAACACTGACGCAAAACTACACCTACATCTGCTTCCAGAAGTGCTCTTCTGATGTCCCGCATCGGCTCCACAATGGTTTCCTTCGTCAGCACATCTTAAATCACAAGAGCATTGCAACCATCAAATCTGTTTCTGTACACTGCAGTACGCTGGGAGAGAGCTAGTGGTCACTCACCGACGCCACGCAGCTTGTTCCACGCGGACTCGAGCCCGGTGGTGAGCTGCCCGAACGTCTCTGCCCGCACCACCAGCCCGCTCCCCCTCCGGCGCCGCCTCCACCCCTGAATTCCCAACAGAGAGAAGGCGAGCGAAACAAACAATAACGCGACCATTTACGATTCCGTTAGAAGAACCAAGAAAGCGGGGCGGACCGAGGATAGGGGACGTGAGGCCAGGCTCTGGGCAACGCAGAGGCGGGAAGTGCGGACGGGGTACTGCCGGAGGTGGGGGTGGGAGATGGTCGCCCTCGCCGGCGAGCGGCGGGCCGCGGCGGCAGGGGACGAGGAGAGCGTGAGTATAGTGGTGGCCTTCATTTCCGGGGAGCGAGGGAACCGCCGAGGAGGATAAGAGGAGAGGTGGCCATTTTGGTTTGCCCGGGTTCTGGAGGCTGCAGGTGGGCCTCAGTTTATTTTAATTTTAACAACGTTTTTCCATCTTATAAAAGAGTTATAATAGAATTTTTTTAGGAAACAACGTACTAGTGTCAAAAACGCTCTTATCTACTACCACTATAAAAAGAAGAGAGGACGGAGAACCAGATCATCCTATCCATCGAAACCTGCAATCTGATGGTCTATATCCCTCCAGCATACTAAACGTGTTTTACGCTTTAATTACCCACCATGCCATTACTTTAATTAATTACCCATCATGCCATTGGGTTAACATCGTTCCACCAAACACGTCGCTCCCCTCTGCCCTCTCGCAACCACGCCGTCGGGGCAGTTTTGGCACCGCCCCATACCTCGCGCCCGCCCTCTTCCTGCAGCCGCGCCAGCCACCGCCTCGACCGCCGCCGGAGATTCTGCCGCGCCCTCGCCCACTCGCCCGTCCGCCGTCGCCCCTCTCCTCGCCGGCACCGCTGTCGGAGACCTCCGACCTTGCCCCGGTGCCGGAGATCGCCGCCCGGTCGTACCGGCCTCTGCCGGACAGCCCCACCGCCCGCGGCCATCATCCCCCGTCCGCTGCCCCTGCCCCGCGGCTGAAGAGGATCAGGTGACAGATGTAACAATTTGTTTGAATCAATTATGATATTTCAATGGTAAATATAGTGGATCGTGCCAATGTTTATTCGACCTGCGTACCATCTTCTGTTTACTTTCACACGTCTATTGCACAATATCCAAATTCTGAATGTGATGTCAAGAGTTCACATGTGGTTCATATATTGCAATGCAATAACACTTTACTTCTAAGTTCTGGAGAAAGATTTGTGAGAGGAAACATTTTTGCTGGAGAGACAACAATATTTAGTTTCAGGCTATGTCTTCTTTTGTTTTATAGTCGTTTGAACGGGAAATCTTGGTCTCCACTAATGTCGTTGGAGAAGAAAAGGGGATGGAAGAAGAAAACTGAGATATGGGCCGTGGGGTTGTGGACTTGTGGTCTCTAACTCAATATCCTCTTGTATTCCTCATGCACTCACGAAACACCTTGCCCTGAAATTTCAAAGTGGAAAGCGAGTGGCGGATCAACATTGGAAGGAACCCAAGCTGCTAGCGTAGCGGTGTGCAGGGGGAGGCCCGAAGCAAACAGGTGACTGCATCGCCGGGGCCGATATGAGGAACATCTGCAGAGAGCAGACCGTAGGCAAGGGCACAGGAAGATGGTGTCAGTAATGGCAAAGGGGAAGGCATGGAGTAGTGACGTGGAAGATATTTCTTTTTGAGTTTCTGTATTTGTGTACGTTTGTTGGGGGAAACGGTAGTGTGCCACTCTGATTTTTGTTCCTGTTAGATTTTCAGATAGGTACACTAGAGTGATATTAGTGGTCTTTTCATGCTGTAAAATGCAGGTTTGGCAAGACACTTCGGCTTATTTTTTTTTAATAATGATCTTAGTAGCATTTTCATGCTGTAAATTTCAGATTTGATGAGATACTTTGACTTAATATTTTCTATGGTTGTATTTCAAAGAATATTGAGGTGTGAAGTTAGTATACGAGATATAGACGATCCACATCATGTGTATTTTTGTGTAAATCTTGGCTCTCCACATCATGAACTTGAGGCCATTAGGTTAATATATGTTAATCTTATATACGTGATATGTTCGTATTTTAGAGAAGTATTGAGGTGTGAAGTCAGTATTTGAAATATTGATGCTCCACGGCATGTGTATTGCTCTGTAGTTTTTGGCTCTCTGTATCAACCTTCGATAGCATGAAGGCACACCCCTATGCTTGGTATGTATCTACAATTTTTCTTCATGTTTTAATTCTCTTAATCTGTTGATAGATCATGCTTCGTGTGCGCAGTCGCTGTTATTTTTACTAGAGTTTTAATCCGATCCATGTATAAATAAAGTGCAAACGTGCAATCTATATGTATTCTTTTTGAAGTTCTTCATAAATCCCTTGAAACATTTTTGAGGAAAAGCATACGAAGGCCATATGAGTCCTCTTTCACTACAGAGGCTCAAAATTATTGTATTCTGAATATGTCCAAAAGTTTTTTTTCATGTAAGCAAGCAGTAGTTCAGCCACTGTTGCAGTTTTAGCTATTCTTTATTACCACATCCAACAATGTTTCTTAATTTATGGTTTAATTGAATTAACAAGATAGTTTTTATACTCCCTTCTTCACAGTTTACACGGTGCGGTTCTAAAATCATGCATTTTCAGGTCAAGAGGGATTTTAGGCGCGATTGTATTAAATGCTAGCTTAATTAGGGCGTGAGTAGCCGCAGTCTCCTCTCCTCCCTATTCCTTTCTCTGGTGTATGCTGCATGCACCCAATGCATGCACGGGCTATTGGCTGGGAGAGATAAATATTATTTTATTGGACGCTGGGGGGAGATGTGGGGCTAACCAACGATGCTGAAATTACGTCCTGGGCAGTGAATTTAACAGCCAATTATCACTTACCTTGGGCACAGAGAAACCTCATGCACGCCGTGTAAACTGTGACGTAGGGATTAACTTACTGCGGAGGTATATGATAAGATTGTGTCGACCCCATCTCTCCTTCATACTACTTATGTTGATGGATTAATTGGTTGAACGCGATTCTTATCTCCTTGTATTTTTTTACATTTTGGTGATCAGATCAGATTTGAGATGTATTTATAATGATCACATAACTTGCTGTGTTTTTTTCAGCATCATGGTTTCAGGCGAATGAAAGGCTGGAGGAAGATTTGGAAATGGCTAAGGCGTCAGCAAAGACATGCCACAATAGGTAAACATTCTTCGACGTGTTCCCCTCTGCTATTAGACTATACTGTTGAAACTGAGAAAAAAAAATCAAGTTGAATTAGTGCTACCAACCAACCTTTGTTTTGTTTCTAACTTTATAGTCCAGAATTTCATATGCGAGCTGATGCAATGCTACAAGATCTTTACAGGAAAAATAAGGACACATGCCCTTTTAGGTAAACAAATAGAGAATTTTTTGGTGAACCTTCACTTTTAATGCAAGTTCACTAGATGACTACAGTATATTTAGGTAGCATTTGGTTGCTTGGATGAAGTTGGATGGGAGATTGCCACCAGCTTTTAGAAGTCATGGTTTTATTTGTTTGGTTGGACGGACAGGATTTATATCCCATTTAAAATGAATATAGCTCCAATCAGGCAAATCCAAGTGGTAAAACAACTCGGGTGAGCTGAGCCATTTCTTGCCCCCACTGATTAAGCTTAAACATGACGTATGTATTTATCTTAAAGAAATATTCACTTGGGGCATTTGTTGAACAACTCCTTTTTGAATCGTAGAAATGGTCTTGGCCAAATGCCAGGTCGATTATTCAACAATCCTCTACCATCTGTAGGCTCTTCACATGCACATACATCTGGTTCGTGTAACATCTATAATTGTTGACTTCCAATAACTTTACACTGAAGGATTTATTAATGCAGAAATTTATTTACGCGCCAATGGTAACACTTGTATCTCACTCCTTATGTCATTACATTTATACTACCATTTCCGAGATAAAGGGTATTTTTGGATGAATTGTTCCAGTATCTCTTTATATTCGTATCAGCTTCTCGAAGCTTTGTCTGAATTTTGGTCCTATTGTAATCAGTCTGACCAACAGCTTTGTTTTGTACCTTTGCAGAACAAGCCAAAATGTAAATGTTGGAGATGCTATGAGCACTCCAGGTCCAACACCAGCATTATTTTTAATATAGAAGAAAACAAAAAATGGTTAAGCCATCTACAATTTCTGGAGAAGTCTGCTAAAAGAACATCATGAGCACATTCTAACAGATTCTTCGTTAAGTCAACTTCAGCACCATGATTTTAAAAATAGAGGATGCCATTTTTAAGGAAGATGGTGAATATTTTCAAGAACAAAAAAATGACTTCCCTTTTCTTTCTTTTGCATGTTGAAAGTCTGGTATGTTTTCGACTACATGTATTGCTTAAAGAAACTAAGTTATTTGAAGAATGCTGCCGTGCTATTTGGAATTTCACAAACATGCTTCATTATTGTCCAGTATAGAAATGAATAAACTATTGATTTATCCATTTGCAGATCTTGCTTTAACACAATTAACAATTCTTAGATAAATATGGTTGTATTGCAAAATCTGATATGCGTGAAGCTATGGAGATGTGATGTTAGGATGTTGAAAAAAGATGGCCTCTAAGTTCTTCAACCGCTTCAGAAGTTGGGCTCCAATCAAAAGAATAATTGGTTCTTCAAGATGGAATTTATTCCGCTTCAAAGTAGATGGCATTTCTTCATTTTTGACCACCTTTTGCTTTTGTCTGTATATTAGATTGTTACGAGATGTGATATTAATTTATGAAGTAATAATAAATTCAATTAAAAGTTCTACCCCTGCGCGTGAGCATGCGGAATTAAACAGATTATAGTTTGCGATGATCCAGTCAGAAAGAAATGGCTCTGCTGACAGGTGGCACTGCTATCCCCACTACCCTTGCTCTTGGATCATAACTCAAGCATATATTTTTTGTGCATGATATCTTTGCGTGCATGATCATTGGTGCATGTGTTGTGGCTTCTTCAGTGCAGTATACACTGACAAATGGTGAGCTATGCAATCATATAGATGACGTTGCTTGATGATATTTCCATTATCATTTGTTTCTTTAATGAAAAATATTTAGACGATTCAATTTTTTTTGTAATGATACTTACTTTTTTATTGGCAACATGAGTTGCAACGAATGTTTGGTGCCTTAGGAATATAATGTTGGTGTTGCGATCTTGGTGCCATTATATATTCTATGTGAGGCTGCTTTTGGGTGATAACAAGATTAATCTTCTTTCACAACAAATCTGAACACCTAATGGATGAAACAACATATATTATTATATGTATGCAACAACATGACCAGCAATATGTCAATTTTGAAATTCAACTTGAGCGACATTAAAACACTGTGTGCCCATTTAACTTAATACTTTTTGGAACATTTCTTTTGTATTTGTGTAAAAACCAACTTTGATCAACGTTCAAGACGTGCGTTGCACGTGCAAGCTTACTAGTATTAGTAAGCTTGCACGTGTAATGCACGTCCCAATTAATATATGTACTTACTCGAACACTGTGAATACTTTAAAATTCAAATTGTTCATGGAACAACATAGCTAACCGATTCAAATAGAGGGGAACATTTATAATTACCAATCATATACCTACACATTTGTTTTCTTGGGCGACTTATTCAGAAAATCCATAATCACATGTGTGGTTCTGACCATCCACTTGAGCTTGTTTTGTAGATAACCCCTCTCAAAATTATAGGTAAATTGTTGGCTATGTCTTGGGACTGTCCATTTCCATTTCTACTCTATAGGAGCTGCTGAAGGGAGACAATGCAGTCGAAGGGGGCCGCCGCAGGAAGCTGGTGCGGCCAACACCAATGCTGCGTGGAGCTAGGTCGCCCCATCTTGTAACGTCACGGAAAGATGCCATAGAGGAGTTGGGCGAGCAGGTCGCCGACGCGAGCTAACGGCGCCGCTGCCCCGACGCGACAATTGTGGCTCTGCCCCCGCAGAAGGATCCGCTTCACCCTAGATGATTGTTTCGTAACCTTCATGTGTCAATATCTCAACACGTTATAGCTGCACTGAATTTTTTACTGTAGTTCTTCCGAGCTGGTGCAAGCTTCTGAGCTTGGAGATCTCCTGAATTTGTATGCACCAAGCTATTTTGATTTGTTAAAAGTGACAATCAAAATGCATTTTGGTGGAGTCTTTTCACAGCTTCCGTTTCGAGCGAAACATAAAGATAGAGAGAAGCTAAATTTTTCATCTTGCAAAGAGAGGATTCAGACAAATTAAACTACCCTTATTTTGATAAAGTAAACTTTGACGGTGTAATGAAGTTCTTCATGTTGAAAATTTAACAATGCCTGTGTCTCTCCCGAGAGAATGTTGAAGCTCTAGACAACATTACAAGTGTTAAGTTTCAACTAATAATAATCAAAAGGAACAAGTTGGAAGCTCAAGAAATTCACATATGTTTATAATTAATTGCATTTGACTTGAATTGATAAATCACATATAGAATTCAAAATGATAATACATGAATTTCCTCGTCTTCTTCCATAGAAAAATAACTACCTAAATTTACAGTCTAGATGCCTTTTATGTCTTCTAAGAAAAAACTAAACAACTAAAAATCAACATTTCAAAATAAAATATCCATTCTAAATAACTATCAGTGGCATCAGCTACATAATGTGCTGTGAATTATACTTACATGAAAAAATGTGTGACATATTTAAATAAATTATTTTTTTAAAGCTATATGAACCCAGCTAAAAGAACACAATAACTGGTGTAGCATGAATCTTTGTTTAGTCCCATACAAGACTATTTTTCAAAGGCTTTGGTAAGAATGCTTGATATTTCCCTTTGTAAGAAGAAGAAATTTGCAACTTCATGCGTCCAGCACACATATGAAATACACCCCTGAGCCAGTTCAAAAACAAGACTACTGTGTAGTCTGAGAAAATATTTTTCAAAATAGTCGCTTACAAAATCATCATCTAATGTTGACAAGAAGCATCTGCAGCAGCCATCTCAATCCCTTGTATTTATCTATTTGGAAGGACAAGGGCAGCAATAGATTGGATCATGGGTTTTGCAAAGCTGAAATTTCAGCAAATCTTTGTATTTTTCGTGTTTCAGAGAGAAGAATAATAAATGATATGTAGGTTAAAGGAAGAAATTTTATTGTAGGTGACCAAAAAACAACATTCTTTTGCTCTGTACTAAGAAAATACTAATCAAGCAAACAATGGTAGAATTTATCATCAAGTCTTTAATTGGATCGATCCACTATCCATAAGCAAAACATACCCAAGTATGGAGTGAAAACCAGTGAGAAAAATGTGAGTGCAAGCATTAGCCATAGGCCTCCTTGTTCTTGTTTTTGCACCTTTGCAAATTCAACACCACAATCACAACACTCTATATTCAGTATGAATAAGTGTAATTTTGAAACAACAAGAGCAAATATTACCAGCTATAAATTGCTTCCATCATGTGACCATGTAGCCTCGCACGAGCATGATATATGTCACTTGAACAGCTGGAACGGAAGGGGGGGGGGATATTTGAAATCAGAACCCCAAGGACGGCAAGAACCAACATTTGATAGGAAGACAACCCATTTTTACCCCACAAGGTATGTGAAGAAAAACATACTTCTCCATGTTGGATTTGTGCTGCGCTATGGCCACACTGGCGAACACCAAAGAAAAATGAAGTTATACCTTGCCTTTGTGAGAGAGTTTATGAAGACCTGTAAGAGATGACACCTAATGCTATAATTTAGGAACAAACCGGTATAAGGCACTACATGCTGACATTCTGTCGAAGAGGCATTGTTGACCATCATACTACTTGCTTTCTGAACTACTGAAAATTTAAGCAAAAGTATAAAGGAACCAAAGAGGCAATCGGATTTCCCTAGATTGGTTCATCCACGAATGTAATATTATGTGCTATAAAAACAGAAAAACAGAAATGGTTGTCTTTTCATTCCTACAGAAATGGTACTAAAATTACCTGGCTTGTTGTCAACACCAGATAAAATCCATTTGCTACATGTTCCCGTTACCTGGCTTGTTGTCAACATCAGACTAAAACTGTACAAAGACGTATGCTTATAGGTGTAGTTTCTCAGAAGAATGGCTCATTATGTAAAAGTAGAATAATTTATACAGTTGTACATATGAGTACATTGCATTGACTATACTTTATTCTGTCACATCACATTCTTTTTTAGGAACAGATAAGAACAAACTTGCTTGCTTACATCAGACCTGCAGCTTCCTTGGTGGCAAACAATAAATTGTTTCAACCTTCAGTGTACAACAACCAACAGTCATACTCTTGAATCCAGGAAAGCTAGGTGAGTAAGTAGGTGATTAAGAAACATAAAGTACAAAAGAAATACATTCAGTTTTTCTGTTGCGTGAGAAAAAAAGAAAGAACAGAGAAGCAATATAGCTATTCTCGCGTTGCTGATCTGAAAAGATAGAACCCACATTTCTTCAGTGTTTAACATGGAGACGACAAACATGTGAATTATCCGTTTTCGCATCTAATCCACGTTGCCCATTCAAAAATTTAGGATTGAATAAATGATGTATACAACTACCACTGGACTGAGAAGGCAAGTATTATAGATTTTTTTGTGCAGGCAAATGTTCAAGAGCTCAGAAAATAGAACAATGTTAGCACTCAAAAGCTCAGAGATATGAAATATTAGAACATAAGCATTCAAAGAAAGTGGCTCACCTGGCATAAAATTCACAAACATCTGCTATGAAGCCTGCATATTGTACCTACTTCCTATGTAGAAGAAATAGAACAGTTTGATATGAGGGAAACTTTCTATGAAAATATTCATCATGATATGTTTACAAAAATCACGTGGCCACAATAAATCTCAGCTTTCTTACATGACCAAGAATAGTGTTAAATCAATGCTTCAGTAGTAATTCACTGAAAAATAACATATCTAGAAATAACATGAGGGAGAGGAGTTTATCCTTCACTACGTCATATAGATCACCTTGATTCACCTCACCTGCAACTTGCTTGGATTTCATATCAAACACCCTTGTCAACATGACACATAAAAGATCTTCAGAAATAGCATGAGAGAGAGAGAGAGAGGTGGTTAAGTTAGCAAATGGTAATAAGAAGGGTAAATCATGAACCAAAAATCAATGTAGAAAAAAAAACTGCAGCAACACCAATCGTTTAGTCAACTTTGTATCCAATTAGGAGCCATATTAAATAATAGAATAACAAACAAGGAACTCAGGAATCCTATTTACCTCCGTATTGGGAGAGTTGAGGGTGAAGCATGAAGGGGAGACCCTGTGATGGCGAGTGCCGGGGCAACAAGGAGGCGAACGAGGCAGAGGGATCGTCACGTCGACGCAGCTCTCGCCGCGGCCGTCGCGAAGACGCTCACCGGCAGCCATCGGGTAGGCTAGCGAGACGATGAGCGCATGAGGGCAGATGTCTTCCGGGTCGTTCCGCGTCCCCTGCCGGCTGCCTTCTGCCGCCCCTCCCAAAGAATCCTCTGCCGTTAGTGCCTTTGGGAGGAGGCCATCGGCGGACGGCGACAGAGTGGAGCAGCGGGCGGAGGATCAGTGGCGACGAAGGCCGAGTTGTGCAGCGGCAGCGGCGGAGGCCAAGCGGAGCGGGCGGTGGTGGGCTATTGGTCCGGCGGGGGAGTGGAGGAGCGTGCGTGCGGGGGTTGATTGACTGGGGACGTGCGTAGGCGAGCGGGTGATTTTTTGGGATCGATCGCGGGAGGCGTGGGAGGAAAGGCTTACGAACCGTGTGGTGGAGATTGTGTGATTATAGTGGTATAGTAGATTAACCCAATGGCATGGTGGGTAATTAAAGCATAAAACATGTTTGGTAGGCTGGAGGGATGTAGACCATCGGATTGCAGATTTCGATGGATAGGATGATTTGGTTCTCCGCCCTCTCGTGCTTTTATAGGGGTAGTAGATTATGGGACGGAGGGAGTAGTTTTTATTGCTCGAGAAGGTTCATAGAAATTGTTTCTCCACAAGCCAAACATGTCTGCCAATATCTAACCTAAATAAAGATAATAAAGATAACTTAGCTGGAGGCGGACAAATGGCTCTCGGCGACGCCGCACCCTAATATTTTTGTCATTGAGTTCCTGCGATGGCGTGGCTACATTAAAGACACAATGAATTTACTAGTTACAGATACATATCAAATACTCGATGATACACTGTGACTCCTGTCCTCTGCATGTAGAGTCAAATATTCTCAATAAATATCACTTGCATTTGCATGTAAAAAGTGTGAGTGCCAGTTATAAATGTAGCAATTAATACCACATTGTTGTTGGATGGAGATGAATAATTTACGTTAGATAATTTTCTTTTAAAAGTAAAACCCGTTAAGTGAGAAGCTGGTGCTTACACAAACACGAGTTAAGCTCCTTTGAGCGGATTTGTCTCCCAGATAAACCAAACACGGCAAGTTCTCAACCCTGTCATCTATTAAGGCATATCGATCCAAGTATTGTTCTTCTTTTAGATGACTCTGATCTCTTATGGGGCGTATAGGGCATCCAGTGTTAGTTTATTAGTGACAGAACTATGTAGTACTAAACTGCTAATGAATGATTGTGGCATGAGTTTAGTGCGTCGAGGAAGAAATGTTACCGCGTGAGTAGTAAATGAAGTGTACGACCGGCAGTTAGAGCACGTACATGTGATAGATGGATGGTGGGACCAGAGTTAGAGCACGTACATGTAGATGCATGATGGGACCAGAGTTAGAGCACGTACATGTGATAGATGTATGGTGGGACCAGAGTTAGAGCACGTACATGTAGATGCATGATGGGACCAGAGTTAAAGCATGTACATTAAATTCTCAGCTTTCTTAGAACAGGATAATACTGAGATTATTATAGAAAAGGTTTCTAGAATTATTCTCATGACATACTCAGTTTCTTGATTAACAGAAAAAAACAAATATGAAATATCTTAGAAAACCTCTCAAATCTAATTATATAATTTCGCATGAATTAGTATCGTAAAAATCAAGCTTCGTAGAAATGAGTGATTTTGTGAAATGGCTTTTAAGTTTGAGACGAAGGAGTTGAAGGTAGATGAAACGGGATAGATGGAATCAACGGGAAAGGCATTAATTGATGATGTGACCATTGCTTGAGTAAATGTAACTTTAGTTGTTGGATATTGGCGGCTAAAGCAGGAGCGTGCTGTTGAGTGTGCCAGTGCATGTAGAGAATATAACGCTATGCATCTCTAAATCAGAACATACATGCAACTAAAATGATGAATACATATAATGGTGCAGATCCCTATGCATATTCAATGGTGAGATAGTAAGGGGCTGCGCCCGCAGGTGCTCCTATGCAATTTCAGAACTTAGCTAGACTATCTACTTCAAATTTCCTCCTACTTTTATGAATGAATACAAGCTCCAGAATGTCCCACTCGAGCATTGATCTTCTTTTGTGATTGCTCTATAGACCCGCTTGAGTTTTCAGAAGATTTTTATAATTATAGCACAATTAGAGAAGATAAGGACTTGTCTAAGCAGTAGTTGCGCCTTTACTCGCTCGAATTAGAGGAAAAGGGGATATGCAGCAACAACAATTTTTCTTTTGATATTAAGCAGGAAATGTGGCAGGTACACTCTAATGTATACACCCTTTAAGAAAAAAAAAATCCTTATCGTATTCTGCTGAATCACGGCCTTACCACTAGGTCCCCAATGACCAGCGAGGGATTCAGTATAGCAGTTCACATTCATTTGCGCTTTGCTTTCCCGTTGTACTGGACAAGATCTTAAACTAGCGGCAACACTTCTCTGCAGGCAAGGACTTCAAAGGCAGGGGCATGACTGATAGAGCTAAAAGTAATAGAGGAAGATCTAGGGTAAACAAAGTGAGGCGTTTTGGCTCCCAGGATCATCTGCACCTACGCTGAGTAAAAAAAATAAAAAAATACTAGTAAAATTCAAAAAATTCCAATTTTTTGGGGATGGTAGATAATTTGCTGTGTGATGCCTGCCCAAAATTTCAAATCATTTGGACATCTGAGTAGTTCTCGCCAAAAAAACAAATTTGGGGTCTATTAAATAGTGTATTGTTCATATACTGTTCTGACCCAATTTGTCTTTGTTGCTGAGAGCTACTCAAATGTCCAAATGCTCTAAAATTTGGAGCGTACCTCATGCATCAAACTATCTACCTTCCATAAAAAAAATTGGATTTTTTTGAATTTTTACGAATTGTTTCTTGACCGAGTGCAGATGAGCTCAGACTCAGAATTGGGTTATGGTGAATCCGGTGATAAGACTGGCAAAGCTTCTTTGCTCTAGGTAGAGGCGGCCGTGCTTTTCATTTTCTTTGATCTTTCCGTGAGGGCCTCCGCTTTCTTTGAGGGAATACGACGAGCACTCATCTCCAACATTTAGGCGGTCCTATCATCTCTATTTCCTCCCGACATTTCCTTCTCTAGTCAGGGAAGCCAGGGATTCGTGGAATTTCCATTTTTGAATTGTGTTGGGGGAAATCTACCAAAGTTAGGCAGATAGATAGACTCCTTTCCCGGTGCTAAGGGAGAGCAAGAAACTAAATCAAATGATTGTTTTTTCACCAGCGCCCTATTTTACTCAGGTGATCTAACTAATGGGCAAGCCCCACTCAAAGCAATTCAGTCCCGGAGCTCTTTCTTCTAAATGAGGATTCAATAGCACCGGTGATGAAAGCAAAGGATTCCGGGTAAACACCATTTTTGTCCCCGTAATCAGATGCGACCACAACTCTGTTTCCTTGTCAAGATACTAGACCTTCAACATTTGAAAGTGCAACTAATCCCTGGGTGGTTTTGGTAATTCTTAACAACATATAGCTCATTGAACTAATATTCTCTCAAGATAATCATTTGAGAAAGTTTAATGATTGGCATGGCATGGACTAAGAGACGTGGACCCCTTAAAATGCTAAGGACACATATTAGCATAAGCTCAAGACTCTACATTTTCATTTGTGATCCAAGAACACATTGAGTCCATAGGAAAAGCCAATACTATTAAAAGGGGATGAGGTGTTGTTTAATGGCTTGCTTGCTCAAAATGCTTAGTGATATGCTCCAAAGCCCTCAACCATTTTCTCATTTCCACATATGTCCTAAACCTAAAGTCAAACTCGGCCCCACCGATTTGATCTATCCGGCGCCACCGAGTTCACTTGACATAGCCATAGCCAGAAACCCTAATCAGTTCCGTCTTACCGATGGGGATCTCGGTCTCACTGAGATGGGATTGCAAACTCTCTGTTTCCCTTTGTAACATTTCAGTCTAACCGAGATGAGCGATCGGTCCCACCGAGTTGGCAATGCAAACTCTCTGTTTCCTTTTCGTAACGTTTCGGTCCCACCGAAATGAGCGATCGGTCCCACCGAGTTTGCCTGACCAACTCTCTGTTTGCTTATTACTGAAATCGGTCTCACCGAGTTGAAGTAATCGGTCAAACCGAGATCAAGTTTTGCCCTAACCCTAGCGCATCGGTCTCACCGAGTTGGTATTGTCGGTCCGTGATAGCCTGGCTCAACAGGGTTGATAGACTACTCATATCAATAAGGATTTCCTTATTTTCAGGAAGCCCATTCGGACAAAACTCCAAATTTAAGCGTGCTCAGCTCGGAGTAATTTTAGGATGGGTGACCGACCGGGAAGTTGCTCCCGGGTGCGCACGAGTGAGAACAAAGTATGCAGAAAAGACTAGTATTGATCTGTGGGGCCAGTCTAGATCCCGCCAGGAGAAACGACCACCGGCGGGCATGTCCGGGGCGTTATAAGTTGGTATCAGAGCTGACTCTCACGGTTATACGGATGTTTGCGGACAGGTGTGTGGTCATGTTGTGCATGAGGTTTGTGACCCGTCATGGCACATGACATGGCACATGTGCCGGACTGGATGCACAAACGTATGTGCCAAGAGGGAACGTTCCTATGGCCCAACGAGGACGTTAGTTCCTCTAAGTGGGGGGTGTATGTGATAGCCTGGCTTAATAGGGATGATAGACTACTCATATCAATAAGGAATTCCTTCTTTTCTAGAAGCCCATTCATACAGTGTTGGGGAACGTAGCAATAATTCAAAAAAATTCCTACGGGTCACCAAGATCAATCTAGGAGATACTAGCAAAGATGGAGAGGGAGTGCATCTTCATACCCTTGAGATCACTAAGAGGAACCGTTACAAGAACGCGGTTGGTGGAGTCATACACGCAGCGATTCAGATCGCGGTCGATTCCGATCTAAGCGTCGAACAACGGCGCCTCCACGTTCAACACACGTGCAGCCCGGTGACGTCTCCCGCACCTTGATCTAGAAAGGAGGAGGGAGAGGTTGGGGAAGACAACTCCAGCAGCAACACGACGGTGTGGTGGTGGTGGTGGAGCAGCGTGGTTCTCCAGCAGGGCTTCGCCAAGCACTACGAGAGACGAGGAAGTGGAGAGGTAGGGCTGCACCGAGAGAGAGAGACAGAGAGAGAGAGAGAGACTTTCGTGTATGGCAGCCCCAAAACCCCCACTATATATAAGAGGAGGGGAGGGGGCTGCGCCCCCTCTAGGGTTCCCACCCTAGGGGGGCGGCAGCCCTAGATGGGATGGAGGGGTGGCCAAGAGGGGGAGAGGGGGGGGGCCCTAGGGTGGGCCTTAGGCCCATCTACACCTAGGGTTTCCCCCCTCTCCCCTTTTGCTGTGCCTTGGGCCTTGGTGGCAGGCGCACTAGCCCACTCAGGGGCTGGTCCCTTCCCACTCTTGGCCCATGCAAGCCTCTGGGGCCGGTGGCCCCTCCCGGTGGACCCCCAGAACCCTTCCGGTGGTCCCGGTACATTATCGGTGATGCCCGGAACACTTCTGGTGTTCAAATCCTCACTTCCTATATATCATTATTTACCTCCGGACCATTCCAGAACTCCTTGATACGTCTCCAACGTATCTACTTTTCCAAACACTTTTGCCCTTGTTTGGGACTCTAACTTGCATGATTTGAATGGAACTAACCCGGACTGACACTGTTTTCAGTAGAATTGCCATGGTGTTATTTTTGTGCAGAAATAAAGTTCTCGGAATGACCTGAAAATCAACGGAGAATATTTTTGGAATATATAAAAAATACTGGCGAAAGAATCAAGGCCAGGGGCCCACACCCTGTCCATGAGGGTGGGGGCGCGCCTACCCCCTGGGCGTGCCCCCTGCCTCATGGGCCCCCTGGTGCTCCATCGACGTCCATCCTGACTCCATATATTCACGTTCTGGGAGAAAAAAATCAGAGAGAAGGATTCATCGCGTTTTATGATACGGAGCCACCGCCAAGCCCTAAACTCTCTCGGGGGGGGGGGGGTGATTTGGAGTCCGTCCGGGCCTCCGGAGAGGGGAATCCATCACCATCGTCATCATCAACCTTCCTCCATCACCAATTTCATGATGCTCACCGCCGTGCGTGGGTAATTCCATCATAGGCTTGCTGGACGGTGATGGGTGGATGAGATTCATCATGTAATCGAGTTAGTTTTGTCAGGGTTTGATCCCTAGTATCCATTATGTTTTGAGATTGATGTTGCTATGACTTTGCCATGCTTAATGCTTGTCACTAGGGCCCCAGTGCCATGATTTCAGATCTGAACCTATTATCTTTTTCATGAATATATGTGAGTTCTTGATCCTATCTTGCAAGTCTATAGCCACCTATTATGTGTTATGATCCGTTAACCCCGAAGTGACAATAATCGGGATACTTATCGATGATGACCGTAGTTTGAGGAGTTCATGTATTCACTAAGTGTTAATGCTTTGGTCCGGTACTCTATTGAAAGGTGGCCTTAATATCCCTTAGTTTCTAATAGGACCCCGCTGCCACGGGAGGGTAGGACAAAAGATGTCATGCAAGTTCTTTTCCATAAGCACGTATGACTATATTCGGAATACATGCCTACATTACATTGATGAACTGGAGCTAGTTCTGTGTCACCCTATGTTATAACTTTTGCATGATTGATCGCATCCGACATAATTATCCATCACTAATCCATTCCTACGAGCTTTTCACACACACTACAAAAAAATACACTTCCGTGATGATACGTGTTTGTCACAGTAGGTCGCATTTTCTGTCATGCATGTACATCCATGGCGATTTTATGACAGAATCAAGATAGTCATACCTGTGCTATCATAGAAGTGTTCCATGACATTACCAAAATTATCATCACGGAAGTGTCCACTTCCATGATGATAAATCCCGCGTCACAGAAGTGCTTTCGTCAAGGGTGACCGACACGTGGCATCCACCGTAACGGAACGCCATTAAGCTATCGGGTCGGGTTTTGGATTTGATAACCCGTTAACAGCCCCGACCGATGGGGATTTTCCATGTGTAAAATCATCATTGGCTGGAGGAAACACGTGTCGGCTCATCGTTGGGACAGATGTCATCCACTCATTGGACAGAAGGCGCCTATGATACATCGACACGTGGCACGGCCCAACAGAGGCCCATTCCTGTGAAAGGGCCGGCCCATTTGACTTGGTCAAAAGGTGGCGGGACGGCCCATGTAAAGCCTATTAACGGCCTGTTCGCATATACCCCATTTACAGCCCGCTAACCCAAGGCCCATTACACCCTATCCGAATTAGGCCCAGTAGCATCATCTGGGCCACCCAATATGATTCCAGCTCGTTTTCACTTCTGGCCCATGTATGGCCCATGACGTCTTTCGGCCCATATGAGGCCATATGTAACTCTTGGCCTATTAACGACCCATGGTGAAACTGGCCCGTAATGAACAGTGTATCACTTTACACCCATTAACGGCCCGTGGTGAAACTGGCCCTAATGAATAATGTATCACTTTATACCCATTAACGGCCCGCTATTCCGTTGGGCCGTTTCCAGCCCATGTTATCTTTCGGCCTTCTCAGAGCCCATTTATTCTTGGGCTCATTTCCAGCATTCGTTTACTTATGACCCGTTACTGTCATTTTTTGCTTGTGGGCCAAATTCAACCCGTGGTTACAGTCAGCCCGTTTGTGGTCCATTAATACGTTGGGCCGTTTTCATAGCGTCAGGAAATACGACCTATTAACGATGGCCCGTTATGGTCGGCCCATGATCAGACGATTCCAACTCTAGCCCATTTACGGCCATAATGCGGCCTGTTATTGGCCCATGTTTGGCCAATTGATCATACTGCCCGTATAAGGCCCATTGATGATACGACCCATAGAAGGCCCATTGTTTATACGGCCCATAGAAGGCCCACTGTTTCTACGGCCCGTAGAAGGCCCACTGTTTCTACGGCCCGTAGGAGGCCCAGTGTCACTACAGTAAATATTAGCCCATGCTTATTGTGACCTAGTTTTAAAAAATAGGTTATTGCAGCCACTAGCAAACCGCGGAAAAAGAACTGCAATGACTACAAGCAAACAAATAAACAAGACAACAAGGAAATAAATAAGCAAGCAACTTACGCTAGGCTATCACGGCTATCACACATATTACATCCACTGGGCATCAAAGTTCGCCACCAGTGCAAATAAACGCACCGACAAAAGAATATACAAAACTGAGAGCACTTCAGAAGGCACTAGGCCTGGCCAGGTCGGGCCCCCCCAAATAGCTGAAGAAGCTGAGTAGACCGCAGTTGTGTCAATGATAGATGCATCAACACTAGATTTAAGGCATGATGGTGAGCACGACAGTCCTCTGACATCTTCATTGCATCTTTGACTTTAAGTCGGAGCTGAGCTGAAGCAAGCCTTTCCGCTTTAAGTTGAGACTGAAGAAGTCGAACTGATTGAGGCAGCGACTGCACAGAGGTTGTCTCACACCTACTGGTGAGTAGCTTCAACTCATTGTCTTCATCAAGACAAAACCTTGGGGTCATCTCGCTGTCCTCAAGATGGTTTGGCTCACTATCTTCCCTAAAGTTCTGCCTGGCGTAAGAGATACGAGTCTGAAAGAGAAACAAGGAGACACGTAATAGGTTTCACAATTATATAAGCAAATAAATGGATTTGTTCTGCATAAGGAACATGTTTTTACAACTACAATTTGAAACTGGTAGTTGTTGCAAACATCCAATCAGATGTAAACAGCAAAGCAAACAGCAGTGGAGGAAATGATGCCTATCCAAATCTATACTAGAACAAAGTTTGAAGGCTTGAGAAGGATGAACTTACATTACATGTTAACACGGGTTGGACAAAGCCCTTCTCCATCTTGATGGAAGGATAATTCAATAAATTCCCCAAAGAAAATTCTTTATAAGTGTTGCCATTATTCTACATTTTGCAAAGAGTAAATATAGATCAAATAATATTGGAAGAAACAGAGGATAATGAAGCTCAGGTGCAGACTGATGATACATAATCAAATAGCAATTAATTAAGTACAACGTTACAAGGCAAAAGGGAGAGAGGTACTGACAAGAGCAATGCAGAGCCCATTATTGTTTTAAGATCGTATGATCCTTTGAGCAAGGAGATTCATCTGAAATTAGTTTTCATACAAGAGAGAAGGTAAGGCACAAGCAGAAATTTAGGAGTTCAAATTTTGAATTGATATCATAGACAATACCTGACGCTGGGCTCCCAGCAGTTCTAATAGGGGTTTGGCCACTGGAGTAGGGGTAAAGTGTGGTACAGTTGGGCCTGTGTTTTCTGTGGCTGCTGATCTATCTGATTTAACAGGTATCACTACCTTTTCCAAATACCTAGTTTGTACTCCTTGAGGATCTGCACTCACCCTCTTCCTTTTGGACATCTATTACGAAAGAACAACATTTGACTGGAAAAACATAGTGTGACGACACATGGAATAGGTACAGAAAATGGATAGGTATGTCATATACTCATATATGATGCTTAAACTAAGCAGATGGTGTAACAAAGTAGAAGTAATGCAAGAGGTCAGATGCAAAATATGTGCGACCAATACAACTTTGCAAAGTTAGAGCAAGCACCTTGATGGGTGAATAAGATAGGCCATCCTCCACCATGCCAAGTTTGTTAGCCAGTGGATCGTTCCGCAATATTCCTCTCATGCACCCATTATCATATTCATTTTGATAATGTTCAATATCTGACATGCATGAAAACATAAAAACAAGTGAGATTTTCTTTGTAATGCAGAAGTGATTCTAATCCAGTACTGCCTCCCTGTAAACCCCTTTGTGCTATCTCTGCAATTCTTTTAAAAGATGCCATGCATGCTGTAATTTGTTGTGTGCATTAATATAATGTGGCCTACTACTCAAAATATGAGAGCTCCAGAAGTGATGACACTTCGCAGATGATAGCTTCAACATATAGTAAAGAAGAACAAGTCGACCTAACCTGACATATTCAAAATATACTAAGGGAAAACAACTCGACCTGACCAGTCGACCGCAAGAGAAGAGTATCATCTTAAAGAAGAGCAGAAGAGCAAGCAGATTGAAGATATTACAAGTCTTTCAATACAATGTCGGTTGGCCACCCATGATGAACCAGAGCGCGCAGAGAAATACTATTCTTTTCGGTCTCTCCATATGTGGCTCACATGCATTTCGAAACTAAAGTAGGAACATTTAGCTAACCAATTAAACATCTCTCAGTTTTACTAATATCAGCAATAATATCAGATATGAATTTGTACAACTAAGCTTGTTTAGCTCGATGGGTGGAGTAGTGTTATTATGACACGAACCATGTAGGCTGATTGTGGTCATCATAAAATGGGGAAAACATAAGAATGATGAGTACAATGTTGATCGTGGCAGTGGGATGGCAGATTTGAAGCTGCAAACCGCGCAAAGGGTAGTTAGCAACCAATGTTTGCTTTGAAATAACAACTAATATTTGGTATGGACAAGAAAGTACGGTCAACAAGTGACAAAGAAATGCAATTATGCTGTCTCTCTATATGTCGTGACACGCATTTGGAAACTCAAGTGGGACCTTTAGCTAACCAATTAAATGTGTCGGTTAACTAATATCAGTATCATATCACAATCATATTTGAACAACTAAGCTTTCGAATTCTGAGTGTTGTGTTGTTTAGCTTGAAGGGTGGAGTAATGCTAGTACGACAGAAAGCACCTACGCAGATCATAGTAGAGTAGATAAAAGGGGAAAACCCTAAGCATCAAGAGAAAAATCAGGAAAGTGGAACTAGCTGGACCAGTGGGTGGCGCACATGCTTTTCGAAACAAATATACGAATATTAGGTGACCAATTAAATGTTCTCTGTTTTAGTGATATGAGCATCATATCAGATTCGTATTTCAACACATAAGCTTTGGGTTGAGGTATTGAGGAGCAGTGCTAGCACGACATGAAGCGCCTACGATGATGGTAGTGAATATAAAGGGGGGAATCCATAAGCTTTATGAGTATAGTGCCCGTGCCATGGCGGATCTGAAGGTGCAAACCGGACAAAGCTACTTCGCAACCAATGTTTGCTTTCAGCTAGCCACTACGATTTGGTACGGACAAGAAAAGTACAGTAAACAAATTATGATCTATTTTCTAGGTGAGATCAATAACTTAAGCACATATGGAAGAGTACCACCTCTCTTGCGACGCCGTGTAGGCCTATGCTGATACGTTGAGGGTGTTGCGGGTGCGATGGTTGTCGGTGGCGGGGAAGAAGACTTTAGACGGCAGACGGCCGGGTCAGGGGATATATCCTGTTGACGTGGACGAGGCGGTCGTAGGAGCGGCAACGGCAAGGTGGACGATGGTGCTGATGAAGCGAGAGGAGGCGATGAAAGGATCCTGGTCCAGCAGCGTGGATGAGAGACGTCCATCTCTTACAGTGGACGACGGGGTAGGGGTAGCGGCTCTGGCAAGGTGGAGGATGGGGTGGCGGACGGAGGAGGCTGGCCACAGTGCGGAGGTTGTCATGCCGCCGACGGACTATGAATGGCGAAATGGAGGGGAGGGGGGATCTCAAACTTTGGGACGCTCTTCTCTGAAATGGGGGAAAGTTACGAACTTATCCCCCATTTAAAATTTCAGACATCGCGTCGGTTGGGGATAGGACGGTAATCTCGCATCTCCCAAATATTTTCTGGTAACTATTTCGGGCGAGGAGAGGGTGTTTTGCCGCCCACGGTGTATGAACGGGGCTGACAGGTAGGGCGGTTGTGTCACGTCTGATGGAAGTTACACATCTGCCCCTATTTAAAATATTAGCCTACATCGATTTCAGACGAGGATAGTTTGTTTTGCTGCCCACCGTGTATGAATGGGGAAATGGAGGAAGAGACACATGTCTTTCGGACGAGCTTGAATCAAATGTGTTTTGCCGCCCACGTTTGGCGCCCACCGTGTCTAAATGGGCTCAGAGGCCGTCGTGTCACGTCTGATTGAAGTTACTAGTCTACCCCTATCAACAGCAGTGTAAATCCGGTCGATAAGGATGTCAAATGTCAGGGGTAGACAGTAATTTCCATCTCGCAAACACTTGCTTCGGGCAGCCCACAAATTATAGTGGGTGTTTAGCCGCTTCGTTCAAAACTTGGGAGAATTAGCATTCACGTTTTGCCCTGGGACCTGGCAAACTAAATTCAAATCCAATTTGTATTCGATTACGAATATCCACAGATAATTATACGTTTTGTTATTTATTTCTTCAAAACCACAACAAAGATTTATTCCACCTTTATATATGATTATGATTTATAAATGCCGTGATCTTGGAATTCAGTAGGTTGGATACACTCTGAGTCAAACAATTATTTCATCCAATACAATATGCTCACACAAAAACAGTTCACCTTATGTCAATCATACAAGTACTGAGGATTACCTCGCCTAAAAAATTCAGATCATTACAACACATGGACAACATAGGGGGTCTTGCAACATAATCCATTCAGAGACATGACACAACATGCAAGTACAATAATCTAATGAAAATTTCAACTGGTATCTAAAGAAGAACCGGGATTACCTTGGGCTTCAGATAGCAGAAACAGCAGGACCTCCTCCATCTTCAAATGCAACATTCTTACTTCCTCCAATTCTTAGGTTGCTTGCATAATGCGTGCCGCTAATTCCATAATTTCCAGCCTCAAGATAAATATTACCTCATTCATGGCAGCCACACCATCTCTTTTTGCCTCTAGTAGAGCCTCAAGCACTATAATATCTGTGCTCAGACTGCTCTCCGGCGGTGTTGCCTCTAAACTGCTACCATCTGGTAACATGGATGGCGCACTACTTCCACAAATAGATTCTGGGGTTGTACATTGTGTCCTAGTGTGAACGGCATCCTGAAAGGTTTCCGCTGGACATCAGTAAGAGATAGTTATCGTATGATCCAGGCAGTAAGCTTACATGGTAAACGACGGACGAATTATTGCCGAGCATGGCAAACTATATTTAAAGGGTTCGAAGCAGCATCAGCCGAAAAGAAATTAAAATGGTAAGATGAAATTAGGGATGTAAGTGGCAAATAAATGACATCCACCAGTCCCATCTAGTTAGTTTTTGCTACCTCCCTAGTTCATTTTCCTCAAAAACAAACACTCTTTTGAACTATCATACCACTAGTGGACTTTAATCGGGATTAAACGGGACCCAGTGGACATCCCTAGTTGAAAGGGAGTGTACAACCGCTATATTTAAGTTGCCAAGGCATCTAAGCAATTGAAATAATCTGAGAAAGCACTTAACAGTGTGGCCTCATATAAACTACGAAGACAGTCTTGTGATGAAGTTGAGAGGAAAAGTTAAGGACTCAAATGAAATAGGCATGCATTTCTTTACGAGAGTACATCAGGCACTGCTGACATATTGGCCAACTCAGGTATAGCGTAACAACAAATAAGCATTCGAATCAAGCAATACAGCAAAGCAAACAACTGAACTATTTGTAATTCGGTAGGATTACACGTTGAGGGCACAAGCCAAGAAAGTAGCCCACTCGCATTACATTTCACATGTACTAAAACACACTGGCCTACCATATGTTGCTATGAAGCCTAGCTGATGTTGCAATGTTCTTTGAAGATATCGTCAGCATCCCGTGGTTGCAAATCTAGTTGTTGTAGTTTATTCTACACCATCTATTTAGGTAAACTTAATTTTAATCGCATGCACTGGTCCCAATTGATCATCAATGGTTCATCTAAACTAATGAAAGAAGGGTGTGTGCATACACGACAATGTATCTGCTTCCCTCTATTTTTATGCTTGTTCGAGGTGCCAGCCCCAAAAGAACAAATATTTTGCTTGATGGGGTTGGCAGCTCCATAATTAATAGAAGCATCAAATTAGTCATGCAACTTGGGAAGATCAAGAACACACAAACAAGTAATGAACAGAGGCTCGGAGCAGTGATGTAATAGCTAGCATCAGAAAATGTAGGGTAAAACGAAGAAAAAGCAGCGGAACCACATGCTAGTTTGCTGATGTGTAATTAAGCATAGAGAACATTAAGCAGTCTGATGGAACCAACAGGTGGCATCAGAACAAAACTAAAGCATATTAACTATATGTGGACTGGTATGTAATTTAGCACATGTAACATGTTCACTGCTAGAAGTATGGCCCTACAGGTGCAAGCAGAATACGCGTCTCATGAAAAACTGAATGATGCCCTGAAGAAATTCAAAGGTGCGGTGCTTATGCTAGGAAAGTGAACGTAGGCGCCGACCGTTGGATAATAGTACCTGATTCTCGGCGGCGTATGGGTATCGTTGTCATACTTGATAGCTAAGGATCGTCGATGGTGCTCGTGTTGCGGTTGAGTTTGGGCCGGCTGTCGCCATCGCTGAAGCGGCTCTGGTGCTACAGT